>CM019063.1:420296934-421760025 GCA_009667805.1 Leptobrachium leishanense | reverse complement strand
CCCCCGCACTTCTGTGCGGACGTACTTCGTGTGTGGGGCTTCATTTAACACAATTGTATGCTATCACAGACGTACAGTCATGGCCGAAATTGTTGGCACCTAGACATTTTTCCAGAAAATCAAGTATTTCTCACAGAAAAGTATTGCAGTAACACATGTTTTGCTATACTACATGTTTATTCCCTTTGTGTGTATTGGAACAAAACAAAAAGGGAGGAAAAAGAAAATTGGACATAATGTCACACAAAACTCCAAAAATGGGCTGGACAAAAACTTGGCACCTTTTCAAAATTGTGGATAAATAAGATTGTTTCAATCATATGATGCTCCTGTAAACTCACCTGGGGCAAGTAACAGGTGTGGGCAATATAAAAATCACACCTGAAAGCCGATAAAAGGAGAGAAGTTCACTTAGTCTTTGCATTGTGTGTCTGTGTGTGCCACACTAAGCATGGACAAAAAGAGGAGAAGAGAAATGTCTGAGGACTTGAGAACCAAAATTGTGGAAAAATATCAACAATCTCAAGGTTACAAGTCCATCTCCAGAGATCTAGATTTGCCTTTGTCCACAGTGTGCAACATTATCAAGAAGTTTGCAACCCATGGCACTGTAGCTAATCTCTCTGGGCGTGGACGGAAGAGAAAAATTGATGAAAGGTTGCAACGCAGGATAGTCCGGATGGTGGATAAGTTGACCCAAACAAGTTCCAAAGAAATTCAAGCTGTCGTGCAGGCTCAGGGAGCATCAGTGTCAGCGCGAACTATCCGTCGACATTTAAATGAAATGAAACGCTATGGCAGGAGACCCAGAAGTTCCCACTGCTGACAAAGAGGCATAAAAAAGCAAGACTACAGTTTGCCAAAATGTACTTGAGTAAGCCAAATCCTTCTGGGAAAACGTATTGTGGACAGATAACCAAAGATAGCTTTTTTGGTAAAGCACATCATTCTACTGCTTACCGAAAACAAATGAGGCCTACAAAGAAAAGAACACAGTACCTACAGTGAAATATGGTGGAGGTTCAATGATGTTTTGGGGTTGTTTTGCTGACTCTGGCACTGGGTGCCTTGAATGTGTGCAGACATTATGAAATCTGAGGATTACCAAAGGATTTTGGGTCGCACTGTAGAGCCCAGTGTCAGAAAGCTGGGTTTGCGTCCGAGATCTTGGGTCTTCCAGCAGGATAATGACCCAAACATATGTCAAAAAGCAGCCAGAAATGGATGGCAACAAAGCGCTGGAGAGTTCTGAAGTGGCCAGCAATGAGTCCAGATCTAAATCCCATTGAACACCTGTGGAGAGATCTTAAAAGTGCTGTTGGAAAAGGCGCCCTTCCAATAAGAGAGACCTGGAGCAGTTTGCAAAGGAAGAGTGGTCCAAAATTCCGTGTGAGAGGTGTAAGAAGCTTATTGATGGTTATAGGAAGCGACTGATTTCAGTTATTTTTTCCAAAGGGTGTGCAACCAAATATTTAGTTAAGGGTGCCAAGAATTTTGTCCAGACCATTTTTGGAGTTTTGTGTGACCTTATGTCCAATTTGCTTTTTTTCCTCCCTTTTTTTTGTTTTGTTCCAATACACACAAAGGGAATAAACATGTGTATAGCAAAACATGTGTTACTGCAATACTTTTCTGTGAGAAATACTTGATTTTCTGGAAAAATGTCTGGGGTGCCAACAATTTTGGCCATGACTGTACTTATGTGCGGGCAACACGGACGTTAACACTGCGTTCGTCTGACCCCAGCCTTACTGTATGATGATACTTGCTGGCCTGGCAGTCTTGCACCAAAGGCACAATATCTGGGTGCACTGACGCCCATTACCAGATAAAAATTTTCAATATAGGACCGCAAGGTTCACCCCTGCACTCTTCCACAATAACACAGAGGGGTTACTGTATGATGATACCTACTGGCCTGGCATTAAAGGCACAATATCTGGGTGCACTGACGCCAATTACCAGATCAAAAACTTTTCAATATAGGACCACATGGTCCACCCCTGCATTCTTCCACAATACTACAGAGGGGTTACTGTATGATGATACTTGCTGGCCTGGCATTAAAGGCACAAATATCTGGGTGCACTGACGCCCATTACCAGATCAAAACTTTTCAATATAGGACCACATGGTCCACCCCTGCACTCTTCCACCATACCACAGAGGGGTTACTGTATGATGATACTTGCTGCCCTGGCAGTCTTGCACCAAAGGCAGAATATCTGGGTGCACTGACGCCTTAACCAGATGCATATCTGTTTAATATAGGACCGCAAGGTTCACCCCTGCAGTCTTCCACAATTACACAGAGGGGTTACTGTATGATGATACTTGCTGCCCTGGCAATCTTGCACCAAAGGCAGAATATCTGGGTGCACTGACGCCCATTCCCAGATTCATATCTTCTTAATATAGGACCGCATGGTCCACCCCTGCATTCTTCCACAATACCACAGAGGGGTTACTGTATGATAGTACTTGCATGCCTGGCACTAAAGGCACAATATCTGGGTGCACTGCCACTGACGCTTGTATCAGATTCATATCCTCAAAAGGTTACGGTGTGACGGCACTGTTGCCGACGCTAAAAGCCCAATTTTAAAGTACCTATTGTTACTTTCATCCAAAGCCTGCATAAGTTTCACAATAATTTAGCCAAAAAAATCACTAAACTTTTTCTGCGCATCCTAAAATGTCTTTTCATACACGCTGCCGCCCCAAGCAGTTGTTTATGGATAGATTAAAGGAAAAGCATTTACCGTCATATGAAACGTCATTTTTTTTGTTTTTAAGTGTTTCTATACATCCTAGATATCCGCCACTTCACGGGCAAGTTATGGGGACCTCCTAGGCACGATATTTGAAGGAATTTTTGTTTTTTATTTTTAACCCATATTTCATGGAAAACTCACTGTCCCTTTAAAAACATTTTTTTTTTAACTTTTTGTTCCGTGTTTCCTGTCCCCCAGGGCACTACCCGGACCCCCATACACCTTTTATGGCAAATATGTAGGCTATATGCCCTCTTGGAGGGCACTCTAAAAAACCGAATTTTCAGCCCCATTGACTTGCATGGGGTTCGAGTTCGGGTTCGGGTTTGGTCCCGAACAAAATGGGAAGTTCGGGTTCGGGCTCGAACCGAACTCGGGGAGTGTTCGGCTGATCCCTAATTGTAAATACCAAATTTTACATCTGTAACATCTTTGGTTTTTGAAATACAGGTTATAATGATAAAAATATTCAGACCCCTTTCCCTCGACCCCCTCCCCCCCATTGGATTTGTGGAGAATGGCAAAAAACATGTTTGGTTTTATTCATGAAGATTGTAAATACCAAATTTCACACCCGTAACATCTTCGGTTTTTGAAATATAGGTATACTGATAAAAGTATTCAACCCCCCTTTCCCCCGCCAAGGAATTTTCAGAACATGGTAAAATACGTGTTGTTTTATTTTTCAAGACAAAATACCAATTTTCAGGACTGTAACATCGTCTATTTTGGAGATACAGGTATCCTGTTTAAAATATTTTAAATATTCAACCCCCTTTTTTCGCCCCCCCACTTGGATTTTTGAAAAACGATAAAATACATGTTTTTTTATTTTTCAAGACGAATCTAAATACCGATTTTCACATCTGTAGCATCTTCTGTTTTTGAGCTATAGGTATCCTGTTTAAAATATTCAACCCCCTTTTTCACCCTCTTATGGGTGGATGTTCCAAAAATCCTTCCTTAGTGGACGCCTACATCATAAAAACAGTGCACCTTGAAAATTTCACGTTCCTAGGATAAACGGTTTCAGCTGGGTGTTGATGAGTCAGTCAGTCAGTCAGTCAGGACTTTCGCGTTTATATATATATAGATGTATTTAACCCCCCATTTTGGCCCCCATGGAATTTTCAGAAAATGGTAAAATACATGTTTTTTTATTTTTCAAGACGAATCTAAATACCGATTTTCTTGTCTGTAACATCTTCTGTTTTTAAGATATAGGTATCCAGTTTAAAATATTTAAAATATTCAACCCCCTTTTTTTGCCCCCCAGTTGAATTTTTGAAAAACGGTAAATTATGTGTTTTTTATTTTTCAAGAAGAATCTAAATATCGATTTTCACGTCTGTAACATCTTCTGTTTTTGAGATATAGGTAACGTGTTTAAAATATTCAACCCCGTTAGGTGCGGAGTTTCCAAAAATCCTTCCTTAGTGCACCTTCAAAATTTCAGGTTCCTAGGTTAAACGGTTTCAGCTGGGCGTTGATGGGTCAGTGAGTCAGCCAGTCAGGACTTTCGCATTTATATATATAGATGTATTTAACCCCCCAATTTGGCCCCCCCATGGAATTTTCAGAAAGTGGTAAAATACATGTTTTTTTATTTTTCAAGACAAATCTAAATACCGATTTTCACATCTGTAACATCTTTTTTTGAGCTATAGGTATCCTGTTTAAAATATTCAACCCCCTTTTTCAGCCCCTTAGGGGCGGAGTTTCCAAAAATCCTTCCTTAGTGGGTGCCCACATTATAAAAACAGTGCACCTTCAAAATTTCACGTTCCTAGGTTAAGCAGTTTCAGCTGGGCATTGATGAGTCAGTCAGTCAGGACTTTTGCATTTATATATATAGATTGAATTAAAACGGGAGTGTTTTTAACATTGAAGCCTATGGGAATCGCCTGAATAAATCTGTCGAATGAAACCACCGAACAGCAGGGCATTTCGGCAACTTTTGTCTGCTATTTTGTGTTCTCTGAATAGACAAAGAATTGCTTCTCTATGGGGATTTTACTGCCCTTGAACAAGCACCGAACAGGCACCGTATGTGCAGGCAATTCGCCAAGATTTGGCGAACTGCTTGCTCTCTGAATAGCCGAATGGCCAGGAAAGGTAACCGTACGCTGAATTTCAGTGTTTGGTTACCTCTCGGCCACAATTCGGATCTCTTTGAATAACCCTGATAGTTTTTATGGTTTTTATGGCTGCATCTACAATAAAAAAATTCCTTTAATTCTAGAAAGACGTATGCATAAATGGTTCATACTAATGTGTAACTATTGAATACACAATACTACTTTTATGGGGTCTCCATCATCACAGGTTACTAGAACTGTATTAAAATATGTCACACCAGTTATAATTGTGTTTCCAAGTGGCTATCACTAATGAATCCACTGTACATTCATTCAATTTGCAGGAGTGTGATAACAACTAGGAATTGAAACAAACTGGAAATTCTGGAGAACTAATAAAGAAATGCCGTTTGGTCACAACAGTCACACAGGTTTAGTCACTAAGGTGAAACTCAGGAGAATTGGTAGGAGAATGCAAATTCTAGGTCAAAATCCAGGTCGCTCATTCTGGAGGGGTACTGCATGTGAAATCACCCTGCACCATGTGCAATCCATAAGCTGGTGCAAAAGGAATTGTACGTGGCTAACATCTTGATTACCGAACCAACTACAGCACATGTTGCAGGGCTGCACATCAGTAAGTGCATCACCCTGTGTGAAAGGGGGATATGTGTCACGGACTACATGCCCCATCATGCACAATTAACTACATGGAGATATGAAACCTAGGGACAACATTGGAAATAGATCTATGATGGAAATAAGTTTATTTATTTGTAAAGGATTTTACCAGGAAGAATTAATTGAGATTCTCTCAGTTTTCAAGTATGTCTGGGTTCAAGAACATTGAATTGTTACAGAAATACAAAGTAATAAATGCAAGAATAATAAAAAAAAACACAATTATACAGATTAACACAGAAAATATGTAGGAAATATAGTCATTAAGTTACATGTTTACAGGTGCATTCTGTATTGAGGTATGTTAATAGAGAACACTTGAGGGGACTTAAGACTGGGGCAGGACTTGATGGCGTAAGGGAGGTTTCCATAATTGCGGTGCTCTGAAGGAAAATGAGGATCGAGCCACCTTCTTTTTGTATTGTGGTATTGCAAGTAAGGTGCAGGTCCTGGATCGGAGGTAATAGGATGAGGGAACTGCTAGGGGAAGCAGTCTATTCAGGTAGGGTGGTAGCTTCCCAGAAAAGGTCTTAAATGCCAAATAAGTTTAGGATGAAGACGCAAACAGCTTCTCGATTAACAAAACTTAAGATAATACCAAATATCATTCATAATTTAATCCGTGATGTTTGTCAAATGACCCATACATAGCACAATGAACAACATAGGCTTGCTGGGTGTGCCCAGGAACACCTTATCATATCTTATTACAGGCACAATATTTTAATTTTGAAAAGTGCAATTTTTGCTAAAATTTAAACACCTCCTTTAGAAGTTATTAACCCTTTTACTATCAAGTGATTTAAAAAAAAAGTCAGAAATCTGTGTTTTTTTGTAAAATTATTTTAAATTAATTATACAGTAATAAATATCTATTACTGTAAATAACCTATTTGGCGAGTAGATGGCACCATCTACTGCCAAACTGAGTTACACAGCTTTGAAATATAGATTGATAATATGTTTCACTTTAAGGAACTGTTTCAGTTCCTAAAGGGAAGCATTATTATCAATCTATATTTTACATTCAGGATCATGCTTAACGGCAGGCTCGGAACTGTCCATGGTTCTGACACAATGTAATCTATCCAATTCATTGCTGAATGCACACAGACTGTAAGAAAAAAATACAGCTGCATGCATTCAGCAAAGAAAAAACACACCTTGTTATTACATTTAAAATAAATTAGGAAACCTAAAGATTAACCCAAAAATTCCTGAAAAATGCCAAAAAAATCCTAAAAATTCAATTAAAAAATGGGCTTATTGCTGCAATTGAAAATAATAAATGGTTTAAGAAATATTTAATAAATACGTGATTAATTTTTTACATTGAAAACTATGGTAGAAAAAAGCCTCGTTTCTTTAAAATAAGTTAGGAAACTTAAACTTGCACCCAAAAATTCCCCAAAAATGCCAAAAAAATCCTATAAAATAACTAAACAAAGTGGCTTATTTCTGCAATTGAAAATAATAAACGGTTTAAGAAATAGTTAATAAACAGGAGGATTTTTTTAACATTGAAACCTCTGGGATTATTTTGGTACCGGCTGGTATTTTTATTGTAGTATACCGGCTGTATTTTTATTGAGGCAATATAAGCCATGAACGTGTACACCTAGCAAGGAAGCAAGGTATGTTTGTCTTGCTCAAATCCACGTGTGCGCTTTACTTCTTTTTTTTGTAGGATTCATATGCTGCATTAATTATACTGCATGAGACACTTCCCAGGAGTGTGTGGATTCATATGCTGCATTAATTATACCGCAGAGAGGCACTTCCCAGCAGTGTGTGGATTCATATGCTGTATTAAATTTATTTTTGGATCTCTTGGTTCCGTTTTAGATCATTTTGTTCTGTTTTTTTTTTAATTTCAGATAATTTGGTTCTGTTGTTTTTTTTCGTTTTAAATCATTTGGTTGTTTTTTTTCATTTCAGATCATTTCGTTCCAAAATTTATTCATTTTTGATCGTTTTGTTCCATTGTTTTAGCATTTTGTATAATTTTCATTCCATTTTTTTTTCGTTTTGGGACCATTCCTAATCTATTACGTTTGTGTTGAAACATCGATTCGGAATTTTGGGTCGATCTGAAATTTTGGGCGGCCAATATTTAGTTTCGGAAATGCTCCTGAAAATACAAAAATGAAGAATTTCGTCCGAATTTGGATTCGGAATGAAACAAATTGCACATCCCTACTACAGGCAAGAGATCACTTAGCAGATCAATTTGCAGTATCAATTAGAGATCAATTAGCAGTATTTGCAAAATAATTTACACTGTGTCAACCATGACAATTGTCCCAATTTTATTTATTCTGCCCATTCCCTAGTTTCAATGAATGCACTTTTTTTTTGCAGATGGGGAGCCAACAAATGACGATCTTTTCAAGAAGCTATTGAAGAGAATTTACTTAAACATTAACCTGCATGTCACAATAACATAACATTTGTGCAAAACATTTCCTTTTAAATTATTCTGCATGTGGCAATAACATGACAGTTCAAAAAATTATTCCTATGAGCAAAATATATTATTTTACAACAAGAACCTGTCCTTTTGATTGATACAATATAGTGGACTTTTATTATATGCATTTTCAGTTGTGTGGACTCGAAGACGTGGTATGTCAGTATAAAGATCTATTGATTAGGAACAGTACAACCCCATGTAGAGACGATGCACATCTCGGTTTCAGCATAATAACTGTGGCATGTGTATCAAGCTGGAATCCACAGGGATGGATAATAGAAACAACAGAGTAAAGATGTTGTGATATGGATGATGGATGTTACACGTGCACTATACAATGTGGTTTGGTATCGATAATGTCATCATTGGATTTGTGATCTACGTGGCATACGGCAGTATTTAAGGTGTTCAAATCTTTGAAATTGGCTCAGTGGTCTAGCAATATGTTGTACAGGTGTGAACAAATAATCAGCAAACCTGAACATGGACACAGTCATGCTGAAGAGAAGAATTTGGAGACAAAACTAGAGAGCACTATCCCAAAAATGGAACAAAAGAAATAGAAAAGCGATTGGAGCAAGTGTGAAAAATTAGGATACATACATATGTATTTGTTCACGAATGCATTCATCGCAACATTATGAACCTGAAATAAACCACTATTTAGAGAAGAAGAAGAAAAAATTAAACAGCTTAGAATATGTCTTTTGGAGAGAGGACGTCCACAACATCTGGAGGAGATCCCAGAGGTGACCAATGAGGCAAATGGAGTCAAGGCAGACACAACCAACTGTACAGATGTAGGTAGAGGGATGATAAATGCTGATCGCCCCCTGCATCTGGGCACTGTTGCAAGTGGTGGTGCTGGAAGTGGTGATGCTGGAAGCAGTGGTGCTGGTGCTGGAGGCGGTGGTGCTGGAGGCAGAATGAGGGACGGTGGTTGGGTCGGCAAACTGTGGGAATTGGGGCTGGCACGTTGCAGATCCATCATGGCCTGCGTCACATTTGTGAGCCATGCAATGGCTGATGTCATCTCTCCTACATGTATACTGATCTGGGTGTTAAGATCACAGAATCCCCAATTCTGAATCGGGTTTGTCGCTGCTCCCATTGTAGTGAATACAGCCTTTTACATAAAATTGTGTTATTTTGGAGAAGGTGCTGCAGGGTATTGGCATTGCGATATCCCATTGTTTTGAGGACTGTAAATATGTCTTGGAGGGGCAGGCTGTGGAGCTGGTCCTGGAGGTGCAGGTGGAGATGCAGGTGGCGGTTGTTGTCTTGCTTTTGCGGCTGGCTGCTGGTCGATTTCCTCTTTGGTAGGGGCGAAAGAGGCAAAGGTTTCATTGGCCTCTCTGGTTCTGGGGGTGGAGCAACAGCAGGTGCAGCAGCGATGCCATGTGCTAGGCTTTTCTTGATCCCTGGTGACAAATAGCTCTCTGATCATTGCTCTGCAGAGGTTAGCACATCCTGTATGTCAGGCAGAAATTCTTGATCCAACATAATATCAAAAGCGATGGTGTTGGAGAGACTGGGTAAAAATCCAGGGAAAACATTGGTGATGCCGGCTGTGACGGTGCTGCTGCTGCTGCAGCGGGTGCCGCCGCCACTGCTGCTGCTGCCACACTGCTCGAGGGAGTTTGTGTACCTGGAAATGGAGAAGAGTATATTTAATACAATGTAACAAGCACTTGAATGTGTTCAGAATCTGTGGGTAAACTATGTAAAGGTTCACAGAGACTCATATGCCAACATGGGGTTAATTAACTAGTATATTCTAAATAAATGATTGACATGCTGAATACTAGCAAGTTAACACCAGCAATACGTGAGATTGTAATACACAGCAGAATGACTCCCAAGCATAATTAACTATTAGTGTTATTCAAAGCAAAAAATGTGCCATTTCACAGCTCTTTAATTATATGCCTTTTGTGAAAACAGATATTCCAGTTTGCAAACCCTGTTGTGAATTCAGGATTAATCACAGGGTCCCCAAAGTGTGCAGGGCGTGAACCAAGGAACTGTTTGAAATAAATGCTATTCTTTATAAATTGTTGAAGAGAATAAACAAGCATGAAAATAATAAAAATATCTCTTATATATTTTAAAAGGCGACAATGAAATGGCTATGACATTTTTATATCAGCATCCCTCTAAATTTAACACAAATACTGAAAAAAGGCTTTTGAAATCAAGATAAAAAGTTGAATTCATAAAAAAAATGATTATCCTATGTGATTACAAGGTAAACTGTTGAGGAGCTTTTTCTGATCCTTTTTCCTCCTGGGTGGGATAACCCCAGTGAATGATGTAAAACACTCTAGATCAGACATCTCAGTGCCTTAGCGGTGAATATTCGCCAAAATCAGGTAGAATAATCAGGTCGGGAAGGTAATAAATGAATAAAAATTTATTAATCATATAATCATAAAATGCCCAACGCGTTTCGTCCTAAGACTTTTTCAAGGGCTGTAAAACTCAAATAAAAAACATAAAATAATCAATGTATATTATTCTACCTGATTTTGGCGAATATTCACCGCTAAGGCACTGAGACGTCTGATCTAGAGTGTTTTACATCATTCACTGGGGTTATCCCACCCAGGAGGAAAAAGGATCAGAAAAAGCTCCTCAACAGTTTACCTTGTTGCTTCGTCTTGAGGAGAGTGGGAATACCTCCATGAGGAGCAGATACAATCTTATAAAGCTAAGTACCCTGCACCATTTTTTCTTGTATCCTATGTGATTAGCCTGCTTAAAACAGAAATCATCCTTCAAAAGTACTAGATTAAACATTAAGGGCAATATTACAAAGTTGGTGCTAACTTAACCAGAGCTGTTGTTAACTTAACAGCTCCATAGGCTATAATGTCTCTGGTTAAGTTAGAACCAAGTATGTAATATGGCCCTAATTCCCTATGGGACTACTTCACTGACGCCAAAGATCTCATAATAGAAGTGATCGTATATCACTAATGTAAGGGTGAATAGAAGAGTATGTAAAATAGTGGGGTGCACATGGGCTGTGGGGAACATGGAACAATAATTGTACAGTGGGGGATTATGGAGTATGAATGTGTTTTAAAAGAATTCTTGTAGGACTGGAGAGACGGGGAGTGTCAAGCGGCGTGTGCATTGGGTATTGGTGTGAGCCCAGGATGCAGTGATGATAGGTATGGTGTCAGGCAGATTGCAGGGGCAAAGCAGGCTTATTGAATCAAGGTGTAATGCAAAAACACAAACGAGAATGAACTGAATATATATGTAGGAGATTGAGCGAGACATGAATGGAGGTTAGGGCAAAAGACACAGCACAGAAATAAATAGAAAAGGAGGAAAAGGGCTGAGGCAATAGATGTCACATTCCATGTCTCCAGCCCTGTCCCCTGTATATGTGAAATCCAGTTCAGGCCCATAATTTATGTTGCCATTCCTGTTTTGCAGCTCAGGGGTTAATTGTTTTGTGCTGCTCACCTGTCTGTCATGTCCTGTTCCACTCCCTATTTAACCACTTCAATGCTAAGGACGCGCTCAGCGCGTCCTCAGCATTACCGCTGGTGTGCAGAGGACGCGCTGAGCGCGTCCTCAGCTTGGGGTCAGCGTTCGGCCGGGTTCCGGCCGATCGCTGGCCCCTCCGGTGCGGGCTGACATCCTGGATGTCAGCCCGGCATCCGGACCAGCAGCCGCCATTATTAGGTGTCATCGCGGGGGCGCGATGACACCTAATTCAGGCGCCCCCCCGCATGTGCGGAGGAGGCGCCTGAAAGGGAGGGGGGGAGGTCCTTCGGACCTCTCTCCCTCCCGATCGGTGGCACACAGGGGCTTAACCCAGGCATCATTTGGAAGGGCACAGCCTGCCCTTCCAAATGATGCCTGGCATTAACCCCTGGGGAGCTGGATCGCAAATCGGCGCTGAAAAGCGCCGATTCGCGATCCTTCCCGGGAGCTGGCCGACATCTTGGATGTCGGCCAAGCTTCCGGGAACTCCCCCAGAGGACTGGTGTCATCGTGCGCAGCACGATGACGCCAGTCCTACAGTTAACCCCTAACTGCCACCAACTGTGGAGATAGGGAGTTCCAATGAACTCCCTATCTCCCGATCCGTGGCAGCTAGGGGTTAAATTTTGATATCGTTGGATCGGCCAGAGCATGGCCGTTCCAACGATACCAAACATGAAAGTTAAAAAATTTGTAAAAAAAAAAAAAAAGAAAAATAAAAATAAAAAAAAATTTAAAAAAAAAAAAAAAAAAAAATAAACACTTTTTTTTATTTTTTTGGGTTTGTTAATGCAGCAATATTGTTCCCATTTCAATTATAATGTGAACAATGATGCTGCACTAACGATTTTTGTATGCGGTGCGTTTGTTAAAAATAGTGTCATTTTCCCCAAAAAAAAATGTAACGAGACCCCATCTCTAATTTTTTTAACAAGCGCACCCCATACAAAATATAACCGCAATTGCTCGCATGTTAAAATGTGGAAAAAAACACTTTACACGTTGTAAATTATTGAAAATACATATTTTATTGCATTTTTTGTTATAATATACAGACATGACATAACGTATACATATAATAATGACATATTATGAATCTACCGAGTCTGACGGAAAGAACGATATATAATATGTCGGTGTCATATACTAAAATAAGCCTTAAAAACACGTTTAAACATGATGCGCAAAACAGGTAAAAAATGACCTCAGCACAGGGGCGGGAAAAGCCTCAGCAGCGAAAGGGTTAAGTGCATTGCTCCCACAGTGCATGGCACAGTCTTCCTGTGTCATTTGGAGTTTTGCTTTCATAGTACTTCTTGCTTCTGCTTCCTGTTCTCTTTGTATATTTTGTTCATTATATTATTGGTTCTGTTTTCCTGTCTGTCTGTCTGTTACTCCTGTCACTGTGTTCCTCGTTTATTTCTGGATATTCTTGTGATATTCAGCTTGTGGTTTTCTGTTTAGTACATGAAAAGGGATGACAGAGAGGAACGAAACAGAACACCAGAGTAACTGATGTTAATCCGTGGCAGGGTATCAGGCAAGGAACAGTCCATAATCGTTATCAGAGTCCAGAGTGCAGGTCTTGGTAGGTGGCAGGCAATAGAGAATAGTTAAGTCCAAGCAAGGGGGTCTGATACACAGGAAATCCAGCAGGAAATCCAGCAGGAAATCCAGCAATAGCGTAGGGCACAATGAGCAGTAGAAGGTACTGGTGAGTATCATGGTGGGATGTCCAGATAGGGTTCTTGAAAGGGTTTGCTGATGGGGTTCTTTTTTTTTTTTAATTCTTTATTTTGAGAATAGCACAATCAGAAAAAGACATATGCAGAATACACACAGCAGCGTAAACAAATCACGAAGGCGCAACTCCGTACATTTTCTGAATATTAACAGTAACCCAACAATATCGGGAAAATGAAAAAAAAATACACAAAAAACACAAAAATAGAAAACAAGACTACTAAAGGAAAACAAAAAATAAAAACATAAAACCATCCATTACTGGGGTGGGGTGTTGGAGTGTTAAGCGTAGGCAATCGGCAAGAGAGGGGTCACCATAGGGAGAGGAAACAGCCAGAATCACATTTAAATCAAGGAGGTCGGTACTCCATCCATAACGACCACGTTTTAGGAAAGGAGCGCGCCGTGTCTCTAACCTTGGCAGTAGGGTCGTCCATGAGACAGGCGTCATCAATTTTGTCAGCTACGACATCCCAGGATGGTAAAGAGCTCTGGCGCCATACACCCGCCAAGACTCTCCTGGCCGCTAAAGCCATTCTATTAAACAGTCGCTGCTCTGCGAAGGACATAGTAGGGAGAGGGCGAGAGAGGAGAAAAGCCAAAGGATCCCAGGGCGTTGAAAAATATCCTGAAATTTACCATGTACCGACCTCCAAAAACGTTGCACAACCAGGCACTCCCATCACATGTGTATGTATGTACCTTTCTCACCACAGTCACGACAGCAAAAATCACTGGGAGATACTCCCAAACGGTGTAATGACACTGGGGTTATGTACCATCGCATTAATATTTTATATGCCTGTTGTTGGTGTGTCACACAGATAGATGAACGGGCCGTGTGTTCCCAGATATCTTCCCATTCATCACCCGGTAGGGGATCATGTAAGTCTTTCCCGTTTACTACAATAGGTAAGAGGGCCCCATTCCCCAGGTCTAGAGCAGAGTAAAAAGTAAAGTTGTGAAATAAGACCTTTGGGAGAACCACCTACATCGCAGAGACGTTCAAAAGTCGTGAGGGGGGCAGTCGAGACCATCTTTAGTTCCGAACATAAAACATAGTGTCGAAGTTGCATATATCTGAAAAAGTCAAACGGAGTCAGACTCGCCCGCTGTTGCAGCAATTGAAACGTGA
This sequence comes from Leptobrachium leishanense, assembly GCA_009667805.1. NCBI lineage: Eukaryota > Metazoa > Chordata > Amphibia > Anura > Megophryidae > Leptobrachium > Leptobrachium leishanense. Next base: position 421,745,640 of record CM019063.1, on the reverse strand, counting down.
TCAGCTGGCATCAGCTGGCATCAGCATGTGCAAACAAGTCACGGTAACGTTCCAACCCAACTCTAGACAAGCCACCAAAGTCCTTCTCACAAAGACCTGGAGGAAAAGCGTGGTTACTTAAGTATGGTGTAAGGGGGAGGAATCGCCCGTAAGAGCGAATGTCTTCCTAGCGGCATCAAACAAGCATAAAGAGGTAAGTATAGATGGGCATACCGTGTGCAAAAGGGGTCTAAAACGTTTAGGGATCCATATATAAAGGGCCAGGGAGTCAGGTGACATAAAAGCAGACTCTAGTGCTACCCATCTCCTAGATTCTGGCAGAGAATGCCACGCTACTACCTGGGCCAATTGTGCAGTGCAGTAATAAAGGTAAAGGTTAGGGAGGCCTAATCCCCCTCTGATTTTAGGATGATAAAGCAACCGCCTGGCCACTCTATGTCTCTTGTGTTGCCATACAAAAGAGTCTATTGCTTGTTGAAGTCCCGCCAGATCTCTACGTGAGATCAGTAGAGGGAGAGCTGGAAAAACGAATAGAATGCGAGGGAGAACATTCATTTTGACACTGTGGATTCTTCCTAACCACGATATAGGTTTATCTCCCCAGCATTCTAAATCGCCCTTAAGTCGCTGAATCAAAGAGGAGAGATTACGGGAGAACAAGTCCGCGGGATCCCTAGTTAAAGAAATTCCCAAATAGGAGATGTCAGTGTGTGTTATTCGGAATTTATATTCTGTCTCCACCGCAGTTATCGCCGCGCGTGACATATAGAAAGGCATGGCACAAGATTTGTCGTAGTTGACTCTAAAACCCGTCAATGCACCATACTCCTCCAATATATCCTGAAAACAAGCAAGCGAAGAGAGGGGCTCAGCCAACGTAACAAGAATGTCATCAGCGTAGACTGATACAGTAAAAAACTCTCCACCCACCTCAACTCCCTTAATATCTGGGTGACTCCTAAGTGTAGCTAAAAGAGGTTCTAGGGAAAGTAGGAATAACAATGGGGAGAAGGGACAGCCCTGGCGTGTACCGTTCAGGATGGGAAACCGTGTGGGATAACAGCCCAGTATCCGAACCTGAGCAGACACATTGGTATAAAGTGCGCGCACCGAATGAAGAAATTTGTTAGGGAGACCCGCCTGTTCATGAGTAGTAGAGAGGTACGGCCATTCCATCGAAAGCCTTCTCAGCGTCAAGAGACAGCACAAGAGAAGGATCAACATGTTCCGACATCCACCAGAGCAGATCAGCGCCTCTTCTGGTATTATCATAAAGCTGTCGGCCGGGGACAAAGGCCACCTCAAATGCTGCAAGAGGGGACCCAGCCTATTCGCTAATACCTTAGCCAATATGTTGACATCAAAATTTAAAAGGAATATCGGACGATAGTTCCCTAAATCCGTCAAGGCCTTCCCTTCTTTAGGGAGTAAGGCAATATCTGCTAGCAACATGTCCGGGTGAAGGGCCTCTCCGTCAAGGCAATCATTAAATAGTTTAGTGAGAGTGGGGACCAATTCCTCGCGAAAAGTCTTAAAATAACCTCCCAAGAACCCATAAGGGCCCGGGGCTTTATTACCCCCTAATACCGAAATAGTGCAGTGAACTTCATCCTCAGTAATACAGTTTTGCAAGTCTCTAACCTGATCCAAATCCAGTCTCCGCAGGGGAACAGAAGACAAAAAGGAATCAATAGCGGACGCATAAATTGTATTGGTAGGAATGTGGTTGGGGTGATGCCGGCAAAGTGCTGAGAAATAAGCAGTGGAAGCTGAGCTGATGTCAGCAGGAGAGGTCACCAATGTCCCATTAGTGGTGCGTATGGTCGATATAGGAGGATGCCTCCCTTTAGATTTTAGAGAACAGGCCAATAATTTATCCATTTTATTATCCTTTTCATAGAAGAGGCGCCTGGACCAGAGTATTTGTTTAGCAACATCATCCAGTAACAATTTCTTAATGGACGCCCGAGTGCGTACTAGCTCTTCCAAAATTTTAGACGAAGGGGAGGTTTTATATTTCTGTTCCAAACTGCGGAGAGAGGACTTGAGGGAGAGTAGTTGTTGAAGCTTAAGAAGTGACTCCTTAACACCGCCTTATGTGCGGCCCACAATGTGGACGGTGAAACATCCTCTGCAGGATTTTCAGCAAAATACTGTATTAACAGGTCACGCAATTGTTGAACAACTACAGGATCTTTCAGTAGGGAGGAATTCAGGTGCCATGACCAGGGAACCGCCACCCGCTGGGTATGGAGGTACAGAGCAATGTCAGTGCGATCAGACCACGAGATAGAATTGATTTCTGCTCGGATCACATGAGACATGGCCGTTCCGTTAAGAAGGAAAAGGTCAATGCGGGAATAGGAACCATGGGGGGTCGAGTAAAAAGTGTAGTCCCTCACACACGGGTTAGTAACGCACCAAACATCAATCAAGCCCACCCTTTTCAGAAATCGAGCGAATGTCTTATCCTGCACGCTCACAGAAGGGAGGCCTGACAAAACAGGGTGATCGCTTCTGTCAACGGCAGGGCAAGGCGTCGCGTTCATGTCCCCTCCCAATATAATCGCTCCGTGGGGTAGCGTGTCAAGAACGTCACAAATAGCGCTCCAGAAATCAGAAGCGGAGGCATTGGGTGCGTACACATTTAAAAAATGATAGGTTTTTGAATACAGGGAGCCAAAAAGTTAAACATAGCGGCCATCAACATCACACTTATACGATATCACTTGAAAGGGACACGATTTACGGATCAAAATTGAGACACCATTACGTTTGCCCAATGCTCTCGAGGAAAATTCCCTAGTGAAAACATGGTCAGTGAGCACAGTTTTTGCATGTTTAACCAGATGTGTCTCTTGAATAAAAGCAATGTCCACTTTATCAGATTTTAAAGTGCGTAAAAGGAGTCGACCTTTGTTGGGCGAATTCAATCCCTTTACATTTAGTGACGTGAGTTTCAAAGCCATATAAAAACAAGAAAAACTCGCGGTCAGACCGTACCCAGAGTACGAACGTCGGGAACATCTTTTGTGCGATACAAAGGCCCATATGCCGTGTTACATCGTGAATAAGCAGACGTGCACCACTACCAGATGGATGAAAAAACACTACAAAGAAAAAGACACATAACAAAAATTGAGAAAATCCAAACAGAAAAATTCCCGGTCTTACTCTTCGCCGGGAGCCGTGGGGGTATGAGGGAAAAACACCTCAGAGCCATATAAACCCAAAACCAAAAGGGGTTCAGAAGGCCAACTCGTCCCCATGGCCACTACCATCCACCCGAGAGTGGAAAGAGTTTTAAAAAAAAACCCTCCCTTCCCCATGAACCTTCCATAAATTTCTGATCCTGATCCAGAGGTGATAAAGATTTGAGGGTTGCCATGCGAGGGCAATGGCTACAACAGAGGCAGGAAAGAAGATGGTCAGCGGAGCTCATCCCGGGCCCGAAGAAGGAGTGGAGGAATCGGGCCCTCTGGGGATACAAAGCCATCAGGAGGCCATCATGCATTCTCCTATTTCGGAAGGCCAAGATTTTAAAGGGGTGTCCCCATGCGAACGCAACTTTATGCTCACGAAGAAAGTCCGCAACAGGTTTCCATTGTCGCCTGCGACGATGTGTGTTCAGAGAGATGTCTTGATATAATTGTAGGGGTACGCCGTCATATAACACAGGAGTAGTGCGTTTTTTACATAGAATCAGTTCCTTCATAGAAAAGTGAAGAAAGCGCACAATTACATCCCGAGGTCGATCTTCCGTTGTGCTTCGGGTACGCAAGGCCCTGTGCGCACGGTCAAGTTGCCAGGCATGATCGGGAAGCTCCGGTGCCACAGGCCGCAGCATAGCGATCACAAAGTCACCCAGCGTGTCGTCCTCAGCACCCTCAGGTAGCCCTCTAATCCGAAGATTGTTCCTACGGGATCTGTTAGCCAAATCTTCTAGTTGTGATTCCAAAGCATCAATCTTACGGGACATAGCATTAAAATGATCCACTAGAAGGTTATGAGCCCCTGAAATAGTTTCGGTATGGTGCTCCAGCTCAGCAGTGCGCAGTCCCAAGGCCTGTATGTCAGCCTGCAAGGCTTTCGTATACTTCTCTCTCCATCACCCCCGCCAGAAATACCTTAATATCAGCCATACTGCCCAGGATTGTGGAGACCTCTGATGCACCTAAGCTTGAAGCTGCTGCCTCCTGTCCGTCTGAGTCCGAGTCCACAGCCGGGCTAGGCCTCTATATCGAGTGGCCACCTCTACTGGCTGGGGTCCTCCAGCCTGTGAACAGCGGGGCGACCGGGGGTTCCATCAATTTTGCTCTCTGTGGCGATTTTGGGATACCTGGCATGTTCCTGGGGCGATCAGAGCTCCGCAGGCAAACGATCAGGTCCCGGGAAGGGAGAGAATCTGCGTTTTACAGGGTGGATGGTGTGGAGCTTGGAGACTATGCGGCCATCTTGGATTACGCTCGGCCACATCCCGCTGATGAGGTTCTTGAAAGGATTGACACACAGGGTTCACCGGTAGGATTTCAGATAAGGTGGGAAAACAGGGGACGTTAGAGGCTTGCAGGTCAGTGAGATTCAGGAGGTCAGTCTGGCAGCTTGCACAGCCAGGACTTCACTGTTGACGCTCTGATGAGAGAGCAGATCTTCCTTTTGAGGAAGCCTCATTAGGAGGTATGGAGTACACCTCAGGGCACCATAGCATGAGCCGGAAATACAGGTAGGGAATTCAGTAACCTGTATATAACATAGGCAAATGAAAAAACATACAAGTGCAGGACAGGATGGGGTTGCCAGGGGTCAGGCGCGAGCACGAGCTTGACTGAGTCTGGTCTCCTGACATAGAGAGTCAAATGTTGAGAGGGAGTTCCTTAAAAAGGGTCAGCACAGGAGAAGTCCAGAAGGCTAGAGTTGAGGATGAAGGTATGAGGTGACGATAGCATCTGTTCATTGGCAGAGCAAAGTAGTCATGATGGGATGTACTTGTTAAGAAGAGAGGAGATGTAAGCAGGGGATCGGTAATGGAGAGCTTTGTACATAAGCACCATTTATTTTATTGAATTCTAAAGGAAACAGGGAGACAGTGTAGAGATTGAGAAAGGGACAAGGTGTGAGAGATCCAGGATGTTAATTGGATGAGCCTGGCACAGGCGTTCATTACAGACTGCAGAGGAAGAATCTGGGATCTCTAAAGGCCAGAGAACGAGGTTACAGTAGTCAAGGTGGGAATAATAAGAGTTTGGATGATCATTTTAGCAGAGTCTTGATTAAGAAAGGGGCAGACACATGCATTATTTTTTAGGTGGAAGTAGTAGGATCTGGTTAGCAACTGAATGTGAGGAGTGAAGAAGAGATCAGAGTCTTAGAGGACACTGAGGAAATGAGCCTGAGGTAAAAGTAATGGTGACACCATTCACCTGAAGGGAAATGGGCGTAGGAATGTTGGCGCTAGCGAGAGTGAAGACGAGAAGTTCAGTTTTAGAGTGGTTGAGCTTTAGGAAATGGGAAGTCATTCAGACAGGAACAGCCAACAGTAACATGGTTCAAAACAAGAGGAGAGAGATCGGGAGAGGAAAGGTAGACCTCATATGTAACTCTATAAGGAGTTCAGACTTTATTCTGCCAGAAATTTTAGAACCTAATGTTTTTGCTCTACCCATACCAGGGAAGCACATAGTCCTTGTCACGGCTCCTGATGTCAGACCTCCGATTTTAACCCCTTAGTGACCGGACGGTTTTACACAAATCCGTCCTTTAGTGACCGCTGCTGTTTTTACTTTTCTGCCATGTTAGTGTTTAGGTCAAATTTTCCTCTTACTCTTTTATTCAACCCACACATATTATACACCGTTTTTCCCACCATTAAATGGACTTTCTAAAAATACCATTATTTCCATCATATCGAATAATTTACTATAAAAGAAATATGAAATATGATGAAAAAATGGTAAAAACACACTTTTTCGTAATTTAATCCCCAAAATCTACAACCACCAAAAAAAGACCCCGGTTAAATAGTTTAAAAATTTTGTTCCAAGAATCAAAATACTCAATTTTTACATGTTTTTGCTCTTTAACCCCTTCACTGCTGAGCCAGTTCACCTATGTGCGCTGCACTCATTCTGACCGTTTTATGCTAATTATTTTTAGATGACAGCCTAGGTACTGTTTAACTAAACCCCCCTAGACGAAAAAGGTTTTTTTTAATTTTATTTTTACACCAAACTGATCAGGCCTTTCCAATGATGTCAATATGGCCCTCTAGCTGCCACGGATCAGGAGATAAGGGGATCCAAAGGATCCCCCTATCTCCACATGGCAGCTAGGGGGTTAACTGGCCCATCGTCCGGCCCCCAGGAAATGCCAAGGCAAGCTTCAAGCTTGCCATAGACATCGTGGGAACCGGCAAGCAAGGTGAGTATCGGCGGGAGGGAGGTTAGGAGCCCATTGACGAACTATGTATGTCTGCGGGTCTAAGGGAGACCCGTGGGCAGGACATACATGGTACGTCAGCGGTCAGGAAGGGATTAAGCACCCGGGCCACCGGACTGAAGTCGTCGCTGGGCACGATGATGTCAGTTTCAAGTGTCCCCCCAGCACAGCTGGGAGAGTGCCAGAAAGGAAGTGTGAGGTCCTTTGGACCTCTCTCCCTCCTGTACGGCTGGGAATTTAAAAAAAGAGAAGCATCGCTGGAAAAGACACAATGTGACCTTTCCAGTGATGCCTCTATTTAACCTCTTTGCCAGACCGGTGCCGGATTGCAAACTTGTCCCAGAGGTGGCTGACATCTTGCATGTTAGCCAAACCTCAGGGGCTTCCCCCACCCACTGACATTGTCGACACATGTGTGATGATGTCAGTTGGACATTTAACCCCTAGTTGCGAAGTGGAGATAGGGTTGTCCTTTGGACACCTTATCTCCTGATCAGTGACAGCTAGAGGGTCATGTTGTTTGGTATTGTTGGAAAGGCCAGAGCATGGCATTTCCAATACCAAAAATGACCAGGTTAGGTGTAAAAAAAAAATATTAATAAAACTTGTTTTTTTTTAAAAAAAAAATTGTCTGGGTCGTATAATTAAACAGGATTTCAAATCACGTTTTAAACATGATGAGCATAAAATGGTCAAAATGAGCTCAGAACACAGACTTTAAATGGCTCAGCAGTGAAGGGGTCTAAAAGAAAAAACATTGGTTATTTCTAAACTAAGGACAAAATTTACAAACTATTTTGCTGGGGTCTTTTTTTTGTAGATTTTGGGGGTCAAAGTTCGAAAAAGTGTGTTTTTTCCATTTTTTCATCATATTTCATAAATGTTTTTATAGTAACATCATTTATATGATATGATTTATATGATATAATGAAAATAATGGTATCTTTGAAAGTCCATTTAATGGCGTGAAAAACGTAATATGTGTGGATTACAATAATGAGTAAGAGGAAAATTAGAGCTAAACACAAACAGCGCAGAAATCTAAAAACAGTAGTGGGTACTTTCAGACTGACAATGGTAAAACCACCTGGTCACTTTGCGGTTAATTCCTTCTGAAGTTTTTGAACAATTGCCATATGTGAAACATTGGGAGCTATGTTGCTGCTGGATCTATTGCTTCAAGCATTCTGCTCAGCTTTTAGACTTTCTAGCAGTATTACATATATAAAATTGCTGATATCTCTTTCCTCAAAGAATATGTCATATATCTGATGGGTCCTCTGACAGATGCTGGAGATCAAAGCCTCTTTGTCTCACATATTTTGGTTCTGCACAGTAGTACTCCCTATTCTGTAAATGTATCCAATGCCTTATTCTCCAAAGATCTATTTTACGAATCTGTTCCCTCAATTACTAACCAAACAGAAAATACATATGGTATTGGTTATGTATATTCTAGAAGTCGTCTAATCCACCATAGGGGGGATTGGTTTTCTACCATGGTCCCTATATCTAGTATAATTGTGCTAAGGTGAATAACATGTCGATTTATGAACATATGTCATATTATATTTTGGGTTAATTTGAGTAGATATGTCTGGCTGACAAGACCTTCAAGAAAGCAGGGCCATTCACTGTGTTGTCAGATTAGATTCACTTCTGGCATCTTCCTTTGGGCCATTTGGTTTTATTCCACCTGTTGGATATTAGTTCAATATGTCATTCAGAGAAATAATTTACTTGAAGAAAAAAACAATGTTATGAGATTATTATTAGACTTTCGTGATTCTTCCTTTTTCTTTTCATACCTTAAAAAAGATATGAATTGGAAAAAAATAATTAATTGGTCATGGAGTATTGTCTAACTTCGAAGAGGGGCAAGGACAACCTGCAATATCTCATCAAGGGATGAGATCTTGCATTGATCTTTAAAACCAATCCTATATCCACTGTATGATGGTATATCTCAGCCAAAAGTGCATCTGGGTTGGACAGGTGCACTTTAATAAAAATTACATGCGAGCAGACATATGTATCTGTAGTTTAACTAATCTCAGAAATCGGTTTAATTTCCCCTGTTTTTTTATTAAAAAAATAATAGTGATTTATAGTAAATCAGGTTTTAAAAATGGAGTCTATCACCTATTTATCTAGCTAGCATTTGTATGAAATATTTACAAAGATCAAATGGAATGGAAATGGCATATTAGCAATGCTGTATAAAGATTGAATTACCTCACTGTATCTAAGCAAAGCTTCAGTGCGGCAAAAAGTACAAAGAAATGTTATTTAAATCTGTTTTAATTTTTTAATGCCTCCAGCTAACTGACTATAATCTGCAAAATTTCAAAACGTATGAGTAATCAGTGATAATGATGTCACATAATCCTTTAATCAAGCACTCATTAGAGCAGTAATCCCATAATCAGATGTATAGATGTCACTAAAGATTTATTCCACAAACACTGATGTCACTTCTGTTATAACTAATCATTGATGATGTCATTAACCCAGTAATCAAGCAAAACTACATGTGTTTACTAAAATAGTAAAATGATATGTGAGTGTCAATGCTACAACCATATCAAATGCTATAAAAGTGGTTAAGAGATTATATGGATTTTGACATGTGTCCATTGCCTTTTATCCCCCCGCAATTCTGGGATCCATAACTGATGGCTTTAAATGCATACTAGCTATTTACATGATAAGAATTACACAGGTACAAAATCCTTTGCAGACTATCATGAAGTGAATATGTTAATAATGACTGATTCGAATGCAGCTTCATTTGCTTGTTACAGTCACAGTTTTCCCCTTCATTGACAATTTAGAAAATGCCAAACTAGCTACTCTCTTTATACTAACCTCATCCAAGAAAGATGTCAGGATGTTTGCAGAGTTAAGGATCTCTCAAGACATTGCAAGTCTCTGATTTTTCACAATGACTTAGATTTTTTAATATATATATATATATGTATATATAGTGTGTTTATTATTGCAGAAGCCACTTGCACAGCACAGCAATTCGATGAATTGCATCCCAGAGCTCCTGTGCCACATTCCCCATATGCAGCAAGGAATTCTGGGTAGGATATGCAAATGACATCTGTCTCACTTTTATGCATCCTGGGTCTGTTATTACACAGAATATATATATATATATATATATATATATATGCAGTGCAATAGATCACTAGACAAGTACTATCAGCTTGACATTGTATTTAACCTCTTCACTATCATTATCAAGTATATGTTTTCTTCACACGTACCTACAGGTGCCAAGAGAACGAGTCAACTCAATCTGGTCTGATTCTGGAGCCATGCAAAAGAAAATAATTTATTGCAAATTAAATTGTTTGCAAACGGGCACCAGAACATGCCCCTGAAATTTCAACACCAACGGACATGAAAGCCATTGTGGGTCCTATCAGTGGTTTTATGGTAAACCTCTTGACAGTGAAATGGTTAATGGGGCATGTTATTTTAGAAGGTAGCAGGGAAAATAAAAAGAAAACATGTACAAAAAATTATTTCGTTCAGTTGAGCTGTAGGAGTGTTAGATTGTGACTTAAAACTTTTAGACCCTATTGACAATGAAAAGGGCTACACAAAAAAAGTCGCTGCTTTAACACATTAATAGTTACACACAAAAAAAAAACCTTGGGTGCCATGGCCTGATAAAGACTCAAGGGGATATTCGAAGATCACCAAAATTTCAGTGAAATTTCAGTCAGCACACTTCGGTGCGATTCGGCAATTCAAGTTTGCCAATACTGAATTCACTGCACTGCAGGGTCCCCAAAGTGTGCTGAACAGGAGCTGACGAAGACTGACGATCAGACTGCCAAACACTGTCGAAAACCTCCAAACAGACCGCCAAACGCCGCCAATGATCCGCTGAGCACTGCCGAACTGACCACCGAACACTACCGAAAAAAGCTGATCTGCTGCCGAACGGGGGGGGGGACCCTGCAATTTTTTTAAAAAGGCGTTTAAAACAATACAAATGCATGAAAATGCATGGAAATAATAAAAAGGGCCCAATAAAAAACAATAAAACCCCTGCCCAATTACTTTTTCCTTTAATCCTTTGGGTGGGATTTTACTCACCTCTTGTCCCTCGTCAGGCGCTAGTCCTCCTCTTCTGCTCAGGGATAGGGATGAGCCGTACACTCCCCGAGTTCGGTTCGAAGCCGAACCCGAACTTTCCAAATGTTCGGATCAGAACCCGAACCTGAACTCAAACCCCATACAAGTCAATGGGGCTGAAAATTCGGTTTTTAGAGTGCCCTACAAGAGGGCATATATGCTACATATTTGCCATAAAAGGTGTATGGGGGTCCGGATAGTGCCGTGGGGGACAGGAAACAAGGACAAAAAGTTTAAAAAAAAGGTTTTAAAGGGACAGTGAGTTTTCCATGAAATAAGGGTTAAAAATAAAAACGAAAAATTCCTTCAAATATCGTGCCTAGGAGGTCCCTATAACCTGCCCGTGAAGTGGCGGATTTCTAGGATGTATAGAAATATGTACCAAAAAATGACATTTCAAATGACGTAAATGCTTTTCCTTTAATCTATCCATAAACAACTGCTTGGGGCGGCAGTCTGTATGAAAAGAGGAGACATTTTCGGACATGCAGAAAAAGTTTACTGATTTTTTGGCGGTGAAAAGCAGGAGAATGACTGGAGAATGAAAAATTCTAGACCAAATAGCCGATTTGGAAAGTGAGAAAAATGGGAGAATTTTTCTGGTTTGGCTATTTTGACCTAGAATTTTCTCTTCAGTCATTCTCCTGAGTTTCACCTTTCTCTGAATAACCCTGTCAGGGTTATTCAGAGAGCGGTGTAGAGCAGGAGAATGACTGGAGAATGGAAAATTCTAGGTCAAAATAGCCAAACCAGAAAAATTCTCCCATTTTTCTCACTTTCCAAATCGGCTATTTGGTCTAGAATTTTTCATTCTCCAGTCATTCTCCTTCTTTTCACCGCCAAAAAATCAGTAAACATTTTCTGCATGTCCGAAAATGTCTCCTCTTTTCATACAGACTGCCGCCCCAAGCAGTTGTTTATGGATAGATTAAAGGAAAAGCATTTACGTCATTTGAAATGTCATTTTTTGGTTTTTACATATTTCTATACATCCTAGAAATCTAGAATCTAAAATTCTCCCATTTAGGCTAGGGTCAGACTAGCGAATTTTTAACATGCGTTTAGGCGCACTTAATCACGGCCGCACTAGCAGCAAATGACGGGCAATGACAGCCAATATACGAAGAACGGTCGCACGAAAGTCCGACTGCGCAACGCAAGTGGAAAATGAACGCATTTTTTCGAGAACACAGAACCGCTAGTACGGACGTACATAGTGCACTGCGTCCACTAGCGGCGTGTGTGCGTGATTTGGAGACATCAGACCCTGCTCATGTCCGGCCAACATAACGTCCAGACACCCAAAGTTTCCTGGTTTGGATCCGTAAAAAATCACGCACAAAAATGCCATCGTATGACCGTTTTCGCGCATTCCGTGAAAAAATACGGCAATGCGTTCAGACGCACTTTTTGACGGTCGCTGTGAAAAATGCGTTAGTCTGACCCTAGCATTATCTCACTTTCCAAATCGGCTATTTGGTCCAGATTGTTCTCTTTTCCTGCCATTCTCCTGGTTTTCACCTTTCTCTGAACAACCCTGAGAGAGAGGTGAAAGCCAGGAGAACTGGCAGGAGAAGAGAACAATCAAGACCAAATAGCAAATTTGGAAAGTGAGTTAAATGGGAGAATTTTTCTGGTTTGGCTATTTTGACCTAGAATTTTCACTTCTCCAGTTATTCTCCTGCTTTTCACCGCTCTCTGAATAACCCTGTGAATGTTTAATCCCGAGGTGAAAAATAACATTGCTTAAGGCTGGGGTCAGACGAGCGCAGTTATCACGTCCGTGTTGCCGCACATTTGTACGTCCGTGGCAGCATAGCATTCTGACCAATGGAGCCCCACACACGAAGTACGTCCGCACGGAAGTGCGGATGCATGGCGGACGCAGCAAACGGACGCAGGTTAGGCAAGAACGTAAAACTGCTAGAACGGACGTGCGGAGTGCGCCATGTCCGCAACGTCCGTGTAGCTTTGTATGTGAGTGATGAAACGAGGTCAGATGGACTGCATTTATACGTCCAGCATTTTTGACGGACAGAATGTTTTTTCATTTTAATTTATTTTCCCTGCTACATCAGTCAAAAAATACGTCAGTGAAAAAATCGGACTGTTTGGCCACTACCTTGTTGTCAGTCAGTAAGTACGTCCGTACTGCACGGACGCACAGTCCGTACAAAATGCGCTCATCTGACCCTAGCCTTAGATGTTATTTTGAATTTTTTTCAAACACCAGTTAACCACTTGGCTGCTATGGACGCGCTCAGCGCGTCCAGCCAAGTGGTTCTCCTGTGCTATGGACGCGCTGATCATGTCCATGCACAGGAGGCAGCAATCCGCCGGATTCCGGCGGATTGCTGCGCCCCCCGGTGCGGGCTGACATCTTGGATGTCAGCCCAGCACTCCGGGACCCCAGCGGAGCAATTAGATGTCATCGCGGCGGCGCAATGACATCTAATTCAGGGGCCCCCCCGCATGTGCGGAGGAAGCACCTGAAAGGGAGGGGGGGAGGTCCTTCGACCTCTCTCCCTCCCGATCGCCGGCGGGGCAGAGCGTTAGTCCAGGTACCGTTTGGAAGGGCACAGCCTGCCCTTCCAAACGGTGACTGTGATTAACCCCTGGGGAGACGGATCACGAATTGGCGCTGAAAAGCGCCGGATCGTGATCCTCTCCTGGAGCTGGCCGACAACTTGGATGTCGACCAAGTCTCCAGGAACTTCCCCTGAGGACTGGCGTCACGTGCATAGCATGATGACGCCAGTCCTGGAGTTAACCCCTAGCTGCCACCAATGGTGGAGATAGGGGGTTCCAATGAACCCCCTATCTCCCGATCCGTGGCAGCTAGGGGTTAATGTTTGATATCATTGGATCGGCCAGAGCATGGCCTTTCCAAGGATACCAAACATGAGCATGAAAAATGTTTTTTTTTAAAAAAAGAAATTAAAAAATAATTTTTTTAAAAAAAATTCTAAAAAAAAAAAAAACAAGTTTTTGTTTTTGTTTTGTTAATGCGGCAATATTGTTCCCATTTCAATTATAATGTGAACAATAATGCTGCACTAACGATTTTTATATGCGGTGCGTTTGTTAAAAAAAGCGAAATTTTCCCCAAAAATAAATGTAACGAGACCCCATTTCTATTTTCTTTTAACAAGCGCACCCATACAAAATATAACCGCAAATGATCGCATGTTAAAATGTGAAGAAAAACACTTTACACATAATAAATTATTGAAAATTCAAATTTTATTGCATTTTTGTTATAATATACAGACATGACATAACATATACATATAATAATGACATATTATGAATCTGCCAAGTCTGCCGGAAAGAACGATATATAATATGTCTGGGTCATATATCAAAATATGGCTACAAAACGCGGTTAAACATGATGAGCGAAAGCGGTAAAAATGACCTCAGCACAGAGGTGTGAAAAGCCTCAGCAGCGACAGGGTTAAATGCAGCATATTAGGATGTTTTAGGGAAATTAATTCTCAAATCTCAATCAGAAGCAGACACCACCCCACCCTCAGTATGGTGTACAATGTATCAAATTGATTACCAGACTAAAAACACCTGGTGTTATGCCCGTTTGTGAACAGAGGTCATTTAGGCTAGGGTCAGACGAACGCATTTTCGCGTTGTCTGTGAAAAAGTGCGTTCGAACGAATGGACGCATTTTTTCACGGAGTACGCGATAGCGGTCATACGATGCGCATTTGCGTTCGTGATTTTGTACGGATCATCAATAAAACACTTTTTGCATCTGGACGTTATGTTGGCCGGACATTAGCAGTGTCTGACATCTCAAAATCACGCAAACACAACGCTATGCGGCCGCAGCGCACTCTGTACGACCGTACTAGCGGTTTGACGTTCTCGACAAAATACGTTTGTTTGCCACTTGCGTTGCGCGGCCGGACTTTCGTGCGACCGTACTTCGTATATTGGCCGTCATTGCCCGTCATTTGCTGCTAGTGTGGCCGTAATTAAGTGCGCCAGAACGCACATTTAAAGTGCGCTAGTCTGACCCTAGCCTTAGAGTTGATAATCTTTCCACGTACACATTAGTTTTTAATTCAATATCTAATAAACCGTTGCTTATAATATTCTGCAGTAAAGAGTCTCTTTATTTCTAGATTTTTTAGTATTTTTTTAAGCATTTTCTATACTTTTTTCAAAATTTCTTTTTTTTCGAACTCGAACTGAACACACCCAAAAAGTTCGAAATTCGCGAACTTTCGAACTGCCAAAGTTCGGGTCAAACTCCGAACCGTCCGAACCCGAACAGCTCATCCCTTGGACTCCTGAATGCGGAAGTTCCTGGTTTGACTATTGGCAAGGTTCATCAGAAGTCATCATATAATTGGTTTAATTATACATTGAAAATATGCCTTGTTATTATTTTTGTATTCATTTTATGATACCTGTGTTTAGGCAGACCTGACTGGTGAAGACAGGTAAAGGGCTCATGCAGATTAAGTTGTTCGTTGCCTAAATGCAAGAATTGATTGTCTAAAATTGACTGTGCACTGTGCTGAGATCACGGTTCTACACAGTTGTTTCTGCTTTATTTTGAATGGAAAGCAATAAAACTGTAGAACTGATGAAAAGCTGTGAATGATATACATATGATGCTTATCACCATATATTGAGTGTCTGCAAGTCACAAGGTCAAATATGAAGGACAACCTACTTTGGAAAGGGATGGAAAAGTCATGTTGTTATAAATATTCTTAAGTCCCCATGCTAAAGTCATCATTCGCATTATTTATGGTTTGATTTTACAGCATGGAACTGATTTTACTTTACCTTTTCTCTAACGGTTTTGGACGGAAACTACTTTCTGTTCCCTTGGGTGTGAGTAACACCAGTAAGTTACTGGATTCAATAAGAAACATTCACGTTATGCCTAATCATGTGCAAATGTGTTAAATTCAGTAGTTTATATAAAATAGTTATGGAACATATTACACTACAGGCATTTTTTCATGGCGTGACAATGGATGGCCTCGGGCCACTTAAATGTTTTATTTAATAATGTGGGAATTTTGCTTTGTTTTCCTTTCATTATTTTGAACTTAAAATAGAATCAGAATGCCTCCTATTATAGTGAGCTTTTATATGTATATATCTATTTTTAAATAGCATTTGTCAGAGGCAATATCATCATCTGGATGTTTGAAAAGATGAGTTTTGCAGAATGGTAATTTTTATACAATTGCATATTTCACATATGCTTGGATGGTTCATATTCTTGAATCTGCAGGTAATCCAGCCAACAAGCGCCATGAGATTTTAACCATTTTATAACATCGCATTGTAAAGAGGCTCTTCTTTTACACATGGCAGAAAGTAATAGTAATAAGTTATTGCTGAAATATGAGTTTTAACAAATGTATATATAGGAAATGGTCTTAACAGTTGGATCATAGTGCATGACATTAACATGTGTACAATGGTGACTGAATTATGCCTAAACATAAAGGACAGTATTACATACTGCCCGCTAAAATGGGAAGGCCAAGGCTGGGGTCAGACGAGCGCACTATGAGTGCCCGTACTGACGTGCCTTCTGGCATCTGTCGCAGCGTTGTGACGCTGCAAAGGGACTGGCCACTAGGGATGAGCCGAACACCCCCGTGTTCGGTTCGCATTCGAACTCGAACAATTTCAAAAGTTCGAGTTCGAACGCGAACACGAACCGAACTCAATGCAAGTCAATGGGACTCAAAAGTTTAATTTTTAGAGTGCCCTCCAACGGGGCATATATGCAAGATATTTGCCATAAAAGGTGTATGGGGGTCTGGGTAGTTCCCTGGGGGACAGGAAACAAGGACAAAAAGTTTAAAAAAATACATTTTTAAAGGAACAGTGAGTTTTCCATAAAATGAGGGTTAAAAATAAAAACAAAAAATTCCTTAAAATATCGTGCCTAGGAGGTCCCCATAACCTGCCTGTGAAGTGGCGGATTTGTAGGATGTATAGAAATATCGCCATCAGAGACCCACACACGACACCTAGCCACCCTTAAGGGGTTAAAATGCACAGGGACTGGCTACTATCCTGTTAGATGAGGGAATGTAATATATGTATAAAGCAAGGTATATATGACAATGGATAGTCAGAGACTCTAGGGACTCAGCTTGTACGCTTTATGATAGACATTTTCACGTTGTGTTGTGTTACTAATGCAGAAGCAGCAAGCCCTTCCACCACGCTTGCACCAAAACTATAGATCTAACACAATAATAATTGTATGCTCACATATACAAATACTGGAATATTACGTTTAAATCTAAGGAGTGTGATAAAGATTTTATTAAGCCCTTGATGACAAATGACGTAACATCTTCATCATTATTGATTGGCTTTACAGAGCCCTGGTCCTTAAGGGGTTGAACAGCATATCAGAGGAAATGTAGTAGAAATTAACACTTCTTAAAATTCAGAAGCACAGTGTTCATACATGTGCAGGAGCCACACTCAGTCTGCAGGCAATGTATCAAATTCATGAGACCAGACTAATTAGAAGCACATGTTATTTCCAAACACTAATTAACACCTGTTGTTTACGCCGTTTGAGAGCCCTGCTGTAAGCACATGTCATTTAGAGGTGAGAATCTTTGCACCTAGACATTAGGCAAACTGTAAAGCATGCTTTCCTTGTAAGCTAGAAAATCCACATCACCCATTGCAGCATTTTAAAGATGAAACACACAGGCAGCGCAAAAAATCCTATGCAAGCCTCATGCACAGTATGCCAGGGGTCCCAAACTCACGGCCCCCCAACATGATTTGGACTACAAGTCCCAGGATGATTTCAATGCAATACATGGCGAGGGAATCCTGGGAGTTGTAGTTCAAAAACATCAAGGGCACCAGAGTTTGAGGGCCCTGCTGCGAGCACATGTCATTTAGAGGTGAGAATCTTTGCACCTAGACATTAGGCAGACTGTAAAGCAACTAGATAATCCACATAACCCATTGCAGCATTTTAAAGATGAAACTCACAGGCTGCGCAAAAAATCCTATGCAAGCCTCATGCACTCTAAGCACATGTAATTTTGAGGTGGGAAAGTTTTAGAAAAATGTACACGTGTGCAAATATTTTAAATAAAGCCAGAATAATTTTATGACAGTCACATTTGTCTGACAAACAGATAATACATTACGCTGCAGCATGTGTTGACATATGTTGGTCGATGTATGTAATGTGTGTTATGTGTATGTAACATGTTTATGCTATTATACATACCGCTTCTTGACGACGTACACAGTTCATCCATTGCTAATCATCACCCACATGCGTGCCTTCTTGCCCTGGGTAGTTTTCTTAATTCAATATCTAATAAACCATTGCTTATAATATTCTGCAGTAAAGAGTCTCTTTATTTCTAGATTTTTTAGTATTTTTTAAGCATTTTTTATACTTTTTTAAAAAAAAACAAAATTCAAACTCGAACCGAACATGTCAAAAAGTTGAAGTTCGTGAACTTTCGTACTGCCAATGTTCGAGTCGAACTCCGAACTGATTGAACCGAACAGCTCATCCCTACTGGCCACACACTGTTGCATGCGCACAAATTTCACATGGCAACAGCAAGGCGGCCAGATGGGCATCAGAGTGGAATGAACAACCACTCTGACAGACGTTCCTTCCGCTCTTACTGCTGCTCATCTGACCCCAGTCTTAGGAGGAAAATCTACTGTTTCATATTACAGGGCAGGTGCTAATTCAGCAGCCTGCCCTGTAAAGCAGCGCTATGCTTCAAGATACTTGATGTAGCGCTAATGCGTCGCCCCGCGCCTCCCCTCCATGGAGTCCATAGGATTCCATGTACTACGGAGCTCCGCTGGTGTAAGGATGAAAACTTTGCTACTATACTACTGCATATCTATCTAATGAGGAATCCCTGTCCAAGGAGCAAAATCTTGCTGCTGGTTATGGAGGGCTGCAGTAAGCTGCATCCTCACACTGAGGAAGGAGTGCTCAGGAGGTTATTGTCTGCCTGGGAATGCGTGCGCATGAAACAGGTAACTCGTGCGTACGCTAATGACATTTTTTTATTAATTCGTGGCCATGATTTGCTAGATTATTCCCATGACCGTACACATCGTGGGCGCGAGTTAATTATTATTTTTAATCCTGACACCAGCAGGGCTCCGTAATTTACTGTAGCATGGCCCTATATCTGCTTGAACGTTTACCCTACCCACTAAGAACAGAGTACGTGGTTGTTTGACCCCAGTCTCAGCAATGATCCCAGTTTAGTGGCAGACCCACAACTCTGGTGACAAGTCGTCAGATGTATGTTAGCCAGACTTATTTATTTATTTATAAAGTATTTTATAAATAAATAAATAAGTATCGAACTTTTCTGTGAGTCCTTCAGCAGTGCTAGTGCAAGGATTTCCAGTTTCTTAGGCAAACACATTTGCCCTGCCGTTTTAACTCCACCAAATATAATTTTTCATTCCTGTTTTTGATATCGCCAATCTGTTTTCTCACCCCTACTATAACATCTACATACCCAATTTCAAACATACTTTATGTATCTTTCCTAATTACTTTCACTCTACAAAGCCACATCTCATTTACTTCCCTGTCCCTTTAATATATTTTTCTGCACTTCCCCTCCCCAACATCTTTCTTTCAATGATGTCATCGCGCCCAGCGATGACGTCAATGAAACAGCTGGGATCCATAAAAGTGGTGGCTTGACTTCAAGGACCCCGGCCCCAGGCAGAGAGGTGAGTATCGGGAAGGAGAGCCATGACCAGGTACGTCCTTTGTCATTAAGCGACCTTTTTTGTAGGAAGTACCTGCTACATCATTTTTCCTTATGGGGTTAAATACCATTGATACCTTATGGGGCCCCATAATTACCATTATTTTTGTTTAATGAAAATGTGTTTGAAGTATGTAGGTTTTTAATAAATGTAATTATTAGGCATGGCACAAATTTAAAGGCCATTATGTATATATGTATTATGTATATATTTTTTTGCACTTTGATAAAGACCAATTAGGCGTTAGTGCTGCAATAAATTTTACTTCATTTTATCCTGCTGACTTTTCGTCTGTGACATATCCCGGGGATCCAATATTTCATCTATGGACCAGGTTATCACCACGGATGGTTGCTGGTAGAACGGGCTGGTGAGATCATATCCACAGATATATGCCTATATAGTCCAGAGACGACTTTATGGGGCTCAGAAAAAAGTGAGTTGAATACTTTCTCTCTGGAAACCAGGTGTCATAAGGATGTACTGCGCAATGTATGTCTCCTATTATGTTTTCTAGATTATCTTGAAGTATTACTCACTGGACACTTGGCGTAAGCGCGAGGACTCTACCCATTATTTTATCCATTGACTATTCGCACTTGGGAGTGTGCGTTTGTGCCGTTGCTGCTACCCAAGACCGACCATCAACACATTATCTGCGCCATTTTTTCCACCTTATTGTTTTTTCATGTTCTATGTATCAAACTGTTATTTATAATAAATCGTTTCGAATATATTTCAAATTTGTGTTGTATTTTTAATATCTTGCATTGTATTACTTTGTATTTCTGTAACTGTAACACTTCAATGTTTTTGAACCCAGGACATACTTGAAAACGAGAGAAATCTCAATGTATCCTTCCTGGTAAAATCCTTTATAAATAAATAAATAAATTCACAAGGAAATAGGGCTATCTGCCAAGTGAGAATATTTTCTCCAGGCCCTGGAATTTCAAGTAGTTTCCTAGTTAGATAATTTTAAGATGTACCGACTGGGTGAAGTAGAAGTAACATCACTGCTCTATAACCGTGGAGACATTGGTTCGATCCCGGCAAGAGCACCTGTCCAGTAAGTGTCCTTGGGCAAGACACCCAACGGTACACACTCGCCACCCAGGACATACTTGAAAAAAAGAGAAATCTCAATGTATCCTTCCTGGTAAAATTCTCAATTTTTTTTTGGTATTTTCTGAAGCTAAATACGGCACGCTTACAATCAGTCATAAACTCTGTAATGTCTTTTCTTTTCTTATGTGTATTGAATTTTATAATATGAAAATAAGTTATACTGCTTGTCCTTTACTACTATGACTAGCATAACCGTGTAATAAACTGCACATATTTTACATTATCTTATTGAATTTACTTTACTTTATTTCTAGTGTAATAACTTGTCAGCACTTCAAACTTAAATAAAACTACAGGATAAATTTAAAAGCACCATTTCACTTTCTACAGTTACATTTTAATGAAATAAAAGATAGATCTGTATATTTACTATAGGCAATGCCACATATATAGCAGTGAGAGTGCTCTCGTAAAAAAGAGCATAATATGATCTACATCACTTTATTAAATTACATTGTACTTAACCATAATAATATAAATATAGGTAATGTTACATTAACAACAGATATAAACATTTCACAATGTTGCGTGGCAGATCACTATGCGGGTCAGCTTTAGAAAGTGTATACAGTGTTTTGTGTAAATCTTTACACAATGACTCCATTCTTTGAATTAATTATCATGGTCATTTTCACAGTTCAGTATGCTGATGTATTAATTTAGAATACATTATGTCAAGTATGCGTAGTAACCACAATAATGCGGCTTTATACGATATCCAGAAGGGCACAGTATGGGTCTGAACATTAAATGGGGTTGATTTAGGACAAGCTAAATTGATTTTTCTGTGTGAAATTTAAAATGCAAATACAGAAGGGAAGGGAGAGAAAGCAAAAGGAGAAAAAATACACGTGACCATGGGTCTCTCTGATTACGTAAAATCCTGTTTTCCAAACAAGCCGAATAATTACAAAAGTATATAAAGACCACAAAAGTGCAAACATAAATAAAAAATATTAAAGATTATGCCTAAAATATGACATATATTAAAGAGACGGTCTAGGCGTGGTGGCTACTCAATGTAATTTATACCGGCTGGGTGGAGTAGAGGTAATATCACTGCTCTGCATGGAGAGAGCTTGTGGAGTCATGGGTTTGATTCCAGCGAGCAATCTCTCCAGTAAGTGTCCTTGGCAAGACACCTAACGGTACATACTCGCCACCCAGGACATACTTGAAAACGAGAGAAATCTCAATATATCCTTCCTGTTAAAATCCTTTCTCAAAAAAGCACAGTGACTTTTGAGTCCTCACCCTAACAAAAACACTAACCCTAAAAGTAACCCAGAACCCTAAAACAAGCACAAATATTAACCCTAATTACTGTCAATAAGCCACCTCGGGATCTGGAAAGATCCAAAATGTCTCCTAAACAAGAGTCCAGGTAATGGGCTTAAAAACCCTATCAGGGTAATTCAAAGAGATCCGAATGGCTGGAGAAAGGTAACTGAGCGCTGAAAATCAGCGTTCGGTTACCTTTCTTGGCGAAATCCTGGCGAATTGCCTGCACATACTGTGCCTGTTCGAGCACTGCTTCGTCTATTCAGAGAACAGAAACCAGCAGTGAAAGGTTCCCCGAATGACCTGCCATTCGGTGATTTCATGCGGCAGGTTTATTCAGTAGGGATGTGCGTTTCGGGTTTCGGAATTTCGGAATTTTCACGAAATTTCCCGATTCGGGTCTTTCGATTCGGCCGAAAATCCGAAATTTTTTAGATCCGAAAAAGTCGAATCCGAACAGGTTTCCGAACCGAATCGAAAATTTTTCGGAATTTCGAATGGACTTGAAATGTGTCAAATCGAAATCTATTGCTTTGAAACGAGAACAGACTTTCCGAAAAAACGAAAAGTTTACCAAATCGAAAATTTTTCGGAATTTTCGAGTGGACTTGAAATGTGTCAAATCGAAATCTATTGCTTTGAAACGAGAACAGACTTTCCGAAAAAAACTAAAAGTTTACCAAATCGAAAATTTTTCGGAATTTTCGAATGGACTTGAAATGTGTCAAATCGAAATTTATTTTCCCTCTATTCATGATTTCAGTTCCATTCGGGATTTCGGTACCATTTCGGTAAGTCTGGACATCGTATATTTAACTAGTATCGGTTATATGGCTGATTCTGTAATTTTTTTATTGTTTCCAAAGATCGATCAGAATTTTCGTATTTTGGTCAGATCCGATTCGTCCGCGGTCGCGCATGCGCGCGCGCGCACATGTCGTAACTTTATTGAGCCAGTTTTATTGACAACTTTTTGAACAAATTTTTTTTTTTATTATTCTTCATAATGCCGCTGCCAGAGAGGAGACCTCCTCGTCATCTGTTGATGAAGAAGTTCCACCTGCAGTGCCTGCACCCAGGAAAAAACGCGCCCAAAATATGGCGTTTGAGGAGATGTTGGAGCTGGTCCGCATCTTTGATACCAAAGATTATGATTGCCAGAAGGGACCTTACCGCAGCAAGAATAACGCCAGGAAGGATCGTATCCTGGACAAGCTACGCGCCACCATTTTGGAGAAGTTTGGGAAGGACCGGACAAAGGACCAGCTACGGAAACGCTGGTCTGATTTAAAAGTACGCGAGGAGGAGCAGTTGAGACGCATCCGCCGCGTCATAGCGAAACGTAAGTGTCATGTTATATTGTAAAGCGCTGCGCAAACTGTTGGCGGCGCTATATAAATCCTGTATAATAATAATAATGTGCTTGCATGTGCTAATGTGCGCAGAAATACGCTGATTTATCTAGTCCTTTTTTCATGCAATGTGATTGTGTATAGCTTTGCGTTTTCACAACTTGTCATACATGCAGTTTTGCCATAGCTCTTCTTTTTTTGTGATTTTACGTATTCGTGAAAATTGTGATATTTGATGTATGTAGATGAAATTACAATGCTGGATTTCTTTTGGCACTGTGTGTATAGTCTGTAGTGTGCTGGGGGGGAGGTTGTGACTGAGTGATGCATACGAGATGACCCGCAGCTTGCCCAATATTGACTCCCACCTGCGCATCAATAAAAATCTCTGCGTCTCTGCTAAAGTGATAGGATGGGACATGTAGTTCTTCTCAAAGTGCATCCAAACAGAGCTGCGTTCAATACATCCTCAGCAGCTGCTGCAGCAGTGTCATTGAATGCTTTAGATGCAAATTTCAAAACAAAATGGTGGATTTCTGTTGTTGTTTCTGCAATATCCAGTTTTATTATTCGCAGAAACTGAAAGTGAATCTGAGGCTGAGGCCTTCTATAAAATAACTAAAAGCAGTCAGCACAATGCGTTTTGTACGCACACAACACAAATAATAGTTTTTATTGAATAAACGTAATGTTTACTTCTGAAAAAAAATATATAAATGAACGGTAATATATGTCTGTGCAGAGAAATAAATAAATATTTTGTGACTTTAGACCTATGAGATGGGAGTAGTGGGGGGTTAAGCTGGTAGTGGGGTAGTGGAGGGGTCTCGCAATACTTTCGGCAATATATTGTATAGATATACCATTTTTTCCAGTCTGCATTATTTACGTGTTATATTTTTTGGATTTGGCAGAAGACAGGAAGAGGGCACAGGACGCCGAATCTGCCCGGGCAGGGACCAGTGCCCCAGCGGAGGAGGAGGAGGAGCCACGGGCGTCCACCAGCGCTGGTATATACTGTTTTATTTAGCAACGACTTTTGGTCAAAAACAGAAACATTTTTTGTTTACTGTATTTTTTATTTCTTTAATTTCTTACATATAGCACTGGATATACAGACGGTGGTGGTGGGGGAGGAGGAGTCGGAGGAGGAGCAGGAGGAGGCCGCCAGCTCTGGTATATACTACTGTTATATTTTTCAGACTTTCAGTCAAAAATAGAAACCTGCTTTACTTACTGTATTTTCCTTCTTTCATTTATTGGATATATCGAAGAAGCCAGACCGAGCAATCAGGAGGCGATTGGTGAGCTTCGCCTGGCAGTCAGGACACTGGATTCCATCCATGAACTGCTGCAGGAACTCCGGGAACACCTTACTAACACCGCGGACATCCTGGAGCGGCAGTAAGAGTCAATACGGATGTGCCTCAGCTGCTCCTGCTCGCCTGCTTTGAGGTCGGACCAGCGTTTTCTGATCTGGTCCTTCGTCCCGTCTTTCCCAAACACCTCCAGGATGGTGGTGCGCGTAGCTTGTCAATGATACGATCCTTCCTAAAATTATTCTTCCTGCCGTAAGGGCCCTTACTGCAGTCATAATCTTTGTAATCAAAGATGCGGACCAGCTCCAACATCTCCTCAAATGCCAGTAATACTAAAATGTATGTTTGTTTGTGCTGTTTGTGCCCCTGTTGGGCAGTTTGCCATCCTTGGCATGTTCCCTTCCCTTCCCCATTTTGTAAATAAATTTTCTATTTTTTCTATATTTTCCTGTTTGTGTGCGTTGCTTTACGTTAATAAGTTAATTATGTATTGCTTGGTTTCCACACTGTTAAACACGTCGATGCGGAGGACGCGCTCAGCGCGTCCTCCGCATGGCTGCTGGTATGCGGAGGACGTGCTGAGCGCATCCTCCCTTTGGGGTCAGCGTTCGGCCGGGTTCCGGCCGATCGCTGGCCCCCCGGTGCGGGCTGACATCCTCGATGTCAGCCCAGCATCCGGAACCGCCGCCGGTGAAATTAGGTGTCATCGCGACCTCTCTCCCTCCCGATCGGCGGCGTTGCGGGGTTAACCCAGGCACCAATTGGAAGGGCACAGCCTGCCCTTCCAAATGGTGCCTGGCATTAACCCCTGGGGAGCTGGATCGCGAATCGGCGCTGAAAAGCGCCGGTTCGTGATCCTTTCCCGGAGCTGGCCGACATCTTGGATGTCGGCCAAGCCTCCGGGAACTCCCCCTGAGGACTGGCGTTATCGTGCGTAGCACGATGACGCCAGTCCTAGAGTTAACCCCTAACTGCCACCAACGGTGGAGATAGGGAGTTCCAATGAACTCCCTATCTCCCGATCCGTGGCAGCTAGGGGTTAAAGTTTGGTATGGTTGGATCGGCCAGAGCATGGCCGTTCCAACGATACCAAACACTACAGTGAAAAAAGTTTTTTAAAAAAAATTAAAAATAAAATATATTTTAAAAAAAATATAAAAATTAAATAAACATTTTTTTTTTCTTTTTTTGGTTCGTTAATGCAGCAATATTGTTCCCATTTCAATTATAATGTGAACAATGATGCTGCACTAACGAGGTGCTGGGGCAATATCCACGAGGAGCTGGGGCATGTCCACGAGGAGCTGGGGCATATCCAGGAGGTGCTGGGGCAATATCCACGAGGAGCTGGGGCATGTCCACGAGGTGCTGGGGCATGTCCACGAGGAGCTGGGCATATCCACGAGGTGCTGGGGCAATATCCACGAGGAGCTGGGGCATGTCCACGAGGAGCTGGGGCATGTCCACGAGGTGCTGGGGCATGTCCACGAGGAGCTGGGGCATATCCACGAGGTGCTGGGGCAATATCCACGAGGAGCTGGGGCATGTCCACGAGGAGCTGGTGCATGTCCACGAGGAGCTGGGGCATGTCCACGAGGAGCTGGGGCATATCCATGAGGTGCTGGGGCAATATCCACGAGGAGCTGGGGCATGTCCACGAGGTGCTGGGGCATATCCACGAGGTGCTGGGGCAATATCCACGAGGAGCTGGGGCATGTCCACGAGGAGCTGGGGCATGTCCACGAGGAGCTGAGGCATGTCCACGAGGAGCTGGGGCATATCCATGAGGAGCTGGGGCATATCCATGAGGATGTCGGATGTCGGCCAAGCTTCCGGGAACTCCCCCTGAGGACTGGCGTCATCGTGCATAGCACGATGACGCCAGTCCTGGAGTTAACCCCTAGTTGCCACCAATGGTGGAGATAGGGGTTCCAATGAACCCCCTATCTCCCGATCCGTGGCAGCTAGGGGTTAAAGTTTGGTTCCAACGATACCAAACACTACAGTGAAAAAAGTTTTTTTAAAAAAATAAAAAATAAAATATATTTTAAAAAAAATTATAAAATTAAATAATCATTTTTTTTTTCTTTTTTTGGTTCGTTAATGCAGCAATATTGTTCCCATTTCAATTATAATGTGAACAATTATGCTGCACTAACGATTTTTGTATGCGGTGCATTTGTTAAAAATCGTGTAATTTCCCCCAAAAAAAAATGTAACGAGACCCCATCTCTAATTTTTTTAACAAGCGCACCCCATACAAAATATAACCGCAATTGCTCGCATGTTAAAATGTGAAAAAAAAACACTTTACACATTGTAAATTATTGAAAAATCATACTTTATTGCATTTTTTGTTATAATATACAGACAGTCATGACGTATACATATAATAATGACATATTATGAATCTGCCGAGTCTGACGGAAAGAACGATATATAATATGTCTGGGTCATATACTAAAATAAGCCTTCAAAACACGTTTAAACATGACGAGCAAAACCGGTAAAAATTAGCTCAGCACAGGGACGGGAAAAGCCTCAGCAGCGAAAGGGTTAATTAAAAAAACACGATAGAATCGCCAGAATTATCGTATCGACAGAATGAATTATCGGATCCGAAAAACAAACCAAAAATTTATTATAAAAAATATATAAAGTAGTATTAAAAAAGTAAACCATAGTAGTTTTCATCAAAACGAATAGAGTTAGACAGCTTTGAAACGAGAACAGACGTTCCGAAAAAACGAAAAGTTCCGAAAAACGAAAAATTGTCGATATACCGAAAACCATGTACAATTCCGAAAAACGAAAAGTTCCGAAATACGAAAAGTTCCGAAATACGAAAAATTGGCGATATGCCGAAAACCATGTACAATTCCGAAAAACGAAAATTTTCCGAAATAACGAAAAGTCGATACAGAAACCTAGTAAAGTGACCCGAAAATACGAAAAATGGTCGATATTCCGAAAAATAAATGTACCCGAAAAACGAATCGAACCGAACCGAATCGAAACGGAAAGCAGTCGAAACGAGCCGAATCGAAAAGTTTAAAAATTCGAAAAATCGAATCGAATCGAATCGAAAAAAAAATCGGTGCACATCCCTATTATTCAGGCGAATCCCATAGGCTTCAATGTTAAAAATATTCCCGTTCTAATTCAATATCTAATAAACCGTTCATTATAAAATTATGCAGTAAAGATTCTCTTTATTTATAGATTTTTAAGGATATTTCATGCATTTTTCTGGATTTTTTTTTTTTTTTTTTTTTAAAAAGTCAGATTTTTTTTTTAAAGATTACTTATTTTTTCTGTAATAGCCCTCTTTATTATCATTCCCTGGACCTCATATGTAAATTTCAGACATTTTCGCTCAGTAGTTTCTTTGCAAACAGCGTTTCACTTTTCAAACATTGAAACGAACTGTTTTCCTAATTTATTCCCTACACAGGTCTGCGGTCACGGTTTTTTCCGGCGGCTTCGCTGCGTGGGATCGGCTCCTGCTCGGGTTTTTCCAGCATTTTCGGCGGGTTAATCCAGATGTTTTTGCAGGTTTCGGCATGCATTCGCTGGGTTTTTGCAGTGAGTTTTCGGCAGGTTTTCGGCTGCTTTTCCCTGCACTTCGATGGACCTGTGGTGCTTGCTGAATACAACGCAGGGTCGTCGAAATGGGATAAGCAAAACAAACCGAATTGAAGAGAATGAAAAGTCACCGAACGTGTGGTGACTTTTCGATTCTCTTTGAATTACCCTGTATATTTCGATAATGCTTGGCTGCAAAATGTAGACGGTCGTGGCTGCGACTGTGAGGGCTGGCCGGCCGGGTACATATGGCAGAGAGCCGGTGCAGGGAGGGAGCCACTGCACCTGCAGCCACGGCAGACCCCCCCCCCCACAACCAGGATCCAGGGAGCCCCCACTGACCACCAGGCTAAGGTAAGGTGACACATTTTTAAAAAAAAAAAAAAAATCCGAGGACATTTTTAAATGTCCCCGGGAACATATAATAAAACTGTTTTTCTTTCTAATACTCACCTGATTCCTGGATCCACCAACAAACGCAGCCTCCCGTCTCCCACGCTGTTAGAAGCTGCATACACCGGCGCAATGTGTGCAGCTTCTGGAGAAGATACGCTATTAGTGTAGAGGGAGCGATGCAAAATGCGCAGCCGGCTTCACTGCTACACTAATAGCGTATCTTCTCAGAAGCTGCACACAGCGTGCTGGATAAAGCTAGCGTCAGACTGTAGAGGTATTGCCCGGAAGTGTGCGAATCATATGCTGCATTAATTATTCTTCTTACAAATTTGGTTACTTAACTTACTTGTTTGCGTTTGGATTGTAATATTGTGACATTCAGGGCCCCAGGTGGCGATCGGGGGGCCCCGGACGCATGGTGCTGCCACGTGGCCGAATGCCAGGAGCTCCAGCGGCACCCAGCGCAGCTGTGAGTGATCAGGGGGAAGGGCGCGGCGTGATGGCGCGGAGCCGCTGGGACCTTTAAATCAGGAGTGCGCGCTGTACACCTTGCCTTGCCGTGGAGTTTCATTCCTGCATCGCTAGTTTACCGAATCAGTTTGTATACTTGTTACTGACCCTGCTTGTTCTGAAGACCTGATCTGTTGCCGGCTTTGCCTGCCATTTGACTATTCTCTCTGTGTACTCCCTGCCTGTTCTGTTTGCCTCCTGTTGCTACAGGTGTGCGCAGATTCTCACCATATACAGTAGTGCAGTACAAGTGCCTAAGCATTGCTGACCCGGTTTTGGTATAAAGACTACTCTCGCTCTGTGCCCCTGTCTGGTATATTCCGCTGCTTGTTACTGCTGGTGTGTGCTACAGATCCTGCCACATATAGTAGTGCAGTACAAGTGCCTAAACTTTGCTGACCCGGTTTTATTATAACAACTACTCTTGCTCTGTGCCCCTGTCTGTATATTCCGCTGCTTGTTACTGCTGGTGCGCTTCCTGCCATACACTATAGCGCAGTACAAACGTATATTGATCTCCGTCTGTGTTGTATATTGTTGGTGCTGTCTCCCTGGCCTGTGTGGCAGCTAGAGGTTAGGTTTAGTGGTCCCGACCATCCTAAGGATCGGAGGGTTAGAGGTCTGTTACCAGGGATCCTACCAGCTCTGTCCTGGGGAATCGTTACAAATATGCGGTGAACACCACAGCAAACGTTAATGCTCACGCAATTGAGCGTTAACGTTTGCATTAAGATCGTAATTTTTCCCACTCGTTGCTGCTCAAACATTTCCCATGGCTTCAAATTGCATTTAAACATGAGCAAAAGCGGTAAAAATGAGCTCAGCGCACAGCGGTGAAATGGCTCAAAAAACTTTTTTGGGTAAAAACGCTTTTTTTTGTTTTGTTTGTTTTTCATTGTTTCCTGTCCCCCAGGGCACTACCCGGACCCCCATACACCTTTTATGACAAATATCTTGCATATATGCCCTCTGGAGGGAACCTTAATTTTCGAACTTTTGAGCCCCATTGACTTGCATTGTGTTCGAATCGTGTTCGAGTTCGAATTCAAACTTTTTCAACTTTGTTCAAAGAGATCTGAATTGTGGCCGAAAGGTAACCGATCAGTGAAATTCAGCGTACGGTTACCTTTCCTGGCTGTGTTTTGTTTCAGAGAACAAAAACCAGCAGTGAAAAGTTGCCGAAATGCCCTGCTGTTCGGTGGTTTCATTCGACAGGTTTATTCAGGCGAATCCCATAGGCTTCAATGTTAAAAATATTCCAGTTTTAATTCAATATCTAATAAACCGTTGATTATAATATACTGCAGTAAAAAGTCTCTTTGTGTATAGATTTTTTAGGATCTTTTAGGCATTTTTCAGGATTTTTTTCCTGAAATTATTTTTTCGGTTTTTTTTTTAAATCATTTTTTCTTTTTCCTGTAACAGCCCTTTTTATTATCATTCATTGGATCTTATATGTAAATTTCAGACATTTTTGTTCTGTAGTTTCTTTGCATTAACAGTGTTTCACTTTTCAAACATTCAATTGTACTGTTTTTTTTTCCACTCCATTCGTCCGTGGTGTCGGCTTTTTCCGGCGGCTGCTCTGTGCTGTAATCGGCGGCTGCTCTGGTTTCTCCGGCGTGTTCGGCGGGGTTAATCCAGATGTTTTTGCGGGTTTCGGTGAGCGTTCGCCGGGTTTTGCAGTGACTGTTCGTCGGGTTTGCGGTAGCTTTTCCCTGCAATTCGGGAACCCTGTGGTGCTTGCTGAATACACCGCAGGGTCACCGAGATGGGATCGTCAAATCGCACCGAATTGAAGAGAACGAAAAGTCACCGAAAGTGCGGTGACTTTTCGATTCTCTTTGAATAACCCTGATAGTGCTTAATATTAAAAAATAACCTTTATTAATTGGTTAAAATCAAATCACATGTAGTAGAAAACACACTTACTGTATATGAAACAAAAAATCAGATTCCGCCATTAATAGTATCACCTGTACGAGACGGAATCCAATTTTTTAATTTTGTTTCATATATGTGTGTTTTCTACTACATGTGATTTGGTTTTAACCAATTAATAAAGGTTATTTTTTTTAATATTAAGCAGTCTATGTGTTAGGCTTGCATTTTGCAGCCAAACGTTATCGAATTACTACCAATACCCCTGATACTAACCTTAACCCTAAAGCTAAAATTTAATTGAATATCTTTTTTGCACTAAACTCGCATAAAAAAAATGACGTGAGCATTTCACCAAATGAAATTATCAGGGTTATCCAAAGAGATTTGAAAAGTCACCGCACGTTCGGTGACTTTTCGTTCTCTTTAATTCGGTTCCTTTTGCCGATTGCATTTCGGTGACCCTGCGGTGTATTCAGCAAACAGCACAGGGTCCCCGAATTGCAGGGAAAAGCTGCCGAACACCTGACGAAAACTAACCGAATGCACGCTGAAAACAAGCAAAAACATCTGGATTAACCTTCGAAAAAAGCCGAACAGGAGCCGAATCACACAGAGCCGAAGCAGCTGAGACACAGAGGAGGCAGTGAATAAATTAGCAAAACCATTTGTATGAATCTGGGAAAATGAAACGCTGTTTGCAAAGAAACTACTGAGCGAAAATGTCTGAAATTTTCACAGGAGGTCCAGGGAATGATAATAAAAAGGGCTGTTACAGAAAAAAGAAGTAAACTGAAAAACAAAAATAAAAAAAAATCTGACTTTTAAAAAAAAAATAATCTATAAATAAAGAGACTTTTTGCTGCAGAATTTTATAATGAACGCTTTATTAGATATTGAATTAAAACGGGAATATTTTTAACATTGAAGCCTATGGGATTCTCCTGAATAAACTTGCCGAATTAAACCACCGAATGGCAGGGCATTAGGGGAACCTTTCACTGCTGGTTTGTGTTCTCTGAATAGTCGAAGCAGTGCTTTTTCATGGGGATTTCACTGCCCTCGAACAGGCACCGAACAGGCACCGTATGTGCAGGCAATTCGCCAGGATTTGGCGAATTGCCTGCTCTCTGGATAGCCGAATGGTCAGGAAAGGCAACCGAACACTGATTTTCAGCGTTCGGTTACCTTTCTCAAGCAATTCGGATCTCTTTGGATAACCCTGTTAGTTTCACCAAAAAATTATGCCTCTTGCACCATTTTTTTAGAATCATATTTGACTTTTGGCGTGACTAAATGTAAATTTTTAAATTGATTACATGGAATTTTTAAATTGCCTACTTTTTGGATGCATCCACTGCCAGAAGGTGGCGACTTTCATATAGGATACCATAAAAGCAGTTACATTGTTACACGTGTATGCTGTCTGTGAAAAGGACCTTTGGAAGAACTGTTTCTAGAAAAAGAAATGTTCTTTCCTTCTTTTGGCTATGTTTAAAGTGGGCTGAAAATGTTTTAAGTGATATATGCAGTGTATATAACCTGAATTGGCGCAAATAATGCTTTCTGGGATCCTGGAGTCCCTCGTGTATATGGAAGAAATAATAAACAATAATAGTACAATACAGCAAATATTATTTTAGAGCTATTAAATGGTGCTAAGATTATCACACTCACAAGTGTAGAGCCTAGTCACTGGCTCTGAGTGGGTCCAGGCCTGCGGGTATATTGTCTTCAAATGCTTCTCAGGTGACCCCCACCTTGTAAAGAGTGCTTTATCCGGGATCATGTAATAAAGAGAAGGAAGACAAAGAACTCCTTGTGCAGATCTGCAAAGGTTCTCGATATGGTGTTCCAGAGATTTTGTACTCACATTTCGTTCTGAGGGTACACGCTCATGGGTTTATTCTGGTGAAGGGAAACCCAAAGGAAAACCGTCATGAATCCAAAGAATGAACGCAGCAGCAACAGGAACAGGGATAATAAAATAAAATTTATTTAAAATATAAAAACATGCTCCAGAACGCGTTTCGCCGCATGGAGTAGCGGCTTAATCAGCTGATATATGCAGTACCAGCTGGGTGGAGTAGAGGTAACATCACTGCTCTGCGTGGAGAGAGCCTGTGGAGTCATGGGTTTGATCCCAACGAGCACCTCTCCAGTAAGTGTCCTTGGGCAAGACACCTAACGGTACATACTCGCCACCCAGGACATACTTGAAAACGAGAGAAATCTAAATGTATCCTTTCTCAAAAAAAAATAGCAATACAGAGAAGAGAAACGGCCTGCTGTTCATACTGTAAAAAATAAAATATTGTTCAGATTTTCTTATGCTTATTTCACTTGCAAATGATCGGGAAAATGTGCCCCATAAGTTTTAGATCTCAGGCATGACATCCAAGATGCTAAAACAGGTTAAACAACCAAGATTCCATTTCTATTACACAGATGCCGAGTTGATTCAGCACATACCCCCATCTGCAGTACTCATTTTGGCCAGCAGATGACACCATCAGCCTGTGTCAAATAGTACTCCTACAGTGACAAATACATTCAGGGTTATCCAAAGAGATTCGAAAAGTCACCGCACGTTCGGTGACTTTTCGTTCTCTTCAATTCGGTTCCTTTTGCTGATCCCATTTCGGTGACACTGTGGTGTATTCAGCAAGTACCACAGGGTCTCCGAATTGCAGGGAAAAGCTGCCGCAAACCCGACGAAAACTCACCGCAAAACCCAGCGAATGCACGCCGAAAACCTGCAAAAACATGTGGATTAACCCGTCGAAGACGCCGGAAAAACCCGAGCAGGAGCCGATCACACGCAGCGAAGCCGCCGTAAAAAGCCGAGAAAAAAGCCGACACGACAGAGGGAGGTGAATAAATTAGGAAAACAGTTTGTATGAATGTGAAAGTGAAACACTGTTTGCAAAGAAACTACTGAGCGAAAGTGTCTGTAATTTGCATATGAGGTCCAGGGAATGATAATAAAAAGGGCTGTTACAGAAAAAAGAAGAAAACTTAAAAAAAAAAAATCTGCGTTCAGTTACATTTCTTGGCCATTCGGCTATCCAGAGAGCAGGCAATTCGCCAAATCCTGGTGAATTGCCTGAACATACGGTGCCTGTTCGGTGCCTGTTCGAGGGCAGCGAAAACCCCATGAAAAAGCACTGCTTCGGCTATTCAGAGAACGCAAACCAGCAGTGAAAGCTTCCCCTAATGCCCTGCCATTCGGTGGTTTAATTCGGCAAGTTTATTCAGGAG
Source organism: Leptobrachium leishanense (assembly GCA_009667805.1). Lineage (NCBI taxonomy): Eukaryota > Metazoa > Chordata > Amphibia > Anura > Megophryidae > Leptobrachium > Leptobrachium leishanense. The sequence goes on along the minus strand of CM019063.1, from coordinate 421,711,541 downwards.
AATCCCATAGGCTTCAATGTTAAAAATATTCCGGTTTTAATTCAATATCTTAACTAAACAAGTTAATTTTTTCATTATAAAATTCTGCAGTAAAGAGTCTCTTTATTTATAGATTTTTAAGGATATTTTAAGCATTTTTCTGAATTTTTTCTATTTTTTTTATTTTTTAACCTCCCTGGCGGTCTAATTTTTTCAAAATTTCGTGTCTAAAAGCGTCTCAATTTTTTTTTAAAGGAATCGTGTTTTTGTACATGGTTAGCCTGTAATAATTAGGAATCACGCACTGAAATCCGTTCAATCAAGAGTCCTTACTGGTAAAATCCTTTATTAATAAATAAATAATAAATAAATAGTAAATACACTGAGTCCGATTAAGTTTGAAACAAGACATAATAATTTATTATCCCAAAAATAATTATCCAAAATAATGCAAATAAATGATATTCAATAAAATACAACAAAAAACACTGAAATCTGTCTGCAAGCAAGGGTGAGACGATGTATGGTCTATTTCTTATCCTGTAGTGCCACCTAGTGGCCGTTCATAAACATTACACTGTACAATCCAAAATGTAAACTGTAAAAAAGATTTCTTTTATGCTGGCCCCGCCCCTGCATCGTGTGACTCGCACGGAGCCTTCCAGGAAGCAGCTCGCCGCGATCACACTGCGGGGGACAGCCAGGGAGCCAGGAGGAAGTAAGTAAACATCCAGCCCGAGTGTGGCTCGGGGTTACCGTTCGTGGTAGCAAAATTTAACCCCGAGTCACACTCGGGAATACCGCCAGGGAGGTTAAGTTTACTTATTTTTTCTATAACAGCCCTCTTTATTATCATTCCCTGGACCTCATATGTAAATTTCAGACATTTTCACTCAGTAGTTTCTTTGCAAACAGCGTTTCACTTTTCAAACATTCATGCAAACTGTTTTCCTAATTTATTCACTTCACTCTGTCTGCGGTCTCGGCTTTCTCGGCTTTCTCTGGAGGCTTCACTGCGTGTGATCAGCTCCTGCTCGGGTTTTTCCGTGGTTTTCGGCAGGTTAATCCAGATGATTTTGAGGGTTTTCGGCGTGCATTCGCCGGGTTTTGCGGTTAGTTTTCGTCGGGTTTGCAGTAGCTTTTCCCTGCAATTCGGGGACCCTGTGGTGCTTGCTGAATACACCGCAGGGTCACCGAAATGGGATCGGCAAAAGGAACCGAATTGAAGAGAACGAAAAGTCACCGAACGTGCGGTGACTTTTCGAATATCTTTGAATTACCCTGTATGTATAGAGTAGGGATGCACTGATATAATTTTTTTTAAGATTCAGCACCAATACGTTTAATGTCATGAGAATGCTTTCCAATAAATAATTTAGGTTTAAAGCTGTCCAGTTTATGTTAAAATTGAAATGTGTGGCCAGACACCCCATTTACCCACTGTACAGCCTGCACACACCCTGACCATATAGTGATGAGCCCGGGAGTGCTTACTCAGAGGGTCGCTAGGTGGAAGGGATCTACAGGACACGGCGTGTGCTGCAGATCCTACCCCTCCTGTTGTTGTTTTTCAAATTTTATTACATTTTTTGTTATAATATACAGGCAGGACATGGCGTATACATATAATAATGATCTATTATGAATCTGCCGAGTCTGCCGGAAAGAACGATATATAATTTGTTTGGGTGGTATAATAAAATGTGGCTTCAAAATGCATTTAAACAGGATGAGCAAAAGATCCTCACAGGTCTATAATTCCCAGGCAGACATTTTGAACCTTTCTTGAATATAGGGAGCACATCAGCTTTTCTCCAATCCTCTGGTACGATTCCTGACAGAAAAGAATCTAATTTCTACGCTTGTACTTGCAGGTGAATTCCATACAAACCTGAGACTTTGTTCACATTCACTTTGTTTAGTTACTGCAACACCTTTTCTTGAGTCAACCAATCACATGTATTTGTAAGTTTTTGTCAATGGTTTGCATGTCTCCTGTTATAAGTTCCTCTAGATAAATACTGAAGAAAAATAATCATTCCACATTTCTGCCATATCTTGATTTTCAGTTAATAACACCTGACTTTGATTTCAGTGAACCTACAATTCACTCTTGGATTTTTTTTTAGAATTTATGTACTTAAAGAGTTTTTTGGGGTTGGTCTTGCTCTCTGGGTATCTATTTTTTCCATTTTCTAGTTTAAGCCCATCTAATTGCTTTTTTACATGCTATTGCATGTGTGATTCAGCACATAATATTTTTCTATAGTTTTGACTTTTCTGAAAACTAGATGACATTTTATGACCAATTAATGCAGAAAATCAACTAATCCCTGAGACTTCACATACTTTTCCTTGTGTATAAGAGTATACATGTTTATTTTAACCCATAAAAATAGGTGGCAATATCACATTAATGAATCGAGAGACATCATTTAAAAGTACTATTCCTTGATATACAGTTAAATACTTTATTTTGCCATGGTTGTGCATGTTTCCTTTTTAAACCTCATTTAATGACAGTGAAAAATATTATTTATGATGTTAGAGCTGCTACCAGTTGCTGATGATATCACCCTTGGCTTCTTTTATCCTTATTGTCAACTTGAATTTTTTTTTCCCATCTTGAAAATCTAGACTTCACTGAAAGTCAGGAAGATGTCAAGAAACATGTGCTCTGACTTTTCACGCCCAAAACATACTGAGAACACATTGAGGATACAGACACTATGTAATGCCTCATGCAAGCCTTTTGCAGCAGGATATCAACAGCTCTCCGTCTGTCAGTACCGCTCAACAAATTAGAAGTTTTCTGTTCCACAGTTTTCTCAGTCGGATGCCCTGTCAGCAGCTTTAGCTTGGCCATCTGGGGAGTACAAACATTTGGCCCGAGTCAAGGTGATGTAACACTGAAGGAGCATCAGTTGGGACGTGGTGGATTATATTAAAAACCTATCATATTTGTTCGCTAACCGTGGATGACAACATTCAACTGCATTCTGAAAAGCTCTCTGATTCTGCATAAATCCCATGAGTTTGCAGCACTTGTATACATCTTGAGCTTCATCTATTGGCATGAAATGAAGAGAAACACAGATCAGCTCCGCTCTGACTATAAAAATTGTATTATTTATGCTTGTAAAATCTTACATATCGGTTTAGCATAAAATGTCACGCATGATTTCCCATAAACACTGCATAGATATTATCGAGCCATCCAGCTTCAGATACGTTTATCAACCGCTACAACCATTAGAAGGATGATTGATTTGGTTTGGATGTACAGTAATCTGGGTGACGGAGAGCACATTAATCATTTTTTGTACTTACCCTGGAAAGGTAGATGGCACAGAAGGGGTTAACAACTCGAATAAATAATCTTAAGACTTGAGGCATATTTAATTCTACCGCACAGGATGGATTCCGATACGCATCGTGACTATGATCTCTTTAACTCTAATGTATCTTTGACAATAGACAACTTATAAAAACAAGAATGAATTTGATTTTCAATTGCCTGTGATTTGATATAGTATATACTTTAAGTGCTGGAGGAGAAAATGCGCGAACATTCTATGTCAGTGCTCTGTTTATACAGTTGAATAAATACAAAATTGTGCTTAAAGATTGAAGGTTTGTTTGTGCTTTTAAGCAGACATTCAAAAATAATCTTGTTTATAAGTATGCAGTTCTACACATACTTTTTGTAGCTACAGTTTCTACATCTACATAATGTACATTATATGTGCTTAATAAATAATAGAATTCTGTTTGTTATTAACGCAGTATTCATCGTATTTTTTGTAATTTACATTTTTAGCTTATGATTTTTCATCGTGATATCTATTAAGAGTAACAAATAAGCTTTTTTTTATATTTCATGGATACAGTTCTTATTTCATACTATGGGTAGAAATTAAACCATGATTTCAACGTAAGCCACAATTACGTTGCAATGATTTAGCATTAGGAAGACTGTGGAAACTTTCTTTTTTCTTTTGCTTTTCGATATTTACTTAGGCTAGGGTCAGACTGAGGCAGTGCGAACGCGCGTTCTGGCGCACTTAATCACGGCCGCACTAGCAGCAGATGCCAGGCAATGACGGCCAATATACGAAGTACGGTCGCACAAAAGTCCGGCTGCGCAACGCAAGTGGAAAATGAACGCATTTTTTCAAGAACGTGAAACCGCAGGTACTGACGTACAGAGTGCGCTGCGTCCGCTAGCGGCGTGTGTGTGTGATTAGGAGACGTCAGACGCTGCTAATGTCCGGCCAACATAACGTCCAGACACAAAAAGAGTTTTATTGATGATCCGTACAAAATCACGGACGAAAATGCGCATAGTATGACCACTATCACGTATTCTGTGAAAAAATACGTCCATTCGTTCGAACGCACTTTTTCACAGACAACATAAAAATGCGTTCGTCTGACCCTAGCCTTACAGCCAGTGGAAAAAATGCAAACTATCATTTTCGATTCTGTAAACATACTTATAAAAAGGCTCAGGGGGCAAATGAAACATGCAATATGCATGTGGCGGTTTTAAATTCCAAATTTTTAAATTGTAACCATTTAATTTGTGTTCACTACAGGGGGCACATCATATTATATCATCAAAATGTCTTCCAAGAGTTTGTTGTAAAAATTTAATGTTACCTGATTAGCTATAACAAAACAAACTATGGCAAATACTTAATTCAGGGATCTCAAACTCTGCCCCCCCAGATGTATCTGAACTACACCATTGAAGGCCTGAAGCACCTCAGGTGCTTAAGGCCCTCCCTTAAGTTGCCTCTGATGCCAGGACGCAAGGAGGGAATTTTGGTTAGCAGGGGTGTAGCGCGTGAGGAGTTAGAGCGGGAACTAGTAGGGGCGGGGTTTTCAGTTTCAGGAGGATACATAAGTCGCCCTGTAGCCCTGCGCGCCTTTTTCTCCTGAGGTAGACTCGTGAAGAAATCCCCACGCTCCCTCCCTTTATTTTGGTTATAGTGGGGGGGTTTAGGTTGGGTTATAGGTTTTTATTTTCCCCTTTGTCACAGCGGGGGCTTGTAGGCAGTGCTGGGGTAGAGTTCCTTTAGTTAAGGTGGTATTTGGTGGATCAGATGTATGGGAGATGGGGGCGGAGTTTAGTTGGCTTGGTTTGAGGGGGTACGGTGGAAGTGTGGAGTTACCTGTCAGCACTGTCTATTTGTTGTTATTATTTTATTATTATAAGGTATTTTATATTTGGTGGGGTTTTAGCTGTGGCCTATAATAAATATATATTATTCCACAGTTTAGTATTCGTGTCTTTTTGTGTCATGTGTTCCTTATCTTCTTGCGTACGGACGGTCATCAGTAGGCAACTTAAAAGGATTCACCGGCCATTTATTGCATTTAAAGAATTCTGGGAATTGTAGGCAATAAATATCTGGGAACTAGAGTTTGAGATCCCTTAAAGTATTTTTTATTAAAATAAGTATTTTAGAATGAATGATATGGAAATCGATGAATTACATAATAGCAGGATAGATTACTCCTGGGTACCTGGTGGCATGTGATCTCCTCTTACTGTATTTTGCAGCGTTATAGCGGGCATCTGCTACCTGGCTAGAAGTTATAAAACCCCAATTTTATGCCTGAAGACCAAGCTACAAATGTCATAACTAAACAAACATGTTATCAATAGGTGTTCTTTAAGTGACTGCGATAAAATGTAGGAATACGTCTATATCTGAACAGCTGTTATCTCTTTCTGTTTACAACTACATCATATTTACAAGCAGAGAAAACCTTGTCTTTGAAGAAAGCAATGGCTGAGTTCCAAGAATGTAGACTGACTTATCTTAATTCATACCAATCTAAATCAATTTTCATGCCAATTTTAGAAAAATTGCAGAAAAGCCAACAAATGAAGACTGACTAGGCAATCTTGTTTATATTATTGAGACGTGAAGCTCAACAAGAGTTTAGTACCCTTGAAGTAATATATCTTTCAGGAGCCCAGTGAAGTGCAAAGGGTGAGATAAATGTAATTCTGAGAGTTAATCTTACATCCCTACACGGCACCAATCATCACTGATTACCAATAGCATACCAATAGCATTTTATACTGAGACTATGCTTTGAGTGAAAATGCTGTGGATTTATTCGGCCATTGCAGATGACAGTTTAAGAAGGGGCTTGGCTTGTAAAATTCAGACTTTCATTTCTGTTAACCATACAACCCAAAATCTGTCACCAGCTGTATTTTAGGTCACTGGAAGGTTCATCACAAGGTCATCCCATTCTCATTCCAAAAGCACAAATGTTAAGCATATATTTATATTCATATAAATCATACATAATACATACATAGAATAATCATTGCTCGAGACATTGTTACTTTTATGTAATGTGGAATTTATAGGTCAACTTCATTAATAATATGGTGACTTGGTTTGTTGATCAAAAATGTATGGTCAGCATATTCCTTACTTTCCAAATGGGAAAATATAGTTTTAATTTTTTTTCATATTGTGCTAACTTTGCCAATAAGAAACAGAATTATGTTGTATATTTTTATAAATCTCATTAATAGTAGCTAAAGAATTATTATTATTATTATGAGACTGAGTGAACAAGATAATTCTATGGTTCTATGGCATGTGTTAGTGATATTTGCTTAAATATACACTATCAGGGTTATCCAAAGAGATCCGAATTGCTTGAGAAAGGTAACCGAACGCTGAAAATCAGTGTTCGGTTACCTTTCCTGGCCATTCGGCTATCCAGAGAGCAGGCAATTCGCCAAATCCTGGCGAATTGCCTGAACATACGGTGCCTGTTCGGTCCCTGTTCGAGGGCAGTGAAATCCCCATGAAAAAGCACTGCTTCGGCTATTCAGAGAACACAAACCAGCAGTGAAAGGTTCCCCTAATGCCCTGCCATTCGGTGGTTTAATTCGGCAAGTTAATTCAGGAGAATCCCATAGACTTCAATGTTAAAAATATTCCCGTTTTAATTCAATATCTAATAAACCGTTCATTATAAAATTCTGCAGCAAAAGTCTCTTTATTTATAGATTTTTTAGGATACTTTAAGCATTTTTCTGATTTTTTTTTTTTTTTTAAAAGTCCGATTTTTTTTAATTATTTTTTTCAGTTTACTTATTTATTTTGTAACAGCCCTCTTTATTATCATTCCATGGACCTCCTGTGAAAATTTCAGACATTTTCGCTTAGTAGTTTCTTTGCAAACAGCTTTTCATTTTCCCAGATTCATACAAATGGTTTTTCTAATTTATTCACTGCCTCCTCTACGTCACAGCTGCTTCAGCTCTGTGTGATTCGGCTCCTGTTCGGCTCCTGTTCAGCTTCTTCGAAGGTTAATCCAGATGTTTTTGCTTGTTTTCAGCGTGCATTCGGTTAGTTTTCGTCAGGTGTTCGGCAGCTTTTCCCTGCAATTCGGGGACCCTGTGGTGTTTGCTGAATACACCGCAGGGTCACCGAAATGCAATCGGCAAAAGGAACCGAATTGAAGAGAACGAAAAGTAACCGAACGTGCGGTGACTTTTCGAATCTCTTTGGATAACCCTGTATGGTAAATATAGGAGGTTTAGGGGTTAAATATGAACCTCTCCACCCTCACTGGTTAGACACATTCATTTTTACCTTAAACATTAAGTTAAAATCTGCACCTTTTTGTCAGAAATGGGGTTTACCTTGACATCTTCCATTCTCATATCTTGCTTCTTCTTGAAGTAGAGCCATGAGGGGGATTGGCATTTGCTGGAGAGTCCAACCTATCTGTTGCTTCAAGTTGCAAGTGAATTGAGAAGTAATGACTGGTTGGGGATGCACAATGTTCTGCATTTGTAACCTAACCCCCTGAATGGCTGCTCAGCACAAGCTGATTGACGTCCTTCTGGCTGAAGCAAAGCTCTCCAGTCAGGAAGGCTGAATCAGCCTGTTGAGACACCAGATTGGGGAGTTAGCAGGCTCAGCTACCCATGACTATTTAAAATACCTTAAATGCTATAGGGTCCCTTTAATCATAATTCTATGCATTGGGCGTTAATCTGGGAAAAATTAGATGTTTGTGTTTTTCAATATTAAAGATATCAGAATCTATGTTAAAATAGTTGTGCAAAGAAAATTAATTAATGGCTTAAATGCAGTAGACCCTGTGTCAGTTCCAGGTGGGTCAACTCAACAGTATTAGCTACTTAAAATAAGTATAGGTATTTTATCAAGATCAAGCAAAATAATTATCTCTAATAAAAAGAATAGATCTGCAAGAGGTGCTAAATTTGCCTTGTAATTATATTAAATGAATGGGCACTTGCAGGTTCATGAAAAATATCAACGAAGAAGTCCAAAGGATACTTGTTATGCTGTTTCAAGGTAGCCTGTTAAAGGGACACGCTGCTCATCCTGACCACTTTATAATTTTAAAGTGGTCCTGATGTGAGGGGTGTCCCCCCTATCTTCACTGACCTGGCAGAAATGCTAGGTGAAATGGAGGAGTTTCCTTCACCCCACCCAGCATCACCAGCAGCCAGGATTTGTGAATTTTTACAGCCGCAGCTCACCAGATCGGTCACTAGTGATGTCGGCACGCAGAAAGCATGCCAACATCACCCTCTCTGAGACCAATCACTGTAGCGAGAGGTCTCAGAGAAGCAGCCATGGGATTAGATTGGAGCATGTGCGCAGTTCCGATCCATCGTTCTGCGCAGGCGTCATGAAACATACGGCACGTAAAGTGCACAAGTGACGTAAAGGTGCGAAATTGGCAGTTCCTATGCTACACAAGTTGCGTAGGAGTGCAAACTGCGCAGAAAAGCTTCAAGGACTTTCGGGATCGGGAGTCCCTGAGCAGACGAGGAGGAGCTGCGCACGGTGAGGGACAAAAAGTTAGTAAAATAACCGAAAAAAATCCACAAAAATATTTGGACAGAGGCTGTTAGCAGCCTCTGCCCAATTATTTAAAGACAAAAAAAAGGTAACTCTCTTTTTCAATAGAGTTCCAATGGGCATACGTGCCATTAGAGGGGGGGGGTAAACATGAAGCTATATATGCTTGTGAAGGAAGCCCAGCAATAAGAGGCAGGTGTACCGGTTTCAGAGGCTTAAAGTGGAAGTAGTAGAGGTAGTATTTGATTTTTTTTTCTGCTCAGCTATTCCTTAAACGGCAAATGCTAGTCCCCTTCAATCTCAATTCCAAAAAAGAAGAGAACTGGCCAGAGGGAACTTATTTATAAGAAAAGTAAAAGTTTTAGAAATCATGTGTGTTTCTTTTTTAGAAATATTCAGTTTTTTAAAACTGTAAATAGGTTCAGTCCCAGAAACCACTTTCACAATTTTTTTAAAGAAAACTAAAGAAAGTTAGTTATGTAAGCACTGTAGTCAGTTATTCAACCTCATGTAAAAAAATGACTGCTCGTTTTCTACTGAAAGACCAAGCTTGATTGCTAACAATTGCAGTGACGTCCCCTGATTGCCCTCCTGACTCTTTAATATTGCAAGACTTTATTGATTAGATGTCTTCTAATTATGGATGCAGTTTTAAATGAAATGTGCTGTCCATGATTAATGGCTAGGATGTTAGAACATATACTGTACGGTGCTTAAAATTGCTGTAAAACGTCTCTGGGTCATCTGGAGTTTTGCTTTCTTGTTTTTCAATGTAATTTTGATGGTTTAAATTTGTAAACTTACTTTTGACAATCATTCCATGTTACACACCTTACTGAAGAGTTATAAAGCTGCCTAATCATTTGTGTAACCATATCTTTTCAGACAAACTAATTTCTACCTGGTGCGACTCGTTTATGCAGATCCTCATGCCTCATTGGTAGCTACTTTAATGGTATTGCAATTATCACATCATTGTAGTCTATGTAATTGTCCATTTATTCACATGTACCTGTATGTTTATTGTTATTATTTATATACAGTGTTCATTCCTAAACTTGGTTCTTATCATTCCCTTGTCTCATAGAAGTCCCTGTTCCTTTCTGCAGCTTGCCATGTTGGGTAGTTGGGTACTGGATTTCTGCGAATAAAAATGTTTCCCCGTAAAATCAGAGTTTCACTGGAAACGTGGTGCCCTATGGGCCAGCTGGATGGCTATTGACTTTTATTTTCCAAAAGATGATTAGTTAGTAAATAAACACCCCATGTCTGTCCAACGGCTGCTCACGATTAGTCCACCGCCCAGCAAATAGTATTCCTTAACCTCTTCACAACCATGAGCAAGTATGCTTGATCTTCAAATGCACGTATAGATCCCCCGAGATCAAGTATACTTGATGTGGTCTTAATCTGGAGCAGTGCAAAGGAATTCTGTTTATTGCAAATGCTGTATATATTTCATATTATGTGATGCCTTCAACTTATAAAATTAATTACAGCTTAAATGGCTGCCTGTGATTGAAAAACATATTTTTATCATAAATGATGACAAATTTGAATTACATAAAATCCAATAATAATAAAAACTATTTTGCGGTTTAGATGATGTTATGTATCTGTTTTCAGGTGAATTCTTCAATAAAGGCACACATTCTGAAATATGTAATAAAAAAAATCTGCATGACAGAACTACCTATTTAAAATTGTGTATATTTTAATAACAATCAGTCGATATCTTCATGGAAGACCAAAAAACACTGCAGAATGAATTCCCTCTTTATTTATGAACGTATTATCTAGAAAAAAAACTCAGGATTACAACGCGGCACAAATGTATGAAAGAGACGATATTATCTGTTGTTGTGCTGTAAATTCTTGTCATGCTTTATACAACACATCAATTCAGCCCTATTCCTCTCCTATTACTACGTTTCTTCACCAAAGAAACTTCAAATTCAGATCTAGATATCTTTTGAATATCCAAATAAAAAGAAAACATTACAAGAGAGTACATAAAGAAAGTTCTATCTATGTCAGGTTTTGGGTCTAATTTTATTCCTATGCGAACCAACTGTTAGTATTAAAAAGGTGAATACTTACAATTAATTATTTTTTTTATATGTAGTGTGTAATAAAAAATACTTTGATATTTGGACGTCTTTTTTAATTTTATTTTTACTTTTTGTTTCCTTATGTCCTAAAGGATCGCAAGTTCAGAATTAGCACTAAGGTCATGAAGGACAAAATAGGTAGTAATTTGATTAAAATTTTGAATAAATTAATTTTGATATCCTGCAATAGCTACGATTCATATCAAAACAGTGTTTTCCAGCAAATACACAATTTTTAATTTTAAAATCATGTAAGATTACTTTAAATTGGATTCTGTTTTTGATCTGCATCGGTGGTATCTACATAAGTCCATACATAAATGTGTTTTTCTGTACCTAAAACTGTGGCTCATATACAGCTCTAATAAGATCTTTTTGAAACAGGTATCTGTTCAAAAGTGAAAGGGAATCCCCGACATATCATATGCTACCGGTACTCAAATTATGGAGTTTGTGTCTATGTATTAGAGAAAACTGAGGGAAAACTCTCGCTGCTTAATGATATAGCATACTAAAATCTGATATACTGAAACTAGATATATTTCATGGTGATGCCGCAGTCTTTTCATCTGCAACTGAATCTCTGATCCATAATGTTATGATAAGCTGTTGTAAGGGATATTTCAGAGAAATAAAAACATAGAAAATTAAGAAAAAAATATTAATACGTATAATATATTTTATTTTAAATCAGGAAAAAAGATGCTCAGTGTGGAATATGGTTCTAAGGATATTAAATGGCATTTTATTAACATTAAAACAAAATTATTCCATCCAACTATATATGTATATTATATTTCATATTTAATACTTTTTGTTCATCCAATCTACAGAAAGCACGCAAAAATGCCTTTCTTGAAATGTTTGTGTTCTTTAAGATGTCGATTGCCAGAATGCTTATTGCTGGGGACAAATATTATCACGACATCAACTGCTTCTCATTTGGATAATTTGAAGATTCCCTTTCATAATTACTTTCCAACTTACATAATTAAAAAAAACAAAATTTTGATTAGAATGAAGCCTGACACACTGCTGTCATAGTCATTTTCTGTATGATAACACATTTACAGCTTTAAAAATTTAAAACTTTATAAAGTTAGCTCTGTTTAGTTTAGAATTGAATTCTATCACTTGCTTGTTCAATAGATGCGCAGCAGAATGACCCAAACATCTGTATCTCGGTACGGAAATTTTCTCCAATGTACTTCTCACATGCTCCACATTTGTATTTGTCCCGTCCTTTTATGTAGACAATCTGGGAGCTATTTTTGTACTTGCAAGCAATAATTTCACACATGGTACTGATATATGAGCACTTTCAATGACCCCTCGTGTGCAGGCGATGCAAGCCTACAAAAGGTTCTGTATTAGTTCCTCAAACAATTTTACCAAATTTTTGTGTTAACTTAAAGTTTCCCTTAACTAACACTGAACAGAACATAATAAAAACTGAAGTCAAGTAGTCCTCATGTTATGCATTAACTATAAATTGCTATACTTAATCTTTTTCAGATATAAATTAATATATATATATATATATCTCCTTAAAGTATACTTTCTTGCTAAAGACTTCACAGAAAATAATATATTTTAATATTTCTTTTATCTGGCATATATAGTACATAAGGCTTAAATGTAAACCATTTGGCCTTTCAGACCTGCCTATTTTTCTTTGCTAATTACAGAATATTAGGATTTTGAGAGCAAGGTGAGGATGTTATCAAATTGAACTTAATTTAACCATATTACGCCACTTAACAGAACTGCTTGAGAGATCATAGCACCTCTAAAGAATTAGTATAAAACACATATGACAATATTACAATCTTAACGCTAACGTTAGCGCTCAGCTATGTGAGCGTTAATGCTAGGTTAAGTGGCCCTAGCGCAGCCTGCCCATATTACAATCTGAAATCTTATGGGTTAAAAAACCTGTTAGCGCATCAGAGATTGCATTTCTAGCTTTTGAGCTTGCTGTACTTTGCGCTCCCTAATGCTAATTACACCCTAAGTCCTAATGCTAATTACACCCCGCTGCGGTTAACTCGAAAGTTAACCACAGCTAGAAGCTGGTGCTAACTGATTCCGCTTCTGCACTGAGGAGAGTATTCAAAGGCTTAGCACTGTATTACAGGACAGGCTGCTGAATAAGTGCCTGCCTCATAATATGGTGCTAAAACGGGGATGCTAAGGGGAAACCTGCATGTACAGGTTTTCCACCTTATCGCCCCAGTTTTAGCGGGCAATTTGTAATGCAGCCCATAGAAATTTATTCATATATAGTGTAGAAAAGATAAGCTGTGTTAGTCCAGATGCCAAAATTACTAGACTATAGCAGTATGTGTAGTGATACCTTTTTTATTGGACTAAAGTTACATTTAAATGACAAGCTTCCGAGAGGATTCCTTTCTTCTACAGGTCTGGAAGTTATACTGAGCAATATCATAGCATTGAATGATAAAGAGCAAAGCAGAAGGATGGGGGTTAGGATGGGTAGACATAAAAACTAAATAATGGAATAGTATGGTCCAGAAAAGTAAACTAACAGAGGAGAGATCATAGTCCTATAAAACCAGAGATAAACATCATGATGTGCATTAATGATTGTGCCTGAAGAGGAAGAAGTCAATGAAACAACTTAAAAAAAACTATGGTAGTGAGTTAAAAAGCCAGAATCTACATTGAGTCCCTCCTTTTTTGTGTTAAAATATGTAATCATGTTTATTTCGAATGCCCTATGTTCATGAGAGACATTCAAATTTCCTTAGAGGATTCTAATCCTGAGGTTTTGGATGGAGTGGCCTGTTAGATTAAAGTGACGTTCCACCAGGGTACAATATTTATTTTCCTGATGGCTCTTGATGGAGTGCCTGTGCGATTTCATCCTGAGATTCAGTTCGAGGCTAGTTACCCTAATATAGCAGCCCTTTTTACACTCTGTGCACTGGATCATGTACACCAAATTGGCAGACGTGCAGAGGTACGAGCCCTTGATGTTGTATGTGGCATTACTGTGCCTGGCAGTCCTGCTGTCACATATATGTTGGCACAGTTTGCACCTGGACTTGTTGCAGCTTGTGGTCCCATTCTGTATGTTGTCCTGTTCCTGGGTGAGTTTGCTGCAGACCAGTCTTTGCCTCAGGTTTTGTGGTTGCCTGAGCTCTAGTAGATGATGCCTTGTGTGGTATGGTTGGGAAGAAAGCTGGCCTTGTGGTGGTAGCTGGGCCAATATATATATTATAAAATTATTATTATTATAAATAAAAATATTTATATATTATTATAAATTTTATTTGAATCATGGTATGCATAGTTATTATTTTTATTATTATGCTTCCTTTAAATAGCGTCACAGATTCTGCCACGCTTTACAAGATCAGTGTAGAAGGAGTTGAACAATTTGTTAGTTTTTCTCCCCAGCGAGAATATAAATCTTACACCAAAAATGTAAGCAAATAAGGTTTCATATGAATATTTAAATGTTTCATTGTATTTTAATGTAACCTTGTGTATACACTTTTTTAGTAGAGAAATGATGAATCTCAAATTTACCTGCTACGGAAACACTGCTAAAATATCTACAGAGCTATTATATTGGTTGAAAAAAACATGTATGTGAAAGGGTTAAATGAGTATCATAAAGTTAATGGTAATGTATTATTCAACTGCTGATTCAGTTAAAGAGAATTAGTAGTAGAGTCAATCCCTTTGAATGAATCATACAATTTTGGTTTGTCCGAATTCGGTTTTGTTTCTGTCATCTGGAAGTTATTGTTAAAAATACATTTCTAATAACATTCAGATGGGCTGATTAATTCGGAGAGGGAGGGTCACATAATGTGTATTAACCCTACTGAGTGCAAGATGTAGCACTCTAGTGAAAAGTAACTCAAAGACTCCTAATTCAAATACAATAACCATGATATTGGGGATTTAGTTCACTTTGCTAAGTTTGAAGGTTTCACCTTTCTCTCAGGACTGAGGTGTAATGGGTCTCCCTTTAATCATCTCCGCTTTGTCCCACCGGCCATAGCACAGAAAATAAGTGAGAAGGCAGTCCCCTCTAACTAATTTATTTTTAACCCCTTGCCTGCCTCTTAATGCTGTGGAGCTTTTTGAAGTTCTCATTTGTAGTTTACAACTAGGGTTGCTAGATCGGCCATGTTTTCCTGGACACATATTACTATCTTATGCAGGGGTAAAAGTGCAGCCCTTCAACATGTATAATTCATATGCTGCAAGAAGAAAATCAAGGCATGTCACCTGGAAAATCGTTTTTCATTTCTTACCTGTAGCATATGGATTCTCCACATTGCAGGTTTATTTTTCAAGCACTGCCCACCAGCATGAATAAATTATGTTTCCAGGAAAACGGAGCCCATCTGTCAAACCGATTAAGAACCTCCCTATTAGCTACCTCTTCCTGTATAAAGACAAATGAGAAAACTAGGTAAACATTACAGTATGTCTATCGGTACTCCTGCTGAAGAGTGATACAAACAAATCAATTTAACAAGGAGAAAAATGTCATCTGCGCTTATTCCCATTATACCGTGTGAAACAAAACACAATTAGAGGCTTTGGTTTCTGTTAATGGCCATTAACAGAAACCAAAGTCTCTAATTGTGTTTTGTTTCACACGGTATAATGGGAATAAGTGCAGATTACATATTTCTCCTTGTTATGTTTTATACATGTTGCTGGGCTGGATACATTTGGTGGTTGCAGCCGCCCCATCGGGAAATAGGCACAACCCCACCCCTCCTGTAAAAAAAATCAATTTGTTTCATGGAGTAAACACGGGTTTTCACTTTCACTCTAGAATCTCTGATCTCTTTAAACTGTGTCAAATTGACAAATTGGTGAATTGGTGAATGAACCTACTTTCTAACGTACTGGACCTTTAAAATTTCATTACACTTAAGAAACCAAAGTATGATTAAAACAGAGATTTTATTTCAGACAGATGACAATGTCACATTCTTCAATGAATCGGTCATCCTTTCCTAAATGACTTCTAAAGCATTATTCTAACTAGTTTTATTCACAACTGATTTGCAGTGAATCTGATAAACACAGTATAGCCAACTTGTTTAGTGCTGTTTTACGTTCATTAATATCCCAGTGGAAAAAAATGGTTTTGTACCCCTGTTTACAGAAGGAGAAGAAAAAAAGAGAGAAAAAAAAACGCCCCGCAGAGTATTGTACAAGCTGAAAACCCAACCTAGCCTTCAAAATTACTGCTAACAAGCAAATTAGCTACAAAATTGAATGGCAGCAAGTCAATAGACGCAATAAAACTACAGAGTTCTTGCTGATCACATATTGTCCTTGAATGCGTACTGTAAAAAAGCTCCCCAAAGGCCTTCAACAATAACCTACAAAAGAATGAGACACAAAGGGTATTGAGCCAAAAGATGGTTCAATTTCCCAAGGTAACCGGCTCATGTCACATCAAACCACCTATTAGTCACAAACTGGTAGGACTAACAATTGTCAAGCCCCTAGAGGACAGCTGTCAGCTTGAAAGTTATAATTCTCATGAAAGGCCCTGGCGTCTTCACTAACCTCTTCAGTTTATTGTTTTTCAAAGATTCCAGCAATTTTTGTTCCACTGACTGATAGAGAAAACAATGCATATATTATGAACAACTGTCAGAAATCATTCATGGTTAAAACGTGCTTCATCTTATCGATATGCCACACTACAGGTGTAATCCGCACTGATGAAATTTATCAGATTTATTTTAAAGGTTTTTTTATTTCTTCAAAGTAGCATTTTCATATTTGAACCTAGATTCTAATCGCCAAACCGGCACTTAACCTTTTCACAATCAACCGCTTTTTGTTGATTTTTGTTTTCTTCTTTTATCAAAATACTTATTTGAAACTTGGGAATGTAGGGCTAACATTTACATATTGGGTAAAATATCACTTTTGCATAAAGATTATTCCATGACAGATAAAAAAGTAAAATAATGTAAATTCACTTGTTTTTATCTGTCAGGTATTTGCTTACCCGTTACAGGGATATTGCTAGGATAAAAGATACTAAAGAATAGATGGTATTCTTTTCCTGCACACTTTGAAATGGGGTCTGCGTTATTAGTATGCAGGCAGAAATTACCTTTTTTGTCAAATACAGTAAATGCGATTCGATGCATATAGATAATAAAATGGTCGGATCTCCTGCTTATGGCGATTTTAGTGATAATAATGAGATTACTAGCATTGCAGATTCCAAAAAATACCAAGAGAATATAAAAACAAATATGTATTTGGCAAAATGCCACCTGTGAATATACCTTGTAGTAACACATTGTATCTGTACTAGACATGTGCAACGCTGACAAATTTGACTTGACTCAGTTCAGGTTGAGTCAGAATAATCGTAATCATTTGGAATATCGGAAGCTTCAGATAATTTAGTATTGGTCCAATTTAGAATATTGGAAAAGTCCAATATATTCGTCCGTTTCTAATATTCACAACCGTTATGTATAATACATAAAAAAAATGGTCAGGGGGGCTAGGGTCAGGGTTAGGGCAAGGGGTATGTTTATTGCTAGGGTTAGTGATAGTGTAAGAATTAGGTTTAGGACTACAGTTTCTATGTGTCATATGATTAGGGTAAGGGCTGCAGTTAGGTTACGGCTAAAAGTTAGGGTAGGGTTAGTGCTAGGAATAGGTTAGGGCTAGGGTTAGGGTTACAGTGTCTGGGTGCATTGTCATATGATTAGCACTAAGGGTAGGTCTAGAGCTAGGTTAGGGTTACCTTTTTTTAAAAAATTTTTTACTATTCAGATTAAATCAGTATTTTTTTCTTTTGAGAAGCACCTACAAGCAATGTTTAGTAAGGCTTGGGTCAGACAAACGCAGTGTGAACGTGCAATTAGCCACACTTTATTACGGCTGTGGTAGCAGCAAATGATGTCCAATGATGGACAACATACAAAGTACGGCCTCACAACGCAAGCGGCAAACGAACGCATTTTTGCAAGAACGTCTAACCACTAGTACTGATGCACAGAGTTCGCTGCGTCGGCATAGCGGCGTGTGTGCTTGATTAGAAGACGTCAGGCGCTGCACATGTCCAGCCTACATAACGTCCAGACACCCAAAGTTTCCTGGTTTGGATCCGTATAAAATCACGGCTGTAATTGCGCACCGTATGACCACTGTTGCTTCTTCCGCCAAAATGTGCGTCCATGCGTCTGGACGCACTTATTGATGGAAGACGCAAAAAATGCTTTAGTCTGAACCTAGCCTAAAGGTTGAGTGTTGTGCCCCATCATGTATTTTGTAGGAAATGGCTGCCAACCCTCTGGCAAGCACCCTCCCTGCCACAAGTGTTCAATTTGCAGGGTCTAATTAACCTTGAATCGTAGGGAATCACAATTTACTGGTCAGCAAAGCTACCTATAGCTAGTGCGCATGCAGATACAAACCCACAAATGGTTAACAGTCACCAGATAGTAACAATATACGTAGTCAGTAGAATAGCGGGGATCTTAATACCAGGAGAGGTAGTCGGTCGTAAGCCAAGGTCAGTACACAATACACAGGAGGGTACTCAGAAAAGCCAGGATTCGTACACATAGAGGGTTGGCAGGAAAAGCCAAAGTTGCTACATAGAGTGGGTTGTCCGGAATAAACAAAGACGGTAAACAGAGCAGTCACAAGAGAGAGCACTGAGGGATGTGTAAAACCACGTCAGGGCACTGGACTGACGTCCTCCCAATGACCTGACACCCACCCAATGACTCTTTTATTCATTTATTCAATCACTCATTATGCTTCTATGAGGTTACATTCTATAACTATGATCTATAGGTAGTGGGCATATCTGGTAAACAATTATTGTTAGTTTGTTACCTGTAGTTTACACAAAGTGTATTTAAAAAGATAAATGAGATACTACACACCCTACATTATTATTATTATACTCTATTTATTAAGCAGCAGGAGATTCTGCAGTGCTTAAATAGAGAAGTGGTCAAGGGGATGATACATAAGAACATAAATACAGCTGAATAGCACATGACACAGTAGGACTGAAAGACTCTGTACCCGAGGGAACTTACAATCTATTAGGGAGTTGTGGACAAGGAAACAGGAGGTAAGGATGTTCTTGGCTAGTGGTGCTTTAAGTAGAGTGCATGGTGAAGTGATGTAGTTGTGATTTTCTTAATTATTATATAGTTTATTTGTAGGCTTCCCTTAATAGAAGAATTTTCAGAAAGCATTTATAGAAGTAAATATTAGATGACAGTTTAACAGAACGAAGAAAGAAATTCCACAGTAGGGGAACCTTGAGAACAATCTCAACGTCTGGCATAAGAAGAAATGATAACAGATGAGGATAGGAGTAAGTCATGTGAAGATTGTTGAGGTTGGGGTGGGGATAATTTTGAGATCAGACAGGAAAGATAGGCGTAGCATGGTAAAATAGCAATTTGTAGGTTAAGATGAGGATTTTAGATTTTATTTTGCTAGGTATAGAAAGCCAGTGAAGGAATTGACAAACAGGGTTATTCAAAGAGCTCTGAATTGCTTGAGAAAGGTAACCGAACGCTGAAAATCAGCGTTCGGTTACCTTTCCTGACCATTCGGGTATCCAGAGAGCAGGCAATTCGCCAAATCCTAGCGAATTGCCTGCACATACGGTGCCTGTTCGAGGGCAGTGAAATCCCCATGAAAAAGCACTGCTTCGGCTATTCAGAGAACACAAACCAGAATTAGGTTCCCCTAATGCCCTGACATTCGGTGGTTTAATTCGGCAAATTAATTCAGGAGAATCCCATAGGCTTCAATGTTAAAAATATTCCCGTTTTAATTCAATATCTAATAAACCTTTCATTATAAAATTCTGCAGTAAAGAGTCTCTTTATTTATAGATTTTTTAGGATACTTTAAGCATTTTTCTGAATTTTTTTTTTTTTTAAAAGTCCGATTTTCTTTTGATTTTTTTTTTCAGTTTACTTATTTTGTCTGTAACAGCCCTTTTTATTATCATTCCCTTGACCTCCTGTGTAAATTTCAGACATTTTCGCTCAGTAGTTTCTTTGCAAACAGCGTTTCAATTTCACATTCATACAAACAGTTTTGCTAATTTATTCACCTCCCTCGTCTGCGGTCTCAGCTGCTTCGGTTGCTTCGGCTGCGTGTCATCGGCTCCTGCTCGGGCTTTTCGACTGGTTTATCCAGATGTTTTTGTGGCTTTTCAGCGTGCATTCGGTGGGTTTTGCGGTTAGTTTTCGGTGGGTTTACGGCAGCTTTTCCCTGCAATTCGGGGACCCTGTGGTGTTTGCTGAATACACCGCAGGGTCACCGAAATGGGATCGGCAAAAGGAACCGAATTGAAGAGAACGAAAAGTCGCCGAACGTGCGGTGACTTTTCGAATCTCTTTGGATAACCCTGAAAGAGTGGTGACTGTTGCAGAGCACTGACTGAGATAGCTTAAGTGGGAGTAGGCATTAAGAATGGATTGGAGGGGAAAAGAAATCCCAATTGTAGATAGATTTTTGCAGTGATCCAAATGGGAGTTGATGAGGGAAAGATTCAATGATTTGGTAACATTTGTAGTTAGGAATGACTGGATTCTTCCTGAGTTTTGCAAATGAAGGTGACGGCTTGTACAAACAGTCTGGATATTGGGGGAGAAGGAGAGAGCAGTATCAGGACTGCCTCTAAGGCATGTATGGGGAATTCATGGAGGCCATATTAATTTTTAGGTGGTGGAAAACCATCCAGGGAGAGATGTTGGAAAGGCAGCTGCTGACATGTGAAAAGACAGTGGGAGAGAGGTCAGAACTTGGATTGTGGTTCTGGGATGTTATGTGCCTAGAGGTGGTATAGAAAGAGAAATGATTAATCTAGCAAGGGAAGAGGCATAGATTGAGAAGGGCAATGGGCCCAAGACTGAGAATAGGGCATTTCCAACTAGAAGATTTTTTTGTCGAAGAGGTGGTGCCAACAAATGAAATAGTGAAGGTTTGGTTTTATAATGGTGAAAGTTGAGTCAGAAGAGTGTGGAATCACAGTTTCTCAGTGTGCCAAGTATTTGTTGAAGAAAGTTGTGGTCTCCAGTGCCAAAAGCAGCTGAGAGGTCCAGTAGGAGAAGTATTAAGAAATGTTTCTTGGATTTAGCTGAGATTAGGTCACTGATCATCTTAGAAATAGAATACAAAATATTCTACTGGTATATGTTTAGTAATTGATAAATTGTTTCTATTTTTAGGGCCACATTACATTCCTAGTGTTAAAACGCGGGCGCTAGGGAGGAATAACTGCGCCTGCAGTTTTCCCCCTTGCGCCTGCATTTAACGCTAGATTACAATGCAGGCATAAAAAATGCTGCCTGCATTGTTACCGCGCGTTAACACCTGGGATGCGCACGACAGCGTTAAGTCTTTTTCCAAGACTGCTCATTATCCTGGCTTTTAGCTAGTCAATGAACAAAAATTAGGATTTGCATTTGGTATCATTGTAAAGGTCAGACTCTGACCTTTCCTGTGACATGTCACTTAACCTCGTGCAGTGTACAAATCAGAGATGCAGGGTTCTAAAGTCCCCCTGTCTCTCCTCACTGCAGTGCCACGGTCTAGGTTGTCGATGAGTTGTCGATGAAACAAAGCATTGTATCATCAGTTCCACACTTGCTGGCAGTGTGGGAAATGAGAATTTGAGTTAGCACGACATCACTATTCACTTTATAATTCTAAACGGAATATTAGTGCTGCATTACAAAAAAAAGAGAGTAATATTATTATATTTATTTTATTTTTACATAAATCTAACCTGGTTATATTTGGCATCACTGGCATCATTCCTCTCACTCTCCCCTTTTCTACTTCTCTCTCAATCTTTCCTTTTCTCCCTCCCCATCCACTTTTCTACATCCCATTTCTTCCTCCATCACTCTTCCCTTTTCTCCCTCCCTCATTCACTCTCTCCTTTTCTACCTCCCTCTCCCTGTTATAATTAGTTTGGGATTATCTATGTGTGTATCTGTTAGTATGTTAATTTGGGATTGTGTGTGTGTGTGGCACTGTGCTTTTTTGGGATTGTGAGTATCAGAGTGGTAATTAAGGATTGTTTATGTGTGTATCTGTTACTGCAGTATGCACACATACACTTATATTGCGCACACACAAAAAACTCACATATACCGACATTGTACATATAGAACCCATCACAAATACACACACAGAAAGCATCACAAACGTCATTTATACCGACATTACACACATACAGAAACCATCACACCCAACCAATAGAAATTACTTTCTCGAGAATACTCGGGTAGTGGAACTTAGTTATCTGTTTTAGGCTAGGGTCAAACGAAAGCATTTTTACACGCGAACGTAAAAAAGTGCGTCCGAACGCATTGATGTATTTTTTCACGGAATATGCGAAAACGGTCATACGATGCGCATTTTCGTGCGTGATGTTTTACGAATCCAAACCAGGAAACTTTTTGCATCTGGACGTTATGTTGGCCGGACATGAGCAGGGTCTGACGTCTCCAAATCACACACACACACCGCTATGTGGACGCAGCGTACTCTGTACGTCCGTACTAGCGGTTCTGCGTTCTCGAAAAAATGCGTTCATTTTCCACTTGCGTTGCGCGGCCGGACTTTCGTGCGACCGTACTTCGTATATTGGCTGTCATTGCCCGTCATTTGCTGCTAGTGCGGCCGTGATTAAGTGCGCCAGAACGCACGTTAAAAATGCGTTAGTCTGACCCCAGCCTTAGACCTGCGGGGGTACTTCTCCATAAAAGGTTGAGAAGCACTGCTTTAGCAGATTTCAAAAAATAGGTGGTGAGCCATTAATATACCTGTTCATTCATAATCGAGCCAGTAATAGGGATATACTAATGTTTAAAGGCTTGCATCAACTTTCAGAATTTACAACTCCCTATTATGGACTTACAGTGGCAAGAAAAAGTATGTGAACCCTTTGGGATTACGTGGAGTTTTGCATGAGTTGGTCATAAAATGTGCTCTGATCTTCATCTAAGTCACAACAATTTGAAAAACACAGTCTGCTTAAAATAACATATAATGTTTGTGTTGTATTTTCATGTGTTTATTGAACATAACATGTAAACATTCACAGTGCAGGGTGGAAAAAGTATGTGAACCCCATAGCCTAATGACTTCTCCAAGAACTAATTGGAGCCACGAGTGAGCCAACCTTGAGTCCAATCAGTGTGATATTATTGGATGTGTTGCTGAAAGCTGTCCTGCCCTTTAAAAACACACACCAGTTTTGGGTTTACTGGTTTCAAGAAGCACTGCCTGATGTGAACCATGCCTCACAGAAAAGAGCTCTCAGAAGACCTACGATCAAGAATTGTTGACTTGCATGACGCTGGAAAGGGTTACAAAAGTATCTCCAAAAGCCTTGATGTTCATGTGTCCACAGTAAGACAGACTGTCTACAAATGGAGAAAGTTCAGCACTGTTGCTACTCTCCCTAGGCGTGGTCGTCCTGTAAAGATGACTGCAAGAGCACAGCGCAGAATGCATAATGAGGTAAAGAAGAATCCTAGAGTGTCAGCTAAAGACTTACAGAAATCTCTGGCACATACTAACATTTTTGTTGACACATCTACAATAAGGAAAACATTAAACATGAATGGAGTACATGGGAGGTCACCACGGAGGAAGCCATTGCTGTCCAAAAAGAATATTGCAGCACGTTTGAAGTTTTCAAAAGAGCACCTGGATGTTCCACAGCACTACTGGTAAAATATTCTGTGGACAGATTAAACCAAAATTTAGTTGTTTGGAAAAAACACACAACACTATGTGTGGAGAAAAAAAGGCACAGCACACCAACATCAAAACCTCATCCCCACTGTAAAACATGGCGGAGGGAGCATCAAGGTTTGGGGCTGCTTTGCTGCCTCAGGGCCTGGACGGATTGTTGTCATTGATGGAAAAATGAATTCCAGAGTTTATCAAGACATTTTGCAGGAAAACGTAAGACCATCTGTCTGCCAACTGAAGCTCCGCAGAGGATGGGTGATGCAACAGGACTATGACCCAAAGTATACAAGTAATTCAACAAAAGAATGGCTTCAACAAAACAAAATAAGCCTTCTGGAGTGGCCCAGTCAGAGTCCTGACCTCAACCCGATTGAAATGCTGTGGCATGACCTTAAGAGAGCGATTCACACCAGACATCCCAAGAATATTGCTACACTGAAACAGTTTTGTGAAGAGGAGTGGTCCAAAATTACTCCAGATCGTTGTGCAGGTCTGATCTGCTACTACAGGAAACATTTGGTTGAGGTTATTGCTGCCAAAGGAGGTTCAACCAGTTATTAAGTCCAAAGGTTCACATACTTTTTCCACCCTGCACTGTGAATGTTTACATGTTCTGTGCAATAAAAACATGAAAACATATAATGTTTGTGTTGTATTATTTTAAGCAGACTGTGTTTTTCAAATTGTTGTGACTTAGATGGAGATCAGAGCACATTTTATGACCAATTCATGTAAAACTCCACGTAATCCCAAAGGGTTCACATACTTTTTCTTGCCACTGTAGCTCAGAATAAGGCTGCATAGAGTTATATAATCAGTGAACTGACAAAATGCACCCAATGAGCCAGGCACCTTAGAAAAAATGTGGTAACAATATTATGTATTAAAACTGAAATGGGTTCCCTCCCACTATGGCCAGAAAACATCAAACGTGCCCATCAAACCTATACAAAAGAAGTGCTGTTGTTCTCAGAGGAGGATTTGTTTTCCACCAGAAAAATTGTCTTTCAAATTCATAATATCCGTGTAATGTTTTGTGTCAAGGGAGAACAATTTAAAAATAAATATTGGAAGAGATTGGTTGGAATTGGGCCATACATTCAGATCACAAGGTGTAAAGTCAAAATCAGCTAAAAACGGAACACCTTTTAATGTCTACAAGTCAAGAATGCTTGCTTTTGTGTGGCCACTCTGTTTTCTGTGGCTGATAATAAGCTTAACATTTCACAATGCAAAGCAAAACGTTCTAAATTCACTTGGCCTTTGAAAGTCAGGCTGTCTAAGCCAACTTGCTGGGCTAGGCCAGGGTTCTCCTTCATCAGCCACATAGCATGCCACATCCTATATGAAGACACTGCTACAAAGGGAGAAGGAGGAGGCTAAACGCTGTTCCATCAATTTTGAGGGAATTGATCAATTCATCACACTTTGGGTAGGGGTGGAAAGGAACCTCTCATTTTAAGGTTGGGTGAGAATAGGGCCACTCACTTTAGGGGTCATGGGGAAATGTGTTGGGGGAATGGTTCTGTAAGGAGACCCTTGATTTCTAAATGCATCATATTGTATTCTTCATGTGATGCTTCTTCATTACAGTAGCAATTAACAGAATTTTCTAATTTGTTCATTAATAACTATTGAAGAAGTCTATGGTCCATAAATAAAACAAAAAAATTCTTCCGGCTTCATTTAATGTCAAAGGGAGGATTCAAGCCTGAATGAACACTTTTGGTGTGATTCTTCAGTTTGGCTCCAACCAAGCATTTTGAAAGCAATATGACTTAAAAGTTCATGTGAACAAGAAAATGATTTTTGATATTGGATGATTTCTGCCTTATTAACTGATACTAGTTGTTGTAATACACAATACGTGGCCTCCTGTACTTAGAGGATGCATGACAACACCATAAAAGAATCCAAGCAAGGAACATCACAAGTCATAAGTATTGTTTTAGTAAAGTATTAAAGCAGTTTGGGTCTTTTCTCTAACCATGCCTTATCCAGATATACAAACTAAAATACATTGTAACTGTATATATGTACTGTATATGTCACATATTTCTTATAAATACTGACCTTTACAGTATGTTCCCTTATGATATATTAATTTGATCTACTCGTGACTACATTAAAAAACTGAAGAAGGAAAAGACAGAATGTACAGTTTAGCACAGTCAAACTTAACCTTTAAATGTAAACAAATGACTATTTTAAGAACACATGTAAAAGTATTGAGTGCACTGAAATAGTACTATTATTTTTTTATTTTTTTTAATGGTTAAATAAGCTGAAAGAGAACTAGTACCTACATATTTCATGTTATTTATTTATTAAAATTGATCATTCCCTGAATCTTGCCTGTACACATGCTATAGAATTTGTTATAGTGTGGTATGATTTTAACTATTAGGTTAGCGTCAGACGAATGCAGTCATAACGTCTGTGTCGCCGCAGAGTTTAACGTACGACGTAGCATTGATTTGTGATCAATAAAGACCAACACACGAAGTACGTGCGCACCTAAGTGTGCACGCACCATGCAGGTGGCAACGGACGCCAATTAGTCGCCTCAACGTAAAAGCGCTATGACGGACACGTAGCGGCCTGTGTGCGTGATGACGTGATGGCAGATGCAGAGCATTTGCAAAATCCATCACGTTGACGCTCAGACGTTTTTTTTGGTCTGGCTGACTGTACCTGTCATTTAACCCCTTTGCTGCGGTGGACGCGCTCAGGTAGCGTTCCATGTGGAGGACGCGCTGAGTGCGTCCTCCCTTTGGGGCCAGCGATCGGCCGGGTTCCGGCCGATCGCTGTGCCCCCTGGTGCGGGCTGACATCCTCGATGTCAGCCCAGCACCCGGAACCGCCGCCAGCCTAATTAGATGTCATCGCGGCGGCGCGATGACATCTAATTCAGGCGCCCCCCCGTGTGTGCGGAGGAGGCGCCTGAAAGGGAGGGGGGAGGTCCTTCAGACCTCTCTCCCTCCCGATCACCAGGGTGCAGGGGGTTAATCCAGGCACCGTTTGGAAGGGCACAGCCTGCCCTTCCTAACGGTACCTGGAATTAACCCCATGGGGGCCGGATCACGAATCGGCGCCGAAAAGCGCCGGTTCGTGATCCTTTCCCGGAGCTGGCCGACATCTTGGATGTCGGCCAAGCTTCCGGGAATGCCCCCTGAGGACTGGCGTCATCGTGCATAGCACGATGACGCCAGTCCTGGAGTTAACCCCTAACTGCCACCAATGGTGGAGATAGGGGGTTCCAATGAACCCCCTATCTCCTGATCCGTGGCAGCTAGGGGTTAATGTTTGGTACTGTTGGATCGGCCAGAGCATGGCCGTTCCAACAATACCAAACATGACTATGAAAAAAGTTTTTTTTAAAAAATAAAAAATAAAAATAAAAGAATATTTAAAAAAAAAATCTTTTTTTTGGTTCGTTAATGCAGCAATATTGTTCCCATTTCAATTATAATGTGAACAATGATGCTGCACTAATGATTTTTGTATGCGGTGCGTTTGTTAAAAATCGCATAATTTTCCCCAAAAAAAATGTAACGAGACCCCATCTCTAATTTTTTTAACAAGCGCACCCCATACAAAATATAACCGCAATTGCTCGCATGTTAAAATGTGAAAAAAAAAACACTTTACACGTTGTAAATTATTGAAAATTCATATTTTATTGCATTTTTTGTTATAATATACAGACAGGACATGACGTATACATATAATAATGACATATTATGAATCTGCCGAGTCTGCCGGAAAGAACGATATATAATATGTCTGGGTCATATATTAAAATAAGCCTTCAAAACACGTTTAAACATGATGAGCAAAACCGGTAAAAATGACCTCAGCACAGAGGCGGGAAATGCCTCAGCAGCGAAAGGGTTTATTTTGTTTCTCACATTTCCCTTTTTTTTTCTACATCCGTCAAAAAAATAGGACTGTGTGGTGTCTACAGTATCTTCCGTCAGTACGTCCGTCCGTTATGCACGCACGCAGAGTGCGCTCACGCAGAGTGCGACTGCGTTCGTCTGAAATTAGCCTTACTCGACTCTTTCGAGAGTATATGATTTTTCATGCAAAACTCCTGGTGAAAGCTCCTGCTGTGAGGTGAAATGTTGACTTTTATTAACCTCCCTAGCGGTAATTCCGAGTTTGGCTCAGGGTTTGAACATCAGTACCAAAAGCGGTAACCCCGAGCCAAACTCGGGATTACACTGTAGTATAATTTACCTTGTCCTTGTGATCCCCCGATGTCCTCCCGCTTTGTCATCCGGCCGATGCCAGAGATAAATTAGGCTTGTGCACCGATTTTTTTTTCGGTTCGATTCGATTCGATTTTTCGGATTTTTAAACTTTTCGATTCGGCTCGTTTCAACCGATTTCTGTTTCAATTCAGTTCGGCTCGACTCGTTTTCCGTGTACATTTTTTTTCGGAATTTCGATCATTTTTTGTATTTTCGTGTCACTTAGCTCGTTTTTGTATCGACTTTTCGTATTTTCGGAAATTTTCGTTTTTTCGGAACGTCTGTTCTCCTCGTTTCAAAGCAATAAATTTCGATTTGACACATTTCAAGTACATTCGAAAATTCCGAAAATATTTCGTTTCGGCTCGGAAAACTTTTCGGATCTGCCATTTTCGGATCTAAAAATTTTCGGAAAATCGGCCGCATCCGAAAACACGAATCGGAAAATTTTGTGAAAATTCCGAAATTCCGAAACCCGAAACGCACATCCCTAAGATAAAAGATATAATATAAGGATAATGAATTAATCAGACCGCCAGGGAGGTTTTAATATGCATCAATAAAGTTTGTTATTTTATTAAGATCTGCGAGTGCTAGCTCATGTTCCAGCTTGTATATATACATGTGTGTGTGTGTGTGTGTGTGTGTGTGTGTGATCGCATCTTGAAGGAAAAAAAAACAATTATTTGAATCACTGGTCATGTGTTTTTAACCCTTTAGATGTATGGCTTAGTTGAATACACTGAATTTTACATACATATATATATATATATATATATATATATGTACATGGGATTTTATATAGTTAAATAACTTGAAAAGTTGTTTATAATTTGAACAGGGAAACAGCTGCACTGCAATGTTTATAATAAATCATTAGCAACTCAAGAAAAGCAAATAGGCAATGTTTTCATTTCTAAAAGCAGAGAATATTAAAAGTGAAGAGAAGTTTATTTTTAGACTTTCTCACAACAATTGAAAGTTTTAGTGTTTTTAAGTATATGTTTTTATAAAATTTTTATATATGTATTCCTACCAATATCCCACTTTATTGAAAACTGGAATGAATTGAAATGTGTAGTATAGTGATAATATACATAAATAAATAAATATGCATTAGAATATTATTTCTTTTTTAAGTATCCGCTCCCTGGGCGCTGACATGAAGGTGTTGCTAGGCACCTCTATCTATTACTGAATGTTAGTGTAGAATAATTACTTGTTTACTAAAAAAATGACAGGACATTGACCCTGCAGATTTATTGAATTCTTATTGCTCGCCTCTAGGCTATGTCGGGGGTTATCCAATTTTGCCTGAGGAGGACATTCTATTATACGAGATGAGTCAAGAAGGCATTCTTGCTGATTGCCCACCAAATCTATTTTCATAGGACTGAGATGGCATCAGCAGTGAGTGGACAGACAAGACAACACTGATCTCCATTATCCAGGGACATGATACAATTTACATTACTTGAAGCAATATGACAGGGGACAATCAGCCTAGGGAATAGGGCTAGAGGCACAAAAGCAAGCAGATCTGAGCAGCGCTATAGAAACTAATTGCTGATTCTAGACACAGGCTTCAACCTATTTTCCAATAATAACTGATTGGTTTCATCAGTAATTGTGTGAATAGGTTTACATATTTAAGCGCCACATCTGGGATTACAAAAAAGTGCAGATATTTTGGTGAAAAAATACTCATATTTTTATAATATTGCCACAGTTATGAATATTCTCATGTTTTAAAATCAAAGTGTAATAATTAGTACAAAATGTTTTTTTTCATTTTTCCCATAATCATGCCTTGCCTATATCTCTTTTTTTATTTTTATTATTATTAATCTTTATTTATGCTGGGAAGAGGTACATACTGAAGGGTGCACACAAAGGCCACTATTCCCCAGTTGGCACTAACGTTACCGCCAGGATAAGTGTGTTTAACGCATACCACCCATATTACGTTCCTGACGCTATCCCCATTAGTAATCCATTTGCGCAAGCTTACTGTACTTTGCGCATCCTATACTTAACATGGGGAGTGGAAATGTACAGTATTAGAGTTTCGTTAAATCAGGTGTTACATACTGCCGGCACAAATTACTGTTGGGACGCGCAAGCTCAAATTTTAGCACCTTATAAAGGTTGGTGCTAAATGATTCTGCAAATGCAAAATCATTTAATGCCCCCTAAAAAAATTAAAAAGAAACACCATTAAATCCCATACTCACCTCTCATCCAACGGCAAGAATGCCATGAGAAGGCATTCTGGCAGAGTGAGACTGGGAGCAAATAGTTCCCAGTCTCCCATCGCAAACACCAGCGATGTTCCCAGCAATCACGTCTGGAGTATGAGCTGCTTTGGAGCATATTATCAAATATTGCCTGTGATCAATGGCTTCTTTAATGGGTCACCAAAGAACATTGTAAAAATTGCCAGTTAAATAAAATTGAACATCTTGATACCTGGAAGAGGATTAATATTAAATCAATTGCATAAAACAAGCACACTGCACATTAAATTCCCTATAACCTATAGACTGTATTGGGAAAAATGCAGCAAATTGTTTGGAGGTGGAAAAATTCTTTATAGGGGTTATTCAAAGAGCACTGAATTGGCCACGGAATTGCACCAAATGGTGAATTTCCCCATACGGTGCAATTTTGAGGGCATTCGCCTATTCAAAAAGTGGGCGTCGACTGGTATGGGATTTCCTCACGATCACGGGTCAGGAAAGCCAGTGGGACGTGGCGTGATGACGTGGCGCCCGCCAGGTTTAAAACCAGGCGTCTGAAACCTACTTGTTTCCCCTGACATGGTTTAACCTCCTCTCAGTGCTTGTTTGTATTTCTGCTTACCTTATTGTTATTGACCTTTGATTGTCTGGCTACCTTTCTGGCTACTGACCCCTTGGCTTCCATTCTGATTACCCTTTCTGGCATATGACTTTGGCTTGTTCTGACACACTACCCTGGCGATATGACCCTCTGGCATATGGCTGAAACTGTACCCTGGCGATACACTCCTTGACTTTCTGGTGACTTACTCTGTTATTAACCTCTGCAAGTTATTTGTGTTGTTAACCCAGTATGTCTGGCTCAAGAGCATCCTAGTCTCAGACTCATAAGCACCCTTGCTATTAACCCTGTGTGTTTGTATACCCATAAGCTTACTCCTCTGGTTTCTGATATTAGGTAGCTGTGCCGACCATTTCAAGGATCGAAAGTGTAGGATAGCTGTTCTGTGTACATGGACAAGTATATTATTGATCAGGGAGGAATGTGACAATCAGGAGTTTGAGGATCAGTTCGGCGGATTGTACGGCGGGTCGTCTGCATTTTTTGTTGACGGGTTTGCGGCTGAGTTTGGCGGCTTTTTTAATCGAGGAACTATGCTTTGCATGTTCTCATGGTCCTCTTTCCAAGCGTACAAAGTAAAAGCGTTCTGGGAGATGACAGCCAAGGATCCAAGGACTGATGCTGAGTATCCGCACACAGCACCAATCCATCCTTCTTTGCAGCCACTTAATCTAAAAATATATGAAAAAAAAATATTGGGTAGATACTGTCAGCAGCAGCTGCACAATTATTTAAGAGGAAAAGGGGATGTAAATTTATAATAGAGTGGCCCTTTAACCCCTTCACTACCAAGTGATTTACCAAAAAACAATTGTCAGGAACCAGTGGTTTTATGAAAAATCATTTTAATTAATTATACAGTAAGAAATATTTGGGAATATTCCCAATGAATTTCTTAGTGTGATAAACTATTTGGCAGGAAGATGTCACCATCTGCTGGCCAAATGGGGTGGTTCCCTTCATTAACTGCTGAAAGTTAGATGAGGAACTTCAATTACCCAATCTTAAACAGTTCATCCACCTTGGGCACTATGCCCGCAGTGCTAAAACTTTGGGGGCACCTTTTGCAACCCAAAAGCAAACAAAATTATTTTGTATCAAAGTAATTTCTTTTGCTTTTGTCCTTCAGAGCTGCAGATCGAGATAACTCTATCTTGATGGTTCCTTTGACTACCCGAGTTATCTTGATCTTGGTAATGAAGGGGTTAAACCTAGCCTATATATAAGTTCTCTGTAATAAATCTACTTGCTTATGAATGCAGAAAAACTAGAAAAATGCCAGATTGGGAGCTGTTGAGCAAATTTTTTGAGGCAAAACCAGAACGCAAAATACTCATTTTGGACACATACATGCAAAGGGGGCAAACGTACATAGGCACAGATTATTCAATGATTGCTATAGCCATGATGGTAGGCATCCATGGTGCAAGGAGATTGTCCAAAATCACAATGCTTTCAATGTGACAAATGTGTGAGCTGACCGCTAATGTGCGCAACTGGCAGGGTTTCACTTACTATACTTAAAATGGCAAGAAGATCATGGTTCTGCAGGACGATCCCAGGTTTTTGAGACTTTCACAGGTTTAACTGTATGAACGCTCAGCTCTTGCATTTTTCTGAAACTTCGAGGAATAATGATAACAGGTGCATACTACAGAGTTCCTATATGCCATGAACACACTACATAATGGATTATAAATCATTAATCAAACCTTTAGAAAACCCACCCTGTTGAAATGGGAAGTGGTGTTGTTTTTTTTCTTTTAACAACAGTGATGGGGAAAGATGTTATTTCCTCAATAGTTTATTTTTCGGCTAAAAAGTAAAAAAAAATCATATTTTGGAAAGCCTTTTGAAGATTTAAAGAAATTTATAATACAGTTGGTAGCAGATGCAATATAATTAGGGTATCATTAAACTTTACTGGTATATCCCTTCAATTCTGCAATTTTTTTAATACTTTTCTGTATTTATTTTGTTTGTTGTCCTTGCAGCTGTTCAACATGAAAACAATCATATTCTTTCTATACCAATAACTGCATAACTCATTTTAAACTATTAACTCTACCAGTGCAAGTGACTAAAACTGCAGGAATCCAATTATAGACAAGAGGCTTAAAGAAGCTTCCTGCAAATATAGGTTCACATTTGTAGGTAAGTCTGTGTTTAATATTAAATGGGTCAAAGACCCAAACTGTGTCTGCACTCTTGCAAATCCACAATAGATGGAGGATTCTGTGTCCTGCATCAGACCTCAAGGTTATTAGTAATTTCCATAGTATTATGGCTGGAAGTTGTGTATATGAGATATGTCATAAAATGAGATTTTCAGCAAAAAAACCTGAAAATTTACACCCATCAACCACTGTGTTTATTCTTCACATATTAGGTGAACGCAAAACCTATCCAAAGAATAAATAAGTAAAATAAAAAAAGTATACATGGAGTTGTCTCTCTATATCACATGCAATTGAGAAGTACTTATGTTCACACTTTGCGTTATTGCATGTGGTGCTTAAGAGTTATTTGATAAAGATTTCTGTAAAAAATATAAAGTAAGAAGAGATATAAGAAGCATACTTTATAATTATTATTGTTTTAAGAAAAATGTGAAATAAAATGTTCACATTAAAGTTGAGCTGCTACTCAGGAGATGCTAACAAAAATATTCTGCACAAGCCATTAAAGGGACACTCATTATGACCACTTTAGGTCGGGATGTGAGCAGTGCCTCCCCTTCTCCCAGCACTCCCGATCTAGTTATCTCACATGGTGAAGTGGAGGAGTTTCAACCACTCCTCCCAGCATCACCAGGAGCCTGGATTTTTTTATTTCACGACTGCCAGTCACCTGAATGGTTTTCAGTGACCAATCACTGTAGCGAGCGATCTCAAAGAAGCCATCAATGGATCAGATTTGCGCATGTGTGCAACTCCGCTCCATCATTCTGCATAAGTGCTACGGAACTTGCGTACGTAAAGCGCACAAGTCACTTTGTGGCGCGCAATTTGTGGTTCCTATGCTACATAGCTTTGATAGTCCCTAAAACCGAAGAGGAGCTGCACATGGCGAGGGTCAAAATGTGAGTAAATTCCCCTAAAATATAAAAAGCAGAAAAAAATACTTGGGCCGAGGCTTAGTTAAGGGCAAGAAAAGGGAACTCTATTTTTTTCTAGAGCATGCCTTTAACCCTTAGCATCTCCCGATTATCTTCTCTATTACATGTGAGCTCAGCTCATGATAATTGGGAGCAGCTAACAGTTTCTGGGAGCAGTGACATGCACCAATATAGGACTCCATGGGGACCAGAAAGGGCCCTCCATGTGTGTGCGATCTCAAAGGCCCTGCTGAAGGACACTGAAAGCTATTTGTTTCTTCAGGCCCATGCAGGGGTGGACTGACCCATTGTGCACTCGGGCGCTGCCTGAGGGCCTGTGGGTCGTGGGGGCCCGGTTTTGGCTGGCTTAGTGGGTCCCCAGTGTGCCCTGCACTGCTGTGCGTCCCTCACTAAGGCAGAGCTGCTGTGGTGTGCATCAGCGCAGCCACAGTCACTATCCGCTCCCACTTTGAAAAGCTTCTCGCGTCCTGCTTTGCTGTCGCCCCCTTCATCACGTGGTGCATTAGTGCAATACATGTAGCGGCAGAAGAGGAAGGCAAGCACATGTTCAGAGTGCAGCCCAGGCCCCAGCCTACGTCCACTCCACACTGGGAGACTAGGGAAGGACACCAAGGATAGCCAGGTCGAGCCCCCAACATAGTGGTAAATATATAAAAATGCTATGGATTGTGTGCTTGCTCATACACCCTGTGCTTCCTGTGAGTTTTATTGCTTTGGATTATGTCTCTGCTCATAGAACCCTGCACTTCCTATGAGTTATAATGCTGTTTTATTATTATTATTATTCTTTATTTATAAACCGCCAGCATATTCCACAGCGCTGTACAATAGGCACAGTATAGACAGGGTTACAATACATTGAACAACATTTGACAAACAGTACAGGAGGAGATGAGGGCCCTATTCCCGTAGGAACTCACAATCTGGAGGGTTGGGGTTGGAAACAGGAGGAGAGGACTGTAAGGTGAGAGTGATTGATGGTTGCGTCAGTGAGATGGGGGTAGGCTTCCCTAAATAGGAATGTTTTCAGGAGCGTTTGAAGGAAGAGAAGTTAGTGAAAGTCTGACAGTACAAGGGAGAGCGTTCCAGAGAGTGGGCTGCGCGTGAGAAATCCTGCAGTCTATCATGGGAAGAGGTGATGCGGGGAGAAGCTAGGCGCAGGTCACTGTCTGACCATAGGGAGTCGGGCTGGGGTGTATTTGGTGATTAGTGAGGACAGGTAGTGGGGAGCTGAGTTAGTGAGGGTTTTGTAGGTAAGGATAAGGATTTTGAACTTAATTCTGCAGTGGATGGGGAGCCAGTGAAGGACTCGCAGAGGGGAGTGCAGAGACAGAGCGGCGGGTGAGGTGAATTAGCCTGGCGGAGCGTTCAGTATGGATTGTAGGGGGGAGAGGAGGGACAGAGGGAGGCCAGATAAGAGATTATTGCAATAGTCGAGTCGGGAGATTACCAGGGCGTGGTATGAGTTGTTTTGTGGTGACAGCGGTAAGAAATGGCCGAATCTGGAAATATTACGCAGTTGGTATTGGCAGGAGGAGGAAAGAGACTTGATGTGGGATGAAGGAAAGAGCAGAGTCAAGTGTAACTCCAAGACAGCGAACTTGGTTGATGGGAAGATGGTGATTCCCTCCACCGTGATAGAGAAGTCAGGAGGTGGGAGGCATTGGAGGGAGGAATAAGTAGGAGCTCAGTCTTTGACATGTTGATCTTTAGGTGGTGGGAGGCCATCCAGGAGAGATGCCAGATAAACAGTCACTGACTTTTGAAAGGACAGGGGAGAGAGATCAGGGGTAGAGAGGAAACTGAGTGTCATCAGCGTAGAGGTGGTAATTAAAGCCAAAGCTGTTGATGATTTTGCCCAGGGAGGAGGTGTAGATGGAAAAGAGCAGAGGACCAAGGACAGAGCCTTGAGGTACACCAACAGATAGAGGCAATGAAGAGGAGGAGTTACCAGCAAAGGACACACAGAAGGACCTGTTGGATAAATAGGAGTCAACCCAAGCAGTGGATTATGTGTCTACTCATACACACCTGCGTTTACTGTGAGCTATATTGCTGTCGATTATGTGTCTGCTCAAACACCCCTGAGCTTCCTGTGAGTTACATTGCTGTGGATTATGTGTCTGCTCATACAACCCTGTGTTTACTGTGAGTTATATTGCTGTGGATTATGTTCCTGCTCTTACACCCTTGTGTTTACTGTGAGTTATATTGCTGTGGATTATGTGTCAGCTCATACACCCCTGCGCTTCCTGTGATTTATATTGCTGTGGATTATGTGTCTGCTCATACACCCAGTGCTTCCTGTGAGTAATATTGCTGTGGATTATGTGTCTGCTCATACATCCTGTGCTTCCTGTGAGTTATATTGCTGTGGATTATGTGCCTGCTCATACACCCCTGTGCTTCCTGTGAGTTATATTGCTGTGGATTATGTGTCTGCTCATACACCCTGTGCTTCCTTTGAGTTATATGGCTGTGGATTATGTGTCTGCTCATACACCCCTGTGCTTCCTGTGAGTTATATTGCTGTGGATTATGTGTCTGCTCATACACCCTGTGCTTTCTGTGAGTTATATTGCTGTGGATTATGTGTCTGCTCATACACCCTTGCGCTTCCTGTGTGTTATATTGCTGTGGATTATGTGTCTGCTCATACACCCCTGCGCTTCCTGTGAGTAATATAGCTGTGGATTATGTGTCTGCTCATATACCCTGTGCTTCCTGTGAGGTATATTGCTGTGGATTATGTGCCTGCTCATACACCCGATGCTTACTGTGAGTTATATTGCTGTGGATTATGTGTCTGCTCATACACCCCTGTGCTTCCTGTGAGTTATATGGCTGTGGATTATGTGTCTGCTCATACACCCTGTGCGTCCTGTGAGTTATATTGCTGTGGATTATGTGTCTGCTCATACACACCGCACATTACTGTGAGTTTCATTGCTGTGGAGCTGTGTGATACGCAAATACACACTGCACATTACTGTTTTTTGCTGTGGAGCTCTGTGATATGCTCATGCACACTGCACATTGGAGTGAGTTTAATTGCTGTTGATTCTGGGATACGCTCATACACACCGCACGTTACTGTGAGTTTAATTGCTGTTGAGCTCTGTAATAGGCTCATGCACACCACACATTACTGTGAGTTTTATGACTACATACCCCCGGTGTGATATATGGCTATATTTGTGAACGTATGGCTGTGTGTGTAAATGCATGTATTTGTCTTTAAACAGGCTGCTTTGTGTAAAATTCTGCGCCTGTGTCCTTGTCGCAGTCCGACGGTGCCCCCTGGCCCTGCACCCTAAAGGATGGTATTTCTCCTAGAATCACCACAGTATCTGCTGCCTGCACTTCACAAAGAATAACAGTGGGCGTCTTGACAGCATCATGAAGTACAGGTAGGAGACTAAATATTGGTGCGGGGCAGCAAGAGGTTAAATGGGCACCATACTCAAATTTTACCCCCTTTTTTCCTTTTAATCTCTTTGCTGTTGGCGGCGTGCTGAGCGCATCCTCTGTTTTCTTGTCTGTGTGCAGAGGATGTGCTTATCATGTCACTGGAGTCCTGCAGCTCAATGCCATTTCTTTCTACTTTCACAGCAGGCTGACATCTTTCCCTCGCTATAGGACTTCCCCTGGACACTGATATAATCGTCTAAAAGCGTGATGATGTCAGAGTCCCCCCCAACTTGTGAAATCCCTTTACTGGATATACAGGTGTCCTTTGGGCTGCTGTATTTCTGGTGCCTTAAGTTCTACAGCGTCATATGGAGCATCAGTGGAAAGGACAGAGACTGCGTTATTACACATTGTTTCATCTAAAACAAAAGCCACTGTACTAGTGCAGACAGAGGCCGGGGGGGTCCTATGGACCCCTGTATCTCCATTCTTTACACTATGCCCATACACACTGCACATTACAGGGAGTTGTATTGCTGTGGAGCTCTGTGATACACTCATATACACTGCACAATACTGTGAGTTTTATTGCTGTGGAGCTCTGTAATGTGCAGTGTGTCAGTAATATACAGTATCTTTTAAAGTGATCGCCAGTTTCCCACATTTGTCACAGGGACATTCTGTGCCGCGGCGCAGCCTTAGCTGTAATGAGTTGGTGATGGCTACTGCAGCAATGCGGTGGCCATCTGTAAGTCTGGAGGGGGCACAATGGATCCCCCAATTCGCTGCTGGGTCCAAGTGGGTTTTCTTCACACAATTTTCTAAAAGGTTATTTTAACCCCTTAGTGACCGGGCGGTTTTACACAAATCCGTCCTTTAGTGACCGCTGCTGTTTTTACGTTTCTGCGCTGCTCGTGTTTAGATCAAATTTTCCTCTTACTCGTTTATTCAACCCACACATATTATACACCCTTTTTCCCGCCATTAAATGGACTTTCTAGAAATACCATTATTTCCATCATATCCAATAATTTAATATAAAAAAAATATGAAATATGATGAAAAAAATGGTAAAAACACACTTTTTCGTAATTTAATCCCCTAAAGCTATAACCACCAATAAAGACCCCAGCTAAATAGTTTCCAAATTTTATCCCGAGAATAGAAATACCCAATTTTTACATGTTTTTACCTTTTAACCCTTTCACTGCTGAGCCAGTTCACCTATGTGCGCTGCGCTCATTCTGACCATTTTGTGCTAATTATTTTTAGATGACAGCCTAGGTCCTATTTAATTAAACTCCCCCCAGACAAAAAGAACTTTAAAAAAAAACACATTTTTTTATTTTATTTTATTTTTTTATTATTTTTTTTTATTTAATTTTTTTTTTACATTTTTTTTTAAAACCAAACCTGGTCATGTTTGGTATCATTTGAAAGGCCATAATCCTTAGGATCCCCTTATCTCTACATGGCAGCTAGAGGGTTAACTGGCCCACTGACATCCTCACACATATGGTGAGGTTGTCAGTGGGTGGGGGGGGACCTGGAGGCTAGGCTGACATCCAAGATGTCAGCCCCCCTCCAGGTTTGAATCACGTTTTGGCGCCAATTGGCGTCGCAACGTGATCCGGCGGCGAAATGGTTAATGTCATACACCGCTGGAAAGGGGAGGCTCTCCCCTCTCCAGCGGTGTAAACGGCATCTCCCTAGCTTCAATGGTTGGGGAGATAGAGGGCTCCGAAGGAGCCCCCCCCTCCCCTCCATTGAACCACATGGGGGCACCTTCTGATGACGTCACCACGCAGCGTGGCGACGTCATCAGCCTCGCCTGCCCATGTAAATCACATGGGCAGGCTTCCTCCCTGTCAGATCGCCGTGGGATCCGACGAGGGAGGTGAGTATCGGGCGGGAGGGGGATTTGGCGCCGCTGACGTACCCTGTACGTCATCGGGTCTAAGGGAGACCCGAACACAGGACGTACAGGGTACGTCAGCGGTCGGGAAGTGGTTAATGAGTTCAGAAATAAATTCTTTAGCACAATAATGTGCATGTTCGTGTTGCGTTGTAAGGGGTGGGGATTTTTTATGGGTGTGGCCTCATGTGGGTGCAGAACAAACGGGCCCCATAATCTACTATTGCCCAGGGGCCCCATTAGTTGACAGTCCACCCCTGGGCCCATGTCAAGCAGCAGGGCGAGAAGAGGCCTCTGTAGCCATCCTGCTGATAATATACTGCTGCTTGTCTTCTTAAAGAAGGGTGTCTTTTTAAAGAATACTTACCCACCACTAAAGGTGATATTGCCTAAATGATGGATGAGATTTGTGGTCTCTAGGGGAGAGATCAACTAGAATGCAACCCAATAGTAATCTCGGTTGTGGCATGTGACACCCCACTACAATGACTCTCTACAGAACTCGATAGAACAGATTGCTTTTTGCATTGTCATTATGGGATTTTAAAAGAAGTAAACCTATGCGGAAAAATATTTAAACATAAAGGGTTATTCAAAGAGATTCAAAAAGTCACCGAACGTTCAGTGACTTTTCGTTCCCCGCACTTCAGGGCGATTCGGTGATCCTAGTTCGCTGACCCTGCGGTGTATTCAGCAAGCTCCGCAGGGCCCCCATAGTGCAGGGAAAACCCGCCGCAACTCCGCAGAACACTCACTGCAAAACCTACCAAACACTCACCAAACACTCACCGAAATCCACAGAAACAGCTGGATTAACCCCACTGACCACACCGGAGAAAGACGAATAGCCACTGATCATAGCGCAGAGCAGCCACCGTTCACGGCGCAGAGCAGCCCCCGGAAAAAAGTGACACGCAGGCGAACGATGTGGAAAAAAGCAAACGTTCGCTTGATAGTTTGAAAATTAAAACGCTGTTTGCAAAAAAGTTACTGAACAAAAATGTCTGAAGTTTACATATAAGATCCAATGAATAATCATAAAAAGTTCTGTTACAGAAAAAAGAAAAAAAACTATAAATAAAGAGACTTTCTACTGCAGAATATAATAATAACGGTTTATTATATATTTAATTAAAACTGGAATATATTTAACATTGAAGCCTAAGGGATTCTCGTGAATAAACCTGTCGCATAAAACCACTGAGCAGTATGGCATTTCGGCAACTTTTCACTGCTGTTTTGTGTTCTCTGCACAGACGAAGCTTCTCTATGGGGGATTTCACTGCCCTCGAACAGGTACCGTACGTGCAGGCAATTCGCTAACATATGGCGAACTGCCTGCTCTCTGAATAGCCGAATGTCCAGGAAATGTAGCCGTACACTGAATTTCGGGGCCAGATCAGCTCTTTGAATAGCCCTGATAGTCTGCTACACTTAGAATTTAAAAAGTATTCAGAAACCTATAAAAATGAAGGGGTCTGAATGCAATGTTATAGATATATTCATGCACACACTTATGGAGAAAATAATTGCACGTTGAAATCATGTAATTAATTGATGCATATGATAAAATAAAGGCACTCAGCTGGCCGATTATGTTATTGATCTCTGAACTATTGAACTGGTATGTGTACAAAGATCACTTGAAGAACAATCTCACAGACTATTGAATTTTAGCTGCTCTACTTTTCTTTTTCTTTTTTTATTTCTTTCCTACAGCAAAAGTCTCCAAGGCAAAATGAGTAAAAGAATTTGCTGGAGGGGAATCTTTTCTTTCAAGATTGTATTCTCTACATTGCACATATCAAAGAAATGAAAATAAGCACCAAAAAGGGTTTTCAAAAGCTGCTTTTAAATTGATTTTGGATTAAACGGCAGACAGCAGGATATATTTAGAAATTCATATTTAGCGAATGCTAGTAATTGATTCTGTAATAAAAGAATTATTTTGAGTCTTTCTTGCTCTTCTGTGATACCTCTGTGCGTTTTAATCTGTGCAACAGTTAAGTTATAGTTGTACGAGATTGGAATGAAAATGGATGACAAGGTCTAAAAATAAGGTAGAAGTAGAAAGTCATACAGCATTATATTTTACCATTAACTTGTATAGCTGTATTCTATTAGAAAGCAATAAGCCTTCAGTTTGGCGAGGCTCTGGAAAAAGAAAAACCCCACATTCAGTGTGTAAAAAAAAGTCTATGAACTTTATTGCTGCATTACAATGACCAGGTAGATGAGAGATCAGAGGCTGAGCCTTGGGGTCACTTACCACTATACAGAGATTAGACTCAGGTTGCTATCATTTCTGAAGATCCCTGTAGTACAGAAATGTTATCATTGTATTTTAGGAATGTAGGAATTATGCACATATATATAATTTATTTATACATATTTTGTTTTGGTTTTTTGGAAGCTACATTGATAAACTCATCATGGCCATCACAAGTATCTACATACAGAATTTTGACCATTTTTTTAAGTTTACTGTATTTTATTTAAAAAAAACATCGCTGTCAGTATGCAGACCCTATGTAAGTGGAGGGTGGGCTTAACACTCTAATGGCCATCATAGTAAACTAAAACCTCTGTTTCGCATGGAGCCATAGGGGAAAGCGTGAGGGGCACTATTACATCCTTCACGCTAAAACGGGGACGCTAGGGAGAAAAACCTGCACCTGCAGGTTTCTCCTTTGCGTCCCTGTCTTAGCATGATATAATGATGCAGGCGCTAGAAAAGCTGCCTGCATCGTAAGCCTGCGCTAAAACGCGAGATGCGAGTGGCAGCACTAAGATCCGCAAGCATCCACTCGATGGAGTCCATAGGACTCCATTGAGTTTCTGCTTTGCTGGTCACATGACCTGCTGGATCTCGTTGCTGAATCACGCTGAAAAGCGCAAGATACCAATCGCTAATGGGTTTTTTAACCAGTTAGCGTTTGGATTGTAATAAGGGTGGCCCACTCTAGGGCCACCGGGGCTAACGTTAACGCTCACGCAGGTGAGCGCTAATGTTAGCGCGAAAAATGTAATAGTGCCTGAAGTGGACTGGATACCTCTGGTTTACGAAGCCGCCCTGGTAGGGAACCCATTTTTTCTGCATCCATGTAAGTTATTGTAAGTTAAGAGACACAATTCAATGTTTATAAAGTTTTATCTCCGCAATATTTCTGTAAGGAATAAAAGCGTAAATAAAAAAATAAAAATGCATTTATATTATTTTAATTTTATCACTAATTCAGAACACCA
The DNA here is from genome assembly GCA_009667805.1 of Leptobrachium leishanense. Lineage (NCBI taxonomy): Eukaryota > Metazoa > Chordata > Amphibia > Anura > Megophryidae > Leptobrachium > Leptobrachium leishanense. The sequence continues at coordinate 421,668,975 of CM019063.1, read as the reverse complement.
ATCAGTACAGATATTGCTATTTTATCCTCCATTTGAAAGAGCTACACATCCCAAATTCCAATTTAGGCTAGGGTCAGACGAAAGCATTTTTCCCCGCGAACGTGAAAAAATGCGTCCGAACGCATTGACGTATTTTTTCATGGAATGCGCAAAAACGGTCAGACGACGCGCATTTTCGGACGTGATTTTGTATGGATCATCAATAAAACTCTTTTTGCGTCTGGACGTTATGTAGGCTGGACATTAGCAGTGTCTGACATCTCCTAATCATGCAAACACGCCGCTATGTCGCAGCTGCGCGCTCAGTACCTCAGTACTAGCGGTTCAGCGTTCTTAAAAAAATGCGTTCAAATTCCACTTGCGTTGCACGGCCGGACTTTTGTGCGGCCGTACATCGTATATTGTCCGTCATTGCCCGTCATCTGCTGCTAGTGCGGCCGTAATTATGTGCGCCAGAAAGCACGTTAAAAGTGCGCTGGTCTGACCCCAGCCTAAATGTTATTTTATTATTTTTTTCAGCAAAGAGGATGAGATTACTAGCAATGCTGAAATTATTCACATACTGAAAATACAGTGAAATTTTATATCTTGCAATTATATAATGTGCATACTGAACATACGATAAAACTTTTATTTTTGCAATATACTGTACTTCAGATTTCCAACAATTGTACCAACATGAATCGTATCCTTCTACATTAATGAGCAAACCTGCCAACTTCAGCAGGTCTACAATCGGGTGACGAGATGTGACCGTTAAGGGGGTGGGGCTGCAACGACGTGATTTACAGCAACACTGTCCCCCTAAAAGGGGAATATCTCATTTGAGCTTGTGGAGCAGGGTGACAAGTTTGCCTGCCGAGCAAAGCCCTGATTTAACCATGTAAGTGCCCTGAGTGCAATTATCTCGATTTTGCATTGTAATGCATTGAAAAGCACTCATTATCATATCAAAAGACCAGGGCCGGATTAAGATCTCTAAGGGCCTGGAGCTGAATATTTTGGTGACTTTTTTTGGAATTTAGTGAAATGAAAACATATTTTAGGTTATTTAATAGTGCAGATACGGGTATATCTAACCAGGCAGATACGGGTATATACTGTATAACCAGTCAGATACTGTGTGAGTAAATTTCCATTCAAATTTCATTTACAGCATGTAAAATAATTTTTTCACATTTTATCATCCAAACCTTTGTGGTTATATATTCTATAGGGAATTCTTGGTTAAAAAAATTGAAAGGGGAACCTGTTACTGCATTTTTCTGAGAAAATATACAATGTTAACAAAAAAATTTATATTTCCCTTGTGTTTTGGAGGATGGTATTTTATGAATAATATGACTATGTGTAAAACACTGATCTTGCTCCCAGCGTGGGAAATGAGAAGGTGAGTAATGGCAATGGTATTGTTCACTTTATACGTGACAAATGAACAATGCCATCGCTTTGGAACTAAAAATAAGCAAATAAAAAAGGGGCATGGGCCTGTAGCTGCTGCTCCATCAACCCCTATGTTAATCCGGCCCAGCAATAGACAATTTTCACGCTTTTTTAAAGGAAGATTAGTATATTCATTGTGGAGAAACGAAATCCTTCTTTTTATGTCTCTGCAAGCACCCTGGGGAGACATTACACCATTTGCAAATAGTAGTCCTAAACCTCACTGTAACAAAAAGTTCAAATAGATCACTGCTGCATTACAGCTGCCAGGGAGAGGGAAGAATACAGGGAAACCCCTGGGGTCTCTCACTGTTGTACAGGAATAATATTCAGGGGGTTATAATGAGTGAAAATCCCTGTACAGTACAGATACGAGGTGTTACTGTAATCTCCACATACAGGCATTATGTCTCATACAGATATTAATTTTATATTCTATTTGTATTTTTTTGGAAGCTGCATTGCTAATAATCTCATTATGATCACCACAAACCCTCCATATGCAGGAGATTGGATTATTTTTTTATTTATCTTTATCACAATTACTGTATCTAGCACAAAATTCCTCTCTGCCTATATGATAATAATATAGACCTCATTTGAAATTGTGTAAGATAAAGAACACCATCTAGAGTTCAGAATCTTACATTTCACCAATATTTCTGTAATGGATAAACGAATACATGAAAAAATTTAAAAATGTGCAAATTAACATGATTAAAACAACGATTTAACAACGATTTAACAACGATTAAAACAACGATTTCTAAATATGCCTGGGGCTTCCCTTTTAAATTGTTGGCATTCGCAGGTGGCAAGACAGCGGTCCTGCTTCCCCACTCAGATCCGAAGACATTTTTCTCTCGCCTTGCTTGCCCGCCGCTGGAGGGAGCCAGGCGCCTCTTTGAACCCCCGTCCCAGGCTCATTGCGTGGCCTCTAGATGGGAGAAAGTTCCTGACCACAGCCGGGAAGAAGAGAACTGAGGTCCTGATTGAACGGAAGCTACATTACCCTCTCTGCTGAGGCTGTGGCTGCCCATCTGTTCATATTTTTCTCCTTCCACTTCCCTGGAGGGCCCTTCCTCCGTTTTGCCTCTAGCTGGTGCACCTGTTCATGGCGGATCTGGGGATGCGTCAGTTTGCATTTGACTGCTTGAGGCCTGGTCACCAGACGGCCAGTGGTTTGGGGGGAGGTGGGGTGGGGGTGCCCACTTTTTGGGGGTTGCGGGGAGGTTTCGGGGACGTCGCTTTTTTTGGTCCGTACACCCTGGCTAGGACGGACAACGACTCTGGAACACTCCCTTGGTTGGTCCGGCGATTAGTAAGACCGGTCTGTTTTGATATGTTTTTTTGTGTTTTCCTTATTCTTTCTCTTTCTTTCCTGCTCTTCTCAGTCTGTTTTTCTGTTTCTTCTTAATCCCTTTCTTACCCGTGGGGAACGGGCGTTCCTGGTGACACTGACATGGCGTGTGTTTGAGATCCGGCCATTTCTTCGTCCGCCATGATGACAGATTTTAAAATAATCTCCCAAAATGTCAAGGGACTGAACTCCCCGACGAAACGCCGGCTGGTCTTAAGAGACCTGCAGCGAACCTGCTGTCAAGTAGCTTTTCTGCAGGAGACACACTTTACCAGAATACGCCAATTCAGTCTCACAGACCACTCGTTCAACCGCTCTTTCCTGGCCTCTGCCAATAACAAACATGGAGGAGTTGCGATATTGCTACATAAAAAATTTGATTTTAATGTGCTTCACTCTGAATGTGATGCAGAGGGCCGATATGTGCTGCTGCGGGGGACGTTGGCGGGGCATACTGTGACTTTCCTTAATGTGTATGCGCCGAACACGCCGGATGCTCCCTTCTGGGAGCATCTGGGGAGTTTGGTGAAGGGTACCACTGACTCCCTGGTGGTTGTGGGGGGCGACCTAAATGCTACCCCGGTTCCAGCTGTTGACAGGAGGGGTCCGACATCTAGGGCGACGCAAACAGGGACACCTCAGGATAAACAACTGGCCCGCTTTTTGACGGACTCGCACCTATTGGACCTATGGCGACTGCAGCACCCAGGGGATCATGACTTCACCTTCTTCTCCCACCCTCACTACTCCCACTCGAGAATAGATCCTTTCCTTCTCCCTCCTACATCATTGCAATGGGTAACCCGCTCGGACATCGGTAATATTAGTTGGTCGGACCATGCTCCGATCTCTCTGTGGCTCTCGCTGCCCGGGATGAGGGCACCCTGGTCGTGGCTGTTAAACTTCTCCCTGCTGCAGAAACCGGAAGTTAAAGCGGAATTGTCGGCCGCGCTAGATAGATACTTTGTAGACAATGTGACGGATGGCATACACCCGGACATCTTGTGGCTAGCCCACAAGCCGGTCATCAGGGGCCTCCTTATTCAAATTGGGAGCAGGCTCAAGCGGGAGAGGCTTCAGAGGATCTCAGACCTGCAAGCCCTGTTGGCAGATAGAGAGGCGGCATATAAGGTCTCCTGCTCTCTGGGGGACTACGAGGCCCTCTTGTCGGTACAACAGGATCTTAGGGCTGAGCTGACTTCGGATGCGGCCCGGTCCCTTGCTTGGTCGAAACGGTTGTTTTATGAATACTCTAATAAGGCGCACACCTTCCTTGCTAGGAAGCTACGTAATCAACATAGATCGCACGCGGTGACTTCTGCCCGCACCCCTTCGGGCGAGTACACTACGGTGCCTGGGGAGGTGAACAGAATATTCACGGATTATTTTAAGCAACTGTATAACCACTCCCCGACTCACATCCCCACTAATCAGGATCATATGCAGAGGGTGAAAGCCTACCTGTCCAACTGGAAGGGGCCGGCCCTCTCGCAGGCTTGCCTGGACTGCCTGGACGAGGAAGTGACAGAGACAGAAGTACTCTCGGTAATCCGAGGTATGAAGTCACACAAATCGCCGGGCCCAGATGGGTTCTCGGCCTCTTATTATAAGAGCTTCTCCACAAAACTGCTTCCCCATCTGACTAAGCTTTATAACTCATTGCTGGGGGGCTCCCCAGTGGCACCGGATTTCTTGCACTCTGACGTGGTCTTGATTCCGAAGGAGGGGAAGGACCCGGCGTTGCCCCAAAGTCACCAGCCCATCTCCTTATTGAATGTGGATTATAAAAATTTTACAAAATTATTAGCTGATAGGTTGGGAGGCTTTCTCTCTTCCTTGGTTCACCCCGACCAGGTGGGCTTCGTCCCCTCCAGACAAGCTTTTGAGAATACACGGCGGGCTGTGGTCCTGATAGACTGGGCGCTGGCCTCTCGGACGCCTTCTCCGCTCCTTTCCTTGGACGGGGAGAAGGCGTTCGACCGGGTGGAGTGGCCTTATATGTTTGAACTCCTGGCGCGGTGGGGTTTCCCGCCCCGGTTTCGAGCGGCCCTGGGGGCCCTGTACGCTGCCCCTCTCACTAGGGTCCTCACCCCGGGGGTGATCCCAGAGACCTTCTCCATAGGAAATGGAACCAGGCAGGGTTGCCCATTGTCCCCCCTCCTTTTTGCCCTTTCCTTAGAACCGTTACTGGCGAATCTCTGGGCTTCACCTACAATCAGAGGACTGGGGGTCGGGGGGAGGAGTTTTTGGTCTCCGCTTATGCGGATGATGTCTTACTAACAATAGTGGATCCCCTGCAATCAGTCCCATCCCTTCTGACTGCTGTTGACTCTTTCTCGGACATCTCAGGCAGGGCTCGAGTCGAGCGGGAACGCGCGGGAACGGCGTTCCCGCACTTCTCCCACAGCGGGAACGCTGCGGGAACGCAGCGTTCCCGCTGTGGCCCGAGCCCGAAAGGCTGGAGCAGGTGGCCGCCGTACTTAGCCGGCGGCCGCGTGCTTCCTGTTAGAACGGCCGCAGACAGGAAGTGGAGCCGCTCGCCTGGCTGTTTCATCCCAGGCGAGCGGCTCCACTTCCTGTCTGCGGCCGTTCTAACAGGAAGCACGCGGCCGCCAGGCGCAGACGCCGCAGAGAGGTGAGCTGGGGGCACTATCCATGAGCTGAGCTGGGGGCCAGTATCCATGAGCTGGGGGACATTTCCATGAGCTGGGGGGCAAATCCATCAGCTGGGGGGCATATCCATGAGCTGGGGGCATATCCATGAGCTGGGGGACATTTCCATGAGCTGGGGGGCAAATCCATCAGCTGGGGGGCATATCCATGAGCTGGGGCATTTCCATGAGCTGGGGGCATTTCCATGAGCTGGGGGCATATCCATGAGCTGGGGCATTTTCATGAGCTGGGGGGCATATTCATGAGCTGGGGGGCATATCCATGAGCTGGGGGGCATATCCATGAGCTGGGGGGGCAAATCCATGAGCTGGGGGGCATATCTATGAGCTGGGGGCATATCTATGAGCTGGGGGGCATTTCCATGAGCTGGGGGGCATTTCCATGAGCTGGGGGTCATTTCCATGAGCTGGGGGTCATATCCATGAGCTGGGGGTCATATCCATGAGCTGGGGCATTTCCATGAGCTGGGGGGCATTTCCATGAGCTGGGGGGCAAATCCATGAGCTGGGGGCATATCCATGAGCTGGGGGACATTTCCATGAGCTGGGGGGCAAATCCATCAGCTGGGGCATATCCATGAGCTGGGGCATTTCCATGAGCTGGGGGCATATCCATGAGCTGGGGGGCATATCCATGAGCTGGGGGCATTTTCATGAGCTGGGGGGCATATTCATGAGCTGGGGGGCATATCCATGAGCTGGGGGGCATATCCATGAGCTGGGGGGCAAATCCATGAGCTGGGGGGCATATCTATGAGCTGGGGGCATATCCATGAGCTGGGGGCATTTCCATGAGCTGGGGGGCATTTCCATGAGCTGGGGGTCATATCCATGAGCTGGGGCATTTCCATGAGCTGGGGGCATTTCCATGAGCTGGGGGGCATTTCCATGAGCTGGGGGGCATATCCATGAGCTGGGGGGCAAATCCATGAGCTGGGGGGCAAATCCATGAGCTGGGGGCATATCCATGAGCTGGGAGCAATATCCATGAGCTGGGGCAGTATCCATGAGACCTGGGGGCAATATCCATGAGACCGGGGGGCAATATCCATGAGACCTGGGGGCAATATCCATGAGACCTGGGGGCATTATCCATGAGACCTGGGGGCATTATCCATGAGACCGGGGGCATTATCCATGAGACCTGGGGGCATTATCCATGAGACCTTGGGGGCATTATCCATGAGACCTTGGGGGCATTATCCATGAGACCTGGGGCATTATCCATGAGACCTGGGGGCAATATCCATGAGACCTGGGAGCATATATCCATGATACCTGGGGGCATTATCCATGAGACCTGGGGGCAATATCCATGAGACCTGGGGGCAATATCCATGAGACCTGGGGGCAATATCCATGAGACCTGGGGCATTATCCATGAGAGCTGGGGCATTATCCATGAGAGCTGGGGCAATTCTATCCATGTGAACTGGGAAAATATATCCATATAACCAGTGCTGTGTATATAATTCTGGGGGGTCTGTGCCTGGATATATATATATAGATTATATATACCGTGTTAGTCCAGTTGCCACAATCGCGAGTATACCTGTACGTAGTGATACCTTTCACTGATCAGTATAGTTTCCAGTTTACACTCTTGAAAGCTTGTCTTTTAAATGTAAAGTTAACCCAATAAAAATGGTATCACCGGCTCGTCCGGCTATACTCGTGATTATATATATTTTTTCTTCAGGTAATGGGGGTTGTGGAATTCGTGGGTGAGTTCCCTCACTTTTTTTCCCAGGACTTGACCCCTGATCTCAGGGTACAAGGTGAACTATGAGAAGATGAGAGCTATGCCACTGGGACTGTCTCGGGAGGATGTGGCTGAGCTGCGCAGCCTGACTGACTTCCACTTTTCTTTTGACTCTTTAAAATACTTGGGGGTTTTTCTGACGAGCGATCCCGGGAGACTATACGGGGCCAACTATGATACCATGTTTGCCAGTCTGTTTAAGGACCTGGATAGATGGAATGATTTCTCTATCTCGTGGGTGGGCAGAGTGGCCTGCATTAAGATGAATATGTTACCTCGCTTGCTGTATTTGTTTCAGGCCCTGCCCACCCGCGTAGATGTAACCTCCCTGGCGCACCTCCAGCAGGACATAGCCAAATTTGTGTGGCAGCACAAGCGTCAGAGAGTCGCACGTCGAGTCCTACACAGGCCTCGGGATAGGGGGGGGCTGGGCATACCAAATTTATTGTATTATTATTATGCTGCACAATTAGTGCAATTGTGATGTTTCATGCCCCACCAGGCACCCACCGTTGGGCAGACCTGGAGTCCCACTTGGCCGGTCCGGACATTCCGAACCTATATTTCTGGCTTCCCAAGGCTCACATACCTATCTTTCGCTCCACATGTTTCGCTACAATTAACTCTCTGAGGATATGGGATTTACTCCGAATCAAACACTCACTTTCCTCGGATGAGTCGGCCTTATCCCCTATACTTCGAAACCGAAGCTTTCAGCCGGGCCTAAGCCAACAACCCTTTGCTACATTAGAGGGGCTAGGCCTACAGAGACTCCACCATCTATACCACCAGGGCTCGCCGCTCACTTTTCAGGACAAACAGAACAGAGGCCGAGTGCGGCCCTCGGACTTCTTTCGCTACCTGCAACTCTTGGACTTTGCCCGGTCGCCAGCGGTGAGAAGAGCAGCCACGAACCCGTTTAAATTTTTTGAGAATCTGTGTTCCAGGTATACCCACCCACGCTCCTTGATCTCTTCTCTCTATATTACTCTCCTCTCGGGCTCCTCGGAATTGGGGCCGCTCACATATACGAACCGTTGGGAGAGAGACGTGGGGGAGGAACTCCCGGGGGGGGATTGGGAGGATATATGGGACAATGTGGCTCACTGCTCCATCAATGTGGCCCATCAAGAACAAGCCTATAAAATGTTCTTTCGCTGGTATATCTCTCCTTCACAGATGTCACATATGGGGCAGGGCCTCACGGATCTTTGCTGGAGAAATTGCGGTCTGAAAGGCTCCTTCTACCACATGTGGTGGACATGCCCATCTATACAGCCCTTCTGGTCCCAGATACACGAAATGAAACAGGAAATATTGGGTCACCCGGTCGACAGGGATCCCTGGCCATTTTTGCTCCACCGCTCTCAAGAGGCCCTGCCCCCACCGGAAAACAAACTCCTCCATAGAATCGCGCTGGCGGCGCGGAGGGCGGTGGCGCAGCAGTGGATGGCGCCTACCCTCCCCTCCCTGGAGAGGGTGCGAATTAATATAAGGGAAGCTATGACGATGGATAGATTGACGGCAATGGTCCATGACACCATGCACATGTTCGACCGAGTCTGGGCCCCCTGGCTGGAATACGAGCCAGGATAGGATGCACAGAGACGCTCAGTGGGGACCCTCGGGTGTTGTTCCTCATGTACTCGCGGCTGGGGATGTCGGTCCCCCCTCCCTTTCTATTCTCTTTCCCCTCTTTCTCTGCTTTTTCCGACCTCATCCTTCTTTTTATTTTTTATTTCCTCACTTGAATATTGTTTCTTCTGTTTATTTCTGAAAAATTATGCTGTTCGTAGTTCCTGATAGATATCCTCGATGGGGAGATGTTTCATTTTTGTACAGTCATCTTGTTAAAAATAAAGAGTTATAAAAAAAAAAAAAACAACGATTTCTTGACGAAACAATTTTTACTCTATATTTAATTGTTAACTTCACACCCACGTTTCAAATAAATCTGATAACATTTTTTTAACAAAAATCGCTTGGTAGGGAAGGGGTTAAAGGGGTGCTTGTAGGGCATTTTCCCTCAGGCATCTCAAAAACCACCCGATTTTCAGGAGGCCTGAGGGAAAGTACTGTTGCCAAATGTTTGAAAAGTCTAGGGAAAAGCGGGTGTCACATGGCCAAACCATGTGAGTTTGCAAATATGAGTAAGTGACCCCAGAGATCTCTCCTAGTTCTTTCCTCTCTTTGCGCTGCGGTATATGTATCTGTTAATAATACATCTGGACTGCAGTGCTATAGTAAGTGCTGCGCAGTATGAAATGCTAAAAAACATCAAGCATAGAATAATCTTTTTCTTTTTTTTTAATCCCCTCAGTAGTTCTGCACTGGATGGACAATTGGGCTCATAGATACAAAATTTAAACTGTTTATTTCTAAAATGACAGCATATAAATGTAATCTACCATTGCAACTTGGAATTAAAGATTTTGATGGATTACTCTGAAATTATACATGTGTTTAGCCTACACTGATTTTCATAACCAATTCTTCCCTTAACCAGACAGAAGCTTCCGAACAATGGAGTTATAGTGACAAATTCCATGAAATATGTCATCTCACTCTCGTCTTTTGCGATTAACACATTTGTTATGCTGTCGAAAGCCGTCGTGCCAGGTATCAATGTGAAAAGCTGCTAAAGATGTGGAATTACAAAACGGAGGAATAAGTATTCTTGAAAAAGAGAGGTATTATATGGTGACTTTTGAGGATGAAACTGTTAGGTTGTACCTTTAAGATGTGACAAGCACGGACTATGTGATTCCATTTTCATTCTCCTATTAAACCATCTCTCTACAAGAAAAATACATTCTTTGGAAATGCAATATATTATATTATGACAATGATATTCAGCTTAAGACAGATGGGGATGAGACGTTGCTGTACTTTATTAGCCCATGCATTGTAAAGGATCTTAGCGAGTGCTTAAGCCTGATAAAACTGCCAGCTTGAAGCCACAGTAGGTCGGGCTATAAGTCTTTCTGCTATCCTTTGGGCTACTTTGGAACAAAAGCAACCATATTGCTGTCAGTGTCACTTGATACAGCAAGTCTCTAAAGCTCTGTTTGTTGTTTCATTTTGTTCTATGTCTCCCTTAGGAAATTCTTCATTTTAATATAAATTGAGAGCTTCATCTTGCAATGGCGACAAAAAAATAAAAATCATGGAGAGTACTGACTTCACATATTACTGTAGGTGATGCATATCAATGGCCTTTTTAGGTCAAATCAAGAAAATTAGAAGAAATGAGAAATAAACACATTAAAGGGGAACTGTGACCTGAGGAATTAATGTGTATGTGTTATCTTGTATATAGTTCTTAAAGTGAAATATTGCGTAACTCATACAGGAAGGTATGCAAAATAGTTGTTGTATTTCTTATCCTCACCAAAAAACACATACATTAAGTGCAGATATCTAATATTTGTAGTTAACAGAGAGAACACAAATTTTAATTTTCTCTATTCTTTTTTTAAAAACCAGACTAAATTAGCAAATAACAATAACCAGTAATGTTTGTCAGGTTTTTTCCTTTTCTTGTTAGTTTGCGTGGCTAAAATTATATTAATACAAATTTCCTTTTATTATACAAAACAAAAACATATAAAGAGTTGAAAACTTTTAATTCACTGCAAAACAAGTGCTTTGCACAAAGTTGATTCAGCGTCAGAGAAAATAGAAGGACAAACCTAGGAATTAGACACACAAAACACATAGCTACACACATTGTTATCATATTGACACATTCCACACACATCTGTCATATTACTGATACATTGCTTCCTTTAGTTACAAGACCAGCCTTGTTTTTCTGAACACATAGTACTCCTTCGTGAAAAGGTCAAGTACAGTGAAGGAGATGCTCAGCAACATGAAGACCAGAGATGTCAAACTCTGGCCCCCAAGATCTTTCTGAACTGCAACTTCGATGATTCAGATTCACTAGCAATCAATTACTGTCACATATCTCCTAGATATAATGTCTGATCCCTGTACGCAGACGAGCTATTTTTCACTGCTGGCAGGAATATCTACCTATTGCTATACACAAATACACAGGACCGAAGGTAGATGCAAAATGGAACTGGTTAATAGATACCAGATGCTCGTAAACCAGATACCTTGGGATAATACCAGGGTTGCTCATGAGCCAGATACCAGGGATTAATACTGGGGTTGCTCATGAGCCAGATACCAGGGGTTAGTACCAGGGTTGCTCGTAAACCAGATACCAGAGGTTAATACCAGGGTTGCTCATGATCCAGATACCAGGGGTTAATACTAGGTCGGGCTGTCAGATATATGGCAGGGGTCAGAGCCCAAATTGAGTAGACAGCCAAATGCCAGGAGTTGGTTGCCAGATCGGGCTGTCAGTCAAATGCCATGGGTCAGGTACCACGTTGGATTGACAACTAAGAACCAAAGGGTAAGAGCCAGGAAAATCGTCAGTCAAGTCAGAAATTGATACACAGGTGAACAGTAGTTATAACACAGAGTACGCACTGAGATGAGATTGGGGGTGTTCGGTGATACCGAAATTGCCCCATAGTAGACTATCGTGTCGTTTATTCACAGAATACTGAACAGGTGAAATGGCCTGATTTTCAGTGGTTCAGTTCAGCAGGTTTAAACAGGCAAATCCCATAAGATTCAATGTAAAACCGTAATATATTTTTTAATTTTTAAAATAAATACTGTTTATTCTTTTCATTTTCAGCAAAAACCTTTTCATTTTTTAGAACACCTTTTTGTATTTTTTTTAGACAACATTTTAGTTCTTGTAACAGACCTTTTTATTCTTTTTTAAATTACCTTTTTTATCTTTTGGATACATTTTATTGATTTACAGTATACACCTATTAAGAGAATATTCCTCCTTTCTTGTTCTTTACTGTTTGGCGGAATTCGCTGATGCCAAATTGCCAATTTGGCGGTTAACCAATTTTCCAATTCCTGCTGATGAAAAACTACTCCAAAGAATAATGCTACTGAAACCATGCTTCCACATTGGGAAGGTATTGTTCAGTTGATTAACCAAGCCCACAGAATCTTGTTTCTCACAGTCTGAGAATACTATAAGTACCTTTTTGCAAGTTCCAAACTGGGCTTTCAGCTGACTAGTCTGCCAAAATGGCTGAAATGGTGGATTGTTACAGTGATGGTTGTCCTGCTGAACATTTTTCCCATCTCCGCACATAATCTCTAGGGCTCACCCAGAGTGGCCATCGAAATCTTGGTTATGTGTCTTACCAAAGCTCTACTCCCCTGATTGCTAATTTTGATCAGGCAGCCAGCTCTAGGAAGAGCACTGATTGTTCCAAACCACTTCTGTTTATCAGCTATGGAAGCCACTGTGCTCTTGGGAACCTTCATAGCATGAACCGTTTTGTACCGTTCCCCATATCTGAGCCTTGACACAATCCTGCCTCTGGGCTCTGCAGGCAGTTTCCTCTGCCATCGTGGGTTGGTTTTTGCTCCGATATACAGTTAAAGCTGTGAGTCCTTATCGACACAGGCGTGTGCCTTTCCAAATCATGTCTAATTAATTATATGTGCCACAGGTGGACTCCAATCATGTAGAAACAGCTCTAAGATGATCTAGAATAATGACATGCATCTGAGCTACATTTCAAGTGTCATAGCCAAGGGTCTGAATACTTATGCGAGTGTGATAAATTTGCATTGTTGTTATAAATCTGGCATTTGCTTTGTTATTATGTGGTGCTGACTGTAGATTGATGAGCAAGAATTTTTTAAAAAAAAAATTGACATAAAGCTGCAATATAACCAAATGTGAAAATAATGAAGGGCTCTGTATGTCCTTATTCACTCCTTATTTTATAAAAAAATATTTCTTCAACAATAAAACTATCAATTCAATACATACATTTCACAACCTTCTTCTCAACCTTCTCCTAGTTTTATCTGTCAATCAAAACTATTGCCAGAAGATGTCACTGATTTACGGAAAAAAAACAATATTACGCGATTTTACATATTTATTGTGTTTACAATCAAAGGGAAGTTTTGACATGATAAATATTAAGCCTTTCATCAAACTCAATTATACTATATGGTGCAGTGCATTGTGACTGCATAAATAAACGAAATAAATACTTAAATAGCAACATTTTGAGATAAATACATTCTATGTCTGTGCTTGTCTTTCTATAGGAATTCAATACTCCTTTTAATCATGTCTGCAAGGATGTCATTTTAGATTTTGAGATCTCCTGAATCATAGCTGTTATTTTATTTATTTTCCATAATAGCCCTCTTGCACCGTTGGCTACACTGGCTACGGCAATTCGTCTAATTGACCAGTTGACATCTGACAGCCTCTTTGTCTTGACATACTGTTTCAGCTGCTGTGACTTTACACATTTCAGTAGGAGAAAAATTACAGCCAGCATCAAGACGTAGCCCAGGGCACTATCTGCCAATAACTAAGTCCTAGGGAAAACTGATTTGTGGTTTCTGATAACATGCACCTAGAGCATCCATTATTGACTAAAAGTGGTTCATCTGGATGTAGATCTATCCTGGCTAACAAGAAAACACTAGAGGTCTTCATTTAGTCATTGAGTTGGTCCCTAGACATCAGCTCAGCTGTCTACCTCCTCACCCATCAACACTTCAAAAGCTTGTGAATGCATTTTGACTTGTAAAACGCATACTGCAAAGGAAGCAAAGTTTCAAGCCTCAGAAAGTCATTGATTCTTTTTCCATTTTAATTCTGAAACTATGTTTTACTGAAAGTTAATTAACACCATAGTTTCAGATTCTGTTGTTTTTGTTTGTTTTTTTAAACACTGGCTCGAGGTGAGAATAACTATTGACATTGGAATCGATAGTTATGATCTGGCTGTATGCAAATGAGCACTTTTTATACAAAGTATGTGAGTCATTCATTTACAGTAACCTACCATAATAGCCAAGCCGCAAGTAAAGTTTGTGGCTCACTAGGAATAGCAGATGGAACTATTAAAGTCATTAAGTAGACCTGCCCCACCTTTTAACATAACGGCTCAGTGGAATAGAGCCGATTGATGGGTAATAATGGATGGTGCAAAATACAACAAAGACTTATTATAATTTGTGCAAAAAATTTATAATTAGTGCGACAAAAAAATAATGACACGGTTGAGACTAAAACTGTTTATATTTACTATATTGTTACAAAATGTTGTGGGAATGCTGCTTATTTTATATTATGGCGCAAGAGGTTGGCTCGATTTAATTCTATTGGCAGATATTCTGAAAAATAATATATATATGCAGGTTTTGAACAGTATTTTTTCCAAACATAAGCAAATGCTATTCAAAGAATTCTGATGCAGCCAATAGTTCATAAATGGCCTCTTGTTGATAAGATTCGGAGAGGAGCCAAACAACATCTGTTTTTACATTAAAGGGTATCTAATTAAACACTGCTAGCAGCCCTAACCATAAGAATAACCCTAACTCTAACTCTAAAACTTTAAAGGGTTAGGGTTAGGTTTCCATTGATAAATTGGCCATTAAAATAAAATTTAGAGTATAATCTTTCCATTTTTCCTTGCCGGAAAATCTATTTATCAACACTTTTCAGCACTTCTTTTTTTCAGAGATGTGCTTACCAATAACTTAAAATGAAATCTCTAAAGCCGATATTTCTATTAAAAAGTATAGCCATGAGAGTCAACATCCCAGCCAAATTTTTATTGGCAATTGAAAAATGTATGTGTATGGAGAACATTGCAGGTGTGAGATTTCTCTTATTTTTTTTATAAAGAAGTCTCAAACTTGGAAACCCAAAATGTTCTCTATACAAACTATGGGCACTATTGGCTGCCCTGAGCTAAAACCGGGATACTAAGGGGAAAAATAAGAAATCGCTAATTTCCCCTTTGCGTCCCGGTTTCACCATCAGATTGTGGGGTAGATGCTGAGTACAGCAGTCCGCCCCATAGTAGCCGCTAGGCTCACATTACCTGCAGGATCTCGCCTCTCGCAAGATCCTGCTGGTCGGCAGAGTGATTGCAGACGGAGACTGGGGACTTTTTTCCTCCAGTCTCACTCTGCTCCCCAGCAGCCAGAAGCAGCAGATTGGGCCACCGTTCTCTCTGCGGGATGAGAGGTGAGTATTTGATTTTGGGGGGCGTTTCAGCTACTGCTAACTGATTCTGCAGCAGCGGAATCAGTAAACACCAGCTCAGAGATGGTGTTAGCTTTTACCGTTAGCGCCAGCTCTTAGAACCACAAGGTCCTAACACTGGTTACTAACACTAGTTAATCTCTGCTTTCACTTTGCGCTCCCCAAGTTAAGTATAGGGAGCGCAAAGTACAGTAAACTTGAGGTATAAACCGCTAATACCGATTTGTTAACGAGTTGTTTAACCCATTAGCGCGCCACACAGACCGCCTACGATTCGCTATCACCTACTTTAAGATAGCACTAATGTGGGCGCTAGCATTTTAGCTTGAAGGAGGTGATATAGCACTACACGTTTAAAGCTACATGTTTATTTAGAACATATGAATTTTCCTCAGTCTCTTGTCATGACATGATCTGATCCCGATTCTTTCTTCCACTAAATTTATTATTTCCAATTAAGAATATAATTTGAATTTTACAGATATATTTTATTCACCATCTCCATTTAGCTCTTTATACACTTGTGTGTCTATGTTTGGAAAACAAACTCTCATAAGCACGTTATAATATCATCCATATTCATATTTTCTCATATATCAAATATCATTTTGCCAGGTGCAAATTTAGCAAAGACACTAGAAGACAGAACAGAAAGCAGTGTTCATGAAAAGAGTGAACTAATCAATAAAATATGTTTCATTTGATAAATCCAGCTGATCATACTGAGTCAAAGTTAATTGTTCATTGTTGTTCATTGACAACATGTGTGACATGACGAAGGTAAACAAGAGGGGTTACTTACCACGTCATCTACTACTTTTCAGGTTGACTGAACTCAGCTTCTTAGACAATCTATGTTAACTTATTTTCAGATATATACCTCAATAATTTATCACAACAATACCTCAAGCATACAAATCAGCCAGGAAAATGAAAGCAATTTACAGTATCAAGATGAAAGTGGTTGAACTGCTGGACAAGACCTTCTATGTAAATCATTTCCACAACTTCAAGGAATGTTGACAATATTCTGGAATTAATTTTTTCCAGCATTCCAGCATGGGTCAGACAGAGGTAAATCCTGTTCTACCTCCCTCTACCATATCTGGAGTTCTTTATCAATATGTTTAAAAGGAAATTGATTTTACCTCTTTATTATTATTATTATTATTATTTTATAAAGCGCCAGCATATTCCGCAGCGCTGTACAATAAGCACAGTACAGACAGGGTTACAATACATTGAACAACATTTGACAAACAGTACAGGAGGAGATGAGGGCCCTATTCTCGTAGGAACTCACAATCTAGGAGGGTTGGGGTTGGAAACAGGAGGAGAGGACTGTAAGGTGAGAGTGATTGATGGTTGCGTCAGTGAGTTGGGTGGTAGGCTTCCCTAAATAGGAACGTTTTCAGGGAGCGTTTGAAGGAAGAGAAGTTAGGGGAAAGTCTGACAGAACGAGGGAGAGCGTTCCAGAGAGTGGGGCTGCGCGTGAGAAATCCTGCAGTCTATCATGGGAAGAGGTGATGCGGGGAGAAGCTAGGCGCAGGTCACTGTTTGACCTTAGGGAGCGGCTGGGGTGTATTTGGTGATTAGTGAGGACAGGTAGTGGGGCGCTGAGTTAGTGAGGGTTTTGTAGGTAAGGATAAGGATTTTGAACTTAATTCTGCAGTGGATGGGGAGCCAGTGAAGGGACTCGCAGAGGGGAGCGGCAGAGACAGAGCGGCGGGTGAGGTGAATTAGCCTGGCGGAGGCGTTCAGGATGGATTGTAGGGGGGAGAGGCGGGACAGAGGGCACCGACAATAAGAAGCTTATGTAAAAGGCATTGTGATAGCAACAGTGGCAATTGGATTAAACATTAGCCAGTATTTATTATGTGCCCCAACGTTATTCCTGTGTCTGTAGATGTCATTTGTTGAGATAATTGTAATACATATGTCAAACTTTTTATCGAATGAACTGTCAGTAAAAACAATTTGTAGGTATTTTGCACCATCCGGTCTTGGAAGAAATCTAGGGCACTATCACCCGGAGTTAGTTAATGTTATCAAAAAATGAAATCCCAGTAATGCTGCTGAAAATCAGTGCGCCCCGGCAATTGCAAACCCTGTTGGCTTTGTCCAAATCACTCAACTACAACCCCCCTTTTAAAAGTTTGCAATGATACCCAAGCTGGCATGGAACAAGGAGACCTGACTTGAGCCATCTTTCTTGATTTTGCCAAGGCCTTTGACACAGTAGACCACAGCATCTTATTACAAAAACTTAAAAAATACGGTATTGGTGAAATCGTATGTATCCAACCGATTGCAATATGTGTCCATTTCTGGCAGCTCCTCCCTCCCCCTCCCAGTCACGTGTGGAGTACCTCAAGACTCGATACTCGGCCCCCTACTATTCACGATATTCATAAATGATTTGCCCAATGTCTGCAAAGCCTCAACTGTACACATGTACGCAGATGACACCGTAATCTATACCAGCAAACCAAATCTCCCACAGCTGGAGGCTGTGCTGCAAGAACAATTAACAGAGGTAGAAAAGTGGATTGCAGATAACAAACTTTTTCTAAATACTGACAAAACTGTAACGATGCTCTTTGGAACAGCACCTTAACTACATAAATTGCAAAATCCTCATCTACGTGTCAGGACAAAATCAAATGGCACGCTGTCCACAGTCCCTTCTCTCAAATATTTAGGTACGTGGTTAGACCCAAATCTATCTTTTGGCCCCCACATCGAAAAACTTTCCTCTAAACTTTACCCCAAACTAGGTGCCCTGTACAGAAACAAATCCTGCCTGAGCCACGCGGTAAGAAAGCAGATTATACAACAAATGCTTATGCCGGCTATTGAATACAGAGTGCATGCAGCTGCCCCGCAAACGCACCTTCAGAAATTTACTACATTGTATAACTCATTCTGCCGCTTTGTGCTACAATGTAACTACATGACCCACCATTGTGACATGTTAAAAGAGCTAAACTGGCCATCGCTGTAATCTAGATGCACTCTTCACCTTTCCAACCTGGTGTTTAAGAGATTTTCTAGGAAGCTGCCACCCTACCTGAATAGACTGCTTCCCCTAGCAGTTCCCTCATCTTATAACCTCCGATCCAGGACCAGCACCTTACTTGCAATACCACAATACAAAAAGAAAGTGCCTCAATGCTCATTTTCCTACAGAGCACCGCAGTTATGGAATAACCTCCCAGATGCCATCAAATCTTCCCCCCAGTGTTAAGTCACTCAAGAGCTCCTTATTAACATACCTCAATACAGAATGAACCTGTAAACATGTAACATAGTGACTATATTACATATTTATTTTCTGTGTTAATCTGTATATTTGTGTTTTGTTTTTAATATCATGCACTTATTACTTTGTATTTCTGTAACGACTGTAAAATTTCAATGTTCTTGAACCCAGGACATACTTGAAAACAAGAGAAATCTCAATGTATCGTTCCTGGTAAAATACTTTGCAAATAAATAAATAAATGAATCCTAATTCTAATATATTGCGTTTTTTAAAACATTCTGATGCTGGGAGTTATTCATAGTATGTAAGCGGCTGATTATTAGAGTGACTGTTTGGACCATGTTTACAGGGACACATGGATAAATCTTGCCCTGAAACATGTATTATTTATATGCTGCAGCAGGGAAATTATTGTTGCTCACCTGGCCTTCCTTATGGATCTATTAAATGCAAAGTAATGATTCTACATGCTGTTGGGTGGCATTTATCATGCATTGCCCATCAGCCTTAATTAATATATGCGTGATCAAAGCATGGATGATATGGCCACCTTGGAGGATTTTAATAATGCAGGGGTGTGAGGGATATTCGCTGGATGTGTTAATACTTATACAAGATTCTATCCTTTATAAAACTGCATTAGCGCTGGGTCTCAGCCTGGGCCTTAGCGTTTCCCTAGCGTGCACTAAACGACCTTGTACACAGACTGCTGTGGACAAGGTGATATGTTAGTAGACTGCAGGATTTCTCACGCGCAGCCCCCACTCTCTGGAACGCTCTCCCTCGTACTGTCAGACTTTCCCCTAACTTCTCTTCCTTCAAACGCTCCCTTAAAACGTTCCTATTTAGGGAAGCCTACCACCCAACTCACTGACGCAACCATCAATCACTCTCACCTTACAGTCCTCTCCTCCTGTTTCCAACCCCAACCCTCCTAGATTGTGAGTTCCTACGGGAATAGGGCCCTCATCTCCTCCTGTACTGTTTGTCAAATGTTGTTCAATGTATTGTAACCCTGTCTATACTGTGCTTATTGTACAGCACTGCGGAATATGCTGGCGCTTTATAAATAAAGAATAATAATAATAATAGTAGGTTGGCGACTCACGCTAATCTTTTTTCTTTAGCGATGGGGTTTTAGCTCACTCCAGGTGGTAGGGCTCCTAGTGTTGAATAAATTGTGCAAATTGTCAAAGACATTTGTTGCATATTTTTAAGCAGCATGACATTGATCTCTTCATGGAATCAAATGATAATTTCATTATCAGCTGTACATTGTAACGCAAATCAAATTCATTCTTTGCATCCCAAATATTTTCATCTAGTTTCACGATTCCAGCCCTGACCCCTGTATGTGAGCTGATCTGGGCCGGCCCTTAGTTCTTGCTCTGCCGTTTCTGCATCCATTCTGGAGTTTTCATACAGCAATCAAGCTTGCTGTTCAGCAAGCTATTCAAGGGTGTGACTCCCAATAGATAGTGCTCTTTCATTTAGGTAATTGTCTGTGTGTTTCTCTGATGATCCTGTTCCCAGCAAGCTCCTCTGATTTGCTTGAGTATTTGTTCTGTTTATTTGTTCCCTGTTGTCCTTGCCTTCCCTTGCCCTCTGGTTTATATTTTATTTTCTCCATTTGTACTTGCGTTATTTTCCTTTTGCCTTTTACCCTTTCTGCTCCTGTGTGGATTTTGTGTACTGACCTCAGCTAGTTTTCCTTACTATTCTCTGTGCCTTTACCATTTGTGCTGATTCTATGTAGAATACTCAGGGACTGACCATGGTTCTTTCTTTTATTATGTTCATGCTTTAATCCAGTGTTTCCCAAACCTGTCCTCGGGACCCTCAACCAGGCCAGATTTTGCATATCACCTTGGGGAAAAGCAGTCTGAATCCTGCAATCACTGAGCAGCAAATCATATCACCTGTGCTGTGCTTCAACTATCTGGAAAACCTGGTGTGTCAGCGGGTCCCGAGGACAGGCTTGGAAAACACTGCTTTAACCCTTCAGTTCCTGTACTGATCTGTTATACTCTGTTTGCCTGAGGCCCTGCATTGCCAGGTGTCATCTCCTCCTAGGATAGATCAGGCTGCTTTATGGATCAGCCTGTCAGATTTAGGGATTTCATTCCTTTGGTTGTGCTGTGCAGGAGTCTCTGCTGAGCCTTGTCGTGTGCTCACCTCCTGCCTGCCCCTCTACTGGTCGTCTGTAACTAGTCAGTGTGTTGTGGACAGAAATGTATATATTCGCTTTTATAATATTCAAAGGCTTAGAAAAAGGCCTAGAAAAATGCTCATTTAGGTTAACGGTTGCTATTGCTTTAAGACGAAATTAATATAACTATCTTTGCAGATAAAACCAAAATGTATCTTGCGTAATTTCGCCATCTCTGCAGAAAATAATGAACCACAAGCAGGTGGCCCTGCAAAACACAAAAACCACAAGTAGGAAGAAGGACAATGGTTTGTATTTTGCATGCTGTTACGGAACATCTTCCAGAACATGTTCCAGACATCACAAGGTCGCCCAGGATGTAGAAGAACATTGCTGATTTTGCAGATGTCGAAATGATACTTTGACCTTTGAAATAGCTGATATTTGATTTTCATTTAATTAATAAATAAACTGTATGTCCCCAATTTTATACTGAAGTCAATCAAACTGTTAAGTAGCCTCCCATCTGCTTACGTATAAACGTACTATAAAATATATCGAACCTATTAAACAGATTCAGAGGAATCATTGGCTTTGACCATAGAAGCCCCATAGACTTATTCCTTGTCTGTGTGATTTCTTTATGTGCGCATATATCTGATTTCTCCACTGAATTAGACCAGAGACTGGCATTCGAGGAAGGACTTTTATTGTCCACTTCAATTGGTGTCTCCTGCCTTTTGGGCTTTAAACCCATAATATGGGCCCCACCTCGGCTCATGCTGGGTGCCCACGTGACACTATGGAAGTACTGTTTTAAACTTCCTCACAAAACACCTTACAATTGGAGAATAAATTGTATTCAAATCTAAAGCAAGGAAATTAGAAAATATGACCAAATATGACTTAAAACAATAATGAAACACCTTGGGTGATAATTATTAACATCCCCACTGTCATCCTTGGTGTCTTTATCACCTGTTGATTCAACTAATTACACTCATTTCTAAATTTCTCTCTCATCCTATCCATAGGATTCTCACAGTGGTTCAACTTCCATACTCATCAAATTAGGAGACCTCTGGACATAATAGATTCCAGTCTGTGAACATTCTCTGTATCATTATCTCCTATATAGTAAACTTATTCTGCCACCTTCCCAGCCACCCATATCCAAACCCATTTCACTTAGATCCCAGTGGCACCTTAATACCTTGAAGAAACCATAACATTCCAATGAGAGCCATCATATTCTCTCACACACAACCATCTTTATTAAAATAGCAACCAGCCTATACAGCTTAGCCCACTGGACATCTCTTGAAAAATTGGCACCCACAAGTCTCCATCCTGCATCTATGCTGAAACTCCAATCATGGCACATTAACTGTCTTTACTACCTACAGTTGTGCTCCAGGACTACAGAGCATGGTTGGAGGAAGCCTCACACTACAGCTAAATTCCTGCATTACAAATTCATGTTATGTTAAGTTGTCGCTCTGCCCCATGAGAAACAAACCTACTTGTCATCCCTAATTTTCACCATCTCTAAAGTCCTCAGGCCTTATTTCATAACTTTATCATGTTTTCATAACCCCTCTACCAATCTAATTATTGGGCTACTTTACTGAGAAGAAGAAGAAATTCAGACTACAAATCTGCGCAATGCCCTCCTTCCACACCCATTCAACCACTAGCCCCAGCTTCCTCCCAGTTTCTGAAAAGGAGGTCTCATCATCTCTCCTCTCTTATTACCTTACCACATTTTTTCTTCACCACTTCCCCTCCGACCAGAACATTCATTCTGTCTCACAGCTTTGCTATTTTCCCATTTACCAAAATGCTCAACTTTTCACTAGCATCTTCCATTTTTATCTTAATAAATGTAGATATTCAAGAGAAGGGAGATGCAACATAGGTATGGACTGATGATCACAAGTAGAGATAAACTGAGTAATACAGCAGCTAAAGATGTGTGGAGGCCAGATCTAGGACAAAATGATATTATCACCTGTATACAACCCATTTATTACATTCACTTTAAGTAAGAAATGGTTAGTTTTTGATAAAAAAAAATTCAAATGGATTTCTATTCAGTAGATGAATAATGAATATTTCAAAGTGTTTGATGTTGTTAGATTCCCATACATAAGGGACTGGACATATAGGATACCTCACCAAACTATTATAAGTTCCATGGACTCGTGAACTGTATAGGCTCGTATGGCCTGTAAACCAAATAAAGGTGTGCGGAGAAGGGTGTGCATGATTGGTTAAGTGGTCCTGCTTTTTACATCTTGGCAAAGAACATGAAAATGAAAAGTTTGGGATTATTTACAGTTTATAAGTAATAAATGTAACATGTGCATATCCCATGATAACGTCTGTGCACACACAAGACCATATGTTGGTATCACCAAAGCCAGTATACATAAAACCTAAACCATTGCTTTTATATTTTAAATGTTATCCCTGTTACAGTGAGGGCTCATTGTACCCCCGACTGGGTACCCCCATTATTTAGCAATCCCTAGGATTGCCCAGACTCCCAGTGTAATGCTCACCACGTATATCTATATACTACCGAGGCTTGGTGTATAGATACAGAACACAGAGTGCTTCAGACAGGAAAGTATTTATTTTCCACCCAGCTCAGGTCTTTCTCACATTAAAACAGGATCATTAACACACAACAGGTATACACAGCAAAATGAACAGCTCAATCCAGATAAAAAAGGCCCCAGCATTAAATTACTGTATAGCCTCCCCTCTCCCACACATGCCCTGGTCTACAGACAAAGGATAATGAAAGCGGCAGAGAGATCTGGTGTAAGTCAGTCCCTTGGGGGGGGGGTGATGGAAGCAGGGAAAGACAATGAATACATTTCTTACAGATACACATAAGGGAAACAACAGAGTGTATAAAACATGACACTACAATAAATATATCAGGGAATAATAATACAGCACATACATCAGGGAATATGGCACAGAAAACACAAACACCCTCTACCTAGAACTGTAGATACAGGGTGGCTTTAACATAAGAGAGGGCAGGGAAACAATATAAAACATCAAGCCTGCACCTCCCAAATGCATTTCTAGGTACATGTGCCACAAGACCAAAGCTACTACCTTGACAATCCCCAAACTTTTATATCAAAACTTTTATACAAAAATTAAGAAATAATTACTCTTATTGATGTAGTTCAAGCCAAAAAAGTACCTAACATAATAATAATTTACTTTGTAATTTATCTATTTTACTATTTAGATAAATTAGACATATCAATTAAAACACTCGTGACCAAAGTTAAATTAAATTTTCCATAAAATGTATTCTTTTTTAAACACTCTTTATATATTGAATACATTGGAATTAAGTGAATATCTTATATCCCTCCAAAAATTTATTTTGTCCAAATAAAAGATGAAATATAGTTTTAGTCATTATAACTATAATATGATTCTGTAAATATTATTAATTTGCTTGATACATATTCATGTGGGTCAGAGCATAAGAAGCAGCAATTTTTTTAAGTACCAGGGTATTAAAAATGTAATTGACTTAATTAATTTTATTTGATTTCCTGACAGGCTAGAGAAAGCAATCTAATAAAAATAGATTATTAATTTATATATAACCCAGAGGTATATTAGGTATATAATTAAGTACTTTTAAATAATTCTTTCTAGAGTGAAAATTAAATCATTACATTTTTTGCCAGCATCACATTTGAAATCTATTGAACACAGCATGTAGAACGTTCTATAGACATAATACAGAGCAATTCCTGACTTTTTGGCAATTGCTGCTGAGTGCCATGCTTTACTCTTCACAATGTCATAAATGTCGCCATTTCTCCTTATCATGGGATATTAATATGAGCTTTAAGGGACATTTATAGTCAGTAGTTTTAATTTCGTATCATGGATAAAGAACACTGTTCCAATGAGGCTGCTGCTCATGGAAATGTATGAGCCCGATGAATTTAGTCAAAAGGATTTTTCTTTATTACATTGTAAAAGAATGACTACCCACTCCAATAACAGAGAGCTGATAGTAAGTGAGGATCCTTGTCTGAACACCTAATTAAGATCTCAATCTTATACACATGCCCTGAAATAACAATAATAGGGGGATAGAGTGTATTGTACTTAAGCATATACTTAGAGAAAATCAGGAAGACAATAACATGTTCTCAAGTATATTCTATTTAGTGCATAGGTGTCTGAATCAAAAAGGGTTGGATACCAAGGCCATATGGTTTACTTCATCATAAACATGCATAACAATCAGGATATAATTAAATTTTGTAGACCTGCATAATGATCATCGTGAATCATCAATAAACCTGGTATACATTATCCAAAATTGTGAAGAAATTGTGAATTTCTAAATGGTCAGTCTTGGATAGATAGATATACACTGAGGAATCATAACATTAAAACCACCTACCTGATATTGTGTAGGTTCCCCTCGTGCTGCCAAAACAGCTCTGATGCATTGAAACATAGACCCCATAAGACTTTGGAACATGTCTACATTGCATGAGTTTGGCTGAGATGCTAATATTCATCCTATTGTTTCTAAATGTACACACAGATATACAGTAACTCACAGAAGTGAGTACCTCCCTCGCATTTTTGTAAATATTTTATTATATCAGAAACTGAGGGTAAAGGTGATGGACTGGCCAAACATGTCTCCAGACCTACACCCTATTCAGCATCTGTGGGGCATCCTCAAATGGACGGTGGAGGAGCGCAAGGTCTCTAACATCCGCCAGCTCCGTGATGTCATCATGGAGGAGTGGAAGAGGACTCCAGTAGCAACCTGTGAAGCTCTGGCGAACTCCAAAAGGGTTAAGGCAGTGCTGGAAAAAAATGGTGGCTACACAAAATATTGACACTTTGGGCCCAATTTGGACATTTTCACTTAGGGGTGTACTCCCTTCTGTTGCCAGCGGTTTAGAAATTAATGGCTATGTGTTGAGTTATTTTGAGGGGACAGCAAATTTACACTGTTATACAAGCTGTACACTCACTACTTTACATTGTAACAAAGTGTCATTTATTCAGTGCTGTCACATGAAAAGATATAATAAAATATTTATAAAAATGTGAGGATGCACTCACTTCTGTGCGATACTGTATATATATCAATGAAAAATGTGAGTGTACTTTCTGGATTTATATAATTCTGTAAAAATTAAAAAGCTAATGCAAATTTTAATTCTTTAGGACAACTAGCATTTTGTTAGAATGTCACAAAAGTAGAGGGTTATGGGAAAAACATATTTGTAACTTTTCTTCATACGAGTGGTTGTGATTTTAAAAACAAAATCTCATGTCTGACCTATTGTACAGATTAAGCTATGACGAATTTGTACAGTTTTCATGGTTGTCTACGGATATGCACCTCTCTTCTGGTTGTCCAAGGGTATTAAAGTATTATTGCAGCTGCCAGTCTGGGAGATGTGTATGATGTAGCTAAGATGGATATGGCAAATTTACTGCCGACTTTGCAAAGGTAGTCAATTAAGCATTAAGTTCAAAAGGTTACTTAACATATCAGTTTTAACTTGAACGAGTTAAAATATTTCCTTAATGTATTATAGAATATTTTTTTGGACACAAAAGTGGGATCTTTCATTAACCCTTGGGAAATATAATAGATGGATTTGAATATTATTGAAAATTGTGAAATGTTAAACTAACAAAATGCTAATTGAATATCACTTTTAAATTATTTATAGTATAATCTGAGTAGCAAACGTCTGGGTGTGCATGATACTAATTACTAAATTTAGCTATAAACCTGTGAACAAAATATGTATAAAAAGTCAAATTCATGGGGCGTGGTTTGGACGTCAACTAAGATGGCCGCTTAGCGTCTGAGCTCCGCTGCACCCGCGCTGTAACCCGCAAATATCTTCACCCCCCGGGATTTTAATACTCACCACAGGACGCTGGAAGGGATCCACACCATGCCTGGACCCTCTAAATCGGCGAAAAACAGAGATGCGGCCGTCGCGCCGTTGTTTACCCCGCGCCGGACCACAGCTTCCCAAGATGGCGGCCGCCCGAAATCGCGGCCTACCTCCGCCGGCGGATCAGGAGATGAGGATGGAGGTGAATCGGATGCAGGGGTGAGCCGGGCAGATGCGGTTACTATTATGAGTCAAATGGCAGAAATGAGAGCCTTTTTGGCGGGGGAGATGGACCGTAATACAAAGGCCTTACAGGCTGACATCCTGGCCTTGGGACAACGCACCTCAGATTTGGAGGGTCGTACTGATGAACTTTCGGGGGCCTATAATTCCCTTATTGACCACTCTAACGCTATGTCCCATAAGGTGGATTACTTAGAGACTCAATTGGAAGATTTGACCAACAGGTCCAGGAGGAATAACTTAAGGATCCGGGGTTTGCCTGAGCGGGCAGAGGATGACCCCTTGGGAGACTTTATAGTCGCCATGCTCAGACCGTTAGCTCCAGAGCTCCCAGACCACGCTTGGGAACTCGACCGTGCCCACAGAGCTCTTCGCGCCCGCAGCGCTACCGACGAACGCCCTCGAGACATTATTGTCCGCTTTTTACACTTCTCCACAAAAGAACTTATCCTCAAAAAAAACCGTACTAAACCGATATTATACGACGGATCTCCCCTACAGCTTTTTCAGGACATTTCTCCAGACACGCTGCGTCGACGCCGCTCATGGAAGCCTGTAGCGGATCTACTTCGTTCGCACAATGTCGCGTTTGCATGGGGCCATCCTTTTAAGATCCTGGCATTCCGCAACAAAAGAACGTATGTCCTGCTTCCACATTCGGATCCCTTGAAGTTCTTTCGGGCCTTGGATATCCAACCCCCAGAGGACTTCGCATCTCTGGAGGGTCCTACGCCACCGCTCCCGCGCCTCTCCAGGGAATGGAGTACAGTAAACCATCCTCACCGTTGAACAAAGATTCCCGATTCCACATGGTTCGTTTACTACCACCAAGACGTAGGCTCCTTGGGTTTTTCTCTTTGCGACCTCTTCGGTAGTTTGTTACTGGACTACCTCTGGTTCTTCTTATCCCCCGAAGTTTTTGGTTCCACGAAAGCTACTCCGGCTGGAATGTTTCTCTCCTTGTCTCACGCTACTCAAACACAGTGACCATCTCTATTTCTACAGTCCATCGATTAGGTCTCCCCGGGGGCCAAAATGTTTTTTCTTGTGGGTGGGGGCTCTTGACTAGGCCATCTTTGATCTCCATGGCCTGGAGGGTTCGTTCCCTTTTTCCCCCACAGGTCCCGGCAGTGGGTAAGTCCGGGCTTTTTGGACTCTGTTTTTTCCTTTTTTTACTTTCCGTTGGTTATGTACATTTTGTTTTTATTGTCTTTTTTCCTTTTTTCACCTTACCCTTCCATCAAAGTATTCGTTTTGTGTGGCTGGGTGGGGGTGGGGGGGCATTGGAGGATCATCGCTCGAGAGATTGTATTGCTGGAGGGGTTGGTGATTGGGTATCGGGCCCGCCGCTCATGGTACGAGGTGATCTGTTGCGCTTCTCATGGCACTGAAACTGACCTCTCTTAATGTTAAGGGCCTCAATTCCCCTACGAAGCGTAGATTACTCTTCCGCACTCTGAAATCTGACAAAATTGATATCGCCTTTCTTCAGGAAACTCACCTGACTAAATCTGTTAAAATTAAGTTAACTGATCACGTCTATACACGGGCGTATGTATCTGGTGCCTTGAGTAAGCGCAACGGAGTTGCCATATTGATTCGGAAAACATGTCCATTTCAACTTATATCGCAAAAGATTGATTCCGAGGGTCGTTATGTATTGCTTACGGGTACTCTATACTCTATGACCTACCATTTTTTGAATATCTATGCTCCTACTACCCCTTCAGTTGACTTCTGGGATTCCATATGTAAATTGGTCTCGGCCCTTCCTCAAGGGGCGGTGATATTAGGAGGTGATATGAATGCTGTAGCGTGCCCAGCAGTGGATCGAGGCGGTCGCCAAGCTTCCACAGTTACACCAACCTTGGGTAGACAAGATAAATTATTTGCCCGCTTCTTACGCCAAGTAGGGCTTATTGACGTATGGCGGGTGTTATATCCGAGTGTAAAAGATTATTCCTTCTATTCTGCTCCCCATGGGACTTACTCGCGCATAGATATGTTTTTGGTTAATGGTTTAGCTATGTCCAATGTAATCCGAGCGGAGATTAACTCCATCTCGTGGTCTGACCACGCCGACATAGCACTTTACCTCCATACCCCGAAGCTGGCGGCCTCTTGGTCTTGGAGGCTGAACTCGTCTCTCCTACGAGATCCAGAAGTAGTGAGTCAACTACGTACTTTATCGATACAATATTTCCAAGACAACCCGCCAGGTGAGACGTCTCTGTCCACGATATGGGCTGCTCATAAAGCGGTTATGAGGGGTCACCTCATTAAGATTGCCACTCATAGAAAACGCACCAAATTACTTTCTCTTGTAACTTTACAACAGTCTCTCCGCCGCCTGGAGATGAGCCATAAGTCCTCCCCCTCCCCTGAACTCCTCTCTGAACTATTACGCACTCGCTCTTCTCTGAAAAGGTTGCTACTTGATGATGTAGCCAAACAATTACTTTGGTCCCGCCGAATGTTTTTTGAGAAGGCCAATAAACTAGATACTCTACTGGCCCGCTCTCTCAAGCCCCGGAGTAAATTCTCCTCCATCTCTGCTGTTAAAACAGCGGATGAGGTATTGGTCAATTCCCCACAGGAGATCTGCGCAGCTTTCACAGCATATTATTCAGACCTATACAACCACTCTCCCCACCATAACCTTGCTGACAAATCCCATTTAGACGCCATCTCCTCCTTTTTAGACTCCCTTTCTTTGCCACAACTAGAAGACTCACATATAACGAACCTAAGTGCTACTATCTTAGAAGAAGAGGTTAATTGCGCCATTTCTGCCCTGGGAGGTACGAAGGCCCCGGGCCCGGATGGGTTTTCAGGGGGTTACTATAAAGCATTACGTCCGGAGCTCGTCCCTTTTTTGACATCGGTTTTTAACGACTGCGCGGAGGGAGGGTCTCTTCACCCTGATTTGCTGGTGGCTAACATTGCCCTTATACCTAAAGAGGGTAGGGACCCAGCGGCGGTTGAGAGTTACCGCCCTATCTCCCTTATCAATTTTGATGCCAAGATTTTTGCTAAGGTCCTAGCGAACCGCCTTAGCCCGCTCCTCCATGATCTAGTTCACCCGGACCAGGTCGGTTTTGTCCCTAATCGTCAACTTTTCGACAACACCAGACGTAATGCTGACCTGATCTGGTGGCTATCCTCTCGGGCAACGCCTTCTCTGATCCTGTCGTTAGACGCGGAGAAGGCTTTTGATAGGGTGGAGTGGCCGTTCCTCTTCGCTGCCCTCTCTCGTCTGGGCCTGCCGGATTTTTATGTTAATATGGTGAGGGCTCTTTACTCGGGAATGTCCGCGCAGGTTCGTGTCCCGGGCAGTAGCCCCATTCGATTCCCCATCTGTAATGGCACTCGCCAGGGCTGCCCCCTTTCCCCTCTTCTTTTTCTTCTCTCTCTTGAGCCCCTATTGGCTGCGATACGAGATCATCCTGAGATCAGGGGGGTTCAGGTCGGAGGAGAATCTTTCACTGTCTCTGCTTATGCCGACGACATCCTTCTCACTTTAACGGATCCCATCTCCTCTCTCTCCCATCTCAGACCGGTACTATCCGACTTTGGTGAAATCGCAGGGTTTCGCATAAACTACACTAAATCCTGTGCGATGCCCCTCTACATGTCACACACAGATGCCGCCTCGATTGAATCAGGGTTTGGGTTCCGTCTTGCTCCCTCTGAATTGCCATACTTGGGTATTCTACTGACGGCAAATCCAACAGCCCTTTATAGCAAAAACTTCACGGCCATGGTTCGTCAGATCAAGTGTGATCTGGAGCTTTGGTGTGATAAGCCCATATCGTGGATAGGACGCATTCATAGTGTTAAGATGAACATACTCCCACGTATTCTATTTCTGTTCCAGACTCTACCCTTACTACTGACTCGGCGGGACCTAGCCGGGCTACAACAGGCGATTGACTCCTTTATTTGGCAAAATAAGAGACATAGGGTTGCGCGCCGCATTCTGTATCGCCCCAAGACTCGTGGAGGGCTGGGGCTCCCTAACCTATACCTTTATTATTGCGCAGCTCAGTTGACTCAGGTGGTGGCCTGGCACTCCTCCGCTTCTAATAGAAGGTGGGTTGCATTGGAAAATGCTTTTATGTTTCCTGACCGCCCTGACCTTTACATATGGCTTCCCAGAGCCTCTAGACCCATTTTACGCACGACATGCCCTTCGATTTTGACATCTCTTCGGCTATTTGACCTAGCTAGGACGAAATTTGAGCTGATGGGGGCTCCCTCTCCCCTCACCCCCTTACTGCGTAACAGAGACTTTCCCCCGGGCCTGAGGGCCTCAGATTTTAGGGGTCTGGCGGGAGTGGGGCTTCTGAGGTACCGTGATCTTTACCGTAATGGACGTCTTATTACTTTTTCAGAGCTCCAGGAGCGTGGTGATCTATCTCCCTCCTCTTTTTTCCGATTTTTACAGATTCGACATTTTGCCACGACCCAGATGTTAGAGAAGGTTTCAATGACCCCTCTCTCCACTTTAGAACACGTTTTCATTACTGATGGCCCCCTGAAAGGGCTTATATCCCGGCTATATCTACTCCTTAGCTCCAGTCCGGGTCAATGGGGCCCCCTCACATACTGTGATAAGTGGGAGGTCGATTTGTGCGATCCTTTGCCGGGTGATGAGTGGGAGGATATATGGGAACAAACATCCAGGTCCTCCATATGTGTCACACATCAAGAACAATCTTACAAAACACTACTCCGTTGGTACGTTACCCCGGTCTCCCTTTATCGCATGGGTGTCACATCCAGTGACTTCTGTTGGCGGGATTGTGGGGAAAAGGGCACTTATATTCACATGTGGTGGGATTGCCCGGTAGTACGCCGCTTTTGGTCTATAGTTCACACTGAATTCCAGAAAATATTCCACCGACAACTGCCTATGGACCCCTGGGCTTTCCTCCTCTCTCGTCCCTTGTCAGTCCTATCTCGTCCCGAGCAACTCTTATTTAATAGACTGGCCCTTGCTGTTCGACGGGCCTTGGCGGCGTCGTGGCGCCAGAGCATTCTCCCTTCCTGGTCTGTGGTGACGGCGAAGATTGTCGACGCCTGTCTTATGGACGAGTTAACGGCTAAGGTCAGGGACACCATGAGTTCCTTTTCTAAGACATGGTCCCTCTGGGAGGAGTATTCCTCAGCCCCTAATGGTAACTAAAATTTTCAATTAATTGAATCTGACATTGATCTCACTTATGCTCCAGCAGTTTCACCCAGCCCCTACAGGTGCCGATGCCCCGGAAGTCCCGCCCAGCGACACATCCACTACAAATGCCTGGAAGGTTCCCCCCTTTTTCCTTTTCCTTATGGTGTTATTTTGTGTTTTTGATTTGTTTTTTGCTTTTTATGTGTGTTTTTTCCCACGGCGTGGGGTTTTCCCCATACTCCGTGAATTTCTTATTTTCTGTATTAAGAAAAATTAGCGTTATTGTACCCACCTATTGATATGTACATATTATTGCTGTATCTCATATGCCTTTGGATACATGACGCTTTAAATAAAGAATTTCAAAAAAAAAAAAAAAGTCAAATTCATGTAGAGAATATATTACATACACCATCTGTGGCATCAATGCAAATCATGGACCATGTAAATCTGCTGTCATCCTCCTGTACATGGCAGTGTGGCATTCTCAATATCTCTACACTATCAAATAAAATCTTTTCACAGCTAGAGTATCATCCAAGGCATTAAATATAATACTTAGAAATCAGTGTAGATCCAGGTTCCACACTATGTTTATACTATAATTTCATGCCCTCTATAAAGAACAAAGCTCAAACCTGCTTAAGGAATGGCAGTGGATAGGCTAAACTGCAAAATATATATTTAGTTTTTGTCAAATTTAAGTAGTAACGAAATAAAGGCCACTAAAATGAAATTCTATTGTAACCACAGGACTGGTTGTTGAGCTAGATGCTCTTTATTCACTGTTAGATTTAACATTATGCACCAAAATTTACCAGACTGTAGCTTAATAAACTCAAAATTCACAGATATCACTGACCACTGTGTTGCCACTATAAGCGCTAGAAATCACGGGATGACGTGAGGTTATTGCCAGTTTTCAAACAGCAACTACGATTCAAAATCAAAGACTGAAATGTAGTTTCGGCAGAATCATGAATTCATTAATTATTTGGACATATGCAATTATAAATAAAGATAAACAGACGCGAAAAGAAACATAACAAACTTGTGATCTTTCAACGTCAGGGCTAACCACTCTCCAGTTGTGATGTCATGGAGAAGACATGCATAGGTCATCCAAAACTGAAACAGTAAGGGCTAAATTACAATCTTCGCTCAAATGTTTACACCGTCGCAAAAACGCATTAACGCGAGGGGTAAAACCCTTTGCGCCGAATGCCGTATTACATTGTCAGCGCAACAAACACGCGTAATCGTCTACCACGGGTGAACTTGCACAAACCCTTTGCGAGTGTACTGTACTGCCCGCGTCCTATACTTAACATTGTGAGCACAAACGCAAATATGTGCTGGTACGCGGATGGTATTACAATCTATGCGCAGGATTTAACGCATAGCCTTTGCGTGCATAATTTTAGCATCTCCTAAAAGCTGGTGTTAATGACAAATCTGAACAACCTGGCCGAACCCAAATACACCAACCCAAAAAAAAAAATGCAGCAAAGTATAGTAACACATTCTACTCATACCAAACCAATAAATTGAGAAGTTGTGTGTGCATTTATTATTGCTGCAGCATATATGCTCAGATTGACTTTGGCAGGCGCAAAAACTTAATGTGAGATAATTGTGGTTCTAAATTCTGATTGGCTGAATCGCGAGAAAAAAACAGTGCGCACACTAGACATGTGCACAGCACAAAATTTCGTTTTGAACTAATGGATTAGTCCTAAAATGCAATTTATTTAGTTGCTAAAGAAATTCGTTTTCAGTTCTTTAGTATGAAAACTAATTTCATTCATCCGAAAACTAGTGGATACAATTATAGTGGCTCCTCAGAGGGCTGAGATCGCTGCTTGTTACAGTATCTCTCACTCTCAGCACAATGTGGGCCATATTACATAGTTGGTGCTAACATAACCAGAGCTGTTGTAAACTTCCCAGAGCCATTATAGTCTATGGAGGTTTTCAGTTTACAACAGCTCTGGTTAAGTTAGCACCAACATTGTAATACTGCCCCGTGTCAGGCAAAGCTGTTACAGTAACTGACTGCTGCTCATCACAGCGCTCAGAGTTTCAGTAAAACTAGTAAATAATATTTTTATATATAACAGGTTAGAACAATATTATTTTCTTGTTTTACTGAAACTATGAGCGCTGTTACAGTCAGTTACTGTAACAGCTGAGCCTGATACATTGTGCTGAGAGATAATGTAACAAGCAGCCAATCTCAGCGTCACAGCCACTTTAAAGGCTTAAAGGGATTTAAAGGGCTAAAAAAAAAGGCTCCTCTCTGTATAATGTTTAGAACATCCTCTTGCATTAATTAATACCCCTCTCTGTATAATGTATACAACATCCACCTGCATTAATTAATACCCCTCTCTGTATAATATATAGTAAATCCTCCTGAATTAATTAATGTCCCTCTCTGTATAGAATATCCTCCTCAATTTATACCTTTCTCTGTATAATGTATATAACATCCTCCTGCATTAATACCCCTCTCTGTATAATGTATAGAACATCCTCCTGCATTAATTAATGCCCCTCTCTGTATAGAACATCCTACTGCTTTGGCATGTGGAGGATGCAGAACTTCGGATGTTGCGATGTTGCGCTCTTCATTGCTGGTCTCCTTCACTCATCAATGTAATATCACAAAAAGGACTGAAACTAAAATGTAGTGCATTTTATTTTAGTTTCTTTCGTTTTTTGTACTGAGCAGTTTCGTTTCTCTTGAGTCATACTAAAACTAAATTTTCCCAAAATTCGGACTAAATCGTTTTAGTACTAAAACGAATGCACATGTCTAGCGCACACTGATTTCTGCACGCAACGGTACTGCGTGAGCATTTTTGTACATCCAGTTTACGCACGTTATTGCTCGACAGATGAAAAAATGCACGAGGATTGCAAATCCAACGGTGATTTGCGCGCATAAACGTTTAACGCTTGGCGCACAAATTCATGCGTTGCGTGTGCGTTTTTAGGTGAGAAATGTAATATAGCCCTATGTGAGAAGAGAAAAAAATAATGTCTGCTGGTCTATATTTTGAAAAATCAAACTCTCTCTACTGTCACACATGACGGTTATAAAATTATATAGTTAAACACAGGCTGAAAAAAGACGTGCGTCCCTCGAGTTCAGATTTTCACACATCAACTACTGCTGTTGAACAAAAAGAAGGCAAAGAAACTCCAATCTGAAACACTCCCCAAATATGCAACATACTGGGAAAAAATTCCTTCTTGACCCCGGAATGGCAGTAAGATTTCTCCTTGGATCATAATGAAGAAAAATAAGCTCTTAAAATTTTAGCTTTTTCCTAATCATCAGTTACTAACACACCTGTCTCTGAATTCAGTGAACCTACACTTTCATTAGGGTTTTTTTTTAATTCATGTACTTAAAAATCCTTTGGGGATTGGTCCTGCTCTCTTTGGCTATCTCTTTTTCATTTTTTAGTTTAGCCCATCTAATCGTCTTTTTACATGTTTCATTGGCTGCCATATACTGTATACTTTATAGGATGCCTTCCTACTAAGCCACACTGGTTTCAGTTTGTTTCTTTTATATTTATTACCAAGTGGTATATATTGAGAAGTGAATCTTTCTAGTATTATTTTCAGGTTATTCCACCTATCCTCTGTGCTTTTCTGATGAAAGAGTTTTTGCCAGTTAATGAGATTGAGGGCTTCCCTTATCTTACTGAAGCTGTTTTTTTTTTTAATTTATCTGTTTTACCATGTCCCCTATCAATTTTCTTTTTTGAGTTTATTTCAAAAGATGCCATATTGTTGATACTGTTTTCCAACTACTCCCGTACTTGCATATTTGACAAGATCGGTAAGCTGTTTGGTGGCATGAGGCAGATCGGAGGTTGCGTTCGGCGGTTTGCGACTGCGGTCGGTGGTCTGTTCAGCAGCATTCTGCGGATTGTCAGCTGCGTTCAATGGTCTGTTCAGGGGTCAGCAGCAGACTTCAGTGGGTTGATTGGTGGTGTTCAGCGGATCCCTTCAGCGCACCCGCAGGGTTTTCAAACTGAGCTTGTCAAAGGGGCCGAATGAGAAAGCACCGAAATTTTGAGGCTCTCTAAATAATCCCCTAAGGAGTGATAAAGCTGCAGTTGTGGAGTTTACCAACACCACTAACAATTGATTGCTCTGTTTCACAAGTATTGTAAAATTGCTGTACGCACAAAACAGGCCCCTATTTTGGGCTTTTTCAAACAAATCTAGGAGGTGAAAGTATTTATTTTCTTCTTTTCCTTTTGGGCACAAATAGGTCCATATCTCTGTAAATCAAAATAAAAAAAAGAGGAATTAGGAGTCTCAACTCAATATGATACAATATTATGTAACAGGTGTTATTCAAAAACATCTTAAGCTGTTGTGTCAAAGAGCAGCCAAGGAATAACCCTACTGTTAGCTGATCTCAGTCCTAATCAGGAATCAATAATCCATTCTAGAGATCCACCAAATTTACGCAAGGGCCATTAGTTTGTAATAAAGTGGGCTAACAAGACAATATATGTCAAAAGCATACAATAATTCTTAGTCTATCAAAGAAAAGAATGAAAGTCACTCTAGGCCAAGAGCAGCTGGGATCCTTTGGATTGCTTTCCTTGAACTAGATACCTTTTTTGTGTGTTGGGAATATATGAAAACAATAAAAGGGACTAGGGACATCTTGAAGTATTGTTTCATGTTCTAATGATTTTAACATAGCAAAAATAGAGTAATCATAAAATACTCAAATGCTTTGCGACAGTAGACATTTTAACAGATTTATGTAGTTTTGCATCCTTTACCACACTTATTTACCCTCTGAATACCATGAGTACTCAGTGACATTACTATATCCCTTAACCCCGGCAGAGCTGAGTTACAGTTACTTATATAGCGCCAACAGATTCCACAGCGCTTTACAATGAGGAAGCACAAATGTGAGACATAATAAGTAATGATACATTAGGAATTGAAGGCCCTGTCCGTAGGATAATTGTCCTGCTAGTAGTACATGGGTGTGGATGGAGTGGCATTAGATTGCCATTTCTATCAGTACATGAGCCGAAGAGAAGGTATCTTTGCAAAAGTGATTGTCACTTCTTCCAAATAATGATCTTTGGGTATATTTATTTCAAAACAAAAGTAAAGTTAATAAATAAAAAAATATGTATGATAATGACACTGGCCACATTAAGTCTTAACATGGCATCATGCCATCCTCCTCTCTCCCTCATATATTGAGGTTGTACAAGGCGATTGGCTAAGTGTAAATCTTCAGTAACGTGGCAGTTGAGTTGTTTTGGCATCCAAAAAATAAATGAGGACGCTGAAAGTTAACTTTCAAGTTATTTTTAGAATTACTTGAATGTTATCCAAAAAATATAACACAACCTTACCACTTTATTTGAAATCACTATATTTAGCTGACATTTTCAGAAGCTTATAGTTACAGCTATTTATCAGTCTTTCTAGATGATGTCTCCAAAAAATAAAATGTTATTGAATTTTGATAATTAATGAAATGATTAAATGAAAAATAATTATTAATAAATCTGGTCTCAACACCTACTTTGAGCAGTGAATGTTAGGCTGTCGCCAGTATTCCAAACAATAGGATACTACGACAATGAGTCAGAACTCAGTCAGGTCAGATTAGGAGGATCCAGTTTCAAAATCACCCCCCAGCAATAAATAAATACCCACCTAAGGGTCCCATCAGCTGCATACAGCTAAAACGGGGATGCTAAGGGGAAAAATTAGTGTTCGCTATTCTCCCCTCATTTTAGATTACTGGGCACGCGCGGAGTCTAGGAGCCTACCCGTAGAGGCCGCTAGGATCCTGGATGCTAGGGGCAGCGCTAACGCTCCGTCCCTAACATCCCCTCCACGGAGTCCATAGACTCCATGGAGGCTTCTGCTGTCGAGTCACTTAACCGGCAGGATCCCGTCTCTCGCGAGATCCTGCAGGTCAGCGGAGTGAACGCAGAGTGAGACAGGGGACTTTGTTTTGCCCAGTCTCACTCTGCTCCTGGTGGCCAGAAGCAGCGGATCGGGCTGCCATTATCGCCGCAAAATGAGAAATGAATATTTGGGGTTTTTTTGGGGTTTCAGCTGCTGCAAATTGAATCTGCAGCAGAAGAATCAGTTAGCACCAGCTCTGAGCTATAGCAAACTTTTTTAAGTTAGCAACAGCTCTTTGTAATTAGCGTTAGGACCTTGTGATCCTAACGCTTATTACTTTCTGCATACACTTTGCGCTCCCCATGTTAAGCATAGGGAGTGCAAAGTACAATAATAATAACAATGATAATAATACAGCAAGCTCGTGCTAAAAAGCGCTAATACCGATTCGCTAGTGATGTTTTTTTTAACCCGTTAGTGATCGGGAAGTATTCAGGCGGAATGCTAACACTCATTTATGTGAGCGCTAGCATTAACGAGGTGACAGAGCCATAAATATTAAATACCAAATGCTGTTGATTGTATATAACACCTTAGATGTTACAGTGCTCGGCGCTATATAGTTGTATACCAGAAATTGTGTGGGGAGAGAGTTATATAATCATGCAGCTCACCATAAGGTGTGTCCCTCACCCTTATAGACCATATATGATAAAAAATACAAACGTATTCTTAGGGAGCGCAGACAAACTATAGATAGAGGTTCTTGCACAAAGCAGGTTGCAGGGTATTTTGCTGGATCCAATATTTACACTACAATAAAAGATAAAAAACAATCGTGCAATACTGTATATATATTTAAACAGATATGAAGAGAGGTTGGAGGAAAACCACTCACAAACGGGGAACCAATAGGTTTGTGTAGAACGCAGATAAGCCTCTATGGGGGGCTTCTCCCATCAGATGGTTCTTGGTATATAGATAGATGGTATCGTGTTCTAGATTTCACGAATGTGATGACCTCAAAGTAAAAAGGCATACATAGCGTAATACCGTTGACACATGTGCATATATATACTCTAAGTTGGAATTACTCACGCATTACTGAGCCTCCCAACGAGTGGCTCAGAATTCAGGCGAAGGACCACTTTCTCCTTGGGGGGTCCTACCCTTGGATTGA
Source organism: Leptobrachium leishanense (assembly GCA_009667805.1). NCBI lineage: Eukaryota > Metazoa > Chordata > Amphibia > Anura > Megophryidae > Leptobrachium > Leptobrachium leishanense. The sequence continues at coordinate 421,629,733 of CM019063.1, read as the reverse complement.
TGATGGTACGTTTCGGTCTACTGGAAAAAATCAGCTGTTCCAAAAATAAAAACGTCTGCTTCCAAATAATGTTAAAAGGAAGGGGGGGTTTATTATGAAAAACAAAATTAACAACAGAAAAGTAAAAATAAACAAATAGATAAAACGGAATCCGAAAATAAATGAAATGAGCGCGTGCCCAGTAATCTCATTTCATTTATTTTCGGATTCCGTTTTATCTATTTGTTTATTTTTACTTTTCTGTTGTTAATTTTGTTTTTAATAATAAACCCCCCCCCTTCCTTTTAACATTATTTGGAAGCAGACGTTTTTATTTTTGGAACAGCTGATTTTTTCCAGTAGACCGGAACGTACCATCATCGATCCAAGGGTAGGACCCCCCACGGAGAAAGTGGTCCTTCGCCTGAATACTGAGCCACTCGTTGGGAGGCTCAGTAATGCGTGAGTAATTCCAACTTAGAGTATATATGTGCACATGTGTCAACGGTATTACGCTATGTATGCCTTTTTACTTTGAGGTCATCACATTCGTGAAATCTAGAACACGATACCATCTATCTATATACCAAGAACCATCTGATGGGAGAAGCCCCCCATAGAGGCTTATCCGCGTTCTACACGAACCTATTGGTTCCCCGTTTGTGAGTGGTTTTCCTCCAACCTCTCTTCATATCTGTTTAAATATATATACAGTATTGCACGATTGTTTTTTATCTTTTATTGTAGTGTAAATATTGGATCCAGCATAAATACCCTGCAACCTGCTTTGTGCAAGAACCTCTATCTATAGTTTGTCTGCGCTCCCTAAGAATACGTTTGTATTTTTTATCACAAATGCTGTTGATGTTATGACTATGTAAAGCTGTAACAATAAAAGTATGATGCGATATTACATAAAGTATGTCCCTTTATAGTTTCCAATTTTATCAATCAAAGACAATGGACTCTATTCCCTAGTGAACAGCAACTATAGTGATCAGGTGATTAAGCATTAACGCCAGGATAAGTGACTTTAGCGCATGTCACCTATGTTACATCCCTAACGCTAAACCCCTTAAAAATCCGTTAGTGTATTGGTGATTGTGTTAGCTTGCGTGAGTTTACTGTACTTTGCTAATCCTATACTTAACATGGGGAGCGCACAATTAATTAGCATAGTAATTAGCATTAGGGTAAGTAAGGTATTACGACGTGCTAGTGCTAATTACATCAGCGATGCGCTAACAGAAATTTTAGCGACACCTAAAAGCTGGTGCTAACTGATTCCTATTTTGCAAAATCATGTAGCACCACCTAAACCCCCTCCCCAATAAATCTGATACTCACCTCTTATCTCAGGAGAATGGTGGCACGAGCCACCGCTTCTCGACACTGGGAGTAGAGTGAGACTGGGGACAAATATTTCCCAGTCTCCCACTACGATCACTCCACAGCACTGTGCGAACTCGCGTCTGTCCCGAAATCTATCGTTAAAAATTGGGAAACTACGGAGAAACCAGCTGGGCAGGTCCCCATTTCAGTGTTAGCTAGGGAATAGGGCCCAATATGTTTTAATATGGTCTTTTGTTAAAATCGTCCTCACATCTGTGATGTCTACGTAACATAATACGGTTATTGAAGATGACAGTAAATGCAAGCTATTTTTAGTTTTTCATATAAGTGAAATGATAGCTAGTATTCCCCTCCACGCTTTTCTCATACAGTTTTATTGTATTCTAGAGTCCAGCAGACTGTCTGTCAGCTTTTTGACAATCTGCAGCCGTGCATAAGTACGTACAGATGCAGCGACATGGTGCTAAGCATTGTTTAAGGCTAGTCCCAGTTGAACAGCATCTCATCCAACCAGAAGCTTTCCTGCAATCCAGCTCTTTTTAAGTGATCATCCTTGTATCATAACAGATTAAGGTTGCAGCTACTTTGGATTATATTTAATCTAACCTTTATCCATTCACATCTTCACCTGAAACTTACAAGGACCAAGAGTCAATTGCTAGGGAATAATTCACAATGACACTGATCTTCTCTTCCTCGCTCTAATTATCTGGATTAAGAATAACACTTTGAGTAATTATTTTCACATTGGATAAACATTAAGCTTTCCTGGATTTATCTGAGCTCTTTCTCTAACATGAAATAGATCCAACTAGGCTTATAAGAACATAACTGACAGCATTGACTGCTTAATCGCGGAGCCTTAAAACAATAGGAAAATATTTGTTTCACGGCATTGTGAATTATTCAAAATCTAAACTTATTCACCTATGAAGACAAACAGTTTTGCTGTAAATTTGTTCTCTTATCTTGCTCATTTTAAAGCTGATGGTTTTTTTTTTCTCTTATATAATCAACAATCCGTTATAAGCTACAAATACAAAAAAATATGCAGGAACACATAATGTTGCATGTGGTTAAAAGACATAAGGAATTTGGCGTATTAGGTATAGCTTTTAAAATATCAATTTTGTCAAATGGAAAATACGCCAAGAACAGACTCATTATCATTTTTTATCCAAACAAATTGTCAGCCAAGTACATTACATTCTAAACGAAATTGCTATTGACAACAAGTTAGAAAAATCTTCCAAACTTGAATTTAAAAACTGTCAAAGATCATACACAATTACAGACTAAAATCATACCTCAGAACACAATTACACTTTGGCTTTGCAGATCCACAGATAACCTATTAAAGAGCAAAATCCCTCACTGTGTCGACCTTTGACATTGAGCTATCATTCCAATCTTCTGCTATACCATATATTTTCTTTCTTTTCTACACTAGCAGCAGGGCCAGCATTTATACATTGTTATGGAGGTGTGCATGCTATTTTTTTTCCACGTGACCATGTGATCAAATGTTCGTGAGTGTTGATAAAATAGTCATTCTTAGATGTGGGAAAAATTTAATTTCTCTAATATTAATATTATATATTACGTTGGTGTACATTATATATTGACATGTTGGTTGTATATAGTAAGGTTGATTATATTGTAAAGTTAAATGTCGCAATACATACTTCGATTTTTTTGAATTAAATTGTATACTAAAAATGACTTGAATTTTGTATTTATACGTGATGAAAAGCACAACAAAGAAATGCATTTTTTATGTTTTGCTCTTTATTTAAAGATATGGTGTACTTGTATTATGTGTATTCTATATATATGTATATACATACCTCTAATAGTGTTTATGGTTTTTAAAATAGCATATACTGTATTATAGGTGATTGATTGGTTAAATGATGTGCTTTTCAATGGTTTAAGACATAATTAATCCCTTCATTGCTGAGCCATTTCACCCCCATGTGCTGAGCTCATTTTGACCATTTTGTGCTAATGTTTAAACGCGTTTTGACGTTTTTTTTATACATCCTTTCAGAATGCTATAACAAAATTTTTTAAAAAAATGTAAATTTCCATTCAGCTTTCAATCATTTACAGCTTCTAAAATCATTTTATATACATTTTATCATCCACACCTTTGTGGCTATATGTTCTATGGGGCACACTTGTTAAAAAATGAAAAAAGAAATGGAAACCTGCTACTGCATTTTTCTGAGACAATATGCAATTTTAACTAAAACTGAAAGAAAATGTATTTTTCACTTGTATTTTGCTGCTTTGTGTTTTTTACATAGTCATATTATTCACAAAACACTGGCCTTGCTCACAAAGTGGGAGATGAGAAGGTGAGTAACGGCAGTGGTATTGCTTATTTTATACGTAACAAATGGATAATGCCATCGCTTTGGAACAAAAAATAAACCTATTTAAAAACAATCTTTTATGTTTGTTTGTGTGTCTTTTTTTTTACCTGACACTTTACATGGTCATGATTGGTATCATTAGAAAGGCCAGACTCTGCCCTCTTCAGTGACAACTAATATGACTTTGTGGGCTGTAAAGAATGGAAATACAGGGATCCAAAGTGCACGCACTCTCCTCGCATCGGTGAAGCAGCTTGTGTTTTTGATGGACCAATGTGTAATAACGCTTTGCTCCATCACCTCCACATTTGGTCCCGGCATTGGAAATGAGAAGGTGAATTAGGACTGTGGCATTGTTTGCTTTACAAGTAAAGCACATAATTCCACCCCTTTAGAACAGAGAAAGGAAAAATAAGTTAATTTTGCATTTTTATTTATTTATTTATTATTTTTACACAATACATCGTATTTGGTATCGTTGGAAAGGCCATACACTGAGCTTTCCAGTGACACCTCATTTGACCTTGTGCTGTGTAAAAATCAGAGACGCAGGGCTCCAAAGTATGGCGGCTTAGGCTTTCAATGAACCAATGCATAATAACGCATTGTGCCATCATCTTCAAACTTGCTGGCACCGTGGGAAATGAGAAGGTGAGTTAGTGCATGTTCACGTTATTATTGAAAAGTGAACAATAGTGCTGCATTGGAAAAAAAGGACATTTTTATTTTTATGTATTATTATTTAATTTTTATAAATAAACTTGTCATGCATGGTATCATTGGAAAGGCCATGCTCTGGACTTTCCAACAATACCATACTTGACTCTACATGTCATGGTTCAGGAGATATGGGGTCCAAAGGACCCCTGTACCTCCATCTTAGGGATTTCCCTGCCCGGCTGGGACGGAAGTCCCTTTCTGACACTCAAGATGAGTGGTGAATAATGTTATTTTGAGGTGTTGACTTACTTTGTCAGTTTTTTGGAACTGTGTTTATCATTTTCCAGCGGTCAGTATAGAATACAGAGCAACTCAAATCACTTGTTAGTCATTGGCTCCACTATGATTGCAGAACCTGTACTTTATAAAGATACAGGAACCTGCCCGGTATGTTGAGCCACAGCAAAGGTAACTTGGAACAGCAGGGGAGACAATAGTAATTGGCAACTAAAGCCATAAGAGTCACTAACTAACTTGAAAATAGTACTGGTCCACTGCGTACATGCACTGGACTGCGAGTGGCTTTCCTGATTTAAGCATTTATGAAATTGTTCCCCCTTAGTCACCATGGCTGATTTGCCAGGAAGCCTCTGGTAACCATCAAACCTGAAATCATTTTCTTTATATGTAGACCAGATGGATGTCACCCAGACTCCAACCACCATAATACCCAGGGCAGTCATCAGGGGTAACAGCCCATGGCATGTTCAGGGGCCCTGTTAATCCAAGGGGCCCTTGCCAAACCCTATGTGCACCGTAAGTGCCAAATAGGTAAAGGCCCCTCCTTGTCACCCAGGACTGGTCAACCAAGATACCAGCAATTTCCCAGTGGGCCATGGCATTTAGAGGAAGGTCAGAGGAGTCTGACTCATAACGGAGGATAAATTAGTATGATCACCAGCGAACACTTTTAATCCCATTGCTAGACCACCAGTGAATTAGTCCATTACCAGTAAAATAAGGTTTGCAGAAAGAGCCAAAATGTTATATTTTTAATTAGCTTATTGAAATGGGCAGCTGATAAAAGGGGGCCCGACCAATGGTTTATTAAGGGGCCCCATAATTTGTGAGGGTAGCACAGGACATACTTGAAAACGAGAGAAATCTCAATGTATCCTTCCTGGTAAAATCCTTTATAAATAAATAAATAATACTTACAATAATTTTACCCTGTCTAGTGTTCAATTAAGCACACAAATGTACCATGTATGATGGTACAACAAACATGACAACAAACAAACATGACAACAAACAGGGTTATTCAAAGAGAATCGAAAAGTCACTGCACATTCGGTGACTTTTTGTTCCCTGCAATTCGGCGCAATTCAGCAATCCTAGTTCACCGACCCTGCGGTGTATTCAGCAAGCACCACAGGGCCGCCGTACTGCAGGGAAAACCCGCCGCAAACCCGATGAACACTCACTGCAAAACCAGCCGAACACTCACCAAAAACCTGCAGAAACTGCTGGATTAACCCCGCCGAACACGTCGGAGAAACCCGACTAGCCACTGATCACAGCGCAGAGCAGTCGTCGGAAAAAAACGACACACAGACGAATGAGGTGAAAAATAAACAAAAAGCGAATGCTTGAAAGTTTGACATTTGAAACGCTGTTTGCAGAAAAACTACTGAACGAAAATGCCTGGAATTTACATATAAGCTCCAATCAATGTATGATAATAAAAAAGGGCAGTTACAGTTTATTAGATATTGAATTAAAACGGGAATATTTTTAAAACTGAAGCCTATGGGAATCGCCTGAATAAATCTGTCGAATGAGACCTTCAACCAGCAGGGCATTTCGGCAACTTTTCCCTGCTGTTTGGTGTCTCTGAATAGAAGAAGCATTGCTTCTCTATGGGGATTTCACTGCCCTCGAACAGGCACCGTATGTGCAGGCAATTCTCCAAAATTTGGCGAACTGCCTGCTCTCTGAATAGCCGAATGGCCAGGAAAGGTAACCGTTCGCTGAATTTCAGTGTTTGGTTACCTTTCGGCCACAATCTGGATCTCTTTGAATAACCCCCATAGTATTTACATTTCTTTGTGCAAGAGCCCAATATGTTTTAAACAAGTGCTAATTTCTATTTTTAATACATTTGTCTAGGCATAAGCTAGGGCTAGCTATTTAAAAATATGTAACAATTGCAAATATAATGCTTTGTAGGCAAGGCTGCGGTCTGAAATAGTGATGCAGATTCCATGCAGATTTCACTTTGACTGCTTCATGGGTCTTCATTGTGGGTTATTTGGAGTGCGTTTTCTATCTATATAGTTATTAAATGGGTCAGGTATTTACTATGCTCCCCTAATCGTTACCACAGGGCTGTCATGTCTGCGTATTTCACAGCGTTTGTTGATCAGCTTTTCTTGGTAAGTTGAAAAACCAGTCTTGTTTCATTTATTAGGAATTCCAAATTGAAAATTAATCTTCTTTTCATAGTTTTATGAAGACTCCTGCTCCTTACCTTGGAAATAAATTTGCTATCAGCCTTTTTCATGTTCACCTATCATCTTTGCAAAAGTCAAAACCATATGTGCGCCTCCTTTGAAGTCCAGTTTGGTACTGGAATGATGAGTGTACATACCGCAATATTGTTCGGTTAACTTCAGATTCACCTCTATTAACTTACTCCAAATCACTGGAAGCATGACAACTGTCTACACAGATATATGATGCTGACTTGATAAATCACTGCAGAGTATGAAGTTACAAGCTGAGAACATTGTCAACAACTTGCAATGATAAAACTACATGTGAAACAAAGCCTTTCCAAATGCTATAGATTATTTTTTTCTGGTTTGAATTAACGGATACATTTTTTACTTGCCATTTCGGATTTACCACCTGAGTGGACTTTATTTTGTGTCACACTTTTCTGTCCTTCTTCCTATCTCTGAAGTTTTCTTCAAAAATCAATCTCCAATTTGCTTATTTTATTCACTTTTTTTCTGTGAGTATGTTGAATTATCTGCTGGCATTTAATTATCACTTTCGTATCTAATTCTGCAATGCTGATCTAGCTGGTGCTGAAGCTGAAGCTTTCAAATATCGAAATGAACATAAAGACAGAATCAGGCTGATATGTAATGGGTGGTATCATTTAATATCATTTACCTGTAATTAATGATTTCACTTATTAACATATTCAAAAAAATGTCTTTATTTATTTATTTATTGAGAAAGTTTTTACCAGGAAGGATACATTGAGATTTCTCTCGTTTTCAGGTATGTCCTGGGTTGTCCTTGTGCTTTTCCCTACTGCTGTGCATACTAGGTGCATTTGAGGCAGGTAATAGAACCCAATACAAACTGAGGTCTGAGATGCTCAACATATTTCATAAGCCTTTTGACAAGGTTTTAATCAGGGGGTGACAGCCCATGACATGGGTCGGGTCATTCAAGGTGGTCCAGGGTCATCCACAATCTGCTTCAACCTTCTGTGTGATTCTTCCTGTAGCTACATCAAACCTAGGTGGATTTTGCTTAGTCCAGGGCTCCAGTATCAGTTCTCTAGAGTCTGAATCTGGAACTTCCCTGGACAGCATGGAAACACTGCTTCAAACCGACGAATAGCATGCCACTTCCTGTGTGATGGACGTGGCACAACAGGTGAGAACAGAATGGCCCACCGGAGAAGGGAGTATAGGGAATGACTATTTGGGAAGGGAGACAAGTGGATGGGCAAACTACTGGTGTAGGGCTGACTGTTAGGGACAAGACAGCAGACTAGGGCTCACTACTGGGGATGGGAACACTAGTGAAGGGAGGAGGAAATGGGGCTTACCACTTGGATAGACGAGAGAGGATGTGGCCTTTATTATTTGGGATGGATGCTTGGGGCCATATACTCAAGGAGAAGAGTGGAGGAGAAATGAGATAAGTCACATTGGGAGATGGGATGGCAGAGGAAATTGATCCACTCACAGGAAGGAAAAGTAGTGAAAGGAGCCATTTACACAGAGTGAAGGGAGTTAGAGAGAAAAGGGCCATTCATTCAGGAATCTGTATCTTGGAGCCTGGCACTGGAACCCTTGTTTTGGGGCCTGTGGGAGGTAAGAAGACCTGTGTCTTTCAGCCTGTGAGGGGCATGGGCCCCCTGTCTATAAGCCTGGGAGGCTACCTGGTTTTTGGCATGGGAACCTTTGCTTTAGAAGCTGTGAAGGCTATAGACCTCTGTCTTGGATCCCAAGGAGCATGGGGACCTCTGTCCTTAGGCTTGGGGCATAGCAGTCTGTTTTGGGGCTTGGGGAGCAGGTGTGTGTGTCCTGTCTGTAAGTGTGTTTTTATTTATCTATGCAAAAGTATGAGTGGTTCTGAGTGGGGGGTGTACTGAGGAGGACATTTTGGGATGTTAAGTCTGTTGTTTTTTTAATTTATAATTTTTGTCTTCATCTTGCATTTTGTTTTTATTTTCTCCTTCTTAAAATGTATTTGTCAATTTGCATTGAACATCCATAATATTGGTACTAAAACAACTTGGTAAAATGTGTCCATGCTTGCAAGAAGCTTATCCATCACTCTGTGTAAAATAAAAGCAGAAAGAGAATGATCCTTCAGATATCCTTCATTAGCTTCAGTGTTGAGCAGGTCTCTCTCATGAAGATTTATCAAATGTCAGGGAATCTTCAACCAAGTGGTTTTGGCAATATTAGTAGTGTTTTAAAACAGCCTTGCCTGTTTATATCTGTTCTTTTGATTAATGCATAACCATCTGTCAAGTATTCCACACCAATATTATACTTTAATCATTTTTACAGTATATCATACTTGTATCAGAGCTATATAAACATTCATCATTTTATTCCTTTTTCTCTGTGGTAAATTCCAAAATATTTAGTTTTCTGCTGAAGGAAAATTCTTGTAAGAAGAAATACACATGATATTATTCAATCGTTTAAAAAATCTGGTACCCATTTTGGGATTTTTCTAGACCCTCTTTAAAAAATCATTAGGGGACATACCTGAAAATGAGAGAAATCTCAATGTATCCTTCCTGGTAAAATACTTTATAAAATAAATAGGAAAAGAGCACTGAAATTTCAGTACTCTTCCGTTCGGCGCACTTTGGGGAGCTCAATTCGCCGACCCTGCGGAGAATTCAGCATTCACTGCAGGGTCCCCGATGGGTGCCGAATGGATCCATTAAACGCTGCCCAGAAAATGCATGGAAATAATATATAAGGTCCTATGACTAACAATAAAAAGGTCTGTTACAAATAAAAAAAAACGCCATTTAAAAAATCGGAATAAAACATTTTGCTGAAAAAATCCAGAAAAATGGCTAAAAAAATCTAAAAAAATAAATTGATAAAAAAACTTTTTGCTGCAAATGAAAAGAATAAATGGTTGAATAAAAGCATAATAAAAACAGGGATTTTTTTTACATTTAAACTTATGGGATTCGCCTTCATAAGCCTGTTGAACGAAAGTACCAAAAATTAGGGCATTTTGCCAACTTTGGAGTTCTCTGAATAGATCAACCATTACTTCTCCACGGGGAATTTCACTGCAGCTAAAGGTCGCCGCATTGCACCGCATTTCGCTGGCAATTTGCCAATATTATCCATTTCAGTTTGGCTTTAGGACTGGCCAATCTGCCTCTGCTGCATTTGAGCAGAATTCCAATAAGACGAGCAAGTTCAGTCTTCTTATTCTTTTTACAGCTACAGTTACAAGTATTTATAAAGCGCCAATTATGGTAGTGAGGTATAAGTATAAATATTGTACATTTACTCACAAATATCTAGTAAACACACACCTATTTTCGGTGGTTTAATTCGATAGGTTTAAATAGGGGAATCCCATAGGTTTCAGTGTTTAAAAAAAAATCCTGTTTTTATTGAATATATATTCAACCATTTATTCTTTTCATTTAAAGCAAAAAGTCTCTTTATTTATTTTCTAGGCAGTTTTGGGGATTTTTTCGGCAAAAAAAATTTGATCGATGATTTTCTGATTAATTTGTCCTTTCTTTGGCGGTTTCTCATTTGTTCAGCGGTTTTGAGGCGGTTTTCCAATTCGAATTGTCGGTTTTGCAGTTTTTTGGATGATTTCGGCACATCGAAGCGCCGCACTTTGGGGATCCTGCAATGAATGCTGAATTCACCACAGGGTCAGCGAATCAAACGCGCTGAAGTGCGGCTAACAGGAAAGCACCTATATATATATATGTTAGTAGCTTGTGCACAACCATTTCTCATCTAATTCGGAACCTCCTGAAAGAGAGTTCTAGTGGTTGATGGGGTAGAAAGAGCAAAGCGTTTATAGTGTTAACATCATGCAGGGTTTAACATGCGAAATGACCATCAAGCACCTGTAGGCAAGTATCCTGTGATGTCAGCATATAGCCCTTGTTTGTTGTCATGTGTGTCATAAATAATTTGAATAATCATGTACGCTAACACCTTAAGACAATTTCTGCATTGTTTTGTTTGTAATAAGCATGCAAAAGGTAACTGTATTACTGCATTCTCAGGTCTTCTTTGTTCAGTTCTAGCAAGTGATTTGTTTGTGTTCTCGAGCATTACAGATGGTTCGGGACATGGGAGGAAGGTGAATGGGGGGTCAGATTTAGTGTATGGTTAACTTTGTGTGATGATATGAGTATTTAGTTGGTTATATGAGATAGGAAGGAATGTGAGGTTGGCTGTAATATAGCCTTGCGATTGTTTTTTGTGTATCTGTACTTAAGTACAGATAAGATAAAATGGTGTTAGTGACTATCGAAACTAACTTCATTAATTTACAGGGTTATTCAGAGAGATCCGATAAGCCACAGCACATGCGGTGACTTTTCGTTCCCCACACTTCGGGGCGAATCAGCAAGCACCGCAGGGTACCCGTAGTGCAGGAAAAACTTACCGCAAACCCAGAGAACATTCGAACACTCACCGAATACTCACCGAAAAACACAGAAACCGACTCAAAAACCAAGCCGAACACGCTGGAAAAATCCAAGCAGCCGCCAATCACAGCGTAAAGCAGCTGCCAGAAAAAGCCGAAACGACGAACAGACGAATGGGGTGAAAAAAAAAAAGTTTGCTTGAAAGTGTGAAATTTGAAACGCTGTTTGATAAAAACTACTGAACGAAAATGTCTGGAATTTACATATAAGATTCAATGAATGATAATAAAAAGGTCTGTTACAGAAAAATGAAAAAAACGATTTATAAAAAAACAGAAAATAAATTGACAAAAAATCCCCAAAAAATGCCTAAAAGATCCTAAAAATCTAAAAATAAAGAGACTTTTTACTGCAGAATAAAATGATAAACGGTTTATTAGATATTGAGTTAAAACGGGAATATTTTTAATATTAAAGCCTATGGGATTCGTCTGAATAGACCTGACGAATGAAACCACCGAACAGCAGGGCTCTTCACTGACATTCCTCACCTGTTCGGTGCTCTCTGAATAGATGAGCCATTGCTTCTCTATGGGGGATTTCACTTCACAGGCACCGTACATGCAGGCAATTCGTCAACATTTGGCGAATTGCCTACTCTCTGAATAGCCGAATGGCCCCGAAATGTCCCCGTTCGCTGAAATTCAGTGTCTGGTAAAATTTCGGCCACATTTCGGATCTCTCTGAAGAACCCCCTTAGTTATTCCACTGCAGCTTATTCTTTTCTTCTCTTGCAGGACACCAGCTCTATAAATAAATAGCAGTTTCCACCTGGTTTTCTGTATTTTTACTATTTTCTATTTTAATGAATTGCTTGTGAAGGCCTGCCTGCATTGGTAATATTGTGTAAATACATATTCACATCAAAATAACTGAAAAGTGCAGAATATATGGTATATATTACTAAAAAATATAGACTACTATAGTCTAATAAATAAAGATTATTGTACAAAATTTACTTAAAATTTACCCGTTTAGAATTGTATAGCATCATGTCGATTTATGCCTTTAAAACCATAAATCTAGATTTTAACAATTAAAGCAAAGCTCCATTGTGTAAACTTTGCATTATTTTTTAAATAAGTCATTATAATTGTTTGTCTTAATTTCCTGACATGTCTAAATGTGAATTTCATATTCTTTATACACACCCATTAATACCCAATAAAGTTTTTTTTTTCCTTGGAAAGCTTTTCTTGCATAGGAAAGCTTTAACAAGCAAAATTACAATAGTTTGAAGAATTCATAGGAAAAATTACAGGCGTTCAGTAAAGCATTATTATGTACGTTAATGTATTCCATCTACTAGAAGTAGTGTATTGTTATTTCATAAGCCAATTTGATGTCTAGACTACTTCTTTTTGTACTTCCTGCAAAGGTTTGGAATATTTTCACCGTTGTTCATATACCTCAGTACATCCAAACCAATATTAATAATGGTGACACATGAATTAACCCTATGAGTTGTTGGGCATATTGAATCTTGTGCATTTCGGAGATCAGGACATGCCGAAATGGGTGGGACAGCTATGAGGAGAGATATGTCCTACAGGACAGCCTTTGCTCAGTTCTTCTCCGGTTTGGCAGTCAGCACATCAATATTTTAAATAAGTCATTATAATTGTTTGTCTTTTTTTCCTGACATGTCTAAATTTCATATTCTTTATACACACCCATTAATACCCATGCAGGGAGTGAGAAAAGACTTTCCTGTAGGGCGGCTCTCTGCTGGGAACTGTTCCTACCCCATGGCATATCGAAGTCAAGTAAGGAACAGCCAAACTTTGTAAGTAAGATTTGTGTTCATCTCTTTAGTAGCTCATTACCATCCCTAACATCATACAGGGTTAATCTGAGACAGTCGAACTGGCCCCGAAATTATTTCCCCATATGGTGCAATTTTGGGGCCATTTGGCTATTCAAAAAACAGACAGTTCACCAAATTCTGGTAAACTGCCAGCTAAAAACAGTGCCTACAGTGAAATTCTCAGTCTTACTTTGCTCCAGGCGAGAAGAAGCCCCAGGGTCGTGCCACCCATTTCGCTGCAGAATGAGAGGGGAGTATTGGATTTAATAGGGGGGTTTAGAGTGTGGTAAATGATTTTGAAGTTGACATTGTCGAGATGCTAAAAGTAGATTGTGCGCCCCACGATAAGGCAAGGAGACTCTTAAGCACAGAAGGGCGTGCAAGCTGCGAGGCGCAGAACGTTTTCACTCAACTGTTGCGTCAAGATCGGACTATGTATGCCAGACGTTAAACTGACTTATCCTAGTGCTAACGATCATATATTGAGACACTACATCCTTCAGCACCAACTATGGAATAGAGCCTATGCTTTTTCTTGGAATGCTAATCTACATTTCTCTATGTAGTTAGGTTTGCCAGATGGGCCATGTTGTCCTGGACACATACAGTAACTATTTCATGCAGAGTGGAGCACATGGAAAGGTGCTGCCCTGCAACATGTATAATTCATATGCTGCAGGAAGGAAATCAAGGCAGGTCATCTGGGATTCCTTTCTGATTTCTTTCCTGCAGTGCATGGATTCTATATGCTGCAGGGCGGCATTTTTCATACAGTGCCCTTTAGCCTGAATAATTTATATGTTTCTAGGAAAGCGTGGCGGATCTGGCAACCCTATATGTTGTATGCACATAAACACACAATACCAAGGGAAATATATGCATCTGCATCTTATCTGCAAAATACTGCTCCACAACCTGTCCCAGACTGCTGTGCCAACATCCTCATATTCCTCCGAGTGCAGTATCAGAACATCGTCACAGGCCACAGCATCATCCTCTTACTCCTGCAACAGATTGCCCTCATTCAGAGCCATGTTGTGCAACACAACATATGCTATGATCATGCGGACCAATTTGTCAGGCTGGTATTGAAGTGAAATTAGCTGTTAATATCTGAGTTAAGTCCTCTAGTATAACTTTAATGCCATCGATGCACAGAACTCTCGCACAATATATGTATTAGTATTTTAACCACTTCAAAGCGGTGGACGCGCTCAGCGCATCCAACCGCATTGGTACTTGTCCTCCCTTTGCAGCCCGCGATCAGCCGGTATTCCGGGTGATCGCTCGGCCCCCCAGTGCGGGCTGACATCATCGATGTCAGCCCAACCTCCGGGACCCCGGTGGGCACGATAGGCGTCATCGCGCATGCGCGATGATGTCTATTTCAGGCACCCCCCCGCCATTGCAGGGAAGGTGCCTGAAGGGGAGGTCCTTCGGACCTCTCCCCCTCCCCATCCGTGCGGGCCAGCGATTAAAGGCAGGCACCGCCTGGAAGGGCACAGCCTGCCCTTCCAAGCGGCGGCTGTCTTTAACCCCTAGGGGGCTGGATCGCGATATGGCGCCAACATGCGCCGTATTGCGGTCCCCTCCCGGAGCTGGTCAACATCTTGGATGTCGGCCAAGCTTCCGGGATATCCCCCTAATGACTCTGCGTGATGACGCCAGTTTTTAAATTAACCCCTTGCTGCCACCTATAGTGGAGATAGGGGGTTCCAATGAACCCCCTATCTCCCGATCAGTGACAGCTAGGGGTTAATGTTTACTATCATTGGAACGGCCAGAATGTGGCCTTTCCAATGATACCAAACACATGACCATGTAAAAAGTAAAAAAAAAAAAAAATTAAAAAAAAAAAAAAAAAAGGTTTTTTTTTTTTTTTAGATTTATTAGTGCAACAATATTGTTCCCATTTCAATTATAATGTGAACAATGGTGCTGCACTAACGATTTTTTCTATGGGGGGGCGTTTGCTAAAAAACACGGAATTTTCCCCAAAAAAGTAACGATTCCTCATTTCTAATTTTTTTAACAAGCGCACCCCATAGAAAATATAACCGCAAACGATTGCATTTTAAAATGTGAAAAAAACACTTTACACATTGTAAATTATTGAAAATTCGAATTTTATTGCATTTTTTGTTATAATATACAGACATGACATAACGTATACATATAATAATGACATATTATGAATCTGCACAGTCTGCCGGAAAGAACGATATATAATATGTCTGGGTCATATATTAAAATAAGGCTTCAAAACGCGTTTAAACATGATGATGAGCGAAACCGGTAAAAATGAGCTCAGCACAGAGGTGGGAAAAGGCTCAGCAGCGAAAGGGTTAAAGTCTTCAGAGTATAAAAAAATTAACAATGTATATGTCATGTAATATTTTATATGAAGTGCATCCATCCTTGTAACTGTTGAAAATATGTGTTCCACTTATCCGAATACACATATATAAAAATCAAAGCCTCGTTATGTGCTTGACAAACTGCAATCAATAACATGGATTAAAGGAAAGCACTAGTCAGGTTAAACAAATATTCTATGCAGCAATTTAAGTTGCATACACAATAGATTACCTTAACTGCATAGTAAAAGAGAGAAGATGCCATAAAACTATCAGGTATTCTTGTTAGGTGATTTGTGCATTTGATTAATTGAGAAGGAAGTTAAGTTGTTGCTACACAACCATAAAATAGCATTACTGGCCCTTATTTGGTTTATATGACACATAAATGAAATCTACAGAAAACGCACTGCTCTTCATATTTTATTTGAAAATATTTAATCTGTCATATATAATGTATGTTGTGATATAATAATCATATTAATATATTTAAGTATACAAAGAAACATATACATATTACTCAAACATGTATGTATATATGTATATTGCGATCTCTAAATTTTAGATAACCTTTGTAATTCTACTCAAATAACTTTAAAGTTCACATGCCAAGAAAAATGATATGGATGCACTTAAACTGAGTAAATGTGTTCTATATGTTGTGCTGTTCGATTGCTAGAATTCATATTAATGAAATGGTCATTCTATAAGTCAAGTTCAATTTTTATTTCTACGCTGAGGTCATCCAGATTTGAGTTATGTTTATAACAATGAGAGGCATGTCAAAATGCAGGTGAAAGTACAGTTTATGATGTTTGAATGGTTTGCATGCTATTTTAGTAATGTCTACAGCAAAGGTATCAAGAACCATGTTTACTTCTATCACAGGCTTATTCAGATTGAAAGAAAGGGGGCAATAGTGCCTTATGTACTAGCTAATTGGCTCACAAACTTTTAGTGTTATGCGAGCCCAGGTCAAATATTTTCCCTCGGCCGCCGTGATTCGTTTCCCTCCGCCAGTTCCCAGATTCTCCCCTCAGCAAGCAGCGCTGAATCAATGTCAGTTCTTAATTTCTCCCAATAAAGCAGACGAATATGGTCATATTGGGTTAAGCAGACTCACTGGCCATTTCAGCAGGCCTCTTTTTATTTGGTAAAGAATCATAAAACACAGTTAACACCCCAGCCCACCCAGACATCCCGGCACCGCCTTTTTCCCTGCTCTCCATCAGGTCCTCTCAGAGTGTAAGCTCTTGAGCAGGGTCCTCTCTCCTACTGTTCTATGTGTTTAACTTGTATGTATGTTGGTTATTCTGTCTCTCCCATTGTACTGCGCTACGGACTCGGTGGCGCCTTATAAATAACTGTAACTGCAGTCATACAAAGCAAGAGTATATGGATTATGTTCTGATGGGAGAAAAGTAACAAAAACACCACTTTAAAAATTAAAATGTAAAAAGACAAATAGCTTAAATGAGGGGAATAGCAGAGGGGTGAGGTTTTTGTACAGTCCACAGTCTCTGAACACTGGGTCCCGTGACATTTAACATGAAAATTTAATGTGTTACCTGGTGTGCACTTTCTCAACTTAATCACAGATAAAAGTGTTACAACAAATAGTAATTACTTTGTCTGAATGTTTTCCATTACAAAGTATCATGCATTGTGTCTGTATTGAAATACAAATAAAAAGGCAGGAATTTAGTTGTAAAGTGGGCTGGGCTTGGCGTAATATAACTTTGCATCAAGGATTTTAACCCCTTAAGGACCAAGGCTCTATATAGTCAATGCATTTATGACCGAACAGTTCCGTCATTGGTCCATAAGTGGTTAAATAGTAATATTTGCTACTCACTGTTTGGCCACAGTACTAATTTCCATAAAACTGCATCCGCTACTATTTTACATTTAAATCTATTTATTATTGTGCCCATAAGTAGCACAGTATAACAGGAAAAACCCACGGGAAAATAATAGCACGAAATGCCCTGCAATGCTAAATGTGAGATATGGTACATTCATTGCAAGGCAGATCTTGAATAAAAGAATTTCATAAACGGCATTGGCCTAGACAGCCACTCCAATAACAAACTAGACTTTAATTCAGTGTTATAGACCACAGAATGGTTAACTTCTAGGAATACAGCTGAGTGGTTTGCTTCTGTGGTTTCATAGTTATAATTATGATTGTGCTGTTTGAAAATAACTTCCAGCATATCTGTAACACCGTATTTCTTGTTTATTCTGATAAAGTGTGATAAGTGTTATATGTCAGGGCTCAAAATTTCAAGTCCCAAGCTACTAGCCAGGCCTTAAGAGTTACTCGCCACTAGTTGCCCCACCTAACCCTTATCCTGCCCTGCCTGCGTCTGCATTTCCACTCGCCCTCATGTAATTTCCACTCACCAAATGCGAGTAGGCGAGTTGAAATTTTGGGGCCTGTTATATGTGATACACATAACTGATCTCTGAAGCATTGGTCACTATCAATCATTGATTTGCTCTGATTATGAACTTATTTCATGACTTTCCTATAAAGTGGGTTAACCTTTATGTACAAAAGTGACTGTGTGAAAATGACTTTTGTTTGATACATTTAAACAAAAAGATTGTGAATATTATAGTGGAGCATAAGAAAATGTATGAAAGCTCCCAAATTAAATTTCAATATACTTTGTCACATAAAATATGGCATATGTTGCAGCACATCAGATTCTCGTGCATAAAGAATATAACCTCCAATGTAAAATAAAGTGATAATATGCCATGATGACTTCACTTACTAGTAATGGTTTCCATGAAACATTCAGCACTATAAACACACCTCCAAATCAATGTTAATACTTTTAATTCATACAGGTAGGGCACCCCTTATCTGCAATGCTCCTGGCCCCAAGATTTTCAGTTTGTTCCAGATTCCAGAATTGAGAGAATTCAATGCTTTAGACTAGGACGGAAAATGCAGCGGGACAGCATTGATCCCCTTCCTGCTGCATTTCCTAGAGTTTACACAAGTTGGGAGTGCTGTGCTAGGTTACTCCACAGACATGCCGCCCAGAGTCAGCGGGACTCCGAGCAGCAAGTCACACACTGGGACTGCCCAGAGGCTCCCAGCATTTGCAGTGGTCTGCTGCAGTGCTTGGGCAGTGCCAGCACTCAACCGGAGCACCCTTAATTTGGAAAATCTAAAATCCGGATGTCTATGATAAGGGGTGCTCAACCTGTATATATTGCTTTTAAGCTCCTCATCTATATTAAGGACTTATTTTGTCATCCTAACCTCCACTGGTATCCACAGTATATTTAACTTGAATTGAGTAGCTCTGGCCCTGTGCTTCTTTTATTAAGGGTTTTTGATGGAAGCTGCAATGTAATTCTTGTGTGTATAGGTGTGCCCAAACACACCCTTATGGTGGAAGACTTGGTTTTGCCTGTCCCCCCATTTAGGTTCTTACCTATACTTTTGTTCATCGTTTGTTACACTGCTGATTCAAGATTAAGAGAATGAAATTTGATTGTATATATGTAAACACTTGATTATTTCTAAGCAAAAATTTGTATTTGATGTGATTGTCGAAAGTTTGTAACAAATAATTGTTCTATGGGGCAAACCCTAAAGAAAGGGACTGTGCACGTCCATTTTGTTCAGATTTGCTCACATATTTGAAAGGGATGAAATAGGAAACCGTACGTCCTAAAAAATGTAAAAGGTCACATATGCTAAATGTGGACAAATGAATATAAATAGCAATATCAGCCTGTAGTGCATGATAGATTAGGAAAATTGTACCCTTAGAACACTAAAAGCTGCAATTAAAATAGAGAAAAATTTTGCGGATAAATATTTAGATTAAATGAAAGTGATCCTGAAGGATAAAAGTGTCTGTTCTACAACTGCCATATCCTGTTACAAAAAACACAACACCCTCACCTAACCCACAGTCACAAAGGGTGCAAGTGTTTATTTTATCTGGGACGCTACTAAAATGTAGAACTAGCGGGCAATACTAAAGTACAGCTGTTGTTTTTCTTGAAGAAGTCTTAGCTCTCGGCAAAAGGAAAACTATGCTTGAGAGATGAGCTGGTGGAGACAAATGTTCTGTCTCCCACATTAAATGGCAGCTGCTTATTAAATGGCTCCCAGAAGTACAAACACTTGCTGTAGACAATATTGTAATGTAAGGACCACGTAGTCAAATCAGGATGGGAATGTGAATGAAAAAAAAATTCATTAATATAAAATCACAGTTTTTAGAGTTAGACTAAGAAACATGGAAGTTGCCTTTGAAGTAGAAATCCATTTGTTACTAAAGCCAACTTTCATGAGCATGGTAAAAGATTTGTTTAGTTGAATAATCCAGAAATTTTTGATGATTCTGTTAATCATGCAGATAGTGTTCATGTAGCAGTTCGGTTCATCTGTATGGCAGCCACTATCGTTTCAAAAGGAATCATGGCATGAACATCTGCTGGTGCCCTAACGGTTTATTCAGTGGTGGTTGGCCAGCTGCAACTGTAAAAATTTAAAAATTATAGATTAATTAAAGCATATGGGTGTGAGAATGGACCCCAGTCTGACCCCAAACCTGACAGTGTGGGGCCATATTACCCACCCTACTGTTCCAAAATGTCTAGAGTTACATATTAGTCAGTGAGCAGCATTGCTCTCCAGTCGTCAGTAATAAACTTGCCATGCCAACTGGTAGTGTTGTGTCTGCTCGTGCCACAGTTAGGCCTCCAGGACAGATGATGCCATTCTGGACACCTGTCTTCTGGGACTGCGACACCTGGTCAGAGGCCTAGGAGGGCTTTAAATTGCAGAAGCTGACAGAGCTCTGTGCCCTGCCTTGGTTTCCAGTAGAGTAGACTCCTCAGCATGTTCCTGATACTTTATGTTCTTGATCCTACAGTTTGACCTCTGGCTAAGTATTCTTGGTTATGATTTCTGCTCTTGTCCCTGTTTGGTTTATATTGATTGTGTGTACTGACCCTGGCTATTGTATCTGAACTTTGGTTTTGCTCTATATTCCCTGACAGGTTTTCTATTATACAGATTCCATCTATCAACTGTTGGCTTTGTATTTATACTGTGATCTCTTTTGTCCCCTTGGGTACAGTACTTCTTCTGATACTGTTTATTCAGTTCTGGCCACTCTAAAGATTGGCCTGTCAGACAAGAGGTTTTCTTGCTTAACTGGGTTTTGTCTGCTCACTGGATTAACCACTATTAGTTAACAGAAGGGCATGGAACTCTCCCTCGCCTGTGGGCATCTGATGGTAGATAGAGTGCATGGGTAGGTGGGCATACCAGTGTCCACTTTTCAGGCAGAACACATGCGTGGCATGTTGTGACTAATACTAAATGGAGGGAGGTGCCATTGTCCCCCCCCCTATGTCCCGCCCATGGACATTGGGAGCAGGGTAGTAGACATGGTTGGTAGACATCATAGAAAATAAAGTATATCACATGATTATAAAAAGATTTTCTATAAAATAGATGAGTTTGAAGACAGCCTCAGGGCCACAACCCAAATCATACATACAGTCAGTCAATGAAGCCATTCACAATATTAAATGTGAAAGGTTCCTGGAAGGAACAGAAACATTGAGCAGTAAACAGCTTCCTTTTTTTTTGCATTTTGATGGTGTGACATTGACTGTGTCATTGACTGACTATGTGGGTGGTGGCCATGTCATTGTCCACCCCGAAATAAGCAAACTTTTGTTGCTAGGGGTACACTTACCCTCCATAAAATGCTACCTACCCCCTCACCCTAATATGAGACTCATTCAAAACATTTGTATTCTGACCGTTATGCAGGGGCAAGAGAGACTTGAATTTGATCTCATATAAACTGTGTTTATTACTTGTATACTAAATAACATTTTGAAACCATTGATCAAGTATTCCTTTATTTGCAGGTTGTAATCCGTGGTAAAAAGGAAAGGTATTTTAACAACGGAGAAACCTGAGGTCATAAGTGTCATCAAACACTATTCCCTAAATGGAGGAGAGACAATTTATGTCGATAAAGTGCAGACATTCGAGGACCTGGTGCTCATTTCCCCAAATCAAAGCAACTCCTTTGTGGGACAAGATTCCAGACAGAGGGGATTGTGTAATCTGGTATGCCAAAGTGGCTTCTATTCCAAAGGGATAAAGGCACTGGAGCACAGATGGGTAAAGTTTGTTTCAGGGGGAGGAGACTATGTTGAAAAGTGTTGCCAGGAGGATTTTTATAAGTCTCAAGAATATAAAATGTATGAACAACCCTCATATTGGTTGGTTGGACTGCCTGTTCTGCCTGGTAACATTATTTCAGGCAGATGATGTAACTCTGATTCTTTCACTTCAACAAATAAGGGGTAGAATGACCCCCTTGAGTTTATTTTGTCTTTAGTAATGACCATTCGCCGCTTAACGCTGCATATACATCTGAAATGAAGGAGCGTATCACTGGTTGAAAGTACGTCTATTACACAATTCATTCGTCATCCATGTGATGTTTCGTTCATTCATAATTCGGACAAATTGCCGTAATGTTTTCATCAAAAAACATATGTACATGTCTTATATAATATATACTGACTCTCTAGATTCAATCACCAGACTAAAACACCAACCAGACACATACTTTGGTCTTAGTAAAACATTATAAGTTACAGATAAAACTACCTCATTACAATCATACTTTTTTAAATTATTATTTTTTCTTCTTTATGTCAGCAATACGTCATTGCTTTTAACCCCTTATAGGTCAATGGCTGCAAAAGCAAACCTTTTTTTTTAGCAAACATAGAGTATAATAGCATTACATTTTTTGAAACAAGGGGTCCATAGCTAACATTGCAAAATAGTGGGAACTAAATAATTTTACATATATAATACGGCACTGGAATAAACAGTAAATTTACATGATTATAGTTTTCAATAATCCTTTAATGGAAAAAAAAATGTTGGACTGAAAAGTTATGCACAGTAGATGGTGTACCTCATGTGCACTAATTCAACAATGGTTAAACAGGCAGGTATGACCCTACAGTTGAATGCAGTAAATATGATCAAAATAGATGAATATTTACATAGAAGTATATTAAATAAATCTATGTATGATATATAGATACAGATATATATATATATATATATAGGGTATTTCTAGGCTAAATTTGTTTAGTTTCTTCAGTGCAAAATGTGTATACATCATGCAATGACCAATAAGTCTAAAGTCCATAACTACATCACTTTATATTTCGTATTTCTTTATACTGAAAAGTCCCAACTATGAGATAAATAGTAATAAATGAAGACCTTACGTCTAGGTTTATGTGCGCTTCAGATCACCATAACAGAAAGAAGCCAGCACGGGATATAAAAAATAGAAAACACAATGAAGACACCTTTTTAATATTCCAGATTGTTGCAGACAATCAGAGGAACATGCAAATTCTGTTTGAAAGTAAATTCAACATCACCATGAAAGATCAAAGGTAAAAGCAAAGCCGATGAAGGATTAATACAATCCCAAATTTAAGATGTTGCTCTAGGTGACTTTAATAAAGTGGTTTTGCATATGATGGCATGTTTTAGATGACATTTCAATTGTACAAGCAATTTGCATTCTATCTGACATTAAATAACGTTCTCCTTTTTATGAATTCCTGCAGCATTTTCATTTTAACAGCATCAAGACATGAACTACCAAGTACTTTTTAATGAAGGCACTAAGTTTTCCTGTCAATCTGGAAACGGATACAAGGATGTTTCTGGTCTAAACCTGAGCGATCTTTATTGGCGGCTCCCTGGTTCTGACATAGAGACAAATCTCCTGCTAAGGCATACTTCTTATTAAATAAAGATCTGTAACTGAACACATGTATCTGTAATATCACTACAATCCAAAGAAAATTAAAAGTGAGATTATCTTCTGGGTATTACATGCAGCAGAAGAAAAACCTGCTAAAATCTGGTGTGATCCTGTTGCTTGGATACCGGTCTAATGCTGCCGGTGCAAACCCCTCTTACTAATCTAGTACAATCCATGCATGCTTCCACATATTTTGGCAAGGGAAAGTAAGAGTCAACTGAAAATGATTTGGAATATTTCTAGTCAGTGTTTATGAATTTATACATTTATTTTATCTATTCCTTTAAGCTCTGGTGATCTTATCAAAATAGGAAATGTAACACTCCGTTAATAGCGTTCAGGCTTTTTCGTATCATTCAAAACAAAAGAAGAAGAAAGATTATTATATTTTTATCCTCCTGCATAGTCAATAAAACTGCCCTGAAAAAAATAAAAAGGTAATTATTTAAGTTCTTTTGGTTGCAAAATTATAGGGCTCCAAAAATGATCCCACCTTAATCCAGGTAATTATACAGTAATATGCACATAAATGAGTAAATACGTTTCTTTATCTCTTTTACCTCGTGGAGACCATACTGAATGCAGAAAAAGAAGCAAAAGATATCACAGGAATATGTGCAAACCTGCTTCTAGAACAAGTCTGACAGTCTTATGATCACTTAATCCAGTAGCATTGGTTACATATTTATGTCGTTGGGATTTAAAAACCAATATAGTATGTTATATTGCATGTTCCCCAGGAGTCAAACCATAGCCTCTTACATTTTTTATGTCTACAGATAGGGGGTAAGGTTGGCAAGATCCTGGAGGGGCGACAAAAACTGCCGCCCTGAACACCCACAAAGCCACATCAGGAAAAAATTCTGCCCGCAAAAACCACCACTCCATTCCCAGTTGTGTGACCAGGAATCCATCTTATATCCCACAAGTGGCTGGCTTGCTCTCCCACAGACCCCTGAACAGGGCTTTTCAGAGCCCTCTCCCTTCCATCGCTGCACTGTACTGTAGGAAAGCATTGGGAGGGAGAGGACCATGAAAAGCCCTATTCAGTGGTCTGCGGGAGAGGAAGAAAGCCAGCCACTTCTGATGTACTTTGCATCTCAGTGATCACTGACCAGGATGCTGGCATTTTCTTTCCCTCCACGCAAGCAAGTACTTGTCTGACTGAATTGTGCCATTGAGCACAGGAAGAACGTGACATGAAGATGTCACTTCCTCATAGGGTTCTATGAGAGCTGAACAGAAAGGAAGGACGAGAATAGACAGAACACGAACATCCTGATCACTGAGACAGCAGATAGCACATGGGTGGATCTCGGAAATGGGAGAGAGGTCAGGGAGGAGTGCAGGAATGGAGATTAACCCCTTCACTGCTGAGCCATTTTACCTCTGTGTGCTGAGCTCATTTTAACCGTTTTGTGCTCATCATATTTTGAAGTCATGTTTTATTATACGACCCAGACAAATTACACTATATTGCCAAAAGTATTCGCTGACCCATCCAAATAATCAGAATCAGGTGTTCCAATCACTTCCATGGCCACGGGTATATACTGTAAAATCAAGCACCTAGGCATGCAGACTGTTTTTACAAACATTTGTGAAAGAATGGGTCACTCTCAGGAGTTCAGTGAATTCCAGCATGGAACTGTGATAGGATGCCACCTGTGCAACAAATCCAGTCATGAAATTTCCTCGCTCCTAAATATTCCACAGTCAACTGTCAGCTGTATTATAAGAACGTGGAAGTGTTTGGGAACAACAGTAACTCAGCCACGAAGGGGTAGGCCACGTAAACTGACGGAGCGGGGTCAGCGGATCCTGAGGAGCAGCGTGCGAAGAGGTCGCCAACTTTCTGCAGAGTCAATCGCTACAGACCTCCAAACTTCATGCGGCCTTCAGATTAGCTCAAGAACAGTGCGCAGCTTCATGGAATGGGTTTCCATGGCCGAGCAGCTGCATCCAAGCCATACATCACCAAGTGCAATGCAAAGCGTCGGATGCAGTGGTGTAAAGCACGCCGCCACTGAACTCTAGAGCAGTGGAGATGCGTTCTCTAGAGTAACGAATCGCTCTTCTCCATCTGGCAATCTGATGGACGAGTCTGGGTTTGGTAGTTGCCAGGACAACAGTACTTGTCTGACTGAATTGTGCCAAGTGTAACGTTTGGTGGAGGGGGGATTATGATGTGGGGTTGTTTTTCAGGAGTTGGGCTTGGCCCCTTAGGCTGGGGTCAGACCAGCGCACTTTTAACGTGCGTTCTGGCGCACTTAATTACGGCCGCAGTAGCAGCAAATGCCGGGCAATGACGGCCAATATACGAAGTACGGCCGCACGAAAGTCCGGCCGTGCAACGCAAGTGGAATTTGAACGCATTTTTTGAGAAGGCAGAACCGCTAGTACTGACGTACAGAGTGCGCTGCGGCGGCATAGCGGTGTGTGTGCGTGATTAGGAGATGTCAGACTCTGCTAATGTCCGGCCAACATAACGTCCAGACGCAAAAAAGTTTTTTATTGACGTTCCGTAAAAAAAATCACGCACGAAAATGCGCATCGTCTGACCGTTTTTGCGCATTCCGTGAAAAGATACGTGAATGCGTTCAGACGCACTTTTTGACATTCGAGGGGAAAAATGCTTTCATTTGACCCTAGCCTTAGTTCCAGTGAAAGGAACTCTGAATGCTTCAGCATACCAAGACATTATGGACAATTCCATGCTTCCAACTTTGTGGGAACAGTTTGCTGGCCCCTTCCTCTTCCAACATGACTGTGCACCAGTGCACAAAGCAAGGTCCATAAAGACATGGATGACAGAGTCTGGTGAGGATTAACTTGACTGGCCTGCACAGAGTCCAGACCGCAACCCGATAGAACATCTTTGGGATGAATTAGAGCGGAGACTGAGAGCCAGGCCTTCTCGTCCAACATCAGTGTGTGACCTCACAAATGCGCTTCTGGAAGAATGGTAAAAAAGTACCATAAACACACTCCTAAACCTTGTGGACAGCCTTCCCAGAAGAGATGAAGCTGTTATAGCTGCAAAGGGTGGACCGACGTCATATTGAACCCTATGGATTTGGAATGGGATGTCACTTAAGGCTAGGGTCAGATGAACGCATTTTCACGTTGTCTGTGAAAAAGTGCGTTAGAACGAATGGACGCATTTTTTCACGGAGTACGCGATAGCGGTCATACTATGCGCATTTGCGTCCGTGATTTTGTACGGATCATCAATAAAACACTTTGTGCATCTGGACGTTATGTTGGCCGGACATTAGCAGTGTCTGACATCTCCAAATCACGCACACACGCCGCTAGCGGACGCAGCGCACTCTGTACAACCGTACTAGCGGTTTTACGTTCTCGACAAAATGCGTTCGTTTGCCACTTGCGTTGCGCAGCCGGACTTTTGTGCGACCGTACTTCGTATATTGGCCGTCATTGCCCGTCATTTGCTGCTAGCACGGCCGTGATTAAGTGCGCCTGCACGCGCGTTCGCACTGCCTCAGTCTGACCCTAGCCTTAGTTCATATGCGAGTAAAGGCAGGTGAACGAATACGTTTGGCAATATAGTGTATATATCCTTTGTTACGGCAGACTCGGCAGATTCATAATATATCATTGTAATATGTATACGTCATGTCCTGCCAGAATGCTATAACAAAAAATGTAAAAAAATGTGAATTCCCATTAAAATTTCAATACTCTACAGTGTGTAAAGTAATTTTTTCACAATTTATCATCTGAGCCTTTGCAGTTATATATTCTATGGGGTACACTTGTTAAAAAAAATAGAAATTGGAATCTGTTACATTATCTTTCTGAGAAAATATGCGATTTTAGCTTTAAAAAGTGTCATTTTTCATTTGTGCAGCACTATTATTCACATTATAACTGAAAAGTGAACAATAGTGCTGCATTAATAATTTAAAAAAAATAAGGTTTTATTTTTATAAAAAAAATTATTATTTTTATTACACTTAACCTGGTCATGTTTGTTATATGATACCAAACATGACCCTCTAGCTGCCACTGAGTGGGAGATACGGGGGTCCAAAGGAAATCCCTAGTCAGCTGGGGGTTAACTCGGTAACTGGCATCATTGTGCCATGCGCGACAATGTCAGTTGGCGAGGGGAGACTCAGAGGCAGGGATGACGTCTAAGATGGCAGCCCCCACCGGAAATAGACAGCGATTCGGAGATGATTTGTGCCGGAGCGTGGCCTGGCACCTAAGAGGTTAAAGAGAGTCATCACTGGAAAGTTCAGAATGTAACCTTTCCAGCGGTGCCTCTCTTAACATTCTATCCCTTGGCGATGGTGAGATAGAGGGGTCCAAAGGCCCCCTCCCCTTCAGGCGCTCCCCCTGGGGGCACCTGAAACTGACGTCATCGCACCCGGCGATTGTTTTGAATTTTTTCAGTTCAGGAGATTCAAATACAGGGTTACCGGCATTTTAATTCCTGATAAAAAATTTAATCAAATATCAGCACTAGCGGCTATACTTTTTAATGCAAATATCGGCTTTAGCGATTCAATTCGGATATATTGTTATACAAGAACTTAAAGATGTGACTGGAAAATCCATTTAGGAAAAGAAATAAAGGGAATAAAACTGGAATCTTTTTTAAACATCAGACTTCAGGAAGAGACATGTTTAAAAGGCACATATCTGTATGGCACTGGCCGAAAATAAGCCTCATTTTTCAAATATCAGTTCAGGCTAAATTTTTTCTACTAAATCAGTCGATTATATTTTTTTAAATAATTGACAGATACAATTAAATCAAGCTCTTTGTAGAGTATTACATGAATATATCCATAACAAATCCAAGCTCTGCAATACTTTGAAACAAAAAATAGGTGATAGGAGAGGCACAATAATACTTATCTTGAAAATGCCGACAAACTTCCCAGGAGATGGTCCACAGCTCCACATAAAACACTAGAAAGAACGCAGGGAATTCGGCAGGAAGGGTATCCAGAGTAATACAATTCCTGCCGAATTCCCTGCGTTCTTTCTAGTGTTCTCTGCAATACTTTGTCAGCACTAAAACATTTATTTGGAGTTTGCGCAAACCCTTGATTATATGTGATTTATTTTACAATTTAGAGATGCTAAGTTTTTTCTCTGAATTTTAACACAGCTAATACAGGATATAAGTGGATATTTATTTTGATAAAAAAATGTGCATAGAATGAGGCATTTCCATGAAAATTTGTGACACAGTACATTTGTATAGTAATCTGATGTGACGCTGTTGCTAACCGTAAATACGACCCACTTTTCATCTTGGATGATAATATGGGTTTTAATCAGACAAAGACAATGAAATAGAAATCTGAATTTTGCTACTTCTTCTCAGTATTGCCAGATGAACTATATAAACATTGGCAAAAACGACATATATTTGTGTGGCTATTTAATATATGGTCAACAACGAAATGAATAAGAGATCGCTAGAGAACATTTTAATTATGAATAAACTGACCCCCCTGCATTCTGCTTCTGCTGAGAGTTTTTCTATAGCTGGTATAGCTGGTATGGTCAAAGAATGTGATATGAGTGACGTACCAGTTTGATCCTTTCTCTACCAAACAGCTTTCACTGATAATAAAAATTATTATTATTAAATAATCACATTAAATAATTAAATTCATCACATTTATTTGAAACAGGGATGCAGAGTTAACACCTAGATATTGGGTAAAAATAGGGAAGCCTTTCATAAAGATTGTCAAAATGTTAAGGTAAATTTGCTCATTATTAATTTTTTGTATCCTTACATATAAATTTTGCTGAGATCGAAGGCGTTAAACTCTAGATGGTCCCTTATGCTACACAATATTCAAATGGAGCCTTCCTTATTAGCATACAGTCACAAATGGCCTTTGTGTACATGTGATAAAGACAGAAAATAAAAAATAGTCAAATATTATTTAAGATCATTACAAATCTCCACAAGCAGGATGAGATTATTAGCAATCCAGCCTTAAAAAAAATACCAGCAAAATTAAAAAAACTAATATCTGTATGTGGAATCATGCCTGTATATGGAAATTACAGTAACACCTTGTATCTGTACTGTACAGGGAGTTTGCAGTCATTAAATCCCCTGAATCATATCATTTACACTAGTGTGTGACCCCCAGGGCTCTCCCTGTATTCTGCCCTTTCATCTTTAGTATTGAGTGGGGTCTGTTTCTTGTAGCTTATTTTAAAGTAATAAAGGTTGACAGGAGAATTTTTATAATCTACACAAGAAGCACAATAATATTGCATTATAAAGTGTGTAAAAGGGGTTTACAATGCTAATGTTTGTTTTTTGTTGTATTGCAGTACAGACTTCAGTATACACTTTTTTGATAGTGAAAGGGTGAAAGGGTTAAACCTCATTACCGATAATAATAATCTATATATATATATATATATGTATATATAAACTGTGTTTGTAAATAGAAATTACAAAAAATAAAACCAGTAAAAATGTATATAGTATATGTTAACAGTAAGCTAGGAACTGTTCATTTTATCAAATATTTATTTAACTCATATACTCACAGTATGGTAATAATAATTAGAAAATAAATATTACACATTCTCAAATATTTCACTTTTACCAATTCTCACTGGAAAGCCAAGTCAAGCAAGGCTACAGCTGTTTGCTTAGAGTAAAGTGCCCAAGCTATCATTGTGAACCTGACTGTAATAGCAATAGATGGTTCAGATCAATATCTATCTTCTTCATTCCTGAAGTAATAACTTTCAATAGGAAAATCTATTTATTTTTACTTACCTTTATTTTATTTCATTTTGGTTTAAAGGAGTGCATTCCAAAGGGAGGGTTTAGTCTGCAAACAGCCTTTAGCAAAAATTGATGATTTAACTAAGGACCATGGGGCTGTAGAGAATTCCCTCCCCATCTGAAATTCTGTCATATTTTAAACCCTATTTCCTTATTTAATGCATTATTTAGTATTTCTCTGATAGCAAATAAAAACTGAGTTTGTTCTTATAGGTAATGAAATGATACATATTTATCGTGTTATCCCTCAAATGACAACCTCCTGCAAAACCTCCTTAACCAACCTACCTTTATTTCTGCTGTTATTTTATTTGATTTCTATACATTCCCTATAACGGTAAACAATAACAGACTAACATATATCTTGTACACAGACTTAGCAATAGAGATATTTTTTGTCATTTCTTCTGCTTTTCACAGTTTAGTGATAAAAAAAGCTTAACCCCCTTCCCTCAGGTTGACTTGTCCCACATGTCAAAGGATTTTCCTCCGTGGTGCAGTTGATGTGTGGGTTAGGTCCGGCCAACTACTTACCTGTCTGTCGCTCCTGCAGTGCTCAGGCTCTTCTCTCCCCAGAATCATCCTGTTGTCATTTAGGGAGAATCGCGGAACTCTGCTGACATCACTACATTGGGAATACCCCTTCACTACTATTTTATTTTCCAAAAATCCACTGCCAGGATCCAGTGGGTTTTTGGAAAATCATTTTTAATTAATTGCACAGTTAGAAATATTTGGGATATTTCCAAATGTATTTCTTACTGTAATAAACTATTTAGCAGACAGATGTCGCCATCTACTAGTCAGATAGAGTTCCTGCAGTTAGAACTGCAGCCCATATGTCTGTGTTGGCTAGGGGAATGCCCCTTATGTCAGGGGACACTCCACAGCCAAATTTAACCAGACATTTTTAACCTTCTGGAGCCCAAAAGCAAACAACATTTATTTGCAACAGATGAGAGAGGTGGTCACTGACCTGAGAGAAAACAGAGGGTGAGAAATCAGGAGTGGAGAGGTAGATCTGGATGTTACATAGCTGATGTTGTGCTTACCCAGTGATTTTCACATACATCCTCCACCCATAGGCATCTGTAGAGGGGGCCAGGGGGGAAATGCCCCCCCCATGGTTATTCCTTGCCCCCCTATGTGCAATGTATCTCTGTCCCCATGTGTCCTGCATGATCAATTGATGAGGTGTCATTGGAAAGGAGAGAGTCTGGCCTTTTCAATGATACCAAACATGACCATATTCAGTGTAAAATAAAAGTCATAAATAATAAAATAAAAACGTAACAATTTTTTTCATAGGGTTGGAATGGCTCAGCAGCGAAAGGGTTAATGGTCAGACTATATATTACATTGTGTATTACTTTTGTTTTTGCCTTGTTTAGTTGTATATTAAGGGTTTATGGGCAGGCTTCTTTCCTCACAGTATACATTTTATTTTTTCCTTGAGTAATGGCATTTTAGGAGTTAATGGGTATGCTACATGCCTCGCGGTATATACATTTCATGTTTTCCCTTGATTCCTGGAATTTTAGGGGTTAATGACTAGGCTACATGCCTCACAGTGTAGTCATTAAAAAATTTTTCCAAGATTAATGGCATTTTATAA
Source organism: Leptobrachium leishanense (assembly GCA_009667805.1). NCBI lineage: Eukaryota > Metazoa > Chordata > Amphibia > Anura > Megophryidae > Leptobrachium > Leptobrachium leishanense. The sequence goes on along the minus strand of CM019063.1, from coordinate 421,597,944 downwards.
TATCGAGATGTGTCTGGCTTCAAAGGCACCATCTGGTGCCCCGTTATCGAGATATCTCGGTATGCTGATCTGCAGCCCAAAAGCAAATGAAATTTGTTTGGTGCAAACAAATTTCATTTGCTTTTGGGCTGCAGAAGGTTCCCCCAAAGTTTTAGCCTTGTGGGCATAAAACTGTAAAATCAGCTGCTCCAAGCTCTGAAATATCAGGAATTCAGCAGCCGATGCAAGGAGAAATAGAAGAAAATAGACCAGCCACTAAAAACTCTAACTCAATTTGGCAGTAGATGGCGCCATCTACTGGCCAAAAATAGGTTATTTGAACTAAGACATAAATTAGGTATAACCTCAAATATTTCTTACTTTAAAATTAATTTTAAATGATTTTTCAAAAAGCCACTGGTTTCTGACATCGTTTTTTGGAAAATCTCTAGGCAGTGAAGGGGTTAACGGGTAGGCTACATGCCTCACAGTGTATTCATTTCATGTTTTCCCTTGATTAATGGAATGTTAGGGGTTATTATGGAAGTTAGAATCTAAAAGGTCTATTCATCTTTAGATCCTTTGCTTTTTGTCACAATTCGGGGGAATCAATTTTGCCAAAAATATGATTAATTCCCTATTTAGTAAATGATCATCGTAATTTGCAAAAATTAGAGTCACTGAAACCGTTATCGGATATCGGCGAAAATCGCCAAACTGCAGCAAATAAAATATTGAATTTATGTATAAGGTTAATACAACAAAAAGGTATCACTGCATCACATTACTCTTGGATTTTGGAATCTTATTTATATATACTTCTCTATTTTTTTTTCAGTGGTATGATTTAGTGGGAAAAATTATAAGTCCCCCCCCCCCGGTTTTGACTGTGGTATCTTATGTGCCCCGTCCCCTATATATTGTTCCTAGAGTCGCCACTGCCTTCACCACATTTACTTACCCTCCAAATCTCAAGCAAAGCAGTGTCTTATCCGCTGTCAAAGCAGTCTGTAAATTGTCAACCTCTCCACGGGAAGGCCAGATGAATGGTGACATCTTTGACATCTACCTAGCAGAGCTGAGGAGGATATGGAAATGGGAGGCATTAAACCCCGGTATCTCCACCTCCAGAAAGCTAGAACATACGTCATTGGAAATATAATTGTTTTTTATTTCCAATTACGTTCAACTTGGGGTGTAATAACATTAGACACTTTCAAGTTAGAATAAGGACATTGACATCATGCCATCTTCCTGCGTGATTACGTACCTTTCCATTTCCCATGCTTTTCACTCTGCTCTAACTTAATAATATGGGCTGTATTAAAGCTATAGGGGAATTTTGGTGGTTGCAATGATGTCACTGTACATCCATCACTGAAGAGCTGAGTAGATTACAGCTTATAATATTACCATTATTGCTTAGAGATATAAAGTAGAAAATAATACAGACTAGATTTATTTAATATCTCTTTGTTTTTGAAATGTTGTTTACTTTTTAACCCCTTACCCCTATGTAATGACATACATGGTACGTATTGGGAAATAAATCCCATTAAGGACCAAGGACATACCATGTATGTAATGGTCCTCTAACCCGACTCCCTCCTGATACTCTTCTCTCTGTCTGGGGTCCCATGGTGGTCTGACTTCCTTGAAGTCAGACCTCCGTGTTTAAAGACCCGGGCCATTGCACTGACATCATCGCCGGGTGCGATAACTTCAGTTTTATCCATCCCCCCAGCACTGCCAGGGGAGAGGCTGAAAGGGAAGGGTGTCCATTGGATCCCTCTCCTCCTGAATGGCAGAGAGTTTAAAAAAGGAGGCACTGCTTCAAAGGGCACAGTCTGCGCTTTCCAGCGATGCATCTCTTTAACCCTTTAAGTGCCAGGTCACGGTACTCTACTAGAGTTGGCTGACATCTTGGATGCCTCCCCCTGTCCATTGACATCATCACCATATGCACGACAATGTCAGTTGGGCAGTTAACCCCCTAGCTACCAAGTAGAGATAGTGGGGTCCTTTGGACCTCCGTATCTCCCGAGCTAGAAGAAATGGCTTTTCTAGTGATACAAGCATGACTAGGTTTAGTGTAACAAAAAATTTATCAAAAAGTGTTTTTTTTAAAAAAAAAAAACAATTGTCTGGGTGGTATCATAAAACAGGACTTCAAATCGCGTTTAAACATGATGAGCATAAAATGAACAAAATGAGCTCAACACACAGAAGTAAATTGATTGATAAGATGAAAATAATGGTATCTTTAGAAAGTCCATTTAATGGAGAGATGCATGTACCTGTTTGCTTTTACCCATAATAATAGGCAATATACGTGGACTGTCATGTCTCAGGGGGCGCAATTCCCCTACTCAGTTTTCAAAAGCGATGGTCACCGTATTAGATACGTGGCAGAGACTAAACCCCCAGGTTGTCCTCCTTCAGTATGTTGATGACCTCCTCCTCTGCGCTCCCTCCTGTGAGGAGGCTTTGACTACTTCTCTAAGCCTTTTACAATACCTCGCTTCACAAGGCTGCAAAGCATCCAAAGCCAAATTACAATGGTGCCTTCCAACTGTGGTTTTCCTCGGTCACTGTATTTCCCAAGGCACCAGACACTTAGCCGAATCACGAGTACGTACAATTTTGTCTGTCCCACTGCCCCCAGCGAAGAAGCCGTTACATGCTGTCCTGGGTTTCGTTACGTACTGTAGATTGTGGATCCCTGATGCCTCTGCCCTCATGCAGCCCCTGTATGAGGCACTTAAATCCGACCCCTTCTGTCTCTCTGAGGGTACTTTGATAAGCTAAAACATTGCATTTCTGCTGCCTCGGCACTCGGCCTCCCGGATTACGAGAAGCCTTTCAAATTATTTGTTTCCGAAAAAGGTGGCCATGCTGCAGGTGTCCTTACACAGCAACGCGGTGGGCACAACCGGCCGGTCGCCTATTACTCAAGCCACCTTGATCCTGTTGCCCGCGGTGCCCCTTCCTGCCTCCGAGCAGTCTTTGCAGCGCATTCCCTACTTGATAAATCATCCGATATAGTCCTGGGGCATCCACTGATTGTAGCTGCGCCCAATGACATCTCTGCCATCCTCCGACAAACCCAGCCCAAACATCTGTCCTCAGCTAGACACCTGCGACTACAGTGTTCCCTTCTGCTCCCTGATAATGTCACTCTCACCAGGTGTCAGAGTCTAAACCCCGCTACTCTCATTCCTTTTCTGGAGGGGGTTAAGTCCGATTGTGATTCTGATTCTGATAGTGGTAATGATGTTAGCAATAAGGCCCCTCTGGCCTCCGGTTCTGATGACCCCACTGATCCTCTACCCCTCTATCCGCATGATTGTCTCGAAGCCATGACCTCAGAATCAGCGCATCTGCCCACCGTACATGATGCCCCCCTCACGAATCCTGACCTAACACTGTATGTGGATGGCTCCCGCTTTGCGGATGAGTCCGGCAAATACCACACCGGGTGCGCAGTGACTACTGAATTCTCAATTCTGTACACTTCCCCCTAGCCCCCACCTCCTCTGCCCAAGAAGCTGAACTACACGCCCTTATGCAGGCCTGCATAATCAGCGCACACAAGACAGCTAATATATACACAGATTCAAGATATGCGTACGGTGTCACCCATGATTTTGGCGTGCTGTGGCGAAATCAGGGTTTTCTCACAGCAGCAGGCACCCCTGTTAAACATGGGAAAGCTATACAGTCTCTTATGGACGCTCTCCTCCTACCCCAAAATGTCGCAGTGCTAAAAATAAAAGCACATGGCAAGCTTAATACACCTGAAGCAAGAGGAAATCATCTAGCAGACCAGGCAGCAAAACAAGCAGCCACTCAGACACAGGTAAAGGAATTCGAGCAGCTTGTCCCACTGCTAGTACAGACTCCTGTCTCAGAACTACAAATAACACAGCTGCAGGGCTCTGCATCACACAGTGAGAAGGGAGACTGGTAAAAAAGGGGGCCACAAGCACACACGGACTCCTCTGCATACGAAATAAAGTGTGCCTACCCAAGGCACTCTATCCGGCCGTAGTACAATGGGCACATGGACACTCACACCTTTCAAAAACATTGATGAATGCGGTAATTAGCAAACAATACTATGCGCCAGGCATTTCCACTCTCACTGCCTCATATTGCAAATCCTGCGCTATCTGTGCTAAATGCAATCCAGGTAGACCAGTGAAAGTCCCGACAAGACACCTGGCTAAGCCTTTATACCCTTTCCAACGGGTCCAAATAGATCATATTCAGATGCCTAAGAGTGGAAGATATGAATATGCTCTCGTCCTTGTAGACATGTTTTCAGGATGGCCTGAGGCCTACCCAGTAACTAAAATGACAGCTAAAACAACAGCTAAGAAATTACTAACAGAGATTATCTGCAGGTTTGGCGTCCCTGAAGTGATAGAGAGTGACCAAGGGCCTGCATTCACCGCAACCATAACTAGGGAAATTTGGTCCGCTCTAGGGGTCACCCTTGCCTTTCATGATCCGTACCACCCACAAAGCAGCGGAAAAGTCGAAAAATTAAATGGTACCCTCAAATCTAGAATGCTGAAAATGGCACAGGAATCTGGTTTGCCCTGGCCAGAAAGTCTACCCATGGCCCTTTTTAGCATCAGGTATACTCCCAGAGGCCTACACAACCTGTCACCCTTTGAAATATTGTTCGGTACGGCCCCCAGACTAGGGTGCTATTTCCCTGAACAATTGCAATTACAGTCTGACAGTCTAGTAAAATATGTCACCAGTGTCTCGAAAATATTAACTGATATACATGATCAAGTGTTCTCTTGTATTCCAGACCCTGAGAGTATCAACGACACTCATCAACTGGTCCCGGGAGATTGGGTACTAGTGAAGAAGTTTCTTCGGAAAAATCCACTTGAGCCCAGATACGACGGTCCCTTCCAGGTCCTCCTCACAACAGCAACTTCAGTAAAGTTGGAAGGAAAACCCACCTGGATCCACGCCTCCCACTGTAAAAAGACCTGTACACCAGAAGCAGACCAGACAACATAACAACCATGATTGTGTATATCCTTCTCATTTGGGGGGTGGGAATCCAGGGGCTAAATGTGGCTGTTATAATGGGACAGGCGGCTGTTAATTTGGTGCAAACGGTTGGGAGAGACCAGGTGGGAGCTGTCCTAGGACAACTGGCGGACAATGCCCAGGTCATGGGACATGCAATGAATATTACTGCCGTCGAAAACAAACTAACCACTTTCTGGTACAATTCTTGTAACACTCGAGTGGCTACATACACCTTTAACTATTGTGATATACACCCATGCCCAGGACCCCGCTTGCAATGTATCTGGAGAAATGGGATTCCACATGATTATGACATATACAGTACATGTGCGCTACCAATAACTATTGGGGACAGGAGTGCGGTAGTTGGGCATCGGTGGGATGGGATACTGGAGTTCACTGGGGACATAAACCACAGATCGCCCTAAATAAGAAAGATGAAAATGGTAAATCACTTCTCGCTCGTATGACACTGAAAATGGCCCCAAACACCTGCCCCAAGTACGAATTACAGGAGTCGGATGATGATGCGGAAGTGCGGTTTAGAACAGGGGCAACTGCACTGAAACTAATTCTAACCCTAGAAAATCCTGGACCCGGGGATTCAGGTATCTATGTTCTGGGTTTGTGGGTAAAGGGGGGTTCAGAGAATCCGCAGACTCTGGGAAAATTCCGCCTGCGAGATATGTACCTTGCCCCCGACTGGGTCCCTCCGCGCCAACAGTCCACACCCCTTAATCACCACATGATGATCTCTCCCAATGGTATAGTGGCCATCGCTGATCCCACGTTCGAGGATACTATGGCCATTGAAACAGGATACTCAGATATGAATGTTTGGTTAGAATGGATTAAATATAGCGCTCAGTCCTACAACAGAACCAATTGCTATGTGCGTGGTACTGCTAGGCCTCATCTAGGTATGGTACCTCTCAATATCCCCGAGGATGTCGAGGAATGTTTTCTCAGTCTGTTTGCCAACACCACTCTAAGTCATGATGCTTGCAGAGCATGGAAATCCAAATACCCTCCCCAGACACAAAACCCCAGACTCTCAGAGAGTATCACCATCTACCCCGGGAACTACACCTGTTACTCCTCTTAGGGCACCGGTGGCCGGGTAGTTGGAAACTTCAAAGATGGATATTGTGCGCAGTACAGCGCTGTGGAGAAGGAGAAGGTGCAAAACCAGGTGATATCCCTGGGAGATGTCTATTGGATCTGCGGTGACATGCGAGTCCGCTCCCGCTTGGTAGGTGCATGGGACGGTGAGTGTGCTCTGGCTAAAGCCATCATGCCCCTCCACATCCTGCCCTTTGATGATGACCTGCCAACAGCCCACACCCCCGGACTCACTAGACAAAGGAGACAGGCGAATTCTGTACCTGGCAGTTTCAATCCCCACGTCTACCTTGATGTCATAGGAGTCCCAAGGGGGGTGCCTAATGAGTTCAAAGCTAGAGACCAGGTGAAGGCAGGATTCGAATCTTTAATCCCCATGATAACCATCAACAAGAATGTTGATTGGATTAACTACATCTATTACAACCAACAGAGGTTTGTTAACTATACCCGAGATGCCCTCCAGGGTTTGGCCGACCAGCTAGGCCCAACCTCTGCGATGACCTTCCAGAACCGCATGGCCCTTGATATGCTACTGGCAGAGAGGGGTGGGGTCTGTAAGATGCTGAAAGGTACTGGTGGCTCCTGTTGCACCTTTATCCTGGATAACACAGGCCCCACCGGTAAGGTCACTAAAGCCATTAAACAATTGGAAGACCTGTCTGAAGAACTGAAGAAAAACTCTGGCATTACTGATCCATGGGATCAGTATTTTAGTTGGATGAGTGGCTGGCAGAAGATCCTCACACAAATAGGGATAGTTATCCTGGTAGTGATGGTTCTGTTGACGGTGATTGGATGTTGTGTTTTACCCTGCATTAAAAAGGTTATCGAAAGAACTGTGGAATCCACTACACCTGTTCTGCTTAGTCAAGTGTGTGGGGACACTGGGGAGAATATTGGCACTTCCTATGCTAATCTAGAATTTCTGGACGTTCATGTGAATGAGATGTATGACAAAATCGGCCAACCTGTGACAAGTCAACCACACAATTATGAATCCATGCATCCCCTATCTCGAGAACACCGTCTATGATTTGGCTTTAAGCCAAGGTTAGTGACCTGTTGCAAGACGAGTTGAAGGCCCGATTCTTGACCCACCAGTCTCGACCATGCTCCGAAGCCCGGAATACAAAGGGGTTTTATTCAATAGGAGTATCTCGTCTCAACCTCCGGTGAAGATTTGGGATGGCTGGCGAGACTATTAGGGGAACGGATGAAGGCACGGCTCGTCTCCAGGGGTACACTTGAGAAATGTGCATTTTTAGGGGGGACTGTTGTGGACAAATATATTTATATCCGCTTTTATAATATTCAAAGGCCTAGCAAAAGGCCTAGAAAAATGCTCATTTAAGTAGTTTAAGTGGTTAATCAGGATTTAAGAATCAAATGCATATTATTGTTTAACACGCTATCTTAGCCGATTGTTTGGTACGCACATGTAGTTTCTCTTTCCAAGTATCAAGAAGAGAATATTTTGGAACGTCTTGTAACAACGTCCTTGATGGCTAAGGGGACAAACGGAGAAGCTGATGTTTTATTTTCCTTAATTATTATTAAACAAAAGTCTGTAATTTCACAATATTAATGACGAATAGAATGTTGGGCAACAGCCTGTTTTCGTTACGTGCGAAGTAGCTTGTATCTTGTCAATAAAGCTCAGAGGAATCATTGGCTTTGAAGCTACATAGACTTTTTCATTGTCTGTGTGATTTCTTTATGCGCGCATATATCTGATTTCTCCACCGAATTAGACCAGAGACTGGCATCCGAGGAAGGACTACATTGTCCACTTCAATACGGTATATAATATGTGTGGGTTCCATAAACGAGTAAGAGGAAAATTAGAGCTAAACCCAAGCAGCTCAGAATTGTAAAAACAGCAGTGACTACTTTCGGACAGACAATGGTAATATATCCTGGTCCCTATAGGGTTAAAAATGAATTTGTAGTTCCATGCTAAATTTTTTTACACATACAGGGTTATTCAGAGAGCGTGAAAAGCAGGAGAATGACTGGAGAATGACTGGAGAATGAAAACTTCTAGGTCAAAATAGCCAAACCAGAAAAATTCTCCCTTTCATCTCACTTTCCAAATCGGCTATTTTGACCTAGAATTTTTCATTCTCCAGTCATTCTCATGCTTTTCACGCTCTCTGAATAACCCTGATAGTCATTTTATTCATGACATGTAAATATAATGGAATAAAATAATTTCTTCTAATTCTCGTCAATATATCTTAATGTCCTACTAAAATACAGAAACGTTCCCCATTTACGATTTTTCTTAAAAAGTGTATGTTGAAGAATATATAAAGTCAAGGGGTTGGATAATAAAATGTGAAAAATAATGTACATGCTTTTTTATTGAAATCTGAATAAAAATGTGCACTCAATTAAATTTTTGGTCTGACGTGGCATAACATGTACACGTAATTATAAAGTTAGATTTTTCTGAGTCTGCTGAAAACAACAATATATAACGTGTCTGTGTCCTGCAGGACCTGACTTGATATAGGGTGTAAAAATGATGAGCAAAAAAATGGTGAAAATGAGCTCTGCACACGGGGGTGAAATAAGTGAAGGAATTAAGGGAGACTATGCTCCCTAAGGCCCATGTCAGATGAACGCAGTGATCACTTCCGTGTTGCCGCACATTTTAACGTCCGTCGTAGCATAAAATTATGATCAATAGAGACACACACACATGAAGTATTTCCACACAGAAGTGCGGACGCACAACGCACGTGGCACCAGACGCAATTTAGGCAGGAACGTCAAACCTCTAGGACGGACGCACAGAGTGCTCCACGTCCGCATAGCTTTGTGTGTGAGTGATGGAACGTAGTCAGACGGACTGCATTTTTAACGTCCAGCATTTTTGACGGACAAAATGTTTTTTCATATCATGTATCAATTTTTTTAATTTTGCATATTAATTTTATTTCCCATCTACATCAGTCAAAAAAAGCATCAGTCAACAAAAAATGGACCGTGTGGTGACTACAGTATCATCAGTCAGAAAGTACGTCAGTTGTGCACGGACGCACAGTGTGCTCAGAATGCGTTCGTCTGACATTAGCCTAATCAGTACATAGTGCTGAACTGGTTTTGGCACTTTAATTTCTTCAGTATAAATCAGAAATAGATAATAATACTTATACAAGGCGATTCATATTAACTCAAACCCAGGCGTTGTTGTTATAGATCTTAAAGGAATGACTGGAAATTCTTGTTTTTCATGAAACCTACCTCCTCTTATGTTGAGCACATCCTAATGAGTGCTTGAAGTGTCCACCACTTTTTGTTTGCATGTCGATGTGCTACTGCATGTTCTTGCTAACATGTCACAATTGCATCATCATTGTTTTAGATCTTGTTCCCAATGCTATGTGCTATGGCATCTATTGTTACGGTAACCCTCTTCCTTCCTTACCTACAGTGAATATATACACAAGGACACCTCTGCTTAAATGTACTGTGTGGTTAATGGAAAGTCATAAACCATAAATCTACTGGATCCTGCCAGTGGTTTTATTGGAAAGTCACTTAGTAGTGAAGGGGTTAAAAAAGAAAATACCTGGGCATCAAATAAATGTCTTCTTTGTAACTTCTTTTGGAAGACACAGAAAATAAGATCTTCTACTTTATGCAGATTACAGAGTATAAATAACTACAGGTATATCCCACAAATCTCTAGAAAGAGGAACAGTAGTAAGATTACAATAAGTTAAACTATAGTAACTTATGCTTTTTACATTTGTTATAGCACCAAGACAGGAGGTCTGTTTGAGAAAATAGTTTCATGCAACAGCATCAAATTCACAAACTTACCACATGCGTAAGACCCCCTCATTTATTCAAAGGGTGCTATTCTAAAAGTTAGTAATGGTCATTGGCCTTGATTCACAATTAATAGTGAATTTAGTTCCTACAAAGAAATCATAGGTCAAAAATAATGCAGCTTAAGATCCACTACTTGAAATGTAAATCCTGATCTTTTTGATTCTGCATGTGTAAGCGCTTGAGTTTGCGTGATATCTGCTATAGATTAAAACTGACAATAAAGTGCAAAAGTTAGCAGAATCAAAAGCAATTGTTGCACAGGACATAGAGACAAACCACTAAAAGAACTGTACCGGCTGGGTGGAGTAGAGGTAACATCCACTCTGCTCTATAACTGTGGAGACCCAGGTTCAAATCCCAGCAAGAACACCTCTCCAGTAAGTGTCCTTGGGCAAGATGCCCAACAGTACATAATCGCCAGCCAGGACATACTTGAAAATGAGAGAAATCTCAATGTATCTTTTCTGGTAAAATACTTCCTCAAAAAAGAAAAAACAACAATTATTAAAATAATACTATAGCACATAAAATCATATTAAATATGGAAAAATAACAAAATTTTGAAACAGTGTACTATGGAATTCAACAGACTGTCAATGTTCACAATGTGAAAAGCCACCCATGCCCATGGAACACCCAGGTCCAAAAACATGTAAGTCCACTTAAGATTTGCATGAATATTTCAATTACTAAGGTACGGAATTAATGATCTAAACATGATTTTATTTTACTGTTTATAATGTTAGTATTGTTTTTCTGTATATTACTATGTTATCCTAAACTCCATCTTGTACGGCAAGGGTATACTAATAATTGGAAAGAAAATAAACATACCCAGGTGAATGCGGTATGATGTACCTTCGTGCAGGTAAAAGGAAAATTCTCTACAGGATGACCCCAATGGCCTATACACAAATTGGTGTGAACAAGGATTAAAAATTAACTTATAATAGAGTACTATAAAAAGGATGCACAGATCCTGGTAGTACAAGACAAGACGTAAATATAAGGAATTGGGCTACTGCTTTGGAGATACAGTCAGCCAAATATTTTAAATTCAACGTGTTTCCCCATTAAAGTAAGGGATCAGAAACGGCTTCATCAGGAAGCAAAACCTTCATGGTGTTGGAGAGAAGCAAGACCCAGTGAAGAGCTGGGTTTAAATAGTATCTGAAAGGAAACTCCTCCAAAGAGAAGCGTATTGGATCTACAAACTGAAAACTTTAAGTCCAGCAGGTCTGAACGAGGTCTTTACGTTTACACCTTTCTTATGATATAACCTACCCGACATCCTTTGATTTGCTTACCGGTCCATTCGGGCCCTTAATTTAATTTACTTCTTACAATTCCCACAACCGTCGAACCAGCCCTTTCTGTCTTTCCTATATATTACGGGCCCTCGAAGGCCCGTTGTTTCCTTTTCTGCTCGACAGATTAACAACTCTCTACATACTGGGGTGCTGTGCTAATGTGTATGTGCCTGAAAGCCAAGGGGCCTTATCCATACCCCAATTCCTTATATTTACGTCTTGTCTTGTACTACCAGGATCTGTGCATCCTTTTTATAGTACTCTATTATAAGTTAATTTTTAATCCTTGTTCACACCAATTTGTGTATAGGCCATTGCGGTCATCCTGTTGAGAATTTTCCTTTTACCTGCACAAAGGTACATCATACCACATTCACCTGGGTATGTTTATTTTCTTTCTGATTATTTTTTAGGGTTACCCCCTTTCCTCCAAGCTCAGGCACTCCTGTCTTTCTATTTCCATACTCCTGAGCACCTATTTCTTTTGCTATACTAATAAATGATTTATTCAATAATTTTGCAATCACGATATTCAGTGATCAAGGTTATATTCCCAGGCCATTCTCCAATATTTTGTTTTACTGTGTAAAGATTCTTTACTCATTTCAAACCTTCTATAATTTAAATGAATTTTCTACAATATTTTATTTATAGTGGGTAACTATGAAAGAAATTTTGAAATAGCAACGAAAATCAAAAATTCTTACCTACAATTTTCATCTTATCTTTTTTTGCACCATATGTATTAAATAGTGTTTATAGTTTGCCATCTTGACTTTCTGACTATCATCCTTGGTGTTTTGTTGCCACAACATTTTATACTTGTGTAGACTCATTTTATCATCAAAAACTCCTTCATAAAAGATCTAGGATATCAGTGACAGCATGTAATTATAGATTGGATGGTTTGTGCATGCCCTTCTGTGTGATTCATTTTTACAAGCCAAGACGTGCTTCTGTATAACTTGAAAAAGTAGAAAACATTTTTTATAGGCTTGAGAATAAAGCAGTGCAGTTAAACCTGAGAACGGAAATGTATAATTATAAAGCATTAGGATAATTATGATGATGCAGGTTAGTGCAATAAAGATACCATACTCTAATGTTATAGTTACTTTTAATTTTAATTGGATGAAAATATTCAGCATTTCAGTTTGTAAATGTATGTTATGGTTAATAAACAGTGTACAATAAAGTATACAGTGTGTTTTTAATATCCTCAATTAATTATAACTACAAATAAAAACAAGACTAATGAGAAAAGTTATAAAACTGTTTCTTTTTTCTTCCAGTTTAAAAGTCAAAGGAGCAATGGCTTGCTCTGTCTACTTCCAGGTCTTTCTAGAGTTTAGGCAATGGAAAATAATATAATAAGCAACTTTAAATTTTATGTAAATTTGAAGGATATCTGCAATAGTTTGAAATCTCATGATTTGTTATTCTTTCACTAATTCTCTTCATATATTTTGCAATTATGTATCAATGTTAGAATGGCTTGATACCATGTTATATAGATATTTATACACACACACACACACACAAAGAAGGTGAATACTGCAGTAGGAAATTAAAACATGAGTTTATTAAATTCTACCATAATTAAAATAAATAATGTTTCGGTTCCAATCTGAGCCTTTTTAAAGGTTTTACATTGAAAAGAGCTCAGATTGGAGCTGAAACGACGTGGTTTCTTTAACCCCCTTTACTACCAAGTGATTTTTGTTATCATATCACTTACTTGAAACGCAGGATACAACGTTAACAATTAAATATAGGGTAAAATAGAAAATTTGCACATAGATTGTTGGTCTGAAAAAATTTAAATAATCTAAATTTTTTCATTTTAAATTTTTCATGTATGAAAGATTCTGAACTCTAGATGGTGTCCTTTATCTTATGCAAAGTCCCACGGGGTCTGCAATATCAGCATACAGGTAGAAACGGTCTTTGTGTCAAATTCAGTAACTGTAATACTGATAGATAATAAAATGTTCATTAACCACTTGGCTGCTATGGACGCACTCAGCGCGTCCAGCCAAGTGGTTCTCCTCTCCTGTGCTATGGACGCTCTGAGCGCGTCCATGCACAGGAGGCAGCAATCGGCTGGATTTTGGACGATTGCTGTGCCCCCCCGGTGTGGGCTGACATCTTGGATGACATCTTGGATGTCAGCTCTGGCACTCCGGGACCCCGGCGGGGCCATTAGATATCATCGCGGCGGTGCGATGACATCTAATTCAGGCGCCCCCCGCGTGTGCAGAGGAGGTGACTGAAAGGGAGGGGGGAGGACCTCTCTCCCTCCCGATCGCCGGGGGGCACAAAGTTAAGGCAGGCACTGTTTGGAAGGGCACAGCCTGCATAGCATGATGAAGCCAGTCCTGGAGTTAACCCCTAGCTGCCACCAATGGTGGAGATAGAGGGTTCATTGGAACCCCCTATCTCCCGATCCGTGGGAGCTAGAGGTTAATGTTTGATACCGTTGAATCGGCCAGAGCATGGCCTTGCCAACGATATCAAACTTGACCGTGTAAAAAGTTTTTTTTGGAAAAAAAATGTAAAAAAAATTATAAAATAAACAAGTTTTTTTTTTGTTTTGTTAATGCAGCAATATTGTTCCCATTTCAATTATAATGTGAACAATGATGCTGCACTAACGATTTTTGTATGCGGTGCCTTTGTTAAAAATAGCAAAATTCCCCCCCCCAAAAAAATGTAACGAGTCCCCATTTCAATTTTTTTTAACAAGCGCACCCCATAGAAATTATAACCACAAATGCTCACATGTTAAAATGTGAAAAAAAACACTTTACACATTGTAAATTATTGAAAATTCTAATTTTATTGCATTTTTTGTTATAATATACAGACAGGACATGACGTATACATATAAAGATGACATATTATGAATCTGCCGAGTCTGCCGGAAAGAACGATATATAATTTGTCTGGGTCATATATTAAAATAAGGCTTCAAAACGCGGTTAAACATGATGAGCGAAACCGGTAAAAATGGACTCAGCACAGAGGCGTGAAAAGGCTCAGCAGCGAAAGGGTTAAATTGGTCATTAAAATGGTGAATTATTAGCATTGCAGCATCCAAAAAATATCAACAGAATATAAATATAATATATGTATGTGGCATAATGCCTGTAATTTGGAATTATGGTAACACCTTGTAGCTGTACTGTAGAGGGACTTTCAATCATTATAACCCACTGAATCTTAGCAGTGAGTGACCCCAGAGCGCTCAGTGTATCCTGCCCTTTCCTTAGCTGCTGTCATGCAACAGTAGTGTATTTGAATTTTTTGTTACAGTGAGGACTGGGACTGCTGAATGCAGCACGTTTTACCATAAAAGCAGTCGATTTCATTTCTCAACAGGGGGCACACTAAACTTGCTTTGAAAAGGTGAGAAAATGGGGTTTTGATATGCAAATTATTGCTTTTCAATTTAATACAATCTAATATCGAATTAGCTCAATTTTGGTAGTGAAAGGGTTAAATTATGGTATAATTAATAACATCTTGTTATATTTAAACTCACTAGTGCATCTCCCTTCCTTGGCTCTTTTTTTTTTTTGAACTACTGCACCCTGGAATGAGCACCTTTTAATTGTAATCAGAGACACTTTTGGGGAGTGAGTACTGTACTTTTGTATTTGTTATATACTGTATATTTAAGTCAGAATATTCAGGGTAGATATACCATGATGCAAATGTTTGCGTGCATTTTTATGGTCACAGTGCTTTGGCAAGTGTTTTGAATGTTTGAATGCTTTTTTATGGCATTTTTGTCATTGATGTTGATTAGGACTAGAGTTGATTTGTATTTGATATTTATTGCTGAGAGTTAACTTTGTGGCATTCCACCTTCCACCATGTAATAATAAAATTATCAAATGAAGCAATTACAGTTTTACTGCTCACTCATTAGTGAAGAAATAAATTCACATGAAATTGAAACATTGGATTCTGTAGTGTGTGAGTGTTTAAAATAGCCTTCATTACCATAAATCTACTGGTAAAAAGGTGTAATCCAAATTCTGGGCAATTTGTCAATTCACCGAATCAATGAATGGACACCTCAATGAATGAACCGAAAAACGAATCATATGGGAACTATATTTGCTTGTACTATATGTGTGTTTGAATTTCTGTTGAACCAAACTGGTGGTCCCAAGAAATTCAATCAGACCAAAGAGATCATTATTATCTGTTAAAATGTTCGCTGCTGAGGCATTTCACCGCTGTGTGCTGAGCTAATTTTTACCGCTTTTGCTCATGTTTAAATGCGATTTGAAGCCACATTTTATTGTATGACCCAGACTTATATATCATTATTATATATACATCATGTCCTGCCTGAATAGTATAACAGAAATGCAATAAAATTAGAATTTTCAATCATCTACAGTGTGATTTTTTTTTCACATTTTAGGCTAGGTCAGACGAGCGTGATTTCTACAGACTGTACGTCCTTGCACATGGACGTACGTCAGTACGGAAGACACAGTAGTGGCCACACAGTCCGTTTATTCACTGACATATATTTTGACAGATGTAGGAGGGAAAATAAATTAAAAAGCAAAACCATTTTGTCCGTGAAAAATGCTGGACGTATAAATGCAGTCCGTCTGACCACGTTCCATCACTCACACACAAAGCTATGCAGATGTTGCGGACGCAGCGCACTTTGTGCGGCCGTTCTAGGGGATGTACGTTCTTGCCTGCCTTGCGTCCGTGGGCCGCGGCCGTTGTGCGTCCGCAGTTCAGTGCGGACGTACTTCATGTGTCAGGCTCCAATGGGCTTTCTGTCATGCTATCACGGACGTACTTTTAGGCGCAATCACGGACGTGAACACTACGCTCGTCTGACCCCAGCCTTAACATGCGAGCCTTTGCGGTTATATTTTCTATGTGCGCTTCTAGGTGTGCTTGTTAAAAAAATTAGATATGGGGACTCTTTAAGTTTTTTTTTTAGGGGGGAAATTACATGATTTTTAGCAAACGTCTCCATAGAAAAAATCGTTAGTGCAGCATCATTGTTCACATTATAATTGAAATGGGAACAATATTGCCTCATTAATAAAATAACAAAAAAAGTTTATTTTTTATTTTTTATATTTTACATGGTCATATTTGGTATCATTGGAAAGGTCATACTCTGGCCATTCCAATAATGCCAAACATTAACCCCTAGCTGCCATGGATCGAGAGATAGGGGGTTCCAATAAACCCCCTATCTTCACCATAGGTGGCAGCTAGGGGTTAACTCCAGAACTGACGTCATAGCGCTATGTGTGATGATGCCAGTCATCAAGTGGAGATCCCGGAAGCTTGGCCGACATCCAAGATGCCGGCCAGCTCTGGGAGGGGACCGCGATCCGGCGTCTATTGGCACCGAATCGCGTTCCAGCCCCCGAGGGGTTAAAGTCATCCACCGCTTGGAAGGGCAGACTGTGCCCTTCTAAGCGGTGCCTGCTTTTTTGCGCTGCCCCCAGCCGATTGGGAGGAAGAGAGGTCCACACCCCCCCTTCAGGCACCTTCCCCACACTCAGGGGGTGTGTGTCTGTGATAGATGTCATCTCGCTAGCGAGATGACGTCTATTGTGCCCGCCGGGGTCCCGGATGCTGGGCTGACATCCAAGCACGCCCATAGCACAAGAGTAACCACTTGGCTGGAGGCGCTGAGCGTGTCCTTAGCAGCCAAGTGGTTAATATAAAAGCTTTATAATTAACGTAAATAAAAAAAATGAAAACAACATACAATAAAAAATGTTTATGTTTACTAGTGTATAATATATATTTCTTAAAAAATACATATATCTGTTATTGCTACAAATACAATACAGCAAGACTTTAGGGCCCATGAAACTGCTGCAATTACAAATGTTGGAGTTTGCCAAAATTACCTGAGGAAGCCAAAATCCTTTTAGGAGAATGTGCTGTGGACAGGCGAAACAAAATGAAAACTTTTTGGTTAAGCTGATCATTCTGCTGTTTTCAGAAAAAAATGAGGCCTTTAAAGAAAAGAATACAGTCCCAACAGTTAAGCATGATGGAGGTTTGCTGTTGTTTTGTGGTTTCTTTGCTGCTTCAGACACTGGATGACTTGACTGTGTGCATGGCATTATGAAATCTGAAGACTTCCTAAGAATTATGTGGTGCAATGTAAGGGCCCAGTGTCAGAAAATTGGGTCTCCATCAGAGGTCATTGGTCTTGCAGCAGAGCAATGACCCAAAGCACATGTCAAAAAGCAGCCAGAAATGGTTTAAGACAAAGCGCTGGAGAGTACTGAAGTGGCCAGCAATGAGTCCAGATCTTAATCCCATAGAACACCTGTGGAGAGATTTCAAAACAGCAGTTGGGAAGAGGAACCCTTCCAATTTGAGCGACCTGGAGAAAAGGGGTCTACAATTCCAGTAGAGAGGTGTAAGAAACTCATGGTTACAGGAAGCGATTGATTTCAGTAATTTTTTCCAATGGGTGTGCTACCAAATATCTAATTGAGGGTGCCAATAATTTTGTCCAGTACCTTTTTGGAGCTTTGCGTGGAATGTGTCTGATTTGGGTTTTTTTCTCCACTTTTTTGTGTCATACCAATACAAACAAAGGACGTAAACATAAGAATGCCTAAAAACTTGTATTTGCAACAATTCGCTGGGCGAAGTGGTGCATTATCCGACAGAAATTTCAGGGATGCCCATATTTTTGGCCATGACTGTAAACTCTCTATAATCCCCAATGCAAATCTTAAAATACAACTTTTAATTACAATATATTTAAAAGTGTGTAGCAAAATTTAATGAAACCAAAAAAGGAATCAAAAACTAATAAGTGCTACCACTTGACATAACCCACCAATAATGAAAAGAAAATGTAGTAATAATAATAAAATAATCTGTAGATTAAAAATCATTGAAAAACAAATTGCTGTCACTATAGGTGCTTATCCATCTGTCCTAAATACTAGAAACAGAATACTGAAGCGGCCAGGGCAGAGATACACATGGGCAGCCACATTCATCCCTTGATTTTGCAGAATGCTGGGTGGTATAAACTACACTGGACATTTATGTAATTACAGAGGCTTAGTTAGGGAATTCTACAATTAATTTAGGTTAAGGTGGGGTGGGCAGTTATAATAGGGGATAAGTACTAATTTTTTTAAATTATTCAATCAACCAGACAGTTAATATATATATATATTTGGGTTTTTTTTAGAAAGGATTTTACCAGGAAGGATTCATTGAGATTTCTCTCATTTTCAAGTATGTCCTGGGTGGCGAGTATGTACCATTAGGTGTCTTGCCCAAAGACACTTACTTGAGAGGTGCTCTTGCTGGGATCAAACCCATGACTCCACAAGCTCTCTCCACACAGAGCAGTGATGTTGCCTCTACTCCACCCAGCCGTGCAGGGCTCAACGTTTTGGGTTATACATTACTAAAGGTAAAGAAAGAGCTACTCCCCACCAATGATTGCACCCATTATTTTAACAGGCAAATCCTACAAGGTTATGTATATCATCTGTTGCTGTTCCTCCACATAGTTCTGTCCCAGCACTTATAAACCTTTTTCTCTTTCACCTGTTTTTATCTCAGTCAGCATTTGCAATCTTAAATATGTCCCTGCACTCCTACTCTTACCTGCCCTGTGCTCCTTTGCTGCCAAGACCAGATGTACAAGCTACCAGCTCCTTTGTGTAGTCTGTTCCCCATCCTGTGAGTGTTTTCCTGATATTCTATCTTCCTTTTGTGTCACCCTGTCTCTGTTTCCAGTCTCATTCTTATCCTTCTAGTCTGTGTACTGTATAACCTCTGCCTCCCTGTATTCTATCTTATCCTTTTGTGTCCCTGTGTCCTGTATACCCTATTCCTCTCTTTGCCTCGTTGAGTCCATTCGTATTATACCTATTGCTGCAGTTCTAGACTTTGTATTACTTATTACCTATCCTGTTTTGCAATTTATTCCTCCAATATACCACCTGTTACACTCTATACCCACCTCAGCGTTTTGTATCACTACAAACTGAGGTCATACGCATTACACTCCATTACTCCTGCCATGACAGGTATAAACATGAGGTAACACATAAGCCAAATTCCATTCGTCACAGTGGGTAGGACCCAGGCTTTATGTGAAATGCAGCAAAAGGTTGTTTAGCTTCAAGAAATGGGAAGTGATTAAAGGAAATTAGCGAAACCATTGAAAATGTGCAGTTCCACCGTCAAGGAAAAAAATTAAGAATTTCTAGTCAACTGTAAACGTTAGGAATCACCCGTAAGAGGATGTGTGTCTGTATTGACTCGTCACACTGTGAAGAATGATGGTTTGAGTGGCCAAAAAATCTCCAGGAATAACAGCTGTTAAATTGCAGAAATAAGTTGTGTCTTGGGGTCTGAACGTCTCCAAAGCTACAATCTGATGTCACATATATCACCACAGGTTGTTTGGAAGGGTTTAAAGAAAAAAGCCTCTACACTTATCCACAAACAAATGTAAACTTCTTCCATTTGCCAGACACTACTGGAACTTCAAATGGGATCAGCTTTTGTGGTCAGATTAAACAAAAATACAGCTTTTTTGGTAATAAACACCAGAGGATGGTTTGGCTCATACAGAGACATAGGTATTGTATGTATTTGTCCATCCAAAAATATGTTTCAGCACTAAAATGCATTTTCTATTTTAAGTTTCACCTGTCACTGCAGTGTCTAAGCAGTACCTTCACAGAACACCTGCGCACAAAATTATCATCAAATCTCACATTTTACTATCTGATAGGTCCACTATATAGCAAAGAATTTTAATGAATATTGACTGCACGTGAATGCATGGAAAGGCCAGCCCTGTATATAACAGAATAGGGATTAGGGAATAAATCCAGCCAAATATACAAAATACAATAATGTCCAATTACAATGTTGCAGTTACGAAGGCAATTAATGAACTTTTCTAGAAAGAATAGACTATACGGGTTATTTTCGTGGCCATTCAGCTATGCAGAGAGCAGGCACTTGGCCAAATTTTGGCAAACTGCCAGCAAAATACAGTGCTGTTCAACGACAGTGAACTCCTCATAGAGAAGCAATGGTACTCTATTCACAGAACACCGAACAGCAGCGAAAAGTTGCCAAAATGCCCTGATGTTCGGTGCTTTCATTCAGCAGGTTAAATCAGGCGAATCCCATAGGCTTCAATATTAAAAATATTCCCATTTTTATCTAATATCTAATAAACCATTTATTCTTTTAATCTGAAGTAAAAAATCTCTTTTTTTTTGAGCATTTTTGGGGATTTTTTCAGCAAATTTCTTTGTCCGAACTATTTAAAGGCGGTATTTCTTTTTTCTGTTACAGACATTTTTAATATTATTCATAGGACTTTATAAGTTAATTCCAGTCATTTCTGTTCAGTAGGTTTTTGCAAACATTTCAATTTTGACACTTCCAATTTTTTTTTCTTTTTTACCCTTGTCGGCTTGTCGGCTTTTTTCTGCGGCTGGTTGGCGCTGTGCTTGGCATCTCGTCAAGTGCTCTTGGTGGCTGTCCGGCGGGTTTGCGGTGGTGGATGTCCGGTGAGTTTGAGGCGGTGGCCTGTTGGTTGGCGTTGGCAGGTGGGGGCTTTGCGGCAGCCGGTGGGTTTGCAGTGGCTGTCCGGCAGGTTGGCGGCAGCGTTCGGCAGCCAATCGCTGCACTTCAGGGACCCTGCAGGGAATACTGAATTCACCACAGGGTCAGCGAATTGGAATCTCTGAAGTGCGGTGAATCAGAGAGCAACGAAATGTAGGTGACATTTCGGTGCTCTCTGAATAACCCTGTATGTAATGAAATGCTATGTTCATTCTCGCTGGTTCCATTCCACAGTAGTTCCTTTGTTATATGATCTTATGTTAAGAGTTTGTCAGTTTTAAATATTCACTTTTTCTAGTATTCTACCTAATAGTTTTTTTTCTCAATTTATTAAAGGTCTTCCATGAAAAATGATCCAGAGTAATCACCCAGTCGATAACGTGAAAGAACAAAACATATTTAACATATATTACAGTCTACGCCTCTCAAATGAAAACATAAAATGCTTTCTGGAAAGGAAAATGGAAATACTTATTTAAAATACTATGATATCCAAGACTTTTTAATGGGTGTTTGATGTCAACTTAGAAATAAAATCAAATAAGTTAACACTGGCATTATATCAGAAAACATGTGGCTCTAATGGGTTTTCACATAAACCATATCCTGTGTTAGAATGCTATTGATTCTAATTGGTAACTTTCTGTTACAAAAGGATTATTAGAAAAAACAATTGGGAGAATTGGCATTCTTAAACTGGGCCAGTTCCATGGTGCTATCAAAGATGTAGAGTAGGAAAGAAAACTCCAAAGCTCATCCAGAAAAAGAAAAATGAAACCAGCAATCGTGAATGCCAAACAATATAGGGCATGTTTCCAAGTCAGGTGTAAGCATACCACTGTAAAGAAAGGGGGGGCCAAGCACTCCCAGTAATAGGCAAAGGCACTTTTATTTGCGCACTAAAGCAACATTTCTGCTGCACAAACAGTTTTTATCAAGCATGGATTATTTGAGAACCCATAACTCTGAGTTCAGACCAGAGGCGTAACTAGAGACCTCAGGGCCCCGGTGCAAGAATCCACGGCGGCCCCCCCAAAAAGATCCATATTTAAAAAAATATGTATTCTGCAATATAATAGTACACCATTTATATAAATTGTTTCAACTTACTTTAATTGTTAACAGTGTTGGTCACTGGGCAGGTCGCACGGATAGCCTGCAAAATATAAAGAAAAATCCATAAATCCATTAGACAGACTTATAGCAAAAGATCCGTATGGCAACAAGAATATGACAATTTAAATTAGATTAATAGATTTAGAAAATATAAAGACTGTACATACACACAAACTTACTCAAATTTACATATATACATGTATATCCAGACTCAGGCCCCAGATACATGTATACCCAGACATCAAACCCCAGATACATGCGTACCCTGACATCAGACCCTCAGAAACATGTATGCCCAGACATCAGACCACCAGATATCAGACCCTCAGAAACATGTATGCCCAGACATCAGACCTTCAGTTCAGACCCCCAGATAGCAGACCCTCAGTTCAGACCCCCAGATATCAGACCCCCCCAGATATCAGACCCCCCCAGATATCAGACCCCTCAGATATCAGACCCCTCAGATATCAGACCCCCAGATATCAGACCCTCAGTTCAGACCCCTCAGATATCAGACCCCTCAGTTTAGACCCCCAGATATCAGACCCTTCAGTTCAGACCCCCAGATATCAGACCCCGCAGGTCAGACCCCAGATATCAAACCCCTCAGTTCAGACCCCAGATATCAGACCCCTCAGTTTAGACCCCTCAGTTCAGACCCCCAGATACATGCTGTATACTCAGGCGCCTTCCCGCACGCACATACCAGTGGAGCCGGACTCAGGGGCTCCGAGCACACACAGCAGCACTACCTGGTGGTTCCGGCGGGAGAACAGCTTGCAGAAGGATCCGCCCCCACACTTTGTAATGTGCTCACCGGCTGGCTGCATGTGTGTGTGGGCACAGTCAGCCAGCGGCGCTGCTCCCAGATTCCGGCACTGATTGCCAGAAACCACTGCCGAATTGAAGCACCGTCTGCAGCTGCCTGGGCCCCCCTCCAGTGATGGAATGCCAGGGCCAAGTCACAAGTGTGATCGCTGCGACCCTGGTACTTCCGCCACTGGTTCAGACAATATTTTAGACACCATTTTTAGCCCCCATGGGGCATTTTTCAAGCAAAAATAAATAAAGCACCTGTGAGGACTGAAACATTGTAGTCATACTTCCTAGCATTGGGAGGAATGTATGCTGGTCAGAGAGGGGACCTGGCGTCATTGATACCACCATTGTCACCTCCATCAGTTAAGCAGCAGCGGAGTGACCATTTGCATAGAGGAGAAAGTTAGTCTTGCATGTTGACATGATACACTTCCTGGAAACCCTACTTACACTTTATCAATCGCGTTTCAAGTTTATTGTGGGTATTCCTCTTGTGTCTCTAAAAACACAACATCACAGAATAAAACTTGTCTGGTGGGATAAAAAGTGGAAAAGGCACACAAAAATTTGTGACAGTTATATATATCACATTCATTAAAAAATGGACTAGAGACTTGGAATAAAATAAGAATATATATGGACTAGTTAATGTTTTATACTATTGCTAGCAGGTGCAGATTTTAAATTATGCCCATTGACCATCAAAATAAGTAATCCAATTTGTAATATACACAGATCCTAGATATATATGTAAAAGAAGACAAATGACATAACATCCACATAGGTATTTTAATATTTCTAAATCTCCTTGTTTAAGCAGTGAACATAAGTTTGGACATACAGTAACTGTTCATTTATAGTCTAAAGGCTGAGTAGGAAGTTACTGTTACACAAACTATCTTACTCATAAATAAATCCAAAGACACAGTTCAGCAGAGTCCATTATTTGCAGCTTTTCACACATGCATTTTTAATCAGTATTATATTTCATAGAGATCTATCATCGCTCACAAGTGTAACAGACCAGTCCTTCTTGAACACATATCAGTTCTCTGTGTTCATTTTTCAAAGTATTTTTTCCTTCATAATTTGTATAAATCTAGTGCTTTTCTGACCTGCAAGGCTGTCTTCTTTTAGAAGAACTGAAATAGTGTCTGACAAGGAAGAACAATTTGGATTCTTATGCCAGACAGAAAAAAAAAATCTTTAATGTGGAACAATATCCAGGTCACCCGCAATGCAAAATGTGAGGAATGCAAACAGATGCAGGGACTGTTTTTCAGTAGAGCCAAAAAAAAAAAAAATGAACTTCGGCAACAGCTTTCAAAAGCCCTACAACATTTAAAAACTTTACAGATCAGTCTGGGGTTTAGTTCTTTGTATGTTTTTGTTTGATTCTGTGTCTGTGTTCTTTAGCATTCCTTTCATATTTAACAATATGAAAAGCATGCTAAAGAACATAAATCTCATGTGTTGTTCAAAAGTACGTAAATTAGATAAGCAAGTAAGGAAATTAAAAGAAAGGTCAATATTATTATTTTATTGTCTTCTTTTTTTCCACCCCCAAATTACTGTTGCCGGCAACAGGTCCAAAGAGTTGTTATATAGTTATTAAATGCCTTTCTGATGCAGGCTGATCAATTGTTTTATTTTCAGTCTCACATTATTCGTTAAAATAATTACTGTTTTATAAAATTTCACTTAGTAATCTTTACATGTCATATAATGACCTTACAACGACATACTAGATCCATAAACAGACCAGCACTCTCCCAAAGCAATTAATGAAGACAAAGGGAAAACACAAACCAGTAGTGGATACCTCCAGCAGCAGTCGTACAAGAAAAAGGAACAGGTACACAATGTTTTCCTCGGCTCAGAATTTACATGTAAGCGGAATGTTTCAACTCAGAAAACGTTTTCAAGCCTAATTCATTTACCACACTTACAAATATATGTAGCAGCTTCAAGCAGCATTTCAATTAAGTATCTAATCATAGTTAAAAGTACTTAGCCTCTTCAGTACCAACTGGTTATCCATAAAGCCACTGTCAGGAACCAATGATTTTGGAAAACCACTTTAGAACAGCCATACTTTACATTAAAAATGTGATGTAGAACCCTACAGCACATACTGTATACATGCAGTGTGCCCTATGTGACAGACAGAAGGCTCTATCTGCTAGACAAATACCAGTACTGCCACTGCGGTGCAGCTGAGTCTGCCGTGTCTCCAGGTGTCTTGTATGATGTGCTGGTACTTTAAAGTCACATTCTGGAGCCCATATGCAAACAAATTTTGGTTGCATTGCTCTAGAATAAGATCAGTTTGAGTTAACTTAGTGATGGGCCCCTGCTTGTGCTTTTAAAGATTGAGATATCTCAATCATTGATAGCATTATTACATAACCACTTAAATCACTACCCTGCTGTGTATGATGCATGTGTGAATACCAAGCTTCCATATGTATCATTGATACATTGAAAAACAAAACAAAGTAATGCAAAGTCTACTTTTTAACCCCTGTACTAGAAAGATCAAGCATACTTGATCTTCAAAGCACCTGCTGGCGCACCGATAATGAGTATACTTGATATGGTCTAATTCTGGAGCGAGGAAAAGGAATTTTATTTATTACAAATGAAATTCCTTTGCACATGGGCTCCAGAATCTCTGGCATGACACCTGAGATGCAAATGTATTGTTCCGTGGCGCTCAATATCCAGCAGGATTCGCTTAAACCCCAACTAGGTGCTTCCCGTCACCCAAAAATAAGTTTGAGTAGTGTGACTAGGATTTTCCCTTTCACCTATCCAATTAGCAATGGTTTACTGTATTGCACTATTTGCTGTGTTTGTGCTTCCTTTGAGGTTTCTCGCTTAAGGAGAATTTAGTGGAAATTTATCTACGGTGTCAGTCTTCATCAGCTACACTAATCAAGAATGCTGTATTTGCTGATTTCCTTTCTTTATATGTAAGATATTTTACCTTCGGTGTTTCCCACGGGTTTTCTGTGACGCGCTACCCCTATTTTTTATTGTTATGACACCCAAGATGCTAAAACAGTTTGAACAGCTGAGAGTCTAAAACATGGAGTCCAGCTGATTCAGCATGGAGCTCCAGCTTCAATAGCTCTTTTTGGCTAGCAGATGGTGATATCTGTCTGTCAAATAGGGCTACTACAATAAAAAATAAATTGTAAATTTTTTTTGTACAATTAATGAAAAGTGATTTTAAAAAATGTTGCTATTACATGTGCTCAATTAAATCTGCAATGCCAATTGTATACATCATATTAAAAAATATATTTCTTTGATTACGAAAACAATAAAAATTAGACATGCAACTTCTGACCACCTTTAAAACTAAATTTCCTTTTCCAGTTTATATAATTCTAAGTCATTTTTAGTATTTTGCGTGCAATAAAAGTATTTTATAAAACAAATAATTCAAAATGTTCTCGACATACAATTTAATAATAAGCACATAATTTAAAGAAGCATAAATATGAGCTCAGATACATACTGTACAACAGGGACAAATAAATGGTAAACAGTCAAACGGCATCTAAATTCCTAATTACTAATGGAGCACAGCACACCTGACAACAGGACAGGTGCAAGACTATGCCAATCAGGGCTCAGAGTCCTGATTGAGCAAATGTTGCCCAATCATGGGCTCACAGAGCTAAGTCCAGCAGCACACTATATAAAGCTTCCCCGCAGCCCCAGCACGTATTTTTTTGCAGGAGTGAATCAGAGAGGAGAGGAAATTGTTTGTTGCATAACAGGCTGTATCACTGAGTTATATCTGCTTTCTGAAAATTTGAATCTGTGTCTTGGCACTGCCAGCTATAAGGGTGTATGACTGAGGCATAGCATACTTCTGGAAATTTTAATCTCTGTCTTGGTACTGCCAGCTACCAGGGACAGGCTGTATCACTGAGTTATATCTGCTTTCTGGAAATTGGAATCTGTGTTGGCACTGTAAAGGCTATCAGGGACAGGCTGTATCACTGACTTATACCAGAGTTCTGTGAATTTGAATCTGTGTGTTGGCACTGCCAGCTATAAGGGCGTATCACTCAGTTATATCTGATTTCTGGAAATTGGAATCTGTGTGTTGTCACTGACAGCTATCAGGGACAGGCTGTATCACTGAGTTATATCTGCTTTCTGGAAATTTTAATCTCTGTATTGGCACTGCCAGCTATAAGAGTGTATGACTGAGGCATAGCATACTTCTGGAAATTTTAATCTCTGTCCCTGATAGCTGGCAGTGCCAAGACAGACTGTATCACTGAGTTATATCTGCTTTCTGGAAATTGGAATCTGTGTTGGCACTGCAAAGGCTATCAGGGACAGGCTGTATCACTGATTTATACCAGAGTTCTGTGACTTTGAATCTGTGTGTTGGCACTGCCAGCTATAAGGGTGTATCACTGAGTAATATCTAATTTCTGGAAATTGGAATCTGTTTGTTGTCACTGACAGCTATCATGGACAGGCTGTATCACTGAGTTATATCTGTTTTCTGGAAATTTTAATCTCTGTATTGGCACTGCCAGCTATAAGAGTGTTTAATCTCTGTCTTGGCACTGCCAGCTATCAGGGACAGGCTGTATCACTGAGTTATACCTGCTTTCTGGAAATTTGAATCTGTGTCTTGGCACTGCCAGTTATAAGGGTGTATGACTGAGGCATAGCATACTTCTGGAAATCTTAATCTCTGTCTTGGCACTGCCAGCTATCAGGGACAGGCTGTGAAGGCACTAGCTGGCTCCCAATATTTGGGTGCACTGACACTGACGCGTGTACCAGATTCCAATCATTTTAATATTTGTATGCAGAGTCCACCCCTGCACTCTTCCACAATACCTCAGAGGGGTTACGGTGTGAAGGCACTAGCTGCCACCAAATGCCCAATATTTGGGTGCACTGACACTGACGCGTGTACCAGATTCATATCATTTTAATATTTGACGGCAGGGTCCACCCCTGCAGTCTTCCACAATACCACAGAGGGGTTACGGTGTGAAGGCACTAGCTGGCACCAAAGGTCCAATTTTAATGCACCTGTTGTTACTTTCATCCAAAGTCTGCATAAGTTTCACCATAATGTAGCCAAAAATCACTAAACTTGTTCTGCGTATCCTAAAACGTCTCCTCTTTTCATACAGGCTGCCGCCCCAAGCAGTTGTATGAAATGAATAGATTAAAGGAAAACCATTTACCTTCATTTGAAATTACATTTTTTTGTTTTTAAATGTTTCTATACATCCGACAAATCCGCCACTTCACTGGCAGGTTATGGGGATCTCCTAGGCACGATATTTGAAGAAATTTTTCGTGTTTATTCTTAACCTTTATTTCATGGAAAAATCACTCTTCCTTTAAAAACATCTTTTTTAAAACTTTTTTTGCTTGTTTCCTGTCCCCCAGGGCACTACCCGGACCCCCATACACATTTTATGGCAAATATCTTGCATACAGTCAGGTCCAGAAATATTGGGACATTGACACAATTCTAACATCTTTGGCTCTATACACCACCACAATGGAGTTGGAATGAAACAAACACAATGTGCTTTAACTGCAGACTGTCTGCTTTACTCAGGTTGAACGATGTAGGATTTACAGCAATTTGCAGATGTGCCTCCCACTTGTTAAGGGACCAAAAGTAATGGGACAGAATAATAATCATAAATCAAACTTTCCCTTCTTAATACTTGGTTGCAAATCCTTTGCAGTCAATCACAGCCTGAAGTCTGGAACGCATAGACATCACCAGATGCTGGGTTTCATCCCTGGTGATGCTCTGCCAGGCCTCTACTGCAACTGTCTTCAGTTCCTGCTTGTTCTTGGGGCATTTTCCCTTCAGTTTTGTCTTCAGCAAGTGAAATGCATGCTCAATGGGATTCAGGTCAGGTGATTGACTTGGCCATTGCATAACATTCCACTTCTGTCCCTTCAAAAACTCTTTTGCTGCTTTTGCAGTATGCTTTGGGTCATTGTCCATCTGCACTGTGAAGCGCCGTCCAATCAGTTCTGCAGCATTTGGCTGAATATGAGCAGATAATATTGCCCGAAACACTTCAAAATTCATCCTGCTGCTTTTGTCAGCAGTCACATCATTAATAAATACAAGAGAACCAGTTCCATTGGCAGCCATACATTCCCACGCCATGACACTACCACCACCATGATTCACTGATGAGGTGGTATGCTTAGGATCATGAGCAGTTCCTTTCCTTCTCCATACTCTTCTCTTCCCATCACTCTGGAACAAGTTGATCTTGGTCTCATCTGTCCATAGGATCTTGTTGTATGTAGAAGAGGATAAAGGTCTCGCTGACTGCCTCAATGAATATTTTTGTTCAGTCTTTGCAGAAGAAAAGGAAGGAAAGGGACCTCAGTTAGGAGAGAACACTAAAGAGACATTTACATATCAGTTTACAGAGGAGGAAGTTCTACAGCAGCTGTCTAAAGTAAAGACAAATAAGTCAATGGGGCCTGATGGGATCCACCCTAAATTATTAAAAGAGCTCAGTGATGTAATAGCAAAACCATTAACAGATTTATTTAACCAATCCTTGTTAATGGGAGTCGTCCCAGAAGACTGGAAATTAGCAAATGTTGTGCCCATTTAAAAGAATGGTAGTAGGGAGGAATCGGGGGAACTATAGGCCAGTTAGTCTTACGTCAGTAGTGGGGAAATTAATGGAAACCATGTTAAAGGAAAGGATTGTTGAACATCTAAAAACACATAGATTACAGGATCAGAAACAACATGGGTTTACCTCAGGGAGATCATGCCAAACTAATCTTATTGATTTTTTTGATTGGGTAACAAAAATAATAGACACAGGTGGTGCAGTAGACATTGCTTATTTAGATTTCAGTAAGGCTTTTGATACTGTTCCGCATAGAAGGCTTATCAATAAATTGCAATCTTTGAGTTTAGATTCCAATATTGTTGACTGGATTAGGCAGTGGCTGAGTGACAGACAACAGAGGGTTGTGGTAAATGGAGTTTATTCGGCACAAGGTCTTGTTACCAGTGGGGTACCTCAGGGGTCAGTACTTGGACCCATTCTCTTTAATATTTTTATTAGTGATATTGCAGAAGGTATTAATGGAAAAGTATGTCTTTTTGCTGATGACACAAAGATTTGCAACAGGGTTGACGTTCCTGGAGGGATCAGCCAAATGACAAATGATTTAGGTAAACTAAAAAAATGGTCGGAGTTGTGGCAATTGAGTTTTAATGTGGATAAGTGCAAGATAATGCACCTGGGACGTAAAAACCCAAGGGCTGAATATAGAATATTTGATACAGTCCTAACCTCAACATCTGAGGAAAGGGATTTAGGGGTCATTATTTCAGAGGATCTAAAGGTAAGTAGTCAATGTACTAGAGCAGCAGGAAATGCTAGCAGAATGCTTGGTTGTGTAGGGAGAGGTATTAGCAGTAGGAAAAGGGAAGTGCTCATGCCACTGTACAGAGCACTGGTGAGACCTCACTTGGAGTACTGTGTGCAGTACTGGAGACCGTATCTCCAGAAGGATATAGACATCTTAGAGAGAGTTCAGAGAAGGGCTACTAAAATGGTGTACGGCTTGAAGGAGAAAAGTTACCAGGAAAGGCTTAATGATCTTAACATGTACAGCTTGGAAAAAAGACGAGACAGAGGAGATATGATAGAAACATTTAAATACGTAAAGGGAATCCACAAGGTAGAGGAAGGGAGTATATTTAAAAGGAAACAAAATAGCAAAACAAGAGGACATAGTCTTAGATTAGAGGGGCAAAGGTTTAAAAGTAACATCAGGAAGCATTATTTTACTGAGAGGGTGGTGGATACGTGGAACAGTCTTCCAGTAGAAGTGGTAGAGGCCAAAACAGTAATTGAATTTAAGCAAGCATGGGATAGGCATAAGGCTATCCTAAACAAAAGATAAATCCAGGTTAAGTATCCATGTAATTGGGCAGACTAGATGGGCTGAAAGGTTCTTATCTGCCGACATTTTTCTATGTTTCTATGTTTCTAACTGTGAAGGCTTTGTTAGGTGTTGTTTGGCAAACTCTAATCTGGCCTTCCTGGTTTTGAGGCTCACCAATGGTTTACATCTTGTGGTGAACCCTCTGTATTCACTCTGGTGAAGTCTTCTCTTGATGGTTGACTTTGACACACATACACCTACCTCCTGGAGAGTGTTCTTGATCTGGCCAACTGTTGTGAAGGGTGTTTTCTTCACCAGGGAAAGAATTCTTCGGTCATCCACCACAGTTGTTTTCCGTGGTCTCCCGGGTCTTTTGGTGTTGCTGAGCTCACCAGTGCGTTCCTTCTTTTTGAGAATGTTCCAAACAGTTGTTTTGGCCACGCCTAATGTTCTTTCTATCTCTCTGATGGGTTTGTTTTGTTTCTTCAGCCTAATGATGGCTTGCTTCACTGATAGTGACAGCTCTTTGGATCTCATCTTGAGGGTTGACAGCAACAGATTCCAAATGCAAATAGCACACTTGAAATGAACTCTGGGCCTTTTATCTGCACATTGTAATTGAGGTAATGAGGGAATATCACACACCTGGCCATGGAACAGCTGAGAAGCCAATTGTCCCATTACTTTTGGTCCCTTAACAAGTGGGAGGCACATCTGCAAACTGCTGTAAGTCCTACACTGTTCACCTGAGTTGGATGTACATACCCTCAAATTAAAGCTGACAGTCTGCAGTTAAAGCACATTGTGTTTGTTTCATTCCAACTCCATTGTGGTGGTGTATAGAGCCAAAGATGTTAGAAATTGTGTTGATGTCCCAATATTTCTGGACCTGACTGTATATGCCCTCTTGCATAAAAATCGAACGTTCGCGTCTCATTGACTTGCATTGAGTTCGGATCGTGTTCGAGTTCGAATGCGAACCGAACACGGGGGTGT
The DNA here is from genome assembly GCA_009667805.1 of Leptobrachium leishanense. Classification (NCBI taxonomy): domain Eukaryota; kingdom Metazoa; phylum Chordata; class Amphibia; order Anura; family Megophryidae; genus Leptobrachium; species Leptobrachium leishanense. The sequence goes on along the minus strand of CM019063.1, from coordinate 421,566,115 downwards.
TCGGCTCATCCCTACTCTGATCTTATATGTGTGTTGGAATAACAGAGAAAGGTTCAGCTTATTCTGTTTCTTTCTTTCCACAATTTAACGCTTATCCTTAAATAGACACAAACACCATAGTATGGTATTTTCAGAAGGCAAGCCTTATTTTGGACAAGCAAAGAGAAGTAAATGTTTAAATTTTATTTTTTGTTTAGTTTATCATTTCACAACCCTTATCCCTATCTATAACTCGGAACTTCAGTTATAAAGTGACGAACTCTGGAGTATTTATTTATTTATTTGCAAAGTATTTTACCAGGAAGGATACATTGAGATTTCTTTCATTTTCAAGTATGTCCTGGAGTATATAGCAAACTGCAACAGGGAGCTCATCTATGAAACATTTATAAATTACAAAATCATCCTAAGAGGATTTAACACGTCTTCTTACCAATAACAATGTATTTATAGATATACAGTCAGCTTTCATGTTCCATATCCTGCAAAAGATAAGGAACATCAAAAAAGTATAGATATGGACCAATGATGGTGAGAAGCAGGACAAATTCAATGTTCTTTAGGTTGTGCCCGATCACACAAGGCATACAACTATTTTGACAATGTAAATCATAACCGACCCCAATCCTCTAAATTTTGAAACACAGTCTCTATTATACCCTTTATTACCCCTCATAATTTCCACAGGGGAATTCTGTCCCAATTATTTATACACTAATTTTTCTGTTATGTTTTAAAGAATTATCCAAGTCTGTTATGCCTAAAGAAACAACAGGAAAGGGTCTGTGGGCCTTAGTGCTGCAACGTCACTAGGGTTGGTGTCAGTACAGAAACACATGCAGGGTTATTCAGAGAGAGGTGAAAAGCAGGAGAATGACTGGAGAATGGAAAATTCTAGGTCAAAATAGCCAAACCAGAAAACCTCTCGCATTCATCTCACTTTCCAAATCGGCTATTTTGACCTAGAATTTTCCATTCTCCAGTCATTCTCCTGCTTTTCACCACTCTCTGAATAATGCTGATGGTGTCACCCCCCCCCATGAACCTCCTCTCATTACAGACAATATCGAATCTTTTAAAGGTGAACAGTCTAGTGGATGGTGTCACCCAGTGTTCTCCCCACCCTCATACCCTTGTAGTGATGCCTTTGCCTTAGTTTACTTTATTTTACCTTTGTCCCCCTCTGTTCTCTTAGCCCCACCCATGCATGTCTGGTGGTAGATGAAGTAGATCTGACAGTAGTCACTGTGAACAGGACAGGAGGTAACTCATATTGCTCCCCATTCCTCTTCTATGTCCCTGTCACCCTGTGCACCAATAGGTACAGGGTGTCTGAGTTTATATGTTACAGTTGTTATTGTTAATATTGTTACTGTATGTGTCACTGAAAGCTCTTCCACCCCCCCCCCCCGGAATTTGATCATTAGATGATGATCATGTTGTGGTGTTTATGTAGCAAACACCCCTCTCCTTCTATATCAGTCTATTGTGTCTCTATCGTCCTGTTTGTTTGTAATGACATTTCCTCGATGTTTTAAATGATAAGATTTTAATGTCACACTTATCCAGACAGCCTCATGCCCAAGATGTGATTGCAATGTGCCCTGTTGTTCCATCTACTGTTTGGGTTCTGGCTATGGTTGCGCTCACACGGTCACTACAGGGGGCAAGAAGGCGGAGGGGATCTCCATGTTCTCCCAGTCCCTCCTAACACTGTATATATTTGGTACATGTGTTTCCTTAAAGGTTCCACATTTTTACCACTGTACTGCATCCTGTCTCTTGTATGGGGGATTCTATAATCACACTTTTATTTTATCCATCCTTATGCTTCGACTAATGACTGGTGAAAGTACGGAAGATATCTGGTGAGAGAACAGATGCCCTGCAAGGTAGTGACATTAATGGAGATACCAATGGTGTGCACAGCCCATCTCATTAGGGAGTGCACCGATGGAACATTTTCTAATTACATATGTGGACTTGGAAAATTTTATACAGAACAGTTAATTTTAATTAGGAATAACCAATGTTTATGCAATTATACACTCAATGTTCATGCTATTTATCATGAACCAGTTAAGGAACATCCAAATATCTATTTAGGGGTTCAAAGATGAACACGTCACCCAACATTAGGGTGTGCCTGGGCACACCAGGCACACCCTGTGCGCACGCCTATGAATGATACTGAGATCCAGGTACAGAGAACCATTACAGTAGATATGTTTAGTGTGTATGTTCACTCCCCAGCCCTCACCCATGCTTAGCTATAATGAAGTGGAGGTGGGGAAAGATGCTTTCTCCCCATGCATCCCCCCATCCACGGGTGTCAGGTGAGGGGTGAATTCAGATGAAATTATTTGTACAAACCAAATTGCACATATTTGTGTCAAAGATACAAGGTACATTAACATGAAAACAAACATACTAGTAAGTTGTACTTTTAATGTTAATTTATTTATGAGAAAACTCATTTCTTTGTAACAGATTTAAATACCGTTAGAACTTAAGTGTAAAATGGTCCATTAGAGATTCAGTCACTGGGCCGGCCCAGCTTGTACTTAAAACAGACATTATTATTGTATATAGAGATTTATGTATTATTTTGCTTTCCCAGTTACGTTTAACTGTGTATATCAACTGCTATTCATTGCACAACCATTTGAATACCTTGAAATTACAACAAGTATGAAACTGGTGAAAAGGCATTTAAATACTTCCTGAAATCGAAAACAGAACGTTGCAGATAAATTGTGTTTAAATATTTCACAAATTTTGCCTGAAACATACACATAGTCTATCTTCCATGTGAAATATCTACAACCGCAGATGTAGCCTGGAATATATCTTTAAATAGACACAGTTGTACAAGAGTCGTGTATCATGGAGATTGGAGAACATTTAATGTAAACATCATTTCAACCCATAAAAATGCAAGGCAATAAACTCTTTTTTAAAAATCTGTCTCACTTAGAAACTACTGTCTGTATATCTACATATGGCCAGAAAATGTCATGCCAGCAAGCACCAATTGCACAAAGGAATGGTCATATTGAGTAACTATATCTATTATTGTCAAGCAACTGCTCATAAAAGCACCAAATAAAAAGACATTTGAAACGTGAGATGACTCAGAGTGCCACAGCTGATATTTTTTAATATTGTGTGGGTTATAACAGAAAGAAAGGTTTTTAGACAAAAAAAGGACAATAAAACCATTCCAAAATCTTGGGATGAAAGAACAGGGCTGTTAGATCCGTAGGATCATAATTTAATCTCCAGAATAAATTTGATAGAAATAAGCATATTATATTGGCAGATAAAGAACCATACTAAAACTGTTAATAATCTAGTGTTATCCACCATTTATAGAAATCTTTACAGATCTATACATTACAACCGCGATTACAATCTAAACTCATGGTATAAAAAGCTAATCAAACTAAATGGCATTTTTATCATCATAAAAAGGAAAAACCTTATTATCTTAATGACTGAAGACATTTAAAGACAGACCATGTAACTGCAGTACCAATGTGTCTGATCAACATGCCAGCAGGAAGACATCCAGTCTGCTATGCATATTGATGGTATTTTACAGTAAATGAACACGTATTACTGGTTTCTTTTGTACTTAATGATATTTTAGTGTGAAATGACATGTTGTAGGAGGTAACCATCCTCTTTGGAACCTAAAACTCTGTAGTACCCAATTACAGGTGTAGAAGGACTCCATTATTATACTGGAGGAAACTGGAAGTAAAAACTAACAAGTAATAAATAAACTATAAGCAAAAAGCGACGATGAGCTTTTGAGTTTTCATTGCTACTTCATGGAATAAAAACAAGATAGAAATCACTTAACACAAAAAATACACAAAAAAACTCACAACTCACCCCATAGTGAAAATGAGGGTGCATCCTGCTGCCTCTTCTCCCCATAGATCAACGGACTATATTCACTAATCTCCGAATTGGCCCCAAATTGCACCGTACAGTGAATTTTGCAGTTCAGTGCAATTTAGAGTCAATTTGTCTGTTCACTCAGCTGTCAATTTGCCAAATACAGGTGAATTGACAGAAAAATATGGTGCAATTCGCCGGCTTTCAGCAGCACTGAAATTTTCCCATAAGAGATTATCGTGTCTTCTATTCACCGAATGTCAAATTGCTGCAAAATTCTGGCAAATGCCCTGATTTTCAGTGTTTCAATTCAACATGTTTAAGCAGATGAATCCCATAGGATTCAATGTAAAAAAATAAAATCTTTTTTGCAAAAACCTTTTTTATTTATATATTTTTTTTTGTATTTTTTAGATGACATTTTTTTATTTTGTAACAGACCTTATTATTCTTTTTTAAAGGACTTTTTCATTATTTAGACACATTTTTACAGATTGCAACTCCTATTAAGAGAATAGGAGACTTAGGGCCACATTACAATCCTAGCGTTAAAAAGCGGGCACAAGGGAGGAAAAGCTGCACCCGCATAGGACTCCAACTGGTTTCCCCCTGCCAGTCATGAGATCCGGCCGGTCGAAGTAGTGATATGCAGGGAGAAACTGGGGGGACTTTTTCCCCCAGTCTTTCCCTGCTCCCGCCGGAGAGAGAGGGCGGTTGGAGCCGTGGTCCTCACCGCGAGACAGGAGGTGAGTATAGCATTCTGTTGGGTTTTTTTTTAGGCTGGTGTTAACGAATTCTTCTTCTTCTGCAGAATCCGTTAACACCAAGTCCAGGCTGTGGTTAACTTTTTGTTAACCACAGCCGGACGTTAATCAGCGCTAGTAGATTGTAATACTAATGCTGATTAACACTTTGGGCTCCCCATGTTAAGTATAGGGAGCACAAAGTACAGTTACCTCGAGCTGAAACGTGCAAGGTACCAAACGCAAATGGGTTACTTAACCCGTTTGCGTTTGGATCGTAATATGCGGTAGACACCGCAGCTAACGTTAATGCTCACGCAAGTGAGCGTTAATGTTAATGTCAAGATTGTAATGTGGACCTTAAAGTGTAAAGCAGGAAACGTAAAGCACCAAATAATTGCACGCAATGCCTTAAAAAGCACCAGTTCTCTAATGTGCTTCTATGATCTCATGTAGGGCTCATGCTACTCTGCATAAAGCAAGGGTTTCAAATCAACAGGTTTAAACAGACGTATCCCATAGGTTTGAATGTTAAAAAAAAAATCTTTTTTTATTTTTATTTTTTGCAAAAACCCATTTTATTTTTTAAAACACCTTTTAGTATTTTTTGTATTTTTTTGACATTTTTTAAAAAACTTTAAAAATTACCTTTTTTCATTTCGTAACTTTTTATTATTTTTTAAAGGGACTTTTTATTATTTAGACACTCTGCATGAAGTAAGGGTGATCATATTTCAATTTTAATTGGGAGATGGATAGATTAACATTAAAAAATTACTTGCAAGATTACTTTAAACTGTCGAGAGTGTGTCCCCATTTGGCTGTTCGCAAAAGTAGCAACTGGGCATGTCAAAATCGATAAGGGTATTTTTGGGAATTATTTTTTTTCTAAGGAGTAGAATCTAGCTTCCTGGCAACAAAATATAAAAAGGCAGACAACAGCCGTCAGCCTGTGTATTAAACCTAATAGGACAGTAGAGCAAGATTAAAAGGGCTCTTCTGTGATTGGTTTGAGGTAGTTTGGGCGTATGTACATATCATCAATATAAAGAAATAAAAGATATCTGTAGTATTCCTCTCCAACTGCAGGCAAATGCCCAGGCCGGGCAACCTTGTTATCCCTTGTAAAACAAACATTATACAAATACAGTGCAATGGTACAAATCAGATGCTTATAAAACATATACCCATGGGGTTCCCCAGATACACGTGGGTAACCCCAATATATGTAGTAAATCAACTTCAATTTATATACCCTACTGCATCGATCTAAAAACAATAGAAGGGGAAACAACACAGGGGTAATAGTATAGTGTGTTAATTAATTGCAATAAAATCATATATTAAAAGTATAAAACAAACAGCACATAACAAAATGTGCAAATAAGCATTTGCCTCAGTGGCTCAGACCAATTGCCTCTATCCTCCAGTCAGCAGTCCACTATAGCGAAGAATGAAGTCCACAGGAGTGGTCCATATGGGAAGACTTTTGGCACATCAGAATATTGCTCTACGCATTTCGTAGGAGCTACACCCTACATTATCAGGAGAATGTCCCCAAATCCCTTATAAAGCTCAATAATGAAAAAAATAATTGCAAAATTAAAAACCACTGGTATAAGATCCATTGCGAGGTCCTCTTCCCCCAACCGTTTTGTTACACACTATTCCTCACTATTAGTTTACAGGATAATCCAGACGTGGACCCCTTGCTTGATGTGCCTAGAGGGATGTCAGCTATACCCTCCTGACGAGGTCTAATAAGGGCTCAATGATCGTCGGGGGTTGCTGCACCTCTCATGCAGAGATGATGTCCTTGGCATTTCAGCACTTACCACCCTTGCTGGGTGTAGCAGTCTGATTTGCATATGGAGCAGTTGTCTCTGTAATGAAACAATAAAGCTAAAACCTTGTGAGACTTGAACGGGCACCCACCGTAGAGCAGGCCACTAGTGCTATTGATTGTTCTCAGGACCCTCACCAACCTCTCTTTTCCTCATTGTTACATAGCTCTTCTGTGCATCCAGGTGAACTCTCCATGGTTTGAGGTAGGACTTGTTCGGAATACGTGGAGCCAGCTGAGTTGCTACAAGAAAGAACTGTCACCTAACGCTGTAGATACATTGATGTGGAAGGAGTGGTGAATTTGTTGGCCATAAGACCTGCCGTAATGCGTGTGGCTTGGGCTGCATATGTGCAGAAGAGGTAATCAGGAAGATGGTTGGCTGAAGATTACTCTGGAAAGCTCTGTGATGTAATACGCATGAGCGTTTGTAAGCGCATGCACAGAAGAACTATGACGCAAAACGATTGGCAGAAGATAACCTCGCAATGGATCTTAAACCAGCATTATTTTTAATTTTAAGGCACGACTGGAGGCTCATATTTTGCATTCTCTTTTATTTTACTAACCTCCAGCAGCAAAGACAGAGAAGTAAAAAAAATGACATGGTAACAAGGTGAACCTATCAAGTAACAGTAGGCATAACCATTAAAGGACAGTGAACCCCTCCAAAGTCCTCTTTTCTTTGCTGCTGACCTCCAGGTTAGTCGGTCTCCTGTGTCGCCTGTGAGGGATTAAGTGTGTTATTTATTTGCTTCCATTACCATTACTTTACCAATACTTGCAGCAATACCACTGCTGAGGTTTTTAATTTCCCACACGCTTCTTTCCTGACTTTTTTACCTGCGCTTACTCTCGCGCCACTCGTGGCCTCAGATGGCTGTCCGCCATCTTGTGGTGGGAAGTCTCCTGCTGTCACGTACCTCTCCTGGCCTCAGTGGCTCTTCCTGTGGCCGACTGAGCTCCTGGTAATTCCTGGGCCCCAAGATCTGTCCATGCTGAGGAGACATTATAATTCTGGTCCTTCTCCTTCAATGACTAAGGTCTGAATGAAAAGAGCATGTGCGCAAGTAGGCATCCTCCCATATAGCCATTACAGCTGCAACTCAACCCGGAAGTCTGGACATGCTGATGCACGCCGGCTGGATCCAATCAACTCGTTATACCTGACTATAAAAAATCTACAAGCTGAGTAAGTCATTGCTCGTTTATTGCGGTTTACAACCTGAGCCTACCTGTGAAATCCTTACCTGAAACCTCTTACCTGTGGAATCCTTACCTGAAACCTCTTACCTGTGGAATCCTTGCCTGAATCCTCACCTGTTACCTGTTCCAGTTACCAAGCTGTTGATCCTTGTCTCCTGGAAAATCTACTAGCAAGTATATTCTGATATTGATACCTGTTGCCGACCTTTGCCTGTTATTGATTACGCCTGATTGCCGCCTGCCTTTATGATCCTTTACTTCTGAACTGACCTTGCTGAGAGACTGTTTATTGCTATATATATAAAGATATTAAATCGTGGTTGTGCTAAGAAATGTTCCAAGAGTTCTCTGTCTAAACATCACTCCTACTGAGCAAGAGAGGTCTGTGTATGCCATTCAGCCCTTTTTACCAATAGCTGTACTGAAAGGGCTGCTACTTCTGCACAATTGGTTCCTCTGGAAAACCGGTACCTGACACCTGCGTTGCGCATCATCTCCGGCTGCCATTTTCACGCGATGAGCGAGTGAGTTAAACGGACTGCAGTGCCTGTTCTTCCTCTCCACCGTAGGTGAGCCCCACTTACTATATATAAATATCTGGGTGAGCCCCTTTGATCCCGGGTGACCCCCATTATCTGCCTATTATTGTACATAGTGCATTTTTCTCAGATGACAAACGTCTTCACCCCTCTGAATGAACCCGGCTTATGATCAACAGGTCCTGATCACACCGGAGGTTTCAGATGGAACTCATGTGGTGGTCTCGTCACATTGATGTCTGGTGTGACGTATCCCCCTGAATACCAGAATATTGGTCCCTATACGCAAGATGCTCTCTAGCCTTCCGATCCTTAAGTGGTCGGCACGTCTAGATAGATATTTCGGTTCACAAGACAGAGTACCCACAAGGGTTAATATCAGACAGATATACAAGGCCTTTAGATAGTTTGTTTTCTCCCCAGGACTTTAGTAATATAAGAGGTAGTCTGCTGTATGCTTAGGGTTACACACAGACTAACACCGGTACCAAAGTTAGGAGCAGAACCGTTAGAGAAGTCGTTGCCAAAATCAGGAGTCATACACAGAGGTGGTTCTTTGCCAATGCCAGGGGTCATACACAGAGGTGGTTCTTTGCCAATGCCAGGGGTCATACACAGGGGTGGTTCTTTGCCAATGCCAGGGGTCATACACAGAGGTGGTTCGTTGCCAAGGCCAGGAATCATACACAGAGAATATTATGCAGCCAGAAACAAAGGTCAGACACGGACAGTACCAAAAATCGCAAGAGCTCTGCGGGAATGCAATACCACGTCAGGGCACGGGTAAAACAGTGAAGCCGGGTTTTAAAACCGGCGGGTCCGCGTCATCACGCCAGGCCCCGCCCCCCGGCGTCCCACGTGAGCGCAACCGGCTGCAATTTCAATCGGCGCCTGGCCAGCGAGCAGCGTGGAAGCCGCTGCCAGGCGCCCAACGGATCGATACGTTACAGAACCCCCCCCTCAACGGGCGGCCACTGGACGACCCCCAGGGGCACGAGGATGAGCCAAATAGAAGGCTCTCACCAACCTAGGAGCATGGACTTCCGTAGCCGGGAGCCAAGAACGATCTTCTGGACCGTAGCCCTCCCAGTCAATCAAGTACTGTAAAGTCCCCCTAGATATCCTGGCATTCAGAATGGCCTTAACCTCAAACTCCTCCGCACCCTCCACGGAGACAGGAGGAGGCGGAGCATGGACCTTGGTATACCGGTTGCATAACAATGGCTTCAAGAGGCTCACGTGAAATACATTGTGTATCCTGATATGAGGAGGCAATGCCAAAGCATAGGAGACCGGATTGAGTCGCCTCAGAACTTTATAGGGGCCTATGTATCTAGGTGCCAACTTCATGGAGGGCACTAAGAGTTTGATATTCCGCGAGGAAAGCCAAACCATGTCTCCAACCTGATACACAGGTGCTTGCCTCCTGTGTCTGTCTGCCTTAATCTTCTGGATGGCACTGCTTTTCTCCAGTGCCTCCTTAACTCTCCCCCAAGTCTCCTTCAAGGATGCCAAATGTTCGTCTAAAGCAGGTATTGTGGTATCCGGAAACGTAGCGGGGAGCACGGGAGGATCGAAACCGTAAACAGTGAAGAAAGGTGAATGTCCTGTGGATTCACTCACTGCATTGTTCAAAGCATACTCTGCCCATGGTAGAAGATCAGACCAGTTATCCTGTTTGTCAGATATAAAACATCTTAGATACTTTTCTATATTCTGATTAGCGCGTTCTGCTGCTCCGTTAGTCTGGGGGTGATAGGCCGAGGAGAAAGATAAGTCTATCCCCACATTCTTACAAAAACCCTTCCAGAATCTGGAGACAAATTGGGTACCCCTATCGGAGACAATCCCAAGAGGAATACCATGTATGCGGACCACGTTGTTTATGAATATGGGCACCAGTTCGAGTGCCGAAGGTAGTTTACGAAGAGGAACATAGTGGCCCATCTTGGAGAACCGATCTATGATAGTAAGTATTACTGTATTACCTCTTGAAACAGGTAACTCCACTATAAAATCCATTGCCAAATGCGACCATGGTCGTTCTGGGATTGGCAGAGGCTGGAGTAAACCAATGGGTACTGTTTTGGGACTTTTATGTCTTGTGCACACCTCGCATACAGCTATGTAATCTTTTACATCTTGGCGTAACGAGGGCCACCAGAAGATTTTACTGATGCTGGACACCGTTTTGGTGATTCCCATATGCCCAGAAGTTTTATTGTCATGGTAAATGTTTAGTAATTCCTCTCTTTCATTTTCAGGTACAAAGAGTTTCGCGGGAGGTCTCCCCTCAGGAGCTGTGCCCTGAACGGTTTGCAACCTTTTCATCAAAGGAGACGAGACATTAATCGTTTTTAGAGGCTATTATCCGTTCTTGGGGTACAATGGGATGCTGATCTTGGATATTATGCTCGTAAGATTCATACTGTCTTGATAGTGCGTCTGCTTTGATGTTTCTGGATCCAGGTCTATAGGTCAGGACATAATTAAAACTCAAAAGGAACAACGACCATCTCGCTTGCCTGGAATTTAGACGTTTAGCATCTCCAATGTATGTGAGATTTTTATGATCAGTTATGATAATGATGGGATCACTAGACCCTTCCAGTAAGTATCTCCATTCTGCCAAGGCTGAAACGACTGCTAACAACTCTCGGTTTCCTATGTCATAGTTCCTCTCTGCCGGGGACAGTTTCCGGGAATAGAAGCCGCATGGATGCAAGGGTTTATCGGGTGCCTCCCTTTGGGACAAGACTGCACCAAGACCTATTTCGGAGGCGTCAACTTCTACTTGAAATGGCAGAGTCGGATCTGGATGTCTGAGAACAGGGGCAGTAGTGAATGCTTGTTTGAGCGCCTCAAAGGCTTGACTGGCTTGGGGTGTCCATTTCTGATTTCTCACCCCTTTCTTTGTCATAGCCGTGAGAGGAGATACCAAAGCTGAAAAGTCTTTAATGAATCTCCTATAATAATTAGTAAACCCCAGAAACCTCTGGATGGCTTTCAGCCCTGGGGCAGAGGCCAGTCAATGATTGCTGAGAGCTTCTTAGGATCCATCTGAAAACCGTCAGGAGTTATTATGTAGCCAAGGAAATGTACTGTTTTTATGTCAAATAAACATTTTTCCAGTTTACAAAACAACCCAGCCTCCAACAGTTTTTTCAATACTTGTTTCACATGGACATGATGGGTTTCAATATCAGGGGAGTATATCAGGATATCATCCAGATATACAATGACAAAAACTTGTAGAAATTCTCTTAGGGTATCGTTTATGAGGTCCTGAAAAACGGCTGGCGAATTACATAAACCAAAGGGCATCACTAGGTATTCATAATGTCCGCTTCGTGTATTAAAAGCCGTTTTCCATTCATGGTCTTTTTTGACCCTTACCAGGTTGTAAGCTCCGCGTAAATCGAGCTTAGTATAAATTCTGGCCCCTTTTAGTCGGTCGAATAGTTCCGTGATAAGAGGTATGGGATATGCGTTCCTTATGGTTATCCTATTCAAACCTCTATAATCAATGCAAGGTCGCAGATCTCCCTCTTTTTTGGAGACAAAAAAGAAACCTGCTCCTGCTGGAGAGGAGGACCGTCTGATAAATCCTCGCTCTAGATTCTCCCTTATGTACTCCTCCATAATGTCGTTTTCCTTTTGCGACAAGGGGTATACGTGTCCCCTAGGAGGCATAGTACCGGGGAGTAAATTTATTGCACAGTCGTATGGGCGGTGTGGTGGTAGGACCTCAGTCCTGGATTTAGAAAACACCTCCTTTAATTCTTGATAACATTCAGGGACCTCTGTGGATAAAGGAGGAGCTGTGGCAATGTTGAGGCTACCGATCACATTGACCCTACCCAGACATTTTGACTGACAATGAGGACTCCAATATTTTATGTCTCTCTGGACCCAATCAATAACTGGGTTGTGTTCTACCAACCATGGAAACCCAAGAACGACAGGACATGAAGGAGATTCAATGATCTGAAAACATATTGTTTCATGGTGCAATACTCCTGTTACCATACATACATGAATAGTGTCGTGAGTAATACGTGGACAGGATAGCGGGTTCCCATCTATGGCTTCTACCATTAGAGGTTTTTCTTTGAGAACCAGAGGTATGAGGTTTTTTGCAGCAAAATGTTTATCCATGAAATTACCTGAGGCCCCAGAGTCCAAAAACGCCTCAGTCTTGAGGTGAACCCTTTCCCAGGTTAGAGAGATTGGTAACAGAATCCTGGATTTTTTTTTTTCATTATCCACAAAGGAGGCATAAAGAGAACCAATAACCTGGGTGTTAGCTGTTCTTTGGCTTGATGTACCACAGTCACCCCTGCTACCCCTAGGTCTTTGAGGACATTGAAGGCGAAAATGGTCTGCCCCTGCACAATAGAAACATAGCCCCTTTTTCCTTCTGTGAGCTCTTTCTGCGTCCGAAATACCAGTTTTTCCTATCTGCATAGGTTCTGCACCTGGCATTTCCCCTCTTACATTTTCCTGGTTACTGGATGTACTGGTATTTCTAGACAATAGAGGTAAAGGAGGCAAGACCCTTCTGGGTCTATCTCTAGGATGTCTCCTTTTCCTAATTTGATCATCCATGGCAATACAAAAATCAATAAGTTGATCAAGTGTCTCTGGCAATTTTAATGGAGCCAACTCGAACATAAAAGTATCGTTTAGGCCTTCAGTAAAGGCTAATGTTAAGACATCGTTAGGCCAGAGAACCTCTGAAGTCAGAGTTTTGAAGTCTATAGCGTAATCAGAGACTCTCCTATTCCCTTGTTTTATATGCAACAAAGACCTACCCGCATTAGTAGCCCTTCTAGAGGGGTCAAAGGTCCGTTTTAGCTCTGAAGTAAAACCCTCGTAGTCATAAATGATAGGTTTCTTGTTTTCCCACAAGGGTGTAGCCCACAACAAAGCTTTCTCTGTCAGATGGTTGATCAGATAACCCACCTTGGCTTTATCCGTCATACATGACCCTGGGTTATTCTCAAACAAAATCTCCAGTTGAGTCAAAAAACCCCGGCACAAACTTGGGGTACCATCATACCGTAACGGCGCCTTCATACTAAGCCTATTTCTTTCGGGAGAGGCCGGACTAACAATAGGCAATACAGGGTCCGGGGAGGTTGTGGTTCCTCCACTGGACCGATTCAACAAGGTCTGAAGAGCAAGAGCAAACTGGTCCATTCTATGGTCCTGCTCTTCTTGTCTGGCTGCGATACGTGCCAACTGTATAGAGAGGTCTGCGGGATCCATTGGCCCTGACGTAATGTCACGTATCCCCCTGAATACCAGAATATTGGTCCCTATACGCAAGACGCTCTCTAGCCTTCCGATCCTTAAGTGGTCGGCACGTCTAGATAGATATTTCGGTTCACAAGACAGAGTACCCACAAGGGTTAATATCAGACAGATATACAAGGCCTTTAGATAGTTTGTTCTCCCCAGGACTTTAGTAATATAAGAGGTAGTCTGCTGTATGCTTAGGGTTACACACAGACTAACACCGGTACCAAAGTTAGGAGCAGAACCGTTAGAGAAGTCGTTGCCAAAATCAGGAGTCATACACAGAGGTGGTTCTTTGCCAATGCCAGGGGTCATACACAGAGGTGGTTCTTTGCCAATGCCAGGGGTCATACACAGGGGTGGTTCTTTGCCAATGCCAGGGGTCATACACAGAGGTGGTTCGTTGCCAAGGCCAGGAATCATACACAGAGAATATTATGCAGCCAGAAACAAAGGTCAGACACGGACAGTACCAAAAATCGCAAGAGCTCTGCGGGAATGCAATACCACGTCAGGGCACGGGTAAAACAGTGAAGCCGGGTTTTAAAACCGGCGGGTCCGCGTCATCACGCCAGGCCCCGCCCCCCGGCGTCCCACGTGAGCGCAACCGGCTGCAATTTCAATCGGCGCCTGGCCAGCGAGCAGCGTGGAAGCCGCTGCCAGGCGCCCAACGGATCGATACGTTACATCTGGACAGTCACGCCATCTTCAGATGACTTGCAGATCTACGACCACAGGGGGTGTAGGTCCACAGAGGAACAACAACTCCATATAAACTGCCTCTAATTGATAGCGGGTTCGTTCGCTGTCCGCAGTGTTTTGCCAGGACCTTCAGGACTGTTCCCTCCTCCTCAGGATGGACAATGTCTCAGCTGTGCAATACATAAATTGCCTTGGAGGCCTTCAATCCAAGCTCCTCTCAGACCTTACTCTGGACCTCTACAACTATTGTTTGGAACAGAACATCTCGCTTCATGCCTAATACGTGCCTGGCTCTGTCAACTATGTTGCCAACTGGTTTTCCAGGTATTGGAGAGACAAAAGCGACTGGACATTAGACCCTGTCGTCTTTGCCCACCTCAACTCCCTTCCACCTGGAATTATTCATCTCCTGTCTCAACAACCAAACACCAGTCTATCTCGGTTGTTTGCTAAATTGTCCGTAATGTTCTCCACCAGGAGTTTTCCTTACCAAAGAAAAGAGGATATTGGAGGGGTTCAGTGTCCTTTTATAGTTATGCCTACTGTTACTTGATTGGTTCTCTTTGTTACCATGTCATTTTACTTTTCTGTCTTTGCTACTGCGGGTTAGTAAAAGAAAGGAGTATGCAAAATATTTGCCTCCTGTCTTTATTAATATTAAGATTATTTTACCACCAAGGCTGGAATAATCCACAATTTTACAATTCTTTTTTTAAATATTGAGCTTTATAAGGGATTTTGCGTCATTTGGGGACAGGCTTCTGATGAAGTAGGGTGTAGCTTCTATGAAATGCATTGAACGATATTCCGGTGTGCCAAAACACTTCCCATATGGACTTCTTTTACAGACTTCATTCTACGCTATAGTGGACTGCTGACTGGAGAGTAGAGGCAATCATAAGGTCTGAGCCACTGAGGCAAATGCTTATATGCACAATTGTTATGTGCTGTTTGTTTGTGAGTTAGTTTTTGCTTTTAATATATGATTTTATTGTATTACCATACTACACTATACTATTCCCCCCTTTGTTTCTCCTTCTATTGTTTTTAGATTGATGCAGTAGAGTGTATCCATTGGAGATAATCTACAACATATATTGGGGTAGCCCAATTGTATCTGGGGAACCCCATGGGTATATGTTTTATAGGCATCTGATTTGTACCATTGTACTGTATTTGTATATGTACAAAATTGATCCTCTATATTAACTGGAAACTTAATTAAATATTTTAAAGGATACAGACATTCCCCCATTAACTCTATAAAATATATGGGCCTATCCTGTGTACTACTTACTTCCCCTTAATCCACAAGTTTAAGATGCCCTATTTTAAAAAATCCTACAAAAATCCACAATGTAGACTGTGTTGACCATCCAGGGGTTGGCAACATCCATGACAGGGCTGTCAAACACCGACCCCTGACATGTTGATTGCCTACAATTCCAATAACACTTGGAATGAAATAGATGGCTAGAGAATCATGGGTGTTGTAGTTCAGCATCATCTGTGGGGCTGGAGTTTGACAGCAATGGTATAGGAGATCATTCCCCACCAGAGTGTTCAAGCTCAACAAGCCAATTATCCGAATGCATTTCTTGTTAAGTAATCTATTCAGCCAGTGAGAAAGCTCCATCTATGGGGCGCCTCTCATTGGTTGACATAGGTTGGCCATGTGTAACCAAATTCACCAATTAGAAAAGGCTCTCTGTCTAGTCAATTGTGTTTACATTGCCACACTATGTCAAACCAACCACAGAAGACTTGAAAGGACAGCTAAAGTGACAACGTAAGTACCAAAAGTTATATTTTTACTTTAAAGATCCACTGACGCCATGATTTAATTGTCAAAATGCAATATCACTGTCTTATTTGCACTTTTCTGAATGATTTTTAAAAAAGTAAAAGATTTGAACTCCAGTACTGTAAAAATAAAATAATTTAAAATATAATCTGATTCCTTTTTCAGATTAGGGTACAAAATGGTATGCCGCTCACAATTTAAAACCTTGATGGATGCATTTCCTCAGGAACCAGCTTTTCTATGGGTACTGAAATAGAGTGAATTTCTCCAACGTTCCTTATACAGTATTTGCCACTAACCTAGTACACAGTTCCCCTTATTATTTTCCCCCATAAGCACTTACAGTAGTTGTGGACTTTGAAAAATTTACTTTGGAAAATTGAGCAAGAGGCATACGGATTCCATATCCAATTGCTTTTGTTAATTTATATATAGTAGTCCCTGTGGACTCTCTATTAACAGCCAGGGAAGAAGAAATGCAATTTAGAAGGCAGCTGTCTCGGGGATTAGTAGGGTTCCTGAAGAACTCTGCTTATTGATTTTTTTAATGTATGCCTTCAAGTAGAATAATCTTGCCAGCAAGTCTGTTTTCCCAAACCATGCCATTGGATCTGACTGGTTATCCATCAGTGGCAACATGCTTGCCCACAATTAGGCACATTTTGTGAAGGTTCAATATTGTAAATCACTACTGGTTCATAAACGTTATTATTTTTACAACTAATTTTTAATCTCTTCATAATCATAATCATCAAAGTATTCTACACCTTATTGTAACAAGGATAACAATTCCTCAGAATGCGTTCGTCTGACATTAGCCGTAGTGGTGTTTTTTTTGCCACGCCCTGGAAAGTGCCAGCCTAGGCCTTGCCTACCCAGTACATAGTTGAAAATGAGAGAAATCTTAATGTATCTTTCCTGGCAAAATAATTTTGTGTTTAAAAAAAATAATAATAATAATTTTTTTAGGGTGTCACCCTAGGGGGTGGTTTCTCCCAGTGCGGGCTGCACCCCCCACCCCCCTTGTGATGCCACTGACTGGAAGCCATGCATACCCATGCCATGACACCGCCTCCACCATGTTTTACAGATAACGTTGCGTGCTTTCGATCATGAACTGTTCCAAGCATTCTCCACACTTTTTTCTTCCCATCATTCTGGTACAGATTAATCTTTCCTCCGTCCAAAGAATGCTTTTCCAGAACTGGACTGGCTTTTTCAGATGTTCTGAAATTCTTCAGGCTTATGAATGATTTGCACCTTGTGGTGAACCCCTCTGTATTTGCTCTTGTGAATTTTTCTCCTGATTGTAGACTTTGACAATGATACGCTCACCTCCTGCAGAGTGTCCCGCACTTGCCTGGGTGTTGTGAATAAGTTTTTCTTTACCATAGAGAGGAACCTGCGATCATCCACCACTTTTGTCTTACGTGGACGTCCAGGCCTTTTTATGTTGCTGAGCTCACCAGTGCGTTCTTTCCTCAGAATGTAACAAGCTGTTGATTTGTTCACTCCTAACGTTGCCTCTATCTCCCTGATGGATTTTTTTTGTTTTTGAAGTCTTACAATGGCCTATGTCACTTGCATGGACAGCTCCTTTGAGCACATGATGTAGCTTCACATCAATAGATTCCATATATCACACTTAGAATCAACGCCAGATATTTTACCTGCTTCATTGATGAAATAACGAAGGAGCAGCCCACACCTGACCATGAAACAGCTTTTGGTTCAATTGTCCAATTACTTTGGTCCCTTGAAAAAGGGGGGATGGCTACTCTCATGGGCTGTAATTCCTAAACCTCCTCCAATTTGGATGTACATACCCTCAAATTAAACCTGAGAGTGTGCACTAAAATTGTGCCTGTGTCCAAATATCTAGGGACCTAACTGTGTATCCAGTCATGGCGGAAATTGTTGGCACCCCAGAAATGTTTCCAGAAAATCAAGTATTTTTCAAAGAAAAGTATTGCAGTATTCATGTTTTGCTATACACATGTTTATTCCCTTTGTGTGTATTGGAACAAAACAAAAATGGAGGAAAAAAAGCAAATTGGACATAATGTCACACAAAACTCCAAAAATGGGCGGGAAAAAATTCTTGGCACCCTTTCAAAATTGTGGATAAATACGATTGTTTCAAGCATGTGATTCTCCTGTAAACTCACCTGGGGCAAGTAACAGGTGTGGGCAATATAAAAATCACACCTGAAAGCAGATAAAAAGGAGAGAAGTTCACTTAGTCTTTGCATTGTGTGTCTGTGTGTGCCACATTAAGTATGGACAGCAGAAAGAGGAGAAGAGAACTGTCTGAGGACTTGAGAACTAAAATTGTGGGAAAATGTCAACAATCTCAAGGTTACAAGTCCATCTCCAGAGATCTAGATTTGCCTTTGTCCACAGTGCGCAACATTATCAAGAAGTTTGCAACCCATGGCACTGTAGCTAATCTCTCTGGGCGTGGACGGAAGAGAAAAATTGATGAAAGGTTGCAACGCAGGATAGTCCGGATGGTGGATAAGCAGCCCCAAACAAGTTCCAAAGAAATTCAAGCTGTCCTGCAGGCTCAGGGAGCATCAGTGTCAGCGCGAACTATCCATTGACAATTAAATGAAATGAAACGCTATGGCAGGAGACCCAGGAGGACCCCACTGCTGACACAGAGACATAAAAAAAGCAAGACTACAGTTTGCCAAAATGTACTTGTGTAAGCCAAAATCCTTCTGGGAAAACGTCTTGAGGACAGATGAGACCAAGATAGAGCTTTTTGGTAAAGCACATCATTCTACTGTTTACCGAAAACAGAATTAGGCCTGCAAAGAAAATAACACAGTACCTACAGTGAAATATGGTGGAGGTTCAATGATGTTTTGGGGTTGTTTTGCTGCCTCTGGCACTGGGTGCCTTGAATGTGTGCAAGGCATCATGAAATCTGAAGATTACAAAGGATTTTGGGTCGCACTGTAGAGCCCAGTGTCAGAAAGCTGGGTTTGTGTCCGAGATCTTGGGTCTTCCAGCAGGACAATGACCCCAAACATACCCAGTAAAGGTAATGGGACAATTGGTTTCTCAGCTGTTCCATGGCCAGGTATGTGATATTCCCTCATTACCCCAATTACAATGTGCAGATAAAAGGCCCAGAGTTCATTTCAAGTGTGCTATTTGCATTTGGAATCTGTTGCTGTCAACTCTCAAGATGCTGTCACTATCAGTGAAGCAAGCCATCATTAGGCTGAAGAAACAAAACAAACCCATCAGAGAGATAGCAAGAGGATTAGGTGTGGCCAAAACAACTGTTTGGAACATTCTCAAAAAGAAGGAACGCACCGGTGAGCTCAGCAACACCAAAAGACTCGGGAGACCACAGAAATCAACTTTGGTGGATGACCAAAGAATTCTTTCCCTGGTGACAAAAACACCCTTTACAACAGTTGGCCAGATCAAGAACACTCTCCAGGAGGAAGGTGTATGTGTGTCAAAGTCAACAATCAAGAGGAGACTTCACCAGAGTGAATACAGAGGGTTCACCACAAGATGTAAACCATCGGTGAGCCTCAAAAACAGGAAGGCCAGATTAGAGTTTGCCAAACAACACCTAACATAGCCTTCACAGTTCTGGAACAAGATCCTATGGACAGATGAGACCAAGATCAACTTGTACCAGAGTGATGGGAAGAGAAGAGTATGGAGAAGGAAAGGAACTGCTCATGATCCTAAGCATACCACCTCATCAGTGAAGCATGGTGGTGGTAGTGTCATGGCGTGGGCATGTATGGCTGCCAATGGAACTGGTTCTCTTGTATTTATTGATGATGTGACTGCTGACAAAAGCAGCAGGATGAATTCTGAAGTGTTTCGGGCAATATTATCTGCTCACATTCAGCCAAATGCTGCAGAACTCATTGGATGGCGCTTCACAGTGCAGATGGACAATGACCCAAAGCATACTGCAAAAGCAACAAAAGAGTTTTTGAAGGGACAGAAGTGGAATGTTATGCAATGGCCAAGTCAATCACTTGACCTGAATCCCATTGAGCATGCATTTCACTTACTGAAGACAAAATTGAAGGGAAAATGCCCCAAGAACAAGCAGGAACTGAAGACAGTTTCAGTAGAGGCCTGGCAGAGCATCACCAGGGATGAAACCCAGCGTCTGGTGATGTCTATGCGTTCCAGACTTCAGGCTGTGATTGACTGCAAAGGATTTGCAACCAAGTATTAAGAAGGGAAAGTTTGATTTATGATTATTATTCTGTCCCATTACCTTTGGTCCCTTAACAAGTGGGAGGCACATCTGCAAACTGCTGTAAGTCCTACACCGTTCACCTGAGTTGGATGTACATACCCTCAAATTAAAGCTGACAGTCTGCAGTTAAAGCACATTGTGTTTTTTTCATTCCAACTCCATTGTGGTGGTATATAGAGCCAAAGATGTTAGAATTGTGTTGATGTCCCAATATTTCTGGACCTGACTGTATATAGCGTAATAATCACTAGCGATATTTTTAATTTGCAATGACCATCTTTAATTTTCCGCCATGTTTTTTCAAGCTTCGGCTTTCATATTCTGCCATTTTTTTAAGCCACAGCTTTCATATTTAACTGTTAAAGTACAACCCACGATTCCGTAAAGTAATATTTCAACTTATGCAGTGAAAGCACACCAGTCCAGAGTGTTTAATAAGACTTACATTCACGTGAAGTAAAGTACAGAACACACATGTCCGGAATTGACTGTAAAACAATACAATAAACGCGTATTTACATGAAAATGTGCATCTTTGACACTTTGCATGTCCAGGGTTTCATTCTGAGACCCGCAGGTCCCAATCTCCGTACAGTAAGAGCGACAAAATACATTGCCTGGTGCCACAAGCCTCTGATAATCCATTTATAAACACACAGCACTTGAAATTTTTTCAGAAATCAGCATCCCAGAAAATTGGAACTGAATTTCTGAAGCCAATATTTCTAGTGAAAAGTATAGCTGTGAGAGCAGATATTTTATACATATATATATATATTAGATAGAGAGTGCAGCTATTCCAAAGCTTTTTCTCTTTCTTATTCATCTAAATGCTCAGTGAGGACTAGGAGTGAGATTTCACTCATCTGTGTACAGGAAACCAACAGACAGGCCCAGCTACCTCCACAGGGCCCGCTTTCATCCCAACCACACCAAAGAAGGCATCATCTAGATCCAGGCTATCAGGTACCACCGAATCTGCTCTTACACTGGAGACAGGGATGAACACTTGAGCAAACTGTCTGCATTATTTAAGCGTAATGGCTATAAGGAAAGGACAATTTCTAGAAAAATTAAATCTGGCCTGAAAATACCGAAAAGCTATTGCTCTGTAAAGACAATAAAAACAATACACGGATCCCTATATTTGTATCCTTTAACCCGACCCTAGAAGGAATTCGCAAAATCATCAAAGATCTGCAGGCACTGATCAGAGAAGACCCTGCGCTTAAGGAACTATTCCCACAGCCCCCCTTACTGGCATTCAAGCAACACCCAAACATGAGGCAAACTCTGGTTCACAGCAAACTCAGTATAAAACCAGCAGTGAGGGTTAATGGAAAAAAACAGCAAATTAACAACAGCAAATAAACATAAATACGTAGCTTGCTAGTGAAGACTCCTAAGAGATGACTCCTCTTCATCTGTCAATAATACATAAATAAGAATATAAGGAGTCTCACTGTAAGACAAATGAAAAAAACATAGGGCAGAACTGCATATATAAATGATACAGAAACCCCTGCTCATATAACATGCTCACAGCATATATTAATGCAATAAGGGCACATCAATCAATATACTCAGCCACTGTAATCTGCCTCTAGACCTGTGATGTAGCTGGAAACCGCTGGTGAATCAGCTTTCAGAATCACTAAACACCATATAGGATGCAGGATACAGGATACAACAAAAAGGCTGGACTAAATAAAAGTATTAAAATCAAATTTAAGTATTAAAATCAAAATCAATTAAAAGTATTAAATTTGATTTTAATACTTTAATTAGTTCTGCACTATGTTTTTTTCATTTGTCTTACAGTGAGATTCCTTATATTCTTATTTATGTACCACAGCAAACTCACCCAGGAACAGGATGACATACAAAATGAGACCACGCTGCAACAAGTCCAGCTGCAAACTGTGCCAACATTTACTGTATGTGACAACAGCACTGCCTAGCACAATAACACCACATACAACATCAAGGGCTCACATCTCTGCACATGTCTGCTAATGTGGTGTACATGATCCAGTGCAACAACAGCTGCTATATTGGTGAAACTGACCTCAAACTGAATATCAGGCTGAACCTGCACAGACACTCCATCAAGATCCATCAGGAAAATAAATACTGTAACCTGGTGGGACATCACTTTAATCTGTTAGGCCACTCCATCCAAAACCTCAGGATTAAAATCCTCAAAGGAAATGTTAAAGACTCCGATGAAAGTAATACATTCAAAATAAAAATGACCACATATTTTAACACCATATAGGAGGGCCTCAATGTAGATTCTGGCTTTTTAACTCACTACCTTAATGTCACCTAACATGCAGAATTCTGGTTTGTGTTTTGATTCTTCTTTGGTTTTTTTTTCTTCCCTGTTTTTTTCAAGTTGCATTATTGACCCCTTCCTCTCTATGCCTATTATCAGATGTACTCTTACGGTTTACGTCTCCTATCCCAATCCCCCACTCATGTGCCCTTTAATTTTCAGTTCTATGATTTTGGTCAGTATAGCTTCCGAGCCTGAAGAAGAGAGTTATACTCCCGAAAGCTTGTCTTTTAAATGTAAAGTTAGTCCAGTAAAAAAGGTATCACTACGTACTGCTATACTCATGATTTTGGAAACTGGACTAACACGGCTTATCTAATTTACACTATACAGTATATATATATATATATATAATATATATATATATATATATATGTATTATACACCATACACACAGTCATATATTCATATGTATAAGTATTATCCAGCTGCACCCATGTCTCAGAATACATTATGCACAGTGAGATTGAGACACATATTACTGCAGAAAGTCAAACAGCTGCAAGCCATAGACTGTCTGCAAAACCAAAAACTACTTCTGAACAGAAGCTTTTTTTTCTCAGCCTTCAAGAAGTTTTTTTTTTATTATCAAAGCATACCAGAAAAAGAGATTTTGTGACAATAGGCAATCTAATGTATAAAAAAAATATAACTGGGGTACTCTCAAGGGGTGTGCTGAGTTTTCAAAAGAGTGAAACTCTATCACTCTGACATAGCACAAGGGCAAGGAAAGTCACTATTCTTGACCAAGGCTAAGAAAATAGAAGCAGATAAAAGCCTGTATACCTAATAATGGTAGCTGTCTGTCACTCACTCAAACTTTGCAACACACAGACGGATGATTATTAACTTTTCCCTTTGTGGACTTTTCTGAGATTATGAGAAATATTTTACTTAATAATAATATCATACCAATATATTTAACAGCTAGAAAATTTGTTATACTCCTTTTTTTCTATTATGCACCTTGAAATGGACTTAAAAAAATTAAAATACTATCATGTCATCGACTCCACAGATGCATTAAAGAAACAAATTATACCTATCTAGCCAAGCAGGCCATTTTATTTTTTTGGTGTTGTTTGACCATTAATCCATTATTTCTTGTGTAAATGCTTTGTATGTTTTCTAAATTTGATCTGTAGAACACCAAAGAATAAGAAAATAAACACAGTGCGCTGGTTGCTAGGGGGAAGGGGCTCAAAAAATAGGTTTCTGTAGGAATAATGGAGGTGTCAAGATAAACAAAACATGTTTGACCTGATTTACTTTACGAATCATTATATTAAAATATAATTTTGAACATCAGTGGTCTTGATATTTTCCCAATGTATTTAAAGTATAAGATAATTTAGTTCATACTACATAATGTAGTTTTAATAAAAAATAAAATGTATTAATGTACATGAAATGGATTTACATTTTAAAAATTATACGATTGAGGCTAGGGTCAGACGAACGCATTTTCACGTTGTCTGTGAAAAAGTGCGTTCGAACGAATGGACGCATTTTTTCACGGAGTACGCGATAGCGGTCATACGATGCGCATTTGCATCCGTGATTTTGTACGGATCATCAATAAAACACTTTGTGCATCTGGACGTTATGTTGGCCGGACATTAGCAGTGTCTGACATCTTCAATTCACGCACACACGCCGCTAGCGGACGCAGCGCACTCTGTACGTCAGTACTAGCAGTTTAACGTTCTCGATAAAATGCGTTCGTTTTCCACTTGCGTTGCGCAGCCGGACTTTTGTGCGACCGTACTTCGTATATTGGCTGTCATTGCCTGGCACTTGCTGCTAGTGCGGCCGTGATTAAGTGCGCCTGCACGCGCGTTCGCACTGCGCTCGTCTGACCCTAGCCTTAGCTGTAATGTCTTGAGAACTAATTTGAAAAAATTATACGGTAAAGAGAAAAAATCATCTTAATTTTCTCTTTAGTGATAAACAACCATTTTGCCTTTGTTACTAACCGTTTAGGTGCAAAGTCCACATTGAAATGCATGTGATTAAATAATCATATGCCCAATACACAGTATATTGAAAGGGAATACAATTTTCAGTCTGTGTGAAAAAATGTTAAAATGTTTTACTGCCATCCCAGTCTTGTCTTTTGCCATTAACCAATAATTACAGATCCAATATGGTGACGTTACAGATAAACATATTTATCTGGGATAATACACTTCAAAATGTTTTGGCAAAATAAATATATTTTGTTTTTCAGGCAATTATTTTTTAAGGTCTGATCCCGGGAAGAGCACCTCTCCAGTAAGTGTCATCGGGCAAGACACCTAACGGTACATACTCACCACCCAGGACATACTTCAAAACGAGAGAAATCTCAATGTATCTTTCCTGGTAAAATCCTTTCTCAAAAAAAAATTAAAAAAATAAAGGAGCAAACAATTTAGATAGGGACATATTTACAGAAACAAAACCAGGTCTTATGGCTGAAAGTTTTCTGTTATAATCATTATCGAAGGCGTGCGTAGAAGCGTGTGCCATCTCAGTTGATTGCTCCTGTTTTTGATCCGTTAAATTTCCTTCTACAGTTTTTTTATTTGGTTCATGATAAAGAACATGAAAATTACAGTTGTGATTGTTTACGGTTTGTAAGTAATAAATGTAGCAAGTGTGAACAAATTAAAGTATAGCCCACACACACCTATAATAATAATTATTTATTAACAAACAATATTTGGCAGCAACTTCAACTATTTTTACTATCTTCAGGACAGGTAATAGAGTAAATTCTGTTACAGCACGTTTTGTTTGATTTGCATTGGATCTTTATTGGGATAATATAATTTTTTCATACATCCATTAGGCTTGTACAGTAATTTTTACAAGCAAACCGAGGATTTCAGTCTATCACTCCCATCACTATATGCAATGGGTCGATAGTATTTAGCAAATAGTAAGTGAAGTAAGATTGAAACAACGTGCTAATATGTTCAGATCTGCATAAAGCAAGTAGGTGTTCTTCACCGCAAAGAATGTAAAATGGCCATAAATTTAAAAGTGACGGGATAAAACCAATTGTTGTTTTGGCCTTTCGGAGATATTAAAGTCCTCTAATATAAAAAGCAACCACTAGTAACAGGCTTTCTTTCCATCCGTTTAAATACTGAACTAAGTCTTGTAATTCCACTGTGAAATCATAAGCCAGTTCTTTAGCGCGGTTGTATCTGTTACAAATTTAATCTTCGCTGCTATGTCACAACTGATTTTATCCCAGAAGCTTTTGACATGGCGTAAAAAAAAATTATGCCTTTCAAATACAACCTGAAACTGACTGTTTTAAAAATACCTGCCTGAAGAGTCATTATAGCAATAATAAGGTCCATTCACGCATAATGGCAAACGCTATACCTTAAAATCTGCTCCATCCATAATCTTTACTTTATTTCATTTTTTTTTTCATTTTCATTAGATGGTGTAAACCACGAAACGATTTTGGGCTGGAAAAAAAGGGAAACTTTAGCGCCGTGAACAATGGAAGGGAGAAAAACAAATAAATCTATAAGCTTAATTTTCTCTGAACCACAGAATGATCTGAGGAAATCAGAACCAGAAAGGGTCATATTAGGT
Organism: Leptobrachium leishanense; assembly: GCA_009667805.1. Classification (NCBI taxonomy): domain Eukaryota; kingdom Metazoa; phylum Chordata; class Amphibia; order Anura; family Megophryidae; genus Leptobrachium; species Leptobrachium leishanense. The sequence goes on along the minus strand of CM019063.1, from coordinate 421,539,890 downwards.
GTTAACATAACAGCAAATGACTAACTTTTTTGAGGACATTAGGTGTGGAAATGGAGGTCAGCAAAGGTTTATGTAAACCAAACATATTTTAAGGAGGCAAGAGGGCAACAAACAAGCTAAATTCACCCAAGCATGTTTCTTATTTTAACAATATTTTCCCTGTCAAAGCACATTGATTTCAGTTTCAATTTCAGAAGGTTAAAAAAAGAATTTAGAAAATTCGGTGGCTAAGATTACAAAAGTTATTTTCCATATAATGCAAACATACAAACATTGTATTAAATTATATAGTGTCTCTTTTATTCAACATAGTTTTGTTTCCTTGCAATACGGTAAAATGTATAGATGTATGCTGCAGATAAAACAGTTGAGTTGGTATAAAATCATAACTTTGTTGAACTGGAGACCTTTCAAACTCATTAATTATCAAAAAAAATGAAATGTCATGTCACCATAACCTAGGATGTCTTACCAGAGCCATCATAGTCTATGACGTTACCACGTTTACAACAGCTTTGGTTAAGTTTACACCAGGGCTGGAATACAGCCCCTAGTGTTTAGTGAAATGTTTCAGAATTCCATCTCGTGCACTACAAATGAGGTGTTCCCTGATGTTGGCTATATTATTTAACAAAAGAGAAAACTGTCTTTGTTCACTCGATTCCCACTGACCTAAGGTACCAAAAGAACATGGAAGTTATGTACTTGTCCTTATGACAGCGTAGACATTTCTTAAAGTTGACTTATCACAATGGAAGCCAACACAATGAGCTCTTGAGGATTCCACTAGTTTTATAGATGACTAACAGAGTGTTATTCAGAAAGTGATGGTGTTTGCTGAAGATGCACATAAGTAAAATTCACACAGTGACAGGAGAAACCTCACTGATGAAACTTCTCTTTTTGAAACACCAAAGTTTGTCTCTATTGAACAAAAGACTTAAATGAAGATTTTGAGGAGTAGCTGACACAGCTAAACCTTAAATTTTATAATTGAGTAATATAAAACATGCTTAAAAAAAACCAGTGAGCAAAAAGTTTAACAAAATAATTCCCACCAGAAAATCAGTGGTGCTAGCCAAAAAGAAAACGCATAAGTCCCATCAAGCAGAAGATAGAAAACACTATAGAGGCAAAACTAAGAGAAATAATTTTAGTGTACAGAGATATGTGTAATCAACTTTATTGTAATGCTTCAAAATAAGTTAGGGGCAGTACAAATATTTATACAGTGTTACTTGTCACAGCTGAATAATATACGGGTTGCAGGAGTGAGGTGACGCCTAGTAGAGTAAGTTACAAGCCGAAAGAAGCGTGAGCAGCATGAAGTACCTTTAAGTAAGAGAGTGAAACCACCACAGAAAAAAGATCTTTGAAGACCTGGTACAGGAAAGAACCATTGTTTTTTGAGCTTTATAGAGTACCGGCTGGGTGGAGTAGAGGTAACATCACTGCTCTATAACTGTGGAGAGAGACTGTGGAGACACAGGTTCGATCCAGGCAAGAGCAACCTCTCCAGTAAGTGTCCTTGGGCAAGACACCTATCTGTACATACTCACCACCCAGGACATACTTGAAAATGAGAGAAATCTCAATGTATCCTTCCTAGTAAATATCTAAAAAAAAATCGTTCACGGGGTTCTAATGTATTGCAAAGCAATATCCCCACACAGAAACAATCCACAGGTAGATACAACAATAGTTGCTCTGCTGTGAATAGTAATAAAAAAAGAGTGTTAAGTCTAGTGCACTCAGACCTTTAGACAGTAGGGCTAATGGCTAGACACACATACAGTAGGCTCAATGTGTCTCGCCGGACAAACCAGTGTCCTCAAGAATGATGAAGAGGGGACAAAAAAATTCCCCGTTGTTTTGAACTTTGGCAAATACTGAGGATTTTTAATTGACCCTCATAGTTCTAGATATTTCTACCAAGTTTCCATCAGTAAATGAGTTTCTGTATCGGCTCCCACCAATGCAGCCAGAGGACTATAGCTCCAATTTCTAAATAAATTCCACCATACAATATAAACCTACACTTTCAATCATGCCTAACAAAATAAAGACGTATTGTATTTAATTCCACCTAAATTTCAAACATTACATCAACAGAAGAATCGATGGGTAATGCAGGCTTTTAATATGTGTTAAATGTAGCCAATGAATTAATTAGGTGAGAACTAAAATATTCCTCGATTAATGTCTTTTATCAAAGAAAACTGATATCAGTTGTGATTTTACTGTCACAGTATTTTTAACAGTCTAGTATCATATATTCAATATATATTCATACAAAAATACTGTTTTTCAAACATTCAAGAATTATGCTTTCTATTACAATCCCCAAAAAACAATGGGCTTTGCAGATGACTATTTTTACCATTAGATCATGCTTCATTTCTGTACACTGAGCATGCTCTTGCTTTTCTATATGATGTATGATGTGGGAAAGAGTTTGTGTTTGAGTATGCGTGTGTTCAAAGTATGTGAGCGTGTGTGAGATTTCATGTCATCCTCACATAATCTATCCCTCACGCGGATATAGAAATTGCATTTCAGACATTATTTTGTTATATCACATAAAATAGCATTATCCACTGAGAACGAAATCTGTTAAATGCCTTCAATATGCTTCAAAATGTTCTATGAGCAATAAAAAATATTTAAGCATTTCTTGATTTGTCTGACTGTCTATCATCTAAATAGGTTATTAACACAACATGCCATTACAATGCCACAGACTCCAAATCCTCAAACAATTATGATGTCATTTTTCTCCCTTTGTATTTATTATCTAAACAATAGTTGCAATTATGCTGATTTATAAAGCTTAGTTATAAATCAGAAATAAGGTAGCCTAAAACAATCACACATTTTCAGCTAAAAGAAATTATAATAATTAGCGATACATTGATAAATTGATCAAATCAATGTAGATAAATAATTTCAAGGCTAGTATCAAGTACGTATTTCCCCTTGATGAAAAATAATAATATCTATATCTAAATTGCAAAAGTGTGCCCTTCGTAGGTGACTTGCTTGTTTTTATTAACTTGGTAACATATATTGGTTCAAATGTAATCATTAACTGATAACATGATAGATTCAAAATATATTGCTGAATGAAAATAAAAAATATAATAACAGAGATATTATCTTACATAATTGTTTTTTCCTTTAAATTGGTTTAGTGAACTCAAATGGCAGGTGATAAATATGATTTCAAACCGCCTATTAAAATTGTACCCATTCACATTAGAAAGATTAATGGCTGCCTTTTTGTTATTGAACACTGCTCAAACAGTGTGTAAGATCTGTATATTAACAAACTGAGCTATCTCACAGGCTTCTGGTGTAGCATTGAAGAGGAAGAAAAGCTTTCTGATGTTTCTATAGTGATCAAGATTACAAAAAAAGGGATTATTTATTATTGCCACAATATATTTTTGTTTAGGTTGGATTTAATCTACAAAGTAGATTCGTTTTACAGAGAACCACAAAAAATGAATAATAAATATCATGTCATCTTTTATGTCTTTAAAAAATGCAAGCCTTTACAATACCAGTTACTTTTATTAATGAACTTGTTTCTCAAGTTATTGTGGCATGTGATAAATTGATAAAGGTCTCACAAAAGAAATTCAAAAGATATCTAAGATATAGATTTTCAAAAACTTAATTAAGGTTTTAAACTTTGCAAGTAATGTTCTGAGTCCAAGAATGAAAATTTCTTCTGACACTTCAAAGAGGAAATCCGCTTCCAACTAATGGTTATATTATTGAACATGAAAGAAGAACAACAACCTATAGATTTTGCATATTATTTCCATGTTAAGAAAATAGTAATACTGCTGTAGCATATAGTAGACAGTCACCATGCTGTAACTTTCTGAAACCGTGTGCGTGTGAAATAATGCATAAAACTTTTAAGTAATGATTAATTCCATGTTTTGATTATTTAAAGAATATCAATTGTAAAAAACACCAATTCAAACCGTTATGAGATACCACAATTATATATATGTATTATCTAAAATATGTGTGTGTGTATATATATATATATATACACACACACACACACATATATTAAATAATACATATATATATAATTTTGGTATTTCATAACGGTTTGAATATATTATATGTAAATATATGCATTATATATAAATAGTTCTATTATGCATATATATATATATAGTATAGTATATTAAACATAAATAAATAATTTATTAAATAATTTGAAATCTTACAAAATGTGTAATCTTTGTTAGGCATATTTGCATATATTCAAACTGAAGGATACCTATATGCAAAAAAAGTAGCCATTGCAAGAAATTATTATTATATAGTTAGAATAATTTTCATATTAAAACAGTCACCAGCACTAAAATTACAGAGATAATTCCTTGCAATAAAGCCTTAATATTAATTTTGATTGTGTTTATTTTTTTCTTTTTATACTGGATACAGATAACTGTCATACACTGGGGAATAACTGTGATTCCTATTAATTTAAAAAAAATCTCAATATCCAAGCTCCTTTTTACAAATCTTTTTCGATCAAGGTGTTTTAAAATTTTGCCTAGGGCAATGAATCTAAAGTTTGACTTAAAAAGAAAAGCAGAGAAATATTTTTCCCACGCTTCTGAAAGTAATCCTAAATGATGCTATGATCTGCAGACATCTATGCCACACATTTTCAGTTCTAGATGCTTGAACATCTCATATTCTAAATATTTTAACACACATCTAATCTTATTTGTATATGAACTATGCTTTTATGGTGTCTGTGCTTCACAAAGACATTTCAAAACAGATTACAAACCCTTCTTCAATATGTCTTGTCACTAGCACCCGTCATATTAATATTAAATTTATGCAAAAATGAATTAAAAATAAGAGTGGCTGAAATAATACATTTTTAGTTAGTATTAGTATTGAACGTGAACAATTAAAAAACTGGTATAGTTTTATAATGCATTATAAAATACATGCCAATTTTTTCTTATAGCATGATAACAAATGACCGTACTTACCACCAGATAAAGAAAAATAATAAATACTAAAAAATTAAATGTCAACAAAAATAACGAATATGTTGCTTTAGGTCAAAATATTAATTATCGTTGTGTTAAATCTAAAGTAAAAACTTAAGAAAAGTACATAATAACTTGAAAGAGATATATTTATACAGGTAAATAAATTATACCCGTGTATACTATAATAGATAGATAGATAGATAGATAGATAGATAGATAGATAGATAGATAGATAGATATGTTCACACATCAAGTCAGAGTACTACTGATAACGTAAAACACAGATCATGCCCTAATTAATAAATGAAGGATGCCTAGCTGAAGGCAGTATTACATACAGTTGATAAACACAGCAGTAATGTTTACTCGCAAGGATATAATATAATCTACTGCACATCAATTAGAACCTCAGAGGAAAGATACTTGTTATATTTTTTTTCCAGTAGATAATTATCAAGGATACCTAATCATGGATGAGAAGTTCTATTCAGACCCTTTGAGGCTCAGCTTCATGGGAGATGTAGTCCACAAAGCGGGTTAACCCTCTTAATGCAACACTTACATACAGTAGGGTTAGATTTCAGAGCATTCTTTTCAATCTACAAAGTTGTAAATTCATGAATTTTGATGTCCAGACCATTAGACGGAGCTTGCTGTTCATCACACTTACCGTTTCATCAAAATACAGCTGGAAATCGCTTGCATCTTCAATATTTGGAAAACATGCACTGTGCGCAAAAATTATATCAGCCTCCATTATAAATTTTAAAAAAAATTCCTAGCAGTCATTCTTATTAATGTGCAGCTCTTTGATGAACATTTGATTCTGCAGCTCCCATAAGACCTGTTTTTATATAACTCTGTGAATGATGTCTCTTAATTTTAGTCTGTGTCAACAGCAGGAATAATAATTTTATTTAACATGTGTTGTATGCAAAGTCTACTGAGTGCTTATTCCCTATTACAGAAAATCCATGTTAAAGAAAGCAGCTACAAAACAGAAATGTAGCAGCATATGTTTGGATTTTTTTTCCGTATTGCAGAGACCCGGCTAGTTTATCTGAATTACATATTTAGAGCTTTGCTATGTGTGATAGGTATGATAATATGATCACTAAAGACACTGAGACAGGGAGACATAAATCCCTTTGGAAATCCCTTCCTCTATTTCGTACAGCTGCGGCTGCAGTTTAATATCGCATAGGATGATGAAAAGAAAACCAGGCCAAACTCCCGTTTTAATAAAAATTTTAACAGGTCTACATATAGTTATGGAAGATGTTATTTGCAAGGCCAAATCTTTAATATTAAAAAAGTTTCTTAAATCAAAGATGTCCCCCCAGAGAAAAAAGCAATATAAAGGAATATGCAATGTAATTTGTGTTATTTTCATCATAAGTTATTTATTTGTTGTAGAATTCAAGGTTAAACAAATAAGAAATAATACAATTTTCTACATTATGCTTGTTACTATTTTGAAGGAACCAAACACTATTCTATATGTATTTAAATCCAGGTGATATAACACATCGCAGTCATTAAATGATAATCTTTTTTCCAAGGAAATATATAAAACGTCACCTAATTTACAATGATCATGCATATCCATTTCTTTCTGCTATTTATTCTGTTATCCTGTGACTAAATGGACATCCCACTACATCTTTTTGTTGCAGTGCATCGAACCCCTTCTCTACCAAAGCATTTTCCATAAAACCACTAGCAGGACCAAATGGTTTGATGCAAAATCACGTTCAATTCCACAAACTGTATAAATGTATGCACCATTGTTACATACATTTTTACAATACAATACATTATAGTAATATCATTTAACAGAGGGCTCCATCTGCTGATCAAATTTTGCTATTGCAGCATGTGTCTGTCAGACACAGGCAGAATGAATCTAGAGGTTATTCAAAGAGCACAGAAATTTCACTGAAATTTGCTGGCCCTGCCAAACACGGTCGCAAACCGACAAACGCAGCAGACGATCTGTCGAACAGACTGCTGAATGCCTCCGATCAGCGGCCAAACGCCACTGAAAAAAGTGACCAGCCGTTGAACAGGGGTAAAAAAAACAACAACAATGTTTGAATGGCGTTTAAACAAAAATATTCATAAATGTAAATGTAATGCATTTTCATGCATAACAATAAAAAGGTATGTTTTCGAATTTTTAAAAATGCCATTTAAAAAAATCGGAAGCAAAAGTTTCACTGCAAAAATCCATAAAAATGTTTTAAAAATTCTAAATTTTTTAGATTTTTTTTAGCCATTTTTTGAGATTTTTTCTGTGCAATTTTTTTTCACGATTTTTAAAAAGTGATGTTTTTTTATTTTTTCCTCTAACAGATCTTTTTATTATTATTCATAGGATCTTATAAATTATTTCCAGGCATTTTTTGTGAAGTAATTTTTTTGCAAACACCTTTTTTTTTAAACCCATTTGTCGACTTGTTGGTTTTTTTCAGTTGCTGGTCGGCGGTCTGGTCGATGGATTGTCGGCTTTTTTCGTATTGATTTGGCGGTTTTGAGGTGGGTCGTCGGATGCATTCGGTGGATTTTCAGTTGCTTTTCGGATCAATTCAGTGTTTTTCTGAGTTTTTTTGGATCGATTCCGTGGATTTTCAGCGGTTTTTCTGATTGATTCATTGTTTTTTCGGATACTTTCCTGCGGCTTGTTTCCTGCAATTCAGGGACCCTGCAGCAAATGCTGAATTTCATTACTCTCTGAATAACCCTGAGGCTGGCCATATACTGGCACAGTATTTGTGTGATGGTACAATCATCAGATATCATCTGAAGTCGTTTGACTGATTCTACAACATGCAGCTGAATCAGCCCTCTTCCACTGCATCCGACCACCATCGGACGATTTCAGATGATTTTTTGCGACTACAACAGACTAGCGATCTAAACGATTTGAAGAAGATTTTGTCAGGTTAAATTGGATGATCTGGTACAATTTACATTAAACAAAGACGAATTGTACATTTAAACTGCCATGCTGCGGCAGGGAAATTGCCCCATAGAGTGATTCCATGCAAAGTCCATAGGATTCAATGTAATAAATATTTTCATTTTTATTTATTTTTTATTCAACAATTTATTTTTTTAATCTGCAGCAAAAAGCTTTTTTGAATTTTTCTTAGGTATTTTTCTGGATTTTTTTTGGTGAAATTTTGGTTTCCGATTAATTTTTTTAAGAGATCAGGCTTTTTTTCTCTCGCCGAACATGGCTTTCTTCTTTTTTTTTCCTTTGAGCCGGCTGCATTCAGCGTTGCTGTCCCTGGTGCTGAAACCTGGTGCTGAAACAGCCTTCGGTGAGGATTTTTTTTTCCCCCTGCCTTGGTTGCACTGAACAGGGGCTGTCCTTGGTACTGAAACTCTGTTTCAGCTCCAAAGACAGTTTTTTTTCACCTTGCAGCTTCGTTTTTTCTTTTTACCCGCAGTGGGGTTTTTCATTTTTTTTTCGTTCATCGGCCCACCCGGGTCTTCCACAGACCTTTTCAGTGGATGACCCTGATCAGCCAATGGCGTTTTCCGTAGTCAGGGGACCAAATCGATTGCCCGAATACGGTGCCAGTGGACAGCCAGCCTGATTGTGTGTGCGTGATTATAACATGTCAAAGAAATGCATTCGTTCAAATAAAAGAAAGAAAAGCATCACACAGGAAAGTGAAGAGACTTATAACTATAGCACTGGAATCATAGAGGGGACAATGAGACAGAAAAAGCCAACAAGAATAATAAGAAACAGAGATAAAACCAGAGATGAAATTTTAACAAACTAACAATACAAAAGAAACATCTAATATACAGGTATTAAAGGTAAAAAAAATCCTGTATGCTAAACATGTGGGTCAACTGTAATCATTAGACAAATAACCTATAATGATGCAACTGGGTTAACATGCAAATCATAATGACCGAAAAATATGTATACATTTTACTAGCACAACTAATTACCTCTTTTGTAAAAAAAGAAATATATGAATTTATCTCATTTAATCTCTGATGAACACATGCCCAATGTGCAAATCCAAAAGGCATCTCTAAGAAGTGTTTCTCTGGCTCAGTCTCCCCTAATGAAAATACATGATCAATGCCCATGAATTTCAACATGGGAAAGTGTGTAGAGCTTCTGCAAAGTGCCAGGTCACAGGTTTAGCATGAACTTTGTCTTTGATTGCAGGCTGTGTAACAGATCTGTGTCTGGCAACCCTCTTCATGAGACTGTTGTGGGTCTTAATCACAGAAACCAGAACATATGGGTGTAAGATACAATACACCACATTTAGGGCAGTATTACAATGTTGGTGCTAACTTAGGCTAGGGTCAGACGAAAGCAGTTTTAACGTGCGTTTAGACGCACGAAATCACGGCCATGCTAGCAGCAAATGACATCCAATGCCGGGGAACACACGAAGTACGGCCGCACGAAAGTTCGTCCGCGCAACGCAAGTGGCAAACGAACGCATTTTTTCAAGAACGTCAAACCGCTAGTACGGACGTACAGAGTGCGCTGCGTCCGCTAGAGGCGTGTGTGCGTGATTGGGAGACGTCAGACGCTGCTAATGTCCGGCCAACATAACGTCCAGACACAAAAAGTGTTTTATTGATGATCCGTACAAAATCACGGACGAAAAGGCGCATCGTATGACCGCTATCGCGTATTCCGTGAAAAAATGCGTCCATTCGTTCGAACGCACTTTTTCACAGACAACGTGAAAAATGCGTTAGTCTGACCCTAGCCTTAACCAGAGCAGTTGTAAACTTAAAACCTCCATAGGCTATAATGGCTCTGGGAAGTTTACAACAGCTCTGGTTAAGTTAGCACCAAGTATGTAATATGGCCCTTAGAGTGGTGCAGGTAATTCTGTACCTGAATTTATTCTGCAAAATTTTTCATTCCCATTTTTTAAATGGAGTTATTTTTTTTATTCTGTAACAGAACGTTTTATTATTTTTTATAGGACCTTTTTTAGTATATCCATGCATTTTCATGCATTTTTTATTTTTAAATGCCTTTTTAAAAATTGCCATTTGTTTATTTCTTTACCCTCAGTTCAGCGGTATTCGGCAGCTGATCGACTTTATTCGACTGCGTTCGGAGGCTGATCGTTGGCATTCAGCGGATCGTCGACTGCATTCGGCGGTCTGTTCAGCAGATCATCAGCTGCATTCGGCGGTTTGCGGCTGCGTTCACCAGTTTGTTCAACAGCGTTCGGTGGATTTCGGCTGCGATCAGCGGTCTGTTTGGTGGTCGGTGGCTGCGTTCAACTGGTTGATAGCAGGAGTCTAGTCCTAAAATAATAAGTGCAGGAACTCTCCAATATCTCTGCACTTCAATTAACCATGACATATTGCACTGAACCCACCACTCCACATACAAATTTGATATCATTGTTTACACATAAATATAGGCTGGATTTTATGAGAATCCTAAAGGTAATTGTAATAAATGTCATATATTCCTAGTCACTTAACTCATAAACATATGATTGGGACCTAATAAATGCTTCTCAGTGTGTGGGCCAAAGGGAACTCCCTCTGAGAATAAAGTGGAGGAACTGCTTCACCACCCATTTTGGGTTGTTTATTTTTTAAATATTTTGGATCGGATATGTGGTTCCTTGGAAAAAGGTCACAATACCTGCTTTTTCATCTGGGGTATTGGGGCAGATGCTGGGATGGCCCCTAGCCCCTATCATTGTTGAATTCTATATGCTACGATTCCAGTCCCCCCAAGACATCGCTCACCTCTCCTAACCTCCTCCCCCATTGGACCCCCAGAAACTCACCCACACTTCACTTAGGATTGTGTCGTGGAAAGTGGGAGGGCTTAATTTGCCAATCAAGATTAAAAAAGTTCATAAATATCGGAAACGGTTGGATCAGGACATTGTTTTCCTCCAGGAAATGCACTGGACTGCCCCGAATCAGGCCCTCTGGGCACCCTGTGTGGGCTTCCAGACATCCTCTGCAGTCTCAGAAATCCTGGGGTACTGTGATCTTCCTTCATAAACACCTCCGCTACTCATCCACGAGGCAGCTAATGACCTGGACGGCAGGTACACTCTCCTGAACCTTTCTATAGGACAGGAACCTCTTCTGCTCAACCTCTATGCCCCCAATTCCATTAATCTGGCATTCTATAAAACTTTGCTTCCCCTACTCCATCTCCACGATGCCGCCCCCGGAGGATTTTGGGGGGGATTTTAATGACGTTCCGGATCCTATCTTGGACCGCATCCCGGCCCGCTCCATAGGTTGTGGTCATCAGCAGCCCACCGGTCCTGCCTTTCTTTTGACCCACTTTAATCTGATTGGCAGGGCACATTTTATTCCGAACTCTACAATACATTCTCCCATCTAGACCTGTTTTGCGTCTCTGACACGCTCTCTCACAGAGTTCACCGGACCTCTATTGGCCCTATTGTGCTCACAGACCATGCGCCAGTCACATTAGATTTAGCTTGTAGAGCCTTTTCCCTACTCAAAGAACTGGAGCTTTTCCTCTTACCTCATGACGTCCGGTTTATTTAAATCCCATCTAGGGCTGACATGGAACAACTATACGGACGACAACATTGTGCATATCGATGATGTCAATCTTTTTTGGTCAGCTTTGAAGTCGGTACTTCGGGGGCACATTATGGAATTTGCTACCTGTACTGAAAAAGAAGCTTCCAAACTCTTCTCTGCCCTTCACACTGACGTGACTAAAAGTTACAGAACATATCCTTCAGACCCTACCACCTCCACTCTGCAAGCGTATAAACTCTACAAATCCATATATGATACCTTAGCTACTGATCAGGCCCATTATTCCCGGCAATGTCAGCGAAGTCATTTTTTCCGCTATGGCAATAATCAGGATAGCCTCTTTGCCAACCTAGTCGGTTCCCAAACCTCGTCTAAACCCTTTATTTCCTCATTTAGGACCTCTGATGGGACTGTGCTCACTGACCCCTATGCCATTACTGACCACTTCCGAGATTATTTTGCAGAATTCTATAAGGCCGGTTCCGATGATTGCAGGGCCCAATTGGATATTTTCCATAGGGCTCAACTCCCCAAAATGCTGCCGCATAAACGCAACTCCCTCTCCACCCCCTTCACTGCTAAGGAAGTATGGACCGTAATTGCTTCTCTTAAAAATGGCAAAGCCCTGGGTCCTGACAGGTTTGGGATGGAATATTATAAACTTTCAGACCTTGTGGTCCCGCATTTGGTTACCCTGTATAATAATATTTTTCAGGGCACCTCCTATCCTTAACGAGGCACGAATTGTGTTCCTTCCCAAGCCCGATAAGGACCCCACCTTGGCCACCTCCTATCGCCCTATTGTGTTTTTAAATACTGACCTGAAAATCCTTTTCACCATCATGGCTAAACGCTTACAAGCCCCTCTCACTCGCTTAATTGGCCCTCAGCAAACAGGCTTTCTTAATGGCCGCGACTCCACCAAGAATATCCGTACAGCCCTAGCGGCTATTTGGTCCACCTCCCTTACGCCCCACTCCTTGCATCTTTTCTTGAGCTATGACACCGACAAGGCAGTCGATAGGATTTCGTGGGCTTATCTTGTCAGATTCCTTAAATTTCACCACTTCGGGGGGAATTCCTGGTACTTTTTCATGCACTCTATCTTTGCCCTTCCACTGTGGTTACAGTTAACGGGATAAATTATATCCCTTTTGCACTGGAGCGGGGAACCAGACAAGGTTGCCCATTATCCCCTCTCCTGTTTAACCTTGCCCTGGAACCCCTGATACGAAATGTAGAGTCGTGCCCTGCTACTGCTGGTATCCACTTGAATTCAGCTGTGGCTCTTAACTTGGTGGCATTCATGGACGATTTGTTGCTGTTTCTCTCAGATCCCAAGTCTGCCATTCCTTCGCTATTGTCCTTACTGGACTCCTTTCACAATGCTCGGGTTTTAAGATCAGTTACGGGAAGACTGTTGCCCTCTATATGGGGCCCAAACCTCGAGGTAACTGGCTTCATACATTTCCTTTCCAATGGGCACCGTCTCCCTATATCAAGTACCTGGGGATCATCTTACCTGCGGACCTTACCCACCTATATCGCCTTAACATCAGCATTTTTCACCTGGTCCCCCCTCATCCACGTCCTCTGGGAGGGCACAAATGCTCCACTGCGCAACACCTTTTTTTTGTCTCCCTGGTGATCTTTGCAAATGCTACAAGGCTCCCCGCCAATCCCTTCCATGCCAGCTGACTTCACCTTACTCCACTTTTTTAGCCTCGTCCTAGCATGGTACCTTATGATATTATTTTTTTTTCCATTTTCAGCTTGTATTATTACACCTCTGTAGGATAAGGCTTCAGTTTGATTTAGATAGGACCTCATCCCTCCCTATTATTTGGCCTTACCTAGATCATTACTTTCTGCACCTGTGACCTGTCTAATGTAATTTGTGTACAGCCGCTGAGTACTGGACTTTGTTATCCTGCCTTCTTTCTCTAGTTGTCATATGTGTACCCTTTTCTGCGCCACTCTTGCCCTGTGTACCACACCTGATCCAAAAATAAACATACAGTATCAAAAAAAAATTTTAAATACATTTAAGTGATTGGAGTGCTCTTCCTCTGTATGTTGTATTGTTCTGTCTCCAAATCACTAAAGTAATGCTTTATTAAGGATCAGTGCAGACTTTCTGACTTGAATATTGGGCACGATAACTTCAGAAAGCTCTTTTCCCTGCAGATTGTGTATAGTGTGAACCAGCACTCAAACCTTCTGGGCATTAATGGGTTAAATGCATTGATCCATGGACTTTAAAAACTGTATAATAAACCATGTGGATGCACTCAAAGTCTTGATAAAAAAAATAATCAAATCTGCATTAACAGGTTACTGATGTTTCGGCTCCTAAGAGCCTTTACCAAGATTCAATAATATATATTCAATAATTTCTTAGAATCCTTTTGCAAATACTTTAATTTAAACAATAATGAGATATCAAATCATATAAACAGCAATGAAAGGTTTTTGTAAGAATATTGTGTTTTTTTTGCGTCCTATATGCATCCTATATGCGTCCCAAAGGGCCTGCTTTAAGATTAAAATGCTAAGGTCATTTAGAGTGAGAGGTCAATTTCTCCAGTTGTTCTACATTTATGACACAGTGAAACACGTTATATATAATAAATAAATATATATATATATATATATATATATATATACTGTACAAACATAAATCTCAGTGCATACTGTTATTTCAAGGCTATTTTGCTTGAGTATGGATTATTTCTCTATATTAAACCGTAACTGATAACTAGGTGATAAATACTCTTCTCTATGTGCTATCAAAAAATAGACATGTGGCATTCTACTGCCATTTTACCAGATGGTATTTTGAGTTTTTGATCCAGGTTGTTTGACTCTCCCCCGCGAGTCCGTGTCTTCTGATTTATTCTTCCAATTTTTATATCCCTTTATAATATAAATAATTATATTAATTTGATCATATTTATATTGTGTCCATATTGCCTGTTTTTCAATATTCTCAAATTGTTTGGACGTTCTGCTGATAGACCCATCTTGGATTCATTACTCATGTACAGTTGTGTTCAAAATTATTCAACCCCCAATGCTGTAAAGGGTTTTAGGGAATTTAGTGTACATTTGTAATTGTATTCAGAATGAAATCCTACAAGGACTTTTTAAACAACCATATGCAACTAAAATGACATCAATTGGTTTTGTAATACAGTAGTAAATGTTTCTTTTGTGAATTCTTCATTGACACAATTATTCAACCCCTTAAAGACTACCACTCTGAAGAACAGAGGTTCATTCAAGTGTTTTCAATCAGGTATTGAAAACACCTGTGGATGTCACGGAGCAGCAATAAAGCATAATAAGCACCAATTAGGCAGCTTTAAAATGACTGTGATACTCAGCTCCTTCTAGACATTTACTGGTGTGGTTACAAACATGGTGAAGTCAAGAGAATGGTCCAGGAAGACGAGAGAAGAGGTGATTACTCTTCACAGGAAGGGCAATGGCTATAAGAAGATTGCAAAGATGTTAAACATACCAAGAGAGACCATAGGAAGCATCATTCGCAAATTCAAGGCAAAGGGCACTGTTGAAACGCTACCTGGTCGTGGCAGAAAGAAGATGCTGACTTCGACTGCTGTGCGCTACCTGAAGCGTAGAGTGGAGAAAAGTCCCCATGTGACTGCTGAGGAACTGAGAAAAGATTTGTCAGATGTGGGTACTGAAGTTTCAGCTCAGACAATACGGCGCACACTGCGTAATGAAGGCCTCCATGCCAGAACTCCCAGGCGCACCCCCTTGCTGTCTCCAAAGAATAAGAAGAGTCGACTGCAGTATGCCAAAAGTCATGTGGACAAACCACAGAGGTTTTGGGATAGTGTTCTGTGGACTGATGAAACAAAATTAGAACTGTTTGGGCCCATGGATCAACGCTATGTTTGGAGGAGGAAGAACAAGGCCTATGAAGAAAAGAACACCTTGCCTACTGTGAAGCATGGCGGGGGGTCAATCATGCTTTGGGGCTGTTTTGCTTCTGCAGGTACAGGGAAGCTTCAGCGTGTGCAAGGTACCATGAATTCTCTTCAGTACCAGGAGATATTGGATGACAATGTGATGCAGTCCATCACAAACCTGAGGCTTGGGAGACGTTGGACCTTTCAACAGGACAATGATCCCAAGCATACCTCCAAGTCCACTAGAGCATGGTTGCAGATTAAAGGCTGGAACATTTTGGAGTGGCCATCACAGTCACCTGACTTAAATCCGATTGAGAACCTCTGATAGGACTTCAAGAAAGCAGTTGCAGTGCGCAAGCCTAAGAATGTGACTGAACTGGAGGCTTTTGCCCATGACGAATGGGCGAAGATACCCGTAGATCGCTGCAAGACACTTGTGTCAAGCTATACTTCACGTTTTAAAGCTGTTATAACTGTAAAAGGATGTTGTACTAAGTACTAAGATTGAATGTCACTTGGGGGTTGAATAAAACTGATAATGATGTGAGCACAGAAAAGACATTTGTGGTTATTTCATTATAAATGTTATGTTATATTTGTCTGACCTACACGTGCCTCTTTGATTTAATTGTAAGCAAGATGACTGAATGATCAAAATCAATGTCAAACTGGCCAAAACACTCAATTTCAGTGGGGGTTGAATAATTTTGAACACAACTGTATTTGATTTGATTTCTATTCACTGCTTGTTTCTAAGGTTTACATTGAAATTTGCAGAGAAGAGAAATAGAAGAGAGATAATAGTGTAGAATACATTAGTAGAATAAAAGTATTAAATTGGTAAACACAGGTAAATTCGCCCCCACACAAGCTGAGTTACACAAATCTCTCAAACTGTTCTAAATGCACCTGTAGTCAGAATGGACCAGATGGTTAATGACTAGTGAAGAATGGATGAGGTGTTAATGAACCAATCCTGAGTCTAATGTGTGGGTCCTCAATCATCCTCATTGGTCAGAATGGAATATTGTAGACAACAGGGAGGATGTACTCAAGGGAAATAAGAGTGAGGCTTTTTTCAAAAAGCAACATTTTTTACAGAAATTTTAGTTAAGATCATTGTATCAATGGAGAAGGGAAAGTATTGGATCAAAAATAGGTGTGATCCCAAATGTGTAGGAAGCTATTGCTGACAGCAAGGACAGATGTAGGATTTTGGGAGCGACACAGGAAGATTATGAATTCATATAAAATACATCTTTACTGCTGCCATTCAGCCCAGCAAGAGAAGATTATCATATTTCCATTTAAATAGGCACATTTGATGTCAATCGCTAATAAATTTAAAAAGGGATCACTTCTCAAAATAAATATTTAGCTCCAGGTATCTAATGAAATGTGTATCAGCAGTGTTTTTTCAAGGAAAAAAGACGGGGGTACTCAGTCACCATGAAGTGTCATAAAGCTCCAGGCAGCAAGCAGCAAATAGAAAGCTGGCATACACTCGCATGAAACCAATAAATAGAGGACGCACGCCAGCATGCAGCAAAAGAATAGAGCCAGTGCCAGGTCACGACATTGTGTTGCCCGAGTCCAAGGATGAAATGCTGCCACCCTCCTCAAGCTATTCCCACCAAAACACAGCCATGCCTATAACAGAGCTCCAGCAATAAAACTCACAGTATTGTGCGGTGTGTAGGACCGAATCACTCCACAGCAATAAAACTCACAGTAATGTGCAGCTCCACAACAATAAAACTCACGGTAATGTGTGGTGTATATCACAGAGCTCCACAGTGCAGCAACATTGTTCACTTTATAATTAAAAAAAGAATAAATAATTGAAAAAATTAATTATTTTTCTTTACTTTTTTTTTACTTTTACAATAAAACCTGGTCATATTTCCAATCATTGGAAAGGCCCCTTTCCAATGATACCTCTCATTGCACTCTAGCTTTTATCGGACTGGAGAAATGGTGGTCCAAGCTTACCCTGTATCTCCTCCTTAGTGAATTTCCTACCCAGCCAGGGGGAAACCCCGCTACTGACATAATCACGCCCATGCACGATGATGATAATGGGCGGGGGAAGGTCCCACAGTTTGGGCTGACATCTAAGATGTCAGCCCCCTGTGGGAAAAGTCAGTAATCGGCACCAAGTTGGCACCGATCCGCAGAACTTCGATAATGAGCTGGAGACATCCTCCACATCCTAGCGGAGGAGCATCAGCCCTGCCAATAGGTGCCAGTACTACTGAGTGCAGGTGCGTACTGTCAGATAAAAAGCCCTGTGTATAAGCAAGGTGAAAGTTAATTAAGATTCAGATCCTGGGTTTCTTGAAGAATAATTGTATAGTGTTCTCCACTATAGATCAGCTGATTATATTCTATTTTGTTTTTTAATTTAGAGTTTGATAGGAGATTTATAGCTTCAAAAGGCTAAGAGAAACATAAGAGGTTTCTTTTTTAAATACAAACCAAATTCCTTCAAGACATTACAGCAATTTTTGTTGACTTCATATACTGTATATACAGTGGCAAGAAAAAGTATGTGAACCCTTTGGGATTACGTGGAGTTTTGCATGAATTGGTCATAAAATGTGCTCTGATCTTCATCTAAGTCACAACAATTTCAAAAACACAGTCTGCTTAAAATAATATGTGGCGCTGGTTTAAATCCTGCCGCTGTAATTACTTGTTTCTGGCCACCAGGGGGAGACGAACGCAATGTAAACCAATACTGGACATTTTCGGACTACGTTTTCCAGCATGCTTTGAGGCAGGGACAGGAAGTGGGTGGGGAGAACCGAGAGACATCCGCAACCTCGTGCAGAGGAGAGCCAGTGTGCGCCAAGGGGTGAATAGAGCAAGACGCACGTGAGACAAGGAGCGATTGTGACCAGGCCGGAGCGCAGGTGCTGCCTTGCGGAGCTGGAGATCGGCCCAAATCACTTGCCAGAGACCTAGTAACCTATCGGTGAGAAGTTTATACAGATACAGAGCTGCAGAAGGACCCCGAGTTAGGAGACCACGATGATCTAATGGGAGTGCAGGCGGTGAGTTGAGCATCTTGTGGCAGAAACGGACAAGTAAGACAAGCGGATCCGGTGGCACAGAGTCCCAGTCAAGTCGAGCGGAAAGACGTCCTGGGTCGAGCAGAGCGCAGAGTATCTGGTGGATGGGTGAGAGGCTGCAGTTTGTCTAAACCTACAGGGCCCCAACGTGACTAGTCGAAGACACATTGAAATCATTCACTGGCCAGTTGAATTTAGTACCTGGGTACCAACACACGCATACACGTACACCTTCTTGGGACACAACCTGTACGGGACTCACATTTCAGCAACGAAGGGGTTAAAATTCCTTTTTCTTTTCCGCTGCGCGTTTCTCGCATTACGAACTTCTGTAAATATATATGTATACCGTGCTGCTCTATATATGCCAGTTTATTTGAGATCAGTAAACTATATAACTTATAAAATCCACAACAGTGCTGGTGTATATTTATTCCCTAGTGCGGGGAGACTGACCCGAGGTTTAAATTCAGCGGCTCCTCCGGGAGTGAGCGCTACAAATACAACACAAACATTAGATGTTTTCATGTGTTTATTGAACATAACATGTAAACATTCACAATGCAGGGTGGAAAAAGTATGTGAACCCCTAGCCTAATGACTTCTCCAAGAGCTAATTGGAGCCAGGAGTGAGCCAACCTTGAGTCCAATCAGTGTGATATTATTGGATGTGTTGCTGAAAGCTGTCCTGCCCTTTAAAAACACACACCAGTTTTGGGCTTACTGGTTTCAAGAAGCACTGCCTGATGTGAACCATGCCTCGCAGAAAATAGCTCTCAGAAGACCTACGATCAAGAATTGTTGACTTGCATGAAGCTGGAAAGGGTTACAAAAGTATCTACAAAAGCCTTGATGTTCATGTGTCCACTGTAAGACAGACTGTCTACAAATGGAGAAAGTTCAGCACTGTTGCTACTCTCCCTAGGCGTGGTCATCCTTTAAAGATGACTGCAAGAGCACAGCGCAGAATGCTTAATGAAGTAAAGAAGAATCCTAGAGTGTCAGCTAAAGACTTACAGAAATCTCTGGCACATGCTAACAATTTTGTTGACACATCTACAATAAGGAAAACATTAAACAAGAATGGAGTACATGGGAGGACACCACGGAGGAAGCCATTGCTGTCCAAAAAGAATATTGCAGCACGTTTGAAGTTTGCAAAAGAGCACCTGGATGTTCCACAGCACTACTGACAAAATATTCTGTGGACAGATGAAACCAAAATTGAGTTGTTTGGAAAAAACACACAACACTATGTGTGGAGAAAAAAAGGCACCGCACACCAACATCAAAACCTCATCCCCACTGTAAAACATGGCGGAGGGAGCATCATGGTTTGGGGCTGCTTTGCTGCCTCAAGGCCTGGACGGATTGTTGTCATTGATGGAAAAATGAATTCCAGAGTTTATCACGACATTTTGCAGGAAAACGTAAGACCATCTGTCGGCCAACTGAAGCTCCGCAGAGGATGGGTGATGCAACAGGACAATGACCCAAAACATACAAGTAATTCAACAAAAGAATGGCTTCAACAAAAAAAAATACGCCTTCTGGAGTGCCCAGTCAGAGTCCTGACCTCAACCCGATTGAAATGCTGTGGCATGACCTTAAGAGAGCGATTCACACCAGACATCCCAAGAATATTGCTACACTGAAACAGTTTTGTGAAGAGGAGAGGTCCAAAATTACTCCAGATCGTTGTGCAGGTCTGATCTGCTACTACAGGAAACGTTTGGTTGAGGTTATTGCTGCCAAAGGAGGGTCAACCAGTTATTAAGTCCAAAGGTTCACATACTTTTTCCACCCTGCACTGTGAATGTTTACATGTTCTGTTCAGTAAAAACATGAAAACATATAATGTTTGTGTTGTATTATTTTAAGCAGACTGTGTTTTTCAAATTGTTGTGACTTGGATGAAGATCAGAGCACATTTTATGACCAATTCATGCAAAACTCCACGTAATCCCAAAGGGTTCACATACTTTTTCTTGCCACTGTATATATAGTTTCATATTTTGAAATTTACTTTTTTCAGTTGCATAACATGCTATATACTGTACCATATTCCTACACTGCATGGGATTATTTCTTTCCCCAGTTGTAATGTGCTGGTAACCTCTTGCCCTTGGATGGACTTTGTGTTGACTAATTCTATGTTTAGTCTCCTTGAAGCATGACCTGGTTGTGTAGACAACATTTGTCTGCACTTGTGCTCCTTTTACTTTGATTTCTGCTTTAAAAAAAGACAATTAATGTGCTGGCATGCAAATACAAATGCTTAATTTCCCATAGAGCACAGCGAGGGTATTGTAGTTAACTGTTTCATGCCAAAGAATAATTAAAATATCTCCAAACTAATTTCATACCAGATTTTCCACTAACAAAAGGATTTCTGCTGTCATTACGAATTAGGCAAGCTCCGTGTTTCAAAGAAATCACAATCAAACTTTGATTTTTAACAAGTTTAGGAATATGATATGGGCAGCATTCTTTTTAAGTTTTCCGCTTTCTCTATAGCGCGCATAGTACAACTCCACGAAGTCATGGGACTCGAGATAAGCAGCTGCAGTAACGGCCCATGGCAAAAGAGTTATTTCAATTTTGAATTCTTCAAGGAGAACAAGAAAAAAAAGCAGCCAACAACAAGTCTGACTTTTATCCGTCTACAGATTCTGTTTATGGCAACGTGAACATGTTTAACTGTTTGAGAGACAGTCATGTAAAAAATATATTATTTTTGCGTAGTTCGTGTGGAAATCATAATGTTCCTACCACTCAAATAATGAAATAGAAACCAAAACAAACACATGGATATTTTACAAAACATGTTATACTTCTGTGTGCCGGTGAACATTAAGGCCCTGTTCACACCTCAGCGTTTTACAGCGCGCTCCTGCGCACTGTAAAACGCCGAGACAATGCTACAGGGAAACAATATCATTTTACTATTTAGTATGATACAATGTCACCAATACATTGCCAATATATATTGATTGTGCTGTATATTTTAATGAAGAAATTTAAAAAGCTTAATTGTCTTTGGCATCAATTATATTTTTAGTATAGTAAAACTATTTTTTTCTTATACATAAATACTTAAATACTCATCCTTCTAAAATACCAGTGATGACGATTTTTATCAAGCTCATTCAGCTAAGGCCATATGAGATTTAATGAAAGGATATTGCTAAAAGAAACCAAATAATAATAGAAGGAATTATATAAATTTATATTGGGATTGCTCTAGATTTATATTTGCCCCAGAATTGATAAGCAATTATAATTTCTTCATACTGCAGTTCCACTTGACTGTTAAGTGGGGCACCTAGTAATTTATCAGCTCATATGCAGTCCTCTTATCCAGTGTTTTAATATGTTATCATATAATCATAGGTAACAGTATATATATGGAAAGAAATGCACAATTTATTATATGCTCTCAAAAGAAGTACAGAATCATACAGGGTTATTCAGAGAGAGGTGAAAAGCAGGAGAATGACTGGAGAATGGAAAATTCTAGGTCAAAATAGCCGATTTGGAAAGTGAGATGAAAGGGAGAATTTTTCTGGTTTGGCTATTTTGACCTAGAATTTTCTATTCTCCAGTCATTCTCCTGGTTTTCACCGCTCTCTGAATAACCCTGATGGTGTTGGCATTTCCTGACTTTGCAGCACTTTTTGTACAAAACGTAGATTAAAACCAGTTTTTGCACTTTTTTCCTTCAAGACAGGTCAGAGTCAAAGTTCATAGCCGTATTAGGCTGGGGTCAGACGAGCGCAGTGTTCACGTCCGTGTTGCCGCACATAAGTACGTCCGTGATAGCATACAATTGTGTTAAATGGAGTCCCACACACGAAGTACGTCTGCACAGAAGTGCGGGGGCTGACGGACGCTTCAAACGGACGCAGGTTAGGCAAGAACGTAATACTGCTAGAACGGACATGCGGAGTGCGCCACGTCCACATCGTCCGCATAGCTTTGTGTGTGAGTGATGCAACGTGGTCAGACGGACTGCATTTATACGTCCAGCATTTTTGACGGACAAAATGTTTTTTCATTGTAATTTATTTTTCCCTCCTACATCCGTCAAAAAATAACTTCAGTGAAAAAACGGACTGTGTGACCACTACTGCGTCATCCGTACTGACGATGTCCGTACTGCACGCACGTACAGTCCGTAGAAATCACGCTCGTCTGACCCTAGCCTAAATGAATCATAACTATTTTACCTTGTAAACTTATCTTGTAGAAAATCCATGTTTCTCTGATAAATCATTTATTTGAATTGGAATACATTATTTTATTCTTAATGGTGGGTTAATACACATATAAAACCAATCGTGTATATAAGTTATACGTATTAATAACAGACTGTTGTTAATAGTTATTATTACTGCTTAGTTAGTTGCTTTCCTTCCTTTTGCTTTGAGAAGTGAACTTATTTGAGTGAACACAAATTTGGATTTAAATGCAGCAAGAATATCCCACACCCTTTGCTATTAGATTTTAAGTGACTAAATACGTTCGTATAAGTTGATTGTGTGTTCATTTTAAAGAAAAATATAATTTGATTTAAGAATAATCAAAAGAATTATATAATTTATGACCAATAATAAGACTTTATATCAAAATGCAATTCTCAATAAATTAAACTCTTAATATTAGTCCTTATGCAATATAGACAGCAACATTAATGTTGAATATTATAGATGTTACGGTTAAAGTCCGAAGTGCGGTTAATTTTAGGATTACCCGGATAATCTTGACATTACCCCGGCGTCATTAGCAAAAGTCCGAAGTGAAATTAAATTTTGGACTTTTTCCAGGTAATCTGCAAAGTATCCAGAGGCCTCTGGGCACTCTGTTTTTCTGCTGTGTTTTACCTGGGTAACACTCACATTACCATAGTGTTGTTGGATAAAGTCTGATGTGAAATGAAACATCGCACTTTATCCGGGTAAACTGCAAAATATCCAAACACCTCTGGGTACTACGCATTTCTTGGGTTTTCAGCAGGTTACAGGTGACTGAATTCTGAGGATTACCCGGATAAAGCTGCAAACTGTTATCTGACTGATAACAAAAGTGTGTTTTTTGTTCTTTTTAACCAAATTGTATCCACAGTCACAAACCACACTATTTAACGGGCATGTAACTCTGTGCGTTAATTGTCTGAAAATTTATTTATAAAGATAAAAGATATTATATAATGAGTAACCTGATGTTTATTATGTTTTATAAATGATATATTAGCACATATGACACATAATAAAGATCATGTAACTCTTTAACATTCATATAAGAACCATATCCTGTTACTCTGTATATTCATTATATACGCAATACACTTTAATGTTTGTATTTTGCCATTTTCATTGATAATATCCATAGGTATTGGCAAAATTCACTTTTACCTAAGGGGGGGGGGGGGTTGGATGCTCTGCAGATTACTCAAGTGAAGCTGTGGATAGTCTTCAGATTACCCGGGTAAAGCTTCAGACTTTTATCTGAACGATAACAAAATTAGATTTTAACCAAACGGAGTTGGATAGTCTGCAGATCATCCAGGTAAAGTGCGGATTTTTCAGCTCTTTCTTTCTGGGACTGTTACCCAAGGGCAGTTTGTTAGTCCTAAAATTACCCGGGTAAAGTCTGAATTTTTAATTTTTTTGCAGCTTTACCCAGCAGTTTTGGGTAATGTCAGGATTACCCGGGTAATTTTAAGATTCACTGCACTTCAGGCTTTAACCGTAACATAGACATTTTTCTGTGTTACATCAGAGATGAACTACAGATGACAATTTATTTTGTAAAGTACGCTTATCATGTTATGATAGTAAATACCCGTTACAACAGTTGTGGCACTGTATTTTTTTCCTTTTTTTTATTTTAACATTCAACGCAATTTAACATTTCTTTAAAAATCCACAATTAGTCGAACAGAAAAATACTTTTCCTCACCCTCTTCCCAAAAAAAGACATCCCAATTCCCACCGAGGCTGTTAGTTTTCATCACTCTTGTTTTAGGCTTTCGAAATAGACATAACTATTTTCTTGACAAGTTGACGGAGGCTGCCAGACACTGCAGAAAGCATTTTGTTTTTATGAAGAAGATATTCACGGCTAATACAAATCCAGCTGTGAGCCTGTTTTCTATACCGCTCGTGTTTCACACATTTATGAATGATTACGATTTATACTACTACTAACTGGGACCGGGATTCCGTGAAACTACGCTGGTAATTCTAAAGCTATCTTAAAAGGTTACACTTGCAACACATTTCCAAAAGAAAGCATTCAATCATTTCTTTTCACTGCTACACAGGTGCCTAAAAATAGAAAATTAAACAAGTTGGCTATCTAGGTATAGAAAGAGCAATATGTTCTGTGCTGTGGAATGCATTAATTCCAGGAAAATGAGAGGCACTCCTGGTGTAGTATACATGGATCTTTATTAGAGTATGGATAAAGGCAACGTGTCAGCCCTTAAGGCCTTAATCATGCCATATGTTATGTCATATGTCTCACTTTCCTGGAATTTGTGTTTAGGGCATAGTGGCGCCTTGTGGGAGAGCACCGGTGTGTGGTTGATGTGCAAGGAAGGGCTCGACCCTAATCACTTGTTTGTGGAATATATTAGCCATCAATAAATATAATATTTGGGGGGGTTCTTCACAAAGTGCCAGTGTTTACTGGTGATGTAAACACTGGCAAAAATCCCAAATCCCCAGTATTGTAGCACCAACAAACAGTGGCATGTCATGACAGTAGAATCCAATGATCGACAGAAGTTTCACAAAGCAACTTTTCATGTCGCTCTTTGGATTTGACATTTGTAGAATGCCATCGTTTGTAACACTGGCCATTTCCGCTGGTGTTTGCAAACACTGTTGCTTTTTGAGTAAATCCTTAAGTGTTGAAATGGCTAATGTGATCTTCATTGTGGAAACTCATTGCTCTAGCAACTCCAGATATCTGCAGACATCAGCAGATATTGCCAAACTGTTAAATGTAGTCAGGCGAGGTAACTACAACAACTAGGGGATTTTAGCAACCATTATAGGGACACACATGCAAATTAGAATTGTAAAAATTCAAAGGAAGAGAGAGTGGACAGTTGGCAACTCACTCACCAGGTCCGCCAGAAGGGCAAAGCCTTTATTCGCACCTTCAGTTTGACAGGAGTGACCTCCAGTATGGAAACTCCGTGGCCTAATGATTTCAATGGCTACAAATGCTACTGTCAACAGGCACTGGCACACCATTAAATATAGCCAGGCAGGGGCACTATAAAATTTAGTGAGCCGTAAAAGCCGAATTTTCAGGCAAATATGTACAGATTTAGATTAACCCCATACTGACAAGGTGGTTTTACAATTGTCAGTCCAAAAGTACCCACTGTTTTTACATTTCTGCGCTGTTTGTGTTTAGCTCTAATTTTTCTCTTACTTGTTTATGGAACCCACACATATTATATACTGTTTTTCTCGCCATTAAATGGACGTTCTAAAGATAGCATTATTTTCATCATATCGTATAATTTACTATGAAAAAATTATGAAGTATGATGAAACAATTAAAAAACACACACTTTTTTGAACTTTGACCCCCAAATTTACAACTGCCAAAACAGACCCTGTCTAAATAGTTTCAAAATTATGCCCTGAGTTTAAAAATACCCAATGTTTACATGCTTTTGCGTTTTAACCCCTTCACTGCTGAGCCATTTTCGCCTCTGTGAGCTGAGACCATGTTGACTGTTTTATGCTCATCATGTTTAAGCGCAATTTGAAGGCCTGTTTTATTATACGACCAAGTAATTGTTTTTTTAAAAAAACACCACATTTTTCTTTTATTTATTTATGTTACATCAAACCTGGTGATGTTTGGTATCATTGGAAAGGCCATGCTCTAGGTGCCACTGATCGGGAAATAAAGGAAACCAAAGGACCCCCCTATCTCCACATGGCAGCCAGGGAGTTAACTGACACAACCAGTCCATCACTCTCACCAACCAATACATCACTCTCACCTTACAGTCCTCTCCTCCTGTTTCCACCCTCAACCTTTCTAAATTGTGAGTTCCCACGGGAGTAGGGGCCTCGATTCCTCCTGTACTGGTTTGTCAACATGTTGTTCAATGTATTGTAACCATGTCAACCAAGCCTCTGGGGCCTCTCCCACCCACTGACATCGTTGTCATATGTGCGATGACGTCAGTTGGGCAGTTATTATTAATTACTATTAATCTTTATAAATGGGCACAGATCTCCCTTTCAGGCTGTCTCCTGCAGTGCCGGGGGTGCCTGAAACTGGCATCAATATGCCCGTTGATGATGTCAGTGCGACAGCCGGCTCCTTAACCCTTTCGCTGCTGAGGCTTTTCACACCTCTGTGCTGAGGTCATTTTTACCGGTTTTGCTCATCATGTTTAAACGTGTTTTGAAGGCTTATTTTAGTATATTACCCAGACATATTATATATCGTTCTTTCCGTCAGACTCGGTAGATTCATAATATGTCATTATTATATGTATACGTTATGTCATGTCTGTATATTATAACAAAAAATGCAATAAAATATGTATTTTCAATAATTTACAATGTGTAAAGTGTTTTTTTTCACATTTTAACATGCGAGCAATTGCGGTTATATTTTGTATGGGGTGCGCTTGTTAAAAAAATTAGAGATGGGGTCTCGTTACATTTTGTTTTGGGGAAAATTACGCGATTTTTAACAAACGCACCGCATACAAAAATCGTTAGTGCAGCATCATTGTTCACATTATAATTGAAATGGAAACAATATTTCTGCATTAACGAACCAAAAAAAAGAAAAAAAAATGTTTATTTTTTTTTTTATAATTTTATTTTTAAATATATTTTTATTTGTAATTTTTATTTTATTTTTTTAAAAAACTTTTTCACATTCGAATTTTGGTATCGTTGGAACGGCCATGCTCTGGCCGATCCAACCATACCAAACGTTAACCCCTAGCTGCCACGGATCGGGAGATAGGGAGTTCATTGGAACTCCCTATCTCCACCGTTGGTGGCAGTTAGGGGTTAACTCTAGGACTGGCTTCATCGTGCTATGCACGATGACGCCAGTCCTCAGGGGGAGTTCCCGGAGGCTTGGCCGACATCCAAGATGTCGGCCAGCTCCGGGAAAGGATCGCGAACCGGCGCTTTTCAGCGCCGATTCGCGATCCAGCTCCCCAGGGGTTAATGCCAGGCACCATTTGGAAGGGCAGGCTGTGCCCTTCCAAATGGTGCCTGGGTTAACCCCCGCAATGCAGCCGATCGGGAGGGAGAGAGGTCCGAAGGACCTCCCCCCCTCCCTTTCAGGCGCCTCCTCCGCACATGCGGGGGGGGCGCCTGAATTAGGTGTCATCGCGCTGCCGCGATGACACCTAATTTCAGTGGCTGCGGTTCCGGATGCTGGGCTGACATCGAGGATGTCAGCCCGCATCGGGGGGGCCAGCGATCGGCCGGAACCCGGCCGAACGCTGACCCCAATGGGAGGACGCGCTCAGCGCGTCTTCCGCATACCAGCAGTAATGCGGAGGACGCGCTGAGCGCGTCCTCCGCATTGAAGTGGTTAAAACGATTGGCCTGAATTCCAGGAAGTCAGACCACCACGGGACCCAGGCCAGAGCAGTAAGTATAGGGAGGGAGGGGGGTTAGAGGACCATGACGTACAAGTGGATTTTTTTTCAGGAAGTACTCTGTACTTCATTGGTTTTTAAGGGTTAAAATTAAGTGGGCATTTGGCAACCAACATATTTGTTCTGTCCTCAGGAAAAAGTCTTGATCACACCTTAAACCTGGCAGAAGTGCCCTCTCATGTTTTGTGACTACAATTGCAGACATTGCCACAAAGCAATATGTAGCCAGGCAAGGGAGCTTCCAACTGGGGAACTGCAACTACAGCTACAATCATTTAGAGCAAAAATATAGTGAGGGTGAAGGAATAAAAAGAAAAGTGAGTGGCATTAAGTTGAACGACTCACCTATTTTCCCCAAGGGCAAAGACTTTCTCACCATGAAACTTCATGAAGTAACCCATAGTGTAGAAACTAAGCGCCCTATCAAGTTCTTCATCTACAAATATGGATGTCAATGGGTGCACTGCAGGAGGAACTCCGAAAACACCAACAATTTTTTGTAGCAATGTGAGCAGCAGCAGCAGCAATTTCAGGGAATCTTAAGAACGCCCAAAACAAAAAGGTAAAACCAGGCAAATGACAACCGATATACTTGCATCACCTGAAGGACAAATTCCTTATCACACCGTCAGTCAGTCATAATTGACCAACTATGCAATGGAGTCTCACCCATAACGTCACTTGAGCCAGCACCCTCCCGTTTTTGCAATGAAACCAAAAAACAATTACACTACAATATTCCTTTTTTCTGTTGTTTTTTGAGTGTTTTATCATTTGCCTGAATGATAAAATGTGCTATGTCCCTTTTACCCTTTCACTGCTGAGCCATTTCACCCCTGTGTGCTGAGCTAATTTTTACCATTTTCGCTCATCATGTTTAAATGGGATTTGAAGTCACATTTTATTATATGACCCAGACATATTATATATCGTTCTTTCCGGCAGACTCGGCAGATTCATAATATATCATTATTATATGTATACATCATGTCGTGCCTGAATAATATAACAAAAAAATGCAATAAAATTTGAATTTTCAATCATCTACAGTGTAAAGTGTTGTTTTTGTCACATTTTATCATGCGAGCCTTTTTGGGTATCTTTTCTATGGGGTGCGCTTGATAAAAAATTTAGAAATGGGGACTCGTTACATTTTTTGGGGGGAATTTTTAGCAAACCCCCACATAGAAAAAATCGTTAGTGCAGCATCATTGTTCACATTATAATTGAAATGGGAACAATATTGCTGCATTAATAAAAAAAAATAAAAAAATCATTGGACCCCCCTATCTCCACCATAGGGGGCAGCTAGGGGTTAACTCCCGAGCTGATGTCATCGCGTCCATGCGCATCCTTGCTCCGCAGCCAAGACCCTGCGCGGCTGGACGTGCTGATCGCGTCTGCCGCAGCAAAGGAGTTAAAAAGCTTCCTTGTTATCTCCTCAGCTGTTGCTAGGCATATTATAAAAACAAATAAACTGATCGTTTGTCTAGGACACTGTCCAAAAATCTGATAAGTACTCTATAGGAGGTCCTAAAATTCATTGACCTCAGAGATCTGGAAGCTCCTTGCTGCAGGCTTGAATTAACCACTGATGAGCATCAAACATACCTCGCCAAGCTAGCATTTGGGGCTTGAAAAAATGCCCCCAGTGTCCATCAGCGAATCACTCCGGGGCGGACACGCTGCCGCGAGTATGCAGGAGGGTATCGCTGCATTCTGTGGAAGGGTGCTGAATCAGTGTCTGCCCTGAAGAATGGTGTTAAAACGGGGATCTTAAGGGGAAGACTGCTGGGGCAAGTTTTACCCCCTTTTTACCGAGAGGGACAGAATACTTCCCAAAATACTTTAAATGGCATATTACCTCACTGGATGCAATTTTTGAGATTTGTAAATAACATGTAATACTTTTCCACGTATGTGCAGTTTTATCCATTCAAACCAACATAACACAATTGCTGCAATAACAATATAATTTAATCTGTGCCTAAAGGGGTTAGAAATGTATGGAGTTTCAGACAAAGAAGAACATTTCTCAATAAATATTATAAGAAAAAAAAATAGCAGCCTGTTTATGTGGCAGATATAAGCACACACATTTACTTTAGACAGCACCTTGTGTGTCTGCTCAGCTGCAGAATCAGATTAGCTCCTCTTCAGCACGTTCAGCATCACTTCAACAGCAGTTATGCCTTAATGGAAATAATGACAAGAGCATCAAGGACAAGCATACCACCGGGTACATGTACTCACAAAATACATTTTATAATTAAAGGCCAGCTCTCAATATAAAAAAAAAGATTGAAATTGACTCTTGCCATTTAAGTGGCACAGATTCCCCATAGTATTGTAACTAATAAAAAGCCTACATGAGATTACATTGAAAGTATGTAACTGCCAAGCTGTCACATTCGTGTTGACGATTACTGTGAATCTGAACATTTAATAAAGTACATATCTTTCCATATTCAACCATTAGCCAAATCATAGAGAGGCTTAAATAACAGAAACTGATTGAAACCCGCTGAAGACTGTCCAGTGAGACTTGACTGACATTTTTCCAAATGAAGGGGAAAGGGGACTCTATCACCTCCTACAAGCTAACACTAGTGTCAGCGTTAGCACTAGCTTAAAGGAGGTCATAGCGCTGCGGACAGATTGCATTTGAATCGCTAACGAGTTAAGAAACCTGTTAGTGCTTGTTAATTTGCGATTCGTACCACGAGTTTACTGTACTTTGCGCTCCCTATAGTTAACATGGGGAACACAAAGTGCAAGCATAGACTAACTAGCTTTAGGATCACTTGGTTCCTAACGCTAGTTACTAAGAGCTGGCGCTAACAAAAAAGTTACAACCAGCTCAGAAGTGTAGGTAATGGATTGTGCTGCTGCAGAATCCATTACCTGCAGCTCAAAACCCTCCCTCCAAAAATCATATACTCACCTCTCATCCCATGGTGGGAATGGTGGCCCTATCCGCTGCTTTCGGCCGCTGGGAGCAGAGGGAGAAGGGTGGAAGAAAGTTCCCTGTCTCCCTCCGCGATCACTCTGCCGACCAGCAGGCTCTTATGAGAGGCGAGATCCTGCCGGTCATTTGACCCGGCAGCACGGTCCTCCATGAAGTCTTATGGGCGCTATGGAGGGGATGCTGGGGACGGCACTGTTGCATTGTCCCCAGCATCTGCGAGCTTAGCGATCACTAAGGGGCAGGCTGACGGACTCAGCACCTGCCCTGCGATCTGCTGGGAAAACTGGGATGCAAAGGGGAAGTTAGCGAGCGCTAATTTTTCCCCTTAGCATCCCGGTTTTAGCAAGAGGCACACGATAGTGCCCAGGGAGGATTAACAATCAGCACACCATGACAAGTTAATGAAACTATTGTGGTCATGGTAGTTAGATTTTCCCTTTAAACGGTTTATGAAGCAGGACATACCGGTACATTGGCAGTAAACCTGCTTTAAAGACGTGGTACATTATGGAACAACCCAATCGCAAACAAGCATCAGGAGCTGCTCACTGCGTCAATACTAGTGCAAAAGCTGCTGCCTCCAAGTTTGCAACAGAGCATAGTTTTGCTAGTATTGTGTTGTCCAGCACTAGGAATGATGATTCAGGGCGTACTACTCACAAGATCCGCTTTAGTAAATCCTGATCCTATCAGTGCCTCTTCTTCTCATTCCTGCACTCTTCTTGTTTGTCAGGGAGAGAGAGAGAGCAGAGGTTGTCTAAGTGTCTCGCATAGGCTTTTTATTGTCTGCTCACTGTATAATACAATGATCAGCTGAGCTGCAATTATTACTCTAAGGGCTTAAGGCTTTTATTTTTACTTATATTTCTGTTAATTATACTTCATATATTTTGCTATTTTTTTCTAACATATATTTAATTTATATTATTAGATTTATATATTTATTTTTATTTACATACTATATATATACTATACAAACGAATGCGCACAGAGACTTTTCATATGCTGTAAAAGGTTGAATTTATTTCATAGTTCAACATTTCAGTCTTGATTGGGACTTTCCTCAGGAATATATTTTTATTTAATCTATAATATATAACCATAAGCAAACAAATGTAGTTTGCAATAACATTTGTTTGCATTGATCCAGAAAATATAAAGATCGAGTTATTTCTATCTTGGGGATATGAAATTGCCTTTTAAGATCAAGTTATATTGTTCATTGTAGTGAAGGTATTAAGGGGTTAAGGAAAACACTAGATACTGGAAATGCTATTTATGTAGAACAGAAGGATAAAATCACAATATATGTTACACATTTAAGATGCCCAAAAATAAGTTTTTTTAGCTATAGTTTTGAAATAGCTGACACTATCCCAATTATTGCGTGTGTCTGTAATTCAAACTGGATATTTATAGAGAATTATTTCCCCAGTGAATATTTAATCTGATTCACACAAATTGAGATTAGATTTTATTTCTGCTTAAAGGATAATTTATATAAATATAAAGTCCTAGGAAAAGCAATGCTCTCCTCTAGTAGTTCGAATGCAACTTTATAACATGGATCTGTCTTCTGCTGAAATCCATACTGTTTGAATAATGAGTAAACACCAGCAAGGTGTGCAGGACAATGACGTTATTAAACAAACAAAAACCTAGGGACCTATTCCAAGGTTGGTGCTAACTTAACCAGAGCTGTTGTAAATTTAATACCTCCATAGATTATAATGGCTCTGGGAAGTTTACAACAGCTCTGGTTAAGGTTTTTTGTTTGTTTGTTTGTTTGTTTTTATAAAGTATTTTTCCAGGAAGGATACATTGAGATATCTCTCGTCTTTAAGTACAGTATGTCCTGGTTGGCGAGTATGTACCGTTAGGTGTCTTGCCCAAGGACACTTACTGGAGAGGTGCTCTTGCTAGGATCGAACCTGTGTCTCCACAGTCTCTCTCCACAGTTAAAGAGCAGTGATGTTACTTCCACTCCACCCAGCCAGTACTTTGGAATAGGACCACTAGTGTTCTTCACTCGCATACTTGAAAAATCATAAAGTAACTATTTATTACTAATAAATAAATGTAATAAATCACTGTTTAATATATCAACGAAATTGCCAGTAGCAAAGAATTATAACATGCTTATGGCAAATGATGAAGTTTAATTTCAAGGGATCAATGTTGCCACGAAGGAAAATTACTTATGTCTATCAATAATTGGCAATTGCAAAACCTGTCGCAACCCTAATCAATGAATCACTGGCGACTGGATATATACCCAAACTCTGGAAGACTGCGAGAGTGGTACCTATCCATAAAAGTGGAGACAATACTTTGGTATCCAACTACCGTCCAATATCATTGCTTCCTGTAATGTCAAAAATTCTGGAAAAATGTGTTTACACTCAATTACGCGATTATTATCAGTATTGGAACTATTTAACCCCAGATCAATCCGGCTTCCATCCAAATCATTCAACCACAACTGCCCTTTTAAAAGTTTCCAATGATATCCAGGCTGGTATGGAACAGGGAAACCTAACTGGAGCCATCTTCCTTGATTTTGCCAAGGCCTTTGACACAGTAGACCATGGCATCTTATTACAAAAACTTAAAAACTCTGGTATTGGTGATCGCACGTTAACCTGGTATCAATCATATGTGTCTGATCGGTCGCAATATGTGTCCATTTCTGACAGCGAAACTCGGCCCCCTGCTATTCACAATATTCATAAATGATCTGCCCAATGTCTGCAAAGCCTCAACTGTACACATGTACGCAGACGACACCGTAATCTATACCAGCAAACCAAATCTCCCACAGCTGGAGGCCGTGCTGCAAGACCAATTCACAGAGGTAGAAAAGTGGATCAAAGATAATAAACTTTTTCTAAATGCTGACAAAACTGTTACAATGCTCATTGGAACCGCACCTAAACTACACAAATTGCAAACACCCCATCTATGTGTTAGGACAAAATC
This sequence comes from Leptobrachium leishanense, assembly GCA_009667805.1. Lineage (NCBI taxonomy): Eukaryota > Metazoa > Chordata > Amphibia > Anura > Megophryidae > Leptobrachium > Leptobrachium leishanense. Next base: position 421,505,670 of record CM019063.1, on the reverse strand, counting down.
AAATGGCACGTTGACCACAGTCACTTCTCTCAAATATCTAGGTATGTGGTTAGACCCAAATCTATCCTTTGGCCCCCACATCGAAAAACTTTCATCTAAACTTTACCCCAAACTAGGTGCCCTGTACAGAAACAAATCCTGCCTGAGTCCCGTGGTAAGAAAGCAGATTGTACAACAAATGCTTATGCCAGCTATTGAATACGGAGATGTAGTGTATTCAGCCGCCCCGCAAACGCACCTCCAGAAACTTACTACATTGTATAACTCATTCTGTCGCTTTGTGCTACAATGTAACTACATGACCCACCATTGGGACATGTTAAAAGAACTAAACTGGCCATCGCTGGAATCTAGACGCACTCTTCACCTTTCCAACCTGGTGTTTAAGAGCTTTTCTGGGAAGCTACCACCCTACCTGAATATGCTGCTTCCCCTAGCAGTTCCCTCATCCTATAAACTCCGATCCAGGACCTGCGCTTTACTTGCAATACCACAATAAAAAAAGAAAGTGTCTCGATCCTCATTTTCCTACAGAGCACCGTAATTATGGAATAACCTCCCAGACGCCATCAGATCTTCCCCCGGTCTAAAGTCCCTTAAGAGTTCCCTATTAACATACCTCAATACGGAATGCACCTGTAAACATGTAACATAGTGACTATATTTCCTACATATTTATTTTCTGTTAATCTGTATATTTGTTTTGTTTTAATATCTTGCATTTTACTAGTTTGTATTTCTGTAACAATGTTCTTGAACCCAGGACATACTTGAAAATGAGAGAAATCTCAATGTATCCTTCCTGGTAAAATCCTTTATAAATAAATAAATAAAATAAAATAAATAAGAAGAAACTTTTCTCTAAGTATCTTTGAATGTGCATATAATTTATGGGTTTTTTTTGTTGCCTATTTTGGTGTAATTTGAGAAATAATTGTTGCATTGTAGAAACAGAATGTGCAGATTACAAAGTACTGTGTACAATTACACTGCAGCCACACTAAACGTGACTGAACCAGGGTAAGGAATAAGGGCAGCTGGGTAAAATGACCATAATATACAGAATTTTCCCTAATCAAGAGGTATGTTATGTGAATTGTCCATTCATGGATCCATTGCGGTTAGTCTATAAAAGTGTTGGTGTTTTTTTTAAATGTGTCTTTGTCCCTGCCGACTTTGCAGGTTTTCAATTTTCAATCAAGATTTTTGTTTAGTTATATATGTTTGGTGTGCTATATAAAAGTACAACACGTTTCTTCTTTTTTTAATTCATTTTCAATTTTTTTTAATCTTTTAGTGTTTGGATTGCGGCACCTTATATTTCTATATTATGGGTTAATTTCATTATATATACCTGCATCGTGTATATATATATATTAAAAATATTTTAAAAAAATTCTATTTGAGCAACTGATTATGGTGTTTGCTGTTACAATAGTTAAATCACTGGTCATAAGTAATTTTCCTTGAAATCTATTTCAGACTAGGCTGGTATATTGTCCCAGAACAGAGCAGGACCCACAGTTAGCAGCTAGCATGCTATTGGTGGCCAGTCTCTTGCTAGAGCCAAGAATATATGGATGCTTTTTAGCCCTGCAACAGTTACTCAGCATTGGGTGGATCAGGTGATCTTTTGATCTCGCCACTGGCCTGACCAATCATAGAACCTATTTTGCACGGGCCAGCTTGAAAGAGCCTTTGCTCTCCAACGAAGACAACACGCTTTCCAAGGCAACTGTTTTCCAACAAATGTTTTCCCGTTTTTTCCAATACCAGAGCAGCCAGGCAATAAATAAAAAGACTCTCATTAGTCAGCTATATAATTATTGAATTATTGTCCTCTTTCATTTTTAACATGATATCAAATAGTAACACTGAAAGATTATAGTTTTCTAACCCTTTCACTACCAAATAATCTCCTAAAAAAAACAGTCAGAAACCATTGGTTTTTTGAAAAAGAATTTTTAATAAATTGTACAGTAATACATATCTATTACTGTAGTAACCTATTTGGCCAGTAGATGGCGCCATCTACTGCCAAATGGAGTTACAGAGGTTTTAACAGCAGATCTATTTCCTTGTATTTCCCCTGCTGCTGACAGATTCTGAAAGCCCGTTATTTCAGAGCTATCAGCTGCCGATTTTACAGTTTTAGTTCTTTGGGCATTATGCCCATAGGACTGAAACATTGGGGGCACCTTCTGCAGCTGAAAAGCTTACGAAATTTCTTTGCAGCAAACAAATTTAATTTGCTTTCGGGCTGCAGAATAGTATATCGAGATATCTCGATATCGGTGCACCGGATGGTGCCTTTGAAGCCCGAGATATCTCGATATCAGTAGTGAAGGGGTTAATTCAGTTCTGTTCTGCAGATTATTAACAGAGGGCACTTTTAGTGTTAAACATTAAAATGTGATGATAATAATTTGTGCATTTCTACTAGGAAGGTTGTGTGAAATTATATATAAATGCTCCAAAATATTGTCGCTACTAATTTATGCTTTCAGTTCAGACATGAAAGCTATCTACAGTATATACATACAGTAAATATAATGTGATGGTAGGTATTAACCTTTCAAGACTAAAATATGTCCTGTAGTTTTGGAAGAGTTAATCAGTTATAGTTTCCTCATATATTTTTATAAATATCATTTTACATATTAGAGCTTGGCAATGTATTAAGGCTGTTAAGGATGGTAACATTTTTTTATAACCACAATGATAGATTTTGAAAGGGTAAGAAAACAATTATTCATGCCTACACCTTTATAGAATCCACTGTAATTAATTATTTCACCTACATTTCAGTTTGGAAGATAAGAATTAAGAGGGCAAAAAAATGTCAGACTTGACATACCTACTTCCACCAGACATTTATGGAGTATAATTTTTCTTTTAGGTTTTTATATAAGTCATTTATATAACTACTAATCACACAGTAATTTAAAAAAAACTAAAAACTGGAAGCTTTTCGAGATGACAGCTGTCAATCAAACCTTCCACCAAGCTACTTTTAAAGTTGGCAAAAATTTCCCAAGACTTACTTAGCATGGTACCCTGCTCTGTTTTTAGATAAACAGATCCAATTTCTCAACAAACAGACTGCTACAGTCTTCATGATAACAACGCAATAATTCAAAACAAATGATTCCAGGCTTTGATGATAGCACTTTTATGGGTCATGAAGAAATCCTCCCACCAACATCTGTTTGATTTTATCTACTTGAACTTTATCCTCCAGCCGAAGATTTATAAGCTGAAATCATTCGAGCCTATTAAAGTCAGACTAATGTTTGAGCACTAACTGGTGAAAATGAAAGAGCAGTTTGCAGCCGTCTACCTTTTGAAATCATGTTGTGAGAAAAAGTTATCAGGGGTTTTTGTCAGAGCTCAGTTTTCAAGAGCTTGTGAGTCAGCACTAGACATTCCTCATGAAACCCATCTTGAAAACAAATCTCAAAAGTAGCAGTAACAGTCTGAAGCCAATGACAATCCTATTAATTTAGTAGGCCAATGAGAAAGCCTCCCTTTTGTTTACAATTACTTCCTGTTACTTCACCAAACAATTCCTGCAAGCCAAAGATGACTCCTTCCAGATTGGCCATTGTGTGCTATGATAACAATTCACTAATAGATACATTTGTTATTAGTTAGACACAATAACTGATTTAGTTAGAGTGCCAGTAAATGGAAAAAATGGAATGTCAACTGTTTGTCTAGATTAAATAAATGAAAAGAAGAAAAATATGACACCAATGCAGTGTTCACATAGTAAATTACTAGACATGTGAGTTCTTTAGAAAGCTATGGATTAAATACAGTATTACAGTAGTGTAGGGTAACTGAAGTCTATGTTTTTCCCTGTACCACTGTTAAATGTCATTACTTTTCTGATAGCAACTCAAATTCCTCCACCACCTAACTCTATGTTGTCGCCACTGAGCAATCCCCATCTGGCTACCCACAACTGATATAACTGTACAGCTATAGTGGGAGGAGAGCCGGTACTATGGCCGCCCAGCTGGAACTCTTCACTTGACCTTAAGTGAGCTGCATCCCAGTCAAAATATTATCCCTGCAACAATTCTACCCTATACATCCAGTCTGAGCACTTTTTGGACTGAAACTGGCTGAAGGGGTATGCTATAGATGCATTCCCGGAGTAGGGTACATTGTTTTTCCCTTTGCACAAACAGTAGCCCAAATGAGTTGGCTCTCCTCGAGCAGACACATAAACACCATGGAGGAAAAAATGTATTGGTCTTGAGTTGTTCCTTCCGGAAGTATCATTATACATATATATTCAAGAATTGTATACAAGCTAACGGTTTATGTTCAGTATTGTTGTTCCTGTTTTACCCTATACTGCGCTAAATTACAATCTTCGCGCAAACGTTTGCACCGGCGCAAAAAACATTAACGCGCCGAATGCCGTATTACATAGTCAGCGCAACAAACGCTCGGAATCGTCTATCGCGGGTGAACCTGCACGAACACTGCGCGAGTTTACTGTACAGCGCACGTCCTATACTTAACATTGTGAGCGCAAACGCGAATGTGCGCTGGTACGTGGATGGTATTACAATCTATGCGCAGGATTTAACGCACTGCCTTTGCGCGCATAATTTTAGTAACTCCTAAAAGCTGGTGTTAATGGCAATTTCTATCAACCTGGCCGAAACAAAATACACCAGCCCAAAAAAAAAATGCAGCAAAGTATAGTTACACATTCTACACATACCAAAGCAATAAAATGGAGAAGTTGTGTGTGCATGTATTATTGCTGCAGCATATATGCTCAGATTGACTTTGGCAGGCGCAAAAACTTAACGTGAGATAATTGTGGTTCTTAACTCTGATTGGCTGAATCACGTGAAAAAAAACAGTGCGCACACTGATTTCTGGGCACGACGGTACTGCGTGAGCATTTGGGCGTGTCCGGTTTATGCGCCTTAGTGATCGACGGATGAAAAGACGCACAAGAATTGTAATTCCAGCGGTGATTTGCACGTGCAAACGTTTAACGCTTGGCGCAACAATTCACACGTTGCACGAGCGTTTTTGCGCGAAGATTGTAATATAGCCCAAAGTGTTTTGACTAGTGTCTGAGAAAAGAGGGGAGAAGCTCTGCTATAATATTTCAAAATTCCGCTACGACACATTTACTGCTGGACAAGGAAGATAGTTTTACCGAAGATATTATGAGCTGAACACCGGGGCTCCACTACATATTATCAGTAGCAATAATAGTAGTAATAAATACTATTGATTTCTGTCATTTTTGAGTGTATATGATGTTCCCTAAAATGTGAAAGCCTAAATTAAGACGGATATGTCCAATAATAATAGTCTTTGTTTTGTACTTAATTCTGATATTTTATTATTTGAATTATGAACGCATTTTCATAATGTTAAATACATTAACCATCAAAATATGGAAGTGTTTTGATAAAGGAAATGATAGATTATTATTAATCTGTCAGGTTTATCGTCATCCTGCCATATTTGCTGCCAGTTCTTAAACATTCTAAAAGGTAAATATCTCACTGTAGTCCTTTGGTGTCATTATTCTGCATAGTCATTATATTGTCAAAGATGCCATATAATAATCTTCAAATAATCTACATGCTGTGGACCCCCATCAATTCTCCAACCTACTTCACCACCTCCCTCATACCTCATCCTTCACCTGCCCTGATGCTGCCTCTAATCACTACAACACTACGCTTATCTCTGCTCTAGACACTCTTGCTCCTCTTCGACTCTGCAAGGCCCCACGCCGCCAGCTTCAGCCCTGGCACACCCTCCAAACTCGCTACCTGCAAGATGCTCCCGCACTGCAGAGCGTGCCTGGAGGAAATCCCACTCTGAAGCTGATTTTGTTCACTTCAAGTTTATTCTCCGGTCATACACCTCTGCCCTCCACTTGGCCAAACAATCCTTCTTCTCATCTCTTATATCTACGCTGTCCTCCAACCCTAAACGGCTCTGGTCCACCTTCAACACCCTCCTCCACCCACCTGCACCTCCCCCCTCAGCTGCCTTCAGCGCTCAAGACCTGGCAGACTACTTCCTCAATAAAACTCTAACTATCAGAAGCAACATCCCAACACAAGATAGTTATCTGCCACCTCCACTCCCAGAGGTCCCCTCTGCCACCCTCTGCCGCTTCCTCCCAACCACTGAGGAGGAAGTCAATTCCTTATTGTCCTCCTCACATCTCACCATGTGCCCGCTCAACCCCATTCCCTCACATCTAATTCCTCCCCTCTCCTCCTCCCTCACCCCTGCTCTCACACACATCTTCAACCTATCTCTCTCCACTGGCTCCTTTCCATCCGCCTTCAAACACGCGCTAGTTACCCCTTTACTAAAGAAACCATCCCTAGACACCAACTCTCCATCCAACTACCGCCCTGTATCCCTGCTTCCCTTCACATCAAAGCTCTTAGAAAAACTAGTCTTCAACCGCCTCTCCCTCTTCCTGTCCTCCAATTCCCTACTTGACCCCTGCAATCTGGCTTCCGTCCGCTACACTCAACTGAAACTGCCCTCACCAAAGTCACCAACGACCTCCTAACTGCTAAAAAACACGGCCACTATTCTATTCTCATCCTGCTTGACCTCTCGGCTGCTTTTGACACTGTTGACCACCCCCTCCTTCTACAGACCCTCAACTCTCTGGGTCTCGGTGACACTGCACTTGCTTGGGTTGACTCCTATTTATCCAACAGGTCCTTCTGTGTGTCCTTTGCTGGTAACTCCTCCTCTTCATTGCCTCTATCTGTTGGTGTACCTCAAGGCTCTGTCCTTGGTCCTCTGCTCTTTTCCATCTACACCTCCTCCCTGGGCAAAATCATCAACAGCTTTGGCTTTAATTACCACCTCTACGCTGATGACACTCAGATCTACCTCTCTACCCCTGATCTCTCTCCCCCTGTCCTTTCAAAAGTCAGTGACTGTTTATCTGGCATCTCCTCCTGGATGGCCTCCCACCACCTAAAGATCAACATGTCTAAAGACTGAGCTCCTACTTATTCCTCCCTCTAATGCCTCCCCACCTCCTGACTTCTCTATCACGGTGGAGGGTATCACCATCTCCCCATCAAACCAAGTTCGCTGTCTTGGAGTTACACTGGACTCTGCTCTTTCCTTCATCCCCACATCAAGTCTCTTTCCTCCTCCTGCCGATACCAACTGCGTAATATTTCCAGAATTCGGCCATTTCTTACCGCTGTCACCACAAAACAACTCATACACGCCCTGGTAATCTCCCGACTCGACTATTGCAATAATCTCTTATCTGGCCTCCCTCTGTCCCGCCTCTCCCCCTACAATCCATCCTGAACGCCTCCGCCAGGCTAATTCACCTCACCCGCCGCTCTGTCTCTGCCGCTCCCCTCTGCGAGTCCCTTCACTGGCTCCCCATCCACTGCAGAATTAAGTTTAAAATCCTTATCCTTACCTACAAAACCCTCACTAACTCAGCGCCCCACTACCTGTCCTCACTAATCACCAAATACACCCCAGCCCGCTCCCTAAGGTCAAACAGTGACCTGCGCCTAGCTTCTCCCCGCATCACCTCTTCCCATGATAGACTGCAGGATTTCTCACGCGCAGCCCCCACTCTCTGGAACGCTCTCCCTCGTGCTGTCAGACTTTCCCCTAACTTCTCTTCCTTCAAACGCTCCCTGAAAACATTCCTATTTAGGGAAGCCTACCACCCAACTCACTGATGCAACCATCAATCACTCTCACCTTACAGTCCTCTCCTCCTGTTTCCAACCCCAACCCTCCTAGATTGTGAGTTCCTACGGGAATAGGGCCCTCATCTCCTCCTGTACTGTTTGTCAAATGTTGTTCAATGTATTGTAACCCTGTCTATACTGTGCTTATTGTACAGCGCTGCGGAATATGCTGGCGCTTTATAAATAAAGAATAATAATAATAATAAAATAACTAGGTTTCCAGTATGACATTCCCATATTCCAGAATTATATTGGCCATGTACACACTTGTGAGTGGTTTCAGGAAAGTGGTTTATCAAGCTTTCTGAAGATGTGAACAAATCTGAGCATCAATGAACTTTAGTTTTAGGTTTTGCAGACATTTTCAACATCCCTCATTGAAATTTTTTTCATAGCTCAATATAGATATCATTTAAAACAAAGTGTTATTAAAGCAATAGTATAGGACAGGACGGTCCTATTTCTTAACATCACCCTCTTCCAAGTTGAGTAGCAAATCGGTTGCTGCATCTTAAACCATATATCTAAAGGGAATTATTATCACTTGAATAGTACCACCACTGTTCCTAGTAAAGTTCTGTTTATTTTTAGCTAAGAGCTTACAAAACTAGTGGTAAGCATTCCGGGTCCCCATACAGGATTAGGAATCAGTGCAAGCTAGCTGTCCAGTAGTAAGTGCAAATACCTGTTTGAATGTCACATGGGACTATTTCATTATGTGTGTAAAGCCACAGTTAGACAGCATTAGAATGTGCTACAAACTTTACAACTGGATATTACGCACATTTGTGTGTATTTATAACAATTTTATCTTGTTTTCCATTATTTTTACCATAGCATAATCACTCAACTTCTTGGTCATTTAAGCGGTACATTTTTAACATTTATCTCTAGATTGTAAGCTCCTATGAGCAGGGCCCTCTACACTTCTTGTTTCCATCATACAGTCAGGTTCAGAAATATTGGGACATCGACACAATTCTAACATCTTTGGCTCTATACACCACCACAATGGAGTTGGAATGAAACAAACACAATGTGCTTTAACTGCAGACTGTCAGCTTTAATTTGAGGGTATGTACATCCAACTCAGGTGAACGGTGTAGGACTTACAGCAGTTTGCAGATGTGCCTCCCACTTGTTAAGGGACCAAAAGTAATGGGACAGAATAATAATCATAAATCAAACTTTCCCTTCTTAATACTTGGTTGCAAATCCTTTGCATTCAATCACAGCCTGAAGTCTGGAATGCATTGACATCACCAGACGCTGGGTTTCATCCCTGGTGATGCTCTGCCAGGCCTCAACTGCAACTGTCTTCAGTTCCTGCTTGTTCTTGGGGCGTTTTCCCTTCAGTTTTGTCTTCAGCAAGTGAAATGCATGCTCAATGGGATTCAGGTCAGGTGATTGACTTGGCCATTGCATAACATTCCACTTCTGTCCCTTCAAAAACTCTTTTGTTGTTTTTGCAGTATGCTTTGGGTCATTGTCCATCTGCATTGTGAAGCGCCGCCCAATGAGTTTTGCAGCATTTGGCTGAATGTGAGCATATAATGTTGCCCGAAACACTTCAGAATTCATCCTGCTGCTTTTGTCAGCAGTCACCTCATCAATAAATACAAGAGAACCAGTTCCATTGGCAGCCATACATGCCCACGCCATGACAATACCACCACCGTGCTTCACTGATGAGGTGGTATGCTTAGGATCATGAGCAGTTCCTTTCCTTCTCCATACTCTTCTCTTCCCATCACTCTGGTACAAGTTGATGTTGGCCTCATCTGTCCATAGGATCTTGTTCCAGAACTGTGAAAGCTTTGTTAGGTGTTGCTTGGCAAACTCTAATCTGCCCTTCCTGTTTTTGAGGCTCACCAATGGTTTATATCTTGAGGTGAACCCTCTGTATTCACTCTGGTGAAGTATTCTCTTGATTGTTAACTTTGACACACATACACCTACCTCCTGGAGAGTGATCTTGATCTGGCCAACTGTTGTGAAGGGTGTTTTCTTCACCAGGGAAAGAATTCTTCGGTCATCCACCACAGTTGTTTTCTGTGGTCTCCCGGGTCTTTTGGTGTTGCTGAGCTCACTGGTGCATTCCTTCTTTTTGAGAATGTTCCAAATTATTGTTTTCGCCACGCCTAATCTTCTTGCTATCTCTCTGATGGGTTTGTTTTGTTTCTTCAGTCTAATGATGGCTTGCTTCACTGATAGTGACAGCTCTTTGGATCTCATCTTGAGGGTTGACAGCAACAGACTCCAAATGCAAATAGCACACTTGAAATGAACTCTGTGCCTTTTATCTGCACATTGTAATTGGGGTAATGAGGGAATATCACACACCTGGCCATGGAACAGCGGAGAAGCCAATTGTCCCATTACCTTTGGTCCCTTAACAAGTGGGAGGCACATCTGCAAGCTGCTGTAAGTCCTACACCGTTCACCTGAGTTGGATGTACATACCCTCAAATTAAAGCTGACAGTCTGCAGTTAAAGTACTTTGTGTTCGTTTCATTCCAAGTCCATTGTGGTGGTGTATAGAGCCAAAGATGTTAGAATTGTGTCGATGTCCCAATATTTCTGGACCTGACTGTATGTCCGTTTATCTGTATCTCGTTCCCTTTGGTTATTGTAAAGAGCTGCGGAAACTCTTGGCGCTATATAAATGATTTATTTATTATATTTTATTTATTTATTTATAAAGGATTTTACCAGAAAGGATACATTGAGATTTCTCTCTTTTTCAAGTATGTCCTCTGTTCAAGAACATTGAGTTGTTACAGAAATACAAAGTAATAAAATGCAAGTTATTAACACAAAATAAATATACAGATTAACAGAAAAATAAATATGTAGGAAATAAAGTCATTATGTTACATGTTTACAGGTGCATTCCGTATTGAGGTATGTTAATAGGGAGCTCTTAAGGGACTTTAGACCGGGGGAAGATCTGATGGTGTCTGGAAGGTTATTCCATAATTGCGGTGCTCGGTAGGAAAATGAGGATAGAGCCACTTTCTTTTTGTATTGTGGTATTGCAAGTAAGGTGCAGGTCCTGGATCGGAGGTTATAGGATGAGGGAACTGCTAGGGGAAGCAGCATATTCAGGTAGGGTGGTAGCTTCCCAGAAAAGCTCTTAAACACCAGGTTGGAAAGGTGAAGAGTGCGTCTAGATTCCGACGATGGCCAGTTTAGTTCTTTCAACATGTCACAATGGTGGGTCATGTAGTTACATTGTAGCATTGATGACAATAATAATAATATTTTTTGCACAGTAAAACTAGCCATTGACTTAGATATTTATAAAGTATAATAAAAGCACAACAGAATGTATATGCCAGTAATACAAAGATGAGTGATAAAAACTATGCTAGACCTTGCAATAACCACAAGGTCTACTCCAAATGCTACTATGTGACTTGGAATAGAGCCAATAGTGTGTTATCATACTGCAGTGCCCATCCTGATATTTGTATCTGAAGCAGCCTGTATGATGCAAAAAACGCAAGAGGTTCATTTTTCTATATAAGAATACAGAAAGAACAGTGAGTGATGTGTTAAATATGATAAGATGTCCTGGCTGCAAACGGTTTTCAAAAATATCTTGCATGTAACCCATCTTTTCTGTGTTTGCATTTTAAGGAAATGAAAAAGTGTCTTTACAGAAGCCTGACAGGTTAATGACATGGAGGACTGTGGTTGTGCATTCAGAACCGTCCTGGAGTGTGTAATTCAGTATGTGGTCAAAGGAACTGTTTGGGTACTGAAAAGGGAGCTTGTTTAAACAACACATAAACAATTTAATCTGGTTGTGGTCTGAAGATAAGATAGTCAAGTAGAAAAGTTACTTTCTGGGAATCTCATTAAACCACCTAAAAATAATTAATTTTCTACATTATATATAGTTCAGTTTTATTCACACAACTAGAATCTATAGCTGTAGGTTTTAAAAGAAATTAAATAAAATTAATAGTTCTTTCCGTCTCTTGAAAATTTTGGCTTTTAAGTCAATTAATATATGTAGCTTGCAAAGATGAATTGTGAGGCATTTTTTAAGTTATCTGATTTACTATTACTGCTTTAGTACAATTCCAAAGAGCTCATCTACATTTTATTACGTTGCAGCAGTGGGAGCCATGGTGCACCCCAATATACGCATGTACACTAATCAATAGTTTGTCCAAGGTATGAACTCTAAAAATTGTTAGAAAGAAGAATTTAGTCCCGCATTCAAACTAAGACTGTGTGCTTGGCTGCTCGAACTGTTACTGTCCATCCCCAATTTAAACAGACATATCTGGGCTAATGATGTCCGCTCATGTTGTAAGTCTTTGTATTTTCTCTGTCTGTTTTCAGCCTGCACCAGATAAGAACAAGGATTCTGAAGACTAGTAACCACCCTCCAAAAAACAAGTATCTGTAACAGTAAATGCCCAATTAACTATTCACCAAGGGCCTTATTACATTCTTAACGCAAAAACGCACGCTAAACGTGTGTTTTTTTTCGCGAAGCGTTAAACGTTAATGCACGAAATTCACCGCTGGAATTACATTCCTCGCGCATTTTTTCATCCGTCGGGAAATTGCGCTCATAAAACCGACGGGAAATTGCGCTCGCAAAGGGTTCGCGCAGGGTCACTCGCTTTAGACGTTAACGCGCATTTTGTGCGCGAATGTCGTAATACAACGTTCAGCGCAAAGGGTTTAGCCCCTCGCGTTAATGCGATTTGCGTGCGCGAAGAATGTAATAGGGCCCCAAGTCTCTCCCACCAGCACAAAATATATGGTAGCCAGGAAAATTACTAGAACATAAAATATTAAAGGGGTTATTCAGAGAGAGCTGTTCTGGCTACGAAATTGCATCGAACAGTGATTTTCCCCGTATGGTGCAATTTCCAAAAGCAGGCAGTTCGCCAAATTTTTGCAAATTGCCAGCGAAATATGGTACTGTTCGGTAGCAGTGAAATTCCCCATAGAGAAGCAATGGTTAATCTATTCACAGAACACCGAACATCAGGGAAAAGTCAATAAAATGCACCGATGTTCTATGCTTTCATTCGGCAGGTTTAATCAGGCGAATCCAATAGGTTTCATTGTGAAAAATATTCCCGTTTTAATTCAATATCTATTAAACCAATCTTTTAATTTGCAGCAAAAACTCTTTATTTTTTTTATGATTTTTTAGGCATTTTTTTGGCAAAAAAAATCCTATTTTTTTTAAATAACATTTTTTTTTCTGCAACAGACCTTTTTATTATTATTCATAGGACCTTATATGTTAATTCCAGACATTTTCGTCCAGCAGTTTTTTGCAAACAGCGGTTTAAATTTGAAACTTGGTGACATTTCAGTGCTCTCTGAATAACCAAGTAAGTGAATTTATGCAATAAAGTGATATTGTGTTCAATAAATTCAGATAAAAAAATCTTATATTTCACTTCAAATCCGTATTTAGAAGTCTCATTTTTCTTAAAAACAAGTAAGCAAGAAACTAATTATTTGTTTATTATTATTTATCATTATGTGCTTGTTTATTGTGTGTATTACTATTCTTTTTGACAATAACTTTCATGTAAAATAATTGTTTTATTTCTAGGAAAGAATGCTATTTAGAGAATGTATATTTGGTATAATAAATAACATTTTGTGATGGCTGTTCTTTTGAACTGGAGGTATCTGGACCTGGATATAATTTTGGGAGTATGGGACTGTAGTTTCTGGTGGGTTTGATTCCTCATATTGTTCCCCATCACTCACCTACGTCCAAGTCACCCTACACCCCTTATAGCTGTGTGTTACTGTTGTTATTGTTATTATCATTATTATAGGTGTCCCTGAAAACATTTAGGGCCCTATTACAATGTTAACACTAATGTTAGCGCTCACTTGTGTGAGTGTTAACGTTGGCATTGGTGGCCCTAGCGTGGGTACACCATATTACAATCCAAACACTAACGGGTTAAAAAAATCCGTTAGTGATTCAGATCTTGCGCTTTTCAGTGCGAGCTTACTGTGCTTTGCCTTCCCTATGCTTAACATAGTATTAAGGATGTGGAAGTTGATAGATTTCTTATATATAGAGATCGAGTAGGGAATATGGTGTAATAGCATGGGTGTGGGTAAAAGGTCAGATGGGGTTCAATGAAAGTTGACTCTCCTCTAACTTGCCTTCTTTCAAACACTCTCTAAAGCCATTCCTATTCAGGGAAGCCTACCACCCAACTCACTAAAACACTTCACTAACCCACATAGTCCATCACTCTCACTTTGCAGTCCTCTCTTCCTGTTACTCAACCTCCAACCCTTCTAGATGCTAAGTTCCCATGGGAATAGGGCCTTTGTTTCTTCCTGTGTTGGTTTGTCAAATGCTGTTCTGTCTCAATGCATTGTAACACTGTCTATATTGCACCCATTGTTCAGCGCTACAGAATATGCTGGCGCTATAAATAAAGAATAATGATAGGGTGTCACTTTTCATTGCTCCCCGGTCCCTCCTAGGGTAGTGAAAATAACTTGCACTGCATATAAAACAATTAAAATCTTAATAGTAAATGGATCAATACTTGTTTGCCGACTTCCTTCCAAAGATGAATGGAGCAGACTACGAAAATAAAAAGAAAACCATATTGTCATGCCTCTCGCCGCCCTGTCGCCAGAAGAAGGGCCAGGCTGGCACCATTCCCTCCTGAACTGCACCTTGGCAGCATAAGAAAAGTGCTGCCTCTCCACAGCACTAGAACCAAAGGTCCTCAAACAGTTAATGCACAACTAACACACCACACCTTTCCTCATCTGACATAAAGTTCCCTCCCTCTTTCCCTTCTGTGCTTCAGTATTGTTATCCCTTCCTAGCAGAGAGAGGTGTTTAGCTCTGCTGTTTCCCTGTATCCAGAAAACCCCTTTTGTGTCTACCAAGATTCGCACCGTGTTTCTACCAGTGTCCTTCCAGTCTCTAGTAGGGATGAGCTGTTCGGGTTCGGACGGTTCGGGGTTCAACCCGAACTTAGCCTGTTCGAGCAGATCGCGAACCCCGAACATTTCCGGGTGTTCGCCGCATGTTCTACCACAATGGACCACAATGCATTTTCCCACTGCCTGAAGCTCGTAATTGGCTACAGCCTTGCACCTGACCACAGGTCTGGTACAAGACTGGTTGAACACTATGCCAATCACCGCTCAGAGTCCTGATTGGGCAAATTTTGCCCAATCATGGGCTCACAGAACTAAGTCCCGCAGCACACTATATAAGGTTTCAACGCAGCGCTTCTGCACGCATTTCAGAGGAGATTTCAAAGAAGATAGTTGTGTGTGTTGTTACTGCCGGTCTGCCACGCTACTGGGGGGGGTCTGGGGGGTCTAATTTCGACCAAATATCAGGGAATTTAGGTGATGTGTGTCTTGTCACTGTGCCAGCAAGTTTTTTGGGGTTTACAACTTTATTTAAAACATTTGTGAATTGAGGTGATTTTCTGGGTCTTGTCACACTGTGCCAGCAAGTCTTTTTGGGTCTCATTTATACCAAATATCAGGAAATTTAGGTGATGTGTGTCTTGTCACTGTGCCAGCAAGTTTTTTGGGGTTTACAACTTTATTTAAAACATTAGTGAATTGAGGTGATTTTCTGGGTCTTGTCACACTGTGCCAGCAAGTCTTTTTGGGTCTCATTTATACCAAATATCAGGAAATTTAGGTGATGTGTGTCTTGTCACTGTGCCAGCAAGTTTTTTGGGGTTTACAACTTTATTTAAAACATTTGTAAATTGAGGTGATTTTCTGGGTCTTGTCACACTGTGCCAGCAAGTCTTTTTGGGTCTCATTTATACCAAATATCAGGGAATTTAGGTGATGTGTGTCTTGTCACTGTGCCAGCAATTTTTTTGGGGGTTTACAACTTTCTTTAAAACATTTGTGAATTGAGGTGATATTCTGGGTCTCGTCACACAGCCAGCAATTATTTTTGGGGCTCACTAATTTCTTTAAAACACTTGTGAATTAAGGTGATCTGTGTCTCGTCATACAAAAAGTACCACACTGTATTTTGGGGCTCACTAATTTCTTTAAAACACTTGGGAATTAAGGTGATCTGTGTCTCGTCATACAAACAGTACCAAGCTGTATTTTGGGGCTCACTAATTTCTTTAAAACACTTGGGAATTAAGGTGATCTGTGTCTCGTCATACAAACAGTACCACGTTGTATTTTGGGGCTCACTAATTTCTTTAAAACACTTGGGAATTAAGGTGATCTGTGTCTCGTCATACAAACAGTACCACGTTGTATTTTGGGGCTCACTAATTTCTTTAAAACACTTGGGAATTAAGGTGATCTGTGTCTCGTCATACAAACAGTACCACGCTGTATTTTGGGGCTCACTAATTTCTTTAAAACATTTGTGAATTAAGGTGATCTGTGTCTCGTCATACATACAGTACCACGCTGTATTTTGGGGCTCACTAGTTTCTTTAAAACATTTGTGAATTAAGGTGATCTGTCTCTTGTCACTGGCTGCCAGCTATCAGTGTGTCTCACTGAGTTATACCAGAGTTCTTTAAATCTTTATACCAGAGTTGAATCAGAGTTCTGTATATATTAATCTATATATCACTCACCATGTCTGAAAGAACAAAAAGGACAGGCAGCCGCTCCCAGCCACAGATAAGAGGGCAAGCAGCCCCTGTGTCGGGAGGCTGTGTCTCTGGTCGTGGTGGACGTAGTGCATCCTCTGCAGGGGCACGCTTGTCCTTTCTAGCTGGTGCTGGCCGTCTTAAGCAGCAGCAACATACAGAGGACTTGGTGGATTGGCTAACCAGGCCATCCTCATCCTCCGAGTCCTCTGCCAGCCAGGCTTCTAGTGCTTTACAGTCCACCTCAGCTGCCAAAGCATCTAATGCAGCCTCCATGTCCACAGCTACTCCTGCCGTAGCCTCGCTATCACACACGGAGGAGTCAGCTGAATTGTTTGACTACAATGAGAGTGACATGCTGCTTGAGGATGCGCAGCAAGTACAGTGCTCTGATTCAATCTCTGAGGTTGAGCAAGGGAGTATAATCAACCTAGAGGAAGGGGGTGCCAGTGATGACACACACATAACTGGCACTCATGTTGCCCCAGCAGCTGCAGCATACTGCCAAGTTGGCTCCAGTGACGAGGAGATAGGGGGTGAAGATGACATTGATGATGATGAGGTCACTGACTCCACCTGGGTGCCAGATCGAACTGAGGAATCAAGTGAGGAGGAGGGGGAGGAGGAGGAGGCACAGCAAACATGAGGCACAACATCCTCTGTGACCAACCGTAGCACTAGCCAGTCCAAGGCATCACATGTCAGAGCTTCTCCGGTGCAGAGCGCTGTTGTCTCAAAGAACACATGCAGGAACTCTGCTGTCTGGGAGTTCTTTAAGAAATGTGCAGCAGACCCCACCATTGCTATTTGTAATCTATGTCAGAGGAGGCTGAAGCGTGGGATAAACCCCGGACGCTTGGGTACCATGTGCTTGAGGCGACATATGAACAAGTGCCACACATCCCGTTGGGGCAAAACTTTGCGTAGGTCCTCCTTCTCCTCATCTGTCTCTACCCACACTGTATGTCCTGCCATGCAATTGCCTACAACCTCCACCGACAGGGATGATGTTACAGTAATGGATGTACCAGCAGGTCCTTCCTCACAATGTGACATCATCCCAGTAGCTGAAGATTTACGCAGTCATATTACGTTGCCGCAGCTGCTGCAGCGAAAGAAAAAATATAGTCCCAACCATCCCCAAGCACAGCGTCTAAATGACAGTTTAGCAAAATTACTCGCATTGCAGCTGCTGCCTTTCCAACTGGTGGACTCTGCTCCCTTCCGTGAATTTGCTGAATGCGCTGTACCACAGTGGCAGGTTCCAAAACGCCATTATTTTTCACGCAAGGCCATTCCAGCACTATACCAGCACGTGGAAGACAATGTTATCCAGTCATTGGAAAAGGCAGTCAGCAGCAAGGTGCATGTCACTTTAGACACGTGGTCCAGCAAGCATGGACAGGGTCGTTACATTTCCTTCACGGCACACTGGGTAACTCTGATTGCAGCTGGGAGGGATCCAAGACGGGGCTCTGTGCTGGAGCTTGTTCATCCACCACGCCTCCAGAAAGCTGCTTGTATGAGGTCTGTCTGCTCCACCACCACCACCTCTTCTTCCTCCTCCTCCTCCTTCTCTGTCTCTGGCGAAGTGGCAGTTAAACCCACGCCTGACAGGGTCTACGCAATGGCTCAAGCAAAAAGATGCCATACTGTGCTTGAGCTGGTTTGTTTAGGGGACAGGAGCCACACCGGGTCAGAAATTTTGTCAGCTCTGCAGGGGCAGGTGCATAGATGGTTAACACCACGCCAGCTTGAGCTGGGAATGATCGTCTGCGATAATGGCAGCAACCTTCTCTCCGCCCTACGCAAGGGTAAATTGATGGATGTACCATGCCTAGCACACGTCCTAAATCTGGTGGTACAGCGTTTCCTAACCAAGTACCCAGGGCTGCCAGAGCTTCTCATCCAGGCCAGAAAAGTCTGCAGCCACTTCAGATGGTCATTCCCAGCAAGCGTTCGCCTGGCAGAAATTCAAAGAGAATTCCACCTTCCCACAAACCGTCTGATCTGTGACATGCCCACCAGGTGGAACTCGACATTAGCAATGCTGCAGCATCTGCACAAGCAGCAGAGGGCCATCAACGAGTACCTGTGTGAGTATGGCAC
This sequence comes from Leptobrachium leishanense, assembly GCA_009667805.1. Lineage (NCBI taxonomy): Eukaryota > Metazoa > Chordata > Amphibia > Anura > Megophryidae > Leptobrachium > Leptobrachium leishanense. The sequence goes on along the minus strand of CM019063.1, from coordinate 421,487,189 downwards.
AAGGACAGGTTCAGGTCAACTTGTTTCCCCCCCCCCGCAGTGGCTGATGATCAAGGATGCATGAACTGTACTGTCACCATTTGAGGAGGCAACGAGGATGGTGAGCAGGGACAGTGCATGCATCAGTGACACAATTCCTTTAGTGTTCCTGCTGGAGCACACTCTGCAGGGAATTATAGATGTGGCTCTAGAGGCAGTGCAGCGGGAGGAAGAGGAGGCCTTCCCTAGCTCTCAAGGCCCCAGTCTTTCCGTAGACAGCATCCAGCGGGTCCTACTCAGATCAGACAGGAGGAGGATGAGGAGGAGGAGGACTATTTAAGTAGTGGGGGCATTGAAGGTGGGGATTCCTCAAGGCAGGGTTTTGTGTGCCCAGAAACAGAAGGGCTTGTGCGTGGCTGGGAGGAGGAAGTGCACGATACGGTCATCCTCATTGACCAGGAAGACTCGGCAGCTAATGCCACCTCCAACCTACGCTGCATGGGCTCCCTAATGATGCAAAGCCTGCTAAAGGACCCCAGGATTCCTGCTATCAAGGAGAGGGATCATTACTGGTTGGCAACCCTTCTTGATCCACGATACAAGGGGAAAGTTGCAGAGCTCATCCTGCCCGCACAGAGGGATCACAGGATGACAAAACTTGAGGACGCTCTAAAGCGAAACTTGTGTAACACCTTTCCAGGCACTGTTAGATTACCAAGTGCTGACACACGTGCTTCTGAGGCTGCAGGTGATCAGAGGAATAGCGGTGAAGGCCAGGGCCGCTTGACTGATGCATTTTTTAATTTTTTTAGTCCTCGACGCCCAGGGATGTCAAATGTAGGCACCCATTGCAAGCGTCTTCATCATATGGTGCAGGACTACCTAGGGGCAAGGGCAGACCTGGATACCTTTCCAGCAGATGATCCACTGGCTTACTGGGTATTGAGATTGGATCACTGGCCAGAACTTAGCCAATATGCTATGCAGCTACTAGGTTGCCCTTCATCTAGCGTGCTTTCCGAAAGGACGTTCAGTGCCGCTGGAGGTTTTGTCACAGACAAAAGAGTGCGTCTGTCCACCGACTCTGTAGACCGGCTGACATTTATAAAAATGAATCAGTCCTGGATCAGCAGCTATCAATCCCCTGATGCTGAAGTAATTGAATAGATAGGGGATGTCCTCTTCTGCATTCACAAAACCTCCAGCACTGAACTCTTCCACAATACCACAAAAGGGTTACGGTGTGAAGGCACTTGCTGCCATGAAAGGCACAATATCTGGCTGCACTGACGCCCATTAAAAAAACCCAAAAAACTTTCAATATAGGACCACATGGTCCACCCCTGCACTCTTCCACAATACCACAGAGGGGTTACTGTATGATGATACTTGATGGCCTGGCATTAAAGGCACAATATCTGGGTGCACTGACGCCCATTAACAGATAAAAAACTTTTCAATAAAGGACCACATGGTCCACCCCTGCACTCTTCCACAATACCACAGAGGGGTTACTGTATGATAGTACTTGCATGCCTGGCACTAAAGGCACAATATCTGGGTGCACTGCCATTGACGCCTGTATCAGATTCATATCCTCAGAGGGGTTACGGTGTGACGGCACTGTTGCCGACGCTAAAAGCCCAATTTTAAAGCACCTATTGTTACTTTCATCCAAAGCCTGCATAAGTTTCACAATAATTTAGCCCAAAAAAAACTAAACTTTTTCTGCGCGTCCTAAAATGTCTTTTCATACAGGCTGCCGCCCCAAGCAGTTGTTTATGGATAGATTAAAGGAAAAGCTTTTACCGTCATATGAAACGTCATTTATTTGTTTTTAAGTGTTTTTATACATCCTAGAAATCCGCCACTTCACGGGCAGGTTATGGGGACCTCCTAGGCACGATATTTGAAGGAATTTTTCATTTTTATTTTTAACCCTTATTTCATGGAAACCTCACTGTCCCTTTAAAAACGTTTTTTTTTAAACTTTTTGTCCTTGTTTCCTGTCCCCCAGGGCACTACCCGGACCCCCATACACCTTTTATGGCAAATATGTAGCATATATGCCCTCTTGGAGGGCACTCTAAACAACCGAATTTTCAGCCCCATTGACTTGCATGGGGTTCGGGTTCGGTCCCGAACAAATGGGAAGTTCGGGTTCGGGCTCGAACCGAACTCGGGGAGTGTTCGGCTCATCCCTAGTCTCTAGTCTGCAGTCTTCAGTTATTCCTCAAGATCTGGTCAGTCTCCTCCAAATCATCCTCCTCCACCCACTATCCTGTCGGTAGTAACCGCATTTGGGCCATATCTCCACCACCTGGTTCCACCCCAGAACCAGAACCTGAGACATATTGAGCAGTATGTCTGAAAATTACATGAATGACTAAAGGGTATATGGTAAAAAGATATATATATATATGTATATGGTATGGTAAGGCACAGGAATGCATTAGACAAGGCAAAAGTCAACAAAGGATAGCATAAAAACATGACTCAACCCAGGACAATGTCGAGCCCGCTCCCCCCCACCGACCGAGTGGGGTGTAGCTACCAGCAAGCCATCACCTTATATTAGTTTACTAATAAGTTTTAATTGTTTTCTCATGGATATGTAAATATATTTCTCTCTATAAACATGTTTATATAAATTTCAGCTTCATTCGCGGTCACTTGGTGATTGGCGATGTGTCGTTTGTTTAAAATTTGTACCTCCCACCAAGTGTATTTGTAGCTGCCATTTCAGAGACACAGCATCCAAAACTGCTTTATAAGGTCTATAAGCTATTCTCAAAAATGGGAAAACAACATGCGCCCTATTTCAGTGGGACCGCAAACATGAAGGGGCCTAATATTAGCTTGGAGTCATTATGTATAAAGGCTCTTTAACATTAAAGGGATACTCTAGGCAACATGACCACCTAAGCTTTTTTAGGTGGTCATGATGACCTAAGTATGCCCTCTTCTTTGCTCCCCCCTCCGCTCAGCCAATCGGCTGAAACAGCTGAGAGACGCGGAGGACTTTACTCCGCCCTCCCAGCTGTCAGTCAGCAGAGCGGGATTTGTATTTCCCACCGACTATGAGATGTCATCGCGCTGAAAGTGAGATGACGTCTCCTACTCACCGCAGTAGCTGGCGGGAGCGAACCGCCGGCAAACGTCGGTGGCTGTGATTAGTGTTGCGCGCATCCTCTTGCGCATAACACTGATCAAAGAAGAGAGGAAGCCTGCTGATTGGCTGGTTTACGTTAGAGGCGCGCATGCACGCTTCTCACGTAAACCATTAGGCAAGTTGCAGAGTTACCAAGACGGGAGCGGAAGAGGAGGGAGGGGAGTATAAAAAAAAAACACCGTTGGAAACAAGTGGTTTTTAGGGTAAGTATTACATTAAAAAAAATATATACTGTATAACTAGGTAGGGCAATAGGTATAATATAATGTAAAAAAAGGGGGTGATTTTTAGCCTAGAGTGTTCCTTTAATGCCTCCCATCTTATTTCAACTGAGCCACCAACTTCTCTTATGGCTCAGATGTTACAGCTACCTACTGTGCATTAACACTATAATTGCATTGGAAGTGCTAATACTGAGGCAGCCAGAGGATAACAAGCGAGCCAAGGTTGCTCATTATTCTCTCTTGCAGCTGATAATGTAAAATAATTTGGTTGCTGAAACCTGACGTTAAGTAATCTTACTAAATGCAACCTCACATAGGGCTTGTGCAAGTCCCCATGGAGTCCTATAGACCCCAGAAGAGTAGCAGGGCTGCCACTGGTATCCATCATCCTAAAAATCAGAAGTCAAGGTACTAGTATAGTGGCTCAGTCATAATAGAGGAGCCGCTAACAGTTAATGGCTTTCGTGAGTCACTACCGTCTCCCTGGTACTGCCTCAGTTGGAATAGGGGCTATGTCTCTTGTGTTATGTGCCAGTTATTATTAGCGAATTTCACATTTTTAGGCTGGTTGCTTCTTGAGACAGCTTGACGCTTGGTCTAAGAGGGAGCATCCAAGTGATCCATTTAATTACTGCTCAGAAATAACGGTTCCTTTATTATTTCACAGGACACATTGCTTGTTCCTTATGCTGCTAGATGATAATGTTTCCTTACATATATATATTTCTATTTATCTCCCAATGCTTTGGAAGGAAAGAAAGAAAATAGCTAATCTTGCAAAATCTAGCCATAAAAATGAAAAAATGCTCAAAAATCATTTTTCTTTACCAGTTCACACTATCACTCATATACAGTATATATATATATATAATATATATATATATAATTGCACGGTAAGGCAATTATTCTCAATTTCATTTAATTTACTATAAGTGTAATGTGTCAGTTGGGTTCTGGCTGACAGCTGTTGCTCAAGATGGAAGTCTTGGGAACTTTCCTCTCTGAAGTCGTGTTGAATTTCTCTCTATACTTTATGTAGCTGTAGTAATAAAAGTCACTTAATAAAAATAAAAACATGCAAAGTCCCATGTTTCGTAGAGTATTTGTACATGCTCCATAAAATTTACATTATGTCTGCTGGGATTATAAGTAATGCCACTTTTATTTTGCACAGAAAATGAAATATATATTTTCATTAATGTCATTAAACCTGAGAGATCAATTATCAATATATAATCCCTTACATGGTCACTTGTCTCAAGTTCAGACAAAAATAATATCCTGAGTTCTTCCATCCATTTTTGCAAGATGGTGATTTGTGTTTTATGTCATTAAAAGTTTAGAGAGTGTGTGTACATTGCACAGACCTAGCAACCCAACACGACATCACTGTGTTCCCAGCAAAATATAAAAAGAAAGCGTTATAAAGAGGTTTTTACCTAATTATAATGTTTGCTGTTTCTCACAAACTCAAAACTAATTTCTGTAAATAACACATGCTTATGGGAAGCCAAAATTATCTTCAAAATTACGTAATTAAATATTGAATCAATCAGTTTTGCCCGTCATTATGGTGACCAGACTGATTTTTCTAGAGTCGATCATGTGAAAATCAGCACATTCAGGAGGCAATGTTTCCAATGCAAGCATGTACAGTGGAATGTTCACAGTGCTTTGACATTTTAGGAATGAGTTTTAGTGGCAGCCAAGCATGAGTGAGATGAATATAGTGACAAAAATAAAGTCAATAACTACAAATCCAGAAAAAAATGCTGCGTATCAATTGATATCATATGTAAGGCATTCCGACATACTGTTTACTATGGAAATTATGCCGGCTCCTGGTCATTGGTGGAAAAGACCAGGCAAAAAAGATGTTCCAATTTGTACACTGCCGCAAACATGCCTGTTTTTTTTTTGTAAAAGTTTTCCTGAAGCAATTGAAAGAAAATTGGTTTCTCTTTTGGAGTTGGAGCGTTTTCAGTAGCTACCGATTTTTAACGTTAGGTTTAGAATCAAGCTACATTTTGTGCTTGATATAAGTGTAGCGCTGTTTAAGGATTGTGTTTGCTGCATTTACTTGTTGTGGCCACCAGAGGGAGACAGGGGCAATATGGACTATGCTGGACACAAATGGAACTACAATTTCCATCGTGCTTTGCGGTGGAGACAGGAAGTGGGTGGGAGTGAGAGGAAGGACATCCGCAGCCTCGTGTGGAGGAGAGGCAGAGTGAGCCGAGCAGTGAAAGGTGGAAGACGCACGTGAGACTGACAAAGATCGTGACCAGGCCGCAGAGCAGGCGCTGCCTTGCGGTTGCTGGAGATCGGGACAGTGACTTTGCAGAGACCTACGCACCGCCGAGAGGTTTGCACAGAAATTTAGTTCCGGTTGGACCCCGAGTAAGGAGACCACAATGATCCATTGGGATTGCAGGTGGTAGGCTGTAGTTTCGCATTGTGGAGATCGGACAAGCAAGAGAGCTGATCCGGTGGCACAGAGTCCCAGTGGTAAAGCGGAGAGACATCCTTGATTGGGCACCGGAACAGATTGTCTAACGGATGGGTGAGAGGCCTTCCAGGCTGCAAATTCCAAGTATAACAAAGCACACTGCATTATTATCCAAATCTACAGGGCCCCAACGTGACTAGTCGAAGATTTGCTCATTTCATTCACTGGCCAGTTGAATACAGTACCCGGGTACCCGAGATCATACACACACACACCTTTTTGAGACATTACTTTTACGGGACTTACACTCCAGAACTGAAGGGGTTAAACTTTTCTTTTACCGCCGCGTGTTTTTCCCGCATTACGAAATCCTGCCATTCATATACCGTATCTACATTATATATGCCGCTTTATTGGGATCAGTAAAGTATATAATCTATAAAATCCACAACAGTGCTGGTGTATATCTATTCCCTAGTGCGGTGAGACTAACCCGAGGTTAATTCAGCGGCTCCTCCGGGGGTGAGCGCTACATAAGCAAATGTAAAACTTTGAGCCCTTGTGATTTTTTTGTTTGCTTTTGTCATAACGAAGGTGGTAATTTTAGGACTATGGTTTCTTTTAGGGTTCATAGTTAGGGACAGGGCTGCATTTAAGGTTAGGAGTAACACTAGCACTCTTCTCCATTTTTGCTTCATTTTTAGGCAGTAGATTGTGCTCCTTTATCTCTTGACACAAGTGAAGTACAAATAATAATCTAATCCTAATTTCTAACTCTAACCCAATCTCTAGAATTCAATAGATTACAAAAACGATCCATTTCGGGAACAATTGCAAATTTTCAACTGTTGACTAGGGATGGGCCGAACACCCCCTCACTCATGTTCGATTCGAAATGGCAATCCATCCCTACTGGAGACTAATTTTCTCAGTTGTGTCCAAAAAACAAGTCTGGAAATAATGCCCAGGTGTAGTTTTCAAACTCTAAATCAGTGACACTTTTAATGCGTCTTTTTTCTTGCGTCTTTTATCTGGCAATCAAGTTAGTAGGATACACAATCGGCATTAATGTCAGGCTGGCATTGGCCTGTGGGCAAAAAATTTGATGCAATGGCTACAGACTGTGGTCTCAGAAAGGATATGACCTATGTACAGACAGCGGGCTTCACAGACTCATCCTTCCCCTTTTCATATTATCTGGGGTGGGTTAAAATATGTGTAGCGCTGGGTTTAATTCCCTGTCGTGGCAGTACCTATTTTTGGCCACCCGAGGGAGACAAGCGCGATACGAGACATTGAACATTGGGACTACATTTCCCGGCAAGCTTTGGGAGCAGACACAGGAAGTGGGTGGGACAAGACCCTTACATCCTGAGCCTCGTGGAGAGAGCTGGCAGAGCGCGCCAGGGAGTGAGAGGAGCAAGACGCAGAGCAACAGAACGAGACAGTGACTAGGCCGGAGCGCATCTGGGGCCTGACAGAGCTAAAGACTGGGTTATTCAGCCTTACCAGAGGAAGACCCGGTGATTCACAGGAATACCCACGCTGATACCAAGTGAGCGAGAGGACCCCGAGATAGGAGCACTGCAAGATCGATCGGACAGGGAGAGCAGGCGGTGAGCTGGACATCTTGCAGCAGCTACAAAAAGGCAAGACAGCAGATCCGGTAGCCCAGAGAATCCCAGCCAAGATCGAGCGGAGAGACGTACTGGGTCGAGCGGAGCACCAAGTATCTGGCGGATGGGTGAGAGGCCTTCCAGGCCGTTTGTGAATAAAGAAAGCACACTGCTGTTTGTTTCCAAAACCCACAGGGTCCCAACTTGACTAGTCGAAGATACCTCTTAAGCAATTCACTGGCCAGTTGAATATTGTACCCGGGTACCATAACACACACACACACACGTACATTCTGGGACATAACCTGTGCGGGACTCACTCCCCAAACACAAAAGGGGGTTAAAGATTAATTTTTCCTTTCTTTTTCCGCTGCGCGTTTCTCGAATTACGGAAGCCTTGTATTTTCTCTTTTCCGCTGCGCGTTCCTCGAATTACGAAGCATCGTATTTCTTTTCCGCTGCGCGTTTCCCGCATTACGAAGTACTGTAAATATATCTACGAACACCGTGTTATTCATTATATGCCATTTATTCTAGTAAACTATATAATTTATAAAATCCACAACGGTGCTGGAGTATATTTATTCCCTAGTGCGGGGAGACTGACCCGAGGTTCAATTTCAGCGGCTCCTCCGGGAGTGAGCGCTACATATGCCTAACTAGAACACTGTAATCAGGGGTTATTAAACTGGAAGGGTTATTTATTAACTCCTCCTGACTTCCACCTCAGCCTATTTTTAGCTTGAAGTGTTAAATTCTTAACTTCATACACTCTGTGATCTGTGATCTCTCCAAGACCATGATTTGCATCAATTTTGACTATTGCTTTGATAATCAGACTATACCCCCACTGTACACAGACCGAGGGTCCAACATATTTTTCTTGTTTAAACCATCCTGGCTGCATAGATCTTGGCCTTCAGTAGCCATTCATATCCAAAAGGCTGTCATTAGGTCTCTTTTTATTTCAATGTTGTTACGCCTGTTTTCAGTGTTGATGATTCAAAAATGCATTCCCATACCTTTATTATTGTAATTTATCAGGGTTATTCAAAGAGATCCGAATTGTGGCCGAAAGGTAACCGAACGCTGAAATTCAGCGTACGGTTAACTTTCCTGGCCATTCGGCTATCGAGAGAGCAGGCAGTTCGCCAAATCTTGGCGAATTGCCTGCACATATGGTGCCTGTTCAAGGGCAGTGAAATCCCCATAAAGAAGCAATGCTTTGTCTATTCAGAGAACACAAAACAGCTGAGAAAGGTTGCCAAAATGCCCTGCCATTCGGTGGTTTCATTCGACAGGTTTATTCAGGCGAATCCCATAGGCTTCAATGTTAAAAATATTCCCGTTTTAATTCAATATCTAATAAACTGTTGATTACAATATTCTGCAGTAAAAAGACTCTTTATTTTTAGAATCTCTTATGCATTTTGTTTTATTTTTTAGCGAAACTTTTTTTCTGTTTTTTTTTTTAAATCATTTTTTTTTCTGTAACAGACCTTTTTATTATCATTCATTGGATGTTATATGTAAATTCCAGACATTTTCGTTCAGTGGTTTCTTTGCAAACAGCGTTTCACTTTTCAAACATTCAAGCAAACTTTTTTTTTTCTCTCCATTCGTCTGCGGTGTTGAGTTTTTCCGGCGGCTGCTCTGTGCTGTGATTGACGGCTGCTCGGGTTTCTCCGGCGTGTTCGGCAGGGTTAATCCAGATGATTTTGTGGGTTTTGGTGTGCGTTCGCCCGGTTTTGCGGTGGCTTTTCCCTGCACTACAACGGCCTTGTGGTGCATGCTGAATACACCGCAGGGTCCCTGAAATGGGATCGCCAAATCATACCGACTTGAATAAAACGAAAAGTCACCGAACGTGCGGTGACTTTTCGATTCTCTTTGAATAACCCTGTATAGCCCCTATTACATTCTCTGCGCAATTTTTTTTGCGCGCATCGTCCAGCGTTATCGTGCGAAAATTAATGTGATATTCGGATCCGAACGCATTTTCTCATCCATCAAAAAATAACGTTAGTAAAAAAAACGCGCAAAACGAAGTGTAATACATGCGCAGTAACTTTGTGCATGTAAATAAGTGCATAAGTGCGCGGACTGTTTTTTTCACGGGATTCAGACAATCAGAATTAAGAACCTTAATTGACATCAGTTCACCTTAATTGACTCACTAACGTTTTTTGCGCCTGTCAAAATAAATCTGAGTATACATGCTGCAGCAATAAAAGAAATATGCACGAATTCACAATTCTTTTGTTTGGGTATGTGTAGAATGTGTAACTATACTGTGCTGTATTTTTTTTTCGTGCTGGTGTATTTTGTTTCGGCCAGAACGTTCAGACTTGCAGTTAACACCAGGTTTTCAAAGATGTTAAAATTATGCGCGCAAACGTCGTTCGTAGGAAGTTGCGCATCTATTGAAATGATGCTTAACGCTTAACGCATTTGCGCTCGCAATGATAAGTATACGACGCGCACAGTTCATCACGCTCGCGCAAGTCCATCCGCGTTAAACGATAACGAGCATCGTTTGCTCGAACGTTGAAATACGACGTTCTGCGCAAATGGTTTTGTCCTCGCGCAAATGCGCATTTGCGTGCACGCAAAACTGATGCACGAGGAATGTAATAGGGGCCTATGTGTTTTAATTTTCAGAGTTTTTTAACCATATGACATTTAAAGTTACGGGACTAGACAAGATCATTGATAATTGACAAGATCTTCTGAAAGTCTAACAGATAATATGTAAAATGTTATGTATTTGAATAAATACCTTAATCCCTTCACTGCTTGCCATTTCACCCCCGTATGCTGAGCTAATTTTTACCATTTGAGCTCATCATTTTTAAACTGGATTTGAACTCCGGTATACATCTGCTTTCTACTGCAGGGGAACAAGCTGGAAACCATAGGATTCATCAAGCGGTTTATGGGCACCTGAAAAAGTGAATATAAGACCCATAAAGAGATCCATCCTAGAGCCAGGTGTGGGCTCATGTAAATGTGAGTTGTATATACTTTTATCGCATTTTCGCAATTGAATCTATGTACTGCGTAATCTGGGTTCTTCTGTTTCGCAGTAATATCGAAGGACTATTCCCTTAAAAGAGGCGAATCCTTGAAGAAAAAAGAATATTTATGGACATGAAGTGTGTATAATTTTGCTAACCGGTGGCCCTCTGGTCACTGGTGCTACGTTGTTTTTCCTGAGAGCAATGGCATTGTTTGCTTTATGAATAAAAGCACATAATGCCACCGCCTTAGAAATAAGAAAAGGAAAAAAAAAGTAAATTGTGCATTATGTGCTTTTACTTGTAACGAAAACAATGCCACTGCTCTACCTCACCTTCTCATATCCCATGACGAGATCAAATGTGGAGGAGATTAGTTATTACGCCTTGGTCCATCTAAAGCAAAAGAAGCCGGACCCCTGCGAGGTGAGTGGGGAACCTTGGACCCCTGTATTTTCATTTTACGCATAACTCATTGTGCCATCGCCTTCGAACTTTCTGCGATCATGGGAAATGAGAAGGTGAGTTAGTGCAGCATTATTGTTCACATTATAATTGAAAAGTAAACAACAGTGCTGCATTATAAAAAAAGAAATAAAATAGAAGAATAAAAGTAAATTGTGCATTTAATTTATTATTCTTTCTTCTATTTTTACACATTACATGGTCATATTTGGTATTGTTGGAAAAGCCAGACTCTGACCTTTCCAATAGCACCTCACTTAACCTTGTGTGATGTAAATATCAGAGATGCAAGATTCTAAAGAACACCTGGCGATCCTCACAGCAGTGCGGCGGTTTAGGTTTTCGATGAACAGATGCTTAATAACGCATTGCGCCATCGTACTTTCTGCGATCGTGGGAAATAGGAAGTTGAGTTAGTGCAGCATCATTGTTCACATTATAATTGAAAGGTGAACAACAGTGCTGCATTATAAAAAAAGATTTTATTTTTATTTTATTTTTACACATAACCTGGTCATGTTTGGTATAATTGGAAAAGCCATACTGCCATGGATCAGGAGATACAGGGTCCAAAGGAACCCCCTATCTCCACCATAGGGATTGCCATAGGGAGCTCCCTGTGTAGTTAGGGTGTATTTCCCTTTCTGACATCATTGTGCCCATAAGCGACGACGTCAGTGGGGGGCCCTGGATGTCAGCCCTCTCCAGGAAAAGTCTGAGATCTGTAAGGGGTTCAGTGTGGTAGCGCTGGAAAGGTCAGACTGTGACCTTTCCAGCAATGCTTGTTTTGTGCATGTACCCCTTACTGATGGGGAAATAGAGAGGTCCAAAGTACCCCCTCTTCAGGCAATCACCCGGCTCTGCCGGGTCGGGCACCTGAGAACAACATCATTGCGCCAACATTGTGCAATGAAGGTTATCATGGAACATTCTGACTTCAAGGAAGAGCAGGCCAATATTGCTGGTGCTCATTCTCAGGACCTCACAAACCTCTCTGTGTCTGATTTGCATATGGAGCAGTTGTCCCTGTAATGGCACTATCTAGCTAAAACTTTGTGAGACTTGAGCGGGCACCCACCATAGAGCAGGCCACTAGTGCTGTTGCTCGTTCTCAGGACCCTCACAATCCTCTTTGTTTCTCACTTTATTCCTCTTTTGTGACTGCACCCGTTACTGATAGGTAAATAGAGGGGTCCAAAGCGCCCACTCTTCAGGCACTCACCCAGGGGGCCCCTGAAAACAACATCATCACGCCAACAGCGTGCCGGGAAGGGTATCATGGAATGTACCGACTTCAAGGAAATCCAGACCACCACAGGTCCCCGACAGGAAAAGTGAGTGTGTACCCCTGGACTGCAGAATCCCTGACGTATGGGGGAAATCCTCCACATGTCGTGGGGAAACTCCATGACGTTCCTTACATGTCTCCTGCAGCCAAGGGATTAAAATGACGGCTGCTCCTAGTCAATAAAAATGCAGTCTTGCAACTGCTCATAAAAGCAATGTATTTATCTAAGAAAGAAAATAAAGATTTACATATAATCTCTGTTCTAAACACTTTAACTCTATTAGTGCAAACACCTTGCAATTTTGCGCACAAAATGTCCCTCAAGAAGGGCTTCATTTTAAGTCCATTTAATGCTGCCATGTAAGAGCAGTTACTGTTGATCTTTTATACTAATTTTGTATTAAATGTGATCTGCAGCAATGTGTAAACAAGCTAACTTAGTACTTCAGCTTCACCACAGATAAACATTAATCCCCTTTAATGCTCTAAGTCAACTTTTAGTCCTTAGCAGAGTTCACCTTAATCTCATGCTAGGAAGTTATAACTGATTTGCAAAACATAATCCCAGGGCTCCAGAACCAGGAGTTAAATGCATTTCACTAACCTTTTGCTTCTGCTGCTGAAAATAGAATCAGTTGTACCCGTTAGTAAAATGCAATGCTTTATGCAGGGCTAAAATAAAAATAACTGGTATATTATTTTATTTATTGATACATTGTCTGCTGTGTAGACTGTGCCGAATAAGGAATTTTCCTAAGTAGGCTTATTTTCCCCCAACCCACTGTATATTAATAAAATATATTAAAATAAATATATTAAAATATCTATATATAAAAGTCAATTTATGTATTTGTGTATGTATGTTCCTTATAAGCTCTTTCATGCTTTGAGGTATCTGGACCAAACTTGGCACATATATTTGTCATCTACTGAGTCAAAATGCAGGTCTGGTTTCAGATCGATAAACCAACCCCTGGGGCCGAAATGGGGGGGGGGTTCAAGTCATGTACCAAAATCTACAGAATCTGAGGTGAGATAAATGCTTGTTTTAAAAAATTCAGCACTGTGGAAGAAAATTAATTTAACCCCTATACTGCTGAGCCGTTTCACCTCTGTGTGCTGAGCTAATTTTTACCGGTTTAGCTCATGTTTAAATGTGATTTGAAGTCACATTTTATTATACGACCCAGACAAATTATATTTCCTCTTTACGGCAGACTTGGCAGATTCATAATATAACATTCATATATGTACACGTCTTGTCCTGCCAGAATAATATTAAAACAAATGCGAATTTCTATTAAAATTTCAATCATTTACAGCGTGCAAAATTATTTTTTCACATTTTATTATCCAAGCCTTTGTAGTTATATATTCTATGTGGTACACTTGTTAAAAAATTTAGAAATGGGAACCCATTACTGTATTATTCAGAGAAAATACTCTATTTTAGCTAAAAGTGAAAAGGAGAATTGCCAAGAGAAAGAACAATCTAGACCAAATAGCCGATTTGGAAAGTGAGCTAAATGAGAGAATTTTTCTGGTTTGGCTATTTTGACCTAGATTTTTCACTTCTCCAGTCATTTTCCTGGTTTTCACCTCTCTCTGAATTACCCTGTATATTTCTCATTAATGTAGCATCATTGTTCACATTATAATTTAAAAGCGAACATTAGTGCAGCATTAAGAAATTTAAAAGAGAAAAATATAAAAATTTGAATTTTTGTAAAAAAAATTTACTTTTATTTTACAACAAACCTGGTCATGTTTGGCATTCTTGCCTTTCCAGTGATACCAAATATGACCCTCTAGCTGCCACCGCCCGGGAGATATGGGAGTCTATTTAACCCCCTATCTCCACCATAGGTGGCAGCTAAGGGTTAACTCCCGAACTGACATCATAGCGTCCAGGCGCGATGATGTCAGTGGGTGGGGGAAACCCTGGAGGCTTGGCTGACATCCAAGATGGCTGCCACCTCTGGGAGAGGATCGCGATCCGGTGCTGATAGGGGCTGGACCGCGATTCGGCACCAAAGGGGTTAAAAAGAGACAACGTTGGAGAGGGAAGACTGTGCCATTTCCAGCGGTGCCACTCTTTCTCCTGTGGTCAGTAGCAATGGGGACAGAGGCACTCTCTGGCAGGGGGGTGCCTGAAACAGACCTCATAGTGCCCGGCTGGCTGGGGTCCCGGAGGCGGGGTTGATATCTAAGATGTCAGCCCACTCTGAGAGAACACAGCAATCAGCCGAAATAACGACCCTTAGGGATCATCTGAAATCTACTATTCTAGAGACCTCTGAAAAGGTTTCTGGTTTCTCCACAAAGAAGAACAAAGACTGGTCTGATAAAAATAATAAAAAAAACAAGAACTGCTGAGAAGAAAGCAATCTGCTCACCAAGCCCATCTTTCACAGCCATCTTCTCCTATTGAGAAAGCAGCCTTTCGCCGTGTATGAAGAAACCGCCAGTGCAAGCTTCAAGAGATGCATAATGAGTGATCGACAAACCTCACACAGAAAACTCAGCTTTGTGCAGCTATTTGTGAATACAGAAGGTTTTTTGAAGACCTTCCAACATGTGCAGAGTCCCTTGTGCAGTGCAGATGTTCAGATGCTCCTCACAGACAAGGCATCCATCCAAGACAAGTGGTTGGAGAATGATCAGCCTCTCTTCATTGCCAATTGCTTTGTCCATTTCTCTGCACTCCATCACATATCATAAAAGCCAAAGAAAATAGAGTTGGACAAGATCCTTACAAATGTAGGGACTGCTGATGTCAAAAAGCTGAAAAGTGGCTACTCTCAAGAAAAGAAACAGAAAACCACAATGGTGCAGATCACAAGAGTGTAAACAATAAAATTAACAACAGATAGAAGAGACACT
This sequence comes from Leptobrachium leishanense, assembly GCA_009667805.1. Classification (NCBI taxonomy): domain Eukaryota; kingdom Metazoa; phylum Chordata; class Amphibia; order Anura; family Megophryidae; genus Leptobrachium; species Leptobrachium leishanense. Next base: position 421,472,096 of record CM019063.1, on the reverse strand, counting down.
CTCCTATAAAGCCATAGCAAATCCCAGCTCTAGGTGCTATCGCCTCCAGCCAAATAAAGAATTGCACTGCCCTTCTTTCTCTGTTTCAGATTACCTCAACAAGAAATAAAGAAAGAGAGATGGTGCTCCCATAGCATAATAAACAATGGTAAAATCCCATACCTGTATTGCTAAGCGTTAAACTGACCAACTGGGGAGCCTTTCTATGCTTAGGCTCAACTGATGCATATGTGGCACTTTTATCAGTTCAGTGCCCTGAGCAACCAAGGTCCCAGGTCCTCTAATGGCTATCAGGTCTCAGGTAAATAGAAAAAATGGATGTGGCATGGGAACAAGGGCGTACCTAGAACATTTGGCACCCGTGGCAGATCCTATATTATGGCAACCCCCAACTTTAAAATGGAGAAAAAAAAATCACACTTTTTTTAAAAGTTTTCAAAAATATTTTGTTTTATGGCTTTCTGGCAGGACATGATGAATACATATAATAATGATATATTATAAATCTGCCAATGGTGGATCATGCGTCTTCTGTGCTGTGCAATAAGAGGCGAGTGTAGATTATTTTTGAATAATTGTTATTTTTAAGTGATTTTGCAAACTCACAACATACCATCCTCATGCTATGAACAAAAGTACACGTGCCTGGTTTTGTTGATGGGAGTTGTGTGTGTGTTGGGGTGGCTGGTTTTGTGTGATAGGAGTTGTGTGTTGGTGGCTGGGTTGTGTGTTGGTTGGTTTTGTGTGATGGGAGTTGTGTGTTGGTTGGTTTTGTGTGATGGATTTGTGTGGGTGGCTGGTTTTGTGTGATGGGAGTTATGTGTTGGTGGCTGGTTTTGTATGATGGGAGTTGAGTGCGTGTGGGTGGCTGGTTTTGTGATGAAGTGGTGTGTGGGTGACTGATTTTGTGTGATGGGAGTTGTGTGTGAGGGTGGCTGGTTTTGTGTGATGGGAGGTGTGTGTGTGGGTGGCTGGTTTTGTGTGATGGGAGTTGTGTGTGTGCTGGGTGACTGATTTTGTGTAATGGGAAAATATATAGAAAGGGTAATATCCCACAACCACCAAGTGGTGCACAAAAAATTGAACACTCACAAGAACATGATATTACATGTGCCCATCATCCTCAATGCTACAATATGGCTGTCATCTGCCTGGCCCGGTCCAAAGACCCCGATAAAAAAATGACACAATAATGATGAAAAGCATCAAAATAGTCAAAATATTAAATATTTATTTACTCACACTAAAAAATTATAAAAATGGCACAACACACACTGAGGTCCAAAGTGGGGTGAATGTAAACTGGCTCAACGCGATTCGTCCCTAAAGGAACTTCCTCAGGAGCAATATAAAGTGGTCTACCCATATTCCGGGCTGTAATTTATACATAAAACCCCTAGAGATCTTAATTATGGGGCAAATCAAAGTTGAAAACATTTTCACGTGCGGCCGCCGCCATCTTATTTCAAACTGCGCATGCGTCGATCTCCATTCTCTCGTGATGAATCTAACTCGCGGTTCTCTCCCTGTATTTCCTGGTTCCGGCGCTGCGAGACAAACGTTAATTCTGCAACACGGTAGCAGTAACGGCGCTACCTTGGAGTAGCGTTTATTTGGATCCTTTAGGACAGATTCTTGAACACAGACAGCAGGAAAGGCTGTAGTACCTTGATTCCCACACCACGGAGGTACTACAAGAAACCTAATAATCACCTCAGCTCCGAATGGCTTTGTGGCCAGGAGGTCACTGGGTGTAAACATATGAACTATCTGTGTACAGATACATAGACTTGACGTGATACATGAACAGACGTGAACAAGATTGCTGAATCGCAATGATACATGAGTTGTGCGGACTGCAGGGCAGTCACAATACCTAGATACAGATATTGGAAACACAGACAGCAAGAAAGGCTGTAATACCTTGATTCCCACACCAGGGAGGTACTACAAGAAACCTAATTATCACCTCAGCTCCAAATGGCTTCATGGCCAGGAGGTCGCTGGGTGGAAACACATTAACTATCTGTGTACAGATACATAGACATGACGTGATACAAAAACATGAACAAGAGTGCTAATGCAAGACTTACTTATGAGACATACAGAGCGGGAACACTTGTGTTCATTAGCCTGCAGGGAAGGCCTACAATCTAAGATTGGATATACTGTATGACTCAGCTATACAGAGGGGGAACACATGTGTTCATTAGCCTGCAGGGAAGGCCTACAATCTAAGATTGGATTCTGTATAGCAAACAAGGAAACATATACTAGACAGGATACATAAAACTGGGAACTCAGGAACATAAACTAGAAAGCAATATACATGAACTAGAAATAACCAGGACAAGAACTAGACAGATAACATAAACCGTACGGCAAAACCATAAACTAGAATCTGACACACACTCAGGCAAAAGTACAATAGGAATATGCGAGAGAATGGTCAATAGGGATAGCCAGGTCAAAACGTAACAGGTCCTCAGCCAGAAATAGGTCAATAACAGATCGGACGGAATGCGATCAGCAATATATCAGGAACTAGACTCCACTCCAATTTACTCCCACAACAGTTCAAGCCTCTTTTAAAGGCTGATGGCTCCTTGCACTTATGCCTAGCTCCGCCCCCTCAGATGCCGTTTTGCCAGCCTTTACTACTGGCAACAGGCTAGCCAGCGATGCCACCTGGCACCCTGACCCCCCAGGAAGCGCTGCGGGGCCAAGGATGTAACACCGCATAGGAGCAGGATCCCATCGGCAGTAGTCCAAATTCCTTGACATAGGGAGGGCCTGCCCCCATGATCACATCCGAAGTTCCATCTTTGAAGAGGGTCCAATAAACTGCAAGATGGACTGTGGGCCACCTCAAATGGAATCCACATACACAAAAATCATAAACAAACATTGATTAGTACTCAATAGTCTCTTCAAAACTAAGACTTGCTAAATATAAAATCTATAAAATACAATCCACACCAACTCAAACCAGTTGGTGAGGAAAAAAATATATATCAATAATAAAAATGCATACATACATAATTATAATCAAAAAATATAAAAATATATATGAAGGAAAGCAGAGTGAATTCCAATAGATTGTCCTCATATTCAATACTGTTACTTCAGAAAACAGGCCAAATCTATATCAACATTCAAACCTCTCGGTTGGAGTGTTCTTACTTTATGGATCCAAAACGTTTCCCTTCTGGATAAGGATATGGTTCTATTTCCTCTTATGTATAAATTACAGCCCAGAATATGGGTAGACCACTTTATATTTCTCCTGAGGAAGTCCCTATAGGGACGAAACGCGTTGAGCCAGTTTTCATTCACCCCACTTTGGACCTCAGTGCTTGCTGTGCCGTTTTTATCGTTTTTTAGTGTGAGTAAATAAATATTTAATATTTTGACTATTTTGATGTTTTTCATCATTATTGTGTCATTTCTTATCGAGGTCCTTGGACCGGGCCAGGAAGATGACAGCCACGTTGTAGCATTGAGGATGATGGGCACATGTAATATCATGTTCTTGTGAGTGTTCAATTTTTGTGCACCACTTGGTGTTTGTGGGATATTACCCTATGTTTCTATATATTTTACCTTTTTAGTCATATCCCAATTTTGCTATTTGTATAATGGGAGTTGTGTGTGTGTGTGTGCACTGGGTCGCTAGTTTTGTGGATTGGAATTGTATGTGTGTGTGCTGGTTGGCTGGTTTTGTGGAGTGTGTGTGTGTGTGTGTGTGTGTGTACGCTCTGGGTGGCTGGTTTTGTGGATTGGAGTTGCTGAGCAGAGAATGGGTGTGTGTTTTGCAGGTATGAGATGCTGCTATTTACTATTCCAGTTTTTTAAGACTCCCTCTTCCCTGTCCCTGTTTACCCTGGGTTGCCTATTTCCTGGTGATGCAGTGAATGCAGGCTGCCCCCCCTCTATGCAGGACCTCAACAGGAGCCAGGCAGCTCAGTGACAAATTTCTGATCACTGCGGTGCTGGTTAAGGAAATGTCCACTTTAAACAGAAGTAAGCAGCCAGGGCTTCATATTCTGCTGATACCTCCCTTTACCTACCGTTTACTGTCATCTTCTCTCTCTGCACACAAATCGCATCCCCCTCCCCTCTCTTAGAGCTGCTGCGGGAAGGGGAGGAGCTACGGAGGGAGGAGATTTTTATTCTCCTAATGCAAACGCTCTGCTCCACTGCTCAAGAACACAGCTCAAAGCTGACATACAATGTCTGTGGCACCTCCTAGTACCCCCCAAATGACACCCCACTTTTACCTGGGGTGGCCCCCCACCCCTCCCCTAAGTACACCACTGGAGCTCTGTGATATGCTCACACATAAATTTTGGCGAACTGCCAGCAAGTACGGTGCTGTTCGAAAGCAGTGCAAATCCCCATAGAGAAGTAATGGTTAATCTATTCAGAGAACACGATCAACAGAGAAATGTCAGTGAAATGCCCTGATGTTCGATGGTTTCATTCAGCAGGTTTATTCAGGCGAACCCCATAGGTTTCAATGTTAAAAATATTCCCATTTTTATGCAATATCTATTAAACCATTTATTATTTTAATCTGCAGTAAAAAGTCTCTTTATTTATAGATTTTTTTATAGTATCTTTTAGTCATTTTTCAGAATTTTTTCGGCAAATTTTTTTTAATAGCGGTTTTTCTTTTTTCTGTTACAAACCATTTTATGATCAATCATAAGACCTTATATGTAAATTCCAGACATTTTCGTTCAGTAGTTTTTTTGAAAACAGCAGGCCACGGGTTTGCGGCGGCGGGATTCGGTGGCTGACTCCCTGCACATCGGGGACCCTGTGGTGAATGGTGAATTCACTGCAGGGTGGGGAAATTTGATTCCATGAAGTGCAGGGAACAACAGAACACCAAAATGTTGGCGTCATTTAAGTGTTCTGTGAGTAACCCCTTTAGTGGTGTTTTTTTTTGCTGCCCCCTGGAAAGTGCCAGGCTAGGCCTTGCCTACCCAGGACATACTTGAAAATTTGTGAAATCTCAATGTATCCTTCCTGGGATATATATATTTTAGGGTGTCACCCTAGGGGGTGGTGTCACCCGGTGCGGGCCGCCCTGCCTTGTGACGCCACTGCCTGGGAGGGAGAGTCCCAGAAGCACAGAGCATAAATGGAAGCAAGCGACTGCACGGTGGCCAATCAGAAGCCAGAGACATCAAGAAAAACCTTTACACATGCATATGCGCTTGGATTATCAGCGGGTGCCCTACAAAATCCCTACAGCCAGGTTCCCTAATGCCAACATCCCGACGGCCAACTTAAAAGGTTAGGGCTGGGTTAGGGTTAGGGATAGGTTTAGGGGGGGTTAGGGTTAGGGCTTGGTTTAGGGGGTTAGGGAGTAGGGTTAGTGTTAGCCGCTGGGATTTTGGATGACTGGAAGTTGCCCGTCAGAGAGCTGTCTGTGTAGGGAAGTTGGCCATGTAGGGAAGTTGGCCGTGTAGGGGAGTTGGCCGTGTAGGGAAGTTGGCCGTGTAGGGAAGTTGGCATTAGGGAACCTGGTTGTAGGGATTTCAACCCAAACCCATTGTCAGCATTTGACTTATATGTATATTGGATTATCATTGTATTATATAGTTGTATGTGCTATATGGACTATTCACATATATTTCCACTGTATATTTTGTGACACTAATTTGGGATTTTTTTTTCGTGTTTCTACCATCCATCAAGGCTGCATCCATATTGGAATTTAATTTTGTTTTGTTTTGTATAAATTGTAAAAACTGTTACATACACATTTTCTTACATGCAGCTGCAATTACCAGAACTGCCTGTCCTGCATTGGCCTCGTCAGCCACCAGTGAGTTTGCAGCAGACGTGGACAATCCACTTCCTAAATCTTCATTGCAAACTCTAGCGCCAGAGAGAGATGGTCAGTCAGTAGACTGTGTGTGTGGATATGTGACTGTGTGTGTGTGTGGATGTGTGACTGTGTTTGGAGATGTGTGGTTATATGGATGTGTGACTATGTGGCGAGATATGTGAAGCTCTGGGATACTCATATACATAGTGCACATTACTGTGAGTATTATTGCTGTTTCACTCTGTGATACACTCATTCACACTGCACATTACTGTGAGTTTTATTGCTGTGGAGCTTTGTGATACACTCGGTCACACTGCATAGAACTTTGAGGTTTATTGCTGTGGAGCTCTGTGATACACTCATAAACAGCACACATTACTGTGAGTTTTATTTCTGTGGCTCTCTCTGATACAGTATTGTGTAGGGTATGAGTGTATCACAGAGAGCCAAAACAAGAAAACTCACACTCATACACACTGCACATTACTGTACGTTTTCTTGCTGCGGAGCTCTGTGATACACACTTATACCACGCACAATATTGTATCACAGAGATCCACAGCAAGAAAACTCACAGTAATGTGTAGTGTGTATGAGTGTGAGTTTTCTTGCTGTGGAGCTCTGTGATACACTCATACGCACTGCACATTACTGGGAGTTTTATTGCTGTGGAGCTCTGTGATACACTCAAGCACACTAGGGATGTACATGACTTTTTTTCGTTTCATTTCGTTTTTTTTCAGGTGTTTTTTTTGTTTCGGATCATTTCGGACAGTTTTTCTTTCGTTTCGGATCATTCGATTCAGTGATTCGAATCGATTCGGTGATTCGGATCATTTTGATGATTCGGCTCATTTCAGGTGATTCGGATCAGTTGGTTTTTCGCTGTTTTATGACTTTATTGTTTACTGACTTTATTTCATTTTTTATTGCTTATTTAAGAATGGGAAGTAGATTAGAAACATAGAAACATAGAAAGATGTCGGCAGATAAGAACCTTTCGGCCCATCTAGTCTGCCCAATTACATGGATACTTTACCTGGATTTATCTTTTGTTTAGGATAGCCTTATGCCTATCCCATGCTTGCTTAAATTCAATTACTGTTTTGGCCTCTACCACTTCAACTGGAAGACTGTTCCATGTATCCACCACCCTCTCAGTAAAATAATGCTTCCTGATGTTACCTTTAAACCTTTGCCCCTCTAATCTAAGACTATGTCCTCTTGTTTTGCTACTTTGTTTCCTTTTAAATATACTCCCTTCCTCTACCTTGTGGATTCCCTTTACGTATTTAAATGTTTCTATCATATCTCCTCTGTCTCGTCTTTTTTCCAAGCTGTACATGTTAAGATCATTAAGCCTTTCCTGGTAACTTTTCTCCTTCAAGCCGTACACCATTTTAGTAGCCCTTCTCTGAACTCTCTCTAAGATGTCTATATCCTTCTGGAGATAGGGTCTCCAGTACTGCACACAGTACTCCAAGTGAGGTCTCACCAGTGCTCTGTACAGTGGCATGAGCACTTCCCTTTTCCTACTGCTAATACCTCTCCCTACACAACCAAGCATTCTGCTAGCATTTCCTGCTGCTCTATTACATTGACTACTTACCTTTAGATCCTCTGAAATAATAACCCCTAAATCCCTTTCCTCAGATGTTGAGGTTAGGACTGTATCAAATATTCTATATTCAGCCCTTGGGTTTTTACGTCCCAGGTGCATTATCTTGCACTTATCCACATTAAAACTCAATTGCCACAGCTCCGACCATTTTTTTAGTTTACCTAAATCATTTGTCATTTGGCTGATCCCTCCAGGAACGTCAACCCTGTTGCAAATCTTTGTGTCATCAGCAAAAAGACATACTTTTCCATTAATACCTTCTGCAATATCACTAATAAAAATATTAAAGAGAATGGGTCCATGTACTGACCCCTGAGGTACCCCACTGGTAACAAGACCTTGCGCCGAATAAACTCCATTTACCACAACCCTCTGTTGCCTGTCACTCAGCCACTGCCTAATCCATTCAACAATATTGGAATCCAAGCTCAAAGATTGCAATTTATTGATAAGCCTTCTATGCGGAACAGTATCAAAAGCCTTACTGAAATCTAAATCTACCAATAGAATGAAAGTTTCTTTACTTAATTATTTTTACGATTTTTTTAGGCATTCTTTGGGTGAAATTTTAGGTTTCTTAATTATTTTTTTACAGAAACAAGGCTTTTTAACCCATAGGTTTCAATGCAACAAATGAATCCACACACTGCCGGGCAGCGCCTCTCTGCAGTATAATTAATGCAGCATATGAATCCGCACACTGCCGGTCAGCGCCTCTCTGCAGTATAATTCAGCATATGAATCCGCACACTGCCAGGCAGCACCTCTCTGGAGATCGATTCATTGATTTTGATCGATTCATTTTTTGATCAGTTAGTTTTTAGTTTTTTATGAGTTTTAATTAATGCAGCATGTGAATCCACACACTGCTGGGAAGTTCCCGGCAGTGTGCGGATTCATATGCTGCATTAATTTTACTGCAGAGAGGCGCTGCCCGGCAGTGTGCGGATTCATATGCTGCATTGAAACCTATGGGTTGAAAAGCCTTGTTTCTGTAAAAATAAAGTTAGGAAACCTATAATCTCACCCAAAAAAGGCATTAAAACTTCTAAAAGAATAATTAAGTAAAGAAACTTTCATTCTATTGGTAGTGATCTACCCATTCTTAAATAAACAATAAAAAACAAAATAAGTAAAAAAAGCAAATAACCAACTGATTCGCATCACTCGAAATGAGCCAAATCGTCGAAATGAGTCAGATCGTCGAAATGATCTGGATCGCCGAAATGATCTGAATCGCCAAAATGATCCGAATCATCAAATGATCCGAATCATCGAATCGATCTGAAATTTCGGATTGATCTGAAATTTCAGGTGGTCGATATTTCATTTTTTGGAAATGCTCCCGAACCACGAAAATGGTGAATTTCTTCCGAATTTCAATTAGGTCCGAAACGAATTGCACATCTCTAATACACACTGCAAATTTCGGCGACATTTATTGCTGTGGAGCTCAATGACAGTAATTTGGGTTGTGTATGAGTGTTTGTTTTATTGCTGTGGAGCTCTGCGATACGCTCATTTATGGCATGTGGTTTTTATTGGGAGGGGCAGCATTTCATCTTTGGATCCAGGCATTACAGTGTATTGGGTTGGCCCTGAGACGGAACTGACAGTTATTCCTGCCTGCTGGCTGAGCATAGCATGAATTCTGCTCCTATAAATAAATATTATCACAGCCTCAACAGTGAAATTTTTCCTAGTGTATAAATTGTCCAGCATTTTGTTGTGATTTTGTCACTTCCTCTTCCTGTCTCCTCTGGCCAGGTGCCAATCACTTCTCTCAAATATCTAGGTATGTGGTTAGACCCAAATCTATCCTTTGGCCCTCACATCGAAAAACTCTCATCTAAACTTTATCCCAAACTATGTGCCCTGTACAGAAACAAATCCTGCCTGAGCCCCGCATTAAGAAAACAGATTGTACAACAAATGCTTATGCCAGCTATTGAATACGGTGATGTAGTGTATTCAGCCGCCCCGCAAACGCACCTTCAGAAACTTACTACATTGTATAATGCATTCTGCCACTATGTGTTACAATGTAACTACATGACCCACCATTGTGACATGTTAAAAGAGCTAAACTGTCCGTCGCTGGAATCTAGACGCACCCTTCACCTTTCCAACCTGGTGTTTAAGAGCTTTTCTGGGAAGCTACCACCCTACCTGAATAGGCTGCTTCCCCTAGTATCTCCCTCATCCTATAACCTCCGATCCAGGACCTGCACCTTACTTATAGTACCACATTACAGAAAGAAAGTGGCTCGATCCTCATTTTGCTACAGAGCACCGCAATTATGGAATAACCTCCCAGAAGCCATCAAATCTTCGCCCAGTCTTAAGTCACTCAAAAGCTCCCTATTAACATACCTCAATACGGAATGCACCTGTAAACATGTAACATAGTGACTATATTTCCTACATATTTATTTTCTGTATTAATCTGTATATTTGTGTTGTTTTTTTTATATCTTGCATTGTATTACTTTGTATTTCTGTAACATTTCAATGTTCTTGAACCCAGGACATACTTGAAAACGAGAGAAATCTCAATGTATCCTTCCTGGTAAAATACTTTATAAATATATAAATAAAATAAATAAATCAGTGGTCGGGACGTTATAGTTCCCCTCTCTATGACCAGCAGAGCAGTATGGCATGATGGGAGCAACATGCAGTCCATTAACTGAAATACGCCGCTCATTGTCAAGTTGCTGCTTTTTTTTCCCTCAAATGTTTTTAAAAAACACAGACACAGCTAAGAATAGCAGACAATACTCAGAGGAGGGACGGATTACCCAGAATCCACAAAAATGCCCATAGAGGATGCTCAGTTGCTGAGATCTGCCAGATAACAGGGGATTTTTTTTTTTTTTTTACTTCTATAGAGCAGATCTGAGCATACTCAGGTCCTGTTGTTGCAATAAGCCGGAGATTGGAAAAAGACACCCACCGGAGTTTTTTTTTTAACTAAATATGCACTGCCCTCTAGGGAAAAAGCAAAACTTCAATTTACACACAAATTATTTTTGAGAGAAAGAGTTTTGGGCACTGTGAAACTTCCTTTATCATCAGGGCTCCTTTACATGCATTTCCTAAAATGAAATATTCAATTATCTATATTCTATCATAAAGATGGTGTTGTAAAAACATTATTTATTTTATAAATTCTATAACTCTAAATTTGCTGCACAAGTTTCATAATTTGCATCATAAACGTCTTGGTAATAAACAGTAACGACACAAAGAGGAATGTTGGGGGGGGCGTGGCCGGCTGCGAGCGGGAGCGGACGTGTCCTGGTGGAGCTCCGCACGTCTTCCTCGCTAAGGTACCTCCAGATGACCATAAATACGCTTCTCTTAACTTTTGGGGTACCTGGGTAGCTGGCCACCGGATCTGACCTGTCCGGAGTCCGTTTAGTCTCCCCCTCCGGACCAGAGACTCAGTTAGCGGCTGCTGACTTGGGGCTGGAGCTCGACCCGGCGGCCATCTTGCGGCCTACTCCCAGACCACAGGAGCCTATCGGCCTTGCCGGTCTTTCTGCCTCACCCCGGACCGAGAATTTGCTGAGGATCGAGGGGATGGAGGGCCCACATCTCCCGATCGATCGTCATGCGGGACGGGCGGATGGACTGGCGGGGTGGTTGGGGGATGGATCCCCTCCCCCCATTGGAAGTGCGGGAATGTTGGATGCGGGCCTGGAGGCCTGCCTGCAGATGCTGGCTGGAGAGGATGATGACGCCCCGCTCACCAGAGGTATCTTCCTCCGGGTGCTGGAGACACTGCGGAGCTGCCGTGGGGCACCAGCCCCGAGTACGGATGGGCTCGAGAGGCCTGAGATCCCCCCTCCGGAGCGTGAACCAGCTGCTGAGACCGTTCACGAGAGCTGCGAGAAGCCAGAAGCTTTGGACGCAACCTTCCTCCCCCACAGTACTGTAGAGGATAAGCGGAACAAGGATGAGGTGGCGCACGATGCTGGAGGTGATCAGAGCACTGGGCGATCGGTGGACCCCCTGCCTCTGGGTGTAATGCCCGCACCCTGCAGCGGGGCTGCACCGTCACAGACTGCCGTCGGAGAAACGGCGCGGCCTGCTGAGCTGGCTATGAGGTGCCCCCTCGTACTCGCAGTGCTGGTCCTGCTACCTGCCGCATGGCCTGGCCTACTCGGCTTTGCTCTGCCTGCTAAGGATTTGCTACCGTTTCGGGACACAGGCTGATGGCGATTGCCTGTGTCTCTCTGAGTCAGCCCCCGTTTTTTCTGATTCTAGCTGTGGACCCTCTGCTGTTTCTAGCGGATTCTGATGACTTTCCATTTTGCTATTTTATAAGACATGCTGTTTTCCCTGGTGTCTCCCCCTCCCCCTTTTCTCTCCCACCCCCCCCCTCATTTTTGTTTAGTTGGCGTTTTCGGGATATCCTGAGGAACGTAGCTTACCTCCCCAGGTGCCCGGGCCTAGTGCCTTTCACCCCCTCATGGCCTTCTCCCGTGGGCTTCGGCCACCTGGGATTCTGCCAGGGCCAGCACATTTTTGGTCTTTTGCCATATTTTTCCCCACTTTATTTCACTTCCTCCCTTTTTTTTTTTTTTTTTCCTCCCTCCTCCCTCCTCCCTTCCCCTGTTTTGCTGACATACAGCTGTAGTCAGATGACCTTATATAAGCAAGTTCTAGATGAGACCCCCCTATTGGGGATGATTTTGCTGATTTACAGCTGTAATCTGATGACCTTATATAAGCATGTTTTAGATGAGACCCCCCCCCCTACTGGGGACGATTTGGCTGACATACAGATGTAATCTGATGATCCTATATATACATGTTCTAGATGAGACCCCCTCTATCGAGGATGATTTCGCTGACATACAGCTGTAATCTGATGACCTTATATATGCATGTTCTAGATGAGACCCCCCTTTTGGGGATGATTTTGCTGACATATTATTGTTTGCTGTGCCTATGCTGACTGTTTTGAATGTTCTTCTTCCTATGACATTGTGGCCCTGCGAGGCCTTTTTCTTTGCTTGTTTTGCTGACTTTATTTTAAAATAAAAACTTTAAATACAAAAAAAAAAAACAAAGAGGAATGTTCTGAATTTAGAAATTACTTTTTAAATTTCTTTTAAAATATGGTCACATTTTTGGAACTGCAGTCCTTAAAACGTCCCCAAGACTGCATTATATCAATTTTATGCCTAAATATTTTAAGGGTAAAACACAAAAAACAACAATAGAATTGGGAAAAAAAAATGACTCCCATGTGTGAAATCCATATTCAGAAGGTTTAAACATTTATTATATGTATTATCAAGTTATTTTGTTAAAGACACTCAATTTAACTTAGCTAAGATTTAATGCAATGCAATGATAAAAAGAGAGGACAGTTTATTCTGCCAGGGAAGTGACATATCTTAGGTATCAGTCTATATCAATGGCTGTGAATAATATTGGAGTTACTCAGGTATATCAAATCCCATATAAAAAGATATTTATGTACAGTTACCTTTGTAGTAATCATGTTTCATACATTCATGCAGAGGTGGACTGAAAGCCTTTTGGGCTCCTGTCAAAATAGTCCTGGGCCCCTTGAGCATACATACAAATATTTGCAAAGGTTTATGCACTAAACCGGGAACTATGCAAATCTGACAAGGAAATTGTAAATTTTTGGCCAAATTGGCCATGCAGAGAAATAGCTAAAAGTTTGATTTTTATTCATTAATCTGCTATTTCGACCTGGATTGTGAAATTACCTTTTTGGTTTTACACAATTCCTTATTTTGTAAATATATATAAATATGTATCCTGGATATTCAGTAAATTATATATATATATATATATATATATATATTTACTGAATATGCAGGAGATATATATGTAGCGCTCACTCCCGGAGGAGCCGCTGAAATTGAACCTCGGGTCAGTCTCCCCGCACTAGGGAATAAATATACTCCAGCACCGTCGTGGATTTTATAAATTATATAGTTTACTGGATAAACTGGCATATAATGAGTAACACAGTATATATATATATTTACAGTACTTCGTAATGCGGGAAACGCGCAGCGGAAAAGAAATACAAGGCTTCGTAATGCGAGAAACGCGCAGCGGAAAAGAAATACAAGGCTTCGTAATGCGAGAAACGCGCAGCGGAAAAGAGAAAAATATATCTTTAACCCCCTTTGTGGTTGGGAAGTGAGTCCTGTACAGGTTATGTCCCAAAGAGTGTATGTGTGTGAGTGTATTGGTACCCGGGTACAATAGTCAACTGGCCAGTGAATTATTTATGAGGTATCTTCGACTAGTCACGTTGGGGCCCTGTGGGTTTTTGAAACAAATTGCAGCGTGCTTTAGATTTTTCACAACGGCCTGGAAGGCCTCTCACCCATCCGCCAGATACTCTGTGCTCCGCTCGACCCAGGACGTCTCTCCGCTCGATTTTGACTGGGGTTCTCTGTGTCACCGGCTCCGCTGTCTGGCTTGTCTGTATCTGCCTCAGAAGTCCAGCTCACCGCCTGCACTCCCTCTTGGATCGATCTGTGGTTCTCCTAACTCGGGGTCCTCCAGCTCACTCGGTATCAGCTCAGGTTACTGTGGTGGATCACTGGGTCTTCATAGATAAAGGTGGAAAACCCGGTCTCCAGCTCTGTCAGGCCCCACCTGCGCTCCGGCCTGGTCACTGTCCAGTTCAGCTACACTGCGTCTTGCTTCTCTCACTCCTAGGCGTGCTCTGCCAGCTCTTTCCACGAGGCTCAGGATGTCAGCGTCTCTCCCCCACCCACTTCCTTTCCCCACCCGCAAAGCATGCCGGGAAATGTAGTCCCAATGTTCAGTGTCTCACATAACGCTTGTCTCCCTCCGGTGGCCAAAAATAAGTACTACACGGCAGGGGATTTAAAACCAATGCTACACTCTCCCCCTCCTAGAACTCTTGGGTCTCTCCAAGGAGGTACAACAGTTGCATTACATTTTCCACATCTATTAGGCAACATATACAGGCTCAGCAGCAAGCATACAGTGAGTTAGATACACTTCCTCAAGTTGACTCATGCTTTGGACTACCTCAGCTAACATAGTAGACACTTCGGGCAACCTTCGCACTGTGGTGACAGCTTCTTCAGTGCTATGTCCTGGTGAGTCGTAGGTGAGTCGCTGGGGCGGTCGAACAGAGCGTTTTGGTTCAATCAGTTCCTCTTCAGGTGGAAGTACTATAGGCGCGGGTTCAGTTCTTCTTTCTACCACTGGAGCAGACATCTCTTCGGAGTATGATCCTTCCAGTGAAGGCATAGAACTGTAGTCATAAGATTCGACTTCAGGAGCTACAGGGATTTCAATAGTCTCGCGGACTTCTAACTGAAATTCAGTAGCCTCAGGCCTCAAATTACTTTCCCACCTTTCAGGAACTGAGATAACATCTTCAGGCTCCGGTGATCGCAGCCAGTCCAGACAAAAACTCTCTTCCTCACTGTCCCTTTCACTCTCTTCGACAGCCCGGGTCTGCTGAGACCGAGTAACGGGAGGCAAACGTGGAGCAGGCGGATTTGGCAGAGAAAGTTCATCCCCAACTGGTATCCTCACAGCCTCTCTCAAAGGTAATAAATGATTCCGGTGCCAGTTCTTAAGACAGACGGCAGACCCGGCAGTTGCTTGCAGACAATGTAGACCTGAGAACTCCATCTATCCGCTAACTTGTGCCTCGCAGCAGCACCCAAGTTCTTCAACAAAACCCTATCACCGGGTTGTAGATCCTGTATCCGAACTTTCAAGTCATAGTTCCGTCTATTCCTTTGTTCCCTGTTTCCTGAGGTCAAACGGGCCTGTTCAAACGCAGAGGCCAGATTCTTTT
Source organism: Leptobrachium leishanense (assembly GCA_009667805.1). Taxonomy (NCBI): domain Eukaryota; kingdom Metazoa; phylum Chordata; class Amphibia; order Anura; family Megophryidae; genus Leptobrachium; species Leptobrachium leishanense. The sequence continues at coordinate 421,456,784 of CM019063.1, read as the reverse complement.
GAAGTCTATCCACGTAATTTCTATGGGAAGCTACCGACGTCTGGTCCAGAGATAACCCAAACGCCAAATCAACCGGCAGTCGAGCTTCTCTCCCGAACATAAGACGGTGTAAGGATTCTGATCCATGCAGGGCAGCACCCTTCCAAATCCTGCACTTCGTGTCATTCCTGTTTCCAGCGCTGTGTTCCAGCAGCTAAATAGTTAATGCACCAAAACACACACTCACACACTCCAGGTCATCTGACCTCTCTGTTAATAAAAGTGCCACACCCCTTCTGTTCCCTGCTTAAACATTAGTTGTATCTGCTCTCAGCAAGAGAGAACCTATGTTGTGGCTTTCCTGTGGTTTCCTGAAAACCAAACCCTGCCGTGTTACCAACCCTTCCGTGTGTGTTTCCAGACCCTCCGGTATCCTGTGTATGCAAGACCCTGCTGTCCCAGTCTGTTTCCTGATTTCCCCTACATCAAGTTTATTTGTTTTTGCTGCCTCCAGAAGCAACCTCGCCCCTCACCGCAGACCCCTTGTTTTGGCATCACCGCATCCCGGCTCAGAATCCTGCATTTTCTGTACCACCCCGGTACAGTACCTGACAGAATGTTTAAGCCTAATGCTGAACCCGCGGTGATTCATTTCGTGGTGGAGCTGGTAAAGAAAACCCTGCAAGAAATGTTTGCACACCTGACTGAATTCATGAAGGAGCTGCTACAGTCTATGTGGGGCTCATCAGACAAGGTGTGCACTCCTGCAAAAAAGCCTATGGACCGCTATCACCACAGGAACGTGCCAGGAGACAAGCTGAAGGTTTGTGCCTGTACTGTGCCGCTCCAACCCACTGGCTGACCAGCTGTCCCATAAGGCCAACCAAGCACCCAGCCCCGGTACACACACCTGCACCGGTGTCCAAGTCTGCCCTGGTGAGACCTCCGGTACCTAGGCCTGCCCCGGTACCAAGACCAGCACCTGCTGCTCCCAAACCGGGTCCTGGAAAACCCGCAGCTCCCAAACCGGCTCCTGGAAAACCCGCTGCTCCCAAGCCGGCACCCAGAAGAACCCCGGTACCAAAGCTGTCACCTCTGCCTAAACTGGCTCCTAGAAAGCCTGCGGTACCCACACCTGCCCCCAGGAGAACCCTGGTAGCAAGGCTGTCACCCCTACCCAAGCCGGCTCCTAGAAAAACCCTGGTGCATGAATATGTTGCCATGGAGACTGAAAATACTGTGCCAGCAGAACCTGATCCCATGGACTTTCAGCCACCTCTAACCAGCATGGAGCCAGCTTATGGTGCTGTTGATTCATCCACAGGATTTCCAGCACTTGTTGCAACTGTTACAGACCTTGTAGCCCAGGTTGGTACTTATACTGAAGTTATGCGGAAACTCCGGTGCAACCATGAAATCTTGCAGTCACAGTTGCAGGAGATCCAGACCTCCGCCCAAGTACCGCTGCCAGAGAACAACACTGGTATCCTCAACCCACAGCCCTTGGTGGGTGAACCCCAAACTTCGGTAATGGACAAGGACGCGGTGAATATAGAATGTGAAACATCACCTGGTCAAAAAGGGATATACCTGTGCACCTTTACCTCTGTACCGGCTGCCAGTCCAAACACTTACCAGTATGAATCCATTGCTTTCAGGAGGACCCCAGGAGTGACCAAGATGGACTCTCCTATCCCCGACAGCCCCTGGATTAAGACCTCATGTTCCTTGGCACCACATCCGTCTCCAGTTGTCACTTCTCCCAGATGTTCGTTTTCTGATGTGGACTCCATTCCGGAGTTTCAAAGGCTGTGTCTTACCCATGTTCCTGGTGATACTGAGTCACAGACTGTCCTAAGCAATCAAGAATCATCTGGGGAAGAAAGATCAAGTTCGCTGGTATACCTGGCACAGAACCAGAAAACCACCAAAACTAAATCAAGGAGACGGCAAAGGAAGACCCGTGCCCAAGCTGGCAGTGCCAATTCTTGAGCGCCCAGAGGTCACTCCTTAAAAGGGGGATTATGTAAGGATTCTGATCCATGCAGGGCAGCACCCTTCAAATCCTGCACTTCGTGTCATTCCTGTTTCCAGCGCTGTGTTCCAGCAGCTAAATAGTTAATGCACCAAAACACACACTCACACACTCCAGGTCATCTGACCTCTCTGTTAATAAAAGTGCCACACCCCTTCTGTTCCCTGCTTAAACATTAGTTGTATCTGCTCTCAGCAAGAGAGAACCTATGTTGTGGCTTTCCTGTGGTTTCCTGAAAACCAAACCCTGCCGTGTTACCAACCCTTCCGTGTGTGTTTCCAGACCCTCCGGTATCCTGTGTATGCAAGACCCTGCTGTCCCAGTCTGTTTCCTGATTTCCCCTACATCAAGTTTATTTGTTTTTGCTGCCTCCAGAAGCAACCTCGCCCCTCACCGCAGACCCCTTGTTTTGGCATCACCGCATCCCGGGCTCAGAATCCTGCATTTTCTGTACCACCCCGGTACAGTACCTGACAGACGGTACGGTGAGTATCCAGTAGCGTCACTCTCCGTACTGTTATACGCATGCACCAGCGTAGCTATGTGACGACTCCAGCTCTGCTTCTCTGTGTTTGACAGTGTCCCCAGCATATTTAGCTGCGTGCGATTGAACCTTTCAGGTTGAGCATCACCTTGAGGGTGATATGGTGTAGTTCGGGTCTTTTGGATTCCCAGCAGTTCCAGTAATTGCCCAACAAGCCGGCTTTCAAAGTCTCTACCTTAATCAGAGTGTATTCTCCTTGGTAGGCCGTAGTGAACAAAGAACTTTTCCATCAGAATTTTCGCCACCGTTGGAGCGCGTTGGTCTCTTGTAGAAAAGGCTTGGGCGTAACGTGTGAAATGATCAGTCACTATTAGAATATTTCCCTGCCCACTAGCATCCGGCTCTAAGCACAGGAAGTCAATGCACACCAAATCCATGGATCCTTGACTTTGCAGATGGCTCATTGGAGCGGTTCGGGTCGGTAGGGTCTTCCTTTGAATGCACCTCAGACATGAATGGCAGTAACTTTCCACTTCAGCTCTCATGCAAGGCCAATAGAACCTGTCTCGCACCAGCTTAAAAGTCCTTTCTGCGCCCAAATGTCCATGCTCATCATGTAGCGATCGCAGTACACTCTCCCTATGTTTAGTGGGAAGGAACAACTGTTGGGTCTCTTCAGCATTGGTAGAGGGGCCCCTTCGGTAGACCACCCCATCCAACATCTTCAACCATTCCCACTCTTTGTAGACCAATCTGGCTCCATCTGGAGAATTGGTCAGCAGAATTTCCCGCTGGTTCGCAGTTAGGGCCTTTATGGTTAACACAATTAAGGGGTCTCTAGCCTGATCAGCTTTCAGATCCTGTTTTGAAAAGGTAGGCAGACTTTCATCCCTCAACTGTGTAGGGTTGCAGTAGAACTCTGGAATAGCCGCAGCCATGACTCCTATGGCCTCCGCTTCAATCCCTCCCTTGACCCGGCGCTCTGCTCCTTGACACAAAGCTTGTACCCCATCTGGAGTTAATTGAGTCCATTCTGTAGTGTAGGGTCTTCTCGACAAAGCATCAGCATCTCGATTATTCACCCCAGGGCTTCTTTTCTGAAGGCGTAAGGCTCTGGCTCACATACGCTACAGGCCTCAGTAATCCACCATACTCTTGATACAGGACTCCTCCTAGACCTTCTCTGCTGGCATCCACATGTAACTCATACGGCTTGTGAGGATCCGCATAGGCCAAGACAGGAGCTCGAGTTAAGCTCTCTTTCAGCTTCATAAAAGCACCCTCACATTGACTAGTCCATTCTCCCTGGATAGACTCTCGAGCTTTCCTTGGCCCTGGAGCTGACGGATTTCGGTCAGAGACCTTGCAGCCTTCTTCGGTGCTTTCCTTCTGTAGGAGCTTGTTCAGTGGTTGAGCTATTTTTGCGAATCCTCCTACAAATCTGCGATAATAAGAGCAGAACCCCAAGAAAGATCTAAGTTCAGTAACGCTTCGGGGTCTAGGCCAAGAAGCTACGGCCTCCAACTTCCGAGGATCTGTCGAAACGCGTTCTGCTGAGACCACATGTTCCAGATACGTAACAGATGGTAAACAGAATTGACATTTCTCCAGAGACAGTTTCAATCCCTCTTCATGGAGCCTCTTCAAGACCTTCTCCAAACGTTGTTCATGTTCTTCCAGAGTCTTCCCGAACACAATTATGTCATCCAGGTACACTAATACTTCGATCAGATTCATGTCCCCGACTGTCTTCTCCATTAACCGTTGGAACGTAGCTGGAGCCCCAGTAAGGCCTTGAGGCATTCTGTTAAATTCGAAGAACCCCAATGGGCAGATGAACACAGTCTTCTCTTTGTCTTCAGGATGCATTGGTATCTGGTGATACCCGCTTCGCAGGTCTAGTACACTAAACCATTTTGCTCCCGACAAACACTGTAAGGCATTTTCTATCCGAGGAGTAGCATATTGATCTGGGATGGTTCTCCGATTCAGCGTGCGATAGTCTATGCATAGGCGGACAGAACCATTCTTCTTCCGGGCCATTACTATTGGAGATGCATATGGACTCCTGGACTCTTGGATCACCTTGGTTCTTTGCAGTTCATTCAGCTGTTCTCGTAGATCATCCAAGTCTCCCAGCGGAACTCGTCTTGACCTTTCACGAAACGGCTTGTCCTCTTGTAATCGAATGCGGTGCTCAGTACTTTTAGCTAGGCCCACGTCGAACTCATCTTTCGAGAACAAGTCTCTCCACTTTAGAATTTGGGACTGAAGACGTTTCTTCCATTCAGGTGAAATGGGAGCGTCCTTGGGGTAGAACCTTTCATCTGGAATCTCTTTATCCACTCCCCCTCCTAAATCGGTAGGAGTGAGGGGCGTAGCGGACGCTACTTGTCCGATAGGCATTTGTGCTTTAAGGACTACTGGAGAATCAGACACATTGCACACGCTGACTGAGACTCTTCCTCGTGTGGAGATTATTTCAGGGATTACTTCTACTCCGGCTTCACTCCCATGATTAAAATCTGTTTCCAGTACCACATAGGGCCCTGGTTGCGATCCGTTCAACTTGACTGAGGCCCGGAAGCTCGCTACTTCTCCCGATTGCAGAACCTTTTCTGTTCCTTCTAATCTCCATAGGCGCCCCACTTCGGCAGGTGCCTTCTGTTCTTCGACCATTCTCTGATAGACTGGACGTAACATTGGGTGTACCACTTCAGTAGAACCGTCTTCCAATACGATGGGTGTCAGGAGACGTCGCACCAAATCAGTATTCGTCCCCACTATCATGGAACTCCTGTTTGCCCCTGAAGGCCGAGGACACACAATGGCTAATGCATCACAACCTCCGGACTGTCCGATGAATTCGGATCCGATCTCCAACTTCACCTGTAGATACCCGTCATAAGGGAGTTTCTCAGTTCCGATACCCCAGATTTCCAGATCCTTCAATTTCTGTAGAGGGATGTGCTTCAAGTGTTTCTCATAGAAGTCTCGGTAGATCAATGTCACTTGAGCCCCTGAATCCAACAGTAGGGATGTGCGTTTCGGGTTTCGGAATTTCAGAATTTTCCCGAAATTTCCCGATTCGTGTTTTCGGATGCGGCCGATTTTCCGAAAATTTTTAGATCCGAAAATGGCAGATCCAAAAAGTTTTCCGAGCCGAAACAAAATATTTTCGGAATTTTCGAATGGACTTGAAATGTGTCAAATCGAAATTTATTGCTTTGAAACGAGGAGAACAGACGTTCCGAAAAAATGAAAATTTACGAAATCACGAAAAGTCGATACAAAAAACGAGCAAAGTGACACGAAAATACGAAAAATGGTCGATATTCCAAAAACATCTACAATTCCGAAAAACGAAAATTTCCGAAATCACGAAAAGTCGATACAAAAAACGAGCTAAGTGACACGAAAATACGAAAAATGGTCGATATTCCGAAAAAAAAATGTACACGAAAAACGAGTCGAGCCGAACCGAATCGAAACAGAAATCGGTCGAAACGAGCCGAATCGAAAAGTTTGAAAATCCGAAAAATCGAATCGAACCGAAAAAAAAAATCGGTGCACAAGCCTATCCAACAGGGCTTTAGTGTAGACTCCCTCCACTTGGATTGGCACAATAGGGGAGGGACCTATCAGCTGGTCAGGAAACTTGGTGGTGGCACCAGGACACTTAGACCCAGTTTGTTGTACCCTGGCCTTCTTCTTGGCCCGTGTAGGTTTTGGGTGTGCATTGCTTCCCCATGACGTAGGTCCGGATGCTAAGGGTTAAGGACTAAGGAAGTTTGTGTGCGGAGGGCTTGTTCTCTGACATTTAGCCAGCAAATCTCCAATAGCCACTATAAATTCAGGCCCGATCATGACCAACGGACTGGGCGCGGGAACACTCGCGGATTCACCACGTGGCGCACTTGGCTGAATCAGTTGTGACTCTTTCAGTCCTGGCAGGCTCAGCAGTTGGCCAGACCTTGGGCCCTCTCACCCTCTTAGTCCTGGCTTGATTTTTGGAGCGTGTTTCAACCTTCGGGCACCCAGGTTGCTCCTTCACTGGTGCCCTCTGGCGTTTCCCACCGGTAAGGTAGATAACAGTCCTTCCAAAGCTTTCAAAAACTCCTCAACTCGATTTCCTTCAGGCTTTTGGCTTTTGCATTGTGCGCGGAAGTGGCCCATTTCTCCACAACTGAAACATCTCTTCTTTGAAAGCGGAGACGCAGTCACCTGCTGTGATTCGGTTGAAGGACCCTGGCTAGACGCCACAGCAACTCCAGTTGTCTGCATGTCTGTAAGGAACTTCTGCATCTCTGTCTGTGTCTCTGTCACCTTCAACAATACTCGGCACAATTCCACGTGCGCCTGTTGCAATTCAGCTTGAGCTTCTTGTACCTTCTTAACAGTTTTGTGCAACTCACCATGCGCAGAGAGGTTTAATTCTTTGACAGCCTTCTCTGTGGATTTAAAAGCGATCAGATGCTCTTATGCTCTTGTTCGTCCACGTCGGATCCATAGGCATCCAACGAGTCACTTTCAGGCTGCAAACATTTGTTATGCCTCACAGGTTGTGCGTAAGCTCTTTCTCCTCTCCTGAAGGATTTTTCTTCCAGTAAAGCCTCCTCCTCTCTGACAGCTCGGATCAGTTCCAGGTACTTCAGTTCTTGATTACCTTCTCTGCTTCTCAGCTGCAGCATCACTGGATCTAGAGGTTGAGCGCCCCTCAGGATCTGTTTTATTCGGATCTTATCTACTTCAGCCGGTTCGGCCCCTTTCTTGAGGAGTATCTGGTGCAGAATCTTATCTAGGTGCCTCATATATTCGGTCATTATCTCACCTTTCCGCTGGTAGGTGTGTTCATACTGATATACGAGCTCTGCGGCCTTTTCCGTTCGCCCAAAAACTTCCTCCAGAACATCAGTCAGCGAGGCCACAGCCTGGCGAATCTGATCTTCGGCCCAAGTTTCTGCAGGAATATCCATGACTATACACAATTCTAACTAACTACTGTGCTCCTCACACCACTTGGCAGCAGTGTCTGGATCCATATTTAACCCTTTAAATGTGGTTTTTCCAGAGACTGGATCCCGGAAACGAGCCCCCATATGTTGTATATATAGTGTATATATATATATGGATTATATGTTCTTTCTCTGTATGAAATATGCATGCTTATATGTTCACATTGGGAGACCAATGTGAATATACAGTATATGAACTTTATGCCAGTATATGTAAACATAGGGTTTGTTCACATGTAGTCAGTGTATGAAAGCAAGGATGGAGTTTTGTATAGTATCAGAGTTTATCTCGTTGGTGGCATATATGTGGATAAATCCATCCATGTATTTGGAATGCAGGCCTGTACAGCATAAGTCTAAGCAAATGCATGTATACGTGGGTTGGGTTGATATGTGAACTCAAAAATGTTAAATGAGGGGGGGCTTTAATGAAGAAATGCGTGAAAGCAAATGTACAATTTATCCATGTCTGTAAATTTGCAAGGGTGGTTGTGTATAAAATGTCAGTGTCTGTGTGTGTGTATGTATGCCAAATCCACCATGAAAGGTAGTAGGGACATATGAAAGTGTACCATATGATAAGTGCTGCTATTTAGATTGCCATGTCTCATATGATATCACTTTTCACATGCTACCCACTTCATATTTGCAATCACTGAGTGCCCACAAAGCAAGGTGAATCTGAATAACTACCAACCCCATCAGAAGGTGAATATTACATTGGTTATAAAGATCAATGTGATATCTCATCCCTTGATGGGATATTGCAGCCGGTACTTGCACTGCCCCAGTACCAGGCGCTTCCATTTTTTGCCCTCTATGGGTGGAGCTCCAAGAGGACTGTTACGCGATTGGTTCTCAGCAGTGACACCGGTGTACTGACTTGTCAGGCAACGCACCAGCCCACATTCAGGCTGGAGGCATATGCAAAGAGCTAATTTTTCATCTCTTATTCTGCTCACAGCTGTCATTCATCCAGGCAGCATGCGACTGAAAGTGAGTGCCAGCATTTTTTGATAAGCATATATGTGTTAGCAGATAAATATGAACACTTGTAGAAATGGTGATTCCCTGTTAAAGGAGAACAACTTCCACTTTGTACAGTATGCCAGTGTAAGTGCCCTTAAGTGGAATAAATTTATTAGTCTGCTTCAGGGCTTAATTTACACAGATTTAGAATTAGACTTTAGAATTAGAATAGATTTTTTAATAATGGCAGTGTGTACTAATTTGCACACTGAAATTCAGTTTGTTAGCTACATGCTTCATGGATTTCAACTGTTAAGAAGCATAAACCAGTCAGAAAATAGCAATTGTTTCAAACACTTTTTAAAAAGTAACGCACATTAACTGTTATTAAAAAATTAAGCATAACTCAGGATGATAAATTAAATACAGAATATTGTTACAGATGTCCCTGATCTATTATCCGAACCCCGATTTTTACAACTTTTAATCGCTAACACCCCTTCTGTCATGAAGTCTTATGTCCTTCAACCCCTCATAACTTTGCCGACACAGGAGGACCAAAGCCATGCTACCATCCAGTGCCTTTGCTTGCGACTGATAGGGACAAACCATGGAACTGTGTTCCATAACGGAAAACAGCTATGAGCTATGTAAACCTTTACACCACGTGGCAATCAGATACCATACATATATTTTGAAGTATGAAAGAAGACATACAGGGTAATTCAAAGAGATCCGAATTGCTTGAGAAAGGTAACCGAACGCTGAAAATCAGCGTTCGGTTACCTTTCTTGGCCATTCGGCTATCAAGAGAGCAGGCAATTCACCAAATCCTGGCGAATTGCCTGAACATACGGTGCCTGTTCGGTGCCTGTTCGAGGGCAGTGAAAACCCCATGAAAAAGCATTGCTTCGGCTATTCAGCGAACACAAACCAGCAGTGAAAGGTTCCCGAAATGCCCTGCCATTCGGTGGTTTAATTCGGCAAATTTATTCAGGAGAATCCCATAGGCTTCAATGTTAAAAATATTCCCGTTTTAACTCAGTATCTAATAAACCGTTCATTATAAAATTCTGCAGTAAAGAGTCTCTTTATTTATAGATTTTTTAGGATATTTTAAGAATTTTTCTGAATTTTTATTCTTTAAAAAGTCGGGGGTTTTTTTTAAGTTTACTTATTTTTTCTGTAACAGCCCTCTTTATTATCATTCCCTGGACCTCGTATGTAAATTTCAGACATTTTCGCTCAGTAGTTTCTTTGCAAACAGTGTTTCACTTTTCAATCATTCATACAAACTGTTTTGCTAATTTATTCACTGCCTCTTCTGCTGTGTCAAAGGCTGCGATCGGCTCCTGTTTGGGTTTTTCTGTGGTTTTCGGCAGGTTAATCCAGATGTTTTTGAGGGTTTTCGGCGTGCATTCGCAGTGTTTTGTGGTTAGTTTTCGTCAGGTTTGCGGCAGCTTTTCCCTTCAATTCGGGGACCCTGTGGTGCTTGCTGAATACACCGCAGGGTCACCGAAATGGGATCGGCAAAAGGAACCAAATTGAAGAGAACGAAAAGTCCCCGAACGTGCGGTGACTTTTCAAATCTCTTTGAATAACCCTGTATATGTGCACTATAAAGGTATCCCCAATGAAGGGGTTCCTGCACCCTATTTTCTGAGTCAGTCATATGGCTTCCACGAAAGGAAAAAGGTGACCTATCAGGCAGAATGGCACCAGGGCTTCACCCTCCATTGTTACCCAGTCCCTCCATGGGTAGTGAATAGACATCTGTTGCGTCTATAAATATGGCTCATACATTTTAAAAATTGTTCTACTTATTTAACCCTAGCATCGAGTCTTGTCTCATTTTTGGGAAATGCTTTGTAGCGCTGGGTTTAATTCCCTGTCATGGCAGTACCTATTTTTGGCCACCGGAGGGAGACAAGCGCGATACGAGACATTGAACATTGGGACTACATTTCCCGGCATGCTTTCGGAGCGGACACAGGAAGTGGGTGGGACACAGACCCTTACATCCTGAGCCTCGTGGAGAGAGCTGGCAGAGCGCGCCAGGGAGTGAGAGGAGCAAGACGCAGAGCAGCAGAACGAGACAGTGACTAGGCCGGAGTGCAGCTGGGGCCTGACAGAGCTAAAGACCGGGTTATTCAGCCTTACCAGAGGAAGACCCAGAGATTCACAGGAATACCCACGCTGATACCAAGTGAGCGAGAGGACCCCGAGTTAGGAGCACCGCAAGATCGATCGGACAGGGAGAGCAGGCGGTGCGCTGGACATCTTGCAGCAGCTACAGAAAGGCAAGACAGCGGATCCGGTAGCCCAGAGAATCCCAGCCAAGATCGAGCGGAGAGACGTCCTGGGTCGAGCGGAGCACCAAGTATCTGGCGGATGGGTGAGAGGCCTTCCAGGCCGTTTGTGAATAAAGAAAGCACGCTGCTGTTTGTTTCCAAAAGCCACAGGGCCCCAACTTGACTAGTCGAAGATACCTCTTAAGCAATTCACTGGCCTGTTGAATATTGTACCCGGGTACCATAACACACACACGCGTACATTCTGGGACATAACCTGTGCGGGACTCACTCCTCAAACACAAAAGGGGGTTAAAGATTTATTTTCTTTCCTTTTCTTTTTTTCCGCTGCGCGTTTCTCGAATTACGAAGCCTTGTATTTTCTCTTTTCCGCTGCGCGTTTCTCGAATTACGAAGCATCGTATTCTTTTCCGCTGCGCGTTCCTCGAATTACGAAGCTTTGTATCTCTTTTCCGCTGCGCGTTTCCCGCATTACGAAGTACTGTAATATATATCTACGAACACCGTGTTATTCATTATATGCCATTTATTCTAGTAAACTATATAATTTATAAAATCCACAACGGTGCTGGAGTATATTTATTCCCTAGTGCGGGGAGACTGACCCGAGGTTCAATTTCAGTGGCTCCTCCGGGAGTGAGCGCTACAGCTTCTATAATCACTTTTTCTTTACCTGGACGCGCCCAGTACCTGTGTCCAGAAGCCCCGTCAGAAATATATTATAAGAACATATGATAAGCAGTGAAAATGTTCTCTAGACTTATTAAATGGTTCTGTTATCAGAAACATTGGACGCTTAATCAAATATCTCTCTGGGTTTTCTACCTGCAAATATTTTATAAATCAATGAATGAGTTTTCAAATTATCAAACAAACCCAAGATCTAATTAGCTAATAGCATCTAATGCACAGCAGCTGGTTTATTTTTTTTAAAGAATGTATTATGACAAGAGAGCGAAACATTGTGATGTCATTCCAAGATGGCCACTCTCACATAGAAAAACATCAAGATCTGCATAACTATAGCTTCATGGAACAATGAAAATATTTTTGATCCTATATTATTTCTTAAAATGGATCTATACGTGAAGTCTTGTTTGACATGGAAAAATGACATTGGTAGGCAGGTCGATTTTCAGTTAAAATGTTGAACATAAATTTTCAACCAGCCACAGCATGTATAAGCCCTTAGCCTTTACTAAACAGGTTAAGAGAACATCATCACTAAAATCGGTTAAAGGCATTTCTGCAAAAGAGGTCTTCTAAAGCATAAGGTTCATCTGAAGTTCTCCTGAAATTTAGAAACCAATGTGCCTTGTGGGAAAGCTTTATCTCTGCCATAGTGCCATCTGGAAAGCATAAAATGGAGATTGCTAACTTACTTTTACTCTTTACACAAAATTCTATATCATTCTCAAAAGAAATATTACAATACAAGTGCATGAAGGTGAAACAGGGTTGCAGATCTAGAGTGAAAAGGACATTCTAATTTCTTTGTGCCACAGATGTCCTAGCACATTGAAAACCATGTAGGATGAAGTAGAGGAAGGGATATAGTATTAAGACTAAAACTAGCGATAAAAAGCAAGCATATTGTGAAGTTAATCTTTCACATAGCTGTAATTTGGAAATAACTACCTAAATTAAAGGTGAAAGGGTACGAGCCTTCAAGTAAAAATAGGGCTGAAGAGCTAAAAAGTGAAATAATCGATTTTTCTCAAATAAACAAATGAAAACTCTTGTTTGCAAGTTGAAAGTGAAAAATGTGAGAAATGGTATCTGTACTACACATATCTCCAAATAAAATCTCTAATAGCAAGGTTCTCTGATGGCAAAGATAACAAAAAACACAGTAGAAAATGAATCCTAATGAAGCACAGATGTGTTGTGTTTGTTTGTGTGTTTAAGGGATTAGCTGGGATCCTTTAATGAGGAGGGATGGGTTAAGTAATACCTTAGGCAATGCTTAGGCAACACCTCAGTAATTATGTCAGTGACTATTTGTACTAATTTGCTTTGTTCTTTTTGCTTCTTGAGAATATTCACTAATGGTTATATTGCACCACGTTTGCACTCAACAGGAACAATGTCTGCTGAAATATTTAATTTGGGGTAAGAAAAAAAACAGCTATTTCCTAAATGCAACAACTACAAGCCTGTCGCCAACTTTCACAGATTGTCTATTAAAAATGGACAACTTGTTATTACAGGTTTACCAAAAATATTGAGCATGTCTCATTATGTGGGCATTTTGGGCAAAGAATTAAAGAATGGAAAAGAGGTGTATTCTCAAATCACTCTAAATTAGGTCAAATAAAGTCATGTTCACAGTGCAATAATGCATTAAATCAAAGTTGTAAGGATAATAGAAATATTCCGTCTCTTTTACTTAAAACCATACTATGTTTGATAAATAACAACATGCACATAGACCTTTTTAATTGTAGTGAGTACTCTAGAAAAAGGGGTAACATAATAAAAAAACAAAATCTGAACAATAGCGAAATATACTAAAATGAATTCTTCAAGTATGTACAAGAGCATTAGGTTTTATATTTCATTTATGTATTATTTGGACATATACAAGTGGAAATGAACCTATGTGGTTTTCTTATTTTTATAATTTTCTGTTAGCTACATTTGGCATAAAATTTGGGTTGGCAAAATTTGAAATCGAGATTTTGGATTCGGAAGCATTTCGTATATTGACAATCAGGACTGACCTGGTAAATTTTACACAGGTCTGGGAATTCTCAAAATTTTGATTGCACACATATTTTTACCCCTTTTTGCCCCGTCTATACTCCTAATCCTCTCCCTACCCCCTCTTTACTTCCTACCTACCCCTTTTTATACTATCCCTTACCCTGCTGAAATATCAATGTAATGCTGCAGCTAATATTTAAAGTATTTAATGCACTCCATGAAGTGCTGCTTTATTTCTTTCGTTTGACACATCCAAAGCTAGCACCCTTCATTTACATATATTTTTATCACCATCACTTATCATGGGATGCATGAACTTGGTCACTCAGCATATTAAATATACTGAAGAGTATCATTTTTCATGTACTATTTCTGCTTATTTTGTGGTTATGGTTGCTTCATGTACCTGCTTTAGGGATAGGGTTAGTTTGTGCTTGTTTTATGCTTGGTTGTGTAGGGAGAGGTATTAGCAGTAGGAAAAGGGAAGTGCTCATGCCACTGTACAGAGCACTGGGGAGACCTCACTTGGAGTACTGTGTGCAGTACTGGAGACCATATCTCCAGAAGGATATAGACATCTTAGAGAGAGTTCAGAGAAGGGCTACTAAAATGGTGTACGGCTTGAAGGAGAAAAGTTACCAGGAAAGGCTTAATGATCTTAACATGTACAGCTTGGAAAAAAGACGAGACAGAGGAGATATGATAGAAACATTTAAATACATAAAGGGAATCCACAAGGTAGAGGAAGGGAGTATATTTAAAAGGAAACAAAGTAGCAAAACAAGAGGACACAGTCTTAGATTAGAGGGGCAAAGGTTTAAAAGTAACATCAGGAAGCATTATTTTACTGAGAGGGTGGCGGATACATGGAACAGCCTTCCAGTAGAAGTGGTAGAGCCCAAAACAGTAATTGAATTTAAGCAGGCATGGGATAGGCATAAGGCTATCCTAAACAAAAGATAAATCCAGGTAAAGTATCCATGTAATTGGGCAGACTAGATGGGCCGAAAGGTTCTTATCTGCCGACATTTTTCTATGTTTCTATGTTTATGATTAGGGTTATTATTATCGATAGTGTTAGGGTTAAGGTTACCATTTCTGCTTGTTCTAGGATTAGAGTTAGGTTTTAGTATACGGGTAAACGTTACTATCTTGTAGCTTGTTTTAGGTTTAGGCTTCCTGTTTGTGCTTGGTTTATGGTTAGGGTTAGTATTAAGAATAGAATTACTGGGTTTTGTAGAATTAGGATTACTATTTGCGCTTGTTTTAGGGTTCAGCCTAGTATTAGAGTTACCATAAGGATTAGGGTTATTATACCTGCTTTAGTGATTAGGGCAAAGTATTGTGCAGTGCACAGTGAGTGCTATTTTTTTTACAATCATTCAAATGAAAACAAATTGATCCGATTAAATTTGGATCAATTTGGTAAACTAATTTCAGACACGATTCGTTAGCTTCCAATATTGCAAATTGCCTGTATTTGACAGAATTTCAATCTGGACCGAACCAAATCGCACATATATTTTGGATATATCTGGTTAGCCCTATAGGGTAAACAGCTGGAATATTTACAAGTACAAGCATAGAGTAAAATATTGCTAGTGTATTTCTTGCGCAGTAAGCATCTTTGTAAAAAGGGTAATCAAAATAAAAGCAGGCTGGTTTTATTCAAGAATCAAAGCATTCCTGATCAGAGCTAAAGTATTTTTTGATCCCCGACATACATCCTGAAGTTCTAAGCAACCACGACTATGGTTTTAGTATTGTCCTTGCACCACCTAAACAGCATTGTAAACTATAGAGAATAATAGCAGAAGTGGCTCACAAAACTATACTACATGTCTAGAAGCAGCCCATACTGCTCTCCTCTTATTACTCTGTGAAAAATATTTTAGAGCCGTTCAAATAGACTGGCTTGACGCTCTCCAGGTTAAGGGATTACGATCTCAAAAAACCCCAGAATTTTGCAATATTTACCTACTGATATGAGTCCATCTCTCAATATGTTATTTTACCGTATTAGCATTCACAGGGTGCACAACTATTTTAGCTAAAGTAACTATATTTTCTGACCTTAGGCCACATCAAATGGCAACAAATTAAACCTATCATTGAACTCACTAGATAATCCCCCATTCGACCCCATTTTTCCATTTGACCTTGATACATTACAGCTTTATCATGGTATAACATCTTCTTCCTGATACCTAGAGTAGATGCTTCATCCAAAAGCCATAGGGCTCTATTAAATTCTTTGAGCAAACGTTAACGCCTGCACAAAAACGTATTAACGCGAGGGGACAAACCCTTTGAGTCTGGTTTATGCATATGATACATATGGGCACTATAGATTTGTTAGTCACAAGCCTAAAATATTTTTTTCCTGTGTATTAATGAGTCAGTAGCCTAATTCTCAAAATAAGGCACGTGTGTATTTTTGTTTGTATTGTAGTCCTACTGCAAATACACTTTCTGCCTTTTGAGTGTCATTTTTCTGTGTGTGTGTTGATTGCTCCTAATTAAATATTTTACATCTTCAAGCTATTTCCAGATGCTGATTAGAGCAGGACAGATAGGTTAGTTACAAATTACAATATCCTCTCCATAAAACACCATCTAGATCAGTGGTGAGTTGATGAATTCAGGTCTGCATGCTCTCTGCTATTATTCAGTTCTCTTATATATTGTCACAGGCTCTTCGATATTATGGCATTTTACCACCTTCTTTTATATTACTGCAATATCAGAGATATGAATGATTCAAGTTGATGGACAAAAGTCTTTCTTTCATGCTTTTTTTATTAGGTACTGCTAAAATTAATATCATATTGTTGTTTGCAATTGTATTCTTTGTACTGCAGCATTATTAATTCTGTATACAAATATGAACTCTCAGGTAATGTAAATACAATTTCTCTTTCCATTTTATCAGGCGAGACATACCTTTACAGTGACATTCATTTCATTTATGACACAATGCATCTGATATTACACACTAGGAGAATGTTATGAAAAACTCACTGTACATAATTAAACTTGTGTTATCTTATCAATAAAAAAATGGAAGAGGAAGCAGGCAATCCAATACAAGGTATTTAGCCCCTTCACTAATTTGATCATGTATACACAATCAGCAGTAGCATGCACAGCAGCCAAGATCATGTTAACACGATCTGGGGCTATACGTATCATTACAAATGATGTTGTAAACAAATTTTATTTGCATTTAGGCTCAAGAACATGCCCTTGACATTTTAAAACTTCAGTCATGACGCCCAATGTTTTAACACTTTGAAAACCAAGGATGACAACACTAGCTGTCAAATAGGTTGCTACATTGGGAATATCCCCAAATATTTCTTACTGTATTATTAACTCCTTAACGACGGCTGGGCATTGCCCATCGGGGGTGGCTTAACACCAGCAAGGTGTTCATGTACGCCTCGCCGACAGGTGCCGTAGCGAGCCCCAGATTGCGGTCCACCCTGCAGCTGACACTCGATGTGTGCAGACTGTGGGGAGGAGCCGAGGTAGTTCATTAAAGAGAGCAGGGCATACCTGTACCCCCTGCATCTTCAAAGACGTCCCGCTGCCAGAACGGCATAGTACGTTCGGGCGGCAAGGGTCTAAAATGATTTTCCAAAAACAAGTCTGGTTCCTGACAGTGGGTTTTTGGAAAATCACTTGGTAGTGAAGGGGTTAACCTGAAAAATGGTGCAATGTCTCAGCTGCTTTCACATACTTTGCTAAGGTTGACAATGGCTATAAGAGCAGTTGAAAAGTTGGCTCATTAAATTGTGCCTTGTCCCTGTATTGGCTGGCTAGTGACCACAACACCCAGTGCAAAATACACTTTTGCCCAGTCCCATCTGAGTCCTTGAAGTGGCTGGCCTTAGCAATTTTGAGGGCTTGGGGTACTGGACCAGACCTGTTCACCAGTCCTTAGAAAGGCTGGGCTTCAAACTTGTCTGGCACAGCAACCTTATAGGGAATCGGGATACCCTCAGGGCATATAGAAACAGACATACCTAAGAGAAGTACAGAATAACACAAAGAGTAGTCGAGATGAACCTAGTCAGTTCACAGGAGATCATTCAGAGAGAATGGTTGAGGACAAGCTGGGTCAGTACACCAGTTTTCAGACAAGAGAGTAGTTATGATAATGCTGGGTCAGTACGCAGTGTTTCATACAAAATAATAGTTGTGTGAACAAGCTGAGTCAAACAAAGAAAGTCTGCTCAACAAGGAACACACTATTGGGCTAGCTGTAAACCACAACAGGCCAATGAACCAAATGCAAGCTGGGGTTTCTATAGGTCCTGGCACCCCCCCCCCCCTCCTGCTGATATTATTTTTGTGCAGCCAAAAGATACATGTAAGTTAGCTCCGAAGTGATACACTTGCGTCAATCACGCTGTCACAGGCGAACCATAAATTGACTCACCAGTAGAAAGTAGACATGTGTGCAATGAAAAATTTCTTTCAGTTCGATCCGCTACGTTTTTGAGTTTGTTTCGGTGCATTCGTTATGTTACCGTGTTTCGTATTTCGGATCGATTCTTTATTTCAGATGATTAACGAATCGATCTGAAATACAAATTGCTATTTTGTTTTTATTCGTTATCCCAGAATGAGAAACGGATTAATTAATTACTTAGATTAGGGTAAAAAAAAAAAAAAGTAATCCGCCTCATTGTTTTAAAATAATTATCAGCCTGAATAACGAAGCCTTATTGTTTTAAAATAATTAGGAATCCAAAAATTTCACCAAAAAAAATACAAAAACATACTCAAAACATTCTAAAAAATTAATAAATAAAAAGGCTTTTTGCTGCAAATGAAAAATATAAACAGTGTTGTATAAGTAATTAAAACAGGGATTTACTTTTACATTGAAACCTATCCGATTCGCTTGTTTAAACCTGTCGAATGAACCACCGAAAATCAGGACATTTCGGTGCTCTCCGGCATTTTTGGCTAGATAAGCCATTACTTTTCAATGGGGAATTTCATTGCCGCTGGACTGCACCGAACGGCACCACGGCGCTCTCTATAGCCTGTGGTGCTGAATACAATAGATTCAGCACCACGGTCAATGGAAAGGGACGCACTGCTGCTGAATATGTTCAATGAAATAAAGAATCGATTCGTAGAAACTGAATAAATTCATTATATTCTGTTTCATTTTCGTTACGCATCGGGCAGAACCGATTCGTTATTTTGGACTTGCTTCTGAAATATGAATCGGTAAATTTCCTCTAAATTGCGATTCGGAGTGAAACACACATCTTTAGTAGAATGTTCTGCTTTAAAACAACTACCCATGTCAAGTCTAATATTGCCCAGAGAATTCCATTTCTACCGATTTGGTGGGAGTTGAAGCGAGCAGAATGGCACAAAGAGGCTCAGCTGGTCATGGTATATGCATGAAGGGTGCGTTATAGTGGTAAGACCTTACATCCTGGGACTGTAAGCACCCTGAAACCTTTTATTTGGCTTAATTGTACACTTTATTGATATAGACAGATTGCACTCATATCCTTTTCTGTTATCATTAGTCATACTATTTATATATTATCCTTGGTCATACTGCTTGTCTTTCAACTGGTTCAGCTTGTCTGCAAAAAAAAATGTTAACCCTCTCACTTTATTCACAGTAGTCAAAAAAAAATCAATTAGTAATAAATAAAAATATAGTGACAGCAAATTTGACATCATTATTTTCCAATTGTAACATTACACTAAGGTGAGTACATTGCTGTCTAGTAGTGAACAACATTTGAATAACTGGGATTACTCATATATTTTAACCATCAATTAAAGCAAGCACTTCTTTTCTGAGATCTCACATTATTAAAGGGACACTTTATCTTATTTGAGTGGCTACAATGCCCTGAGAGCCCTCATCCCTATCTGGGAGGTAGGTCTCAGAGGGCTGATTCAACCCTACAAGTTGAGGACCGTAGTACCACCTAGAGCCTGAGCTTTGAGAATCAGCTCTTGACAATGCCTTTCAATACTCTCAACAGTGAGACTCATTTGATTGGCTGCTCCCTCGCAAGATTACAAGAAGTGTCATGCTAGACCAGTGCAGAGGCAGCCTAGCAATAGAGAGAAGGTGAGTTTTAAAAAAATGTAAAGGGTTAAACGGGTGAGTGGGTGTACAGGGAGGTAGGAGGGGATAGTGTTTAACCCCTCCAATTCACCCTCTCTTTTTAACCCTCTAGTATCCCTTTAATTAATAAATTGACATGGTAAAGAAAACCAAATCAACAAAATAAGGATTTTGTGGGACATACTAGAATATTATTTCTTATGCATGGTTTCACATCCATAATAAAAAATATTATGAAACCCGCACTTGAGACCATACCTTAACTTACTCATTTTATTCACATTTTCACATCACTTTCTATTGCCCAAATCGTTATAAAGTATATTATAAAATACAACATCTGGATTGATTTATACATGCCATGGAAGCATTGTTACAGGTTTAAGACAGGACATTAAATGAGGGAGAAATGCTACTTCATTAATTTCTATTGTGGTCTAAGACACAAAGCATCTCTTAAAGCCCTACTGAAAATGAGTGTCTGAACCTGCCGTAATTACATACAGATGAATGGAATTTGTCTAAGGTTTTATGGCAGAAAGTGGAGGAGGCCTGCAGAAGGAAAATTTGTAGAAATAAAATCACCTTGACAGTAACGCAGTAGGGTCAAAAAGCAAAGTAAAGTCAGTATTCTTAACCTTAATAAAAACAGTATGATCTGTCATCGAGGCAACGTTTTTACACTATCGGACAATGCACTCTGGGAACTTCTGCTGGATTTCATTTGATTTCCCCCAAAACGAACAAAAGAAACCTCATAGCTGGTAATTTATCATGACAGTAGAAAAGTAGTAAAACTCTCCTGTTAAGACTGTTCTATATGAATAGCCTTTTCTTTATTTCCAGGATATTGGTCAGTTGCCAATCATAATTTAGGTTTTTAGAGTTTGCTGGTGAAAAACAACTAATCTGAATATGCACAAGTGAAATTATCAAATAGTGTTTTCAGATAAATATCCTGCAGATACGGTAACAAAGTATTTGCTTTGTCTGTACTTTTAATATTAACCCTTTCGCTGCTGAGGCTTTTCCCGACCCTGTGCTGAGGTCATTTTTACCGGTTTCGCTCATCATGTTTAAACGTGTTTTGAAGGCTTATTTTAGTATATGACCCAGACATATTATATATCGTTCTTTCCGTCAGACTCGGTAGATTCATAATATGTCATTATTATATGTATACGTTATGTCCTGTCTGTATATTATAACAAAAAATGCAATAAAATATGTATTTTCAATAATTTACAATGTGTAAAGTGTTTTTTTTCACATTTTAACATGCGAGCAATTGCGGTTATATTTTGTATGGGGTGCGCTTGTTAAAAAAATTAGAGATGGGGTCTCGTTACATTTTTTTTTGGGGGAAATTACACTATTTTTAACAAACGCACCGCATACAAAAATCGTTAGTGCAGCATCATTGTTCACATTATAATTGAAATGGGAACAATATTGCTGCATTAACAAACCAAAAAAAAGAAAAAAAAAGTGTTTATTTTTTTTATAATTGTTTTTTAATTTTTTTTAATTTTTATTTTTCATTTTTTTTTTTTTTTACAAACTTTTTCACTTTCATGTTTGGTATCGTTGGAACGGCCATGCTCTGGCCGATCCAACCATACCAAACATTAACCCCTAACTGCCACGGATCGGGAGATAGGGAGTTCATTGGAACTCCCTATCTCCACAGTTGGTGGCAGTTAGGGGTTAAGTCCAGGACTTACGCACGATGACGCCAGTCCTCAGGGGGAGTTCCCGGAGGCTTGGCCGACATCCAAGATGTCGGCCAGCTCCGGGAAAGGATCGCGAACCGGCGCTTTTCAGCGCCGATTCGCGATCCAGCTCCCCAGGGGTTAATGCCAGGCACCATTTGGAAGGGCAGGCTGTGCCCTTCCAAATGATGCCTGGGTTAACCCCCGCAGAGCCGCCGATCGGGAGGGAGAGAGGTCCGAAGGACCTCCCCCCCTCCCTTTCAGGCGCCTCCTCCGCACATGCGGGGGGGGCGCCTGAATTAGGTGTCATCGCGCTGCCGCAATGACACCTAATTCCGGCGGCTGCGGTCCCGGATGCACGGCTGACATCGAGGATGTCAGCCCGCACTGGGGGGGCCAGCGATCGGCCGGAACCTGGCCGAACGCAGACCCCAATGGGAGGACGCGCTGAGCGCGTCCTCCGCATACCAGCGGGAATGCTGAGGACGCGCTGAGCGCGTCCTCAGCATTGAAGCGGTTAAACAAATTAACCTGAGCGCTTTTAAAGTAAATATTAACACCTTCACTATATCAATATCGACTACACTCACCGTGTAAGGCACTTGCTAGTGTCCTGATATCAAGTATATTCAATATGGTATCCTACTGGAGCAATGCAAAATAAATTTCATTTATTGCCAGCAAAATAAATTTGCAGCTGGGCCCCAGAACATGCCCCTAAAGGTTTAACACTGTGGGCATGCTAACAGTCTTTAACCCCTTCACTACCATGATCAGCGGTAGCAGACACTGCAGCCCAACATTATGTTAACACAATCTGGGGCTGTGCTGTATGATTGCAAATGAAATTAATTTTTTGCAAATAAATTTAATTTACTTTTGGGCTCCAGATGCTGCCCCCAAAGTTTTAGTCCTGTGGGCATATTGCCTAAGATGCTTAAACAGTTTAAAATCAGCTGGAGAAAGTCCCCTGACATATCGGGCATTCCCCAGCCGACATGGAGACACGGGCTGCAGCTAGCTGCAGTTCTATCTGCAGTAACTCCATTTGGCCTGCAGGTGGCGATAATCTGCCTGCCAAACAGTTTATTACAGTAAGAAATACATTGGGAATATGTAATTAATAATTGCACATTGCGTTAATTAATAATGGATTTTCTGGGGGCGTGGCCTGGACGGCAACTAAGATGGACGCCTAAGAGACTTGCTCTGTATCCCCACCGCGCTTTTCAGCCATTTTCACCAGCCTTTGAACACCATGGGTCGCAGCAAGAAGTCGCCCGAGGACCCCGGCGCAGTTGGGACCCCGAGAAAGTCACAAGTGGGACCCTGGACAATTTTCTCCACCCCGCGACCTCGCCGCCGCCAGAATCGCAGCCTACACGTGGGCCCGAGATGCCGAGATTGAGCACCGAAACCTCGACGGCAGACCACGTGACGGACCTCATTGCGGGCTTGCCGACCCGCGAATATGTCCAGAACTTACTGGATGCAGTGCGGGAATCCTTGAACCAGGACATGGCCACGGTACGTGTCGATTTGGGGGCACTGGAAGCGAGGGTGGCGGCACTGGAGGCGACCCCGGTGCGTGTCGCTGCTCATCCTGGCTCAGATACATAAGCTGTGGATCTCAGAACAGATACAGTGATCACTGAGGTATGGCGCCGGCTGGATGACCTGGAAAACAGGTCCCGCCATAACAATATTCGTGTGCGGGGCATTAGAGAATCTGTGACGGACTTGGACTCCTGCCTGGCACATATTTTTAATTACGTTTTAAATGAACGGGCGGTATCACCATCGAGCTTTGACTGTGCACACCGGGCCTTACGACCTTGACCCGCAGATACTGCACCGCCGTGTGATGTGATATGTCGTGTAGCTGATTTCCGACTTAAACAAGCGGTCATGAACGCCGCGCGGCGCCAACGTGTTTGGGAGATAGGAGGCGACCG
Source organism: Leptobrachium leishanense (assembly GCA_009667805.1). NCBI lineage: Eukaryota > Metazoa > Chordata > Amphibia > Anura > Megophryidae > Leptobrachium > Leptobrachium leishanense. The sequence continues at coordinate 421,433,502 of CM019063.1, read as the reverse complement.
ACTAGAGATTTTCCCAGACTTGGCGCAATCCACGTTGCAAGCACGCAGGGCGCTACGCCCCCTGACATCGCTGTTAACTTCTCGCTCAGTACCATATCGCTGGTCCTTCCCGTTCACCCTGGTGGCTTCGAACGAAAAGGGGACTGCTTCCATACTCTCCCTGACAGATGTACTGGAGTTCCTGTCAACCTTTGACCTGCCAGCACTTCAACTCGCAGACTGGGTCACACTACGTGAGGAACCGCGCTCTTTCACTCGCACCGCTGACGGCCCGCAACACCAGGGACGATGGAGATCTGGGAGCAGACGCCGGATGCACTCCTCACCGTCGCAGGCAGAGGGAATAGTGCCGGAGGTCCCTGGGTGAATTAACCCCTTTTTCCCCTTTTATTGCGAGGATGACTGTGCCCTTTAGTGATGCAGAGGATGGACACTTCATCGGCGGGGGGCCCTTCTTCCCTCCCTTTCTCCGACTGCCAATTTTGATTTTTGCTCACGTGAGCTGGCTCTCTATAATAATTTTTCCCCCTTTCTTTTTTTTCCATGTCGGACCTGGCCATGTGACTGCATCTGTGTTTTGCCGACGAGGACTCTATTTCATTTTATTTCCCTTTTTTGGGAGGGCGGACTGGAGGGTGGGGGTCGGCGAGGGGGTGGGGGGGGTCAGGGGATCTAGCATCTGGTCTTCGCACCCCTTCCCAAACGGCAAGGTCCTATGTGAGGACTCCTGCTGGAACATGTTTTTGCACCTCTTTTCACCTGTTTTTGTTGGGCGGCTGCTTTGGTTGTGGGTCTGGTGGAGGGTGGGTACGATTGAGCGGGGGGATGGAGGGATGGGGGTGGTCACGGAGCCGGAAGACGGGTACGGGCGGGGGGTAAGGTGCGAACGGGGGGGTTGGGAACCTTATCGACATGTAACTGGGACTGCTTTTATATGTTGGTAGGCGGTTAAGGGACAAGGGTTCACTCTTCTTTCAGTATGTTCCCTGGATGTTCGGGGGGAGGGGGGAGTTCCGATTAGAAGGTTTAAAGATTGTAACTACGGAATTGTTTATGTTTACAGTGCCATGCTGTTGGCATGGTAGTTGGGGTCTGCCCGATTAGTTGGGTTGGGGAGGGAATGGGATTGTATTTCGCTCCTCACGGACTAGTGTCCCCATTTTATTTTATTTCATTTTATTTTCTAAATTATTTTTTTTTCACTCTCATTGAAAACTGTTATCCACTGTATTACGCTATTGCTCACCCATACTAGATGTGCTGGGGGGTCTGGCTCCTTGAGGTCCTCACGAGACACGTTTGATATGGGATGTCCTCGAAATCTGCTTTTATTATAGCAGCGACCTGTAGGTGTGTCGGTGCCTTCGACACTGGGTTTTGTGTACTGTGCGGTGGGGTACACCTGCTGTACTCTTTGTCTCCTACTCTGTTTTCTCATTTCTCTTTTCTCCCCTTTCTTCGGGACCTTTCCCTCCTCTTGATTGCTATTGCCGTCCTACTTGACCGAGGATAGCCTCGGCTACCTCCCCCAGTAGGTGGACGCCTATACTCCTGGAGTGTTGCCTCAGACCTGGTCTGACCCTTCCTCCCAGTGGCGTCGAGTCCCTACCAAGTTAACCATCTGGTTCTTTGATCTTTTCTCCTACCGTGGCTCTTACTTCTCTACTCTCACCTCTCTGTCCTTTTCTATAACATATATCTCCTCCTCATATATTTCCCTCCACCCCCCCTTTTTTTTTTTCCTTCTTCTCTTCCTCTCTCTCCCCTTCTCCTCCCCTCCCTCTTCTCGTCTTCCCCTCCTTCCCTTGCCTAATATCTACACCCCCCCCACAGGTCTTTGTACCCCGATTTGAGTGTTGTCTGTTCGGCCGCTATACACTGTCTGATTACACACCCACGCCTTATAGTGGGGGGGGGCCCACCGTGCTACCAGTGTTGATCGATATGGATGGTCTAAACTTCACCTGTTTTAAGCCACGAGATATTACTCTCTTATCTTACAATGTGAAGGGACTTAACGCACCGGAGAAGAGATCTCGGTTGCTGAGGGAGCTGTATCTGGCGCGTGCCTCGGTGGCTATGCTGCAGGAGACCCACTTCCGCGAGGGCTCGGCCCCACTGTTGAGGGACCGTAGATTCCCGACTGGATACTTTAGCTACTACACGGGCGGGAAGTCTCGGGGGGTTGCTATCTTGTTTGCAAATGATATCCCGTTTGTTTTTCAGGATAGCCGTGTGGATAGTGAGGGTAGATTCCTTTTCGTCAAAGGAACGATCGCGGAGGTCGTTTATACTTTCGCCACAATTTATATTGCTAATGTGGCTCAATCAACATGCTTTGCTCGAGTTATGGCTAAACTGAAGCAATTTCAGGAAGGCATTCTTATAATGGCTGGCGATTTGAATGCAGCCTTGCACCCTCTTGTAGACAGCTCATCGGGTAGATCGGCAATTCCACCTCATGCACTACGGATGTTACGACGTTCGCTTCATGAGATGCGCCTTGTGGATACTTGGCGAGCATTTTACCCGGGAGAACGGGACTTTACGTTTTATTCGAATGTGGACCACGTCTCTTCTCGCTTGGATTATGTATTCCTCAAACAGTTTCATCTGGATCTTGTGGTGGAGACATGCATCCACCCTACAACTTGGTCGGACCATGCACCAATTTCAATACGCATGGCGTCCCCGTTGTACCGCCCGCGCGAACGCACCTGGCGACTCAATACGTCTTTATTGTCGGACATGGGAGTTTTGACCAGTGTATGGGAGGTTTTGACCCGATACTTTGAAGAAAACTTGCCTACTGAGGTGGCGCAACCCGTTGTCTGGGAGGCCCATAAGTCAGTGGTTCGGAGAGACCTGATTAGTAGGGGCACTGCTCTGAAGAAAGTCAGAGACGGGCAGCGTATTACGCTTCTGGAGGAAATCCGCGCCCTAGAATTACGGAGAGGGGGAGATGCAGATGCGGAGACACAGAGTAGTTTACTGGCGGCACGTCGCACTTTGAACGATCTGCTCTCTTTTGACATTAAACAGGTGGCGGCACATACCAGATGCTTCTTTGCGCTGAATGAAAACTGTCCGGGAAGGCTGTTGGCACGGATGCTTTGCAAACAACGGCAACTGGCGTATATACGTAAGATCCGGGCTATGGGGGGTAATACTACTCTGCGACCGGAAGAGATCTCAAAAGCCTTTCGGCAATATTATACCTCTTTGTATAATGTTGCGGATACACCCCCTCTGGTGGGGGACATTAGGGACTACTTGAATGCTAATTTGAGGACCCGCCTTTGGGTAGCGGAGGCTGAACGATTGGATCTGCCGATCACGACCGAGGAATTATCCGCGGCTCTGAAATCTACTAAGAATGGGAAAAGCCCGGGTCCTGATGGACTCCCGGTGGAATACTATAAGGAATTTCGAGATCTGTTACTCTCCCCTTTGCTGTCCACACTTAACTCCATTAAAGAGGGGACACCCTTTCACCCTCACACGCTGGGTGCGACCATCACGGTCCTGCTCAAGCCTGGAAAGGACCCAGCAGAGTGTGCCAATTATAGGCCCATCTCGCTCCTTAACAGTGACATAAAGATTCTGGCACGTGTCCTGGCGGACCGGCTTAAGGAACATATGCCACGACTGGTCCACCCTGACCAGGTGGGGTTTATCCCTGGCAGGGAGGCGAGAGACAGCACACAGAGGGCCATCAATGCACTTGTGGTCGCACAGCGATCGGGTCAGCGTCTTCTACTGCTATCCACAGACGCGGAGAAGGCGTTCGACCCGTTCGGCTGGGCCTTCCTGTTTCACACGTTGCAGAACATGGGGCTAGGCCCGGGCTTCCTGGGGTGGATCCGGGTGCTGTACACTGGTCCCACGGCCAGAATTAAGGTCAACGGTGCTTTGTCGGCCAGTTTTCAGATATCAAATGGCACTCGACAGGAATGCCCTCTCTCCCCCTTACTGTTCGCACTTTCTTTGGAACCTTTCTTGGAGGTGATACGGCGGGACCCTACATTACCGGGACTGAAAGGTATGATTCAGGACCATAAAGTTACTGCGTATGCAGACGACCTGTTATTTTTCTTGACGGAGGCACGGCGCTCTCTCCCAGCGGTGCTATCCGCTTTTGATACTTACGGCAAACTGGCAGGCTTGAAAATAAACATGTCCAAATCAGAGATTCTTAACGTCTCGATGCTGGAAGATGAGGCAGGCAGGGTGCAGGGCGCCTTCCCGTTTCACTGGTGTATTTCCAAGATGAAGTATCTTGGGATCTGGCTCTCTTCCACGCCGCTGGATCTCTATAATCTGAATTATCTCTCACTCCTAGGTACGCTACGGGCAGACCTGGCAGTCTGGACCACGAAACTCATCTCCTGGCTGGGGAGAGTCGCAGTATTCAAGATGAATATCCTGCCGCGGCTGCTCTACCTATTTCAGGCTGCCCCGGTGGCGATACCAGGCTCCTTTTTTGTTGCCCTTAAGGCGGAGATGATCAAATTTGTATGGGCTGGCCGAAAACCTAGGATCCGTCTTTCGGTACTGTGTCGACCTAAGATGGCAGGCGGCCTTGCACTCCCAGATCTTGTTACATATTACAGGGCGGCCCAGCTTAACAGGTTGGTGGATTGGTCCTCGATGGGAAGAGGACGCGGCTGGCTGGATATGGAAGGGGCAGATGTGGGGGTACCATTGTGAGTGTTACCTTGGCTCCCCCCACGAGCAGTGCCAAGGGAGGCCCGCACTCACCCGTTAATCGGCACCACCCTGCGATTGTGGGATCGCTTAAAATTTTCTCACGCCTTATCTTCTAGTCCCTCACCTTTACTTCCACTAACCTCTAATCCCCTTTTCCGCCCCGGTGTCCGGAGAAATCTGCAACATCATCTTGTGGAGGGGGATCGGCTTTTGGCCCTTCATGTGGCAAAAGTGCCAACGATACATGCCCTGACCTCTCGCCCAGATCTTCCTCCTCTGACCCTGCTGGACAGGTTTAACTTTATGCAAATCCGACACTTTTTGGGTTCCCTCCCTGGAGGACATAACCTGGTGCGTGCCCTCTCCCCCTTTGAGCGTCTCTGCTCCCTTCAGCGTCCTTTGGAACATGGGATCTCCACTCTTTATGCAATGCTCCAGTCCAGAGACTCGGAATTACCTTTATTCATGGGTCGCTGGGAAGCTGAACTGAACCAGACTCTATCAGACTCTGAGTGGGGAACAATCCTATTCTTGACACATCATGGCACGCAGGCGGTCAGATACCATGAATCGTCCTATAAGATACTAACCCGCTGGTACTGCACCCCACTTCGCCTATTCCAATGTGTGGGGACGGCGGACCCCAATTGCTGGAGATGTGGCACGGAGCTGGGCTCCTACCTCCATATCTGGTGGACCTGCCCCCTTCTGCAGACATACTGGAAATGGATCAGAGCTGCGATCAGGGATGTGACAGACATCACATTGGATCTCAAGCCTCAGGTCTTCCTGTTGTTGCTTACGGGCCAACCGACAACCTCCTTCCGGAAATCAGTGGCGTTCCGCCTTTTGTTGGCAGCGTGCTATCTGGTCCCGCGACATTGGAGACGGAAAACGGTCCTCTCACTCAGAGAATGGGTGACCCAGGTAGACGAAATATACCGCATTGAGGAACGTATTGCTTCCCGTGATGACAATCTCCCTGAGTTCTATCTCACCTGGTTCTACTGGACACAGTACATTACCTCGGCCTCTCTCCGCCACCGACTGGACCTGGACCTCATGGGGAGGGGAGGTGGAGAAGATGGAGGACAAACGCACCCTTAGTTGGGACTTTCGGACTTAGATGGCATCGGTGGCTCCGCTGGGAGTGGGTCTCCTGTGGCTGTGGCGGATACTGGAGCGCGGGCTTGGGCTCTTCTGTGGCAGTATACAATGTACCCTACCCCATTATTTGGGTTGAAAGGGGGCCCTTACTATGATGACCGCTGTGTGTGTCTTTGTGTTCCCTGTGCCCCCCACTCCCGCCATCCTTCACCCCCCCTTTTTTTTTTTCTCCTTCTATCTCTTCTCTCTCCCTCTCTCTTCTCCCCTCCTCTCTCTCTCCTCCCTGCTCGCACTCCCCCACTTCCTCTCTCCTCTCTTTTCTCGCTTAGACTGATCTTTCCTTATCTCTGATCTACATCTTCTCACCATTCCTTGCTCACAACTTGGGTCTCATATCAGTTTTTTTACTTTGATCACCAGCCTTCCTACTGGTTCCATGCTGTCCTTCGCACCTTCACTACCCCATCGCGACAGACATGAGGACAGCGTAGATAGATGGAGCTCGACTGAGATGCTCCCCAGGACCCTCTATAGTCTGATGATATATGTCGACTACTTAAACGCTACTTTTATATGGTGGCCCTGTTGGTTTGTTTCATTTTATGATGTCATGTACCTTTGTCATATAATCTGATGATTACGGTATTACCGTATTGTTTTTCTGTCATTCCTGTCTTATTCTCTTTAATAAAAATCTTTAATATAAAAAAATAAATAATGGATTTTCTGAATATCCACTGGTTCCTCGCAGTGGACTTTTTGAAAACCACTTGATAGTGAAGAGGTTAACCCTTTCACTGCTGAGAACGTGTGGGGAACGTCCTTATTGAATCCTAAGGAAAGATAGGGGTTTGTTTGAACCCCGATATCTCCTGACTGTTTTCAGCTAGCAGAGCATGGCCTTTCCAATGATACCAAACATGACCATACTTAAAGTAAAGAATGAAAATAATAGCAATAATAATAAAAAAAGGAAAATGTGTTATTTTAAAACGTGAAATGGCTCAGCAGTGAAGGGGTTAAGACCAGCTGGAAATATGGGTCAAACACTTAACCCCAGCTGGTCCAACACAGAATCCCGTGCTGCAGTAGCTGCTTTTGGCCAGGAGATGGCGAAACCATCCTGCCAACTTCATATGTCTAGGCAAATATGTTACAGTAAGGAATAAATGAGGATTTTTTTCTAAATATTTCATAATGTTTAATTTATTAAAATGATTTTCTAATAAACCACTGGTTCCTGAGAGTTTTTCTGGAAAATGTATTGGTAGTGAATCGGTTAAAGGACTTTGAAAATCTTTTTAAACCTGTATATAAATTATGAGAAATATAACTTTCTGTAAATTTTTCAGAAAGCTGTTCATTTATATGTATGGTATTCTTAGAATAAAGTCTCTCCTGATGTCTTATTATTCAAAACTCATTAAAAAATTTTTTAAATGGTATGTGTTTTATACTAATCCTGTGAATGCCTTAGGAGGATACATATTAAGTCAGGTATAGCAAGTCAAGCCAATTTGAAAAGGTAAGAAATGGGAAATGGTGAGGGAGATGGAAAGGTTAGTTAATATTAGCCCCCCCCAAACCCCAACATGTTCCTCCTTTTTTATTGTAGAATATCATATTAAAAAGTGGGTCAGAAATCATGGCCCTCCAGATGTTTTGGAACTACATCTCCCATGCTGCTCAACCATTCATTAGTTTAGTTGTGCTCATAGTAAAACATTTGGGGGGCCAAGTTTGCTGACCTCACTTAGTGCGCCCATACTGACATGCCTCCCGGCGTCCGTTGCAGCATTGTGGCGCTTCGACGGAGCCCGCCACATGCTGCAGCGCACCAACAAATTGCATGCACTACAGCAGACGTGCTGCGGACATTCTGAAAGCCTCCCCGTTGAAGCGCTACGAAGCTCGTTCAAAGGGGCTACAAAGTGCGATCCTCCATAGGAGAATCGAGCCTTGCAACACTAAGTACACTAACTTCCACTTTCACAGACGTTCCTTCAGCTCTGCAAAACGCTTGTCTGACCCGGCCTTAAAACTCACGTTTGAACCAACAAGATTACTGGTGCTATTCATGGATATTAATACTATCTTCCTGTATAGAAATGAGAATAAAGTTGTCCTTTCTCAAGCAAGGGCTCCAAAAAAATCATACTTGCTTTATAAAGAAAAACAGCCTAAAATATTGTTACAAGATTGTTCTGGGAATAAAAATCTTTCAAAGGTTATTAGTGGATAAAAGGTCTTAAATACTGGTCATTACAGAACTTTTACAAACTAATTTTGTTTCAAAAACTAAGACAGGAATTAGAAAAAATTAGCTAAGGGGGTTCGGAATTTAAACCAATTGTCAGGATGGCACCAGGCGTGAGTCGAAGTGGGACCCAAAGTTCAGTATATATCCCAGGCGCTGGGGTTGAACGGGATAATAAAGGCACTGGTTACAATAATGCAGATACAGTTGTGTTCAAAATTATTCAACCGCCACTGAAATTGAGTGTTTTGGCCAGTTTGACATTGATTTTGATCATTCAGTCATCTTGCTTACAATTAAATCAAAGAGGCACGTGTAGGTCAGACAAATATAACATAACATTTATAATAAAATCACCACAAATGTCTTTTCTGTGCTCACATCATTAGCAGTTTTATTCAACCCCCAAGTGACATTCAATCTTAGTACTTAGTACTAAGTACAGTTATAACAGCTTTTAAACGTGAAGCATAGCTTGACACAAGTGTCTTGCAGCGATCTACGGGTATCTTCGCCCATTCGTCATGGGCAAAAGCCTCCAGTTCAGTCACATTCTTAGGCTTGCGCACTGCAACTGCTTTCTTTAAGTCCCACCAGAGGTTCTCAATCGGATTTAAGTCAGGTGACTGCGATGGCCACTCCAAAATGTTCCAGCCTTTAATCTGCAACCATGCTCTAGTGGACTTGGAGGTATGCTTGGGATCATTGTCCTGTTGAAAGGTCCAACGTCTCCCAAGCCTCAGGTTTGTGACGGACTGCATCACATTGTCATCCAATATCTCCTGGTACTGAAGAGAATTCATGGTACCTTGCACACGCTGAAGCTTCCCTGTACCTGCAGAAGCAAAACAGCCCCAAAGCATGATTGACCCCCCGCCATGCTTCACAGTAGGCAAGGTGTTCTTTTCTTCATAGGCCTTGTTCTTCCTCCTCCAAACATAGCGTTGATCCATGGACCCAAACAGTTCTAATTTTGTTTCATCAGTCCACAGAACACTATCCCAAAACTTCAGTGGTTTGTCCACATGACTTTTGGCATACTGCAGTCGACTCTTCTTATTCTTTGGAGACAGCAAGGGGGTGCGCCTGGGAGTTCTGGCATGGGGGCCTTCATTACGCAGTGTGCGCCGTATTGTCTGAGCTGAAACTTCAGTACCCACATCTGACAAATCTTTTCTCAGTTCCTCAGCAGTCACACGGGGACTTTTCTCCACTCTACGCTTCAGGTAGCGCACAGCAGTCGAAGTCAGCATCTTCTTTCTGCCACGACCAGGTAGCGTTTCAACAGTGCCCTTTGCCTTGAATTTGCGAATGATGCTTCCTATGGTCTCTCTTGGTATGTTTAACATCTTTGCAATCTTCTTATAGCCATTGCCCTTCCTGTGAAGAGTAATCACCTCTTCTCTTGTCTTCCTGGACCATTCTCTTGACTTCACCATGTTTGTAACCACACCAGTAAATGTCTAGAAGGAGCTGAGTATCACAGTCATTTTAAAGCTGCCTAATTGGTGCTTATTATGCTTTATTGCTGCTCCGTGACATCCACAGGTGTTTTCAATACCTGATTGAAAACACTTGAATGAACCTCTGGTCTTCAGAGTGGTAGTCTTTAAGGGGTTGAATAATTGTGTCAATGAAGAATTCACAAAACAAACATTTACTACTGTATTACAAAACCAATTGATGTCATTTTAGTTGCATATGGTTCTTTAAAAAGTCCTTGTAGGATTTCATTCTGAATACAATTACAAATGTACACTAAATTCCCTAAAACCCTTTACAGCATTGGGGGTTGAATAATTTTGAACACAACTGTATATATGTACAGTATATTGAAACCATGGCAGATAATGAACACTAGGGATGTGCGTTTCGGGTTTCAGAATTTCGGAATTTTCACGAAATTTCCCGATTCGTGTTTTCGGATGCGGCCGAATTTCCGAAAATTTTTAGATCCGAAAATGGCAGATCCGAAAAGTTTTCCGAGCCGAAACGAAATATTTTCGGAATTTTCGAATGGACTTGAAATGTGTCAAATCGAAATTTATTGCTTTGAAACGAGGAGAACAGACATTCCGAAAAAACGAAAATTTCCGAAATTACGAAAAGTCGAAACAAAAAACGAGCAAAGTGACACGAAAATACGAAAAACGGTCGAAATTCCGAAAACATGTACAATTCCGAAAAACGAAAATTTCCGAAATTACGAAAAGTCGATACGAAAACCCGAGCAAAGTGACACGAAAATACGAAAAATGGTCGATATTCCGAAAAAAAAATGTACACGAAAAACGAATCGAGCCGAACCGAATCGAAACAGAAATCGGTCGAAACGAGCCGAATCGAAAAGTTTAAAAATCTGAAAAATCAAACCGAATCGAGCCGAAAAAAAAATCGGTGCACAAGCCTAATGAACACACAGAGCTTGATAACAGCAGGTAAGAAACCAATAAGCACAAAGATGATCTTTGGCAATATGTATATCCAGATACTGCAGTATGCAGTCCACAGCGATGAACAGGTACAGCTGAATAACACACAGTCTCTGGTACAGCAGATATGGTGACGGTTGCAGCACAGTAATCCTTGAAATCTCTCCAGACAGTGGCGTAGCGTGGGTTGTCAGCGCCCGGGGCCAGCCGAGAATTGTGCGCCCCCCCCCACCTGTGGACACGTTATCGATATTGCCCCAGCTCTCACATGGATATTGCCCCAGCTCACACATGGATTTGCCCCAGCTCATGGATTTGCCCCAGCTCATGGATTTGCCCCAGCTCACACATGGATTTGCCCCCAGCTCATGGATTTGCCCAGCTCATGGATTTGCCCAGCTCATGGATTTGACCCAGCTCACACGTGGATTTGCCCCAGCTCACACATGGATTTGCCCAGCTCATGGATTTGCCCCAGCTCATAGATTTGCCCAGCTCATGGATTTGCCCCAGCTCATGGATTTGCCCCAGCTCATGGATTTGAACCCAGCTCATGGATTTGCCCAGCGCATGGATTTGCCCCAGCTCATGGATTTGCCCCAGCTCATGGATTTCCCCCAGCTCACACATGGATTTGCCCCAGCTCACACATGGATTTGCCCCAGCTCATGGATTTGCCCCAGCTCATGGATTTGCCCCAGCTCATGGATTTGCCCCCAGCTCATGGATTTGCCCAGCTCATGGATTTGCCCAGCTCATGGATTTGCCCCAGCTCATGGATTTGAACCCAGCTCATGGATTTGCCCAGCTCATGGATTTGCCCCAGCTCATGGATTTGCCCCAGCTCATGGATTTGCCCCCAGCTCATGGATTTGCCCCAGCTCATGGATTTGCCCCCAGCTCATGGATTTGCCCCAGCTCATGGATTTGCCCCAGCTCACACATGGATTTACCCCAGCTCACACATGGATTTACCCCAGCTCACACATGGATTTACCCCAGCTCACACATGGATTTGCCCCCAGCTCATGGATTTGCCCCCAGCTCATGGATTTGCCCCAGCTTACACATGGATTTGCCCAGCTCTCACCTGGATATTGCTCCAGCTCCAGCAGGGGTTGAGGGGACCCAGATGCCGGGCAGCGCGGTAGTGCCTGCCCTGTCCTGAAGAGTCCGTCCTGTTGAAGGTGATGCGGCTGCGTGGCATGCGTGCGCAGGTCACGCGGTCTGGCCAGTCAGGTGGTACAGAGACTCAGTACCACCTGATTAGCCGGACCACGTGACCGGCTGCGCCTGCACGCAGCCGCTTCCCTTTAACAGGACGGACTCTTCAGGACCGGGCAGGCACTCCCGCGCTGCCCGGCATCTGGGTCCCCTCAACCCCCGGGCCAGTTTTAGGGGCGCAAATGCGCCCCTAACAAAACTGCGCCCGGGGCCACGGCCCCCCCAGCCCCCCCCCCACGAAACGCCACTGTCTCCAGATGCTGCAGAATGGAGTGCGCAACGATACTGGAATAAGCACAGTCTCTATTAGCAGATATGGTACCTGGAACCACCGCAGTGGTTTACATAGAAACTGGAAACTTGGAGAAACAGTCCAGGAAATAAACAGAAAAACAGGATCAGGATTGCAGTGATGTGCAGGAGCTCAGGAGAGGAACCCTCTCAATAGCAATGCAGGATGAACAATGCCAGATCGTAGAGGAAAGGGCGTGACCAGGTTTTAAGCAAATCACACAGGTATCCAGAACAGAAGTTAACCCTTGAGTGGATGCAGCCAGTATCCCAGACTGGCCACAGCAGGCTCCAAGGGTTGGGGCATGACACCAATATGTGAGAAATACAGGGTTATTCAGAGAGCGTGAAAAGCAGGAGAATGACTGGAGAATGAAAAATTCTAGGTCAAAAGAGCCAAACCAGAAAAATTCTCCCTTTCATCTCACTTTCCAAATCGGCTATTTTGACCTAGAATTTTTCATTCTCCAGTCATTCTCCTGCTTTTCACGCTCTCTGAATAACCCTGATAGGCATTTTTAGAACTTTTCCATTTATAGCATTATTATAACTTAATATAGTTTGCAGCAGATAAACATACATAGGTAAATTGTTTTATACATTGTATTTTACAGGCACATTGCACCTAATACAGTGAAATCTTTTCAGGGTTTTTCGCATCTTCATAAATTTAGGTTTTATCAGATCGTTGAAATTTGGTAGGACTAAATAACTGTCAATTCGATATGGTTGCATAAATAATAAATGCTAACACACTTGTTGTTTTGCGACATATTTCTCATTTTCCTGTCATGTGGTTTCTGTCTTGCTGTCCATAATACCAGCCATTCCTTACAACACAGTGAAATCATTGGTCTGGCATCTCGGATTCTTAGTGTCCTCTAAACGTTGACTTTCACTTTTGACCTGCTCTTGACCCAACCATAGTTTTTTGGTCATCGAATCCCAGGCAGCCTGGGATCCATTAAAACACTACTAGTATGATTTCTTTACTGAGTAGCTTGCCGGTGGTTTAAAGCAAATGTTATGGTTTGTCTCAGGAACCAATTTGGACACTGTTTGTTCTTCCTGCAGATATTTTTTCATGTGTTTTTCATTGCATTATATCTATAAAGAGAACAGCTTTCTGTTGTTTTAAACTTCTGCATTTCTCCTTTGTAATAGTTAATATTAAACAATGGGTAATGTAAACAGAGTTTAATCAAAGACCTGCATCTGTCCCCTGTAAATCTCTCCACTTCTTAAAGGGAGCTAATCTTTTTTGAATTCTTGCCCTCAAAGTCTCACACTAATGGGAAATTATAATAACTAATAACTTATGTCTGCCTTTAATGCCACAGTCACCCCATACTATAAACCTTTGGAAAAGCAAGTCTACAAAGTATTATGTGAGTATAGCAAACTCCTACCTTTGTCGTAGTGGACACTGACCTTAGAGAAATAGCATATGTGTTCATATATTTTCAGAATAGAAAGATTAAAATGTCAACCTACCCGTCTATGCCATTATTTTGGGCATCAATCGTATTGTTAATTTGTAACCTACCTTATCACGCTTCATCAGTGGCAAATAATGGTCAGCGAGTCTCCCGCATTGTCAGCTATTAAATACCCGACCTGAAAAATTCAAAACAGCGCGGTCGCCGGAGACTTGCTGACCATTATTTGCCACTGATGAAGTGCGCATGAAGCTTGAAACGTGTTTGGCTGGATTACTATTTAGTTTCTGAGTATATGTATCTGGTTTTTACTCCGATTTTTTATTTCATTAAAGCTCTATTTACTACATACTGCTCGTGGATTTTATCCAGTAATATCGCTCAACAGTAAGGTTTTATTGACAAGTTGTACCTGGGAGATACGACTTGGAGGTGTGGGATCCTCGAGTCAGGCTAGGGCTCATAAGAAGGTAAGTGTGCACTTGTTACACTCACTGATATACCCATGGAAATATAATTCTGTACCATGAAGCTGTCTATTGTTATATCTTTGAGATCCTGACTTTCCTATCGGGAGTGCCACTTTTTCTGGAGATCTAACAATCCCGTGTACACTATATTCGTGCACTGTGTTGTTATATATCTTCTGACTTAGACTTAGCCTAGGCTTGAGAAAGGCTCATTCTTGCCCTAAAACATTGCTAATTCTTTTTATGTTCATAATGGGTTGTTTCTTTACCTCATTGTGTTTATAGTATGGTGGTATTCTGTACATAAGTGCTATTGCTCATTGTGATCATCAGTTATCAGTACAGCAATTCGAGAATCAGAAGTGATAAAACGGTTTCTGATTAGGCAGTCTAGTGAACCAAATTCAGCTTCTATCGAAAACAGAGTCAGCAAATTTCAACCTACAATGGATGTCGTGCCAGCTGGGTGGAGTACAGGTAACATCACTGATCTATAACCGTTGAGAGAGACTGTGGAGACACAGGTTTGATCCGGGCAAGAGCTCCTCTCCAGTAAGTGTCCTTTTGCAAGAAACCTAACGGTACATACTCACCACCCAGGACATACTTGAAATCTCAATCAGGGTAATCCAAAGAGATCCGAATGGCTGGAGAAAGGTAACCGAACGCTGAAAATCAGCGGTCGGTTACCTTTCCTGGCCATTCGGCTATTCAGAGAGCAGGCAATTCGCCAAATCCTGGCGAATTGCCCGCACATTCGGTGCCTGTTCGAGGGCAGTGAAATCCCCATAAAAAAGCACTGCTTCGCTATTCAGAGAACAAAAACCAGCAGTGAAAGGTTCCCTAAATTCCCTGTCATTCAGTGGTTTAATTCGGCAGGTTTATTCAGGCGAATCCCATAGACTTCAATGCTAAAAATATTCCAGTTTTAATTAAATATCTAATAAACCGTTGATTATAATATTCTGCAGTAAAGAGTCTCTTTATTTATAGATTTTTTAGGATATTTTAAGCATTATTCGGGATTTTTTTAAAAAAAAGTCAGTTTTTTTTTAACTTTACTTATTTTTTCTGTAACAGCCCTTTTTATTATCATTTATTGGACCTCATATGTAAATTTCAGACATTTTCACTAAGTAGTTTCTTTGCAAACAGCGTTTCACTTTTCAAACATTCAAGCAAACTGTTTTTCTAATTTATTCACTGCATTCGTCTGCTGTGTCGGCTTTTTCCGGTCACTGCGCTGCGTGTGATCGGCTACTGCTCGGGTTTTTCCGGCGTTTTCAGCAGGTTAATCGAGATGTTTTTGCGGGTTTCGGTGTGCGTTTGCCCTCGTTTTGCGGTGAGTTTTCGGCAGCTTTTCCCTGCAATTTGGGGACCCTGTGGTGCTTGCTGAATACACCGCAGGGTTGCCGAAATGGGATCGCCAAATCGAACCGAATTGAAGAGAACGAAAAGTCACCGAACGGCGGTGGCTTTTTGATTCTCTTTGAATAACCCTGAATGTATCCTTCCTGGTAAAATCCTTTCTCAAAAAAATGTCACTGTAAAACCAGTTGAAGAATGGGTGTCATTTTGCCATTCATTCCTTATTACCTAGACATGTTGTTTCGGGATGATCCGAAGCGTTCTCGGCAGATAATGTAATGAAAAAATACTTCCACACATCTAGTTAGGGGCTGACCATTGTGCCTGGTAAAAAGAATAAAAGATGGTCCTATTGTGTCTAATTCACCAAATTTCAGAATTAACAGTTTTTGATCATGTATGTCAGTGTTTCCCAACCCTGGCCCTCAGGTTCTCTTACAGACCAGGTTTGCCAGATATGTGAAGCACAGCCCAGGTGATATTATTTGCTGCTCAGTGATTGCAGGATTCAGTCTGCATTTCCCCAAGGTGATCTGCAAAATCTGTCCTGCTAATGCACTCTGGGGACAGTTTTGTGATACACTGATCTACGTTATCTAAAAAATTAAAACTAAAGAGGTCTTTCATGCATGTTTTGGAACCATGCTTTATTCAGGGATACATTGGCTAAAGTAGATCAGTAAAGAATATATCTTATACTAATCCTTAACATTATTGTCTATTTTGGGTGTGCCAGTTTGCCTTGTGTCAGAATGTAAAATATTTCCATGTGTAGAAAATAAATTATAATGTATTCATAAGCACATATTACATAGACAGTCAGACCTGGCAAACGTTGTTTATCTTTTATGAACCGGACATCTATACAAAATAAAGGGCTCTATTAAATTCTTTGCGCAAAAACGCTCGCGCAGCGTGTAAATTTGTGCGCGAAGCATTAAATGTTAACGCGCGTAAATTAACGCTGGTATTACAATCCGAGCGCATTTTTCCATCTGTCAAAAAATAACGCGAGTAAAAAAGATGTGCAAAAACGTGCGCGCATTAATGGTGCGCGCAGAAATTGTGTGTGGACTGTTTTTTCACGCGATTCAGCCAATCTGAATTAAGAACCACAATTGTCTCCCGTTCAGTTTTTGCGCCTGTCAAAATCAATCTGAGTATATATGCTGCAGCAATAATAAAAACACGCACAATCTCTCAATTTTATTGTTTGGGTATGCGTAGAATGTGTAACTATACTGTGCTGTATTTTGTTTTTGGGCTGGTGTATTTGGGTTCAGCCAGGACGTTCAGATTTGCCATTAACACCAGCTTTTAAAAGACGTTAAAATAATGCGCGCAAATGCTGTCCGTTAAAATTTGCACATAGATTGTAATACCATCCGCGTACCAGCGCACCAACGCATTTGCGCTCACAATGTTAAGTATAGGACGCACAACATACATTATGCTCGCGCAGGGTTCGCGCAGGTTCACCCGCGGTAAACGTTAACGCGCATTTTTTGCACGGACATTGTAATACGACGTTCTGCGCACAGGGTTTTTCCCCTCGCGTTAATGCGTTTTTGCGCACGCATTAACATTTGCGTGAAGAATTTAATAGAGCCCAAAGTGTATAGATTGATATCACATATTAATAATTAAACATTAAACTGTTTTTGTTATCTATTCAATAGTATTGGGTTTTTAGCTGCAATGATAAAACCTTCAAAATTAAGTACAATATTACCCATTGCTCGCTCCCCTTGAATTGATATACCAGAATGATTGATCTGTGACATATGCAATTATATTGCATATGCCATCCACAGTAGCCAAAGGTTAATCCATCTCAAGTGGTCCAACATAGGAAAATTAATGGCCAAACAACCTAACGTTGTATGAGTAGTCCCCATCACAAATAATAAACCTAATTGTGAGGGGGGTGTTATAAAATTGCACTGGAATCCTTAAAAAATAAACAAGAGACGTCTCAAACCTTAGATGTTCTGCATGCACGCTACACTTACCTAGGTACCACCTAAAACATTTTCTTTTAGATTGAGTCTGAAACCCTTCCCATTATAAAGTAACTCTAAAAGAAGACCCTTTAGTGATCTGGATCTTTAGAATTGGGCTTTATTACTAAGGTCTAAGGAACAAGAATGTGCAAAATGTTTATATAACATTGTTTATATAACAGTGGTTGCTCCAAGGAGCGAAAACAAATCCTGAGTTGAGATATTGAGGTTTTCATAAACAAATGTACAGCCAAAATGTACTGTGCGCCATGACACAAACATGGCTGTTGTGATTAAACCAAGCAAAATTAAAATTAGAAAAATGTGCATCTTGCAACCTGGTGACTATGAAAGATTTTGACTGAACTGTTATTATTGACGTTATGATCTGTTTTTTATTTGATTAAAGTATAGGAGGAAGTTATTCTTCTCACTACAATAAACATAACAACGTTTTTTTTTTACAAGAGTTAGCGTTTAATTCTGTAGCAGGTTTTTTAAAGTATTTTATAATTTAGTTTATAAACATTTTAAGATAAATAGCTTGTTCCGCACCTTTATTCATTTGTTAGGGGATAAACCCTGAAGTGCAAATGCTGCCATAATCTGTGCCATATGTGTTATTTTATGAGCAGGAATTTGCTTGCAAACCTGCAGGGGTCTTTTTTTACCTAATTAGTTACTAATTAGTGATACAGGTCCATGGATTAGAAAGCAACAATAACATATTATCAGCCTTATCTTCATCAATTGTGCTAAACACAACACAGTTTCTTGTTATTCAGAGAGAATTTAATAAATCCCAAAAAAACCTTAAGCAATCTTCACTTGCATTTGCCAAAACATTTTTGGGCAGTGAGACAAACCCATTAACAAATGAAGTCTGAGTGACAATCATACAGGTTTTAAAATATATTATATTAATTTATTCCAGTATTGGTGAATTATGGTGAATAAATAAATAAAAATTTATTTTTCTTTGTTATAATTTAAGCACAGGGCCAGTCCTGATTCACCCTAAATAAGAATGAAATAGGAGGTATACATTGACATTTATCCAAAACAGAATGAAAATAAAAAGATTGAGAATGGACAACAGCTTGGTATAATACACATCTTGTCATGTGGTGGGTACCTGCTCAGGTCTCTTAGATCTGACAAGTCTTGCTTGGAGACCAGGCACTTCAATCCAAAAGAGTGGCAATTTTATTTAGAGCAATTCCAGAGCTCTTTTAGCAGCCTTTGTAAAGTCTCAGCATCTTCCTCATCATGTTTGTCAAAGGCTGCTAGTAGAGCTGAAGCATTGGCTAATCTGGAATAGTCCCAGATAAAATAGCCACTTTTTGGATTGAAGTGCCTGGTCTCCTGCTTTTTTTTACCTAATATTGCGGAGTTGAGCACTAAGGAATCTATGAGCACCACTCTGGCTGATTTTCTAGAGATACTATAGTACACTTTGTGAGTGCAATATCCTGTTTATAAATAAAGACAGGATGCTTGACATTAAAACAAATGAGTTTGGGACTCTACCTGGGTCCAAGCATATACAAGTTGACAGAAGACACGGCATGCCTTGACATGGGATTCATTGATACCATGTTAGACTAGCAATGTTTCAGTAAGCTTAAGAAACCTTATGAAGTACTTGGGAATCAAAATGATTTTATGTCCTAATATTAAAAAATTTCCTACAGTTTAAGGCCAGCGTCAGACGAACGCAGTGATCACGTCTGTGTTGGCGCACAGTTTAACGTCTGTCGTAGCATAGAATCATGAGCAATAGAGAACAACACATTTAGCACGTCCGCACTGTACTGTGCACGCACAACGCATGTGGCAAACGGCCGGAAGTTAGGTAAGAATGTAAAACCGCTAGGACGGGCACGCAGAGTGCGAAACGTCCGCATAGCGTTCTGTGTGAGTGATGAGGAGATGTCAGATGGACCGCATTTGCGAAGTCCAGCACCTTGACGCACAAAATGGCTTTTCATATCATGTACCAAGTTTGATCATTTTTCATATTAATTTTGTTTCCCATAATTCCCTCTTTTCTTCTACGTCCGTCAAGAAAAACGGGCCGTGTGGTGTCTACAGTATCATCCGTCAGAACGTCCGTCCATTGTGCACAGACGCACAGTGAGCTCAGAATGCGCTCGTCTTACATTAGCCTTAGGCTAGCGTCAGACAAACGCAGCCATCACATCCGTATCGCCGCACAGTTTAACGTCCGTCGTAGCATTGATTTGTGATCAATAGAGACCAACACACGAAGTACGCACGCACCACGCAGGTGGCAGCGGACGCTATTTAGGCCTCAAAGTAATAGCGCTATGACGGACGCCCAGAGTGCGCCACGTCCACTAAGCGACCTGTGTGCGTGATGACACGACGTCAGACGCAGCGCATTTGCGACATCCATCACATTAACGCTCAGAGGTTTTTATGGTCTGGCTGACTGTACATGTCATTTTATTTAAATTAATTTTGATTCCCACATTTCCTTTTTTTTCTATATCCGTTAAAAAAAACGGACCGTGTGGTGTCTACAATATCTTCCGTCAGTATGTCTGTCCGCTACGCACGCATGCAGAGTGCGCTCAGACTGCATTCGTCTGACATTAGCCTTCGGCTGCGGTCACATGAGCACACTTTTTGCGTCAGTCTGGCTGCACTGTTTGCTGTCCGTCATAGCTTTTCAAAGGAGTCAATAGAGAACACCACACAAAGCACGTGCTCAGGGTTTCATGCATGGGAAACACATGTTACAACAGACACCAAAATGGCACCAATGTGAAAAAGCTACAACTGACGTAGAGAAACCCCTGCATACAGCTTTCTTTTTCTTTTTCTCAACGTCAGTCAAAACTAACTGACACAATGTAACCACAATCTCATCCGTTATAAAATGCATCCGTTTCAATGGACGCACTGTTCACATCAGTGCGCTTCTGTGACCACAGCCTAAGGCTAATGTCAGACGAGCGCATTCTGAGCGCACTGTGCGTCTGTGCACAACGGACGGACTTTCTGACGGAAGATACTGTAGACACCACACGATCCGTTTTTGTTGACGGAGGTAGAATAAAAGGGAACTATGGGAAAAAAATTATATGAAAAATGATAAAAATTTGAAAAGGATATGAAAAGCCATTTTGTGCGTCAAGGTGCTGGACTTCACAAATGCGCTGCATCTGACATCTTCTCATAACTCACACACAACGCTACGTGGACGTGGCGCACTCTGCGCGTCCGTCCGAGCGGTTTTACGTTCTTGCCTAACTTGCGTCCGTTTGCCACGTGCGTTGTGCGTGCACAGTTCGGTGCAGACGTACTTCATGTGTGGGTCTCTATTGCTCATGATTCTACTCTATGACGGACGTTAAACTGTGCGGCGACATGGACGTGATCACTGCGTTCGTCTGACACGGGTGTCAACCAACTATCTCATCGGCAATTTTATTATTTCATTGGTCATTTCCACAAATATTAAGAGCAGAGAAAAAGATGAATGAGACCTAATCTTCCATTTTTCTGAATAAGCTTTTTTTGCACAGAATAGATGTCTTTGGCACTGTGTATGATCATAGCTGAGGTTGATATATATGCAGAAAACTTAAATTTTTATTAATTAAAGGTTAATCTGCCATGTTTATGGAACATGGAGGCTGACACTCATATATTGGTATAAACAATACCCAGCTGGTTTTCTAAGTAATGATAATGAGGAAGCTGTAGAGTTTACCGCTCTCACAAGAGTCCTGCTGCTATGCCAACAAGGCACAATATTTATTCAAGTGAATCTTTAAACAGAATACCTTGAATTCCTCAATACAATCCTATATTAGACCACTACACTACATGTTAATCCTTTCTTTTCCTCTTTGTGTAGGAGTAGGTAGTGAAAGATTCATGTATGGTACCTCTTTGCTTCATTACAATAAGACTCAGCGAGACAATTAGGAAATGTTATACAAAATCTATGCACTTGATTGTTTGCTAAAACTTGATAAACTGTGATAACACTTTGTGCCCCGTTAAACTAAATCACAAAGAATTTCTACACTTAAGATAATTTGTATCAAAATATAGGTTTATAGGCAACTAGACAGGTTTTTTTCTTATCAAAATTATTGGAAAACTGTCATGTTTCTACTAAATAAATCAGATCTAATATTAAAAAATAACTGTTGATTTTCTTTTTTAATGGAAGTATTAAAAATACTATCAGGCATTGTACTGTGTTCTGTTACAAATAAATTAACAAGTGATTTAAGTTTGTTGATAAACTTTATAAGCAATATTGGAAATAATATAATAGGATCTCTTAAAGGGGCACTACCACCCAAAAAATTAAATGTTCTTATTTTGTTTACTTTATGTTGCTGATATATTGCATGTGCTTTGTTTTTCTCTTGTACGTTTAGTTAAAAAAATATTTTACTTAAATAAATGTGTCACTGTGTGATGCATCCATTTTGAGATTTTGTGTTGTAAACTGCTCCCCCCCCCCCGTACAGTATCATTACGGCACGTGTTCCTCACTGTGTGACAATGGCCATAGAATGGAGTGAATGGGTCAGTCACCATCTCACATCAATGCATTGTGTGGGATGAATTCAAAGGACATCACCAGGGGGTATTTTAAGCTCAATGTCTTATCGTATTCAGCTGCCATCTCAGGGGGGGGGTACCACAAGCAGGGGCGGACCGTCATGTTGCTCTTGTTTGGTGCCTATCTGGCACTGATCTGGGACTGAACCACAGCGGGCTGACATCTTGCATGTCATCCCTCACTGTGGGACTGCTCACTCGGCCGTGGGCATCATCGCGAATGCGTGTAATGATGTCGTAAAGAGAGAGTCCCCCTGCCCAATACAAGAGATTCTGGGGTCCTCTTTGGACCCCATATCTCTTGAACCGTGTAACGTAGGTGGTTCATGTTGGTGTCATTGATACCAAACATGACCAGATAATCTGTAAAAATAAAAAATGCATTAAAGTTAAAAATATTTCCTTTTTTCAGTTTGTTCTCCAAAAGCATTTAACGTAGGCAGCCCTCGTTGGTGTCATTGGAAAATCCAGATCCTGGGGCGTTCGGCGGTTTTGTCGGCACACTTCGAGGATCGTGTGGTAAATACTGATTTCACAGCAAGGTCATCAAACTGAAATCCCCGAAGCCCTTCGAAGTGCGTCAAACGAGAGAGCACTGAAATTTTGCTGGTCTCTGAATAACCCCTTTAATCAGCTGTGAGTAGCGCAGGGGTTCCTTTGGATCCCTGCATCACCATTCTGTACTTCCTACAAGGTCAAGTGAAGTGTCACTGGAAAGGATACAGTCTGGTCTTTCCGAAGATACTAAAGGTGACCATATATTGTGTAAAAGTAAAACAAAAAGTGAAAAAACAAACAATTTCAAAACTTCTTTTCTTCTATGGCAGTTGCATTATTCACGTATAACACAAACAATGTCGCTTCATTAATACAACTTCTCATTTCCCACTCTATGAGCAAATTTGAAAGTTATGGCTTTTGATGTGTTACTACGCATTATTTCATCTAAAACTTGGGGGGGTGCTAGAGGAGGACATGCCCCCGGGTGCCTCATGACCATGCTACGCCTCTGCTCCTCCACCTCACAGACTGTACAAAATTGCAAAAAATGAACCACAGCACTAAAGTCACATTTTTGCAAAGATTTTGGTAAATGTTGCATCATGGGAAAAATCAACATAATGGAAACAGGAAATAAAAAAACTAACTTTATCTTTTATTTTTCCTTTTTACATGCAATTACTTCAAAGAAAAAAACAAGAGCATGTGCTTTATAAGATAATTTTGTTTGTAATGCACATGTAAACTAGTTACAGCTTATGCAAGTGGTAGTGTCCCTTTAACCCTTTTGCTGTGGACGACGAGTGGGGGACATCCTCATGTGTCATTGCAGTGTGCGGAGGATGTCCCTACACATTGCCCGTTCTCACGGCCCTCCCTCCCTATACTTACCTCTCTGTCCATGGTCCCACGGTGGTCTGACTTCCTTCCATCTGTTTCAGGTGCCCCCGGCACTTCAGTTTTAGCTAAAGTCGCGTCTGTTCTCATAAAAATACAGTATCAGGTTCCTATTTCTAATATCTTTAATAAACGTACCCCATAGAATATGTAACCACAAAGGCTTGGATGATAAAATGTGAAAATAATTAGTTTTACACGATGTAGATGATTGAAATTTTTATCAAATTCACTTTTTTCACATTGTTTGCTATAGCATTCTGGCAGGACATGACGTATACATATAATAATGATATATTATGAATCTGCAGAATCTGCCGTAAAAAAGGTTATATCATTTGTCTGGGTCGTACAATAAAACATGACTTCAAATCGCGTTTAAACATGATGAGCAAAAAACAGAGGAGAAATGGCTCATCAGTGAAGGCAGGGGTTAAAGAGACATTGTAGCAGTTTTTGAATGCTACTTAAATGAATTCAGCATGTTAAGAAAAGCATTTTACTTCGCATTCATATCCATTATTTATTTCCTAACAGCACCAAGTTATTTCTATTTTGAAGAGTCAAAGTACTCTTCCATCCTATCTTAAACGTATGTGCTTTTCATACCAGCTGAATTCCCGTATTGACTTATGCTTATGCAGTGCAATGAGTAGCATATTAGTAATGATTTGATTAAGAAGAAAATGAAGGATGCAAATTTAGAAAAAAAAACATCTTTAACACATTAAATTGATTTAGGTACAGTAGAAACTGGGGATTATTCAGGGATCACTGAAATGTCACTGACATTTCGGCGCTTCCTCGTTCCCCGCAGTTCCCTTCACTTCGGGGAATCAAAGTTCCCCACCCCGCAGTGAATTCGGCATTCACCGCAGGGTCCCTGGAGTGCAGAGAAAGCGCGCCGCAAACCCACTGCATTCCTGCCACAAACCCGCTGAAAACCCATCGAAAACTTGCCGGAACCGCCACAAAAACCACACGAACATGCTGGAAAAAGCCGCCGAGCCACCAATCACAGCGCAGACCAGCCGCCGAAAAAAGCCAACAAGCTGACGAACAGGGTAATCAATAAATAGAGAGACTTTTTACTGCAGAATAAAATAATAAACATTTTTTTGATATTGAATTAAAACGGGAATATTTTTAACATTGAAGCCTATGGGATTCACCTGAATAAACCTGCCGAATGAAAACACTGAACAGAAGGGCATTTCGCCAACTTTTCTCTGCTGTTCTGTGTTCTCTGAATAGACTTACCATTGCTTCTCTATGGGAATTTCACTGCCTTCGAACAGGCACCGTACTTGCTCTCTGAATAGCTGAATGGCCTGAAATCTCACCATATGGAGAAATTCCCTGTTCGGTGTCATTTCGGGGCCAGATTGTCTCTCTCTGAATAACCCCTAATGTCTAGAATATCCATTCAATATGATTTTTTTCATTCAATGATTATGTCTTTTTGTTGTGTTTATTATTATAATTACTAGTAGTAGTATTACTCTTGTTAGGGATCTTTCAAAGTCTATCAAATAACCAATTCCTCATAAACATTTGTGCAGAATATTAAAAAAATACTGCTGTTATAGTATGACACACAAATAACTTCGGTTTTGACAAAATAAGAAATAAGACAGGATGTTGTTTATATGGTAGTATTCAATCAAGCTTTAATAATGAATGTTACATTTGAATAACAAGTGTCTACGCCATAGCCTTAGGCAGGAAAATACACTGTTATCTAATCATCACTTGTACAGGTAATAGTTATTTGGCAATTACTAATGAAATACTGTTATTAATGAGAATTTCATCTTACCTGATAAGGACAATGATAGGTTACATAGACAGGAGGACTGATTCCATTATCTGCTTATATCATCATCAGATCACTGTGACGTCAGTACAGAAGGCTGAAAAGGAACAAAAATTTAGCTTTTGACAAGAATTTAAATTATTTGCAATGGCACCAGGAATAGCATAAAGAATAGATAGAAGTAATGTTATACAGATGCATGGAATTCTTTAGATTGCATGGCGAAAAGATTATTATAAAATAGGAACTGTAGCTCTTAAAAATCCAGTATTCTCTTTTATAATGTTAAATTAAATTTACTGCATTTTTAAGCAAAGTCTCATTTAAAAACAACAGAGGTACCAAAACTGCTATTACCTCCTCTCCAATCCTCAATAAATACCTTAACCCCTATAAACGAAGTGTGCTATAAAGATTGGTTGCATGCTCTATTTACACTTATCTACAGCTCAACGTTTGGGCAGGATGCACTTATCCACAGAATTACAATAATGCAAGAGCTGCGAGTTCCTGCTAAGTCTCGCTGTCATAGGTAACAGAAATTGCCGAGAACTGTGAGTTTCCTTACATGACACCCAAAATTAAGTCATGGCCAAATCACAAAAGGCAAACTAGCCCAGTGTGGCTGAAACAAAAGCAAAGAACCTATATGTCTCCAGTACATATAGAATACAGACAAACTGTCAACAATGCAGAAAACATATAAGCCCGCTAAAAAGTGACCTCATCGGAAACGTCAAAATGCCGAGCCTTGATTCTAAGACTAACCCATCACACACACTAGCAAATATCAATATCAGTCCAGTTGCCACTGTGAGAAAACTGAGTAGCATGAAGAGAACACCTATATTCTGCCCCTTACAGCAGTGTTTCTCAACCTTTTATGAAGAAGTACCCCTGCAGGTCTAAAGAAGTACCCCTGTCTCGAGAAAGCAATTTCTATTTGTTTGTTTGTTTGTTTGCAAAGTATTTTACCAAGAAGGATACATTGAGATTTCTATCATTTTCAAGTATGTCCTGGGTTCAAGAACATTGAAATTTTATAGTTGTTACAGAAATATAAGATATTAAAAACAAAACACAAATTGATTGGGTGTGATGGATTCTGTTAGGGATGTGCATGGCTGAAAAATTTGTTTTGTTTAGTTTCGTTACGTTTTTAAATCATTTTTTATTCGGAATTTCGTAGCTAATTGAATTTCGTATTTTGTTTAGTTTCGGACCGATTTTAAATTTCGAATCAATTATAATTTCATATATCAATTCGATAGTTGATATCAATTTGAATTTTGGATCACTAAATAAAACCACAATTAATCAAATGTTGCTGTTAAAAGAAAAGCTAGGGTTAAATTTTAAGCTGTGCCACAGATTTAGTATTTGAGTCAAATTATACAGTGAATTTGTTTCATAAAGTCCTTTGCTGACTATTGCTTGTATTGTAAATTAAGATCAGTTCGATACTTGATATCAATTTGATAGTTCATTTCAAATTGGACAGTTGATATCAATTTGATAGTTCATTTCAAATTCAATAGTTGATATCAGTTATTTAAACTTTTATTTTATGATGATGATGACACAGTGTAAAACGAAATAAATTCGTTATATACCATTTTGTTTCGAATTCGTTATTAGGAAGTTCTTCCGAAATACGAATTATCAAATTTCGTTCCAAATTCCGAATTTTTACTAAACGAATGCACATCTCTAGTTTCTGTGTGTGTAATGTCAGTATATGTGTTTGTAATGGTTTCTGTGTGTGTTAAATGTCAGTATATGTGTTCTTGATGCTTTTTGTGTTTGTAATATCAGTATTTGTTTGTGATGGTTTCTTCGCGAAATATCAGTATATGTGTTGATTTGTGTATGTGTGTGTAATGTCAGTATATGTGTTTGTGATGATATTTGTGTGCGTGGAAATGTGTAAATGGGGTGCTTAGTAGGATGGGAGTGATCATGTCTGTTGTGGAGATGGATGAGAGTGTGTGGTTGGCGGTGTGTGTGGTTGGAGTGAGCTAGGAGTGACTGTGTCGCTCTACATCCTCCTGTCCTCTGTGTCTATCTTAATCCCTCTGTCCCTCAGGGCTTCTCTCTGTCTCTCCATCCTCTTGTCCCTCAGTCCCTCTCTGTGTCTTTTCATCCTCCTGTCCTTCTCTTTGTCTCTCTCCCTCCCTCTGTCCCTGAGTGCTTCTCTGTGTCTCTCCATCCTCCTATCCCTCAGTCCCTCTGTGTCTCTCTCCATTCTCCTCTCCCTCAGTCCCTCTGTGTCTCTCTCCATCCTCCTGTCCCTCATTCCTTCTCTCTGTGTGTATCTATCCATCTTCCTCTCCCTGAATCCTTCTTTGTGTTTCTCCACCCTCCTCTCCCTCAGTCCTTCTCTGTGTCTCTCCATCCTCCTGTTCCTCAGTACCTCTCTCTGTGTCTATTGCTATTCTCCTGTCATTCTCTCTGTGTCTCTCTCCATCCTCCTGTCCCTATCTGTGTGTCTGTCAATCCTCCTGTCCCTTAGACCCTCTCTATCAGGTCTATTCAAAGAAAGGTGAAACTCAGGAGAATGACTGGAGAAGTGAAAATTCTAGGTCAAAATAGCCAAACCAGAAAAAATTCTCCCATTTACAGTCAGGTCCAGAAATATTGGGACATCAACACAATTCTAACATCTTTGGCTCTATACACCACCACAATGGAGTTGGAATGAAACAAACACAATGTGCTTTAACTGCAGACTGTCAGCTTTAATTTGAGGGTAAGTACATCCAACTCAGGTGAACGGTGTAGGTCTTACAGCAGTTTGCAGATGTGCCTCCCACTTGTTAAGGGACCAAAAGTAATGGGACAGAATAATAATCATAAATCAAACTTTCCCTTCTTAATACTTGGTTGCAAATCCTTTGCGGTCAATCACAGCCTGAAGTCTGGAACGCATAGACATCACCAGACACTGGGTTTCATCTCTGGTGATGCTCTGCCAGGCCTCTACTGCAACTGTCTTCAGTTCCTGCATGTTCTTGGGGCGTTTTCCCTTCAGTTTTGTCTTCAGCAAGTGAAATGCATGCTCAATGGGATTCAGGTCATGTGATTGACTTGGCCATTGCATAACATTCCACTTCTGTCCCTTCAAAAACTCTTTGGTTGCTTTTGCAGTATGCTTTGGGGCATTGTCCATCTGCACTGCGAAGAGCCGCCCAATGAGTTCTGCAGCATTTGGCTGAATGTGAGCAGATAATATTGCCCGAAACACTTCAGAATTCATCCTGCTGCTTTTGTCAGCAGTCAATAAATACAAGAGAAACAGTTCCATTGGCAGCCATACATGCCCACGCCATGACACTACCACCACCATGCTTCACTGATGAGGTGGTATGCTTAGGATCATGAGCAGTTCCTTTCCTTCTCCATACTCTTCTCTTCCCATCACTCTGGTACAAGTTGATCTTGGTCTCATCTGTCCATAGGATCTGGTTCCAGAACTGTGAAGGCTTTGTTAGGTGTTGTTTGGCAAACTCTAATCTGGCCTTCCTGTTTTTGAGGCTCACCAATGGTTTACATCTTGTGGTGAACCCTCTATATTCACTCTGGTGAAGTCTTCTCTTGATTGTTGACGTTGACACACATACACCTACCTCCTGGAGAGTGTTCTTGATCTGGCCAACTGTTGTGAAGGGTGTTTTCTTCACCAGGGATAGAATTCTTCGGTCATCCACCACAGTTGTTTTCCGTTGTCTCCCGGGTCTTTTGGTGTTGCTTAGCTCACCGGTGCGTTCCTCCTTTTTGAGAATGTTCCAAACAGTTGTTTTGGCCACAGTTAATGTTCTTGCTATCTCTCTGATGGGTTTGTTTTGTTTCTTCAGCCTAATAATGGCTTACTTCACTGATAGTGACAGCTCTTTGGATCTCATCTTGAGAGTTGACAGCAACAGATTCCAAATGCAAATAGCACACTTGAAATGAACTCTGGGCCTTTTATCTGCACATTGTAATTGAGGTAATGAGAGAATATCACACACCTGGCCATGGAACAGCTGAGAAGCCAATTGTCCCATTACCTTTGGTCGCTTAACAAGTGGGAGGCACATCTGCAAACTGCTGTAAGTCCTACACCGTTCACCTGAGTTTGATGTACATACCCTCAAATTAAAGCTGGCAGTCTGCAGTTAAAGCACATTGTGTTTGTTTCATTCCAACTCCATTGTGGTGGTGTATAGAGCCAAAGATGTTAGAATTGTGTCGATGTCCCAATATTTCTGGACCTGACTGTATCTCACTTTCCAAATCGGCTATTCGGTCTAGATTGTTCTCTTCGTCTGACAGTTCTCCTGGTTTTCACCTTTCTCTGAATAGACCTGCTAGTCTCTCATTCCTCCTGTCCCTCAGTCCCTCTCTCTGTGTCTTCAATCCTCCTGTCCTTCTCTCTGTCTCTCTCCATCCTCCTGATATTTTTGGTACTGCAAGAAGCTGAAAGTGTTTTGGAATTTTTGCTCACACCATGGACAACTCCCAGTAAGCCCCATTATCCATGAGAGAATTTAGGCCAATGACTCCCAGCTGATCTCATCATGATTATAAAAGACAAGTTGACTGAACTTCATTTTATGTCCCACTCAAATGATATAAGTTTTGATTCATCAATCTTCTTAGATGTTGCCACAAGAACGTTTATTTCTACAGTAATGGATAGTCTGCTAAAAAAATTGTTCTGTTTTGCATGACTAATGTTGAAACTTCCACAATTGCTTTTTTCCTCCATTTACATTTGACTTCTCTTTCCATCCCATGTCTTACTTCCTGATATTGTAGGCAACATTGGGCTCACCTAAGGCAGCAATTTGCAAACAGTGTTATGACTTATGTGAAAGTGTGGTGGAATTCCGGTGCTGTTTGAATAACTCTGTTAGGTTTCGGATTGTAAGGTTTCAGCAAGTCTAACAAAACACAAATTTTACTTTCACTGCTACTCTGATGCCATCCTATCTTGCAAGGACAGTATTTTGTGTATTTAAAATACAATATTAGGGGGCGTGGTTTGGCGCGGTATGAGAGCGGACGCGTGATCTGTTCTCTCCGTCCTGACGAGCACAGAACCCGCTATCGAAAGGAGCTGAACGACCCGCAAATCAACTCGAGGTACTGCTGACTCTCCACTGATGTCCCCCTCCAAGCTTACGAAGACGAAGGGGGCCCAGGGCGCCTCGGTGGCTCTGCTTTTTCGCCCGCTCTCTTCTGGGCCTAGCCGCCAAGATGGCGGCCGGACGTCTCCGACTGCCTCCCCCACGTGCTCCAGTCCGGACGGACCCCCGGAGGCGGCCACGAAGGGAGACGTACAGCAGATTCTCGGTCGGCTGATCGAGGTCCAGCATTTCCTAGCTGGCGAGCTGGATAAATCGGTGCGGGCCATCAAGGCGGAGGTGCAGGCTGTGGGAGCCTGGACGGCCGCGCTGGAGGACGCCGTGACGACCTTGTCCCGGGGGCATAACGCTGTGGTACACAGGTCCAACGGGATGGTGGAGCGGATCCTGCAGCTAGAACAGCAGGTGGAAGATCTCTCCAACCACTCGAGGAGAAATAATCTACGGATACGGGGGCTCCCGGAATCCGTACCCTCCGCGGCCCTTAAGGATACAGTCGTAGCATGCTGCTAACCCTTTTACCCGAATTTACGACGGATCAGCTGCTACTCGACCGCATACATCGGGCGCTGAGAGCTAGAGCTGCCCCTCCGGCAGGGCCCCGCGACCTGGTCTTCAGATTCCATTATTTCACCTCTAAAGCGGCTGCACTGCGGGCCTTGCGGGACACCCCTCTGATGTACCAGGACATTGAGCTCCAGGTCTTTCAGGATCTGGCACCCAGCACTCTGGCGAGACGGCGCCCCTGGAGACCTTTAGCGGATCACCTGCGGGGCCACGGTATACGCTTTGCTTGGGGCTTCCCTCTCAAGTTGTTGGCCTTTCACAATGGCGCTACCATCATCTGTGCCTCCCTGGCGGGAGCTCCCGGGTTCCTGGCTCAGCTCGGCCTCCCGGCTTTGGAGTTGGCCAAGTCACCAGATTTGTTACAGCCCCCCAGGTTGAGTGGGAAGTTGTCCCTCCCTCTGGGTCTCCTCGCCCCCCACCATGAGGACCTGAGGCAGAAAATCTGGACCTAGCGGCACGCCCGGTGGGTTGACTTCACTCCGAGGTATTTTATTGCCACTCAGATTTATGGGGCGTCCCGGGCCGGTGGTCACTTGGGGAACGATGCCCTGGGGGGGTCCGTTTTTTCGGCGCCCCCCCCCCCCACGGTGGCATGTGGGAGCTCCTGGTTTATCTTAAATTACTATAGTTCTTTAAGTTTAGTATCTTGTTTCTACAGTTGAATGCCGAATGTTCTAGCTCACCTGCTTATTATCTCTCCATGTAATTTTTCCTTTTATTTTTTATGGGTTCTGTTTCATTTCATATACTTGCCGCTTCACGCGTCAATTGAGGAGGGTACATGTCAGTAGTGCATGTCCTCCTTTTCCGTCCCACCTTTCGGGGGACCACTCGAGACTCTCCTTGGCTTGTCTCGGGCCTTCCTCCTTTGT
Organism: Leptobrachium leishanense; assembly: GCA_009667805.1. Taxonomy (NCBI): domain Eukaryota; kingdom Metazoa; phylum Chordata; class Amphibia; order Anura; family Megophryidae; genus Leptobrachium; species Leptobrachium leishanense. Next base: position 421,401,808 of record CM019063.1, on the reverse strand, counting down.
TATGTTATTCTTTTTTTTCTCACTTTCCCCTTTGCCTTCCCTTTTCGTGTTGCTCCCTTGTTCGACTTGTGTGTGTGCGTGTTGTCTTGTCTATGTCTTTTGTGTGCCAAGCTCTGCTATGACTGGGGAGCGCCGGAGGATACAATCACCTTTCCCCCCGTTTTCTAGATGTTACCTAATGCGGTGCATGTCCTTTCACTTAATGTGAAAGGCTTAAATTCCCCCCAGAAGAGGAGACTGTTATTCCGGGATCTTCAACGAAAACACGTCGATATAGCTTTTCTTCAGGAGACCAGGCTGCCCAGACAGGACTCGGGTCGGTTGCGGGACCCCCGCTTTCCCCAGGTGTTCTCCTCCTGCGCTCTTAACAAACATAATGGCGTGTCTATCCTTATTCATAAAAACTGCCTTTTTACGAAACATGCTGTTCATACGGACCATGCGGGTCGATACGTCATACTGTCAGGCGTGCTGGGACAGAGACCGATTTCACTGGTTAATGTCTATGCTCCCAATGTGCCGGACAAGAGTTTCTGGGAGGCTCTCCATGGGGATCTGGATAGAACGGCCCCCGGGGAGATAGTCATGTGTGGAGACTTTAATGCAGTCCCGTGCCCCTCTATCGATCGATCTCGCCCGGCCACTGACCCTACCTTGAGTACCGGTTCAAGACAGGATGTTTTGTTCAATTCTTTCGTAACTCAACGAGCCTTGGTGGATGTCTGGCGCATCACTAACCCCTCCACGAAAGACTATACTTTTTACTCTAACCCTCACAGATCCTACTCTAGGATAGACAATATTCTTCTTTCCCCTTCTCTGCTCTCCTGGGTGAGGATGGCCTCGATTGGGTCTATTAGTTGGTCGGACCACGCCGAGGTCGTCCTCGAACTTCGTCTCCCCGACTGCTCCCCGGTATGGAACTGGCGGCTTGGCTCCTACACGCTGCAGGACGCAGGATTAGTGGGAGAACTAACGAAGGAGCTCGAGGCGTACTTCCGCGAGAATATTACGGAGGACGTCCCCTTCTCCACCGTCTGGGCAGCGCATAAAGCAGTACTGCGGGGTGAGATCATCAAGAAAGTTTCCTATCGCAAGCGTCTTAAATTGCAGCAAATCCTGGACTTACAGAGCGCATTACACACACTAGAGCTCACACATAAACAGGCACCCTCACAAGAAAGTTTTGGCCTCCTGCAAGACACCCGACATGCTCTGAACAGGTCGTTGCTCGAGGATGTAGCCAGATCGATGACCTGGACAAAGCGCAGATATTATGAGTCCGCTAATAAGATGGACAAGTTGCTTGCGCGTCAGCTCCGCCCTCGCCCCCCCCCCTGCTGCGTGTATTGCCTCTCTGAAGGAAGGCTCCGGAGGGCCCCTTAGCTCCCCACAAAGCATTAAACGGGCTTTTTCGGAATATTACTCTTCCCTTTATAACCACTCACCGCTCCATTCGTCTTCCAATTCTGCACATATGGCAGATATCCATTCTTTTCTCTCTAGTCTCCAACTGCCCAAAATCTCAACGACTCAAGGAGAGGCGCTTGCAGCGGATTTCTCCCTGGAAGAACTCTCGGAGGCCGTTTCCTCCCACCAAATCTAATAAGGCGCCTGGGCCGGATGGCTTCACGGCCCAATATTATAAGGTTTTCTTCCCAATCCTGGGACCCCATTTGGTCACTTTGTTTAATTCGGTCAAGGGTGGATGCCCCTTCCCAAGCGATTCACAGATGGCTTCCCTGGTTGTGCTCCCGAAACAGGGCAAGGATCTCTCGTCTCCTTCGGGGTTTCGTCCCATCTCCCTGTTGAACCTGGATGTCAAGATCTATGCCAAGCTTTTGGTGACCAGGCTCAACCCTTTGCTACCATTCCTGGTTCATCCGGACCAGGTGGGATTTATTCCGGGCCGCCAGGCGTACGAGAACACCCGTAGGGCGGCGGGAGCAGTCTGGTACCTGGAAAAGGAGGGGCGTCCTTCTCTGCTCCTCTCGTTGGATGCGGAGAAGGCATTCGACCGCATAGAGTAGCCCTTTCTCTTCTCCCTGTTGGACCACATGTCTTTCCCTCCTGCTTTCTGCTCTGCTGTCCAAGCTCTCTATACTAACCCTAGGGCGGATGTTTCCATCCCCGGCGCACCAGCGAGTCCCTTCCCTATCCATAATGGCACCCGACAGGGCTGCCCTCTTTCCCCTCTGCTCTTTGCCCTTACCCTAGAGCCTCTACTGACGCATATTCGTTCCTCTCCAGACATCCAAGGCATAACGATTAACGACAAAACTTTTAAGGTGTCAGCTTACGCGGACGATGTACTCCTCACCCTGACTTCTCCCGAGTCCTCCCTGGTGGCCACCGCTGCCCTACTGTCGCGCTTCTCATTGGTCTCAGGATACAGGGTAAACCTTGATAAATCGGTCCTACTGCCTTTCCATGTCCCCAAGCCCAGACTCCGGGCAATGGCCACCCGCTTTGGGTTTAGAATAGCACCTGCCTCGATTCCATATCTGGGTATCCACCTACCGAATGCGTATAATGACTTGTATAATGTTAATTATCCACCTCTGTATGCTAAGCTCAGGCGGGAGATGGAGGCATGGAGCAGGGAAAGCATATCTTGGCTTGGAAGAGTCCATTCTATTAAAATGAATCTATTACCGCGTCTGCTGTACCTGTTCCAGGCGCTTCCATCTCCCGTCGACCCGAGTGACCTCAGGTTTTTGCAATCGAATATCGATGAATTTGTGTGGAGGGGGGGAAGAAGGAGGGTGGCCCGGTCGACGCTCTATCGACCACAAGAACTGGGGGGGCTCAGTCTTCCAGACTTGACGGGCTACTTTCAAGCTGCGCAACTGGTGGCTTTGCACTCGCCGCCCCTCACCCACCGCTGGGTTGATTTTCAAACATCCTGCATGTGGCCGGTGGACCCCAGAACTTGGATGTGGTTTCCTAAACGCCTCAGGCCCCCTCCACCCTTGCTCTGCCCTCCGCTACAGCACTCAATTGCCCTGTGGGACTCCCTGGCCTCCAAAAAGAACCTCCGTCACCGCTCAACCTCAATGCTCCCTCTGTGGAGGAACCCGCAATTTCCACTGGGGATGTCGCCCGAACTTTTCTCTAAGTTTGTCAAAGGAGGAATCCTCAGGATCAGGGACATGTACGACCGCAATGGGTGCCTCTCTTTTGACTCCATGTCAGCTTGCCTTGGACTGTTGCCGCAAGATCTCTTTTGTTATTTGCAGCTCCACCACTTCGCTACTGCTACCGAAAACAAGTTGGCTGGCTCCTCTCCTCTTACCTTCTTCGAGAGCCTCTGTCTGACTGGAGACTTACCTTGGGGCCTGATCTCCCACCTTTATGCCCATCTGGCTAGAACCCCAGCACTGCCCGCCATCACGTACATGGTTGCCTGGGAGAAGGAGCTGGGATCGACTCTCGAGGGTGACGAGTGGTTGGATATATGGGAGGCTGCCAGGAAAGTTTCGATCTGCACTACACTACAGGAACAGGCTTTGAAGACAATGATGAGATGGTACGTTACTCCGGTACTTCTACATAAGGTCAATGCTGCTGTCCCGGACGACTGTTGGAGGGGATGTGGGGGCAGAGGCACATATGTGGTGGACATGCCCCTTGATATCGAGATACTGGGACTCTGTACAAGCCCTACTGGAACAGGTCTTCGGGCCCGGAATACCTAGAGACCCCTGGACCTACTTATTTGCCAACCCAGCCCCGGATTTATCCCTACTCCGAAATCGCCTCCTATCCAAAATCTTGCTGGCAGCGAGAAAGGCGGTGGCGGAGACCTGGAGGTCCCCGCGGCTCCCCTCACAAAAGCGACTGTTTCGGATAATGGAGCACATTCAACTTATGGATGAACTGTCAGCAAAAATGCACCATACGTCATCAGCGTATCGGAAGGTCTGGGACACTTGGGACTCTTTCGGGGACGACAGTCCACTGTGATCGCTGCTTTAGGTGTCTTGCCTGAAATTCAAACAGGCGGGTAAAGGTTATTACCATCTAATGTAATTCGCTCCATTGCTTCCTATCGGCCCTTTCAGTGTCTTGGCATGTTGTTTAGTGTTGTCTTGTCCTGTCTTTGTGTTTGTGTCCTCTTCTCCTCCCTTCTGTCTCCTATCTCGTCTCTTTTCTCTCTCTCTCTCTCTCTCTCTCTCTCTTTCTCCCCCCCCCCCTGCCCTATGCCGTTCTGAGCATTCTGGGGCTTCTATCTCCACGATTACATAACGGGTCTGAGGTAGATCCTTTCGCCATTGGTACCATGTATTGAATATCTGTTTGATCTGCTCTGACTTCCTTAAATAAAGTATTTAAAAAAAATATATATATAATATTAAATTAAACACTATCATTACAAAGAAATGTGCTTGTTTTTTTCATCCACAGAACAGAAGTTGTAAATTTATATTAATATGTTACATATGACTTTTTAGGAGGTTGTTCTCTGACATATTTGAAATTTATTAATAAAATATATAAAACTCGTTTTGGTTTCCTTAAAAATGTAATGTAGGATTTTGATTCGCGTGCCCCTGGATCCAATTCTGCTATAGTAAAATAGTATTGTGTACATCAATTAAATATTGTAAAAAACCCTTACGTTGTCGTATAGGAAGATGTACAAATTACGCAAACTTGGGGATACATATCCTATAACTCTTAAAGGGTTGCACATGACAGATCAACTCTAGCATCAGTATTTCCCAAGAGACCAATTAGATAACGTTTTAGAATTCGCTTAGTCCAAATAATCCCATAACTGTATAGAAGATATCTAGTGTGAGTGTGTGTTCTAGCTACATTGACAACATGACCTTGTATTTGTTTTATTGAGACACAACAAGCTACAACACGAACAGCTGTTGTTTAGCATAATCTATAATAAAAAAAAGTAGAAATAACGAGTCGCACAACTAATGAGGTTGTTCACTGCCAGGTGTCACCATTACTGCCAGCTTCGAGATTTCCAGTTTCCTTTTTAGTGACCATTTGTGATTCATCTCAGCTTTCAATATGACTCCGTTAACTAGTCTTTGGCCTTTGATGCCTTTCAACAGAAGCAATTGTTACAATTTGTGCTCGATGAAAGGAAATGTCAACATGAGCACTAGTTTAAGAGACAACTTCACTAAGCAGTATATGCTCGCTACTCAAAGACATTCTTACTTTGGACAACATGTCATTAAGTTCTGTTAACATGGGATACAATTAATGATATGGATTACTATGTGTGTGGATGCAAGGTCACCACTCGTCGTCACCCACAACACTGAGTTCATCTGTGGAAAGACTTCCTTTTGCATTCGGAAATTGTGCAAAATCTTTAACTTTCATACACAAAATGGTTTCAATTTCTGTAAATTCAGAAATGCATGAACTGAAAGCAGATATTTAATTAAGAATGTTTGATTGAGCTCAATTTGTTTTCTTTTTTATGACCATTAAGCATCATCACAATAACATTTCAGATGTCTTCGATTGAGAAACATCCAGGAAAGCACTGAAAACTGGATCTGACAATAATGTAAGCTTTATTTCTAGGTAGTCCTCCCATTTTGTACATCATCCATTGGCGAAGAACCAATGAAACTGTTCCAATTTACCAAGCTGACTAAAGCAAGATTTTCAGAATATACAGTATATTTGTAAGTGTATACAGGCACAATTTGCAAGTGCCAGCCCTCATTCTCCTTACCCTAAAGTCCTCCATTCATGGCTAGTTGGAGATTACTAAAATCAGCGCAGGTGGGCAGGCTGACCTTCACTGATTCCTCAACTGCTGACTACAGTTGGCGGCTGAAGGGGAACAGGTGCTGCCCTATCTTTTGCAAACCAGGATGTTCATTAACACCTCAACCATTGCCCAATGGGTGAATGTTTAAGAAATTAACCTTTTGCTAACAAACCTTTGTGCTTGCACACAGGTTCATTTCCAGCAACAAATCAATTTTAATGACCCAAAATAATTTATCTGAATATAGGACAAACCGGACGAAAAAAGTTGAACAGAATTCACAACAATCTGCAGTAAACACAACTTTCTGCAAACCTAAAATTAATATCCAAGTTTTCTAACCTGAGCTCCTGGCCAAGGAAATGTTTAATTGGGGATTGAATTATTGTAAGTCATTATTAGCAAAGTTGAAATCTATGTGAGATATTGGAAGGCCATTTTGAGAGTGCTGCTATCCGTGGAAAGGTTTGCAACCCACACCACACCCAAAAAGATCATAAATATACCAGATAAACAATAACCACCAGTGCACTATTACAAATAAATATATTTATAAAAGATACAAATCAGAAGTTTATCTTTAAATTACACTTTAATATTGTAAATCGTTATTATGCATATTCTTAAGAATGTGTGATACCTTTGTAGTGCCACAATGTGAAAAACCCCCAATATATATATATAATATATATATATATATATATACAATACACAGAAAAAATGGTTAGCGCCCAGAACCTGTACCGCCACCAGTGTCCCAATGATGAACCAGTTATACAGTGATTTCCCCCAAACCAGTGTGGCAACAAACGTTAAAAAACATATCTGGTTGGGCGATGCTAGTCGCTCTCGGGATTCAGGTGGTTCTCTTAATATGTATCATCCACATGGATATAGTATGAAAAAAAGCAAATTGCATAGAATAGTGCAAAGCGTACTGATAAATACAAACTGACATTGTGTACATAGATATCACTCACAAATATAGAGCCCCAGCACTGGCTGTCACGGTGGCCCCCCTCAGGAGCCAAAGGGGGGTCCTTGCTGCTGTGTTTATTATTAAGCCCTTTGGGCCGGTATGTGTTTTTCTGCATTATGCAGATCCCTGGACACAGGATACAAAATAACCAGACAAGACAAGACTGTATACACACACGAGGAACGCCCTGCACTGGGGCAAGGTCCTTGAATGGTTTTCTGTCTACACAGAGTACAGGGTGGGAAACATACACGATGACAGAGTTAAACCAGACTTGACAGGAAGGAATATCTAGCAACAATAGAACCAGAAAGGTGGTCCTTGAGGTGGTCTCTATAAACCAAAACAATAAGTTGCTGCAATAGATTAGGGATGAGCTGTTCGGTTCGATCTGTTCGAAGTTCGCATCGAACATCGGCCGTTCGACAGCTCGCGAACTTCGAACTTTTTGGGACATTCGCCAAAGTTGGAAAAAAAATTTTTTGGAAAAAAGTCTAAAAAATGCTTAAAAAAATACATAAAAATCTATTATAAGCAACGGTTTATTAGATATTAAACTAAAACGGGAATATTTTTAACATTGAAGCCTATGGGATAAAACATTCTTGTTACTAAAACATCAGGCAGACACGGCCCTCTAATCAGGCACTGTAGAGGGCAGCCTGCTGGGGCCTCCCAAGGATCCCCTTGAGGAGCAAGCGGCCGCCGGCTGACAGAGCTGCGACTGTGCAGGCTAACCGCCTGGGTACATGTGGCAGAGACAGGCAGCGCAGGGAGGGAGCCACTGCACCTGTGGCCACGGCAGACCCCCCCCCCACAACCAGGATCCAGGGAGCCCCCACTGACCACCAGGCTAAGGTAAGGCGACACATTTCTAAAAAAAAAAAAAAATCTGAGGACATTTTTAAATGTCCCCGGGAACATAAAATAAAACTTTTTATTTTCTTTCTCTACCTGGCTGAATGTATTTAATTATATATATTAGATACATTCAGTCAGGTAGAGGGGGATGGCTTGTGGGCTGCGCTGGGTCTTAGGCAGTGGTTTGTTTTTTGTGTGTGTATATTTATAGCAAATTTATAGGGGAAGGTAAGGGCAGGTATGATATATATATATAGATAACATATATATCTATATTCTTATAAATATATATATCCAGACTTGTATTACACACACATTTTGGCAACTAATTGCCCCTCCCATTTGGCTGATCCCTCCAGAAGAAATGTTGACCCCAATAGAGCAGAGTATAATATATATATTCTCTGCTCTGTCGGGTTCAACATTTGTTCTGAAGGGATCAGCCAAATGGGGGGAGGCCGCATTTAGGCATTTAGCTGAGATTGTCCACATGCCACCCCCCCATGTGCGTATGTGTATATATGGTCTGAGGTCTGTGGGTGGGTGTATATATATATATATATATATCTGCATGTTGATATATACGTATATGTCTGTGTGTGGTATTAATGCATCCCTACTCTATACACTGCGCTCCGTGTCCCTATAATATATATGATCAGTGGTTACCTTTTTCTTATATTTTTATACTATTCCTATTAAATTAACAGTAATTTTTGATGTATTTTATTCAGTAGAAACTTTTTTTGCCTATATAACATGTGCTTTGTGAAAATAAAATGGTTTTGTGTGTACATTTTAATTTAGTTAGTGGATTCCTGTCCAGTGCGGTGAGAAGCAAACGTAATGTAGTGTAGACACGCTGCAAGGCGGAGCGGAGCGAAGTCAAGCCTGCAAAATGTTTCCTTCTCTTCGCTTCACTACGCTATGCATCGCTACACGCTCAGTGTGTCTCAGCCTTTATTCCCGCATCGCTAGCTTACCGAATCAGTTTGTATACTTGTTACTGACCCTGCTTGTTCTGAGGACCCGATCTGTTGCCGACTTTGCCTGCCATTTGACTATTCTCTCTGTGTATTCCCTGCCTGTTCTGTTTGCTTCCTGTTGCTACTGGTGTGCGCCGATTCTCACCATATACAGTAGCGCAGTACAAGTGCCTAAACATTGCTGACCCGGTTTTGTTATAGCTGCTGATGTAACTGAATAGATCGGGGATCTCTTCTGCATTACCAAAACCTCCACCACTGCACTCTTCCACTATACCACAGAGGGGTTACTTACGGTGTGAAGGCACTTGCTGCCACCAAAGGCAAAATATTTGGGTGCACTGCCACTGACGCCTGTACCAGATTCATATCATTTTAATATTTGAGCGCAGGGTCCAACCCTGCACTCTTCCACAATACCAAAGAGGGGTTATGGTGTAACGGCACTATTGCCAACACTAAAGGCACAATTTTAAAGCACCTATTGTTACTTTCATCCAAAGCCTGCATAGGTTTCACCATAATTTAGCCAAAAGTCACTAAACTTGTTCTGCGTGTACTAAAATGTCTCCTCTTTTCATACAGACTGCCGCCCCAAGCAGTTGTTTATGAATAGATTAAAGGAAAACCATTTACCGACATTTGAAATGTCATTTTTTTGTTTTTAAAGGTTTCTATACACTCTACAAATCCGCCACTTCACGAGCAGGTTATGGGGACCTACTAGGTACGATATTTGAAGTAATTTTTTGTTTTTATTCTTAACCTTTATTTCATGGAAAACTCACTGTTCCTTTACTTTTTGTCCTTTTTTCCTGTCCCCCAGAGCACTACCTGGACCCCCATACACCTTTTATAGCAAATATCTTGCATATATGCCCTCTTGGAGGGCATTCTAAAAATCGAACTTTCGAGTCCCATTGCCTTGCATTGAGTTCGGTTCGTGTTCGAACTCGAACTTTTGAAATTGTTCGAGTTCAAATGCGAACCGAACACGGGGGTGTTTCGGCTCATCACTACACTACATACAAACATACAGAAAACAGGAACACCAGACTTGACAAGAATATAGTCTGCAACCTGCAGGGCAGGACTCAACTAGAACCTGAGATTATGCTGCAACCAGCATAAACCACTGGATGCCTTGCGATTAGGTCTCACACCAGGCTAAGAAAACATGAGCATGAATACTAAGGAAACATGAACATGAAAGACCAAAAATACATGAACATGAATACTTAGGCTAGGGTCAGATGAGCGCATTTTGTATGGACTGTGCGTCTGTGCAGTACAGACGTACTTACTGACTGACAACAAGGTAGTGGCCACACAGTCCGTTTTTTTCACTGACGGATTTTTTGACTGATGTAGCAGGGAAAATAAATTAAAATGAAAAAACATTCTGTCCGTCACAAATGCTGGACGTATAAATGTAGTACATCTGACCTCGTTTTATCACTCACACACAAAGCTACACGGACGTTGCAGACGTGGCACACTCCGCACGTCCGTTCTAGCAGTATTACGTTCTTGCCTAACCTGCGTCCGTTTGCAGCGTCTGTCAGCCTCCGCACTTCTGTGCGGACGTACTTTGTGTGTGGGGCTCCATTTAACACAATTGTATGCTATCACGGACGTACTTATGTGCGGGCAACACGGACGTTAACATTGCGCTGGTCTGACCCCAGCCTAAGAAAACATGAACATGAAAAACCAAAACCACTCAGACAACACACAATGGACAGAAACCAGACATTATTCTAGATACAAAGCAAGGAGTCATAAACCAGAATATCAATAGACGGTACCAGGGGTAAATACAAGAATGGTCAGGATACGTAGCCAGAAGTCATGAACCAGGAGATCAGAATACAAAATACAGCAAGCAGGAACACAGCAAAGAAAACCTCTATACTGGATCAAGGAACTATAGTGCTAAAGGTCATATATATAGGGCAGTACAGGTCATGTGACCACAGGTCTAATTAGGCACTGAGACTCCAGAGGCGAAGAGCAAGAACAGTTTAACCCTGAAAACCAAGAAGACTGAGAAGAGCTCTCAGCACCAGGGGGCCTGGCTGCGCTGGGAAAGCGTGACACTGGCTCTGAGTGGGTAGTTACGATTGGGTACTTTGCTTCTTGATATTCCAAAGGTGACCTGCACCTTTAGATTGAGTATCTTCTTCCAATATGGAATATATGTGGAAACAGAAAAACAAGGGGGCTCCCTTGTGCAAGTCCACTACTCCAAATATATAATGAAATAAACTGGAATGCCAACTCACATTTGGTGGAGCTTAGCCAAGCTCAAGGTAAGAACGCCTGTGGACTTGTTTCATAGGTCAAGTCCACGAAACCCTTACGAAACTCAGGACTTCGGGGATGTAACTTAAAAAACGTTTATTAAAACACTAGGTAAAATTAAATGCAGTAAATCTGGCACAGCCAGATGGCCAGGACGCGTTTCGCCACAGATTGTGGCTTCCTCAGCTTGTTTTTCTGTTTCCACATATATCCCATATTGGAAGAAGATACTCAATCTAAAGGTGCGGGTCACCTTTGGAATATTAAGAAGCAAAGTACCCAATCGTGTCTACCCACACAGAGCTAGTGCTAGGGCTCTATATTTGTGAGTGATATCTATGTACACAACGTTAGTTTGTATTTATCAGTACGCTCTGCACTATTATATGCAATTAGGTTTTTTTCATACTATATCCATGTGGATGATACATATTAAGAGAACCACCTGAATCCCGAGAGCGACTAGCATTGCACTACCAGATACGTATTTTAACATATATATATATAGAATAATATACTCAAAATATTTGATATGATCCTCCGTTCTTCTCCTTTGAGGATATTATAACTCTCTAAAAAATAAACAGAATAGAAGCAATTGTGCAGCACAGCTACATCCCAAAAATGGCAACATATGCAAAAGAAGTGTGTCTTTCTTCAGGAATAAAACAGGATAGAGCCTATACAGGTATATTGGCTCTATTGGTAACGCCTTCAGCCAAACACATAGGGTGCTGTGCCCTCACTTTACGCCTCAATCAGCATCAGACCTCTAAAGTAGTGATGGGCCGAACATCGATCATTTGAAATAGTTCGAATTCGAACGCAAACACGATTCGAACGCAATGCAAGAGAATGGGGCTCAAAAGTTCAAAAATTAAGGTTCCCTCCAGAGGGCATATATTCAAGATATTGGTCATAAAAGGTGTATGGGGGTACTGCCCTGGGGGACAGGAAACAATGAAAAACAAATAAAAAAAAGGAAGTTTTTAACCATTTCACTGCTGAGTGCTGAGCCATTTCACCGCTGTGTGCTGAGCCATTTCACCGCTGTGCGCTGAGCTAATTTTTACCGCTTTTGCTCGTGTTTAAGGCTGGGGTCAGACGAGCGTAGTGTTCACGTCCGTGATTGCGCCTAAAAGTACGTCCGTGATAGCATGAAAGAAAGTCCATTGGAGCCTGTTACACAAAGTACGTCCACACTGAACTACGGACGCACCACGGCCGCGGCAAATGGACGCAAGGCAGGCAAGAATGTACAACCACTAGAACGGCCGCACAAAGTGCGCTGCGTCCGCAATGTCCGCATAGGTTTGTGTGTGAGTGATGGAACGTGGTCAGACGGACTGCATTTATACGTCCAGCATTTTTCACGGACAAAATGGTTTTGCTTTTTAATTTATTTTCCCTCCTACATCCGTCAAAATATACGTCAGTGAAAAAAACGGACTGTGTGGCCACTACTGTGTCTTCCGTACTGACGTACGTCCGTGTGCACGGACGTACAGTCCGTAGAAATCATGCGGCCGTTCTAGCGGTTGTACGTTCTTGCCTGCCTTGCGTCCGTGGGCCGCGGCCGTTGTGCGTCCGCAGTTCAGTGCGGACGTACTTCGTGTGTAGGGCTCCGATGGGCTTCCTGTCATGCTATCACAGACGTACTTTTAGGCGCAATCACGGACGTGAACACTACGCTCGTCTGACAGCAGCCTTACAGTATAATTAATGCAGCATATGAATACTCACACTGCCGGGCAGCACCTTTACAGTATAATTAATGCAGCATATGAATCCTCCCTCACACTGCCGGGCAGAAGTGGCGTCACTAGGGTTGGTGTCACCCGGTGCGGTAACTCATGGTGTCACCCCCCCCCCCCGAGTTTTACGAGGTTTTTTTTAACTACTTTTACTCATAAATTAGTACTCCTATATAACACTGAATGCTCATACACGGCACACATTACTGTGAGGTTTATTGCTGTGGAGCTCTGTGATATGCTCTTACACAAATTTTGGCAAACTGACAGCAAGTACGGTGCCTGTTCGAAGGCAGTGAAAGTCCTCATAGAGAAGTAATGGTTAATCTGTTCAGAGACACTGAACAGCAAAGAAATGTCCTGATGTCCGGTGTTTTCATTTGGCAGGTTTATTCAACACCATAGGTTTCAATGTTAAAAATATTCCTGTTTTTATCCAATATCTAATAAACCGTTTATTCCTTTAATCCATAGTAAAAAAATCTCTTTATTTATTGATTTTATTTTTTTTGTATCCATTGTAACCATTTTTTTTTTCTAATAGCAATTATTCTTTTTTTTCTGTAACAGACCTTTTTATTATCATTCATCAGAACTTACATATGAAACTCTAAAAATTTGAATATGGTGCAAAAGTTCATTTATTTCAGTAATGCAACTTAAAAGATGAAACTAATATGAGACTCATTACATGCAACGCAAGATAGTTCAAGCCGTGATTTGTCATAATTGTGATGATTATGGCTTACAGCTCATGAAAACCCCAAATCCACAATCTCAGAAAATGAGAATATTCCATGCAATCAATAAAACAAGGATTGTACATAGAACAATATGGGACCTCTGAAAAGTATAAGCTGCAGATGTACTCAGTACTTGGTTTGGGCCCCTTTGGCAGCAATTACTGCCTCAGTGCGGCAATGTGACATGGAAGCTATCAGCCTGTGGCACTGCTGAGGTGTTATGGAAGACCAGGATGCTTCAATAGCGGCCTTCAGCTCTTCTGCATTGTTCCGTCTCATGTCTCTCATCTTTCTCTTGGCAATGCCCCATAGATTCTCCAAGGGGTTCAGGTCAGGCGAGTTCGCTGGCCAATCAAGCACAGTAATCCCAGGTCATTGAACCAGGTTTTGGTGCTTTTGGCAGTGTGGGCAGGTGCCAGGTCCTGCTGGAAAATGAAGTCAGCATCCCCATAAAGCTGGTCTGCGGAAGGAAGCATGAAGTGCACCAAAATCTCCTGCTAGACGGCTGCGTTGACCCTGGACTTAATGAAGCACAGTGGACCAACACCAGCAGATGACATGGCTCCCCAAATCAACACAGACTGTTGAAACTTCACACTGGACTTCAAGCATCTTGCAGTGTGTGCCTCTCCATTCTTCCTCCATACTCTGGGTCCTTGGTTTCCAAATGAGATGCAAATGTTGCTCTCATCAGAAAAGAGGACTTTAGACCACTGAGCAACAGACCAGGTCTGTTTTTCTTTGGCCCAGGAAAGACGCTTCTGATGTTGTTTGTTGTTCAGGAGCAGCTTGACAAGAGGAATACGACATTTGAAGCCCATGTCCAGGATCCGTCTGTGTGTGGTGGCTCTTGATGCACTGACTCAAGCCTCAGTCCACTCCTTGTGAAAGTCCAACACTTTTGAATGGCCTTTTCCTGACAATCCTCTGCAGGCTGCGGTCATCCCTGCTGCTTGTGCACCTTTTTCTTCCACATAACTTTCTATTAATGTGCTTTGATACAGCACTTTGGAAACATCCAACTCCTTTTGCAATGACCTTTTGAGGCTTTGCCTCCTTATGGAGGGTGTCAATGATGGTTTTCTGCACAACTGTCAGGTCAGCAGTCTTTCCTATGATTGTGATTCCTACTGAACCAGACTGAGAGACCATTTAAATGCTCAGGAACCCTTTGCAGGTGTTATGGCTTAATTAGCTGATTAGAGTGGGACACTTTGAGCCTAGAATATACTGCACCTTTTCACAATATTCTAATTTTCTAAGATTGTGGATTTGGGGTTTTCATGAGCTGTAAGCCATAATCATCATAATTATGACAAATCACGGCTTGAACTATCTTGCTTTGCATGTAATATGTCTACCACATATATTCGTTTCACCTTTTAAGTTGCATTACTGAAATAAATGAACTTTTGCACGATATTCAAATTTTTCGAGTTTCACCTGTATATGTTAATTCCATATATTTTCATTCAGTATTCAGTAGTTCTTTTTAAAACAGCAGGCGACAGGTTTGTAGCAGCATTCTGTGGCTGATTCCCTGCACTTCAGGGACCCTGTGGTGAATTCACTGGGGAAAAACAGAACACTGAAATGTCTACGTCATTTCGGTGCTCTGTGAATATCCTCTTTGTGGTGTTTTTTATGCCACCCCATGGAAAGTGCCAGCCCAGGCCTTGCCTACCCAGGACATACTTGAAAATGAGAGAATTCTCAATGTATCCTTCCTGGTAAAATATTTTTGTGTTAAAAAAAGGTGTCACCGGGTGCGGGCTGCACCCCCCCCCCCCCCTCCGCACCCCCGTAGCGACGCACACTGCCGGGCAGCACCTCTACAGTATAATTAATGCAGCATATGAATCCTCACACTATCGGGCAGCACCTTTACAGTATAATTAATGCACCATATGAATCCTCACACTGCCGGGCAGCACCTTTACAGTATAATTAATGCAGCATATGAATCCTCACACTGCCAGGCAGAACCTTTACAGTATAATTAATGCAGCATATGAATCCTCACACTGCCGGGCAGCACCTTTACAGTATAATTAATTCAGCATATGAATCCTCACACTGCTGGGCAGCACCTTTACAGTATATTTAATGCAGCATATGAATCCTCCCACTGCCGGGCAGCACCTTTACAGTATAATAATGCTGCATATGAATCCTCACACTGCCGGGCAGCACCTTTACAATATAATTAATGCAGCATATGAATCCTCACACTGCCGGGCAGCACCTTTACAGTATAATTAATGCAGCATATGAATCCTCACACTGCCAGGCAGCACCTTTACAGTATAATTAATGCAGCATAGGAACCCACACACTGCCGGGCAGCACCTCTACAGTATAATTAATGCAGCATATGAATCCGCACACTGCCGGGCAGCACCTCTACAGTATAATTAATGCAGCATATGAATCCTCACACTGCCGGGCAGCACCTCTACAGTATAATAATGCCGCATATGATTCCGCATACTGCCGGGCAGCACCTCTACAGTCTGACGCTAGCTTTAACCGGCCGCTGTGTGCAGCTTCTGAGAAGATACGCTATTAGTGTAGTGGGGAAGCCAGCTGCGCATTTTGCATTGCTCCCTCGACACTAATAGAGTATCTTCTCAGAAGAAGATAGGATTCAGGATCTTATAATTGCTGAAAAAACCTTACAGTACAGATCAGGGCTGGATTAACATAGGGGCTAATGGAGCAGCAGCCCCAGGCCCATGCCCCAGAATAGGCCCAGAGAAAGGATAACTATGTATGCATTGATGGACAGTTGGACCCCTGTATCTCCAACTCCAGAGGAGCTACAGAGTCGTGTGAGGTATCACTGGAAAGGCCAGAGCATACCCTTTCCAATAATATGAAACATGATCAGTTTTTATGTAACAATAAATGTGGCCATGGCAATGGCCATTAAAACAAACTAAAACCTCCTGATAGTGTTTTGTTGTACATGGAAATATATAGAAATGAACGCAGATGACATCTTTTTTCTCTTGTTATATTTTATACATGAACTGGGCTGTTAGTCCTGGCTGTTGCAGCCGCTCTGGTGAGTACAGGCGCGACGCCATTTTTTCTGTATGTATGTATATTATGCTGTAACACCAGTTAGTCATTTTTGCAGCTGTTTTTTTTTCCATGTTTTTGTTTTCAACCCCAAATGGGAAGTGCTTGGTGCGTGTATAAATAAACCCACCATTTTGTCTGCCTCTCCTTAGCTGAAAAGCAGCAGGAGGGGCATGTAGTTGCTCAGAAGAGCAGCTTTTGGTACATTGGTTAGGACTCACTCTTCAAAGAGGTGCCTTGTCGGGGCGAGTGAGCTTACGTTTCAATGGCCATTAAAACAAACTAAAACCTCCTGATAGTGTTTTGTTGTACTTGGAAATCTATAGAAACAAGCTCAGATGACATCTTTTTTCTCTTATGTTTTATATCTGCACTAATAAATAATCAAAAATATGTTTTCATTTCACTAAATTCCAAAATAAGCCACCACAATATTCAGTTCCAGGCCCATAGAGATCTTAATCCGACCCTGGTACAGATCCAATTTGTTACTGTAATTCCCATATGCAGGTATTATGGCCAAAACAGATATTGGTATTTTATTGACGCTGCATTGCTAATAATATCACTATGATCTGTAGAGATATTCACAAGAAGGATATCTGACCATTTGTATGATCTATCTGCATCTCATTTACTGTATATGTCACAAAGGTCATTTCTGCCTGTATGCTGATAATGCAGACCTCATTTGAAATTATGCGAGATAACAGACATCATATAGAGATTAGACCCTTCCAATCCAGCAATATTTCTGTAAATGAAAAACAAACACCTCAAATAGAAAAAAATCTAATTTATATTATTTGAATCTTTTACATATCTGAGAATAACATCTCTGTGCAAAAATGCCGTTTTACCCTATATTTGATTATTACATTGGAATCCCATGTTTCTAAACAATGTTATGATTACATTTTTTTTAACAAAAAGGACATGTGAGAGAAGGAGTTAAGATAGTAAACCATGGTCCATAAAAATATGTATCTAGCATTGATCCATTTCTGTTATATAGATTACAGGGAGTCAACTGCAAAGAACTCATAGGTGTTTATAATAAGCTTAAATGTTTAGCATGCATACTCTATAAAACCTTACAGAGGTTGATCTCTTGTAATCCAGCAAATATTCTGCACAATGCAAAATTATAGTTGTGTTCCATGAGAAGCATACAGCACAAAAAATATATATGAATTGCTATGCTCATAGGTTTAATATATAATATCAACATGTATAATGTTAATATACAAAAACAATATAGGCAAAATTTTACGAAATATGCTCATGTAATCAATTTTGGAATTTACTTTAAAAAATTCAAATGCATGGGTTCATTCATAAATCTCATCTAAAACTGAGATCAAAATCCAGATGACAGAATTTGGAGAATAACTTAATTTAATCAGATTGACTTGTTATTCGGATTTCTTGCAGAACGTAATTAATGAGTAGACTCGATTCCTTACAAGATGAGAGAATCTAACTTGATTTCTTTATAAACTTGCAGACTTCCCTGAGGTGGGAATTGCTCTTCTGAGAAAGATTTAATTAACACATTTCTGTCACATTATGACTTTTCATTTTTGTCCTTTCATAACTCCATGTCAGGCTTATGCTTAGGAACTCATTGGCCCGGAATGGTGTTGCACTAGGATTCTCATACCAAGTTTAATTTCCTTCACAAGTTGAGTTGACAAAAGATCACACATACTAAGCCCTGGAATTACCCGAGATATTGCCCTCTGTGCTCGGCAAACGAAATCCAACAGAAGACCCTTCAGAAAAGAAGTACATGTTGGTTAACACTCAGAAATCCATTTTGCACAGGGCAGGAGCTTGTACATTGGAAAGCAATGAATGACAGGCAGATCTGCAAGCTTGTGGATGAGAAGAAGAGTCAAATACCAAACATTACTCTCCCTCCCTGGCTTTCTATTTAGCACACTCCCGTTCACTCACATGCCCTTGATTGACTAGCAGGTCAGATAAGAAATTAAAACCAGTGAAATCAGAACCAGACCGCACCTGTCTCTACTGCAGCCAGAAGAGAACTGAAATAAAGCACTTCTGAAACTGCTGTGATCATAACCTTCAAAACTCTGAACTCATCCAGCTGTCTTCTTTTGCAAACCAAGGCTCTACAACAAGGGGTGCCTGGCACCACCCACTCGTAATCTATTTCTAACCAAACGCTGCCATTATGAGAAAGGCTATGGCATCTCTAAGCATTTTAAGCGCCATTTTTAGTAACATATTTACTAGAAATAGATATGACCTGCTAGATTTAGTTCAAAAGACTTAGGCATACTCATGATGAAATCAAAGGGCTCCTGTTTAATGTAGCACATTGTTTTGCAGAACTACATGGAGGAACATGTGGTTGTTCACTTCCACATTAATGACCTGTTCTTCATGCATATTTTGCAGGAGGAAAACACAGTACTATAAATGTGTTTTTAGCATTTGCTTGTCATGAAACTGTCTGGGTGTTGCTCCGCAGCAGCAGTAAGCCCTCCATCTATTCTGTCCGGGACAGCATCCTGTAGGCCCGAGACACCCCAGCTGAGCCAGGCCTGAAGTTCAGCAGGGACGCAGCCTGATCCCCTGGCCAGTGGCCACATCTTCACTCCAGCTCCCTCTGCTCCTCAGCATGTTACCTGATGGACCGACGCAGGCCTTGTCTAAGGCATGGAAGCGCGTTAGACCTGATCTTAAAGAGACAGATACCCTATGCACATATGTGATGTGGCTGACCCAGGCCTGAGGTGAAAGCATGGGCTACCTATAAAAGATCAGCTAAGCCCTTTATACCTTGCAGGTTACAGTATATGTTGTAACTATAGTGAGAGAAGGGGGGTGTGAGGATCCTGAGGACGAGCAACAGCACTAGTGGCCTGCTCTATGGTGGGGGCCCTCTCAGGTCTCACAAGGTTTTAGCTTGCTTGTGCCATTACAGGGATGAATGCTCCATATGAAAATCAGTCTGCTCTCACCCAATGAGGGTGGCCAGTACTGACTGCCAAGGACGTCATCCCTGCACGAGAGAAGCAGCAACCCCCGATGATCGTTTCGTCCTTGTTCGCCGAAAAGCAAGCGGGCCCCTACCGTAAAGCAAGCCACTAGTGCTTTTGCTCGTTCTCAGGACCCTCACACCCCCCCTTTCTCTCCAGGGTCATCCAGACATGGACCCCTTGCTTGGTGTGCCTAGAGTGGTGTCAGCTATACCCTCCTGACGAGGCCTAACAAGGCCGAAACTATCGTCGGGGGTTGCTGCACCTCTCATGCAGGGATCATGTCCTTGGCAGTCAGCACTGGCCACCCTTTTTGGGTGAGAGCAGGCTGATTTACATATGGAACATTCATCCCTGTAATGGCACATACAAGCTAAAACCTTGTGAGACTTGAGCGGCCCCTACCGCAGAGCAAGCCACTAGTGCTTTTGCTCGTTCTCAGGACCCTCACACCCCCCCTTTCTCTCACTATGTTGTAACTATACAGTGGCAAGAAAAAGTATGTGAACCCTTTGGGATTACGTGGAGTTTTGCATGAATTGGTCATAAAATGTGCTCTGATCTTCATCTAAGGCTGGGGTCAGACCAGCGCACTTTTAATGTGCGTTCTGGCGCACATAATTACGGCCGCACTAGCAGCAGATGACGGGCAATGACGGCCAATATACGATGCACGGCCGCACAAAAGTCTGTCCGTGCAACGCAAGTGGAATTTGAACGCATTTTTCTGAGAACGCTGAACCGCTAGTACTGACGTACTGAGTGCGCAGCTGCGGCATAGCGGCATGTTTGCGTGATTAGGAGATGTCAGACGCTGCTAATGTCCAGCCTACATAACGTCCAGACGCAAAAAGAGTTTTATTGACGATCCGTACAAAATCACGCCCGAAAATGCGCGTTGTCTGACCGTTTTTGCGCATTCCGTGAAAAAATACGTCAATGCGTTCGTACGCACTTTTTCACGTTCGCGGGGAAAAATGCTTTTGTCTGACCCTAGCCTAAGTCACAACAATTTGAAAAACACAGTCTGCTTAAAATAATACAACACAAACATTATATGTTTTCATGCTTTTATTGAACAGAACATGTAAACATTCACAGTGCAGGGTGGAAAAACTATGTGAACCTTTGGACTTAATAACTGGCTGACCCTCCTTTGGCAGCAATAACCTCAACCAAACGTTTCCTGTAGTTGCAGATCAGACCTGCACAACGATCTGGAGTAATTTTGGACCACTCCTCTTCACAAAACTGTTTCAGTGTTATCAATATTCTTGGGATGTCTGGTGTGAATCGCTCTCTTAAGGTCATGCCACAGCATTTCAATCGGGTTGAAGTCAGGACTCTGACTGGGCCACTCCAGAAGGCGTATTTTGTTTTGTTGAAGCCATTCTTTTGTTGAATTACTTGTATGCTTTGGGTCATTGTCCTGTTGCATCACCCATCCTCTGCGGAGCTTCAGTTGGCGGACAGATGGTCTTACGTTTTCCTGCAAAATGTCTTGATAAACTCTGGAATAAATTTTTCCATCAATGACAACAATCCATCCAGGCCCTGAGGCAGCAAAGCAGCCCCAAACCATGATGCTCCCTCCGCCATGTTTTACAGTGGGGATGAGGTTTTGATGCTGGTGAGCTGTGCCTTTTTTTCTCCACACATAGTGTTGTGTGTTTTTTCCAAACAACTCAATTTTGGTTTCATCTGTCCACAGAATATTTTGCCAGTAGTGCTGTGGAACATCCAGGTGCTCTTTTGCAAACTTCAAACGTGCTGCAATATTCTTTTTGGACAGCAATGGCTTCCTCCGTGGTGTCGTCCCATGTACTCCATTCTTGTTTAATGTTTTCCTTATTGTAGATGTGTCAACAAAAATGTTAGCATGTGCCAGAGATTTCTGTAAGTCTTTAGCTGACACTCTAGGATTCTTCTTTACCTCATTAAGCATTCTGCGCTGTGCTCTTGCAGTCATCTTTACAGGAAGACCACGCCTAGGGAGAATAGCAACAGTGCTGAACTTTCTCCATTTGTAGACAGTCTGTCTTACTGTGGACACATGAACATCAAGGCTTTTGGAGATACTTTTGTAACCCTTTCCAGCTTCATGCAAGTCAACAATTCTTGATCGTAGGTCTTCTGAGAGCTCTTTTCTGCGAGGCATGGTTCACATCAGGCAGTGCTTCTTGAAACCAGTAAACCCAAAACTGGTGTGTGTTTTTAAAGGGCAGGACAGCTTTCAGCAACACATCCAATAATATCACACTGATTGGACTCAAGGTTGGCTCACTCCTGGCTCCAATTGGCTCTTGGAGAAGTCATTAGGCTAGGGGTTCACATACTTTTTCCACCCTGCACTGTGAATGTTTACATGTTCTGTTCAATAAACACATGAAAACATATAATGTTTGTGTTGTATTATTTTAAGCAGACTGTGTTTTTCAAATTGTTGTGACTTAGATGAAGATCAGAGCACATTTTATGACCAATTCATGCAAAACTCCACGTAATCCCAAAGGATTCACATACTTTTTCTTGCCACTGTAACTACTGTGTGTCCATTCTCCCTTTTATATTTCATTGCTGACCCTTTGCTTGTAACATTGATCTCTTTTGCTTGCTACCTACCTCTCGCCAGTGGTGTAACTGTGGGCCCCGGTGCAAGAATCCAAGAAGGCCGCCCCCCCAAAAAAAATATTCATATTTTAACTTTTTTTTCCTGTAATATAAAAAAACTAGTGCGCCATTTATATTAATTAAACTTACTTTACTTCTTAACAGTTGTAGGCTCTGGATAGGCTGGCAGGTTGATGGATATTCACACAGCGCTGGCAGATGGGTATAGGTGATGGGTTCTCAGCAGTCCTGGCAGATTGTGGGTATAGGTGATGGGTGCTAACATAGTGCTGGCAGGTGGTGGGTATACATGATGGATACTCACACAGTGCTGCCAGGTGGGTACAGGCGATGGGCATTCAGTGCTGGCAGGAGGTGGCTATAACACAGTGCTGGCAGAAGGTGGCTATAGGTGATGGGTACTCGGTGTCGGCAGGTGGTGGGTACAAGGGATGTGTACTCACAGTGCTGGCAGGAGGGTACAGGTGATGGGTAATCACAGTGCTAGCAGGAGGGTACAGGTGATGGGTACTCACAGCGCTGGCAGGAGGGTACAGGTGATGGGTACTCACAGTGCTGGCAGGTATAAGTGATGGGTACTCACACAATGCTGGCAGGTGGTGGGTATAAGTGATGGGCACTCACAATGCTGGCAGGTGGTGGGTATAAGTGAAGGGTACTCAGTGTTGGCAGGTGGTGGGTACAAGGGACGGGTACTCACAGCGCTGGCAGCAGGGTACAGGTGATGGGTACTCACACAGTGCTGGCAGGTGGTGGGTATAAGTGATGGGTACTCACACAAAGCTGGCAGGTGGTGGGTATAAGTGATGGGTACTCACACAAAGCTGGCAGGTGGTGGGTATAAGTGATGGGTACTCACACAAAGCTGGCAGGTGGTGGGTATAAGTGATGGGCACTCAGTGCTGGCAGGTGGGTTTAAGTGATGGTTACTCACACAATGCTGGCAGGTGGTGGGTATAAGTGATGGGCACAATGCTGGCAGGTATAAGTGATGGGCACTCACAATGCTGGCAGGTATAAGTGATGTTCACTCACAAAGTGCTGGCAGTGGATGGGAGGGAGCTCACCCTTCCTGTCTCTGTATGTACATACTGACATCCTTCAGCCTTTACATAGTTCTCACTGACCGGGGACAGCAGGGGGTGTGGAGCTGACATCATGGCCGGTCACTGAATCATCCCATACATCCAGGCTGCTCTCACACTGTAAGGAGGCAGGTGCTCTCTGTATTAGAGCTACATAATGTAAGATGCCCCTCACATTACAGCAGAGAGCTGGATGCACTGGGAGGAAGGTGACTAAGTTGTGAGAGGGCCCCCGCAAAAAATAAAGCACGGATGTTGGATTACCCCAACTTGAAAAAAACACACACACACACACAAAATCAGGGCCGGATTTGTTAGAATAGTAAAAGTGCCGGACTCGGAGGCTGAAGCCAGCAGCGCCGCCATAACACTTACTTGGCTGGTGGTGGTGCCTGCAGGAGAAAAGGGGAAGAGTGCAGGGATCCGCACACACGCGCATTAATCCTGCTCTTCCACTCCATCTCCTGGCCCGGCTGACCGCGCCCACACACGTGTTCACACATGCCGAGGCAGCGCTGCCCTGCTAACAAATAGTGCAGCGTTGCTGAAATTTGCCACTGTCCGTCTAAGCCCTGGGCCCCCCTCAAGTGGCGGAATGCCAGAGCCCGGTCGCAAGTGCGACCGCTGCGACCCTGGTAGTTCCGCCACTGCCTCTCGCACTCCTGTTTGTTTACGTACTAAGCTTTTGCCCTGCTCATTCCTCTATCTCGCTTCAAAAATGCTGGGACTCCTTCCTATCGGTCCCAAGTAAGTTCCCAAACATACCTACCTAAACTTTGTCCAATCAGTGCAGCCCACGAACCACATGTGAATTCCAGATATGTCCTTGGATAAATGACTCAATAGTTGGAACTGCATAAATTATTCATCTTTTCTTAATGTAATAAAGTTGGTATTTTTTAAATAATACTGTTGTCCTTTTTCTTCTTTTTCTATTATATCAATGTTTTATTCTAGTCCATGCGGGAAAGTACAACTAGTGATGAAGAGCCTGGGAGAATCAATTGTCTACATTCATTATTTGTCTTTATGGTCACAATGGAAGTCATCCATGATACAAGGAGAAACTCCAAATTCACTTTGCAACTCTTATGGTAAACGCTTGAGCTCATCAGTATTGGGCATAAAGGCCAGGAAAAAAGCCAGCAATGAGCTAAACTACAGCCAGACACTCACCTCCAGAGCTCAGATGACTGTGTGCATACCCAGGAAACCATTAATAATTTTGTTATAATTATGGTAAATTCACTTTTACTTTCTTACAGATATTTAGATTTTTTGCTCTTGACTTGTAAATTGGAAAGTGACATGGGCAGTGTTTTTAACTTTGGGACGCATCTTTCAGTTTTATCTTACTCTAGTTTTCTTATTTGGGATAGCAGGTGCAGAATCGTTGTTCTCATTGATCCAACGATAGGCAATATGCCTTATTATTTTTTTATTATTATTTATTAAGTACAATGGGTAAATACAGCACAATTCTACAATACACCAAAAATGCAATTCAACATTTTTTGAACAACAGATACATGAGGAATTGAAGGCCCTATTCCCATGGGAATGTACAATGTAATTGAGTGGAAGGGTGAGACATAGGAGGAGTGGACTGCAGTCATGAGAATGCTATTACTGAAGAGAGATGAGGACAGTTATTCAGTAGGTTGCACATTTGTTATGGAGTTAGGTGGTATGCTTCCCTAAACAGAAGTGTGTTTGAAAGCGTTTAAAAGAAGCCTGATTGGGGGAGAGTCTGATGCGATGAAATGCATTCCAAAGGGTCAGCGCTGCATGGGTAAAGTTCTGCAGCCTGGCATATTAAGAGGTAATGGTGAAGGATGCCAGGAGGAGGTTATTATTGGATCTTAGAGAGGTGTATGTGGTGATTAGTTAAGACAGGTAGTGGGGAGTGGAGTTGGTAAGGGCTCTGGTTAGGGTGAGTAATTTGAATTTAATTCTGCTGTGGATGAGGATCAAGTGGGGATGCACAGAGAGGAGTGAGAGAGACATAGAGATGGGTGAGTTAGATAAGCTAAGTTGATGCATTTATGTTGGGCTGCTGGGGAGGAGGCAGGAGAAAGGAAGGCCTGTCAGAAGGTTGTTGCAGTAGTCTGGGTGGGAGATTATAAGAGAGTGTATAAGTTGCTTAGTGGTGTCAGCAGTTAGAAATGGACAAATCTTGTCAATATTGCCGAGATAACTGCAGCAAGATGAGGAGAGGGCATGATGTGGAGGCTGAAGGAAAGACTGGAGTCAAGAGTCACTCTGAGGCAGCGGACTTGGGCTGATAGAAGGGTAGTGATGCTGTCAACAGTTATAGAAAAGTCAGAAATCTTTGTAAAGTTAGAGGGGGAATTAGAAGGAGCATGGTCTTAGACATATTGATCTGCAGGTGGCAAAAAGCCATCCAGGAAAAGATTCCAGATAGTCACTGACCTGGTGGAAAAGAGGGAGAACGGTTGTTAGTGGAGAGGTAGATTTGGGTGTCACCTGCATGTAGGTGATACTTGAAGCCATAGCTACTGATGAGTTTTCCAAGTGTAGAGGTATAGAAGGAAAACTTCCAAGGACCAAGGAAAGTGCCTTGAGGTATGCCGACTGAAAGAAGCAGTGCCAACAAGGGATACTGAGAATAATCTATTGGAGAGGTAAGAGTTAAGCAAAGTGATGGTATTACAGAGACCAAGAGAGCTGAGGGTCTTTAGGAGGAAGAGATGGTCGACTGTATCAAATGCAGCTGAGAGAAGGATAAGTATACATTAAAGGCCATTGCATTTAGCGTAGAGAAGGTCATTAGTTATATGTATATTTTCCATGGGTGTTCCACATTTTTCTTTCAGCAGATGGAACAGTATGGACAGTCTATAAAGTGTGCGTTTATTTTGCTAATAGACTAGCTTCATAATTAAGTATCGGCACTTTGGAGTTGATGACATGGCGTTTATTTGGAAATTGTATGATTTTCTGCACTTGTTGACATTTTGTAACCATTTGCAAACATGTTGGAGACATGTTTTTTTCTGTGTCTTGTTTGTTTTTGGTTAGGCCTCCCTAGGGTGATGTCACATTAAGGTTTTAACCATGACCCCATTTTGGGTGGCATATAGGTCAACTTGCAGGCACTCAAAGGTGTTCTATACTTACAATGAAAAAAGATTGCTGCTCTGCGGGGCAGCCACAGATCTTAAAAGGAGAATACCACCAAAAAAAAAATTTTTTGTTTATTTTATGTTGCTGATATCTTACAGTTGTGTTCAAAATTATTCAACCCCCAATGCTGTAAAGGGTTTTAGGGAATTTAGTGTACATTTGTAATTGTATTCAGAATGAAATCCTACAAGGACTTTTTAAAGAACCATATGCAACTAAAATGACATCAATTGGTTTTGTAATACAGTAGTAAATGTTTATTTTGTGAATTCTTCATTGACACAATTATTCAACCCCTTAAAGACTACCACTCTGAAGAACAGAGGTTCATTCAAGTGTTTTCAATCAGGTATTGAAAACACCTGTGGATGTCACGGAGCAGCAATAAAGCATAATAAGCACCAATTAGGCAGCTTTAAAATGACTGTGATACTCAGCTCCTTCTAGACATTTACTGGTGTGGTTACAAACATGGTGAAGTCAAGAGAATGGTCCAGGAAGACAAGAGAAGAGGTGATTACTCTTCACAGGAAGGGCAATGGCTATAAGAAGATTGCAAAGATGTTAAACATACCAAGAGAGACCATAGGAAGCATCATTCGCAAATTCAAGGCAAAGGGCACTGTTGAAACGCTACCTGGTCGTAGCAGAAAGAAGATGCTGACTTTGACTGCTGTGCGCTACCTGAAGCGTAGAGTGGAGAAAAGTCCCCGTGTGACTGCTGAGGAACTGAGAAAAGATTTGTCAGATGTGGGTACTGAAGTGTCAGCTCAGACAATATGGCGCACACTGCGTAATGAAGGCCTCATAGCAGAACTCCCAGGCGCACCCCCTTGCTGTCTCCAAAGAATAAGAAGAGTCGACTGCAGTATGCCAAAAGTCATGTGGACAAACCACAGAAGTTTTGGGATAGTGTTCTGTGGACTGATGAAACAAAATTAGAACTGTTTGGGCCCATGGATCAACGCTATGTTTGGAGGAGGAAGAGCAAGGCCTATGAAGAAAAGAACACCTTGCCTACTGTGAAGCATGGCGGGGGGTCAATCATGCTTTTGGATATTGGATGACAATGTGATGCAGTCCGTCACACACCTGAGGCTTGGGAGACATTGGACCTTTCAACAGGACAATGATCCCAAGCATACCTCCAAGTCCACTAGAGCATGGTTGCAGATTAAAGGCTGGAACATTTTGGAGTGGCCATCGCAGTCACCTGACTTAAATCCAATTGAGAACCTCTGGTGGGACTTAAAGAAAGCAGTTGCAGTGCGCAAGCCTAAGAATGTGACTGAACTGGAGGCTTTTGCCCATGACGAATGGGCGAAGATACCCGTAGATCGCTGCAAGACACTTGTGTCAAGCTATGCTTCACGTTTAAAAGCTGTTATAACTGTAAAAGGATGTTGTACTAAGTACTAAGATTGGATGTCACTTGGGGGTTGAATAAAACTGATAATGATGTGAGCACAGAAAAGACATTTGTGGTTATTTCATTATAAATGTTATGTTATATTTGTCTGACCTACACGTGCCTCTTCGATTTAATTGTATGCAAGATGACTGAATGATCAAAATCAATGTCAAACTGGCCAAAACACTCAATTTCAGTGGGGGATGAATAATTTTGAACACAACTGTATATGTACTTTGTTTTTCTCATGTTTAGTTAAGAAAATATTTTACTCTATATGTGTCACTGGGTGCATCCATTTTATGTTCTTTTGTGTTGTAAACTGCCTGAGTCAGGTGTCCCAAAAACCAACTCTGTGTGTGGGAAGTGATGCAAATTACAGCACCAGTGGGTAGTATTCAGTGTTGTTAGCCCACTATCCATTCCGATTCAGCTGCCAACTCTTATTTTAGGTAGCACAGACAATATGGTAGATCCCCATGCAGCCTTGTCTATACATTCAGTCATCCACCCATTGCCTCTTCTCTACTGTTTTATCCTATACTACAGCTACAAAGGGCATCTTGCCCTAATATTTTGGTAAATGTTGTATCATGGGAAAAGTCCACAAAATGGAAGCAGGGGATAAACACCTAACTTTATTTTTCCTTTTTACATGCAATGACTTAAAAAAACAATAGGATGTGTTTTAAAATGTGTTTTTTTGCAATCCAGTGACAGCTTATCTAGTGTTCCTTTAAATGAGGTTTCATGTTTCTGCACAGAGATTTGACTGTGGGAACTTCCAGCTCTCGTATTTTTTTTAAATCAAGGCATAGTAAATGTAGACCATTGTCTGTAAGGATGAAATCCTGTCAGGCATCATCAGCAATAATTTCTGTCTCATTTGGAATTTTTCTCATAAAACAAGTTCTGACTATTAAAAACAATAATTATAAGCTGTAAAAGAATAATTATTATTTAAATTAATAATAAAAAAAATATTATAATATCTTGGAAACAGAAAAAAATCTTAAAGGTGTTCTGACAATATTCTCATAAATGTCCCCAAAAACGAAGTGCTTGCAATACCATTGCTTTGGTAAGCCTATCAAGTCCATTAAAGTCTGTCTAGTTGGGAAGTTGGTCAGAGCATCTTTTTCAGTGCTAGCACTTGTTTTTGAAGTTGATAAAGATAAGTTATCCACAATTTCCTAAACAGAAACTACTCACAAATTGACAATATTATTGAAATTCATGATATCTGCTAAGGTTAGGTCAAGATAAATTCATTTTACAAGTCCTGGAAAAAAAATATTTGGATATTTTGGTTTCCTAGAGCGAAAAAAGACAAGGTTATCACTGACACATTTAAAGTAAACATTTACATTCGTTGTAATCTGTGGCCTTCTGAACCTTAATATGTTTACTATTCTGATACAGTATTGCTGGCCATGCAAAACTGATTATTAAATATTTATGTATGGGAAACATTCACTTGTGCTTTTACAGTTTAGTGTATGTTACATGCACCTCTGCTGGTTGTAATTGCAAGACGTAGGCCACATCCATATGTTCTCAAACAGTAAATTACTGCTTGTGTATGGGCTCCTATGGAATAAAACTATTCTTGAAAAGTGCCTGATGGAAATAAAACTGAGAAGCTTCAAAATAGTAACTGTCCATCTTTGCAACATCAAAAAACATTATATGCACAGAGTACATGTGTTTACTCCCCAGTCCTTGTGGTAGCCACACACATTAGACTAATTGATATGGCTGATTACAGATACTACAGCACCACTGTAATTTTATCTAAATAGACTTCCAAACTTTTGCTTTTATATGATGACAATTGTGTGGCTTTCACTTAGCAAACTATCACCCCCCCCCATCAAAAACTCTGCACCATGCCTTCAGACAAATGCACTGAACTGAATTACAGTAAAATTATGATATTTACATAATAATAATCTGAAATACTGCATTTTTAGACGCAACTTTATTTCTGTATTCTTAGTTAAACAAAATAATATTTATAAAAGAATGTATATGTTATGGTTAAAGCCCGAAGTGCGGTCAATACTAGCATTACTCAGGCGTCATTAGAAAAAGTCTGAAGTGAAATTAAATTTCTGACTTTACCCGGGTAATCTGCAAAGTATCCAGAGGCCTCTGGGTACTCCGGTTTTCTGCTGTGTTTTAACCGGGTAATTCACACATTACCATAGTGTTGTTGGATAAAGTGTGATGTGCAACGAAACATCAGACTTTATGCGGGTAATCTGCAAAGTATCCAAACACCTCTGGGTTCTCCGCTTTTCTTGGGTTTTCAGCAGGTTACTGTTGACTGAATTCTGAGGATTACCCGGATAAAGCTGCAAACTGTCATCTGACTGATAACAAAATTGTGTTTTTGGTTATTTTTAATGAAATTGTATCCACAGTCACAAACCACACTAAATAACTGTCATGTAACTCTGTGCATTAATTGTCTGAAAATTTATTTATGAAGACATAGATATTATATAAAGTGTAACCTGATGGTTATTATGTTTTATAAATGATACATTAGCACATATGACACATAATAAAAATCATGTAACTCTTTAACATTCATTAAAGAAACAAATCCTGTCACTCTGTATATTCGTTATATCCGCAATACATTTTAATGTTTGTCTTTTGCCATTTTCATTGATACTAACCATAGAAAATAGCAAAATTGACTTTTACCCAAGCGGGGTTGGATGCTCTGCAGATTACCCAGGTGAAGCTGTGGATAGTACTCAGATTACCCGAGTGAAGCTTCAGACTTGCACATTATCCGGGTAAATTTTTCAGCTCTTCCAGACTGTTACCCAAGGGCAGTTGGTTAGTCCTAAAATTACCCGGTTAAAGTCCGAAATTTTCATTTTTTTCCAGCTTTACCCAGTGGTTTTGGGTAATGTCAGGATTACCCGGGTAATCCTTGGATTAACCGCACTCCTGGCTTTATCCGTAACATATACACTAAAGAATAATTAAATTTTTAAAGATTTACTTTCAGAGTTATTCAAAGAGCTCCGAATTGCTGGCGAAAGGTAACCGAACGCTGAAATTCAGCGTACGGTTACCTTTCCTGGTCATTTGGCTATCCAGAGAGCAGGCAGTTCTACAAATGTTGGTGAATTGCCTGCACATACGGTGCCTGTTCATTGCCTGTTCGAGGGCAGTGAATCCCCATAGAGAGGTAATGCATCAGTTATTCAGAGAACAAAAACCAGCAGTGAAAGGTTGCCGAAATGTCCTGCTGTTCGGTGGTTTCATTCGACAGGTTTATTCAGGAGAATCCCATAGGCTTCAATGTTATAAATATATCTGTTTTACGTCAATATCTAAAAAAAACGTTTATTATAATATTCTGCAGTCTAAGTAAAAGTAAAAGTCTCTTTATTGATAGATTTTTTTTAGGATCTTTAAAGCATTTTGCGGGAATTTTTGCCAAAAATTGTTTTCCGATTTCTTCTTTTTTTTTTTTTTAACGTTTTTTCTACTTTCTGTAACAGCCCTTTTTATTATCTTTCATTGGACCTCATATGTAAATTTCAGACATTTTCGCTCAGTAGTTTCTTTGCAAACAGCGTTTCACTTTTCAAACATTCAAGCGTACTGTTTGTTTGTTTTTTTCACTCCATTCGTCTGCGGTGTCGGGTTTTTCCGGCAGCTGCTCTGCGCTCTGTTCGGCTCCTGCTCAGGTTTCGGCGGGGTTAATCCAGATGTTTTTGTGGGTTTTTGTGTGCATTCGCCTGGGGTTTGCGTAGAGTGTTCGGCAGGTTTGCGGCGGCTTTTCGTGCACTGTGGTGCTTGCTGAATACACCGCAGGGTCGCCGAAATGGGATTGCCGAATCAAGCCGAATTGAAGAGAACGAAAAGTCACTGAACGTGCGATGACTTTCGATTCTCTTTGAATAACCCTGATAGTTTTAGTTTTGGTCTCCCTTCTATTTTTGCTTTAGGCTGGCCTTCCAGTGGGTCCGTATCTGTGTAACAATTCACCCTTAGTTGTTCTTAGTCGTCCGACTAATCCCACAACACAGAGGAGATTCAAACCTCTTACACTGCCTCCGAATATCATCTTTCCCATTTGAATGGGATTTAACGGACGAAGTCGAACGACCTGGAACAGCAAACATGAAAAAATGATCTGATTTTTGGTGATTCAGGTCGACATGTAAAAAGGCAAATTCCGTAGGATTCAATGTAAAATAATATATTCGTTTTAATTTTTTTTATTAAACCATTTATTCTTTTTCATTTTTTCATTATTCTGTAACAGGCCTTTTGATTATTTTTTTGAAGGATATTTTTTATTATTTAGACACATTTTAAATGCATTCTTTTATTAGTTTAAACACCTATTAGAAGAACAGCAGAGTACCTTTTAAAAAAAATTTCCTGCAATCTGGCGGTCTTCAGTGGGATTCAGTGGCTTTTTTTTCCGTTGGCATCCCAGAGGCGTTCCACGGTTTGTCCATCGGTCGACCTGGGTCGCCCATAGTCACTTCCAGTGGATGACCCAGATTTTAAAAAAAGTTGTCTGTAGTCAGACAACCACGTCTGACATCCTACTATGGACCCAGTGGACAGTCAGCCTTAGAGTAAGTTCTCTTGGGAAAAGGGTCCCCCAATGTACTGTATCATCCTTTTCAAACTACATCTGCTGTTCTAATGTATCACCATTCACCGCCTTGTTCACATATATTGTCCTGTGATGTTAAATATGTTGGCACTATAAAAAAATAGTGTAGTATTATTATGTATCAATAACATTATACAAGTTCAAAATCTCAGTAAGAGACAATATATCTGTAATAAGCAACCATCATTTCAATACATAAATGAATAGCTAACAAAATGTGATACATCATTTCTCAAACAGAATGTTACCTTCTGAATGTCTTCTAAAACCGGCAACCTTGACATTCCAACATTTTGGTGAGTAGCTTTCCAGAGGAGAAACATTAATAATGGTGCATGGAAAAACTACATGAATGCAGCATGATTTTTAATATAGATATCTCTTCTAACTCATAAAGTACTTTTTAGGGCAGCAGCTAACGGTTTATTTTCTTAAAACAATCAGCCAATTAATTGATTATCGATTAATCGATTCACGGGGAAAAAAAATACAATTTTGTTTACTTAAAAGGAACATTATGTAAAATAAAGAATCAACCCGTGTCTCCCCCTCTTCTTTTTGTAAGCAATTTGTGTAGTGTGCATAACTTTCGTACGTTCATACTCAAATTGCATACTTTTCACACAAGGTATATGAGCACCTGGTCACAGGGATGGATCGATGCTGTGTATGCAGCTTAATCCCATGTCTGCTTTCTCCCCAAACAAACGCTGCTGATTTCCACATGAAAGCAGGGTGAGATGGGGGGCACTCCATGTAGCCTGACCACTTTAATAATCTCATGAACAAACTGAGCAGAAGGTGAGTCCGGAGGTGGAAGGGAGTGAGTTTGGGCAAGGGATTTGACCCGACTATGAGAGGCAGAGGGTTTGGGCAAAAGACCGGACCTGAGTGTGGGAGGGAGTTTGTGGGAAGAGAACGGATGTAAGGGAGAGAATGGCAGCTCCAGTCCTAAGAGGGGGTGACAGGCAAGTTGGGGTGGTGGCACAGGACTCCAGCTATAAGTAAGAATAAAACACCAGCGGCACAACGCACATACCCAGTGGCAGTATTTTGGGGTTTGTGCTATAGCGCTACTACACTTGTAAACTGAAAAATGGTTACGTCTGACATAACCCTAGAACTAAATCATACAAAGTAAAACAGTCAGCAATCAACGCTGAAGCAGACTCTGAGGTTATAACGTTTAACTCCGTCTGACTCTAAACCGTATGTGAAGTACACAAATCGATTCATCGACAGCCGATTAATCGATCATGAGAATAGCTGACAACTATTTTCATTATCGATTAGTTGTCAATTAATCAATTAGTTGTTTCAGCCCTAGTGCATTTTATCACTTTTTATCACAAATTTTTAGGGTTAATCCTTCCTCTACCAAATTACTATAAGCATTATTATTTTTTGCAATAACTTGTTGAGCACTCCCAATTGTATCTAATCAGTACATTGTGTTGTTCATCTTGTTTTGTGTCATTACATGGGGAATATTCGTATATATATATATTGGCTTTGACCAGTTGCATAAACCTGATCTCTGCTAAAAAAAAAAAAAGCCATCTAGTATGACATGGCATTGATTTAAGGGTTCTGTGTAAAAACAGACCCAGGAAGCATAAATGTGAGACAGATGTCATTTGCATGTCCTACCCAGAATTCCTTGCTGCATATGGGGAATGTAGCACAGGAGCTCTGGGATGCAGTTGTTTGAATTGCTGTGATGTGCAAATGTCTTCTGCAATAATAAACATAACTATACAGTATATATATCTATATATCATAATAGTTCCAGTAGAAAATGAACAGTAGACTGGAAAAAAAGAAGAACAGCTGTGATGTACTTAAGAGCTAATGAAGGCTTATGACTTTTACGTATTAATTTTATTCCTGGTTCATATGTAAGATAGGAAATTCCATCTAACAGATACGGTGTTAATCAAACAATTTGGGAGAAAAAAAGACAATGCCATGTTCATTTCAAGGAAATAACCATTATCATGGCAGAGGTCAATATTTAATTATTTATTTGATTATTCAGTGAAATTGAACTTGCATGGCCAAGACAGTACTCATGCCGCTGAACCATTAATTCATGTTCTTTGTGTTAAAAGGACACCTGGTACATAATTAGTTGTCAGTAATGTAAACTTGACATTCCAACTGGAGATGAACAGCTAATCACAATTCCTATGAGTATCACAGTCACTTTGTTTGAGAAATACAATTTTGACAGTAGACAGAATGTTATTGTATATGATTATTTTTTTTCTATACTGTCTACATGTGTCCTGAAATCCCAGATGTTTAATAAAAGAATAGCTGTTTCGTTATGGTGTTACCAGTGCTGTTTTATGTGTGTTACTTATTAGTTGCAATACAAAATAATATAGGACAAAAATAAGCAAAGTTTAAACCTTCTATTTTGTTATTAATGCCTCTTAAAACACAATGGGCCATATTACAATTTTGTTGTTAACTGTAGCGCGGGCATGGTTAAGTGGTAATGCGCACGTTCAAAAAAATGCGCTCAGTACCTTTTACATTATTGACGCTACAACCGTGTGCCATCGTCTACCGCGTTCGTGAACCTGTGCAAACCATGCGCGAGTTTACTGTACTTCACGCGTCCTATACTTAACATTATGAGCGCAAGCGCACATTTGCGCTCCGATTAACGTGGTATCACAATCTATTAGCGCAAATTACCGCATGGGCGTTAAAAGGAAAATCTTTGCGATTATGAAAAGCTGGTGGTAACGGCATATCTGAACAACCTGGCCAACCGCAAAAAAAAACAAGCACATAAAAAGGAATGCAGCAACAATATAATGTATGATGGCAGGTGTGTGTGTATTATTACTGTAGCATATGTGCTCATTTTGCATCATAGACGCAGAACCCGTCTCCGATGCCTCTGGCAGACGCAATTCAGTTGCGTTTGATAGGTGTGTTTCTTCATTTTGATTGGCTGAATGGGTCCAAAAATTGCACGCGCAAAGATTTTCATGCGAGACGGCACTGCGCCTGTATTTGTGCGCGTACTGTTTGCGCACGCAATTGATCGGCGGATGACAACACAGGCGAGGATTGTAATTCCAACAGAGATTTGCGCACGCAAAACCTTAACGTTTAGCGCAAAGATTTTCACTTTGCGCGAGGATTTTAGCATGTAGATTGTAATGTGGCCCAATATAATTTATTTTCACAATAAACCAACAACACATTTTGGTGTAAGCAAATAAGAGATCATTTAGCAGCAAGTCAAAAAGCTCAGAAAGCAATCTCACAAATAATAGCATTAATAATCCCAAAATACAAGCCTGAAGTGAGTGAAGGTGCTGAGCGCCAGAAGACTTTTTCCCTCTCCCAACGTTTCACTATCTAACTTCGACCATTTTCATGGGAACACCTATTAATTCAACATATGCTAAGGCAGATTTTAACGTTTACAGTTATAAGATTTTCATACCAATTACATTTAAATCATAATTTTAAATTTACATATTTATTATTCTTTTTATATGTATCGGAATGCTCATCTGTCCTTTAGAATATCCTGTGTATGGCTCACTTCTCTGTTATTTTTATTTGCCTATAGTTTGACTTTTCATTACACCCTTTTGTATTTGCTGCCAAAACACTGTCTTTTAATCAATTTAAATACATTTTATTCATCTATAAAAGTTAGATCTTCATGTTTGAAAGATTTAAAATATACTTTCTGCATGAAATTATTTATAATGAGTATTGCCTAATGGTCAACACAGTATTGTTAAGTAATGTTAAGAAAGGCATCATTCATAAGAACGCAAATTAAGGTGGGGATGATCATAATTTTTATTTTTAGGGAGGATTGACTGTTGAGTTAGGATCAATTTGGTGTGCAACTTGTTACCAGGTACCCCAAAACCATGAATTAAACCAAACCCAAAATCCACAGTCCTATAACAAGGGATTCACTGTTCCCAAATATCATTCCAGCTCGACATATTTCCTGGCACTGCAATTCGATTCCACATTATTTGTGACCCTATAATAACATTAATCTGTTTTTAGTGGCTCAGTAGAAAAACAAACTCTTTTTTTTTTTAAATCTGTTTATTGTTGGATCGCCAGTGCTACAGATATATACGGAAACATCAGATACAGAGATAATTATACAGGAGCAATAAATGAGAGTCACAATAAAAGAGAAACAAGCTTTTAAAGAACAACACTGTTATTTGCAGACTTGTTCATTTGTTTGGAGCAATTTGTCAATTTATATGGATAACAAAGCACAAAGTGACATAACTATTGGTGCCAAGTTGCTAATATTGTGGGGGACAATCTTTTAAAGACTGGGGTGAAACGGTAGTGTTTCCCAAAGTCCCTACTCATACACCTAGTGAATGACGGTTAAAACAAACCAGTAGGAGATTTTGTCCTTAGAGTCAAAGTGAACAATTTAGTGTCCCTTCTCACCAGTTTATTGTAGCTCCCACCAGGGATGTACTGGCCATGGGGACTACAGTGAGGTTTCCGGTCGGCCGGTAGCTCAGTGGGTCGGTGTGACCAGCCGCCTGCAGCTCACGTAGGTCGGCTGGCCACATCAGGCACTCGTGCAGATCAGACCTGGTCATTCCCTAGTGGTAGTTGGCCTGAAAGCACACAAATCAAGATGACAGCAATGCAGGCAGACGGTCATCGCGATTTGCAAGGAGTCGGATCTGGCCTGGAACGCATGTCATCCTGGCTGGGACAAGGAGGGTAGGCCGAACGGTACATGAAGTTCTCCGCTCTGAAGACACTGATCTCAGTGTCTTCAGAGTGGAAGTGCAGCAGCACACATGACGTCGCGTCACGGGACTGCCGACTCCAACATGTGGTGCCCTGCCTGCACGAGTCACAGTGTGTGACAGGAGGGGGGCAGCACAGGAGCCTGCTGTTGCCTGCACATGCCAGTTCGACCAGTCCCAGCAGGAGTAGACCCAGTCACACCAGTTCCAGCAACACCAGGTCCTGCCAGAGCAGACCCAGGCACATCATTGCCACTGCCAGCCAGACCAGTGCCCCAATGAGTATGGTAAATATTAAAAATAATATTAAAAAATTGCTGTGTACACTTATACTTACTGTCTTTACAATAAGAGTTTAAAAATGTGGATCCTGCAACCCTTATACTCACTGCCTTTACAATGATAGTTTACTGCTGTGGATCCTGCGTACCCTTATAATCTCTGGCTTTACAATGAAAGTTTTAATGCTGTGTATCATGCGTACCCTTATACTCTCTGCCATTACAATGAGAGTTTTAATGCTGTGGATCCTGCGTACCCTTATACTCATTGCCTTTACCATGAGAGTATTAATGCTGTGGATCCTGCATACCCTTATATTCACTGCTTTTACCATGAGAGTTTTAATGCTGTGGATTCTGTGTACATTCATAATCACTGCCTTTACAATGAGAGTTATTGCTGTGGATCCTGTGGCATATCCTTGGAAATCCTAATCCGGCCCGTGTGTTTTAATAATTGGAGTGGGCCAGTCTGGATGAAGTCCAGGGTCGATTTTTTTTGCCCCAGTCCAGCCCTGGCTCCCACGAGTGTGCAAGGTGGTGGTTGGGAAGCTGCTATTTTCTCCCTCCTCCTTATATAGGTGAGTTCCAGATTATTAACGACTAGGCAGTAGTGTCACGTCCCTTGTCTTCCTGCGATCCTGGTGGCTGGCAGCACCTTCCTCGGTGCTCACTGGCCGGCCACTGAGTGAAGTAACCACCAATCGCAGTCATGGGTCACTGACGCGAGCGGGGCAAGGCGTGCTGGCGCCGCTCCCGCCAAGTTAAATATCAGACGCCTGACCCCTGGTCCCTTGCCCTGACGTGGTTTTCACTCCTCTCAGTGTGTTCAATGTGATTTATTTCTGACTGATCTCTCGTGTATTGATTTGGTTTGTCTTACATTTCCCCTGGCTGTTAACCCCTTGGCTTCTAGCTGTTTACCCACACTGGCAATACGACTCCTGGCACTTTGCTGATGATCCGATCTGGCATTACGACCCCTGGCATATCTCTGACGACCTGACTGCTATTACCCCTGTATCTGGCTCACGAGCAACCCTGGTGTTAATCTCTTGTGTCTGTTGTTCTGTTCTGTCCATTTATACCTCGGTATTGTTCGTGTATGGTAATAGGTAGACTTTCCGGCCACTTCAAGGACCGGCATTGTAGGATAGGCCATCTGTGTACAGGGATTAGAGATCTATCTAGGAGGTACGAGACAAGTAGCCCCCAAGTAGATCCACACAGGTCTAAATCAGTGAGATAAGGTGTCAGATCCTATTGACTATCCTATCCTATTAAGAAGTAGACTATCATATGTTGCATTCATAAGATAGTTAAGAACAGCTTCAAACAGTGGTACTACTATTATTTGAAACCAAAATCCTTGTAGTTTATTCAAACAACAATACCACCATTGTTTTTGACAAAGAAATGATCAGTCTATAATTTTAATGTTAGGTTTAGTCTAACAGCAAGAGACAGAATAACAACAAAAACATCCAGAAAAACACATTTCAAAAAAAGTTATAAATTGATTTGCATTTTAAGGAGTGAAATAAGTATTTGATCCCCTATCAATCAGCAAGATTTCTGGCTCCCAGGTGTCTTTTTACAGGTGACAAGCTGAGATTAGGAGCACTCTCTTTATCTCAGCTTGATACCTATATAAAAGACACTTGTCCACAGAAGCTATCAATCAAACAGATTCCAAACTCTCTTCCCTGGCCAAGACCAAAGAGTTGTCCAAGGATGTCAGGGACAAGATTATAGTCCTACCCAAAACTGAAATGGGCTACAAGACCATCGCATTAAACTTTTTGGCATCAACTCCACTCGCTGTGTTGGGAGGAGGAGGAATGCTGCTTATGACGCCAAGAACACCACCTCCACCATCAAACATGGAGGTGGAAACATTAGGCTTTGGGCGTGTTTTGCTGCTAAGGGGACAGGACAACTTCACTGCATCAAAAGGACGATGGACGGGGCCATGTACCGTCAAATCTTGGGTGAGAACCTCCTTCCCTCAGCCAGGGCATTTAAAAATGGGTCGTGGATGGGTATTGCAGCATGACAAAGACCAAAAACATACAGCCAAGGAAACAAAGGAGTGGCTTAAGAAGAAGTACATTAAGCTCCTGGAGTGGTCTAGTCAGTCTCCAGACCTTAATCCCATAGACAATCTCTGGAGGGAGCTGAAGGTTCAGGTTGCCAAACATCAGCGTCAAAGCCTTAATGACGTGGATAGGATCTACAAAGAGAAGTGGGACAAAATCCCTCCTGAGATGTGTCTAAACCTGGTGGCCAACTACAAGAAATGTGTAACCTCTGTGATTGCCAAAAAGAGTTTTGCCACCAAGTGCTAAATCATGTTTTGCGAAGGGGCCAAACACTTATTTCACTCATTAAAATGCAAATCAATTTATAACTTTTTTTAAATGTGTTTTTTCTGGGAGTTTTTGGTGTTATTCTCTCTCTCACTGTTAAAATAAACCTACCATTAAAATTATAGACTGATTATTTCTTTGTTAGGGCAAACGTTCAAAATCAGCAGAGGATCAAATATTTTTGCAGATGGCCAAAGAATCTTGGGAGCTGTAGTTTAGAAATATCTGGAGGCCAGAGTTTGAGATCCTTGGTCTATAACAAACAATTGTCATAGAACAACTCCTTAATTCCAAGTCCAATAACTTAGATGGGTCAAACCACTCATCCTTATTCCCTTCCACACTTCTCCCATACCAGTACGTTTCAGGTACTCTTTCTTTAATGACATGCAACATGCCGATAAGTGTGTACTGGAATTGAGTGCCAGGAGCCTCTGAGAATCATAGCACCATGTAATCAACTAAGAAAAAGATGGCCCGAAGAACACTGTCTAACCAATTACAATATTCTTGAGGCTGAACGACAGCATTAGCGTTCTTTTATTTATTTGTCTTCCCAATTTCAAACTCTGAAAATAGGAGAGAATGATATTTTGGGGTATGAACATGGTAAATGGGGGAAAAGAGAATTTCCATTTGAATATTAAAATCTTTTTGCTGTCATTGCAAGTAACGATAACAAACTCTTTGGCCGTCTGTTCCTTAACAGGACTAAGAACAAAGGGACATCCAGTGAGAACTTTGCTAACCGTACAATTTTTTTTTTGGACTTTAGGAGCAATAGAACTGTATCCAAATGCACATGATGAGATCATTTTATGAAGTTCGGTTAATAGGTGTAATGGGGGCCAGGATATTTTCCTGCATATACTACAAATGTAAGGCTTAAAATACTTTATAAATGTTCACGGTGTTGGATGTTTCCAGCTGACTCCTATTTTATGTTATCTTGCTGACACCTGCTGAGGACCCTTTTTTTTCTTTTTTCTCCAATAAGACCTTTATTTTTATGTTTACTCCTCCCCTACTTTTTGTTTTATTTTTTGTTTTGGCATATACGGGTTGTCTCAGAGTGCCACCGTGGCCTGATGCCCGCATTAGCCCCCCAAGTACCCGGGCCTGGTGTCATTTGTTTCCCTTGGTCTCCCATGGTACTTTGGATTTTCGGGATTACACCACGGACGTCCCAATTCTGGCCTTTGCCATTACCCCTCGTAAAGTTTTTTTTCCTGTCTCCCCTCCCCCTCTCATTATATTAGATGTCTTCCTTTGACTTTTCTTGTGTTTCTTATTTTTCTTCCGCTGAGCTTTTGTTGCTGATTTCATGTGGCCCTGTGAGGCCCTTTTTTTTTCATTATAGGCTGACTTATTTACAAAATAAAATTGTGAATTATAAAAAAAATACTTTATAAATGTTGACCCAAGCTGCATTGCAAATATGAAATCAAGAGGGATAGTGTTTACGTTTGGGGTGCAGCTGGAAATTGCTTTAGTTATGATATATTGCCTAGATGTCTGTTTTTAACTTCCAAATAAAATGCAATTTAAATACAGTAACTATTTCTTTTTATTTGAATATTCAAGAGGACTTAAGATGTATAGCTATGAATTCACCGTGAAAAAGGAAAGTACAGTAAACAGCACAAATCTAAGCATTTAAACTGGTACCCCAGTCACATACCATACATTAAAATTTGCAGATCAATAATGTTCAATATTTGCAATTATAATATTGATAGACAATTTGAGAATGTAAAGCAAATGATTGTTGACTTAATCAAGCAAAGGTGAAAGATCTGAATGTATGTAATCAAAGCTATTTAAGACATTATAGATATTAGATTTCTATGTCTTGATTCTGGGATCTGGATTACTGTATTTCATGACAACTAAATATTTTCAACATGCAAAGCAAAACTCATAATCTAGCTTTTAATATTTGTAATTATGTGATAAGAAAGATGTTAAATTTTAATACGAGGAAAGTCAAAGGTTTAGTTTTCAGTAATTGAAAACATTTTTCACAAAGATTCAAAGACAAGACTATATTTATAAATAGATAGACAATTAATGGGACATTGCATTTTTTAATAAATTCAGTAAATTATACTTTTTAAATATTCATTAATAGTATAATATAAAAAAATTCTCAATTCTAAAAGTCTTTCTCATGCCGTAGAGAATCGATCTTGTGTCCCCTCATTTTCTAGATGGGGAGTGGCTGAAATTTCTTAATTAATAGGAGTCTCTAATTTAATCCTATTGGGCTTTAGTGGCATATTATAAAGGGATTTTGGAGCTGAACAGCTGATCACAATCCTTGAAAATCTATTGAACAGAAATCTATCAATGTACGAGAGGCACTTTAAAGTCAGATGAGTTATGTTACCGTGAGTATTGTCTGCCTATTGTATTACATTTATATAATGTTTTTTCTGAACACTAAACTGGATGTAATTATTTTATTTATCATCCTTATGTGCTGAAAGTACTTTGCATTTTTCATATAAATGTTATCCTTTTCAAGCGAAATATATTTTACATTCTTTGAAAACAAATGTAGTGGAAAAAAGTAAATATTGTTGTTGACAATTTTAAGCTTTAGTACCTATATTAGTTACCTGATGTCACAGAAACCCCATGCTCAGAGACTGTGAACTGTACTAAAACCTCGCCCCTTTGATATTCCCCTCATGAAAGCTATTGGTCTGGTTATGTTTTAATGTTAAAAAAGATGTTTTGTGACATTTCCCCCATCAGAACATAATCAAAATGCCTTTAAGCCTGTCCCTCATGTTCCCTGTGTTTCCTGACCCCAAGGGAAGCCTGTGTTTGAAACCATAAACTGGATTTGAAACCCCAGCCAATCACCATCCAAGGAGCTAGCCAGGCCAAACAATCCCATTCAAGGACTGCACAACATTCACTTCAATGGAAACATCTGCAGAAACTTTAAATCCCGATGCCCCGAAAATCCTTTGCCCCAACAGAGTGCTCTTTTTTTGGGTTAGGGTCCCCCTCGTGGGAGCTGCAGTTGGGGTGAGTTTCAGGAGGGAGCTCCATCGGGAACCCACGTATCTGAGCCTTTCTTGGCCCCAGGGGCTCACACAGCAGCAGCCATGTGGCATCACCTGGGGTAACTGCTACACGCTGCCATTCTAGCCCCAGCCTCCAGATTTTGACGCTTTTTGGACTGTGACACCATAGGGACCCGATCTATCAAATGGTACCCAAGGATTTCAGCTGCTCCCTTGAAATCCCTCCAAACAAGGACCCTTGCTCTGTGTGGCTGGAGATACAGTTATTTACAAGGTATCACCAAGTTCTGTAGCACTGCGCAATGGGAGA
The DNA here is from genome assembly GCA_009667805.1 of Leptobrachium leishanense. Taxonomy (NCBI): domain Eukaryota; kingdom Metazoa; phylum Chordata; class Amphibia; order Anura; family Megophryidae; genus Leptobrachium; species Leptobrachium leishanense. The sequence continues at coordinate 421,358,621 of CM019063.1, read as the reverse complement.
GACAGAACAACCTGATGCAGGACACGCATTGCAGTGCATTCACGGCCATAGACTGCAGAGTGAACGCGCTGCAATACGCCCCAAAGAAGCTCCTGTACTTCTTTGGGTGTAGGACGTTTTACAGTGCGTTCCTGCGCGCTGTAAAATGCCCAGGTATGAACGGGTCCCATAGCAAATAATTGAATTTCCCTGTTTATGCATTTTACAGCGTGCAGGAACGCGCTGTAAAACGCTTAGGTGTGAACCGGGCCTTAAGGTGCTGCCCAGCAGTGTGAGGATTCATATGATGTATTAATTATTCTTCTTACGAAATTGGTTACTTAACCCGTTTGTGTTTGGATTGTAGTATTGTGACATCCAGGGCCCCGGGTGGCGATCGGTTGGGGGGGCCCCGGACGCATGGTGCCGCCAGCTGGCCAAATGCCAGGAGCTCCGGCGGCACCCGGCACAGCTGTGAGTGATCAGGGGGCGGGGTACGGCGTGATGACGCAGATTCTCACCATATACAGTAGCGCAGTACTAGTGCCTAAACGTTGTTGAGCTGGTTTTGTTATAACAACTATTCTCGCTCTGTGCCCTGTCTGGTATATTCCGCTGCTTGTTACTGCTGGTGCGCTTCCATCCTGCCATACACTATTGCGCAGTAATATTTGGGTACACTGCCACTGTCGCGTGTACCAGATTCATATCATTGTAATATTTGACGGCAGGGTCCACCCCTGCACTCTTCCACAATACCACAGAGGGGTTACGGTGTGAATGCACTTTCTGCCACCAAAGGCAAAATATTTGGGTTCACTGACGCCTGTACCAGATTCATATCATTTTAATATTTGACTGCAGGGTCCAACCCTGCACTCTTCAACAAAACCACAGAGGGGTTACAGTGTGAAGGCACTTGCTGCCACCAAAGGCAAAATATTTGGGTGCACTGACACCTATACCAGATTCATATCATTTTAATATTTGGCCGCAGGGTCCAACCCTGCACTCTTCCACAATACCACAGAGGGGTTACTTACGGTGTGAAGGCACTTGCTGCCACCAAAGGCACAATATTTGGGTGCACTGCCACTGATGCCTATACCAGATTCATATTCATATCATTTTAATATTGGACCACAGGGTCCACCACTGCACTCTTCCACAATATCACAGAGGGGTTACGGTATGAAGGCACTTGCTGCCACCAAAGGCAAAATATTTGGGTGCACTGACGCCTGTACCAGATTCATATCATTTTAATATTTGACCGCAGGGTCCAACCCTGCAATCTTCCACAATACCACAGAGGGGTTACAGTGTGAAGGCACTTGCTGCCACCAAAGGTAAAATATTTGGGTGCACTGATGCCTGTACCAGATTCATATCATGTTAATATTTGGCCGCAGGGTCCAACCCTGCACTCTTCCACAATACCATAGAGGGGTTACTTTCGGTGTGAAGGCACTTGCTGCCACCAAAGGCAAAATATTTGGGTGCACTGCCACTGATGCCTATACCAGATTCATATCATTTTAATATTGGACTGCAGGGTCCAACCCTGCACTCTTCCACAATACCACAGAGGGGTTACGGTGTGAAGGCACTTGCTGCCACCAAAGGCAAAATATTTGGGTGCACTGACGCCTGCACAGATTCATATCATTTTAATTTTTGACTGCAGGATCCAACCCTGCACTCTTCCACAATACCACAGAGGGGTTACGGTGTGACGGCATTGTTGCCGACACTAAGGCTAGGGTCAGACGGAAGCATTTTTCCCCACGAACGTGAAAAAGTGCATCCGAACGCATTGACAGATTTTTTCACGGAATGCCAAAAACGGTCAGACGACGCGCATTTTCTGGCGTGATTTTGTACGGATCGTCAATAAAACTCTTTTTGCGTCTGGACGTTATGTAGGCTGGACATTAGCAGTGTCTGACATCTCCTAATCACACACACACGCCGCTATGTCGCAGCTGCGCACTCTGTACGTCAGTACTAGCTGTTCAGCGTTCTCAGAAAAATGCGTTCAAATTCCACTTGCGTTGCACGGCCGGACTTTTGTGCGGCCGTACATCGTATATTGGCCGTCATTGCCCGTCATCTGCTGCTAGTGCGGCCGTAATAATGTGCGCCAGAACGCACGTTAAAAGTGCGCTGGTCTGACCCCAGCCTAAAGGCCCAATTTTAAAGCACCTATTGTAAACCTATTGTATTTAAAGCACCTATCATCCAAAGCCTGCATAAGTTTCACATAATTAACCAATTATAATTTTTAAAAACCTTTTGTCCTTGTTTCCTGTCCACCAGGGCACTACCCAGACCCCCCATACACCTTTTATGGCAAATATCTAGCATATATGCCCTCTAAAAATCATTGAACGTTCGGGTCCCATTACCTTACCGTACATTGAGTTCGGATCGCGTTCGAGATCGAACTCAAACTTTTTGAAATCGAACTGAACACGGGGGCATTCGGCTCATCCCTAGTCAAAACCTGTTGCGTACGACCTGACAATACCACATTGCAGAACCTTACGCCAAACTCGGTAGCTGTGTAGAAGTTGTGGTAGGATTTCTTCCATTATACGAAACGTAGATTATATCACAGAAAGGGGAGCCCAGCACTGATAACCAGTAATATGCAAATTAACGTAGGAATAAAATATTTAATATTAATGTACAAACAGCAAACTTTTTTAACTTTCTTCTGCAATTATTTTTCATATGTCTATTTTTAATACTATTCCTTTTCAAGTATTTTGTTTTTGCTAGTTGGCTCTCCATTTCATCCAGCAGCTAGTGACTTTCATTTAGAAGTTTCAATTAACCCTTTCACTCCGATAAACATATATATGTGTTTTGATTTAAGCAAGAAGCCCATGTTAACACACTTAAATATCTTTTTAATCCAGGAATTATGTCCGGATTTAGATCTCTTTGTGACTGAAAAGAGTGGTTTTGTGCATTACTGCATTCCCTAATGTACAAAGATAACATTCAAAGTAGCTCCAATAGTTGAAAATCCTTATAGAGTAAGGATATCTTGTAGATTGTGCTGCCGCTTCTGCAAGCAGGCAATATTCCCACATATATATATCTATTTATTTTTATTATTGCTTTAAAAACCCACAAGCTGGGCATCTGATATTTTTTGTTTATCTATCTTCAGCACATTTACATATCTGCCTTTATGTCAGACCCCATTCGAACAGGTGCAGGATGAAGACGACCATCTAGCGTGCACAACTTTCCATCCCAACAATATTTCTATAAATAATGAACAAATAAGTGAAAATGTAAACGTACGGTCACAAAGTAGCAACATTTATATGTTTTAACTCTCTCAGAAGTACAATACATTTGGAAACAAGCGTTTTATTTTAAAATTAGGTCTTCGCTATAAATATTATGTTTCAAAGAAATGTTATGCAACTTTGTTGCAATAAAATGGACTTGTAATGTAAGTGTTACAACATTCAATCCTTATGGTGAATACAATTCACAGTCGTATATTTTCTGATGATTGCCTACATTTTTCACCATGCTATAAAATATTTGACGTCTTTTGAGTTCATGTCTATTTATTGTTATTGTATTGCTGACATTTGACATTCACATAAATTGTATTGTGCTGACCTTGACCTTTGACTAATCTTTATTTTCATAATTTGTCTATATTTTTTATGCTCATGGCTTGTCTGCCATTGTGAACTGTTACTATTATCCTGTATGATTTCCTTGACCTCAATAAAAAATAGCACTCCATTTGCTCCAATATCAGCCAATTTATTTCATCAATACAATTTTCAGTCCAGACAACTTGTCTAAATTATAACTTTCTGCTCCAGCACAGCGTGTCCACATTATATCAGGAATAAGCTACAATAAAACAAACCCCTTATCCAGCTGGCAGATCAAAATGATCAACTGCCGAGCTGTGTATCCCCCAGTCTCTTTATTTTAGTGATGTGCATTGCACTCTAAAACCTCTCCCATCCTTTGCAGGCAGGGTTCCTTATCCCGCTAGGGGAAGTCGTTCTTTTGCCATGCTTCACCACTCAAGTCTACTCGTTACAGTTACAAGTTTTTATAAAGCGCTAACAAGTTCCGTAGTGCTGTACAATGGGTGAGAAAGAATAATAAATATAAATACAAGTTAAAATGACAGAACAGTAGGAGAGAGGACCCTGCTCGAGAGCTTACAATCTCGGGGAGAAGGGTGACACACTATGTGAGGGTAAATAGAGAACCTGAAGTAGCGGGGCTCATTTAGGCTGGGTGGGAAGATGATGCAAGAAATAAACAGTGGGGGAACCATGGAGTGAGCTGATAGGCTCCTTTAAAGTAATGTGTTTTCAGAGACTTCTTGAAGTTATGTGCTGATCCCTTTTATCTAATAATTATTGAATATTTATTTATTTATTTATTTATAAAGGGTTTTACCAGGAAGGATACATTGAGATTTCTCTCGTTTTCAAGTATGTCCTGGGTTCAAGAACATTGAAATGTTTTCTCCTCTTTTTGTTTTCTGACATATTCATCATTCAGTGTAGAATAACAAATCTGCCTATAATGATTAATTTATGTTGGATCATAATGTAATGCATCCTGTTAGATAAGGGTTTACTCTTCAGTAATAAAAAAGTATTGAAAATAGTTTAGTGAAAATTCTACGCAAAACGTCCTGACTACTTTTACCTATGAGAATTAGGATGCACATATGGGTAGGACGTTAATGCTTAGCTAGCAGCCAATGAAAGGGGGTACCAGGCACTAAATATCCAGACAAAGAGCACGTTATTTAAACAAGCAATATTTGGGTTGTATGAACAGGCTTTATTAAGCTTACTAAAGGCAATTCATACAGCCAAAATGTCGCTTCTTTATGTAAAGCGCTCTTTGTGTTGGTACAGAGTGCTTGGCTCAACTTTTTTTTTTACTGCCATATTTTGATAAATTTGGTTACTTTTGGGATCCGTAGAGCAGCCAGAATCCAGTGATGTATTATTACACTGTGGGCAATATAACTTAGCCCTTTCGCTGCTGAGCCATTTGACGCCTGTGTGCTGAGCTCATTTTTACCGCTTTTGCTCATCATGTTTAAACGTGTTTTGAAGCCACGTTTTTTTATGCGACCCAGACAAGTTATATATTGTTCTTTCCGGCAGACTCGGCAGATTCATAATATATCATTATTATATGTATACGTCATGACCTGCCTGTATATTATAAAAAAAATGCAATAAAATTAGAATTTTCAATAATTTACAGCGTGTAAAGTGTTTTTTTCTCTTTTTATCATGCGAGCGTTTGCGATTAGCTTTCTATGGGTTGCGCTTGTTAAAAAAATTAGAAATGGGGACTCATTACATTTTTTTGAGGGGAAATTACGTGGTTTTTAGCAAACGCCCCCATAGAAAAAATTATTTGTGCAGCATCATTGTTCACATTATAATTGAAATGGTAACAATATTGCTGAATTAATAAAACAAAACAAAAGAAAATTTTTATTATATTTTATTTTTATTTTTTTACATTTTACGTAGTTACAGTGGCAAGAAAAAGTATGTGAATCCTTTGGGATTACGTGGAGTTTTGCATGAATTGGTCATAAAATGTGCTCTGATCTTCATCCAAGTCACAACAATTTGAAAAACACAGTCTGCTTAAAATAATACAACACAAACATTATATGTTTTCTTGTTTTTATTGAACAGAACATGTAAACATTCACAGTGCAGGGTGGAAAAAGTATGTGAACCCCTAGCCTAATGACTTCTCCAAGAACTAATTGGAGCCAGGAGTGAGCCAACCTTGAGTCCAATCAGTGTGATATTATTGGATGTGTTGCTGAAAGCTGCCCTCCCCTTTAAAAACACACACCAGTTTTGGGTTTACTGGTTTCAAGAAGCACTGCCTGATGTGAACCATGCCTCGCAGAAAAGAGCTCTCAGAAGAACTACGATCAAGAATTGTTGACTTGCATGAAGCTGGAAAGGGTTACAAAAGTATCTCCAAAAGCCTTGATGTTCATGTGTCCACGGTAAGACAGACTGTCTACAAATGGAGAAAGTTCAGCACTGTTGCTACTCTCCCTAGGCGTGGTCGTCCTGTAAAGATGACTGCAAGAGCACAGCGCAGAATGCTTAATGAGGTAAAGAAGAATCCTAGAGTGTCAGCTAAAGACTTACAGAAATCTCTGGCACATGCTAACATTTTTTTTGACACATCTACAATAAGGAAAACATTAAACAAGAATGGAGTACATGGGAGGACACCACGGAGGAAGCCATTGCTATCCAAAAAGAATATTGCAGCACGTTTGAAGTTTGCAAAAGAGCACCTGGATGTTCCACAGCACTACTGGCAAAATTTTCTGTGGACAGATGAAACCAAAATTGAGTTGTTTGGAAAAAACACACAACACTATGTGTGGAGAAAAAAAGGCACAGCACACCAACATCAAAACCTCATCCCCACTGTAAAACATGGCGGAGGGAGCATCATGGTTTGGGGCTGCTTTGCTGCCTCAGGGCCTGGACGGATTGTTGTCATTGATGGAAAAATGAATTCCAGAGTTTATCAAGACATTTTGCAGGAAAACGTAAGACCATCTGTCCGCCAACTGAACCTCCGCAGAGGATGGGTGATGCAACAGGACAATGACCCAAAGCATACAAGTAATTCAACAAAAGAATGGCTTCAACAAAACAAAATACGCCTTCTGGAGTGGCCCAGTCAGAGTCCTGACCTCAACCCGATTGAAATGCTGTGGCATGACCTTAAGAGAGCGATTCACACCAGACATCCCAAGAATATTGCTACACTGAAACCGTTTTGCGAAGAGGAGTGGTCCAAAATTACTCCAGATCGTTGTGCGGGTCTGATCAGGAACCGTTTGGTTGAGGTTATTGCTGCCAAAGGAGGGTCAACCAGTTATTAAGTCCAAAGGTTCACATACTTTTTCCACCCTGCACTGTGAATGTTCTGTTCAATAAAAACATGAAAACATATACAGGGTAATTGAAAGAGATTCGAAAAGTCACCGCACGTTCGGTGACTTTTTGTTCTCTTCAATTCGGTTCCTTTTGTCGATCCCATTTCGGTGACCCTGTGGTGTATTCAGCAAGCACCACAGGGTCCCCAAATTGCAGGGAAAAGTTACCGCAAACCCGACGAAAACTAACCGCAAAACCTGCCGAATGCACGCCGAAAACCCGCAAAAACATCTGGATTAACCCGTCGAAGACGCCGGAAAAACCCGAGCAGGAGCCGATCACACGCAGCGAAGCCGATGGAAAAAGCCGAGACTGCAGACAGAGGGCAGTGAATAAATTAGGAAAACAGTTTGTATGAATGTTTGAAAGTGAAACACTGATAATAAAAAGGGCTGTTACAGAAAAAAGACGAAAACTTTAAAAAAAAATCGGACTTTTAAAAAAAAAAAAAATGCTTAAAATATCCTAAAAAATATAGAAATAAAGAGACTCTTTACTCCAGAATTTTATAATGAACGGTTTATTAGATATTGAATTAAAACAGGAATATTTTTAACATTGAAGTCTATCAGGGTTATCCAAAGAGATTCGAAAAGTCACCGCACGTTCGGTGACTTTTCGTTCTCTTCAATTCGGTTCCTTTTGCCGATTGCATTTCGGTGACCCTGCGGTGTATTCAGCAAACACCACAGGGTCCCCGAATTGCAGGGAAAAGCTGCCCGCAAACCTGACGAAAACTAACCGAATGCACGCTGAAAACAAGCAAAAACATCTGGATTAACCTTCGAAAAACCCGAGCAGGAGCCGAACAGGAGCCGAATCACACAGAGCCGAAGCAGCTGTGACGTAGAGGAGGCAGTGAATAAATTAGAAAAACCATTTGTATGAATCTGGGAAAATGAAACGCTGTTTGCAAAGAAACTACTGAGCGAAAATGTCTGAAATTTTCACAGGAGGTCCGGGGAATGATAATAAAGAGGGCTGTTACAAAAAAAATAAGTAAACTGAAAAAATAAATAAAAAAAAATCGGACTTTTAAAAAAAAAAAAAAATCTGAAAAATGCTTAAAGTATCCTAAAAAATCTATAAATAAAGAGACTCTTTGCTGCAGAATTTTATAATGAACGGTTTATTAGATATTGAATTAAAACGGGAATATTTTTAACATTGAAGCCTATGGGATTCTCCTGAATAAATTTGCCGAATTAAACCACCGAATAGCAGGACATTAGGGGAACCTTTCACTGCTGGTTTGTGTTCTCTGAATAGCCGAAGCAGTGCTTCTCTATGGGGATTTCACTGCCCTCGAACAGGCACCGAACAGGCACCGTATGTTCAGGCAATTCGCCAGGATTTGGCGAATTGCCTGCTCTCTGGATAGCCGAATGGCCAGGAAAGGTAACCGAACGCTGATTTTCAGCGTTCGGTTACCTTTCTCAAGCAATTCGGATCTCTTTGGATAACCCTGTATGGGATTCTCCTGAATAACTTGCCGAATTAAACCACCGAATGGCAGGGCATTTCGGGAACCTTTCTCTGCTGGTTTGTGTTCTCTGAATAGCCGAAGCAGTGCTTTTTTATGGGGATTTCACTGCCCTCGAACAGGCACCGAACAGGCACCAAACAGTACCGTATGTGCAGGCAATTCACCAGGATTTGGTAAATTGCCTGCTCTCTGAATAGCCGAATGGCCAAGAAAGGTAACCGAACGCTGATTTTCAGCGTTCGGTTACCTTTCTCAAGCAATTCGGATCTCTTTGAATTACCCTGATAATGTTTGTGTTGTATTATTTTAAGCAGACTGTGTTTTTCAAATTGTTGTGACTTAGATGAAGATCAGAGCACATTTTATGACCAATTCATGCAAAACTCCACATAATCCCAAAGGGTTCACATACTTTTTCTTGCCACTGTACATAGTTACATAGGCTGAAAAAAGACATGCGTCCATCGGGTTCAGCCTCTCACACATCACCTACTGCTGTTGATCCAAAAGAAGGCAAAAAACCCTGTCTGAAATGCTCGCCAATATGCAACACACTGGGAAAAATGTCCTTCTTGTCCCCAGAACGGCAGTCAGATTTCTCCTTGGATCAAGAAGCTTTTACCCACATATTAAATATTATAACCCTTAACATCTGGGATGTCGGCCAGCTCCGAGAGGGGATCGCGATACAGCACCTGTTGGCACCGAATCGCGATACAGCCTCCTAGGGGTTAAAGATGGCTGCCACTTGGAAGGGCAGGCTGTGCCCTTCCAAACGGTGCCTGCCTTTTTCAGCTGCCCCACACGGATGGGGACGGAGAGAGGTCCAAAGGACCTCCCCCTCCCCTTCAGGCACCTTCCCCACACTAGCGGGGGGTGCCTGTAATAGATGTCATCTCACTAGCGCAATGACGTCTATTGTCCCTGCCAGGGTGCCGAATGCTGGGCTGACATCCGAGATGTCAGCCCGCACCGGGGGGTGCAGCGATCGTCCAGAATCCGCACGTCCATAGCACAGGAGAACCACTTGGTTGGACGCGCCGTGCGCGTCCTTAGCAGACAAGTAGTTGATGCTCAGATATTTTAGCGTTAACACTAGCTTAAGTGAGTTTAGTACATGCCCCCATATCACATTCCGAACGTTAGCGCATCAGGGATTGGTCTCGCTTCCGCGAGCTACTGTACTTTGCACACCTTATACTTAGCATGGGTAGCGCACAGAGTAATAACGTTAGGATTACAAAGTTCTAACGCTAATTAGCGCACCGCTGCGGCTAATTGAAACTTTAACCACAGTTAGAAGCTGGTGCCAACTGATTCCGCTTCAACCGAATCAGTCAGCACAGCTGTAAACCCACCAAAAAGTAGATACTCACCTCGCTTCTGGCTGCCGGGAGCAGAGTGTGACTGGGGACAAATAGTCCCCAGTCTCCCTCCACGATCACTCCATGGACCTGCACGATCCCACGAGAGCGAGATCTTGCAGGTCAAGTGACCCAGCAGCACAACCCTCCATGGAGTCCTATGGACTCTAGGATGTGATACTCCCATAAAAGGATGCTGAAACTGGGCACTAATGAAAAACCTGCAGGTGCAGGTTTTCCACCTTAGCGTCCCCGTTTTAGCAGTAATTTTGTAATATAGCCCTCCATATGCTGAACTGTGTGCAGAATGTCTAACAGCAATAAATATATAGCTAGATTTGTGGATACAAGGTGAGGGCATGAACCAAAGCCAATAGTAGTCTGTGACTGTGCCAAGGATTAAGAAAAAAAAGCCCTCTAGTGTATCTTACAAAATTTCCTTGTAATGTATACATTCTTCAAAAACAGTTCTTTCATCTATGGTACTAAGCGTTTTCCTTCCATTTTGTCTCCTAGGCATGATTAGATGCTGTTCTATATTGAAAAGGTGGCATACTTCTCCAAATCCTATGCTTCTAAGATGTCATATAAAGGAGACATGTTATACTCTGTTTACAACTGCTGGAATGCCTAATTAGATTGCTTTGGAAATGTTTTGTCGCTGGAGTTGCTATATCATAGGAAGCTGTCATAGTTCACTAAAGTCACGGAGGACAACAAAGCAGAATCTGGATCTCAAACATCAACATAATTAGCAAGCCTGTCAAGTAGGGATGTGCGTTTCGGGTTTCGGAATTTCGGAATTTTCACGAAATTTCCCAATTCGTGCATTCGGATTCGACTGATTTTACGAAAATATTCAGATCCGAAAACAGCAGATCCGAAAACATTTACGAACCGAAACGAAAATGTGTTTGGAATTTTCGAATGGACTAGAAATGTGTAAAATCGAAAATCATTTTCGTTCCATTCGTAATTTCGGCTCCATTTCAGTAATTTCGGACAACGTATTTTTTGGTTATATCGCTGATTCTGTAATTTTGTATCATTCCCATCTCAATGTATCCTTCTTGTAAAACATGAGAAATCTCAATGTATCCTTCCTGGAAAACCAGAGAAATCTCAATGTATCCTTCTTGTAAAACATGAGAAATCTCAATGTATCCTTCTTGTAAAACATGAGAAATCTCAATGGCAGAATTATCGTATCGACAGAATTATCGTATCGACAGAAATATCGGATCCGAAAAACCATTAGTTTACGTCAAAACGAATAGACACTTTGAAACGAGGAGAACAGACGTTCCGAAAAACACGAAAATTTCCGAAATTACGGAAAAAGTCGATACGAAAAACGAAACGAAAACGAAATGAACCGAAACGGAAATCGGCCGAAACGAGCCGAAACGAGAATTTACAAAATACGAACGAACCGAACCGAATCGAACCGAAAAAAAAGTCTACTGTCAAGCATGAGATGCTAGAGGTCTTCTCTTTCGGATTGGGAAGTCAAAGACTAGATGGTGGCTTCACCTTGTAACCATGACAAATACGTATTTTAGAGCAAAGGAGTTATTCACAAAACAGCAAACTTGCCACCGAATAGCACCGAATGGTGAATATCACCCTATGGTGCAATTTCGTGGCAGTTCGTCTATTCACTAAAATGTCAATTCTTCAAATACTGGCAAATTGACAGCGAAATAAAGTGCTGTTTGCCGCATATCACTATCAGCGATCTTTGGCACCAGTGAAATTGTTCCATAGAGAAGTAATGGTCCTTCTATTCACAGAATGCAAAACTGCACCAAAATGTCAGTCAAATGTCCTTATTTTTGGTGTTTTTCAGTTCGACAGGTTAAAACAGACGTATCCCATAGGTTTGAATGTAAAGAAATATCATTTTTATTTATTTAAAAACAAAAACATTTATTCTTTTCATTTTCAACAATGGTATTTTTATTCATTTGTTTTTTAGAACACCTTTTTATATTATTAAGACCAAATTTTTGTTTCTCAACTTTTTTTAAAGGCATCTTTTTTATTCTGTAACAGACCTTTAAATTATTTTTTAATGGAACTTTTTTTATTAAATAAATTTAAATTTTTAATTTTAATGCATTTTTATCAGTTTAAACACCTATTAGGAAAATAGGAGAGTTCTAAAGGGTTTTATTTCGGCAGTTCAGAGGTCTTCGGCAATCTTCGGCAGCCAGTTCTGTGGTGCTCACAACTCCATCTTCGGTGCACTACAGTGACCCTGCAATGAATAGTGAATTCTCAGAAGGGTCGGCAAAATGGAATCGCGGAAGCTCACCGTAGTGCACCCAAGTGCAAAGCACTGAAATGTCACTGATATTTCGGTGCTTTGTGAATAACACGTTAAGAGTAGGGATGTGCGTTTCGGGTTTCGGAATTTCTGAATTTTCACGAAATTTCCCGATTCGTGTTTTCGGATGCGGCCGAATTTCCGAAAATTTTTAGATCCAAAAATGGCAGATCCGAAAAGTTTTCCAAGCCGAAACGAAATATTTTCGGAATTTTCGAATGGACTTGAAATGTGTCAAATCGAAATTTATTGCTTTGAAACGAGAACAGACTTTCCGAAAAAAAGAAAATTTCCGAACTTACGAAAAGTCGATACAAAAAACGAGCTGACACGAAAATACGAAAAATGGTCGAAATTCCGAAAACATGTACAATTCCGAAAAACAAAAATTTCCGAAATCACGAAAAGTCGATACAAAAACAAGCCAAGTGACACGAAAATACGAAAAATGGTCGATATTCCGAAAAAAAAAGTACCCGAAAAACGAATTGAGCCGAACCGAATCGAAACAGAAATCTGTCGAAACGAGCCGAATTGAAAAGTTTTAAAATCCGAAAAATCGAACCGAATCGAACCGAAAAAAAAATCGGTGCACAAGCCTAGTTAAGAGTCGAAAACATGTTGAAGTTGTTGAATGCATATTAGTTTAACGCTCATTAAGAACATATATGAGAATAATAAAAGGCAAGAAAAGTGGTCTTCTGGTAGAACATTGAGAGATTTGTTACGGTAGAGTAGAGAAATAGAGTATGCAAGAGTTACCATTGAAAAATCAATGGGCTCTATTACATTCTTTGCGCAAAAAAGATCGCACAGCGCGTTAATTTGTGCGCAAAGTGTTAAACGTTAATGCGTGCCTAAATTAACACTGGTATTACAATCTGAGCGCATTTTTTCGGCCGTCAAAAAATAAAGCGCGTAAAAAAGGCGGGCAAAAACGCGCGCGCATTAACCGTGCGTGCAGAAATCGGTGTGCGGACTGTTTTTTCACGCAATTCAGACAATTGGAATTAAGAACCACAATTGTCTCCCATTAAGTATTTGCACCTGTCAAAATCAATCTGCACATATATGCCGCAACTTCTCAATTTTATTGTTTGGGTATGTGTAGAATGTATAACTATACTGTGCTGTATTTTTTTTTTGGGGCTGGTGTATTTGGTTTTGGCCAGAACGTTCAGATTTGCCATTAACACCAGCTTTTAAAAGACATTATAATTATACGCGCAAATGCTGTGCGTTAAATTTTGCGTATAGATTGTAATACCATCCGCGTACCAGCGCACAAACGCATTTGTGCTCACAGTGTTAAGTATAGGACGCGCGCAGTACAGTACGCTCACGCAGTGTTTGCGCAGGTTCACCCGCGGTAGACGTTAACGTGCATTTTTTGCGCGGGACATTGTAATACGACATTCAGCGCAAAGGGCTTTGCCCCTCGCGTTAATGCGTTTTTGCGCACGCGTTAACGTTTGTGCGAACAATGTAATAGAGCCCAATATTTTTTATATGGGGGATATTATTTTTGACTTTTTGTGGTAAGCGGGATTGGTGGACCAGTGTGAGGTTCACTTTGTATCCTGTCATTTTTTGCCATTTTTTTAATGAAAAATGGCATCTGGATTGATATAAAGTAAAAGAGATTAATTTTAATTCTGCACAAATTAAGAGATATTGATAGAATTATGTGATATAGGTGGTGGAACATACCAAATTAGACTAAAGTTTTCCACAACAAATTTTACAGTTAGAATAAAACAGAAGAGGTTATTCACTAACCCCCGAATTGGCCCCCTTTTCCACCCGAGAGTGAATTTCACCGTTACGTGCAATTTGGGCCAATTCATCTATTCACTAAGCTGTCAATTCGCCAAATGCTGGCGAATTGACAGTGAAATACGATGCAATTTGCTGCTGTTCACCGCAATTCGGCAGCACCGAAATTGTCCCATTGAAAACTATCATGTCTGTTCGCAGAACTTCACTGAAATTCCAGCAGAATGCCCTGATTTTCAGTGTTTCCGTTTGAAAGGTTTAAACAGGCGAATTATATATTATTCAATGTAAAAACATAATATCTTTTTTATCTTTTTGTAAAGACAGTTTATTCTTTTCATTTTCAGCAAAAACACTTTTTATTATTTTTTTAGAACACCTTTGTGTATTTTCTAGATAACGATTTTATTTTTCTTATTTTTTTATTTTGTAACAGACCTTTTTTTAAATGGCTTTTTATTATTTGGACACGTTATATTGATTTATACTCCTATTAGGAGAATAGAAGACTTCTTTTTCTTTTTTTTGTAGTTCGGTGGAATTCGCCAATTCGGTGGTTATCGGTGCAATTCGGCAGTTTTCGCCGACGTTTAATAACTGCTTTGGCGACTCCAATTTTGGGAAAATACTGTAACCATTTGCTAACTAGTGAATTCACTGTATTTCCGGTAAAAAGGAATCACTGACATCCAGCGAAATGGGCCAAAACACACAGTATAGTGAATAGACCCTATAATTTATACAAAAAAATCAAATCCTGGGACCTACAGCCTGTTACAGCCAAGCAGACAAGTGAGATGTACAGCTCTTCCAACAGATCATCTGTGCAAATATTTATCCTTGGGACATTTCAAGCTGCTGTACTCCTTTTTCATTTTCTCCAACATACTCATATTTTTTCACAAGTGATCTCGGTCTTTCTGAAATGATTTTTTTTAACTAAAGTGTGATTATTTATTTTTATCATTTCAAAATTAATTGAATTATTATTATTATTATTAATAATCTTTATTTTCAATTGTTTGATACAGTTATAACACTATCTTCAGAGTAAATTTTAAATACCATCTACCCTTAAAAAATGATAGTCTAGGGTGACTGGCAACATATTGATCAGGCGGCTTCAAAAACCAATATCAAGAGACTATATTAAAACAAACAGTAGAAGAGAGCAAGAGAACAAGGGTGACACATAGAGGGCAAACTACACTGATTAAGACAGCAGAGAAAAAATAAAAGTTGCTTATAACAGGCATCGTTGAAACAATTTTGTGGTTTCTTTATTGTCTTTCTACCCTTTGGCATGAATTTGAACTGATGAGAACCCAATGTTCTTCCACCTGTGCCACTTAATCTAATATTTGGCAGGCTTAAATGTGTGCTTTGGAGAACAGACTTGCAATGCAGACATTTGATGCATGCAAACTGCATTACACACTTATCACAATGGGTGTTCCCAAATCCCAAAGAGATCCGGCCGATGTTGACTGATGTTCTTTACTTAAATAGTGCAGAGACATGCTTTCAATCAGGAATATCTGTATGTGCTAATTAGCATTATGTATAAATCTTGGGGAAAAAAAACTATCTAGTTCTTACAGAAAAATGGCAAAGAGTTGTGTATATATGTTATACACAGTGTTTATTTCATGTTCGGAAGCATTTAATCTTTTTTTTAATGTTATGTGAAATTCGGCAGTATACTTTTTTTTTTAAATATCATTTTTTTTATTAGTTTTGCATAGAAATACAAACAATAAATGTGAAGGGCACAGAAAAAGAAAATAGGGGAAAAGGGGGAGGGAACATTGCAACCAAACAAGTAGTAGCATTGTATACATTGCAATAGAGACATATATAACATTAGGAAATCCGTCTAACATTGTACATATCCCAATTAGACCAGTGATCTGGTTTCGTACGTGAAATGCCAGCATTATCCCCAGCCATGCCATCTAGGAGCCTCAACGCATGTAACCACGTGGTAATGTCTTTTAAAGTAGGAAGAGTGGAGGACTTCCATCTAGCAGCGACCAAGGTCGTAGCCACCGACAGTACGTGGGACAAGGATTGTTTCTGTAATCGGGTAAGGGAATCGGGCAGTATCTGGAGTAGGAGAATTTCTGGGAGAGCAGGAACCTCGGAGCCCACTACTTCAGAACGAAAGTGGACGACAGAGATCCAGAATTGAGTAATTAATCTACAAGACCACCATATATGAAAAAATATACCCGTTTTCTCTCTACATCTCCAGCACACTGCCGAGACCTTGTGATTAAAATGGTGTTCCCTATCAGGAGTAATATACCATCTGTATAATATCTTCTTCCTAGCTTCCGTCAAAGATATAGGCAGTATACTTTTTTTAAAAAAATTCTATCCTTCAGTGATTTTTAAAGAAAAGGTGTAAAAGAAAAAAAAATGCACGATATTACAATGGATTCTGTTTTGCTGCCTTTCAGATCTGTCATAGATGAAGCCTTGTGTTTCAGGAAGTCATTTTTAAAGATGCCATGTGAAAATCTCAGCACCAGAGGACCTTGAGTCGTCAGTGCCTGGGGTATTTGGGAGCTGCTCCAGCATTAATAAACACCACTAAGATTGCAGATGCGAATGCAATCTTAAAGAGCGCTATAATTTATTTCCATTCATTGCAGAACATCTGACATCATAAACAGGAGTAGAATGCTTTAACCGTATCTGAAACCTAAAGGACAGGCTCCTGCTTAAACTGGACATTTGCACAGGTATTTTACTGAAACAGTCCAGGCAGTTATCCCTTTTGTACACGGTGTTGATATTAAACATTAAATATTATCATTAAGGGATAAAACAAACCAACATATTTTTTTTATAAGCTAAAAGTACTAAGGCCTGTTGACAAAGCAAAGAAATGGTGTCAAAAATAATTTCAAAACCTTTTGACCTGCAAGGTTTAAGAGAATTAGGCACAGATTCTTTGCAGTAAGCCTCTTAGTGACAAGAAATATGGTCTATTGCCAGCCGTTTTGATTGACATTGGTGTTTGTAGATTCAGCTGCTAATACAGTATGCTCTCTCTATACTCCTACTTGGTAAATATAGAAGACTATTTGTCACCTGGGTCCTTGGATTATGCATAAGTGAGACAATGTGGCTAAAGATCTCACAACAGAAGAGAAATAAAAAGCAAAACGACATAAATCATAAGACAAAGCTATTCATGCGAACCGAAAAAAAAAAAAAAACCTTGCACTTAGAGGTCATTTTCGTAGAGGTCAGTTAGAGAAAGGGTGAATTCTACCACAAGACGTACGCAAAGTGGAAAACATTTTTTCCAGGCCGTCCATAACCACGGGATCGGACATGATGTGTATCAAATTAAGATTTAATACAATGAGAGGGGTTTTGTGTAAAGTTCTTTAAGTGAATTTCAGCTTAGTTTGTTTACTCGTATAAAGCTTATGATGTTAAGCTCTTGAAATGACATATTAATTACATGACACAACTCTTAGATTAAACAATGGATCAAGCCTCGGAACATTTACCCTTCTTTGTATTAAACTTTATAAAGATGAATTAGGTTGGAACACTTACCATTATTGTGTTGGATGTATGACTGAAGTGGTATGCAATTAAACGCTGCCAGTGCCTAACTGGTTTGCATCTAGACACAAAAATGTTAATTACAGTGTATGTATTGTTGGATCAGTATGTATCCTGATCTACATTTGGATGTCATTGGAGAAATGTTTCGGTACCTGCTCTATCACTTGAAATGATACAGTTGTAGCTACAGCTCTGCAGGGGGGACTAGGGCCTATCAATAACAGGATCTTGATCAGCTTCCCTATGTCACATGTGAACTTGGTGAGGACATTAATATAGAACATATTTAGTTGGTAGAATACTTATTGAATAGACAGAACATTTACAGCTGGAGACAAACGGAGCTAATGACCAAGTGATTGGATATACTTTGAGTCTCTTTAATATCTTTTGTATAGATAGTTTTATGAGGGTGATACTGTGGACACCTTTTATAGTATGTGTGGAGGTTGGTGCCTTTAGGTGGAGGTCTGAGAAACCATTGCATTTTAGATTTATATTTTAAATTCCAACCCCAGTTTAGTTCATTTGCCTCTACTTTGTGGACACCGACTTTATCATTTTGCAACCTTTGAATGTCTCATTACTTTTATTTCACCATTATCAAGTGCAGTTAATAAACTACTGATCTACATCTATGAATTATCATGGCAATAGATCACCGTCTTCTTGAAATACAGTGCACTCCACTAATATTGGTAAATATGAACAAAGAAGGCCGTGAAAAATTCTCTTTATTGTTTAACCTTTGTATCTTTTGACCTGAACCCCATTGAAAACCAGTGGGATGAACTAAAGAACATAGTCCACCAGTGATGATTTGGAAATTTGAAGGCTCTGCAGAGAATCTGTATGGAGAAATGGTCTACGATCCCTTGCTATGTAATTTCCAACCCCATCAGGCATTACATGGGAATGATCAGAGCTGATATCTTGGCAGAGGGAGCTAGCACAAAGTATTGACTAAAAGGGTGCCAATACTTTTGCCATATTTTTAACATAAATATATTTTTCGGATGTACCTGTGTTGTGTTTGCAATTGTTTGACACCCATGAGAGCAGAGTGTGCTTGTGTATTTTTGAACGAAAGGTTAATGAATAATGAGAATTTTTCACAGCCTTCTTTCCCCATGTTTACCAATATTATAGATGGTACTGCATATTCAATCCCACCTTTATATCTAGATGTACAAATGCTCTTGCACAGTTACTAGAGCCATAACATAAGTTTGCGTTATTTCTCAATATGGATTTACTCTTACCTTGTAGTACAACACCTGAATCCTAACAATTGAGCAGTAGCTCTATCCATACAAATAACCTGGTGCTTCTATTCCTGACAGTTACTGTAACATTAGAATAATCCTCTAGGACTGCAGTCATGCCTGGTTTTCAGAAATACACTTAGCACATTGCTCAGTGACACACAATATTATTTTTTTATTACACTTTAATTAGATAAAGCCTAAAACTCTAACAGAATTAGGGCTCACAAGGACCATGTTTGACACCTCTGATCTGGGTATATCATGCATCTCCACTAAATGTCAATAGATACATAATCTGACCTGGCTCTAATCTGCTTTTAAAGCCATAATCCTGGTACACTATTAATTTCAGTAAAGGCATAGAATACTAACATTTGTAACTTCAATTCAGAGAGTATGTGCGTTATGGCAAGAAAAATACTATCCAAACGTTCATTTTAATCATAGTTCTATAGTTAATGCTGAATATAATACTTTAATGTAACAATGTAAAGGCTGGGTCACCATACTCAGACCTTGAGGAATATAAAATAAGATTGAAGCAATATGGAAACTCCACTATATGCTTGATTGTAATATAGGCCTATCCTGTCATGAGTATTTTAAAACAGTGAATTCGTTTTCAGTAAAGGCATACATGAATCATGGACTAAACTGATCTTATCTGCAGGATATGACCTGAACAAACCAACAATAGCAGCTGCATGCAAGATGAGATATCAAACAGCACCACAAGAATAGCAAGGGTCTATTGTGATAACTCATAAATTACAGTCAGCATCATTTTGAAATGATGTACCTAGTTTGGCCTACCTTTGGGATTTAATATTAAACTAAATTAAATTTTATACATTAACTTATTGTTTTGTTTTATTATTTATCAGTTTTATCTGGATGACAGAAGGTTATTCTACACTAAGTATTACACAGGATGGAGTTATCACAACTTATTTCAAATGGGGTCTGCATTATTGGTACACAGGCAGAAATGGTCAAAATGGTCAATGTGATAAATATATATATATATATATTAGAATGGTCAGATCTCCTGCTTAATGGGATTTGTAGTGATCATAGTGAGAGTATGAGGCTGGGGTCAGACGAGCGCACTATGTGTGCCAGGACTGATGTACCTTCCAGCCAGCCACATGCTGTTGCGTGTGCGCGAATTGCGCACTAGGAGGCGCGTTGACGGTGCTGCAAAGCGCAATCCTCCATAGGAGGATCGAGCCTTGTAGCTCTGAGTGCACTAACTGCGCTCAGCGAGGTGGCCAGATGGGCGTCAGAGTGGAAGGAACATCCACTCTAATGGACGTTCCTTCCACTCTTACTACCACTCGTCTGACCCCAGCCTCAGCAAAGCAGCTTCCAAAATACCAATAGAATGTAAAAATAATATCAGTATGTGACATAATGCCTTTGTATGGAAATTACAGGATCACCTTGTATCTGTACTGTACAGGTATTTTCAGCAATTATACCCCCCAAATCGTATCCTTATACAGCAATGGGTCACCACATAGCTCTCCCTGCATCCTGCCCTCTTCCTGGTTGTTTCAATAATGCAAAAGGATTGTTGAACATTTTATTACTGTGCAGGTGCAAAAAAAAGATGTCCAATAGTGCCAAGAGCTCAGAGATGAAGGAAACAAGTGTGTCAGCCATCTACTGCTCAGAAATGTCTGGTCAGAAGTGGTCTTCATGGAAGAATTGTGGCCAAAAAGGCATACCTGTGATGTGGAAAGAAGTTCAAGCAACTAACTTATGCACATGACCTGGGTGTAGAAAATGTCAGCACTGATGCTTTGGAAGCATGAGTAAAATTTTGAAATATTTGGCTATAGCAGGAGGATGTTTATCCCCAAAAGCCTGGACAGCAGTATCAGAATGTGTCTGAAGGCAAACATGATGGAGGTTCCTTTCAAGTTTGATAATTATCCTTATACAGAACCATTAGGGAGGCATGTGATAGGCCCAAAATGTGTTGCACAACAGGACAATGATCCTATACATACACCTAAAGTAATTAAAAAATCTATGGTAAGGAAGAATGAGTACTCACTCTTGTTGCCAGCGGTTTACACATTAGTGGCTGTGTGTTGCGTTATTTTGAGGGAAGAGCACATTTACATGGTTATACAAGCTGTACACTCACTACTTTACATTGTAGCAAAGTGTCATTTCTTCAGTGTTGTCACATGAAAAGATAACACTCACCGCAAAACCCAGCGAACGCACACTGAAACCCGCAAAAACATCTGGATTAACTCTGCTGAACACGCCGGAGAAACCCGAGCAGCCACCAATCACAGCGCAGAGCAGTAGCCTGAAAAAGCCAGCGCCGCAGACGAATGGAGTGAAAAAAAAACCAAACAGTACGCTTGAATGTTTGAAAAGTGAAACTCTGTTTGCAAAGAAACTACAGAACGAAAATGTCTGAACTTTACATATAAGATCCAATGAATGATAATAAAAAGGGCTGTTACAGAAAAAAGAAAAAACAATTTTAAAAAAACCGCAAAAAATCCAGAAAAATGCCTAAAAGATCCTAAAAAATCTATAAATAAAGAGACTTTTTACTGCAGAATATTATAATCAATCATTTATTAGATATTGAATTAAAATGGGAATATTTTTAACATTGAAGCCTATGGGAATCGCCTGAATAAAAATAAACCTGTCGAATGAAACCACCGAACAGCAGGGCAATTCGGCTACTTTTCACTGCTGTTTTGTGTTCTCTGAATAGACGAAGCATTGCTTCTCTATGGGGATTTTACTGCCCTCGAACAGGCACCGTATGTGCAGGCAATTCGCTAGCATTAGGCGAACTGCCTGCTCTCCTGATAGCCGAATGGCCAGGAAAGGTAACCTTACGCTGAATTTCACTGTTCGGTTACCTTTCGGCCACAATTCGGATGTCTTTGAATAACCCTGTATATAAAATATTTACAAAAATGTGATGGGTGTACTCACTTTTGTGAGATACTGCATATACAAACTAAAGTGACTTTTATTTCAGCTAAATATTCTATTCAATTTACCTATTTGCATATGTATGTTTCCTATGTAGTGTACAGACATAAAATAACATTTAAGATCTAACCAAGAATGTTCATGCTTTCAGTCATTTTTTCCACTGCTTTCAAAGTTTTAGGTTAAAGCTAATGGCTATGCGTGTCTATTTCATCCTGCTAGAGAGCCTCCAAATCTAGGATACTTACAATGGCATTAATATAAGCTTCTTTCATCTATCAATTTGTTAATTAGCAGAGAAAAAAGTGATATTTCTTTCTCCATCCAAAGTATTGCTGCTGTATGCTAAAGACTCAGTTATAAATAATAATATAATTTGCAAATAATTAGTTTGCTTCCTAATATTAAAAAAGAATCAGTGCTCAGGGATGGATAACGTTGACTTATACTCATAGCAATGTAGTTACAAACGAGAATTTCAGATGCATAAACAGTATGATTGACACATGCTGCTATGGAATGGTCAACTTGTCACTCTGTTAATCCATATTTGGCTGTGAAATGTATCAAAAGGAATATTTTCATTCAAGTTTTTTGCAAGGTGACTGTGCATGGTACCTCGGGATCTTGTCCTTGCTTCTAAGTCTCTGGGTTCCACCAGCAGGGAAGATGCTATGGATTTCTGTGTTTGCTGCTGGGAATTGCTGAGGTCAACTGTTTTTTTTTTATTGAAAAAGTTGGGTTTATTCAACAAAAAACACAAGTTAGTCAAAGGAGGACCACATGACGCAGCACGGGTCCAACAAATGCAGCCGTGATTTAACATGGTCCCGGTTTGTGACACAGCACAAGCATATAAAACACCTGTGCATTACATCACAGGATAAGGGGATACTGTGACGCAGCACAGACACTCAAAGTACTGTGATAACAGCACAGCCCCACACACGAGGAATGTACCAACCCGACTAACCGCAACGAAAAATAAATATGGGATGCATCCCTTTCATTCACACACAAGACATGCATCCTGGTGTTTCTAAGTCTAAAGGGACCGGGTACCGCTGTACTGGTGTGAATCAACTTTATTAGCACCAGTCCCGATCCCCTGACCATAAGTGACTAACTAAACTAGGCATCGTGAAAATCTACTGCACCAGGTAGCGCAACAGAGAGGTGAACCGCTTTTATTAACGCCAGTCCTGGTCCCTGTCTAAAGAAGAAGGATGGAAGAAGAGGGGGCGGGTTGGGACAAGAGTGGGAGACGGGGTGGAGGGGGAGGGGGAGGGAGGGGTAAAAGTGCACATAAAAATACAATAAATGAAAAATGGAATCAAGGATCCTCTTCTTCTTTATCTTCTTCCTCGTCATCGTCGTCCTCATCTAGTCTTCTTCTCCTGCCGAAGCTGTCGATGTTAGCATACTTGCCCAGCATGCTTCGAATCAGTCTCACGCAGTCTCTGATGGTGACGTTCTCACAGCGCGATACCATGTTGTTCCGGGCGAACCACAGGGCGTCCTTGACACAGCACATCAGGCACCACACACGCGCGAAGGCGGCCTTGGTGTGTGTGCCATGGAAGAGCCATTAGAGCGACGTGTGATACGTCATCGTCACAACTGGAACATATTCTCTGAAGTCCGGTTCTAGAGTGGTCAGTAGTGCCTGAGCGAAGCAACAGTCCCAGAAGGCATGCATCACCGTCTCCTCGTGCACCACACAGTGGGGGCAATGTCTGTACCTGTACAGGCCCCTCGAGTGCATGAAAGTCCTGAGGGGCAACCCTCCCTGGATCGCTATCCATGCTAAGTCTTTGTGTCGGTTGGTTAACCTGTCATAAGCCACATTTTGCCTTACCAGGCGGCATGTGGCCCCAGGCAACCCGCCGACCGACTCCTCCGTGTCTTGGGCTCTCAGCAGCTTGTAGATGACAGACGGCTTCCACAAGTTCGGGTTCACTCCCTCCAGCTGGAACTCCCGTACGAACTTTCCGATGTCCGAGTAGAACCAGGGCGCTGTCAAGTTGTACGGGATGGAGCTGTCCCACTTCTTCCAGCCGAGAGTCCGGAGAATCGGGGCCAGGAAGAAGAGAGACATGGAGCGTCCTGCCGAGCCCTGCCCGTCTGCTCCAAAGATTTGCTGCACACAGTTACATACAAAGATGATCCTCAGCAGGGTAGGGATATCCAGGACACCCCGGTTGCAGGCCCAGCATAGGCCCCAGAATTGGCTCCACCAATATGACGGCCAGCCCGCGGCACGTGTCTATGACCTCACTGGTGTCTCAGGCAGGGGGAGGAGCTCTATGGGTATATAAGCACAGAAGTCCATTCAGTCCTCGCTCCGCTATTGTAGCAGTTCCCCGTGTTGGTTCTCCCTTCTCAGTTATCCTTGCCTTCCAGTGTATGACCCAGAACTTGACCCCAATCTACGTGTACTGCTGTTATCCTGACCCGGCTT
Source organism: Leptobrachium leishanense (assembly GCA_009667805.1). Classification (NCBI taxonomy): domain Eukaryota; kingdom Metazoa; phylum Chordata; class Amphibia; order Anura; family Megophryidae; genus Leptobrachium; species Leptobrachium leishanense. The sequence continues at coordinate 421,334,384 of CM019063.1, read as the reverse complement.
GTGACCCCGACTTTGAGTACCCCTTCAAGTCCTTGGTCTCCCTGCATCCTGTACCTGGGATCCCTGACACCTTCTCTGAGCAAGTCCGGCATGCGACCCTCCACCAGCATCTCATAAGTTCCAGCAGGTCCGGGCCCACCAGGTCCCACAGCGTCACGTAAAGATCAACTGGGAGATCATTGGAGCCTGGGGTCCTGCCTTTCCTAAAGGAGATGACGGCTGAGTGATGCTCATCCAAGCTAAGAGGGGCATCGAGGGACAACCGACCTTCATCCGTAACCTTCCGTGTGAAGCCTGACAGCAGTCTGTTGGCGGCTTCGGGATCCGTAACCTTCTTGGAGTAGAGGTCACTGTAGTAGCCGTGCACTACTCTAGTGACACATTCTCGGCCCTCTTGCAACTTTCCGTCCGAATCCTTAAGCTCAGACAAAGGAGTGATGGCTGAATGGAGCTTTCTGAAGAAGAAGGCTGAGGTCAACTGGTAGTTAAGGTACAAGGAATTTTCTTTTTAGTGCTTGAAACCAGGTAGTGAATGGGGATTTCAAGCACAGCAAACACCAGGGGCTTGCCTGCTTCACAATTGGTGGGAACAGGTAAGTCCAAGGGGATGTTGGGTTTCTTAGGAGGTCTCCCTGGGCAGGGAGATGTCAAATGTCCAGGCTCTCCACAGGAAAAGCATAACTTAGCAGCTTGCCTCTTGGCATGTTCCACAGAGGACAGTAGGCCACGGCTCTCTTTTTTGAGTGTAGGAATGCACCCCCTAGGTGAGGAGTCCCTTAGTCTTTGCAACAGCTCATTCATCAGAGTAGCTAGTTGCTTAAACAATTCGTGGAATGTTTTCTGGATTAACTCCATGATGACCTGTACACTGTGGGCTCATTGATTATTGGCTTCAGCATTCTGTCAGGATGTACAGGGGGATTCTGGACAATAGTTCTCTCTGCCCAGTGAGACCTCCTAAGAAGCCTAACACCTCCTTGGACCTACCTGTTCCCACCAATTGTGAAGCAAGCAAGCCCCTGGTGTGTGTTTTGCTTGAAAACCCCTGCACTTCCTGGCTTCAAGCATCAAAAGGAAAATCCCTTTGTACCTACAGTATCAGTTGACCTCACCAGCGGACCTCAGCAACTCCCAGCAGCAACCACAGAAATCCATAGCATCTTTTCTAGTGCCTCAGTCCCCCCTTCCCAGTCTCCCCTGTATATCAGTCTCACCCTTGTCTCCTCTGTGCCTCAGTTTTGCCCCGGTCTCCCCTGTGCTTCAGTCTCGCCCCGCTCTCTCCTGTGCCTACTTTTCTCTCATCTATATATATATATATTTCTGTGATCCTTTATTTACATCTGCTGCCCGTTTAATTTTTAACTCCAGGAAATCCTTATTTCTACTCCAATACCTGTCTCCTCCTCCTTGTATCACTGCAAGTTGGGCTCGAACCCCTCGTACACCCTGACAGGATCTGAGTATATGCACATTAACATCCACTGAAAGTATGCGTTAATAATTTTGCTTGTGAAATATAAACATTATATTATTACCTCAATCTGAATTTGCCTCCTTTTGTGTAAGTGGCAGAATGACGTTAATTCAGTCTTCGAACGTAATGTTTGCTTGTTCTTAGCATTTGCTAGGATGTTGTAAATTTTTCTATATACAGTTGTGTTCAAAATTATTCAACCCCCAATGCTGTAAAGGGTTTTAGGGAATTTAGTGTACATTTGTAATTGTATTCAGAAGGAAATCCTACAAGGACTTTTTAAAGAACCATATGCAACTAAAATGACATCAATTGGTTTTGTAATGCAGTAGTAAATGTTTATTTTGTGAATTCTTCATTGACACAATTATTCACCCCCTTAAAGACTACCACTCTGAAGAACAGAGGTTCATTCAAGTGTTTTCAATCAGGTATTGAAAACACCTGTGGATGTCACGGAGCAGAAATAAAGCATAATAAGCACCAATTAGGCAGCTTTAAAATGACTGTGATACTCAGCACCTTCTAGACATTTACTGGTGTGGTTACAAACATGGTGAAGTCAAGAGAATGGTCCAGGAGGACAAGAGAAGAGGTGATTACTCTTCACAGGAAGGGCAATGGCTATAAGAAGATTGCAAAGATGTTAAACATACCAAGAGAGACCATAGGAAGCATCATTCGCAAATTCAAGGCAAAGGGCACTGTTGAAACGCTACCTGGTCGTGGCAGAAAGAAGATGCTGACTTCGACTGCTGTGCGCTACCTGAAGCGTAGAGTGGAGAAAAGTCCCCGTGTGACTGCTGAGGAACTGAGAAAAGATTTGTCAGATGTGGGTACTGAAGTTTCAGCTCAGACAATACGGCGCACACTGCGTAATGAAGGCCTCCATGCCAGAACTCCCAGGTGCACCCCCTTGCTGTCTCCAAAGAATAAGAAGAGTCGACTGCAGTATGCCAAAAGTCATGTGGACAAACCACAGAAGTTTTGGGATAGTGTTCTGTGGACTGATGAAACAAAATTAGAACTGTTTGGGCCCATGGATCAACGCTATGTTTGGAGGAGGAAGAACAATGCCTATGAAGAAAAGAACACCTTGCCTACTGTGAAGCATGGCGGGGGGTCAATCATGCTTTGGGGCTGTTTTGCTTCTGCAGGTACAGGGAAGCTTCAGCGTGTGCAAGGTACCATGAATTCTCTCCAGTACCAGGAGATATTGGATGACAATGTGATGCAGTCCGTCACAAACCTGAGGCTTGGGAGACGTTGGACCTTTCAACAGGACAATGATCCCAAGCATACCTCCAAGTCCACTAGAGCATGGTTGCAGATTAAAGGCTGCAACATTTTGGAGTGGCCATCGCAGTCACCTGACTTAAATCTGATTGAGAACCTCTGGTGGGACTTAAAGAAAGCAGTTGCAGTGCCCAAGCCTAAGAATGTGACTGAACTGGAGGCTTTTGCCCATGACGAATGGGCGAAGATACCCATAGATCGTTGCAAGACACTTGTGTCAAGCTATGCTTCACGTTTAAAAGCTGTTATAACTGTAAAAGGATGTTGTACTAAGTACTAAGATTGAATGTCATTTGGGGGTTGAATAAAACTGATAATGATGTGAGCACAGAAAAGACATTTGTTGTTATTTCATTATAAATGTTATGTTATATTTGTCTGACCTACACGTGCCTCTTTGATTTAATTGTAAGCAAGATGACTGAATGATCAAAATCAATGTCAAACTGGCCAAAACACTCAATTTCAGTGGGGGTTGAATAATTTTGAACACAACTGTATCTTTTCAGCCTTGTTCGCTTTGAGTTCTGGCTTAAATATTCAGAAATAATCCATCCATGGAGGTCTTGTTAGAGCAGCTGAGACTGTGGGTGGTTGGTATGTGATGGATCAAGAATATTGGTTAAGTGGCTGTAGCATGATCTGGTGGTGAGGATGTCATACAGTAAAGAGTTTCCCAGGTCCCCACAAGTACCAAACATAGTACTTGCACACTGTAATGTGTTTTAGGAATGTTTTTATTATTGCATTATATTACCCACATCATAAGCACAAAATAATTACTGTTATGAGTTAGCACAAAATGTATATGCTAACAAGAAACTAATAGAAATTTTAGCGACTACAGAGTAATCTCGATCTAAATCCTGTTCTACAAAACTGAAGAATAAAATGGAATATAGTGACCAAAATCTCCTTGATATTGAAAAAATACTATCAGAGAGTTAACTATTTTCCTTCCATGCCTGTCATTCAGATTTATCCTTGGAGTTTCTAATTCCATAAAATAATCCACCAAATTAAGTATGTTACATCAACTTTTGTTTTTGAAATTCTGCGTACTATTAAATCTTAGTCACCCATTATCAACTTGCAGCCTGCTCAGTTTTTCCTAGTGTAATATTCCAGGTTTCCAGCGAGGGAACTATTCTCTGCATTCTGCAAGTGAAGGGAAAGATTGTGTTCATTTTCCAAAGCATTAATAGTGAACTATACTCATCAATTGCACATGAGAGACCTTACAGAAATAGGAAGCATGATCACAGCAAGGGAATGTTCATAGTGTGTGAGGCTAAAAATATCATTACAAATGTGGTAACTAGTCTCATACAATTCAGCCAAGCCATTTACATCTTAGAAATATCAGCCCTTATCCAGATGATGAAATATATTAGCACAATGGAAACATCGAGCTTATTTATAAATGCAATTATTTTTTAATAATTCCCTGGTGAATTATGTAGTGAGCTGATAGGCCTCTATAAAGTAACGCATTTTTATACACTTCTTAAAAGACTGGAGCCACGTGGAGAGTCGAATATTATGATAGAGGGAGTTCCATAGATAGGGAGCAGCTCGGGAAAAGTCCTGAAAACAAGAGGGAAGGGTGCGAGTATGAGGAGATGACAACAGATCATTGGAGCAAAGTGACTGGGACGGACATAACTTTAATAAGGGAGTGATATAACTGGGGCATGGTTAAAGAGAGTTTTATATGTGAGGAACAGTATTTTGAAATGAAACAGGGAGCCGGTGTAGAGCCTCACAAAGGGGTGAGGTATGAGAGGTACAGGATGCAAGGTAGAGGAGTCTGGAAGACGTGTTCCCAATAGACTGTAGAGGGATATCTGCAATCATTTAAGGACAATGAGAAAAGGATTACAGTAGTCAAAGTGGGAGATAATAAGAGCTTGGACGAGAGTTATAGTGGAGTCCTGGGTTAGAAAGGGTGGCTGCAATGTTTTTTAGTTGAAAGTGACAAGATTTGGTTAGTGACAATGTGAAGAGTATAGGAGAGATCAGTGTCAAAGAGGACAATCAGGCACTCACTGTGAGGTAGAAATAATGGTGGCACCATTCACTTGAAGGGAGACAGCTACAGGAAGGGTTTGGATTTAGAGAAAGGAAAACCAAGGAATTCCATTTTGGAGAGATTGACCATTAAGAAACATGCAGTCATCCAGTTGTTTTGAAAAGAAATGTTCTGCTTCTGAATCTTAAAATGAAAGGCACCTGATTTGATGGATACCTTGGCCTGCTGATGTAGGTTATACCTTTTCTTCATTAAAAAATATATATCTTAATATTTTACTGCATTCACAGAAGAAGGGTCACTTCCAGGTTGAGCTTTATCAATATATAGAATTCCAATTATTTTTCCCGACTGAGACAGTAATAGCAAGCCACTAATGGGAAAATATGTCTGGAGCTGTTATTAATCCTTAGTGGTTCTCTATTACCAGCTCTATTATGAGTGAACCACTATATTATCAGCTTGACTGGTAAAAGGAAGGAGTTGCTAAAAACTACCAGCAGCAGTCTAGACTCTGTCTCCTAGAGTCGGTAGTAGTCCACGGAGACCCAGGAGAGCCTACTGAAACCTCCTATTTTCCTTTTTCAAACAACAAGAGGAGAAGGAGGATTGCACTGTCCTCTGCACAATGGGGCTATGGGCAAGTACACATTCTTTAAAAACTATTTTTAATTTTAAGATAATTGAATTTACAAACAAACACAAAACACCAAGTTCTTAGAGCCAGAATATTTTTTTATTTTTTTAAATATATGCAAGAGAATAAGGGGCAACCAATCAAATACCTGAAATTTTCCAACTGCGTACAAATTAGCACTTCCTATAGGTATAGAATATAACAATCTACAGGAGGGAACCACAACAGCTGCTTAATCATAATGACTCGGTCAGAGTAGGGCCATAGGACTTTCAGAAGATGAGGTTAAAACAGGCATGTCTGTAGGTCATTTTGTTTAAAGTGACGTGAATATTTAAATAGGGTGTGTCAACTTTACACTAGATTGATTTAAATGTTTTCAACCCTCGGCAGAAAAAAATTAGAATCGCACAGATTTGCGCAATGAAATCTTGCAGGAAAAGATTGTGTGCCTAAAACTAACTCTGGGCACATCACAGGGAGCAAAAATACGATCATACCATGAGATGTTGTATGTACAGAACAAACTTTTCACAGGTTTAGGGTTGCAAGGTAATCTTTTTAAAATGAGTTGAATATAAAAGTGAATGCGTGTTAGGCAAACTAGCTATATCCACCAGCATGTAAGCAAGATATGCATTGTATTTTAATATAAAATCTTTACAATTTTGTTGGCAATTCTACAATTTTGTGAATATAAGTGCAAGGTATTAAAAAAAAATGCTGGATTATTTTCATTTAGTCACATTTGTTAATATAGATACTAAAATTAAAAAAATTACCGTTTCTTAAAACCAGCAGACGTTTTCAGGAATTGTAGGCCAGCACTACAATAGTAGTCCCATTTATCAGGAAACGTAATTACAGCTGAAGTTTTAATTTTAGAATATAGACTCTGGTGGAAGCACATAATCACCACAGAGTCTACAGAGCAGTGTACAGCTTTACATTAGGTATGAACATTGGGGTACTAAAGTGAAAGGAATGCCGGTCACACTGCAGAAATGATATCACTGCTTTAATAGGAGCAAGGAGATGCAATGTTTCAGCTCGATACACGTATATCAAGTGTCATACTTGTAAAGGCTAGTGTATTGAGCCAAAACATTGCTCTCTCCTTGCTCTCAATAAAGAAGCCATATCAAATCCTGCAATGTGACCAGCTTTCCTTTCTCTTTGGATATAATGTTTTAGCTCTATACCATCATCATATTGCATGTGCATTCATACAAATATCACTCTAGTGTTCATCCTAACCTGGGTCATGTAACTGCTGCAGTTTACCGGAAGCCATCAGTGTGTGCTGTCTGGAGGAACAATGAGGGAGATTTTAAAAAATCCACATCAGGGACCTCTATCTCTGGACCCCAGACAGAGGCGTAACTGCCAGGGGTGCAGAGGGTGCCACCGCACCCGGGCCCTTGAGCCTGGGGGGGGCCCACATTCGCCTGCCTGGGCCTGGGCACTTGCCTATATTTTATATATATCATTATTTTTTTAATTTATTTTATACTTATTTGTGAGTTTTACTTTGGAGCTCTGTGATACGCTCATACACACCACATATTACTGTGAGTTTTGTTGCTGTGGAACTCTGTGATTTACACTGATACAAACTGCATACAATTGTGAATTTTATTGCTGTGGAGCTCTGTGATACACTCATACACTCCGCACATTACTGTGAGTTTTATTTCAGTGGAGCTCTGTGACACGTTCATATACAGCTCACATTACCGTGAGCTTTATTACTGTGGCGCTCTGTGATACGCTCATACACACTGTACATTACTGTGGATCACTGTGATACACTCATACACAGCGCACATTGCCATGAGGTTTATTACTGTGGCGCTCTGTGATATGTTCATACACAGCACACGTTACCATGAGGTTTATTGCTGTGGAGGTATGCAAGATAAAAATAGTGCTCATTACATTAAAACTGGGATGTCATAGTGGACCTGGAAACAATGCTACACTGATTGTCTGGAGTCAACACTGTGGACCTGGAGGGGACCAATGCATTTTGACAGGAAGGGGGACAAAATATGTCATGGGGCGTCATGGTTCCTGCACCTGGGCCCTGAGGTTTCTAGTTATGCCTCTGTCCCCAGATCTTTTTGAACTACAACTCCCATGTTTTCTGTGGTCATCTATTGCATTCAAAGAATTCTGTGTATTTTAGGCCCTAAACATCTGGAGTATCAGAGTTTAAAAACCATGATTTACAGGGTTAAAACAAGAGAGGGGCATAGGTGTTTTAATGGCATACTCGAATAAAAGAGTTCTTTTTTTTTACTCTTAAACAATTGGGCAGATGCTATTTTTTTCTTTTTTAGGTTAATTTACTCATTGTTTATCCAGTGTCATGCACAGGTCCTTCTCTTTGGCTCAGGGGCTCCTGAACCTGAAGGACCCTGAAGCTTTTCTTTGCAATTTGCACTCTTACACAACTTGTATAGAGTAGGAAGCGCAAATTGAGCCGAGGTACAGGATTTCTGTACTTTATGTACGCAACATCCATAGCGCCTGCTCAGAATGATGGAGTGCTGCACAGATCCGATCCGCATGCACATTTCCAATCTATCGGCTGCCTCTCTGAGACCATTCGCTACCACGATTGGTGTGCTGACATCACCAGTGACCAATATGGGGACCAGCAGCCGGAGAATTCAAAATCCCAGCTGCTAGTGACGCTCGTGAGGTGAAGGAAACTCTTTCACTTCACCCTATGATTCTGCCAGATCAGGGCAATTGTTGAGAGAGGGCACGCCTCACATCTTGTCCACTTTAAACCAATAAAGTGGTCAGGATCAGTAGCGTGTCCCATTAATTAATTTAAAATTATTATACATTTACAGGTCCAAACCATACGATGCACACCAAGCTACCATCCATCTGGGAATCGTCTGTCCTGAAAATCCCAAGCCACTGATGAATTCACCAAGATATAGGAAATGTTGTAAATACATTAAATGGTGCATGTTCTAGGATAACAGACCATTTCTCAGTCCAATTAAGTTCTTGTTATTTGTATTGTACATATTGTTACCTGCTTTTTGTTATCTGTTCATAACAGTTTTCTGAGATTCCTTAGATTTTACAAAGTTTGGTATTTGTTAAATGAGTGTAATGCTGTAACTGAATTGTAAATTAAATTAACTTTCTTGCTTATTTTTTCCAGATGGCATTGGACCAATCAAGTCTCCTCTTCTTAGGATGTGGTTAAATGTCCCCTATTAATGAGTGATCATTAAAATTATTGATTTTTATTGTTATAATGAGAACATTGTTATTCTCAGTGGCCGTTTGTGAAGTCATACCAAAATGCAGATCAGAGAGTACTAAAACACTCTGTGATTTGAGCAGACACTGTAGAAGAGAATGTGACTTGGCCCTTTGTTACAAGACCTTTCTTTGATGTTGCTATTGAATTTCATCTGCCTAACGATGCTATATACCATCCAAGTGTCAGCAGTTGTTCACTCATCAACAAATGAGCAATGCTTATCCACTTATAAAGTGCTACTTCCTGATACATATCTATAATAAATATAACATATAATAAGAGCTTTACTTGCTGTAAGATATAAGCTGTTTGATATAATTTTATAGTATACTTTAACTTTATATGCTATGAATGAATCAACAGGATATACAAACGGTTCTACAGACTAACATAGCAATCTGAAGCCCTATAACTCACTGTACAAATTCTTTTATCCTCATGTAGAGTTAAGAGAGACCAAATGTACAGAGGTTGACATGAAGTCTACAATATCTTAAAGTTGTTTCACAAGTCTTCCCCCAACTCCAACCTACCTTAGTGATAAGGGCTGGACTGAAATGTTGTCTAATTAATGGACAGAACTTAAAAATGGGATTGCATTGATTGAAATGAATACTATACATTGAAGATACTGATCCTTTTCTCCACCAATGGTCTTTCTTGAGTGCTACAAGCAGGAAAACTAACATGTGTCTCAGGTGACAGGTCTAGAAACTCTGCTTCCTGCACTGTTAAAGGGCACCATAACGACTTCAGTCTATCAGAATAGTTATTGTGCAATGATTGTTTCCTTGCAGTCTCAGTTTTCACAATCTGTCAAATGGATCAAGGAATCTACATTACCTGCATGAAACATAATTGGCCAAAAAATTCTTATTATTTAAATAACACATAGATTGTTTTAAACTGGTGCTGGAATGGTAAAAACACAATCAAGAAACACTGGCATATGCATATAAGATAGGAAATTAGTCAAAATACTTCACTATAACCCAATTATTTATTTTAGGCAGACTCATAATATAAAAAATGTGTTGGTTAAGAGATACACTAGAACCTTCACAATTAAAGAGAAAGATGGGTTCCATAAAGATATGGGCCATATTACATACTTTGAGCGTTAACGTTAACTTTGGTTGCCCTAGTGCAGGTGGACCATATTACATTCCGAATGCTAATGGCTTAAAAAACCCGTTAGCGAGGGGAGCGCAAAGTATTAATTAGCGTTAGGATTACTAAATTCTGATGCTAATTACTGTCCCGCTGCGTTTAACTCAAAATTTAACCACATCTAGGACCTGGTGCTAACTGATTCCACTTCTGCAGAATCAGTCAGCACCAGCTAAAAAAAAATAAAAAAAATCACATACTCACCTGTCATCCTGCGGCGAGAACAATGGCTTGATCCGCTTCTTCTGGCCACCGGGAGCAGAGACAGACTGGGGGAAAAAGTCCCCAGTGTCCCTCTGCAAATCACTCCGTCGACCTGCCAGATCTCACGTGACGAGATCCTGCAGGTAATGTGACCGGCAGCGGAAGCCTCAATGGAGTCCTATGGACTCCATGGAGGGGATGCTCGAAGTTGCGCTTACCGTTAAGGAGGTGATACACATGCTGAAGGGCAATGTGTATAAAGCACTGCCCTGTTGTATGGATAATCCATAATGTTTGATAGATAAAATATTTTTTAGTATGATAAATGTGATATTTACATATTCAAAAATTCTAAATTGCGGCTGAGCCCATTAGTCACTTTGGTTTGGAAAGGTTTGACTGGTGTATTAAACTCTAAGGGCCCTATCACCTCCTTAACGCCAGCACTAGCGCTCACATAAGTGAGCATTAGCACTAGGTAAATTGAGGTGATATCGTTAGGGCCAGATCACCTCCCGATTGCTAACGGGTTAAAAAATTCGTTAGCGCATTGGCATTAGCTCAAAATTTCTGTACTTTCGCTTCCAGTGCTTAGTATGGGGAGCGCAAAGTGTATGCAAAGAGTAATTAGCATTAGGATCCCAAAGTATTAACACAAATTACTAACCGCTGCCGCTAACTGAAAAGTTAGCCACAGCTCTATGCTGGTGCTAACTGATTCTACTTCTGTGCTGTCCAAGGATGTCAGTGACAAGATTGTAGACCTACACAAGGCTGGAATGGGCTGCAAGGCCATCGCCAAGCAGCTTGGTGAGAAGGTGACAACAGTTGATGCGATTATTTGCAAATGTAAGAACCAGAAAATAGCTGTCAATCGCCCTCGGTCTGGGACTCCATGCAACATCTCACCTCGTGGAGTTTCAATGATCATGAGAACGGTGAGGAATCAGCCCAGAACTACATGCGAGGATCTTGTCAATGATCTCAAGACAGCTGGAACCATAGTCACCAAGAAAACAATTGGTAACAAACTACCCCGTGAAGGACTGTAATCCTGCAACACCCGCAAGGCCCCCCCTAAAGAAAGCACATGTACAGGCATGTCAGAAGTTTGCCAATGAACATCTGAATGACCCAGAGGAGAAATGGGTGAAAATATTGTGGTCAGCTGAGACCAAAACTGAGCTCTTTGGCATCAATTCAACTCGCTGTGTTTGGAGGAGGAGGAATGCTGCTTATAACCCAAAGAAAACCATCCCCACCATCAAACATGGAGGTGGAAACATTATGCTTTGTGGGTGTTTTGCTACTAAGGGGACAGGACAACTTCACTGCATCAAAGGGATGATGGATGGGGCCATGTACCATCACATCTAGGGTGAGAACCTCCTTCCCTCAGCCAGGGCATTGAAAATGGGTTGTATATGGGTATTCCAGCATGGCAATGACCCAAAACACAAGGCCAAGGCAACAAAGGTGTGGCTCACGAAGAAGCATATTAAGGTCCTGGAGTGGCCTAGCCAGTCTACAGACCTTAATCCCATAGAAAATCTGCAGAGGGAGCTGAAGTTTGGAGTTGGGAAACATCAGCCTCCAAACCTTAATGACTTGGAGAGAATCTGCAAAAGAGAGGTGGGGCAAAATCCCTGCTGAGATATGTGCAAACCTGGTGGCCAACTACAAGAAACATCTGACCTCTGTAATTGCCAACAAGGGTTTTGCCACCAAGTACTAAGTCATATTTTGCAAAGGGGTCAAATACTTATTTAACTCATTAAAATTCAAATCAATTTATAACTTTTTTGAAATGTGCTTTTCTGGATTTTCTTGTTGTTATTCTGTCTCTCACTGTTAAAATAAACTGACCATTCAAATTATAGACTGATCATCACTTTGTCAGTGGGAAAATGCAAAAAATCAGAGGGAAAAAACACTGTATACCCACAGACCTCAGGCGCATTAATACTCACGGGCCTCAGACGCATGTATATGTACACTCAGACCTCAGACGCATGTATACCCATAGACCTCAGATGCATGTATACCCACAGAACTCAGACATGTATAAACTCAGACCTCAGATGCATGTATACCCACAGACCTCAGATACATGTATACACTCAGACCTCAGATACATGTATGCACTCAGACCTCAGATGCATGTATACTCACAGACCTCAGACACATGTGTAGCGCTCACTCCCGGAGGAGCCGCTGAATTTAACCTCAGGTTAGTCTCACCGCACTAGGGAATAATTATACACCAGCACTGTTGTGGATTTTATAGATTATATACTTTACTGATCCCAATAAAGTGGCATATATAATGTAAACACGGTATATGAACGACAGGACTTCGTAATGCGGGAAAAAAACATGCGGTGGCAAAAAGGAAAGTTTAACCCCTTCGTTTCTGGAATGTATGTCCCGCGAAAGTAATGTCCCAAAAAGGTGTGTGTGTGTGTGTGAGGTACCCGGGTACTATATTCTACTGGCAAGTGAATGGAATGAGCGAATCTTCGACTAGTCACGTTGGCGCCCTGTAGATTTAAACAGTAATGCAGCGTGCTTCGTTAAACTTGAGACTGGGGCCTGGAAGGCCTCTCACCCATCCGTTAGACAATCTGTTCCGCTGCCCGATCAAGGATGTCTCTCCGCTGGATTACACTGGAACTCTGTGCCACCGGATCCACTTCTCCTGCTTTTCTGATCTCTGCAACGAGAACTAAGGCCTACTGCCTGCACTCCCAGTGGATCATCGCGGTCTCCTTACTCGGGGTCCAAACCGGAACTCTGTCTCTGTGCAAAACCTCTCAGCGATCTATAGATAGGTCTCCGCCAAGTCACTCTCTCTGATCAGCAGCACCCGCTAGGCCGCGCCTGCTCTCCGGCCTGGTCTCGATCCCTGACAGTCTCACATGCGTCTTCTACCTTTCGTCGCTCGGCTCACACTGGCTCTCCTTCGCACGAGGCTGCGGATGTCCTTCTCTCTCTCCCACCCACTTCCTGTCTCTCTCGCAAAGCACGATGGAATTTGTAGTTCCGTCTGTGTCCAGTATAGTTCATATCGCGCCTGTCTCCCTCTGGTGGCCAAACCAAGTAAATGCAGCAACATATCTTAAAACAGCGCTACACATGTATACCCACAGACCTCAGACACATGTATACACTCAGACCACAGAAACAGGTATACCCATAGACCTCAGATACATGTATACATTCAGACCTCAGATACATGTAAACACTCAGACCTCAGGCGCATGTATGCTCACAGGCCTCAGACATATGTACACTCACAGACCTTAGACGTATGTATGCTCACAGACCTCAGACACATGTATACTCACAGATCTCAGATGCATGAATACCCATAAACACTGGGGCTGTTGGAAGAATGCCTTAACAGCAATCCGCCAGCATTCCCCTCTGGCTGGCTGCATTGCACCAAGTGTCCGCCGGCTTGTGAAGGCTGTGACGCACTCTCTCTCGAGGGAATTGCTGGTGGAATGCTGATAATGCATTCTGCCAGCAGCCCCAGCCACCCGGATACCAGCAAGCCAACCAAGCACTGGCATCCAGGTATCAGCAGAGGTACCAAGTACTCATGCAAATGTACCGGCTGGGTGGAGTAGAGGTAACATCACTGCTCTGTGTGGAGAGAGCCTGTTGAGACATGGGTTCGATCCCGGCAAGAGCACCTCTCCAGTAAGTGTCCTTGGGCAAGACACCTAACGGTACATACTCACCACCCAGGACATACTTCAAAATGAGAGAAATCTCAATGTATCCTTCCTGGTAAAAATACTTTCTCAAAAATAAAAAAAATGCCGGTAACAGCACCGGTAGCAATACTAGTATCGGTGCATCCCTACTGCTAACCCTAACTCTAACCCTAAGCTTATTGCTAAACCCTACACATAACCATAACTCTATCCCTAACTCAAACCCTAACTATAACCGAAACCCTAACTCTAGGCCTAACTCTAATTGTAACCCTAACTTTAATATAACCATTATTATAACCTTAACTTTAACTCAAACTCTGACACTAAACCTTATTTGAGCCCTAACTCTAATACTAACCATTGCTATAATCCTATCTCAAATGCTAACACTAACTGTATCCCACGCCCTAACTTTACTTCAAAACCTAACTTTAACCCTCACCTTAATTCTTGTGATCACTTGTGCTCAACAACCATAATGCACAACAGTTATGCAGGCTGAGCCAAAAACCATTATTAATAGGTAATGCACCTGAAACCAAATGAGTAGCAGGCAGTTGAAAACCATCTTGTAAATCTAAATGTAAAGGAGCAGAACAGAACAGTAAAAAAATTTATTCTGACCATGATTGCTCCCTCCTATACGCAATGATTTATGAATGTTGTGTTTTTTGTATGAGGCTGAAACGAGCAAGGATAAACTAATCTTTTTAAATTATATGGTTGTAATTATAAGTATTGTTCCACACACAAATAATATTATTTGTTCAAGTATTGATATATTCATTGTATTTTCAAGAAATATTAGATTTATACAATGTGCACACAGTAATTAGACTGTACACTGTTTTGCTAAGTGATCTTTATTAGGCATTATAGAGTCCACATTCAGATTCCAGTGGGGAATGGCGTCTAACTCTCACCAGCTAATATCACTTCAGTAAATTTCCTAGAATTTTGACCTATAGCTCAAATAATAGCAACACATCTAGAACCTGATCCCAGCATCGGCAGATCATATAGCTTGTCTTAAAAATCTCATACTGCTCCATATTCAGCAACTACTGCCCAAAATAACTTCTGATGAAAGTGGGGAATGTCACATTGAAAAGTATGTCGACATATTGATATATTATTAATGATGAAAGACCAATGTTCATTTATCTCTGGTCACCTGTCGCAGAGCAATGCAGACACATCAGTGGCAACTGAGAAGCAAATTGGCATATGGAAAATAAAGCAGGAATACAAAAAAAGCTCAAGACATTTACGGTCTCTTCCGTAAGCAATTGAGTTGGTCAGCAATTCATTCAGTAAAGCACAATGGGACGCAATAGTGAACATCACTACGAATAGTTGAGGATTTACTAGAAGATGCCACTGGATGTTTTGGGAGAATAGAAGAATATAGTATAAATCTATAATGTATATCTGAACTGTGATCTTAGTTTCCCTCTGTCACTGGTTCACTGACCCTTTAACCATATGGTATAGATGATTCTACATCTCTGTTTATCATCTGATTGAGTGGAGAGAGTTTTTTTCTGCTCTGCAATCTCTGTCACTACATCTGAGCTTACGTACTAAATGTAATACTTTCCTAGCTCCTCAAATCCATACCTACTTAGACCTGGGTTTAAATGACAGAAAAATGATCTTTTCTATTACCCTACAAGTATAGTTCAGCACAGCCTAATTTACAACTACCTGAGAAAACATGTAGTAAGCAATGGATGTACTGGATCTATCTAATGTTTTTCAATACTAGTAAAAGTAATATACAATGCCATTGCAAAGTTTTAAATACTACCTACCGGATGCAATACAGTTTAACACCTTTTCTTGTGTGAGAATTTATGATGTCTTTCTATTTCTTAAAGCACTCCGGAAATAAAAATTTACTGTCAGGATCCGTGCCTACATATGTGAAAGAACATTACCTGCATGTGGGCAGGTACTTGTAAAGTGCTGCCCTCATTCCAAACCAGCACTGAATCCGTTACAAAGCACATATAAATAAATATTATATAAATATATACGGGGCCATTATCAACCATTGTCTGATAACCTATTCATTAACGGGACAATACACAGGACAAGGGGTCACCAATTTAGACTGGAAGAAAAAAAATTCAGCCTAAAGCATAGGAAGGGTTATTTTACGGTGAGAACAATAAAGCTGTGGAATTCTCTGCCTGTTGAGGTGCTTGGGTCAGAGACTGTACAGACTTTTAAAAAGCGACTGGATGACTTCCTGCAGACACATAATATTAAGGGTTATAATATTTAATATATGGGTAAAAGCTTCTTGATCCAAGGAGAAATCTGACTGCCATTCTGGGGTCAAGAAGGAATTTTTTCCCAGTATGTTGCATATTGACGAGCATTTCAGACTGGGTTTTTTACCTTCTTTTGGATCAACAGCAGTAGGTGATGTGGGAGAGGCTGGACCCGATGGACGCATGTCTTTTTTCAGCCTATGTAACTAACTAACTAACATCCACAGTTAAAGATGGCAAACACACACCACACCCTCCTGCCTGCAATAAAGGTCCACTCCCCTCTATCCAATGTGGCTTTGCATTGCAAGTCAATCCCGATGTTCAGACCTTCTGCTGTGATACTCCTGCTTTACCGTGTACCAGACCCTGCTTGCCAACCGACTACCGCCCTGTACCAGCCCCTTGACTACGGATGTACCTCTGACCATTCTCTGGATTACCCCCTTGTACTATGCCTTGATCTCCAGGTATCTGCCTACCCAAAGGTACCACCTGTGCATCCCTGAAAATTGGTCTCAGACCCCTTGAAATTGGGTCCCACCAAGGCATACGCCAGGTGCCACCCTGACTATTATGGTGTTTTTTCCAATTTCCCATAATGTGAAATGGTGAGAGACTGATTACAAGTCATCTGTGATTATATCATATTTTTGGTTTCATACTAGGAATGTTCACACTAGGCATGCTTTGATTTTCTGGTTAATTATCGTTATTATTATCATTATCATCATTTATACAACATCAACAGTTTCCACAGCACCTTACAATAAAGAATGGAAAATTAAATTAGCCAAATTACAAGCAAACTTGAAAACAGAGACAAGAGGTGTGAAGGACCCTGTGTAGATGAGTTTAATAGCTCTGCTATAACCACATTACAAGATGTCTGCAGTAACTGAGGGAGATGTTCCAGTGGAGATACTTATAATAGAATACTGAGCTATGTTACATTGGTGGCAAGTGGCGGGATTTACTCAGACATCTGCATGATCTCTACAGCAGGAGCTGGGGACCAGAGGCAAGAGAATGGTTCACAACCAGGCCGGTGCTAGACTATTTTGCACCCTAGGCAAGACCAGCTGCTTGCGCCCCCCCCAGAATAAAATTGTTAACTGTTGAAATGCGGGGGCAGACACTCACACTCTGCGTGCGAGGGGGTGGAACACTTTGCATGGAGACACGCACTCACACAACGGGGGGGGTCGACACTCACTGTGCACGGGGACCCACACGGTCGTTCGGTGCCCATCTTACCCCTCCTCTGGTCGGGCCTGGGATCGGTCTGTGTCTCTTTCTTTCCTCTGCCTCTTCCTTTCTTTCCTCTGCACTCTGTGCCTCTTTCTTTCACCTTTTCTTTCATCTGCCTCTTTCTTTCCTTTGCCTCTTTCTTTCTTTCCTCTGCCTCATTCTTTATTCCCCCTGCCCATTGTGCCAATTTTCTTCCGTGCCTCTTTCTTTCATCTGCCTCTTCCTTTCTTTCCTCTGCCTCTTCCTTTGTTTCATCTGCCTCTTTCTTTCTTTCCTCTGCCTCTTTCTTTCTGCCCTCTGTGCCTCTTTCTTTCTTTCTTTTATTTCTTTCTTCTGTGCCTCTTTCTTTTGCCTTTTCTTTCATCTGCCTCTTTCTTTGCTTAGCCTCTTTCTTTCCTTTCATCTGCCGCTTTTTTTCTTCTGTGCCTCTTTCTTTCCTTCACCACTGGCACCCGCATGTCATCTGGTGGCACCTGCGCGTCACCATAAGACGCCCACCTTCTGCGCCACTAATGGGGGTCGCCTTTGCGAGCTGTCACTGCCGGCAACATGAGCCGCACAATGAGGAACGGGTACAATAATGGAACCTGGTTTAGAGCCGGCTGTGCCCCTAGGTGGCAGTGCACTCTAGGCTGTTGCCTAGCGGGAGCACCGGCCCTGTTCACAACAAAATGAGATGGAGAGTGCGGTCCTCAAGGAGGTAAAGAGACACTTTAAACAGTCTTTGTTCTACCCTAGCATGTAGTCTTGTTTCATGTCTGGGGAATAATGCTATATCTATCCTGTGGAAAGCATGGAAGATCGATCGCTGGTGGGAAGAACGAATGACATGCAACATTATCAGAGGTACTCAGTCCTGAGCATTAAACTCCTTTACATATGTAGCGCTGGTTTAAATCCTACTGCTGTAATTACTTGTTTCTGGCCACCAGGGGGAGACGAACGCAATGTAAACCAATACTGGACACTTTCGGACTACGTTTTCCAGCAT
This sequence comes from Leptobrachium leishanense, assembly GCA_009667805.1. NCBI lineage: Eukaryota > Metazoa > Chordata > Amphibia > Anura > Megophryidae > Leptobrachium > Leptobrachium leishanense. Next base: position 421,316,033 of record CM019063.1, on the reverse strand, counting down.
GCTTTGGGGCAGGGACAGGAAGTGGGTGGGGAGAACCGAGGGACATCCGCAACCTCATGGAGAGGAGAGCCAGTGCGCACCAAGGGGTGAAGAGAGCAAGATGCACGTGAGACAAGGAGCGATTGTGACTAGGCCGGGGCGCAGGTGCTGCCTTGCGGAGCTGGAGATCGGCTTAAATCACTTGCCAGAGACCTAGTAATCCATCAGTGAAAAGTTTATACAGATACAGAGCTGCAGAAGGACCCCGAGTTAGGAGACTCCGATGATCTAATGGGAGTGCAGGCGGCAAGCTGAGCATCTTGTGGCAGAAACGGACAAGCAAGACAAGCGGATCCGGTGGCACAGAGTCCCAGTCAAGTCGAGCGGAAAAACGTCCTGGGTCGAGCAAAGCACAGAGTATCTGGCGGATGGGTGAGAGGCCTTCCCGGCCACAGTAAAATAATAAAGCACGCTGCATTTTGTCTAAACCTACAGGGTCCCAACGTGACTAGACGAAAACACATTGAAATCATTCACTGGCCAGTTGAATCTAGTACCCGGGTACCATCACACGCATACACGTACACCTTCTTCGGACACAACCTGTATGGAACTCACATGTCAGCAATGAAGGGGTTAAAATCCCTTTTTCTTTTCCGCTGCGCGTTTCTCGCATTACGAACTTCTGTAAATATATATGTATACTGTACTGCTCTATATATGCCAGTTTATTAGAGATCAGTAAACTATATAACTTATAAAATCCACAACAGTGCTGGTGTATATTTATTCCCTAGTGCGGAGAGACTGACCCGAGGTTTAAATTCAGCGGCTCCTCCGAGAGTGAGCGCTACACGTGGGGGCTCGTTTCCGGGATCCAGTCTCTGGAAAAAACCACATTTAAAGGGTTAAATATGGATCCAGACACTGCTGCCAAATGTTGTGAGGAGCAAAGTAGTCAGATAGAATTATGTATAGTCATGGATATTCCTGCAGACACTTGGGCCGAAGATCAGATTCGCCGGGCCGTGGCCGAGCTGACACCAGATCATCGGGGGTTAATCCTGGACATTAAAGCGAACCCAGATACCTCTCACACGTATGTTCTTTTTGAATGGAGAAAGGGTGTTCCAGTGTGTTTTCAGGGCGCGAGCGTGAAGCTGACCGATGAGGTGGAAGTTCAACTGATTCAGCCAAGTGCGCCACGTGGCAATCCCGCGAATGTTCCCGCGGCCAGTCCGCTGGCCATGATCGGGCCTGAATTTATAATGGCTATTGGAGATTTGCTGGCTAAATGTCAAAAAACAAGCCCTCCGCACACTAACTTTGGTTATCGACGGTTGAGAAATTTTACAGGAAACGTGCCAACTCCAGCAGAAGAAGAAACCTTCGAAGAATGGGTAGAACAGGCGATGCAGGCTCTGGATGAGTGGGACGTCCCCGAAGCACAGAAGAAGCAAAGAATTACTGAGAGCTTAAAGGGACCTGCGTCAGAAGCTGTAAGAAACCTAAAATTTAGTAAACAAGACTGCACTGCTTTAGATTACTTAAACGTACTACAGGAAGTTTTTGGGCGAACGGAAAAGGCTGCGGAGCTCGTGTACCAGTATGAACATACTTACCAACAGAAAGGTGAGAAAATGACCGAATACATGAGGCGCCTAGATAAGATTCTGCACCAGATACTTCTTAAGAAAGGGGCCGAACCGGCTGAAATAGATAAGATCCGAATACAGCAGATCCTGAGGGGCGCTCAACCTGTGATGCTACAGCTGAGAACCAGAGAAGGTAACCGAGAGAAGGTAACCGAGAATTGAAATACCTGGAACTGATCCGAGCTGTCAGAGAGGAAGAGGCTCTACTCGAAGAGAAATCCCTTAGGAGAGGAGAAAGAGTTTACGCACAACCCGTGAGGCATAACGAGTGTATGCGAGCGGAAGATGATTCGCTAGACACCTATGGATCCGAAGTGGACGAACAGGAGCATCTGGTTGTTCCTAAGTCCACGGAGAGTGCTGCAAGAGAGCAAATTCTTCCTACATACAGTGAAATCCACAAAACTGTTAAGAAAGTGCTAGAAGCTAAAGGTGAATTGCAACAGGCACACACGGACCTGTGCCGAGTGCTTTTGAAGGTGGCAGAGACACAGACTGATATGCAGAAGTTCCTTACTGATATGCAGACAACTGGAGTTGCTGTCGTTTCTTGCCAGGGCCCTTCAAGCGAATCACCACAAGCAAGTGTGTCTCCGTCTTCAAATAAGAGATGTTTCAGTTGTGGAGAAATGGGTCATTTCCGAGCGCAGTGCAAGAGCCGAAAGCCTGAGAAAACCAGGGTAGAAGAGTTTTTAAAAGCCTTGGAAGGGCTGCTATCTACCTCACCGGCGGGAAACGCCAGAGGGCCCAAGTGAAGGAGCAAACTAGGTGCCCAATAGTTAAAGACCGCTCCAGAAATCCAACCAGGACTGAAAGGGCGAGAAGGCCCAGAGTTTCGTCCACCGCTGAGCCTACTAGGACTGAAAGAGTCACTCCCTTAGCATCCGGTCCTACGTCATGGGGAAGAAATGCACACCCAAAACCTACACGGGTCAAGAAGAAGGCCAGGGTACAGCAAACGAGGTCTAAACTTCTTGCTACTACGACAAAGTTTGCTGACCAGCTGATAGGTCCTTCTCCCATCGTTCCAATCCAAGTAGAGGGAGTCTACACCAAAGCTCTGTTAGACTCAGGGGCTCAAGTGACACTGATCTACCGAGACTTCTATGAGAAGCACTTTAAACACATACCTCTACAGGAGCTAAAGGAACTTGAAATCTGGGGTATCGGGACCGAGAAACTTCCATATGACGGATATCTACAGGTGAAGCTAGAGATCGGACAGTCTGGGGGTTGTGATGCATTGGCCGTTGTGTGTCCTCGACCTTCAGGGGCCAACTGAAGTTCTATGATAGTGGGGACGAATACTGATCTGGTGCGACGTCTCCTGGCCCCTATAGTACTGGAAGAAGGTTCTACCAAGGGGGTACACCCGATGTTGCGTCCAGTCTATCAGCGAATGGTCGAAGAACAGAAGGCACCTGCCGAAGTGGGGCGTCTGTGGAGATTAGGTGGAACAGAAAAGGTTCTACAATCAAGATAAGTGGCGAGTTTCCGGGCTTCAGTCAAGTTGAATGGATCACAACCAGGTCCCTATGTGGTACTGGAAACTGATTTTAATCATGGGAGTGAAGCCGGAGTCGAAATAATCCCTGAAATAATCTCCACCAAAGCTTTGAAACGAACACGAGGAAGAGTCTCAGTCAGTGTATGTAATGTATCTGATTCTCCAGTGATCCTAAAAGCACGAATGCCCATCGGGCAAGTGGCGTCCGCTACGCCTCTCTCTCCTACTTATTTAGGAGGGGGAGCGAATAAAGATATTCCAGTTGACAGGTTATATCCCAAAGACGCTCCCATCTCGCCTGAATGGAAGAAACGTCTTCAGTCCCAGGTCCTAAAGTGGAGGGACTTGTTCTCAAAGGATGAGTTCGACGTGGGCCTGGCTAAGAGTACTGAGCATCGCATTCGACTGCAGGAAGATAAGCCGTTTCGAGAAAGGTCAAGACGAGTTCCACTGGGAGACTTGGATGATCTAAGAGAACAGCTGAATGAACTGCAAAGAACCAAGGTGATTCAAGAGTCCAGGAGTCCGTACGCTTCTCCCATAGTGATGGTTCGGAAGAAGAATGGTTCTGTCCGTCTATGCATAGACTATCGCACGCTAAATCGGAGAACCATCCCCGATCAATATGCCACTCCTCGGATAGAAGATGCCTTGCAGTGTTTGTCTGGAGCAAAATGGTTTAGTGTACTAGACCTGCGAAGTGGGTATCACCAGATACCAATGTATCCTGAAGACAAAGAGAAGACTGCGTTCATCTGCCCACTGGGGTTTTTTGAGTTCAACCGAATGCCTCAAGGCCTTACGGGGGCTCCAGCCACGTTCCAACGGTTGATGGAGAAGACAGTCGAAGACATGAACCTGATCGAAGTGCTAGTGTATCTGGATGACATAATCGTGTTTGGAAAGACGTTGGAAGAACATGAGCAACGGTTGGAGAAGGTCTTGAAGCGGCTCCATGAAGAGGGGTTGAAACTGTCTCTGGAGAAGTGTCAATTCTGTTTGCCTCCCGTTACGTATCTGGGACACGTTGTTTCAGCAGAAGGCGTTTCGACCGATCCTCAAAAGTTGGAAGCCGTAGCTTCCTGGTCTAGACCCCGAAATGTTACTGAACTTAGATCTTTCCTGGGATTCTGCTCCTATTACCGAAGGTTTGTAGGAGGGTTTGCCAAGATAGCTCAACCACTGAATAAGCTCCTGCAGAAAGAAGATGCAGAAGAAGGCCACAAGGCCTCTGACCGAAATCTGCTGGCTCCAGGGCCAAGGAAGGCTCGAGAATCTATCCAAGGAGAATGGACTAGTCAATGCGAAGGTGCTTTCATGAAGATGAAAGAGAGTCTAACTCGAGCTCCTGTCTTGGCCTACGCTGATCCTCATAAGCTGTACGAATTGCATGTAGATGCCAGCCGAGAGGGTCTAGGGGGAGTCTTATACCAAGAATATGGTGGATTGTTGAGGCCTGTAGCCTACGTGAGCCGGAGTCTTACGCCTTCCGAAACAAACTATCCTACCCATAAGTTGGAGTTCCTCGCTTTGAAGTGGGCGGTGGTCGACAAGTTGAAAGACTATCTGTATGGAGCCGAATTTGTGATAAAAACAGATAACAATCCTCTTACCTACGTCCTTACTACTGCGAAGCTGGATGCAATGGGACATCGGTGGTTGGCCGCTCTGTCAGGGTTTAGGTTCAGCCTGAAGTATCGCCCTGGAGTGAACAATCGAGATGCTGATGCTTTGTCGAGAAGACCCTACACTACACAATGGACTCAGTTAACTCCAGATGGGGTGCAAGCTTTATGTCAAGGAGCAGAGCGCCGGGTCAAGGGAGGGATTGAAGCAGAAGCCATAGGAGTTATGGCTGCGGCTGTTCCAGAGTTCTACTGTAACCCTACGCAGCTGAAAGATGAAAGTTTGCCTACTTTTTCGAACAAGACCTGAGAACTGACCAGGCTGGAGATCCTCTGATTGCATTAACCATGAAGGCTCTAAACGCGAACCAACGGGAATTCTTCTGACAAATTCCCAGAAGGGGCCAGATTGGTCTACAAGGAGTGGGAACGGTTGAAAATGTTGGATGGGGTGGTCTACCGAATGGGCCCCTCAAGCGAGGCTGGAGAGACCCAACAGTTGTTCCTTCCCACCAAACACAGAGAGGGTGTGCTATGGTCATTACACGAAGACCATGGACATTTAGGAGCAGAGAGAACTTTTAAGCTGGTGCGGGACAGATTCTATTGGCCCTGCATGAGGCCTGAATTTGAAAGTTACTGCCACTCATGTCTGAGGTGTATCCAAAGGAAGACTCTGCCAACCTGAACTGCTCCAATGAGCCATCTACAAAGTCAAGGACTCATGGATTTGGTGTGCATTGACTTCCTGTGCTTAGAGCCGGATGCTAGTGGGCAGGGAAATATCTTAGTGGTGACTGATCATTTCACGCGTTATGCCCAAGCTTTTTCTACGAGAGACCAACGTACTCCTACGGTGGCGAAGGTTTTAATGGAAACGTTTTTTGTTCACTATGGACTGCCAAGGAGAATACACTCGGATCAAGGTAGAGATTTTGAGAGCCGGCTTGTTGGGCAATTACTGGAACTGCTGGGAATTCAGAAGACCCTAACTACACCATATCACCCTCAAGGTGATGCTCAACCAGAAAGGTTCAATCGCACTCTGCTAAATATGTTGGGGACATTGTCAAACAGAGAGAAGCAGAGCTGGAGTCGTCACATAGCCACGCTAGTACATGCATAAAACAGCACGGAGAGTGACGCTACTGGATACTCACCGTACCGTCTTTTGTTCGGAAGGGAAGCTCAACTGCCGGTTGATTTGGCGTTCAGGATATCTCTGGAATCAGACGTCTGTAGTCTCTCATAGGAATTATGTGGATAGACTTCGGAAGAATTTGGCCTCTGTGTTTGAACAAGCCCGTTTGACCTCTGGGAACAGGGAACAGAGAAATAAGCGAAACTACGATTTGAAAGTTCGGATACAGGATCTACAACTCGGTGATAGGGTTTTGTTGAAGAACTTGGGTGCTTCTGCCAGGCATAAGTTGGCGGACAGATGGAGTTCTCATGTCTACATTGTCTGCAAGCAACTGCCAGGTCTGCCGGTTTACCAAATTCGAACTGATGGGAAGGCTGGGCCTCTTAAAAACTGGCACCGAAATCATTTGCTACCTCTGAAGGAAGCTGTAAGGATACCAGTTGGAGACGAACTTTCTCTGCCGAATCCGCCTCCGCCTGCTCCACGGTTGACTCCCGTTACTCGGTCTCAGCAGACACGAGTTGTTGAGGAAAGTGAAGAAGAAAGTTTTTGTTTGGATTGGGTGCGCTCACCAGAGCCTGAAGAGGTCGTCCCAGTTGCCGAACGGTGGGAAAGTAACCTGAGGCCTGAGGCTCCAGAATTCCAGCTGGACATTCCTGAAACTTCTGAAATTCCTATAGTTCCTGAAAACGCGTCCTATGATTACAGTTCTATGCCTTCATTGAAAGGATCATACTCCGAGGAGATGTCTGTTCCAGTTTTGAATGAAAGACCCGAACCTGTATCGGTAATACTTCCGACTGAAGAAGAGCTGATTGAGCCAGAACCGAAACGTTCTGTCCGACCCCCTCAAAGACTCACCTACGATTCACCAGGACATAGCACGGAAGAGGCTGTTACCACAGTGCGAAGGTTGCCCGAAGTGTCTGCTATGTTAGCTGAGGTAGCTAGAAGTATGAGTAAACTTGAGGATGTATACCTAACCCATTGTATGTTTGCTGCTGAGACTATATATATCGACTGATGTAATGTTGAAATGTAATGTAACTGTTGCACCTCCTTGGAGAGACCCAAGAGTTCTAGGAGGGGGAGAGTGTAGCGCTGGTTTAAATCCTGCCGCTGTAATTACTTGTTTCTGGCCACCAGGGGGAGACGAACGCAATGTAAACCAATACTGGACACTTTCGGACTACGTTTTCCAGCATGCTTTGGGGCAGGGACAGGAAATGGGTGGGGAGAACTGAGAGACATCCGCAACCTCGTGGAGAGGAGAGCCAGTGCGCGCCAGTGAAGAGAGCAAGACGCACGTGAGGCAAGGAGCGATTGTGACCAGGCCGGAGTGCAGGTGCTGCCTTGCGGAGCTGGAGATCTGCTTAAATCACTTGCCAGAGACCTAGTAATCCATCAGTGAAAAGTTTATACAGATACAGAGCTGCAGAAGGACCCCGAGTTAGGAGACCGTGATGATCTAATGGGAGTGCAGGCAGTAAGCTGAGCATCTTGTGGCAGAAACGGACAAGCAAGACAAGCGGATCCGGCGGCACAGAATCCCAGTCAAGTCGAGCGGAAAGACGTCCTGGGTCGAGCAGAGTGCAGAGTATCTGGCGGATGGGTGAGAGGCCTTCCCGGCCACAGTAAAATAATAAAGCACGCTGCAGTTTGTCTAAACCTACAGGGCCAGAACGTGACTAGTCGAAGACACATTGAAATCATTCACTGGCCAGTTGAATCTAGTACCCGGTTACCATCACACGCATACACGTACACCTTCTTGGGACACAACCTGTACGGGACTCACATGTCAGCAACGAAGGGGTTAAAATCCCTTTTTCTTTTCCGCTGCGCGTTTCTCGCATTACGATCTTCTGTAAATATATGTATATCGTGCTGCTCTATATATGCCAGTTTATTTGAGATCAGTAAAATATATAACTTATAAAATCCACAACAGTGCTGGTGAATATTTATTCCCTAGTACGGGGAGACTGACCCGAGGTTTAAATTCAGCGGCTCCTCCGGGAGTGAGCGCTACACATACAATCTAGAAAAACTGGTGTTGATGAACAGAACAAGAGAAGTAACCAAGTAGTCAGGACAAATCTGAAAAATGCAGATAAAGTAATTAATGAAAAAGTAAAATAAAATAAATTTAGTGCATTATGTTTAACATTCCATTATATAAGTGCTGGCATTTAAAGTGGCTGATAATTATTTGACCCATAAAATTGATGAGGCACCTTATAAAGTATTTGGGCAGCAGCATAAATTCCACAAACATGGTATATGACAGATTACAATAATACATTCTTAAAATGATAAAATGTCCCGTACATGGGCCAACAATGGAGTAAGAATCGCCATCTAACATGGTCAAACTAAAAAGATTGTTTACTGTTTAATCCTTCCCATTTATCCTTCCTGCACAAAGGTTTGTAAAGAGTTAAAACATAGAAGACATGATACGGTTTATGGATATTTCTTAAGTAAACACACTTAGATACGCATACAAAGACATTGAAAATGCATAACAGTTATGAAAAATGCACACCATCTTCTTGTATTAATAAGGTGTACGATCATATAAATTATGCATAATTTTCCTTTCTGCCTATAAGAGGAAAACACATAATGAGTTTGTTTGTTTTTTCCGCCTCCCAGATGAACATCTCAATATGCAAACACATGACATTCTTATTTAAATCAGTATTTCATCTGAGAGGAACCTAGGTTTTCGTCTTTTATTCTAATTAATTAAAAGCATTCTCAACTCAAAAACCAAAAAGGTAATTTTAACTTCTGTACTAGGAAAAAGTATCCACCATGAACTTTTAAAACTTATTAAAGGCGGAATGACTTTAAACAAAGAGAGAACATTTCATGTAGAATAAAATTCCCCTTAGATGTCATCTGTTTGGATTCTCTCTCTATTATTATTCTTACCACACCAGAAATATCCTAATTAATTGCACTTCCATGTCTCGGCTGTACCAGCTGTAAACAAATAAAGGATTTTATCAGGCTTCAAGTCTCAAAACAGATTTTCGTTTAGTGGCTAAAAACATAACATAGTATGCTTTTTGGCGGTTAAAGCCTAGATTAAATTCACACCCCTCAGTTGCTCAATCCATTATTATAAACATTACATTGTACCTTACAGGGGGTGAGTGAAAAAATATACTTCTAGTAGCATAAATATTGTAAAAATGACTGTAATTTATTTGCTGATATCTGCCATAAATGTGATAATTTAATCTTTTAAAAATCAACCATCTAAAAGCTTTTATCATGGCTTAATTTTGTTCAATTATTATATTTTAACCCTTTCGCTGCTGAGGCTTTTCCCGCCCCTATGCTGAGGTCATTTTTACCTGTTTTGCGCATCATGTTTAAACGTGTTTTGAAGGCTTATTTTAGTATATGACCCAGACATATTATATATCGTTCTTTCCGTCAGACTCGGTAGATTCATAATATGTCATTATTATATGTATACGTTATGTCATGTCTGTATATTATAACAAAAAATGCAATAAAATATGTATTTTCAATAATTTACAATGTGTAAAGTGTTTTTTTCCACATTTTAACATGCGAGCAATTGCGGTTATATTTTGTATGGGGTGCGCTTGTTAAAAAAATTAGAGATGGGGTCTCGTTACATTTTTTTTTGGGGAAAATGACACTATTTTTAACAAACGCACCGCATACAAAAATCGTTAGTGCAGCATCATTGTTCACATTATAATTGAAATGGGAACAATATTGCTGCATTAACAAACCAAAAAAAATAAAAAAAAAGTGTTTATTTTTTTTTTTAATTTTTTTTTTTTATTTTTTTTTATTTTTATTTTTCATTTTTTTTTTTTTTTACAAAATTTTTCACTTTCATGTTTGGTATCGTTGGAACGGCCACGCTCTGGCCGATCCAACCATACCAAAATTTAACCCCTAGCTGCCACGGATAGGGAGATAGGGAGTTCATTGGAACTCCCTATCTCCACAGTTGGTGGCAGTTAGGGGTTAACTCTAGGACTGGCGTCATCGTGCTAAGCACGATGACGCCAGTCCTCTGGGGGAGTTCCCGGAGGCTTGGCCGACATCCAAGATGTCGGCCAGCTCCGGGAAAGGATCGCGAACCGGCGCTTTTCAGCGCCGATTCGCGATCCAGCTCCCCAGGGGTTAATGCCAGGCATCATTTGGAAGGGCAGGCTGTGCCCTTCCAAATGATGCCTGGGTTAACCCCCTGTGCGCCGCCGAACGGGAGGGAGAGAGGTCCGAAGGACCTCCCCCCCTCCCTTTCAGGCGCCTCCTCCGCACATGCGGGGGGGCGCCTGAATTAGGTGTCATCGCGCCCCCGCGATGACACCTAATTCTGGCGGCTGCTGGTCCGGATGCGCGGCTGACATCCAGGATGTCAGCCCGCACCGGAGGGGCCAGCGATCGGCCGGAACCCGGCCGAACGCTGACCCCGATGGGAGGACGCGCTCAGCGCGTCCTCCGCATACCAGCGGGACTGCTGAGGACGCGCTGAGCGCGTCCTCAGCAGCGAAGTGGTTAATAATTTTTTTTCTATTATTAGATAAAATGTCCTGCTAGTTGTAGCAGGCAGTATCCATTGCCATTTCCTTGTCTTTTTCTTTATATCCCAATAGTTTTCTGTGTTGAGACTCCAAAACAAATGGTTTATCTCTAGGAAAAAAAAGGTAATCATCTAGTCAGGTCTAACCTCCCTGGCGGTCTAATTTTCTTAAAATTTCATATCTAAAAGCGGTCTATTTTTTTTTCTCCTCCTAGCGGTATTCCCGAGTGTGGCTCGGGGTTAAATTCCTATGCTGGAAGCGGTAACCCCGAGCAACACTCGGGATGCCGCTGGATACATCACCTGTCCCTGCGCTCCCTCGCTGTCCCCCACAGTCTCCTCCGGCGATCGCGACCTCATACTTCCTGGTTCCCTCCTCATGAGAAGGGAATCCAGGAAGTAAAATGCCACGATCGACAGAGGAGACTGTGGGAGATCAGCGAGGGAGCGCAGGGACAGGTGATGTATGCAGCCCGAGTGTAGCTCGGGGTTACCGCTTTCAGTGGTGAAATTTAACCCCAAGCCACCGGATAACCATCAGAGGGGGTTAATGGATGGGATAAATTGATGAACCAGTAAACAATTAAAGAATAAAATATAATTAACAAAAAAAAAATCTAATTTAATTTTGGTAACAAATACTAATTTGACAGAAGTTTCAATTTTTCTGGATCAACGCAAGCTCCATGGGACTCCATAGAGGCTTGTGCTGCCGGGTCACATGACCTGCAAGATCTCCCTCTCGCGAGATCGTGACTGTCCGCGGAGTGTTCACGGAGGGAGACTGGGGACTATTTGTTCCCAGTCTCACTCTGCTCCCGGCAGCCAGAAGCCGCGGATCAGGTCGCCGTTCGCGCCGCAGGATGAGAGGTGAGTATCTGATATTTCTGGGGGGGTTCCAGATGGTGCTGACTGATTCCGCAGAAGAGAAATCCGTTAGGACCAGCTTGGAGCTGTGACTAGCATTTTGTGATCCTAACATTAGCTACTCTTCGCTTACTCTTTGCACTCCCCATGTTAAGTATAAGGAGCGGAAAGTCTAGTAAGCTTGAACTAGAAAGTGCTATCGAAATGCTATCGAAAGTCATGTTTTTTTCATAAGATCTAATCAAATTACATATCTTTTTTTCAAGTGGACATGGCAGATTCAAAATATGTCATTACTGTTTGTATGTCATTTTATAACGCAGTAATATTAGAATATTAATCAAAAATTGTCAAAAAATTGTTAATTTCTATTTGTATTTCAATCATTGACAGCATATAATTTTTTTTCCATATTTTAACATCCAAACCTTTGTGATGATATATTCTATGGGACACTTTTGCTCATGGTATGAAAAAGAGAAGGTGAGTAATGGTAGCGGCATTGTTCCCATTAAACAGGGCTCTATTACAATCTTTGCGCAATTGCGCACGGAAAAAAAAAACCTTATCGCATGAAAATTTACGTTGTATTACGATCCGAGCGCATTTTTTCGGCCGTCAAAAATTTTCGTGCGTAGAAACGACGCGCAAAGATGTGCGCAAAGTACGTTGCGCGCAGAAATCTGTGTTCAGACTGTTTTTTTCACGGGATTCAGCCATTTGGATGTTGCACCTGTCAAAATCAATCTGCGTATATATGCTGCAGCAAAAAAAATTAAACTATTATTTATTTTATTGTTTGGGTATGTGTAGAATGTGTAACTGTACTGTGCTGTATTTTTTATTCTGGTGTATTTAGTTTCGGCCAGAACGATCACATTTACAGTTACCACCTGCTTTTCAAAGGCGTTAAGAAAATTCGGGCAAATGTCGTTCTTACAACGTTGCGCGAAGATTGTAATACCATCCGCGTACCAGTGCATGAATGCATTTACGCTGACAATGTTAAGTATAGACGCGCGCACGAAAATTAGTTCGCGCAGGGTCAATCGCGGTAGACGATTACGCGCATCGTTTGCGCGACCGTCATAAAAAGACGTTCTGCGCAAATGGTTTTGCAGTTGCGGAAATGCAAATTTGCGCGCACGCAAAACAAATGCGCGAAGAATATAATAGGGCCCGTAAAGTGGGAAATGCAACTGCCTTATAACAAAAAATGAAGGAAATTTTTTTTTTCCTTTTTTTTCACTTTTTCACTTTACTTGGTCATATTTCATATAATTGGAAAGGACAGAACCTGATCCGTTCAGTGACACCTCCCCTGACTTGAGCAATGTATAGAATAGAGATTGAGGGTTCCAAATTAGCCCTGCAACCTTTCTGCCACACTTGATCCCAGAGAGGAAAATGAGTAGGTGAGTTGTTGTATTGCCATCACTAACTTTATAAATAACAGCAGACAATACCACTTTAAAATTTAGTACTTCCTTTATTTTTACATACAGTATCCGTTGGACCTGTTTTATATCTTTGAAAAAGTTAGACCATGGTTTCCCCAATGACCTTTCACTTGACCTTGTGGGGTGTAAAGCATGGAGATAGAGGGGCCCAAAAGACCCCCATTTCTCTCACAGCATGCAACAGATTATATCGTGGAATACCCGTTTAAGTTTCTCAGAAAACGCTAAGTCTGTCAGTTCGTTGACTGCCCTGCAGTCTGCACAATACATTGACTGTCGGACTAACTACCTCGGTACACCCACTGGTGTATTTTGGCCTAGGCCAACAAGGCCTAGGCCTAGGGCGGCACTCTCCAGGGGGCGGCGGCCCGCCGGGTGGCCCCACCCCTAAAAAAAATCTTTTGCAAACTATTTTACCAGGAAGGAAACATTGAGATGTCACTAATTTTCAAGTATGTCCTGGGTAGGCAACGCCTAGGCTTTCACTTTCCAGGGGGCAACAAAAAACCTCACCACTAATTGGGTTACTCACAGAGCACCGAAATGACGCCAACATTTTGGTGTTCTGTAGTTCCCTGCACTTCGGGGGAATAAAATTTCCCCACCCTGCAGTGAATTCACCATTCACCGCAGGGTCCCCAAAGTGCATGGAGTCGGCCGCTGTATGCTGCCACCGCAAACCCATGGCCTGCTGTTTTCAAAAGAACTACTGAACGAAAATGTCTGGAATTTACATATAAGATCCTATGATTGATAATAAAAAGTTCTGTTACAGAAAAAGAAGAACCGATATTAAAAAAAAGGGGGTGGGATTTTGCCAAAAAAATTCTGAAAAATTACTAAATGGTACTAAAAAAAAAAATCAATAATTAAAGACTTTTTACTGCAGATTAAAATAATAAGTGGTTTATTAGATATTGCAGAAAAACGGGAATATTTTTAACATTGAAACCTATGGGGTTCGCCTGAATACCTGAACCTGCTGATTGAAACCACCGAACATCAGGGTATTTCACTGACATTTCTCTGCTGTTTGGTGTTCTCTGAATAGATTAACCATTACTTCTCTATGGGGATTTGCAATGCCTTCAAACAGCACCGTACTTGCTGGCAGTTCGCCAAGCTTGTGTGTGAGCATATCACCAGAGCAGTGGTGTACTTAGAGGAGTGGCGGAGGGCGGGCCGCCCCCAGGTACCAGTGATTATTGGGGATACTAGGAGGTGCCACTGTCACTGTGTGTCAGCTTTGAGCTGTGTTCTCAAACAATGAGCAGCAGAGCATGGCGTTTGCATACGGAATAAAATCGAATAGAATAAAAATCCCCCTTTCCTCCCTCCATAGCTCCTCCCCTGCCCCGCAGCAGCTCTAGGAGGGGGATGTGATTTGTGTCCAGAGAGAGAAGATGACAGTAAACGGCAGATAAAGGGGGGTATCAGCAGAATATGAAGCCCTGTCTGCTTACTGCTGTTTAAAGTGGACCTTTCCTTAACCAGCACTGCAGTGATAGAAATTTGTCATTGAGCTGCCTGGCTCCTGGTGAGGCTGCGTGCGTGCAGGTCACACTCGGTCCGGCCAGTCAGGTGGTACTGAGTCTCAGTACCACCTGACTGGCTGAACCACGTGACACGCATGCAGCTGCCCACCCTTTCGTTAACATGGACTGTCACTCTATTCTGGACTGAACACCCACCAGGAAGGCAATCAAAGCCACGGTGCACCCTCTGGCAGTGGCACCCCACTGCTGACAAGATGGCTCCACGCACAGGCACAGGCGCGATCTTAACGTGGCCTGGAGGGACCTCCTGCTGAGTCTGTACACAGTCCCTGCTGACTCTGCACACAGCCCTACCGCAGACGGAGGCCGGTAAATGTAGAATAAATAATTGCTGTGTGCTCATATACACTCGGTTTGCTGGGAGTTTTATTGCAGTGGATTCTGATGTACTCATACACACCACACATTGCATTGCTGGGAGTTTTATTTGCCGTGGATTCTGATACGCTGACAAACACCACACATTGCATTGCTGGGAGTTTTATTGCTGTGGATTCTGATACGCTGACCCGCACATTGCATTACTGGGAGTTTTATTGCTGTGGATTCTAATACACTCATACACACTGCACATTGCATTGCTGGAATTTTTATTGCTGTGGATTCTGATACGCTGACACACACCAAACATTGCATTGCTGGGAGTTTTATTGCTGTGGATTCTGTGATACACACTGCATAGTACTGTGAGTTTTATTGCCTTGGAGCTCTGGGATACACTCATACACACTGCACATTACTGTGAGCTTTATTGCTGTGCAGTTCTGTGATATGCTCATACACAGTGCACATTTCTGTGGGTTTTATTGCTGTGCAGCTCTGTGATACGCTCATATGCAGTGCACGTTTCTGTGGATTTTATTGTTCAACCAATTAGAGCAGCTGTGATCCCGTATACTTAACATGCGTGGCTGTTCTTTGTAAAAATGCTTGAATTTAAACATTTCATAATTTTATTTATCTCAATAGATACATTTGAAATGGTATACAAAATATACAAGTAGGCACTTGGTATCCACTTTTAATATAAAGAGAGGAAAAGGCAGAGCTCTAAGAGGAAAAGGTGGAACTTAAAGAGGAAGGGTGGGGATTAACCAGGAAGAGGTGTGGCCTTGACAGGAAGGGGTGCCTCAAATTTAAATTAGGGGGTGCACGAGTTTAGTCAGGCCTAGGGCAGCACAAAACCTAAATACACCACTGGGTACACCCACTCCAGTCTTGCAGCCCGCTGTATTTTTGTGTGCTCTAAGTTGTCCGTTGGTCTCGAAACCTTTGGAACTTAGTAGCAGTTCAGTTGTCCTGTCATACTCCTTGGCTTTGGAGTATAAGTCTGAAAATACTGTTTAGTTTGCTACCATCGAGCAGATATTTCTGTCCAATGAGATCTCAACCTCGCTACTCTTGTGTGAGTGCCGCTGCGCCTGTTACAGATACATCACCTGACCAACCATAACAGTGTCACAGATTTATCTGACCACCATCACATAGAGTATGTTCAGCCCAATTGTGGAAAAGGTAAATTTTAATGGTAAAAAGTGTGGTAAGCAATGACTGTATGGACATGATACAATATCCAGAAAACAAGCTTAGGTCAAGAGACAGGAGTGATAAATAGAAGTCGTGACACAAGAAGTCACACCAAGAACAGATATGTCATACATATTGGGTCACAACCAGTACAAGTAGGAGCATAATCTGAACAGATATTTCATACAAACTGGTCAGAGCTAGGAAAGAGACTTCTTGAAACCTGGAACCAAACAAGAACTATATCATATATGGATGGTCAGAACCAGAACTGTAGGGAAGTACTGTAGATACTCGAGTATACCGCTAGATTTTGGTGACAAAAATTAACATTAAAGTTGGAGGGGTTGCGTTATATTCGAGACATCTGCATCGCGTGTAAAAAAAACAAAAAAATTCCCTTGCTCTGGATCTCAAGTCTCCCGGAACTTCCGGTAGTGTCGCTGAAGTGAATGTGGGCTCCCTGATGCTTTCAAACACTTCAGGGACTCCTGGATTCAGGAGAGGTGGGATCCATCACGGCCAGAGAGCACGCTCGGTTTAAGCCAATCATTCACCTCACTCACCTCCATCAGCCATCTAATCGCTAGTAAAGAAGACAGGTGGCTGGAGGCTTCATACTTCGTAGCAACTGCAATCATTCTAGAGCAGAGCACCCTGGCCTGGCCTGAGGGGGTAGCCTGACAGTGTTAAGAGAACCTGGAAGGACTTTAATTGTTTACCTGTACAATAAAATTTTGTTCCTCGCGTAATATTCGAGTCTTGAGTATACTCTCATTTCCATAATAAATCTCTGTCCACAGCGCTATATTCGGGTCGCGCTATACTCGAGTATCTACGGGTAATTCAAGCTGATTCAATTCCACAGCAGATTCTTATTTTGAGCTGGGTCAGAACATGAACTTAATTGTCATACAAGCTGAGTCTGAAACGTAGCTGCTTCGTTGTACAAGCTTGGACAGATCCAGATAAGATATTATGTTGTACAATTTGAGTCAAAACAAGAAGAGCTACATTATAGTCAAGACAAGGTCAAATCCAAACACAACAATTACAGACAAAATTCATCTCCAGTTAAGAATAACCACAAAAAAAGGAAGCATGATCTCCCTGGTTTACATATAATTTGGCAGGGAATATGTTTCACAGGGCAAAAAGTGGTTATGGAAAGTTGGCCTGAGGAAACCAGCATCATATATTAAAGGAAAGGCGTCAGGCTTGCAGTGAGAGGAAGATGGCGAAATGTGACAAATCACAATCATGTCTCATGTAACTCTGTATATACTGTATATGGTGCACAGCAGCCAGCACATATAAATGATCAGAAAATATTCTTTCTCTTTGCATGCACGCGGTAAAAGTAGATATGGTAGGCTTTGGAATTTATAAACCTGAAGCAAAACCTTTAGCTCAAGATAATTTCAAGAATTGAGAAGTCGGGAAAAATAAAATATGTTGTAAAATGTTGTTGAAACCAGCGACACCACGTAAACATTGATAAAAATAAGCACAAGTCCATTTGATAACACATCTTCTGTGGGATTTCTTAATTTGAAAAACTTTCCGAAAACCTGATTGTGTCCACAGTTTTGCCAAAGGCTTTCAAGAGCAAAATGAGCCTTTTTTTAATACTCTACATCAAAAATGGTTTTAGCTAAGCTGTATAGATATATCAGAGAAGGTGCTGTGCCTTTCTATTCAATCCCAACAATGTCAGCAGCACAACTTAACTTGACTTTTCCTACTAGTATATAATAAATCTTGAGTGGATTTTATGTGATCAATACAGAGCACTGTTCTGGGTATTATTCAATGTCACTAAAAAAGCCCATGTAAGCATAATTAAGAACTAAGGATATAATTGTGTAGAAACCATGAGAGCCAGAACAGTAACCTAGCACAACTGTGTATTAAGAGATCATGTCAAAGACTTTTGCTTTGCCAGGAAAATCCCTTTACTACGTTTGAAAAACTCACAGTAAAGCCTTTAAAACACTTATGAAGTTACCTGTCTGGAACATTAAAGCGCTGAGAAAAATAATAGTCCTCACACTATTTTTTACCCCTACCAAGCTATGTTTTATTTACAGTCACAAATGAATGCAAAATATTCTAAAAATCAATTTCCCACACACTAAAAAAGCCCTCCAAGTAAATTACCATATCCAATAAAACATATAATAAAAAAAACCTAAAAAAGACATTATCAGCCAAATTCAAATAACGATTATCATGTGCAAGAATTTATAAATATATCTTATGATGGAGAACATAAATATATAAATATCAGTAGATAAATAGACAGACAATATAGACATTTACTTCGGAGTTGATAAATCATATGCTCTTTGTACGTCTCACGTTGGTCACTGATAATGCATTTGGCATTGAAATTCTGGGAACGTTTTTCCATGCCCACTATCATAGTGTGAAAGAGGTTAAATGGAAGATAAGATAATTTCTTTAGCTTCATTTGTCGCCATTAAAGAAAATTCAAAGAGCATACATACAGTATTGGTTATTTATTTGACCATCACAAATGTCTAGTTGAGTCCTTGGGGGTAACCAAAAAGATCAAATTTTACAACAACACCAAAGGATCAATCTACGAGGGGATGTCCCACTTTTGTCCCTCCATCATTTGTCGCCACTGCAGCAACATTGAGTTTGGCAGATGTGTGCAATGTTGGCAAACACCTCGTTTGCTGAATAACCCTGAATGAAAAAGATTTATGTCTATGAATTTTTATGGAATACCAATGTACTTATATGTATAGCTTTCTTGTGAATCTAACAGGGTTATTCAGAGAGCGTGAAAAGCAGGAGAATGATTGGAGAATGAAAAATTCTAGGTCAAAATAGCCAAACCAGAAAAATTCTCCCTTTCATCTCACTTTCCAAATTGGCTATTTTGACCTCGAATTTTTCATTCTCCAGTCATTCTCCTGCTTTTCACGCTCTCTGAATAACCCTGTAAATGTTTACTTGGGTTTGAGGCAGTAGAAGTGTGTCAGTTGTGACTAAATGGATAAGCCCAATGGAGAACCCACCATATAATTTTAAAGGGGGATTTTATTGATTTTAAAGGAAACCTAACTAAATCCAGTAGGAAAAGAAGGGAATTTAGCAATTGAAAATGTATACTTATTTCCAGCTACATAGAGTTAAAACTATTTATTCAGCAGCCTTCAGTATACTGGAGACTCTGTTTCCTGTTCTTTATCTTTATCCTCTTTGTCATTAGTTTACAAGACGACAAAAAAGTTCAGTTATTAAACAAGTAATATTTATTTACTAAATTGCGAAGAATGACTAAAATACTATCAAAACTAAAAAGGTTAAAAAGGTAATTATTTGGGAAGCCATTTCAATCATGTAAGGTGAATCGTGATGCACTCTGTAATAAACAGAATATACAATATACTTTTAGAATATCTCTTTAAAACTTTGACATACACACAGGCCATTGGTCATCCTCATCACACTGTTGGCTACATTCTGTACACTAGATGATGACAAAAAGGGGTTCTTCAAAGAGCACCGAATTGGCCATGAAAGTGCACTGGACAGTGAATTTCCCCGTACATTGTAATTTCGTGGCCATTCGGTTATTCAAAAAGCTGACAATTCGCCAAATATTGGCAAAATGCCAGCAAAATATGGTGATCTTCGGCGGCAGTGAAATCCCCATAGAGAAGTAATGGTTAATCTATTCAGAGAACACCGAACAGCACCGAAATGTCAGTGAAATGCCCTGATTTTCGGCGGTTTCATTTAAACCGGGTGAATCCCGTAGGTTTCAATGTTAAAAAAATTCCCCGTTTTTGTTAAATATTTATTCAACCGTTTATTATTTTCATTTGCAGCAAAACGTCTTCTTATTTATAAATTTTTTAGGATTTTTTGGGCATTTTTCAGAATTGGAATGGCTATTTTTTTCCTGTAACAGACCTTTTAATTATTATTCATAGGACCTTATATATTATTCCCAGGCATTTTCATGCAGTATTTTCTTTTTTTAAAAAAGCCTTTTAAAAGTTGCAGTGTTTTTCTTTTTTTTACCCTTCAGGTAGCTTGTTGGCTTTTTCCGGTGGGCGATCGGCGATCTGTTTGGCGGGTCATCGGGTTCTTTCGGATCGATTCGGTGGTCCGTTCGGTGGATCGTTGGATGCATTCAGTGGTTTTGCAATGGTTTTTCGGATCGATTCAGTAGTTTTTCAGATCCATTAGGCAGGTGTTCAAATCAATTCAGTGGTTTTGTGGCGGTTTTTCGATTTGTTCAGCAGACTTTGGGGACCCTGAAGTGAATGCTGAATTCCCCGCAGGGTCTGCAAATTTAACTCGCCGAAGTGCGGTGAATGGGAGAGCACCGAAATGTTGATGACACGTAGGTAATCTCCATTAAAATACTTAATTAGTGCTGGAAGTGTTTCTTCTGACATCACAGTAAGGGATAAAAGTGTCTATGCCTCTTTAAAATTTAACTATGTATTTCAAAGACGTCATAGCATATTAGCACAACAGATTTTCTGATTTTGTGTCTACTATAAATTTTGGTATAGGTGGTGAAAAATATGGGGAAAAGTTAGATGCCCTATTAAAATTCCTTCCGAGATTAAAATTAGGGTTGCACCGATACCGATACTAGTATCTAGTATCGGTATCAGTGCCGATACTGGGTACTGCAGGAGTACTTGGTACTCCTGCAGTACCCCCGATATTTCCCCGATACCGGAAGCCGGCATTGAGCCGGCTTGCCGGCATCCGAGGGGCTGGGGCGGCTGTCCGAATGCTCTATCGGCATTCGGACAGGCCCTGCAGCTGCTCTCCGCGTTCTTTCATACTTACCTTCCTGAGCGATGCCGGGAAAGTCTTTGCGAGTGCGCTCATTGGAAGGCCCCAGCCGTGATCACGTGGGACTCCCACGGGGTCGCGGCTGGGGGCCTTCCAATGAGCGCACGTGCAGAAACTTTCCCGGTGTCGCTCAGGAAGGTAAGTATGAACGCGGTGAGCAGCTGCAGGGCCTGTCCGAATGCCGATAGGGCATTCGGACAGGCACCTGGAGCTCTCCGCGATCATACTTACCTTCCTGACCGACGCCGGGAACGTTTCTGCACGTGCGCTCGTTGAAAGGCCCCCAGCCGCGATCATGTGGACCACGTGATCGCGGCTGGGGGCCTTCCAACGAGCGCACGCATGAAGACTTTCCCCGGCATCGCTCAGGAAGGTAAGTATGATCGCGGAGAGTGCCAGGTGAGTTTAGGGGCATATCCATGAGCTGGGGGGCATTATCCATGAGCTGGGGGCATTATCCTTGAGCTGGGGGGCAAATCCATGAGCTGGGGGCATTGTCCATGAGCTGGGGGCAAATCCATGAGCTGGGGGGCATTATCCATGAGCTGGGGGGCTTAAACCATGAGCTGGGGGGCATTATCCATGAGCTGGGGGGCAAATCCATGAGTTGGGGGGCATAATCCATGAGCTGGGGCATATCCATGAGCTGGGGGCAATATCTATGAGAGCTGGGTGCATATCCATGAGCTGGGGGCATAATCCATGAGCTGGGGGCAAATCCATGAGCTGGGGGGCATATCCATGAGCTGGGGGCATATCCATGAGAGCTGGGGCATATCTATGAGAGCTGGGGGGGCATATCCATGAGACCTGGGGGGGCATATCCATGAGACCTGGGGGCATATCCATGAGACCTGGGGGCATATCCATGTGAGCTGGGGGCATTTTTATATGAGGTCTGTTCTTATTGGAAAGTGGCCACATGAAATAAAATAAAAGTATCGGTACTCGGTATCGGTGAGTACTTGAAAAAAAGTATTGGTACTCGTACTCGGTCTTAAAAAAGTGGTATCGGTGCATCCCTAATTAAAATTAGTGTCTCGTGGGCCCATATTGAGGACCAGTGTTTGTGAAACATAGCTTATAGGCTGTAAGCTCATGGGGGGATAACGTGGGGGGGGGAAGGGAAAAAATGTATTGGGAGGGGTTTAACCCCTTCAATACTAAGTGATTTTGCATAAAATCATTAGTTGGATCCAGTAGTATTATTAAAAAAATTACTTTCCATTATCCACAAAGTAAATATCTATAACTTATTATCACTGTATGTGAGTCCTTTTTGACAGGCAGAGTTAACGCTGAAAAGAAGTGCTACTATATTTATTTTATAGCTCCATGGTTCCGAGCAAGAAAAACGTTACAAAGAATTTCAGCACATCAGCTTTCATGTGTTGAAGGTGTTGAATTTTCAGGGACATGTTCTGAAGATCATTTGAAAATGAATTTTTTTTGCTATACACAACATTCCTCTGCATTGCTTAATAATTAGACCATATTGAGTATAGTACATTCAATAACAGGGAACCAGCAGGTGTTATTGAAGATCTGGTATACTCAGTATTGGTAGTGACGGGGTTAAGATAAATTCTCAGATCCCAAAGGTCCCCTGGATAATATCAATCATGCAAGGATAATCCCTGTTCTTATGGGATTAATGTATAGGTCATTTTGCATGTTAGGAAGTGCCAATGAGCCCATATCTAAAGGTACCACAAACCCAGATGCAGAGGATAAGTAATTACTTTATTAGTAAAGATTTATGAAAGAACCAATCCATTTTATAGCTGTTTTTCAATGTTTATTCTCGAAATAGTATATTTTCCTGAAACAATATTTTACAACGTTTGTGGCAGCTAAAATAGCTTTCCTATTAAAAACCTTCACTGCCATTTTCCAAAAAACACTCAGGAACCAGTATTTTTTTAATCCTTTTTAATTAAACATACAGTAGGAAATATTTGGGTACATGTCACCATCTGCTGGCCAGAAATAGTAACTGCAGTTCTGGGCTCCCAGCAGGAACAGCTGGGGAGATATCAATCAGACACATCCCCAGCTGGTTTTAAAAAGTGTTAACACCTCAGGCATCATGCCCAGAGTGCTAAAATGAATCTTCTGTAGTAAATGTAAATTAATTTCTTTTGCAATAAGCAAAATTCCTTTGATATCGATACAGGGGCACCAGGAGTTGTCATGCACATTGAGTATATTCAATCTTGATAGTGAATATGTTAAGCAAAATCGTAATCTAGAGAAATCCCATAGAGATTTTTCTATTATTTTTTTTCCAAAAGGTCAAATGTCTATATATGTTTTGTGAAGGAACATATCTCTGAAAATTCTGAGATTTACAGAACAGTTCCCAAACAACTCCAAAATACTATAATAATATTACTATAATATTTTCAGGCTCTTAGACAAATATACATTATATAGCGTTTAAGTTTCTATGTTAAAGTTGATCTTTCTGTCATTCAATCTAGATGACATTGATGAGCAGTTAACAAAATGTCACAAGTAGCAAGTATACAGACAGCAGTTTTATCACAGTTCTTGGTGGTGTAGTTGTTTGTATTGTATTCTGTACGCGGGTAGACATTTTTTAACATACTTACTGAAGAAAAGTTTATTTTGTTTAGTTATGTTTGAATTCTCATTTTGACAACATTGTTGTTTTTCTACCGCAATTTCCTAGACACAGAATGCTAAATCTCGCTAAACAAGGGTTGTGAATTTAGAAATGGAGAAAAACATAATGTAAAGATTTAAGCTATAGGCAGATAGCTCATATGGGATAACACTATTATGTTTTAATGCAAAGGAATTATATTTCCTAGATGAAAAAGATGATCGGAAAAATGATCAGTCTAAAGAGTAGCCCACAACACATTTTTTGAGGATGATTGAAATATACAGTTCCTGATCATCACATAACTAAGAGATTAAAAACAACCTGTCCACAAAGAGGTTTAGCCTGTCCTGACATGACAGAGAAGGGACAGGGGTATTTAAAACATTTGGAAACTTGGAACACAAATGAAAGAGCTATACCTATTTGCTATATTATAGTTGTATATAAGCAGTTTCGGTTGGAGGGCTCATTGTGGATTCTAGATGAAGAGGAGAAAATATTAATTGGATATGAATTAGATGCATATGATTTGTCTCAAATCATTAGATAGTCAAGCTGCATCTGTCAAGAACTAAAAGTAAGATGAAACTGTATTTTCATATCTTCCAAATCTTGCTCCATCCACCTAAACACATTGCACGCATCCGTCCCTGTCTTAATCGGGACTCTACTAAAATCCTCATCCAAGCTTTTATTATCTCCCACCTTAACTACTGTAACCTCCTTCTCTCTGGCCTTAAGAGATCCCAGATTCGCCTTCTCCAGTCTGGAATGAACGCCTGTGCCAGACTCACACACTACACCTCCCGCACCTCTCACACCTCGCCCCTCTGTCAATCTCTCCACTGGTTCCCTGTTTCCTTTAGAATCCATTTCAATATATTGGTGCTCATGTACGAAGCTCTCCATAACTGCGCCCCTGCCTTCATCTCCTCCCTTATTAGCAGGTATATCCCATCCTGAACACTTCACTCTGCCAATGATCTGATGCAATCAGTTCCTCGTACTCACACCCCTAACTCCCACCTTTGGGACTTCTCTCGAGCTGCCCCCTTTCTATGGAACTCCCTCCCCTCAACATTAGACTCTCCCCCTTTATCCAGTCCTTCAAAAAGCCTCTGAAAACACATTACTTTAGAGAAGTCTATCAGCTCACTCCATGACCTCCACTGTACATTTCTTGCTCCATCTTCCCATTCAGCCCTCATGCATCCCGCTACGCTATTTACCCTCACCTAATGTGTCACCCCTCTTCTCTTAGATTGTAAATTCTCGAGCAGGGACCTCCCTCCCACTGTTCTGTGTGTGTAACGTGTATCTATATTTGTTATTCTGTCATTCTCCCATTGTGCAGCGCTAAGAAATTTGTTGGCACTTTATAAATACTTGTAACTGTAACTATATGAGTAAGGATATCGGCCGAGATTCCCCATGGATCAATGAAAGCATGATGGAAGTCCACCCTTGGTGCAAGGAGAAAGTCGAAAATGTATCACATTGCAGTAAAATATGTGTCTGCACTAAATAGTATAGCCTTTACTCAACTCTAATTAGAACTAGAGGTGTGCGTTACATTTTGTTATGAATCACAATTCTTCCGCACTTCTGCCGATTCGTATTTCAGAAGTACTTCTGAAATAACGCATTGATTTCAACCGAAAAGCATTGGAAACAAAACCAAACCATATCCAACTAATCGTTTCAGATTGATACGTTAAAACTAATTGATTTGTTATGATGTTTCACACAGGAGAAAAATTATTTCCATGTCAATTAACCTGTGCGGTACTGAATCTATTGGATTTAGCACCAGAGGCCAATTGACAGTGAAATAGAGTGCAGTTCGGTACACTTCGGCGATCTGTACATAGGAATCATTCATTTCAAAGGCTCTTTATTGGACAATTTTGCTGCCACTGAACTGCACCGTGTTTCCCATTCAATTGACCTGTGGTGCTGAATCCCATAGATTCAGCACCACAGGCCAATGGACAGTAAAGGATGGTGCAGTTCAGCACAGTTCGGTGCTAACTCATCATCCGCTGTTAAAATTGGCCAGCATGCCTGTGAGATTTTCATCAGATCACTATTAGCCTCATCGTAATCTCCAGTGAGCCTAATTTTATCAGTTTCATGCTTCGAGGTCTGTTTATTCAAAAGTGTCCCTCTTTCGCATCATAAAGCGCAATGGAAGGCCTTTTTAGAACACATTGTGGATATCCCTGTTGCCTAAATCTGATACTTAAATCTCGTGCTTGTATCAGAAATTCCTCCAATGTGGATAAATTCCGTCTTGAGATTCTGAGCATTCATCTTGACACTCTGAACATACACCCATAGACCCTGAGATTCTGAACATACACCCAGAGACCTTTAGATTCTGGTTGAATATTCAGAATCTCATGATCTCTGGTTGAATGTTCAAAATCAACAAATTATGTGGAGACAGCAGGGATTATAAAGATTGGATGCAACCAAAACGGTGCTACCGATTGGTAGAATCAGAAAAACAAGAGGAATCCATAAGGGAAAAATATCCCAGTCCTCTAACCAAGTGTGTGTGGGGGGGTTAACCCCTGAAACAAATCTATATATGTGCATGTACAGGCCAATTGATAGCAAAATACAGAGTCGTTCAGTGTACTTTGGCGCCAGCGAAATTGTCCCATCAACAATCATTGAAATGAATGATTCCTATGTAGAAATTTTCAAAAAGCTAATTATTAACCCTAGCTTTTAACCCTCATCTATCCCTAATCTAACACTAATTAAGCAGCATTTATTGATTTTTTTAAGCGACCCGAATCGATGTGAAATTACAAAACAAACCGAAACAGTAGTCCAACTAATTTTATTTAGGACGAAAATATTTTTGGATGAAACAAAACAAACTGTTTAGCCGTGCATACCTCTAAGTAGAACTATTCTAATATTCACCTAATATGTGTTTTTAACTTGCAGAGAAGCTAGATGCACAGTTGCGACTCAGCACCATCTGGCTTCTCTGCAAGTTAAAAACACATTTCAGGTGAATATTAGAATAGTTCTACTTAGAGGTATGCACGGCTAAACAGTGGCGTAGCGTGGGTTGTCAGCGCCCGGGGCCAGCCAAGAATTGTGCGCCCCCCCCAACCTGTGGACACGTTATCGATATTGCCCCAGCTCACACATGGATTTGCCCCAGCCAGCTCACACATGAATATTGCCCCAGCTCACACATGAATATTGCCCCAGCTCACACATGGATTTGCCCCAGCTCACACATGGATTTGCCCCAGCTCATGGATTTGCCCCAGCTCACACATGGATTTGCCCCAGCTCACACATGGATTTGCCCCAGCTCATGGATTTGCCCCAGGTCACACATGGATTTGCCCCAGCTCACACATGGATTTGCCCCAGCTCACACATGGATTTGCCCCAGCTCATGGATTTGCCCCAGCTCATGGATTTGCCCCAGCACATGGATTTGCCCCCAGCACATGGATTTGCCCCAGCACATGGATATGCCCCAGCTCATGGATACTGCCCCAGCTCATGGATTTGCTCCAGCTCATGGATTTGCCCCAGCACATGGATTTGCCCCCAGCTCATGGATTTGCCCAGCACATGGATATGCCCCAGCTCATGGATATGCCCCAGCTCATGGATTTGCCCCAGCTCATGGATTTGCCCCAGCTCATGGATTTGCCCCAGCACATGGATTTGCCCCAGCACATGGATATGCCCCAGCTCATGGATTTGCCCCAGCACATGGATTTGCCCCAGCACATGGATTTGCCCCAGCTCATGGATTTGTCCCCAGCACATGGATTTGCCCCAGCTCATGGATATGCCCCAGCTCTCACCTGGATATTCCCCCAGCTCCCGGGCAGTGGGAGTGCCTGCCCGCCCCGGTCCTGAACAGCGTGCGAGTCCATCCTGTTGAAGGGGAGGCGGCTGCGTGCATGCGTGCGCAGGTCACGCGGTCCGGCCAGTCAGGTGGTACAGTGACTCAGTACCACCTGATTAGACGGACCACGTGACCTGCGCCTGCACGCACCCGCCTCCCCTTCAACAGGACGGAGTCGGACTCACTGTTTAGGACCGGGCAGGCACTCCCGCTGCCCGGCATCTGGGTCCCCTCAACCCGCGGGCCCTTGGGCGACGCCCGAGGGCCCGGCGGGTCAGTCGGGCCACAAGTTTTAGGGGCGCATAATTTCAAAAGAAATTATGCACCCCTAACAAAACTGCGCCCGGGGCCACAGCCCCCCCTGCCCCCCCCCCACGCTACGCCACTGTGGCTAAACAATTTGAAGGTGACCTAGTGGCCAGGTCTTAGTGAGGGTGCATGTTTTCCTGCACCTATGAATTATTTTGAGCATTTGCAAATGTGTTGGAGATTCATTAATTTTCTCGCCTTACTTATTTAGTTTTATTTCAGACACACTAAGCTAATTTTATTTTTGTGTTTTGACCACAACTCCATCCTCAAGCAAGTGCTAGTTCCTATATTTAGTATGGCTATCACTACTCTGCTGTTTTGCCACAGTTCATAGTGACTCCGTAACAAGACATCCGACCGACCCAAAAATAGTCCTCACCTCTCCCTGCATTAACTCATCACTGCAGTCCCCACTCCTGTCTCTAATCCCATCACCCATCTAGATTGTAAATTCCCACGGGAATAGGGTCCTCATATCCTCATTTATCTGCTGGCAGTAATACTGACCTGTCTCCTGTATGTATTGTAGAATTGTCCTGTCCATTACACATTGTACAGCGCTGCGGAAAGTGTTGGCGCTTAATAAATAATAATAATTTTACAGCAGTAATTTACTCACAGGAACTCACAGCTTTCACTGCATTATAATTTTGAGACTTATTGATCCTAGGTCAATGTTTCTACAGACAATGCTTCTCATGCATGTGAAGCACATTCAAAAAAATTGATACAAATCAACCAAATTTTTATTATTAACGCATTTGCTAGAATAAAAAAAAACGCAATCTCAAATTGGAATTTCAGATGCCTCCAGGGTGTTTTCCAAGAACAGTTTTTGGGTGCCTTTCAAAAAAATTGGATTTCAGGAAGGAACTGTGCTTTCCTCCTTTCACATGAGGAGAACAATTTTGAATGTCCAATATGAAATGATGACATCTTACTTAATCATGAATTCCTCAATTAGTACTCAATCCTCAGTCATGGATGCCTCTGCTGCAAAATGCCAAAGCAGAGCAAGCATTAGATCAGTGTTTATTGTATCATTTTCAGAACAGGGTGGAGGCTACAGAAGGATCTGCTTCACCTTGTGGGTGGTTGAATAAGCCATTAGAAGATGTATAGACACCAGAAAAGTTCACAAGATTGAGTAGAATCTCAATTGCATTTGCTATGACTAGTGGAATTCCCTTGAGTTCCTTTAAATCATCAGGGTTATTCAGAGAGAGGTGAAAAGCAGGAGAAAGACTGGAGAATGGAAAATTCTAGGCCAAAATAGCCAAACCAGAAAAATTCTCCCATTCATCTCACTTTCCAAATCGGCTATTTTGACCTAGAAATTTCCATTCTCCAGCTATTCTCCTACTTTTCACCTCTCTCTGAATAACCCTGTATGTATTCAGAAAAGAAAAAAGCAATCAGGCATATTAGTAGAGGTAACATCACTGCTCTATAACCGTGGAGACTGTGGAGACACAGGTTCAAATCCCGGCAAGAACATCTCTCCAGTAAGTGTCCTTGGGCAAGACACCTAACAGTACCTACTCGCCACCCAGGACATACTTGAAAAGGAGAGAAATCCCAATGTATACTTCCTGGTAAAATACTTTCTCAAAACAAAAAATGTAAAAAAAAATTTTTAGGTACAAGGCGGATCTTCATTAAGGCAATGTATTTATTAAGCCTACATCTTTGTTTCTGTTAGTGAAATTTCCTATTCCTTCTTGTAACGCACTTCAGAAACTGTTGGTGCTATATAAATTATGATATTATAAATAACAAATAATTATACATGTATCAGCTGATTAAGAGACAGCAAACTATTTTACAATTGTACGTTGCACTTTTATCCTTTGCAGTATGAATTTCCACCTAGTACAATCAAGCAAAGAAAGTGTAACATTGTTATTGTGTCTCAATTTGACAAACAGTTAATATTTTTCTTTAACCTACGAAATTGCTACGTTTAAATAGTTTGAAGTCCACCGTGAATTACATAAGCCATAAAAGTAGCACCTGCATGTTAACATTCACATATTTCCTTCTATTTAATTTAAATTAGCTTAAATGTACATGCGTCGAAAGAATGTTTATAAGCTCCGATGGTGTTTTTTGTTAGAATTCCCACCATTTCAGAACAACGGGTCTAGAGGGAATCACTGGATCTCATAACAGAAAATCTTGAGATCTCTTTGCAAAGTCAATCTAGAGGGAAGAGCTTTCAAAGGGATCAAAGCTTTTTTTCTACCAGTTTGAATTATTCCATTAAAGTCGAATGTGACATAATTACCAAAGAAGCTTGGTTCAGAATCTCATCAGGATTATCCAACACTCATCTTTGTTGAAGAAGGCTCCCCAGCTGTTGCTGTGACAGGATGAATGTGATAACAGCGCAAAGCATGAAAACTACTTGTAAGAGGCTGCTGTTTTTTTGGGTGTATAGAGAGTCACATCTTTCTTTCCTAGAATTATATGAACAGTAATTCCAAACATGTAAGTTAAAATGAAATAGTGTTTGCTTTTCTTAATTAAAGTTAAGCTGATTTTTCTTTAACTACTTATTAAATGCATTTTAAGTTTTCACACACACTGAGTTAAAATGCTGGTTGATTGGACTTTTAATAAAAGAATCCTTGTAACTTGTTAAAAAGAAACTTGACTAACAATATAATAGTAGTAATGAATAATATATGTCAGCTAAACGTCAAATGTTGAACACCGTACTTTTCCTTTGCATGTATCAATTTATTTCATCAACACTGTTAATCTTACTTTTTGTCCTTCGCCTTACTTTTAATAGTTGTTGATTTTATCATTATTAAAATGTGTTTTTCCAATAACACAACATCAGATGTTTAATAACCAACCCATT
This sequence comes from Leptobrachium leishanense, assembly GCA_009667805.1. NCBI lineage: Eukaryota > Metazoa > Chordata > Amphibia > Anura > Megophryidae > Leptobrachium > Leptobrachium leishanense. The sequence continues at coordinate 421,285,575 of CM019063.1, read as the reverse complement.
GTAAAGGGTCTGGTATCCTTAATACACTTTTTTTCTCTTGCCATGGATTAGAATTCCCTCATACATTATTAATGAGTTAAACTACTAGTAACATGCCAAATGTGCTGCACAGGAGATTTGTGTCTAATCCAGCAAAAAACAGGCCCAGTCACATAATGATAAAAAAAAAAGAACAAATGTCAACAGTTTTACACTGGGACTGGATTAAGCACACCATACGTACTGATTTCTTACACAAGGATTATCTCGTGTTGGTGTTAAAAGCAAGGAAGGCCACGCTTTGCAGAAAAGAACAGAAAATTTCATCTGGAAAAAAAGGCTTTGGTCTGATAACACAAGGATGCACATATAGAAACTGGATAGTAATGGAATCTTCCTTTAATTAGATTCCCAATCCCAAACTTTTGTATGGGGTATTAAAAGGACATAGTGATAGGACATGCAGACTATTATTGCCTAAAGAACAAATGCGAGATTAAATATACAGTTGTGTTCAAAATTATTCAACCCCCAATGCTGTAAAGGGTTTTAGGGAATTTAGTGTACATTTGTAATTGTATTCAGAATGAAATCCTACAAGGACCAGGGGTCAAGTCCTGGGAAAAAAAGTGAGGGAACTCACCCACGAATTCCACAACCCCCATTACCTGAAGAAAATTATATATATATATATATATATATATAATATATATATATATTACGAGTATAGCAGTGCGTGCCGGTGATACCATTTTTATTGGGTTAACATTACATTTAAAAGACAAGCTTTCAAGAGTGTAAACTGGAAACTATACTGATCAGTGAAAGGTATCACTACGTAGAGGTATACTCGTGATTGTGGCAACTGGACTAACGCATTTTATATATATATATATCTCCAGGCACAGACCCCCAGAATAATATACACAGTGCTGAACCCCCAGAATAATATACACAGCGCTGAACCCCCAGAATAATATACACAGCGCTGAGCCCCCAGAATAATATACACAGCACTGAGCCCCCAGAATAATATACACAACATTGTGCCCCCAGAATAATATACACAACATTGTGCCCCCAGAATAATATACACAGCACTGAGCCCCCAGAATAATATACACAGCACTGAGCCCCCAGAATAATATACACAACATTGTGCCCCCAGAATAACATACACAGCACTGAGCCCCCAGAATAATATACACAGCACTGAGCCCCCAGAATAACATACACAACACTGAGCCCCCAGAATAATATACACAGCGCTGAGCTCCCAGAATAACATACACAGCACTGAGCCCCCAGAATAATATACACAGCACTGAGCCCCCAGAATAATATACACAACATTGTGCCCCCAGAATAACATACACAGCACTGAGCCCCCAGAATAATATACACAACATTGTGCCCCCAGAATAACATACACAGCACTGAGCCCCCAGAATAACATACACAACACTGAACCCCAAGAATAATATACACAGCACTGAGCCCCCAGAATAAAATACACAGCACTGAGCCTCCAGGATAATATACACAGCACTGAGCCTCCAGAATAACATACACAGCACTGGTTATATGGATATATTTTCCCCAGTTCACATGGATATAATTGCCCCAGCTCATATGGATAATGCCCCCCAGCTCTCATGGATAATGCCCCCAGGTCTCATGGATAATGCCCCCAGCTCTCATGGATAATGCCCCCAGCTCTCATGGATAATGCCCCAGCTCTCATGGATAATGCCCCAGCTCTCATGGATATTGCCCCAGCTCTCATGGATAATGCCCCAGCTCTCATGGATATTGCCCCATCTCTCATGGATAATGCCCCAGCTCTCATGGATAATGCCCCAGCTCTCATGGATATTGCCCCAGCTCTCATGGATAATGCCCCAGCTCTCATGGATAATGCCCCAGCTCTCATGGATATTGCCCCCAGGTCTCATGGATAATGCCCCAGCTCTCATGGATATTGCCCCAGCTCTCATGGATAATGCCCCAGCTCTCATGGATAATGCCCCAGCTCTCATGGATATTGCCCCAGCTCTCATGGATAATGCCCCAGCTCTCATGGATAATGCCCCAGCTCTCATGGATATTGCCCCCAGGTCTCATGGATAATGCCCCAGCTCTCATGGATATTGCCCCAGCTCTCATGGATAATGCCCCAGCTCTCATGGATAATGCCCCAGCTCTCATGGATATTGCCCCCAGGTCTCATGGATAATGCCCCAGCTCTCATGGATATTGCCCCAGCTCTCATGGATAATGCCCCAGCTCTCATGGATAATGCCCCCCTGGTCTCATGGATACTGCCCCCCTGGTCTCATGGATATTGCCCCCTGGTCTCATGGATAATGCCCCCCTGGTCTCATGGATAATGCCCCCCTGGTCTCATGGATATTGCCCCCCGGTCTCATGGATATTGCCCCCTGGTCTCATGGATACTGCCCCCCTGGTCTCATGGATAATGCCCCCCTGGTCTCATGGATAATGCCCCCCTGGTCTCATGGATATGCCCCCCTGGTCTCATGGATACTGCCCCCTGGTCTCATGGATACTGCCCCCCTGGTCTCATGGATACTGCCCCCCTGGTCTCATGGATACTGCCCCTGATCTCATGGATACTGCCCCTGGTCTCATGGATACTGCCCCCCTGGTCTCATGGATAATGCCCCCCTGGTCTCATGGATATTGCCCCCTGGTCTCATGGATACTGCCCCCCTAGTCTCATGGATACTGCCCCCCTGGTCTCATGGATATTGCCCCCTGGTCTCATGGATATTGCCCCCCTGGTCTCATGGATAATGCCCCCCTGGTCTCATGGATAATGCCCCCCTGGTCTCATGGATATTGCCCCCCTGTCTCATGGATAATGCCCCCCTGGTCTCATGGATAATGCCCCCCTGGTCTCATGGATAATGCCCCCCTGGTCTCATGGATATTGCCCCCCTGGTCTCATGGATACTGCCCCCTGGTCTCATGGATATTGCCCCCCTGGTCTCATGGATAATGCCCCCCTGGTCTCATGGATAATGCCCCCCTGGTCTCATGGATATTGCCCCCCTGGTCTCATGGATACTGCCCCCTGGTCTCATGGATACTGCCCCTGGTCTCATGGATACTGCCCCCTGGTCTCATGGATAATGCCCCCCTGGTCTCATGGATATTGCCCCCTGGTCTCATGGATACTGCCCCCCTGGTCTCATGGATATTGCCCCCCTGGTCTCATGGATATTGCCCCCCTGGTCTCATGGATAATGCCCCCCTGGTCTCATGGATAATGCCCCCCTGGTCTCATGGATAATGCCCCCTGGTCTCATGGATAATGCCCCCCTGGTCTCATGGATAATGCCCCCCTGGTCTCATGGATAATGCCCCCCTGGTCTCATGGATATTGCCCCCCTGGTCTCATGGATACTGCCCCCCTGGTCTCATGGATATTGCCCCCCTGGTCTCATGGATATTGCCCCCCTGGTCTCATGGATACTGCCCCCCTGGTCTCATGGATATTGCCCCCCTGGTCTCATGGATAATGCCCCCCTGGTCTCATGGATATTGCCCCCCTGGTCTCATGGATAATGCCCCCCTGGTCTCATGGATACTGCCCCCAGCCCAGCTTACCTTTGCTGCTCCACATTGCCAGCGGCCGCGTGCTTCCTGCTTCAGTGGCCGCTGACAGGAAGTGCAGCCGCTCGCCTGGGAACTATGAAACAGCCAGGCGAGCGGCTCCACCTCCTGTCACCGGCCCTTGTAACAGGAAGCACGCCGGCCGCCGGCAATGTGCGGCGGCGGCGTTCGGGCTCGGGCCACAGCGGGAACGCTGCGTTCCCGCAGCGTTCCCGCTGTGGGAAAAGTGCGGGAACGCCGTTCCTGCGCGTTCCCGCTCGACTCGAGCCCTGACAAGGACTTTTTAAAGAACCATATGCAACTAAAATTACATCAATTGGTTTTGTAATACAGTAGTAAATGTTTCTTTTGTGAATTCTTCATTGACACAATTATTCAACCCCTTAAAGACTACCACTCTGAAGAACAGAGGTTCATTCAAGTGTTTTCAATCAGGTATTGAAAACACCTGTGGATGTCACGGAGCAGCAATAAAGCATAATAAGCACCAATTAGGCAGCTTTAAAATGACTGTGATACTCAGCTCCTTCTAGACATTTACTGGTGTGGTTACAAACATGGTGAAGTCAAGAGAATGGTCCAGGAAGACAAGAGAAGAGGTGATTACTCTTCACAGGAAGGGCAATGGCTATAAGAAGATTGCAAAGATGTTAAACATACCAAGAGAGACCATAGGAAGCATCATTCTCAAATTCAAGGCAAAGGGCACTGTTGAAACGCTACCTGGTCGTGGCAGAAAGAAGATGCTGACTTCGACTGCTGTGCGCTACCTGAAGCGTAGAGTCGAGAAAAGTCCCCGTGTGACTGCTGAGGAACTGAGAAAAGATTTGTCAGATGTGGGTACTGAAGTTTCAGCTCAGACAATACGGCGCACACTGCGTAATGAAGGCCTCCATGCCAGAACTCCCAGGCGCACCCCCTTGCTGTCTCCAAAGAATAAGAAGAGTCGACTGCAGTATGCCAAAAGTCATGTGGACAAACCACAGAGGTTTTGGGATAGTGTTCTGTGGACTGATGAAACAAAATTAGAACTGTTTGGGCCCATGGATCAACGCTATGTTTGGAGGAGGAAGAACAAGGCCTATGAATTAAAGAACACCTTGCCTACTGTGAAGCATGGCGGGGGGTCAATCATGCTTTGGGGCTGTTTTGCTTCTGCAGGTACAGGGAAGCTTCAGCGTGTGCAAGGTACCATGAATTCTCTTCAGTACCAGGAGATATTGGATGACAATGTGATGCAGTCCGTCACAAACCTGAGGCTTGGGAGACGTTGGACCTTTCAACAGGACAATGATCCCAAGCATACCTCCAAGTCCACTAGAGCATGGTTGCAGATTAAAGGCTGGAACATTTTGGAGTGGCCATCGCAGTCACCTGACTTAAATCCGATTGAGAACCTCTGGTGGGACTTAAAGAAAGCAGTTGCAGTGCGCAAGCCTAAGAATGTGACTGAACTGGAGGCTTTTGCCCATGACGAATGGGCGAAGATACCCATAGATCGCTGCAAGACACTTGTGTCAAGCTATGCTTCACGTTTAAAAGCTGTAAAAGGATGTTGTACTAAGTACTAATATTGAATGTCACTTGGGGGTTGAATAAAACTGATAATGATGTGAGCACAGAAAAGACATTTGTGGTTATTTCATTATAAATGTTATGTTATATTTGTCTGACCTACACGTGCCTCTTTGATTTAATTGTAAGCAAGATGACTGAATGATCAAAATCAATGTCAAACTGGCCAAAACACTCAATTTCAGTGGGGGTTGAATAATTTTGAACACAACTGTATATCCAATTTAAGCTCAATTAGACAGACTTAAAATAACCCAATGTTAGAGTGCTGCTGTGCAAAACAAAATATTTATTATTATTTTATTATTATACTTTATTTATAGAGCACAAATAGATTCCACAATGCTTTACAAAGGCAGATATGCGTGCACAGTACAATAATAGTTTGAAAAAGCACAAACAAAAATGTATCCTCCATTAAAGTATATTAGTGAAAATTATTAATAATTGTTTCAACAAATTTATTAAACCATGCTATTATTTTCCCTTTCAGGCAATGATGATGTAGGCTTCTTGTCCATAAGGGTAGTGGGCATGATCTAATATTATGTCATTATATTTTTTAATGAGTGTCCATAGTAATGTCCACATTAACAATGTTTTAAAAAAAATGTAAGTCTTAATTCTCATTGAAAGTTCATTAAATATTTCTCTAATTCGGCAGGTAGCCTCATTGTTTGCGGAGACTTTAATCAGTCTCTGGACATGCCACCCCACGCCACTCATAATCAACGAACCTCTGTCCACAAATTTGCTGCTTTATTGGCGGGCTTCCAGTTATATTGGTATTTGGAGACTTCTTCATCCTGACGAATGTGATTTTTCCTTTTACTCGGGAGTGCATAAAACGTATTCCAGAAAAGATTATTTTTTTCTTAAAACTGACTTGCTGACTTGTGCCTCCGACTGTTCGATAGGTTCAATGTCCTGGTCCGATCATGCCCCCGCTGCTTTGAGGCTTCCCGCGTTATATACCCCCATTGGTTGCTCTCCGTGGTGCTTAAATGAGTCCCTCTGTCTTGTCCGGAAGTATTGGGAAGGTCTCTGAGACCATTAAGGAATACATTCATGACAATGTCTCCCCTGATATGTCACCTCTTCCACTTTGGCAGGCCCATAAGGCGGTGGTTCGGGGAATGCTGATTAAATGGGGCTCTCATTTTAAGAAAAAACAAACCTCCCATAGACTCCCATAGACTGGCCCTTTTCCATCAGATTCATCAGGCCACGTCCATTCATAAGAAGGGTAGTGATCCACTACAGCGAACCGCCTTTCTTGATCAGTAAAGCGAGCAGACTATTGGCGAACAGACTCCGGAAGTGGCTGGCTAAGTCTAGAATAGAGAGACTGACTACCGCTACTAGAAGTTCATACCATAGACCCCAGCAAATTGCAGACTGTTTTGCGGCTTATTTTTTTGGCCTCTATAATTTGCGTGAGGATAGCTTAATGATCTTAACATGTACAGCTTGGAAAAAAGACGAGACAGAGGAGATATGATAGAAACATTTAAATACATAAAGGGAATCCACAAGGTAGAGGAAGGGAGTATATTTGAACGGAAACAAAGTAGAAAAACAAGAGGACATAGATTAGAGGGGCAAAGGTTTAAAAGTAACATCAGGAAGCATTATTTTACTGAGAGGGTGGTGGATACATGGAACAGTCTTCCAGTTGAAGTGGTAGAGGCCAAAACAGTAATTGAATTTAAGCATGCATGGGATAGGCATAAGGCTATCCTAAACAAAAGATAAATCCAGGTAAAGTATCCATGTAATTGGGCAGACTAGATGGGCCGAAAGGTTCTTATTTGCTGACATTTTTCTATGTTTCTATGTTTCTATTACACCAACTTTTCCTACCAGAGATTCTTCCCTTTTTTGCAATGTCTACATCTCCCTTCCCTGTCTGATGCCCATCAGCAACGCCTGCTGGCCCCGAACTCAACAATGCCCTGGCCCCCCGTAAAAATTAGTAAGTCCCCTGGCCCGGATGGGTTCACAGCTAAATATTATAAATCATTTACTGCCATCTTTAATCCCCATCTTCTCTCTACTTTACAACACAATTATCAATCGGGACAGGCCTCCCCGGATTGGTTAACTACCGCTATTGTTACCATCCAAAAAGATGACCCAAAATATAGCCCTATTTCCCTACTTAATACTGACGTTAAAATATATGCAAAAGTCCTAGCTAATAGACTGGTTGATATAATGCCCCTGTTGGTAGCTGATGACCAGGTGGGTTTTATTAAGTCTAGACAGGGCCCTGATAACACTATTAAAGCCCTGGCATTGATGGATGCTGCGGGTTCATATGAATACACCGACCCTACTCCTCTGTCTTGATGCTGAGAAAACATTTGACAGACTTCATTGGCTCTTCCTAGAAAGCATGCTCCTGAAATGTAATTTTCCCCTGGAATTAATCAAAAAATCTTGGCACTCTATTCTGTACCCAATGCTGAAGTGTTGACCGCAGGCTTTCAGTCCACTCTCATTCCCATTACAAATGGCACCAGACAAGGATGTCCCCTTTCCCCCTTATTGTATGCACTCGCCTATATACCCCTTGCTCAGCCCCTGAGACAGACTGATGCAGTGGAGGGCGTTTTAGTGGGTCCCTCGTCCCGTAAACTCAGTCTGTTTGATGATTATATTCTCCTGACATTGATTAAGCCACTTACTTCCTTACCTGCCCTACATGCGATATTGGAAGAATACGTAAAGCTGTCGTATCATAAGATCAATGTTCATAAGATTCAAGCCCTGCCGTATGCGATCCCTGATTCTGAGTTGCTCACACTCAAACACTACTACCCCTCTGACTGGTGTACCCGATCCCTGACATATTTAGGAAATAAATTGACTTTCTCCACACCTCAACTTTTTGCATGGAATTATAAATCTCTGCCTGCTTTGACTACCACGCTATGCCAGGTCTAAAGTGGAGATATATTGGCTGGGGAGAATACATGAGATAAAAATTATGCTTCTCCCTAAACTGCTATATGCTTTTCATGCTGTCCTTCTGGATGCCCCATGACCTTTTTTGCGGCTCTGCTCTCGAAGATATCTAAGTTCCTATGGTGCAGACGTAGGCCGCATATTAAGCTTAATATCTTACATCGACCTGTTATTAAGGGGGGGTTTGAGCCTCCCAAATATATTGCTATATTACAAGGCTGCCTCGTTGCCGAATTTAGGACGTGTTTTATCGGATGCTACCCCTCCTCAGTGGGCATCCATGATCCTCCCCTTCATGTTACTCCATAACTTTGAGAGGATGGTGTGGACTCCTAGATTTCAACGTCCACCCCTTCCCCATTCCTGATTTCCCTAAACTGTTACTAAAGACATGGGATGCTATACGTTCTATGTTAACATCAGCTCACCCCCTGTCCTTGGCCTCTCCCCTTCAGGTTTTTACTTCCCTAATCCTTACTTTTCCTTCCCGACCCTGGCGCCTTAAGTCAGTGGATAGACTTCATTGACTGTATTCGTCACACGACCTCCTCCCATGCCCTCAGCTGCAGGGTAAACACTCTCTTGGCCACACCTTCCTCTTCCCTTTCCTGCAACTCTGGTCATGCCTATACAAGTATATGCTACATTTGCCTGCGCTATCTGCAACTATGTCTTCCATTGAGTGGTATTGTATAGCCCCTGAACCTGATACTTGCCCTCTCTCATTGACATACCATCTTTTGTTGACCCACCCTCCACTGGTGAATTGGAGATTTAAAGTTAATTGGGAAAGGGACTTGGGCAGAACGATTAATGGGGTGATTGTTTTCTGCTTGACTGCAGGAAATTTCGGAGTGTGTCCTTGACAGAGGCTCGAAAAAAAGTTTTATATGGATGGTATATTACCCCTGACAGGGAACATCCTGTTAATCCTAATGTTCCGAACAAATGTTGGAGATGTGATGAGGCAGCCGGCTCTTTTTTTCCATATTTGGTGGTCATACCCGCGCTTGACTTCTTTTTGGGCTCAGATAGCCAACTTGAGCAAGGATATCTTGGGCTCGGAGATGACCCTGACTCCTGAATTACTTCTCTTTCAGATGTTCCCTAGTTCCCTTACTCAATTTCAAAACAGTTATTGGCTCATATACTGTCGGTTACCACCACACTCCTAGCTGCCAATTGAAAATCTGCCTCACTGCCCATCGTGCTTGCCATTAAGACTAGATTTGGGGAGGTGTATTCTCAGGAACCGCACAAACCCCCCCCCCCCTCTGGACAGCATGGCTAGGGATTTGGTGGGTGCTCTTGATAATGAGAAAGACCACTAGTTTATATGGGATAGATACAAAGTAACGTTATGACGTGTTCGCTAATGTTCTTCAGAGTCCTGGATGGAGGGTGTGTTACTGTACTTTGATTAATATGCATCGCTCACCATGGTGCTATTTTTTTTTTACTTGCTGTATGGACACATGTATTGATTGCCCCCCATTTTTTTATTTTCTGTACCCTTTCCCTATTGTTTGCTTTTCTTTTGTGAAAACTAATAAAAACTTTATATTTAAAAAAATTCTCTAATTTTACTTAATAAAATAATGTATAGACAAACTTCTACTCTTGCATGGAGGTGTAGGGTGAAGTTACTAGTGCAACAATTCTACAGTTCTGAGAACATCCATCAATACTCTTAACTCAGCCCAGGGAAAACTATGTCAAGCTCATAGCAACTGAGGAAAAATCCATGTGTGTTAAAGGATGCTTGCCAATGTAGACATCTGGAAAAGCTGGTTCTATATTTAAATTTACTGGGGTTTTCTTTTCTGTATTGCATTGATTCAGTAATAATGCTTATTTGACAGGAGACTTGATGTCCACTTATTTGGAGTGACATTGCTTCTTCAGTGAAAATTACATTGTAAGCAATGCATACTATACAGAGAAAGCACGACTATATTTACATTTAGAAATTATGTTGCATGGCTGATTTATGTACAGAATATATAAATACATTAAATGTTCAAAATAAGAAGCTTTACATTGTGTTATTCATTTTATTGTCTCAACAATCTTAAGCCAAAATAGTTTTTTCAACTCTTCGTCAGTTTTATCCAAGAAAATGTTATGATGAGATTAGTTCAACAATAAGTTATTGGTATTGACAGGGTTAAACATTAGTATATTTATTAGGAAATTATTTGAAGAATATCATCTATTAAATCTATATAAAACGGAAGCACCAGCTAATCAAAGAGGCGGACAGATTTGTGTGGATGCTATAGCCAATAATATGAATTGTTGTGTCCTTATCAATCTTTCATGGTCAATTAAACACCTTAAGATGTTCATATAATCAAATACATTTTATAAAATCATTCTAAAACTCTCATCATAAAGTTTCTGCCTAAAGGCAATAAGTGACTTGATTTTTACTTCTTGGGTATTAACAAAAAAAACATACTGTCACATTCTGTCAAAATGATGCTTTCAAAGTTTTGATACGTCAACAAGGGTCTAGGTTGCCATGACAATTTGCTCTTTATAGAGCCTAATCTGACAAGGAATGCTTGATTTATTTAGTATTTGAATGTTCTATAGCTCCGATAATGGTAAATAAGATGGTTCTTGCTAGCATATTATGACTATTAGGCCATCTCAGACTAGTTAGGTTTGAAAATTACACACTGTGTAAAGTTTTTCTTCAAAGGTGTCTACGTAGAACTTTATACACTCATCAATTATCACTATATTACTAATTCCCTCTTAAAAACCAACGTTAAGAAGAAGAAAGAAAACACATACAGGGTTATTCAAAGAGAATCGAAAAGTCACCGCACATTCGGTGACTTTTCGTTAAACTCAATTCGGTTCGATTTGGCGATCCCATTTCGGCGACCCTGCGGTGTATTCAGCAAGCATCACAGGGTCCCCGAATTGCAGGAAAAAGTCACCGCAAACCCGCCAAAAACTCACCGCAAAACAAGGGCGAACGCACACCAAAACCTGCAAAAACATCTGGATTAACCCACCGAAAACGCTGGAAAAACCCAAGCAGGAGCCGCTCAAACGCAACGCAGCCGCTGGAAAAAGCCGACACCGCAGACGAATGGAGTGAATATATTAGAAAAACAGTTTGCTTGAATGTTTGAAAAGTTAAACGCTGTTTGCAAAGAAACTACTGAGCGAAAATGTCTGAAATTTACATATGAGGTCCAAGTAATGATAATAAAAAGGGCTGTTACAGAAAAAATATGTAAAGTTGAAAAAAATCGTAATTTAAAAAAAAAAGTGCTTAAAATATCCTAAAAAATCTATAAATAAAGAGACTCTTTACTGCAGAATATTATAATGAACAGTTTATTAGATATTGAATTAAAACGGGAATATTTTTAATATTGAAGTCTATGGGATTCGCCTGAATAAACCTGCCAAATTAAACCACTGAATGACAGGACATTTAGGGAACCTTTCACTGCTGGTTTGTGTTCTCTGAATAGCCGAAACATTGCTTCTCTATGGGGATTCACTGCCCATGAACAGGCACCGTATGTGCAGGCAATTCGCCAAGATTTGGCGAATTGCCTGTTCTCTGGATAGCCGAATGGCCAAGAAAGGTTACCGAACGCTGATTTTCAGCGTTCGGTTCCCTTTCAGCAGCCATTCAGATCTCTTTGAATAACCCTGATAGAAAAGTAACATGTCTTGAAAAATGTAAATCACCGAACTATTATGAGGCAAGGTCCCTGAGGTGTTCCAAGCATCTCAAAGTTATTCTCTTGCTAAGAAAGTTTCTTTACTTGGCCAAAAGCTGGACATCAGTTTTTTTTCTTTCTTTTAATATTAATGTATCATGGACAATAACATTTCAGCACTTGGTGACACGGTAGGGGTTTTTGTAACATGGAACTAATATTTGGTATCGGCAATCCCAATTGCCTGTTTTATATGGATTGTTAAATCTGAGAAACCAGATTCAAGCTATTGGGGAGTCTGATGTCAAATGAGCATGTGACAAAGATTTTTTAATCGTGTGATGATTTTATATATATAATGTTAGCGCTAAACAAGCATTTATTAATAAAGGTCGGTAGTTGACTTCTATCCCCTCATGGATAAAAAAGTGACAATCCAATTGGAACAACAAATACTCACAGTCATTTCTCGTGAACCCAGCAGATATGAAGCCATGTTAAAATGCTCACGTGAAACACAAGAACATGAAAAAGCCTCTTGACACTGTGTCCTGTCCTCTAATACAGGGAAGGCTAATGGGATCTCCAACTTAACTCAGAAGGAGCAATAAAACAGCGAAACAAATTTGATACTTCAAAGAGATCATATGTTAGTGGGATGTCTTCCTCGATCATGGCCTAGGTTAGTACCTTAGTGGGTGGTAACTAGGGATAAGCTGTTCGGTTCGGACGGTTCGGAGTTCGGCCCGAACTTTGGTTGTTCGAAAGTTCGCGAACTTCGAACTTTTTGGGTGTGTTCGGTTCGAGTTCGAAAAAAAAAAGAAATTTTGAAAAAAGTATAGAACATGCTTAAAAAAATACTAAAAAATCTAGAAATAAAGAGACTCTTTACTGCAGAATATTATAAGCAACGGTTTATTAGATATTGAATTAAAAACTAATGTGTACGTGGAAAGATTCTCAACTCTAAATGACCTCTGTTCACAAATGGGCATAACACCAGGTGTTTTTGTCTGGTCTAATCAATTTGATACATTGTACACTATACTGAGGTACTGAGGGGGTGGGGTAGTGTCTGCTTCTGATTGAGATTTGAGAATTCATTTCCCTCCTAAAACCTCCTAATATGCTGCATTTAACTGGTGTTTGAAAAAAATACAAAATTTTCTCATTGCCCGCTTTTAACATCTAAAGCAATGTTATTTTTCACCTCGGGATTAAACATTCACAGGGTTATTCAGAGAGCGGTGAAAAGCAGGAGAATAACTGGGGAAGTGAAAATTCTAGGTCAAAATAGCCAAACCAGAAAAATTCTCCCATTTAACTCAGTTTCCAAATCGGCTATTTGGTCTAGATTGTTCTCTTCTCCTGCCAGTTCTCCTGGCTTTCGCCTCTCTCTCAGGGTTGTTCAGAGAAAGGTGAAAACCAGGAGAATGGCAGGAAAAGAGAACAATCTGGACCAAATAGCCGATTTGGAAAGTGAGATAAGGCTAGGGTCAGACTAACGCATTTTTCGCAGCGACCGTCAAAAAGTGCGTCCGAACGCATTGCCGTATTTTTTCACGGAATGCGCGAAAACGGTCATACGATGCGCATTTTTGTGCGTGATTTTTTACGGATCCAAACCAGGAAACTTTGGGTGTCTGGACATTATGTTGGCCAGACATGAGCAGGGTCTGACGTCTAAAAATCACGCACACACGCCGCTAGTGGACGCAGCGCATTCTGTACGTCTGTACTAGCGGTTCTGCGTTCTCGAAAAAATGCGTTCATTTTCCACTTGCGTTGCGCAGCCGGACTTTCGTGCGACCGTACTTCGTATATTGGCTGTCATTGCCCGTCATTTGCTGCTAGTGTGGCCGTGATTAAGTGCGCCTAAACGGACGTTAAAAATTCGCTAGTCTGACCCCAGCCTAAATGGGAAAATTTTTCTGGTTTGGCTATTTTGACCTAGAATTTTCCATTCTTCAGTCATTCTCCTGCTCTTTGCCGCTCTCTGAATAACCCTGACAGGGTTATTCAGAGAAAGGTGAAACTCAGGAGAATGACTGAAGAGAAAATTCTAGGTCAAAATAGTCAAACCACCAAAGGGGCGTGGCCGGCAGCGCAAGGGAGCAGAAGTGTCTTGGAGGAGCTCTGTATGTTTTGGCCAATTTCGGGGATTTGGACCGGAGTTTCTCCACACAAAAAAACAGCATTGGAGTACCCACGCGGCTGGCCATCGGGTGGTATGCTCTGGGGCCTGTTATTGTCCCCACCCCCAGAGCACAGCTGAGATTTCACCAACGGATCGGAACAGCCGTCGGCCATTTTGAGGCCTGCTTATAGGCTCCCGGCTGGCACTTGCCCCATGCTTCCTGATTCCTCCTGTGAGAATTGTTTGCCTGGTGACTGTCTGGCACAGATGGCGGGGATGGAGGTCTCCCATCCTCTAACTGTGTCGGATGTCCCCTTGGAGAACAGAGTGGAGGAGTCTGCAATTTGGTGTGGATCGGCGCGCACCCCCTCGTGCGGTATGGCGGCAATGTTTGCAGCCCTTGAAGAATGCCTGGAGATGCTGCCAGGGGATGAGGGGAGCCCACTTACACGCGGCTCTTGGAATCTGCTGATGGCTGCAATGGGAGCTGGCCGGGAGGCTGTGGATCGGGACGGCAAGGAGAAGAGAGCTGCAGTATCTGCTCGGCGGGTGGCTGGAGCACCTGCCACTACCCTACATGAGACGAGATGCACAGAACCGGGAGGTCCAGCTTCTGTGTCAGAGCCTGAAGCGGCCATGGTCACGGAGGAGGATGCGCCTGTCTGGTGTGTGGCTGCTTCGGCGGATGCCGCGGTGGTTGAGAAAGCCTTCACTGTAGGACGAGGTGAGAGCTCTCCTGGTACGGTGGAGGATCGATGCGATGGAGAAGGGATGGAGGCTGCTGTGATAGGGGATGTGGTGGAGAACTCAGGGCTGGCGGCTGCTGGCCCCCCAGGTGCGGTCGACGGAGGTGGAGTGGTCGGATGCTACGTCTTGCCCAGCAGTTGAGATGCAGAATGTGCCTTGTCCTCGCAATGTGGCTCCAGCCGGGGCCGGATGTTTCGGGACTTGCGTGTTTCCCGAGGCTCCCACGAGGGGCCGGTGCCTGAAGATGCAGCCTACCACGTTTGCCGAGTATACCTACCTGATGCGGCGGAGGTGCCTGAGAGACCCGGTGCGGCTCTGCCTGTGGTGGCCCGGCCGCCCTTGTTGGATACTGGATGACATTGTCCCTTCTCTGTCCCTGTTCCCTTTAACGTTGCAGATCCATGCTTTTCGACATTACCCCCCTCCCCCCTCATGCGGGTTTTTTCTCGTGCGCCCTTTGCTATGCTCAGAAATTTGAATTGCATAATTTTTTATTTATTTTTTTCTCCCCTTTCACCCCCCACAAGCTGAGATTTTGTGTTTCTGAAGACCCCCTTTAAAACTCCCACCCCCCTACTCCGGGACATTGCAGGTGTTCTTACATTCTCGAGGACTTTGCCTATAGGTTGCTATTTGTGGACTCTAGTACTCGGAGATCTTTTGATTTTTATTTACGGAGTTTTCATTTTGCGGATGATGTTGTCCCCTCCCTTTATTCTTCTGGGTTTTTTTGTTTATTTATTTTATTTTATTGGCATATCCGGGATGTCTCGGGAGGTGCTGCAATGGCCTGGTGCCCAGTTTGGCCCCCCGAATGCCCGGGCCTGGTGCCATTATCCCCCCTGGCCCTCACACACGGTTTGTCTCCGTGTGGGAACCCGCCAGGGTAGGCACAATTTTGGCCTTTGCCATCTTTTCCCCCCTCAACCTTACATCCCCCCATTTTTATGTTCGTTATCCACAGCAGTGCTTTTATACAGTTGTTTCTTTTTGTTTCTTTTAGCATACCCTTTCCCTTTTACAGCTGACTTCCTTAATTATTGTTTTTCATATGATGTGTTTTTGTTGTTGACTTTATGCTTATTTTTCGATGAGACCCCCCCCCCTTCTGGGGATGCTTTTTGCGGACTTATTACTCTTCGATGACTTCTTTGTCTGTTCTCCCTAGATATTTATTTTTCTGATGACATATATTGACCTTGCGTGGCCATTTTTGCTCGTATGCTTTAGCTTGGTCCTGCGAGGCCATCCACTATTTGCTGTTAAGCTGACTTTTCAGAATAAAAAAAAAAATTGAATATAAAAAAAAAAAAATAGCCAAACCAGAAAAATTCTCCCATTTATCTCACTTTCCAAATTGGCTATTTGGTCTAGAATTTTCCATTCTCCAGTCATTCTCCTGCTTTTCACCGCCAAAAAATCTGTAAACTTTTTCTGCGTGTCCGAAAATGTCTCCTCTTTTCGTACAGACTGCCGCCCCAAGCAGTTGTTTATGGATAGATTAAAGGAAAAGCATTTACCGTCATTTGAAATGTCATTTTTTGGTTTTTACATATTTCTATACATCCTAGAAATCCGCCACTTCACGGGCAGGTTATGGGGACCTCCTAGGCACGATATTTGAAGGAATTTTTCGTTTTTATTTTTAACCCTTATTTCATGGAAACCTCACTGTCCCTTTAAAAACGTTTTTGTTTTAACTTTTTGTCCTTGTTACCTGTCCCCCAGGGCACTACCCGGACCCCATACACCTTTTATGGCAAATATCTAGCATATATGCCCTCTTGGAGGGCACTCTAAAAACCGAATTTTAAGCCCCATTGACTTGTATTGAGTTCGAGTTCGGGTTCGGATCCGAACATTTGGAAAGTTCGGGTTCGGGTCCAAACCGAACTCGGGGGGTGTTCGGCTCATCCCTAGTGGCAACCTCGGGAAAGTAAAAGCTGTTAATATATTCGAATCTCTAGACTATTAGGCTATCAGTCGTTAAGATCCCTGATCTGACGTAGATCCCCAATGAAGCTCATATGCAAATGAATCCTTAAGTATGGAGTTGAAGCCTGTAAATGGGATAGTGGGATAGCTTGTGGGAAAAAAGATAATTATTTCCTACATAGACTTTAATCAAGTTGGAGAACTTCTCTGCAATGTCTAGCTGACATGCAGACCCCTAATCCCCAGCTAGGAAATATTATCATAATATGCTAATGCTCAGTGAATAGTCCCTGCTATGGCATATCAGGGGAGAGATGGTCCCCAAAGCACCATCGCTTACTCCCTAGAAACTATATCTGTGGCCTAGGTCTTATCACATCAGGGGCTATATTCCATATTGGACTCAAAAAGGCAGATGCTACAGCTAAAAATTAGGGCAAGGCGATAAATATTACCGCTTCCCAATTACAGAGCGAATTGCAAACCTTGCGCAGATGTGGGCACTCTAACGGTTAGCGTCTCGACATGAGGTGCTAACTTTACACCTGCAGATGCTACAGTTAGCATCATCAAACACAAGGTTTTGACTGGCTTGTTCCTACTTCTGCTCCTGTTCTCGCCTGCCCCCAACCCGTCCAAGTGCAATAATTACTGGTTGCGTGTGCACCACAATGATTGTGATCATGCTTTCCTGAGTCAAGTACAGGTTCCCTTGCAGTTTGCGAGTGTAGGAAGGTGTTTTTTGTTACTATCTATTATTACCCTTTTTAAACGTTCATTATATCTTAGATTAACCCATCATTTCATATAAATACACGTCACACATAGTCACATGTACACATACACATAGGCCTATACACAGGGCTGCCATCAGGGCATTACAGCCCATGATGTGTTCAGAGGACCGCCAGCAGGAAGGGCCCTGCAGTTGCTGGGGTCCTTCTCTGATTCTGGTACACTCAGGTCCTGGCTAGCCACATCCTGCAAGGCTAGTTTCTGGGCCCTGCAGCCATGCTGATGTCCCCCCTTCCTCCTCCACCCCTTGTGGCCGTGGGAGTACTATGCGATCTGTGCTTTCATGGAGTGCAGCTCGCATGGCATTTTTACTACACTATTTCCCGCATGCTGTCCGTCAGACAGAGAGCAGGCAGCACTCTGATGACGTATCAGAGTGCCGACTATATCTGGGGACAAAACTGAGTGAGGTCCTGAAAGGGTGATGCGATACAATTTTTAGCATGATTTTTTTCAGTAGACAACAGGCAGCAATCTCTGGGGGTTTTTTTAACCACATTATTTTGGACTACTGTATCAGTTTCAGTGGTCCAGCTGGGAATTTGTTACAGGGTATACCTTTGCAAAAGTACTCCTGCAACTAAGACAGTTTTTCTCGTCCTTTATATCTCTAATAGTGATGAGCCGAACACCCCCGTGTTCGGTTCGCATTCGAACTCGAACAATTTCTAAAGTTCGAGTTCGAACTCGAACACGAACCGAACTCAATGCAAGTCAATGGGACTCGAAAGTTAGATTTTTAGAGTACCCTCCAAGAGCGCATATATACAAGATATTTGCCATAAAAGGTGTATGGAGGTCCGGGTAGTGCCCTGGGGGACAGGAAACAAGGACAAAAAGTTAAAAACGTTTTTAATGAAACAGATACTTCATATTCCATGAAATAAAGGTTAAGATTAAAAATTAAAAATTCCTTCAAATATCGTGCCTAGGAGGTCCCCATAACTTGCCCGTGAAGTGGCGGATTTGTAGGATGTATAGAAACATTTAAAAACAAAAAAAATTACATTTCAAATGACGGTAAATGGTTTTCCTTTAATCTATTCATAAACGACTGCTTGGGGCGGCAGCCTGTATGCGGTCCAATAATAAAATGATATGAATCTGGTATAGGCGTCAGTGGCAGTGCACCCAAATATTGTGCCTTTGGTGGCAGCAAGTGCCTTCACACCGTAACCCCTCTGAGGTATTGTGGAAGAGTGCAGTGGTGGAGGTTTTGGTAATGCAGAAGAGATCCCGATCTATTCAGTTACATCAGCAGCTATAACAAAACCGGGTCAGCAATGTTTAGGCATTTGTACTGCACTACTGTATATGGTGAGAATCGGCACACACCAGTAGCAACAGGAAGCAAACAGAACAGGCAGGGAATACACAGAGAGAATAGTCAAATGGCAGGCAAAATTGGCAACAGATCGGGTCCTCAGAACAAGCAGGGTCAGTAACAAGTTTACAAACTGATTCGGTAAGCTAGCGATGCGGGAATAAAGGCTGTAACACACTGAGCGTGTAGCGACGCACAGCGTAGCGATGCACAACGTAGCGAAGCGAAGAGAAGCAAACATTTTGCAGGCTTGACTTCACTCCACTCCGCCTCGCAGCGTGTCTACACTGCATTACGTTTGCTTCTCACCGCACTGGACGGGAATCCACTAACTATATTAAAATGTACACACAAAACCGTTTTATTTTCACAAAGCACATGTTACATAAAAAGTTTCTACTGAATAAAATACATCAAAAATTACTGTTAATGTAATAGGAATAGTATAAAAATATAAAAAAGGTAACCCCTGATCATATATATTATAGAGACACGCATTGATACCACACACAGACATATACATCCACCAGCAGACCTATATATACGTATATATCCACACGCAGATATATATATACACCCACCCACAGACCTCAGACCAAATATACACATATGCACATGGGGGTGGCATGTGGACAATCTCAACTAAATAAGCCCCCCCCCCATTAGGCTGATCCCTCCAGAAGAAATGTTGAACCCGACAGAGCAGAGAATATATATATTATTCTCTGCTCTACGTTCAACATTTCTTCTGGAGGGATCAGCCTAATGGGGGGAGGGGGGCAATTAGTTGCCAAAATGTGTGTGTAATACAAGTCTGGATATATATATATTCATAAGAATATAGATATATATCTTATCTATATATATATATACTGTATATCATACCTGCCCTTACCTTCCCCTATAAATTTGCTAAAAATATACACCACTGCCTGAGACCCCGCACAGCCCACATGCCACCCCCCTCTACCTGGATGAATGTATCTAATATATATAATTAAATACATTCAGCTAGGTAGAGAAAGAAAAAAAGTTTTATTTTATGTTCCCGGGGACATTTAAAAATGTCCTCGGATTTTATTTTTTTTAGAAATGTGTCGCCTTACCTTAGCCTGGTGGTCAGTGGAGGCTCCCTGGATCCTGGTTGTGGGGGGGTCTGCCGTGGCCGCAGGTGAAGTAGCTCCCTCCCTGCGCTGCCTGTCTCTGCCACATGCACCCGGGCAACTAGCCCGCACAGTCGCAGCTCTGTCATCCGGCAGCCGCATGCTCCTCAAGGGGATCCTTGGGAGGCCCCAGCAGGCTGCCCTCTACAGTGCCTGATTAGAGGGCCATGTCTGCCTGATGTTTTAGTAACAAGAATGTTTATCCCCTAGGCTTCAATGTTAAAAATATTCCCGTTTTAATTCAATATCTAATAAACTGTTGCTTATAAAACAACCAAAGTGGTAGGCGCCCCCGCTTGTACCGCCACCAAATCTCCAAAGCCAGCCAGCAATCAGTGGTTTCCCCCAAACCAGTGAACAATGGAAAACAAATACGTAACTGGCGGCGCGATGACAGTCGCTGTAGGATCTTATGGTGGTTCTCTTTTGTAGTGCCGTCCACATATGATATGAAAAACAATGAAAAAATACAATAGTGTAGACGAAATGAAATTATCGATAGAAGTACGTGTTATACTGCTCCCACTCACAAAGGAAGAGCCCCAACGCTGGCTCTGAGCGGGTCAGCACATTTGGTCATTTTGTCCTGTTCTGAAGGAGGCGACCTACAACCCTCAAAGATGGTGGTCCACTTCCGATGCCAGTGCATGAAGAGACATGTAAAGAAAGGAGAGACTTCCTTGCGTAGGTCCGTTGGAAACACAATTAAGATACATATGAAGGGATTACACTCACATGTGTTGGAGCTTAAAGCCAAGCTCTGGGGTCAGACGCCTGTGGACTTATTTGAGGTAAAGCCCATAGAAAACCTCTAGTCAGAAAAACACCAGGGACTGATGCAGATACAAAAATTTATTTAAACATAAAAACAAATAAAATTAGATAAAATAGATCAATCTGGCTCAGCCAGTATACCCAGATGCGTTTCGCCACACAACGTGGCTTCCTCAGTCGGTTTACAGGTAACAATGCAAATCACAATTTATATTCTCTTAATTGCAGTTTTAATTGTCCCCAGGGGTAATTTGCTGAATAGGCGTGCGGTCCACGCCTCGAATCGACAAGATACAAATGCCCTCCGCGGGTCCGCCATTTTGCGCCTGCGCATTCTCGATGTTTGCGTTTGCCTTTTTGTTTGCCAGAAGGTAAAAGAGGCGATTTGGGACGCCATACGCCGATTGGAAGGGGAAGATAAACAACACGCATGCGCAAGATGGCGGATGTCCACTCTGAAACGCAAACATTGAGAAGGTTTTATGTAACAATAAAAAAGAGAGATTCTTTATTTTTTCTTTATAACACAGCAATATTTTTCACTTTTGAATTATAAAGCGAACAATGATGCTGCACTAATTCACCATCTCAAGTGTGGAGGTGATGGCATGATCTGTTATTACGAATTGTTACACCAAAAACCTAAACCCTGGCACTGCAGCAAAGTGCACTGGGAGGGACTTTGGACCCCTGCGTCACTAATCTTTACACCTCACAAGGTCAAGGGAGGTGTCATTGGACAGGACAGCATCTGGCCTTTGCATTAATACCAAACATGGCCATGTAAATCTAAAAGAAAGGAAAACCAAAAAAACTTTTTTTTATCTACTTATTTTTAGTTCCAAAGCGATGGCATTTGTCACTTATAAAAATTAGAAATACTACTGCCATTACTCACCTTCTCATTTCCCATGCTGGGAGCAAGATCAGTGTTTTATACATAGCCATATTATTCATAAAACACCTTCCTCCAAAACACAAGGGAAATATTTCATTTTTTTGGTTAAAATTGTATATTTTACAATATACCTCACACAGTAACTGCCTGGTTACTTATACCTGTATCTGTACTATTAAATAATCTAAAATATGCTTTCATTTCACTAAATTCCAAAAAAAGCCCACCAAAATCTTCAGCTCCAGGCCCATAGAGATCTTAATCAGGCCCTGCCCCAAAGGAACCAAGAGTGCTAGGATGGTACTGAAAACTGTTTTATTCACATCATTAAAATAACACTCTTGGGAAGATAAGCCTCAATAAAAATCACATAAACAAAACAATAATTGTGAGAGGAGTCAGCATGATTGGAACAACATTATTGGATTAATAACTGACTTTGTACGACGTTCAACCCCTAATTATAGTTGGGACTTCTAAAGGAAACATATGACCCACTCAAAATAAGATTGGAGGTAGCTAAATTAGTGCCCTAACGCCAAAATAAATTGCACACCATTATTAGGTTATACCTTCATTAACTGGTTATTTCACTCATGGCGTAGATGGCACAAAAAAACCCTCTTTTGTTTGAGTTCAAAAACCACCAAGCAAGAACAAGTTAAATGCCACTTTACAACACTGGCTGTACATGCCTTGTATAATTATTATGTGGCTATACATTATTCTTGTGGAGCCCTGGTAATGTCTGTAGGTTTCCCAACAGTTAAACAATTTTGGTTCCCGATAAACCAAGTGCCTCATTCTCCAAATGAGCGAGTGTAATAATTTACAGCCCTAGACGCAAAAGGAGGTCAAAGTTATATATATATTGAGCAAAATTGGGGTTTATATTGTTTAACTGATTTAAAAATCTCACTTTGTGCTGAAACAGAACTATCTGGTTTTTGGTGTATCTCTTTCAAGTGACCACTGGGAAGATACACTATATTGCCAAAAGTATTCGCTCACCCATCCAAATAATCAGAATCAGGTGTTTCATTCACTTCCATGGCCACAGGTATATAAAATCAAGCACCTAGGCATGCAGACTGTTTTTACAAACATTTGTAAAAGAATGGGTCACTCTCAGGAGCTCAGTGAATTCCAGCGTGGAACTGTGATAGGATGTGCAACAAATCCAGTCATGAAATTGCCTCGCTCCTAAATATTTCACAGTCAACTATCAGCTGTATTATAAGAACGTGGAAGTGTTTGGGAATGACAGCAACTCAGAAACGAAGTGGTAGGCCACGCAAACTGACTGAGCGGGGTCAGCAGATGCTGAAGCACATAGTGCGAAGAGGTCACCAACTTTCCGCAGAGTCAATCGCTACAGACCTCCAAACTTCATGTGGCCTTCAGATTAGCTCAAGAACAGTGAACAGAGAGCTTCATGGAATGGGTTTCCATGGCCGAGCAGCTGCATCCAAGCTATGCATCACCAAGTGCAATGCAAAGTGTCGGCTGCAGTGGTGTAAAGCATGCCGCCACTGGCCTCTAGAGCAGTGGAGACGTGTTCTCTGGAGTGACGAACCGTGTTCTCCATCGAGGCTGAGAGGTAAGGGGTTAATATTTGGGATGCACCGATACCGATACCAGTATCTCGAACTGTGCACAATCTCGCGAGATTGCAACTGGGAGCTTCCCAACGAGCGGCCGCTCTAAGACTTTGCCGGCGGTGCTCGTTGGAATGTGGCCAGACGCAGGTGCCTGTCGGAATGCTCTTAGAGTCTAGTTCCGGTGGGGGTCGCCATTTTGGAAAAGCAGCTCCACCTCCGGGTCCCCCCTCGTCATCTGACGTCATCGCGCTAGTTTTCCTAAGGAAATACCATGGTGGAGATAGGGGGTTCCTTTGAACATCTAGAGGGTCATGTTTGGTGTCATTCGAAAGGCCAGAGCATGGCCTTTCCAATGATACCAAACATGATCATGTTCAAATTAAGAAACAAATAATAAAAATAAAATGTAAAAAAAATTAAAAAGTTGGTTTTTTTGGTGTGTTATTTTTATTAATGCAGCAATATTTTCCCATTTCAATTATAATGTGAACAATGATGCTGCACTAACGATTTTTTTTCTATGGGGGGGTTGGCTAAAAATCACATAATTCCCCCCAAAAAAATGTAACGAGCTCCCATTTCTCACTTTTTTTAACAAGCACACCCCATAGAAAATATAAACGCAAAGGCTCGGATGATAAAATGAGAAAAAAAAATTACATGCTGTAGATGATTGAAACTTCAAATTTTAATGTTATAACATTCAGGCAGGGCATGACGTATACATATAATGATATATTATGAATCTGCCGAAAAAAAGGATATATAATATGTTTGGGTCGTATAATAAAACGTGGCTTCAAATCTCATTTACACATGATGAGCAAAAGCGGTAAAAATTTGCTCAGCACACGGGGGTGAAATGGCTCAGCAGTGAAAGGGTTAAAATGAATCTGTAATAGGCAAAAAAAGTTTTTTTGCTGACAAATATAGCTGAAAAAAGGAAGATGGAAATTTTTTAAAAGGACTATAGGGGTTATTCAGAGAGGTCCGAACTGTCGCCGAAATGTAAACGGACACTGAAATTCAGCGTACGGGGACATTTCGGGGCCATTCGGCTATTCAGAGAGCAGGCAGTTCATCAAATTTTGGCAAATTGCCTGCACGTACAGTGCCTGTTTGAGGGCAGTGAAATCCCCCATAGAGAAGCAATGGTTAATCTATTCAGAGAAAACCAAACAGCTGAGAAATGTTGCCGAAATGCCCTGCTGTTTGGTGGTCTCATTCAGCAGGTTTGTTCAGGTGAATCCCATAGGCTTCAATGTTAAAAATATTCCCGTTTTAACCCAATAAATTATTATTTTAATCTGCAGTAAAAAGTCTCTTTATTGATTTTTTTAGGATCATATAGGCATTTTTCAGGATTTTTTCAGCAAAATTTTTTTTTTCTTTAATCGTTTTTTCATTTTTCATTAACAGACTTTTTTTATTATCATTCATTAGATCCTATATGTTAATTCCAGGCATTTTCATTCAGTAGTTTCTTTGCAAACAGCATTTAAATTTTGAAACTTTCAAGCGTATTGGGGGTTTTTTTGACCCCGTTTGTCAGCTTGTTGGCTTTTGCTGGCGGCTGTGATTGGCGGCTCTGTGGCTTTTTCCAGCATGTTTGGCGTGGTTTTTCCGGCAGGTTTTCGGTGGGTTTTCAGCAGGATTGAGGCGGGGTTTCCCTGCACTCCGGGGACCCTGCGGTGAATGCTGAATTCACCACAGGGTGGGGAACTTTGATTCCCTGAAGTGCAAGGAACTGCAGGGAACGAGAGAGAGCACCGAAATGTCTGCGACATTTCGGTGCTCTCTGAATAACACCAATAGGAAAATATTTTCCGAGTATAGTATTTCTCAAATATTTTTATAAATATGTTCTTTTTATTTTGTCTTGATTTAAAATACTATGGTTGTTATTCTGAGAGATCCGAAATGTGGCCGAAATGTAACCGGACATTGAATTTCAGCAAACAGGGACATTTCGGGGCCATTCAGCTATTCAGAGAGCAGGCAATTCGCCACATTTTGGCGAATTGCCTGCACGTACTGTGCCTGTTCGAGGGCAGTGAAATCCCCCATAGAGAATCAATGGTTCCTCTATTCAGAGAACACCGAACAGCTGAGGAATGTCAGAGAAGTGCTCTACCATTCGGTGGTTTCCTTCGTCAGGTTTATTCGGGCGAATCCCATAGGCTTCAATGTTAAAAATATTCCAGTTTTAATTCAATTCTAATAAACCGTTTATCATTTTATTCTGCAGTAAAAAGTCTCTCACTTTTTATGGTCTTTTAGGCATTTTTGGGGATTTTTTGTCAAAAAAAATTTCCGTTTTTTTTTTTTTAAATCTTTTTTTCTGGAACAGACCTTTTTTATTATAATTCATTGGATCTTATATGTAAATTCCAGACATTTTCGTTCAGTAGTTTATCTGCAAACAGCATTTAAAATTTCAAACTTTCAAGTGAACTGTTTTGGGGTTTTTTTACACCCCGTTCATCTGCGTGTCGGCTTTTTCCAGTGGCTGCTTTGCGTTGTGATCGGCGGCTGCTCGGGTTTTTTCGGCGTGTTCGACTTTTGTGGCGGTTTCTGCAGGTTATCGGTGAGTGTTTGGTGAGTATTCGGTGAGTGTTCAGCGAGTGTTCTGCTAGTTTTGGCGAGTATTCCCTGCACTACGGGGGCCCTGCGGTGCTTGCTGAATACACCGCAGGGTCGGCGAACTACGAATCGCTGAATTGCCCCAAAGTGCGGGGAACAAAAAGTCACTGAACCTGCGGTGACTTTTCGGATCTCTCTGAATAACCCTTAAAGTTTTTTTAATTACAGCACTGCATAAAGGATTATTTATTTTTAACGGAGAAATAAAAAGATAAAGGAGGAAAGATGATGGCTGGTGGTTGTGTGACATGGGAGTGCAATATCCTTTCTTGCTGTTGAAATACTTTTACTAGCAGAATGCCCAGCTATTCAGAGTGATTAGGGTCGAGCTACGAGAGCCCCTTCCGTGCATACCAACCATACACCAATGCTCTCTCACAGGGTGCCACTATGCCATAGACACAAATTCCAGGAAAATGAGAGGCACTCCTGGTGTAGTGTACATGGATTTTTATTTGAGTATGTATAAAGGCGACGTTTCGACCCTTAAGGCCTTAGTCATGCTATACCAATGGCCTTTATCCATACTCCAATAAAAATCCATGTACGCTACACCAGGAGTGACTCTAATTTTCCTGGAGTATGCCCATTTATATTTGTTATTGATCCTGGCTACATTTTTTGGTTGGCCCCAAATAAGGAGTGTCTGAAATGGGTATAAATATAACTCACCACTCTGTTTCTTTGTTGAAAGAGACCAGAGACCTTGCATTGGGCATTCGGGTGTAGGCTCATTTGCTGTGAGCTGTTCATCACCAGTACTTTTTTTCAGCTGGTACTCACTGGTACTGAGTACCGGCACCTACCAGCAGTAAATATCACACTGGCTTACTGGGAAAAATCCTGGTAGCTAATAACATGCAGGGCTGCTGAGTTAGGGTGACTATTCGTCCCCGATTTCCAGGGACAGTCCCCGGATTGAGTAGACCGTCCCGGACAAATTATGTACCCGGAATTTAAATTATGATAATTTATTCACTACACTGCGAGTTCCTTGACTCTCCACAAGGAGTAGTGATGGCCGATCCATGAACAAATCGTTCTTTTGATCCGGATCTTTTCCACTGAACTGAATGATCCGTTTGTAACAGTTCAGTCTTTGAAGCATTAACTGCAAGTGCAATCTGATCCTAGAGAGATTGAGTGCCTTCTGCTGGCTCTGCCCTGCAATGTTTTACAATGTAAACAGTACAATGACTCAAAGATCAGGTTCCAACAATTCTTAGTTTTAACAGCAGAGCAGTACACCTATGCTGGGATATAATCTGTGCCATGTGAGGTGCCCATTAACCCATTTTGGGATATAATCTGTGCCCTGTGAGCTGCTCATTAATGTTATTGCTATGGATTCTGTGATACGCTCACACACACACCACACATTACTGGGAGTTTTATTGCTGTGGAGCTCTGTGATATCCTCATACACACTGCACATTATTGTGTGTTTTATTTCCAGAAAAAAAGCACTGTTCTTCACTATACACCGTATTTGATTTCTTATTAAGATATAAATTTAAATGTAGAACTTTGTAGTTGCAGAAGTTACAATCTACAAGAGGAAAGAGGATAAGATGGTAGGGCTTTATAGTGGAATTTCTTAGAGATTTCATCTCCCTACAGGTCAATCATTGTGGTTTCATTTTCTCACAGAAAGTGCTTTTTTTCACAATTTTTCCTTTGTTGTTGGTTTTCACAATTTTTCATTTTCTCACCCATGAGATTTGCTTTGAGGTGGCGAGTGGGTGTACACATGCAATGACCATTGTGTGTAAACCAAAAATCTCCTGTATAGGTTTTATAGGATATTGAGCACATAAAACATAATACTTTTTTATTCTGCAATTGCTGGGACTATCTGCTAGCATTGCATTGCTCCTCCCAAGACTGATAAGATTTGAGCACGCAGCATCCTTTCTTTTTGGCTAGTAACTTAGGTGATGAAAGTTTGAGTCAGGCTAATTTATTTATTTTATTTATTTATAAAGGATTTTACCAGGAAGGATACATTGAGATTTCTCTCGTTTTCAAGTATGTCCTGGGTTCGAGAACATTGAGTGGTTACAGAAATACAAAATAGTAAAATGCAAGATATTAACACAAGACCAAATATACAGATTAACAGTAAAATGCAAGATACTAACACAAGACCAAATACACAGATTAACAGAAAAATAAATATGGAGGAAATAAAGTCATTATGTTACATGTTTACAGGTGCATTTCGTATTGAGGTATGCTAATAGGGAGCTCTTAAGGGACTTTAGACTGGGGGAAGATTTGACGGCGTCTGGGAGGTTATTCCATATTTGCGGTGCTCTGTAGGAAAATGAGGATCGAGACATTTTCTTTTTGTATTGCGGTATTGCAAGTAAGGTGCTGGTCCTGGATCTGAGGTTATAGGATGAGGGAACTGCCGTGGGAAGCAGCATATTCAGGTAGGGTTGTAGCTTCCCAGAGAAGCTCTTAAACACCAGGTTGGAAAGGTGAAGGGTGCGTCAGGATCCAGCGATGGCCAGTTTAGTTCTTTTAACATGTCACAATGGTGGGTCATGTAGTTACATTGTAGCACAAAGCGACAGAATGAGTTATACAATGTAGTAAGTTTCTGGAGGTGTGTTTGCGGGGCGGCTGCATACACTACATCTCCGTATTCAATGGCTGGCATAAGCATTTGTTGTACAATCTGCTTTCTTACCGCGGGGCTCAGGCAGGATTTGTTTCTGTACAGGGCACCTAGTTTGGGGTAAAGTTTAGATGAGAGTTTTTCGATGTGGGGGCCAAAAGATAGATTTGGGTCTAACCACATACCTAGGTATTTGAGAGAGGTGACTGTGGTCAGTGTGCCATTTGATTTTGTCCCAACACATAGATGGGGTGTTTGCAATTTGTGTAGTTTAGGTGCGGTTCCAAAGAGCATTGTAACCGTTTTGTCAGTATTTAGAAAAAGTTTGTTATTTGCTATCCACTTTTCTACCCCTGTGAATTCTTCTTGCAGCACGGCCTCCAGCTGCGGGAGATTTGGTTTGCTGGTATAGATTACCGTGTCGTCTGCGTACATGTGTACAGTTGAAGCTTTGCAGACATTGGGCAGATCGTTTATGAATATTGTGAATAGCAGGGGGCCAAATATCGAGCCTTGGGGTACACCGCACGTGACTGGGAGGGGAAGGGAAGTGCTGTCAGAAATGGACACAAATTGAGACCTATCAGACACATATGATTGGAACCAGGTTAACGTACTATCACCAATACCAGAGTTTTTAAGTTTTTGTAATAGGATGCCATGGTCTACTGTGTCAAAAGCCTTGGCAAAGTCAAGGAAGATGGCTCCAGTTAGATTTCCTTGTTCCATGCCCGCTTGGATATCATTACAAACTTTTAAAAGGGCAGTTGTAGTTGAATGGTTTGGACGAAAGCCTGATTGATCTGGGGTTAAATAGTTCTGATACTGATAATAATCACGTAATTGAGTGTAGACACATTTTTCCAGAATTTTTGACATTACAGAGAGCAGTGATATTGGGCGGTGGTTGGATACCAAAGTATTGTCTCCACTTTTATGGATAGGTACCACCCTTGCAGTCTTCCAGAGTTTGGGTATGTATCCAGTCGCCAGTGATTCATTAATCAGGGTTGCGACAGGTTTAGCAATTGCTGGTGCACTGATTTTCAGCAGCATTGCTGGGATTTGATCAGGTCCAGACTGGTATTTCATTTTTTGGTTACGGAGAAGTTTAGTGATGGCACTGACAGGCACAGGCCTAAAACTGAATATGTCTGGGTTACGGGGTTTTGCACTGTTGGTGGGTCCTGACCTGCGTGCGGCCTTTCTGATTGCGTTTCATTTCCTAGCTTAGCAATGAGGGTGGTGGCGCATCCAACAAAATAATTATTAAAAGCATTTGCTACATCTAGGGGGTGTTGTACAGTTTGGTTGTTTACTTTTAAAGCAGCTGGTTGGGAGTGGCTGGGGGGTGCTTGTATGTTACTTATGATTTTCCAAAAATTTCTGGGGTTTGATATGTTATTGTTTAAATTTTCATTGAAGTATTGGGCTTTAGCCATTTTTGTTTCTTTTGTGCATTCATTCCGGCATTTTCGGTATTCACAGTGATCGTTCATGGATCCAGTACTCTTGAACTTTGACCACAGGGAGTCTCTAAACTGGTACATATGCGTGAGGTCAGCTGTAACCCAGGGGAGATGGGCCCCTTTTACTCGCACTTTACGCAGCGGGGCATGGGAATTCCAGACTTGCAGGAGCTCAGACTGAAAGTATTCAACTGCACAGTCTAGGTCTGGGATTAGGTTTAGCCTGTACCAGGGGAGCTGTATGAGATCACTTAGGAAGGATTCAAGAATAAATTTCTTGAAAGACCTGGTGGTTATTACCTTTGGGGGAGATTTCAAGGCCTTTATTTTGCGCGTGCAATACACTAGACAATGGTCACTAAAGCTATTAGCAAGAACGCCTGCCTCCTGTATTCTATCAGGAGATGAGGAGAGAATCCAGTCCAGCAAGGTATGGTTAGGGCTTTTCATATTAATGCGAGTGGGGGAGGAGATTAATTGAGTTAGCTGCAAAGTTTTAAACAGTGTGCAGTGTTTATTGTTTTTAGGATTTAGCCAATCTGTATTAAAATCGCCGAGGACCAGCAGTTCACTTTTTTGGTTTTGGGCAAGTAGGTTATTAAGGATTTGAGTTATGTCAGAGAGGGAGTGCACTGGAGAGCTCGGTGGACGATACAACCCAGCAACAATGATTGATTTACTGAATGGGATCTCAACTATACCAGAGAGGAAATCAAAGGTGACAGGAGAGCTAGAAGTCTGTAAGGGGGTGAACTTTATGGACTCCTCAACATAAATAACAATTCCCCCTCCTCTCTTTGCTCTGTCTTTTCTATAACATGAATACCCCTGTATTGATATGGCAGAGTCTGGTACTTTTGGGGTTAACCACGACTCTGTGAGCACAATGACTTTGGGTTTGTAATAGCAGCACCAAGCCTGAAGCTCATCCAATTTAGGGAGTAAACTTCGGATGTTACAGTGCACGAATGAGAGGCCTTTTTGCTAATACACAGTTACAGTTACAAGTACTTATACAGCACCAACAGATTCCGTAGCGCTTTACAATGGGGAAGCACAGACAGGTGACATAATAAATAATATAACATAAGGAACAGATGGCCCTGCCCGTAGGATAATTGTAGGATAATTGTCCTGCAAATGCAGCACTTTATACAAGTGCTCAGCCAGACATCCCGTGAGCTTACAATCTAAGGGACTAAGGCAAGTAAAACAAAAGGAAACAAGCGGAGTCTGGAGATAATTCCCAGCGTGAATATAGCAGACACTGCATAATGATAGACCAAGAGTTTGGGCATGATGAGGTTAAACCGAGTGAGGATTGAAACAACTGAGAAAAGGTGGCTATATAATTAGGATAGGGGCTGAGTGGGAGGGTGGATGGGGCAGGCGGGTGGGACAGCAGAGGGGGAAAATGGTGGTGAAGAGTGACTGTGGACAAAAGAAATACAGAGTTTAGAGACATTTGTTCATGCAGAGTGTGACAGATCCCGCTGCTCGGGGTGAGTAGATCCGCCGTCAGCGCCGAGTACACCTGGAGGTCGGTAGTGTGGTAGCGAGGTGCTGCTGGTCCTCATAGTACACCCCGAGGTTGCAGCACTGTAGAGAGGTCCTTGAAGCATCCCGGTTCCCAAAGCCCTGTTATCCCCAATTACTAGCCGAGGCAGGAGTAAAGATTCAAACAAGAGTGATTTATTTTGCATGGGGAACACAGGCATATTTATGGGGGAAAAGGCATTGTTCTCCCCTGGCCCGCCCTCAGCCCTCCCGGGGTGATTTCTGCCACTGCTCCGAGCCATTGCCCAATTTCCCTTTGTTAACCTGGGGCCCCCCCTACTGTGCGCAGCCCTTATCTTGGGGCTCGGCGCCAGCTCGTCTGGTTCCATCCTGGAGCCACTCCTGTGGTGTTAGCGCTTCCCTTGTCTCGTGGCCCCCCTGCGGCTTTCAGCCCGACTTCGGGGTTAGGTTGGTTTTGGGGGTGATCCCCTTGGAGCGGTGGCACGCTTTGGGTACAGCCATGTAGCTTGGGCCCCTGGGCTGTTTCACTCCAAAAAGCGCTCTGATCGGACCATGGGGACCCGAGCGGTGGAGGGTGGAAGCTCGGCGGCTGTACCCGAGCAAGAGTCACCATTTTCAGCCACGCTCCAGGCCAAGGGTCGCTGGTCGGTTCTCGGGGTTCCCGTGGGCGCTCCGACCCACAATTCACACCCCCGATAGAACCTATGTTAGGGGGCACACTGGCCAAGAAGCGCTCTTCTACATGGTACCCGCTCCGTGGGGCAAGGCGGACAAGGTTGGGCGGCTGGGTGGCTGGGCATGCATAATTAGCGGCGGCTCGGGGTACTCATAGACTGGTGAACTTTCCGGGGCTCTGAACGAGCGGGGAACAGGGGAACAACAGGGAAAATCACATTGGGGTACTTATAAAAATAAGGGCTAACGAACGTTTAATAACACCCAAATATATAAACACTTGAACTGCTGTACTGCGCTACGGCGTAGTGGCGGCCGTCCCGTCACACAGAGTATTTACAACAGGGAGGAGCAGAGCAGACCAGCAGTACAATAACACATTTACTGAAAGAGACTTCAGAAAAAAGTGGGCCTCATATGAATTTTTTATCATCAATTCCATCACAAGGCCTTATGCAACTAATGCATGCGTGTAAATATTTTTGTGCAACCACATGCACACAATTTAAAAAAAAAAACCTAGTCAGACATTGCTACGAATATTGAAAAAAACATAATACTCTGTTTTAATAAATAATAAATTCGTATATGTGATTGCTTTATGTATAGTTATATAGAGCAGGTTTTGATAGGAAAAAATGACGAGAAGAACTTATCACATCTGTAATACATTGCGTTGACATTACTCCCACATCTGGACTGGACGCCACATTCATTTTAAATGCTCCGACCTGTACCATATATAGAAGGTTTCAAGCCTGACAACTGTATAAACCTTTTTATTAATGAGCTTTTGTGATATCTTGAGCAGACTTTCAATTTTTTTTCCAAATTTTATATCATGACCCGCAGACAATCTGGGGAGAAATCAGTAATGTCACAACTAAAGCTTTCTGACTCTAATCCGAAACACAAAAGCGGATCTTACCTTTATACAGCCATTCCTTGTTCTACTAGAATTTTGACCAGAATTTTGACCTTAGCATAGACTCATGCAGAATAAGTTATGTAAAAAGGGGCAATATAATAAATGAATATATATTTCTATAAAGGATGTTTCCCGTGATCTACTGAGGGTGTGTTGTCTAAAGTAGATGAAACAATTGAAAAACGATAGCAGAACATGGATCTGAGGGGAGAATGTCAGCAGGACGGCTGAGAGAACCATGCGAGTTAAAACATGTGACTCTAATTTTTGGCAAAAAGTGCCTGACAGCAGGAGGTGCCAGTAACAAACATTGCAACAGGTTTACCGCAGAGCAGTACATGGAGCAGTCCCACATGTGTATTGTGAAGGGTGCAAAGCAGCACCTGATGTTTGGAGATCGGGTTGAAAAAGCGGCATCTGATATCAGAGTCAGGGTGTGAACCAGATCCAGATGTATTTTAGTTAACAAGCCATTAAATCAGCACCAGATGTTTGTGGATAGCAGTTTTATCTCCACTATATCAGATGTGATTTTTGAATTTTTGGTCGCTTTCGGTGAGGTATAGACAAGAGGGCCAACAAGGAGCAAGTTCATGAGAATCAGACATAGCTACTGGAGACACAGCTTAAGTGAAAACCCAATAAATTAACGCTTGTGCAGTACATGTATCTAACATGCTTATCTTTTGGAAGTCTGTTCTCTTTTAAAAGTATTTTCTCCAGTTTGATATGTATCACTGAACAGTAAATGGTAAAAAATACCTATATTAAAGAAAATGGAAACATTGAGTAGAATATGAAGATGTTTCCTTCCTTCATACACTGCTTTGAACAGCACCTAAGGGGATATTCATAAATCACTGCTATTACAGCACTGATTTCACAAAACTAAAATCCAAAGAGCGACAGAAGCAGCAACACTGTGACGCTCTTTGGATTTTAGTTTTGTGAAATGCCTTTGGCAGCGCTGCAATACCGGCAGACACCTGCACTTAGTGAATAACCCCTGAAAACAATACTTTTAGCACTTTTATTGACAGAGAAGATGTGTAGAAGGGGCACTCCACACTGCCTGATCACTTTGAAAAGCTAAAGTGGTCAGGGTGCATAGAATGTCCATTTGGGGGACCAACTGTGGCTGAACAGCATTCAGGATAGGGCATGGCCATGAGACAGGCCACATGCATATGCTATGCAGGGTGCAAGGTTTGGGAGACCTGGGGCAGGGATTGATCAAATTGGAAGCAGAGTTTGGGGCTTGGCCACTGTAACAGATCTCAGTACCATAACAGGGTCACATCTGCCAATGCCGCTTCATTGCTGGACCCCTGAGTTCTCATCTTTACTCTGTTGCCTTTCTCCCGGTCCTTAGCCGCAGTTTAAAGATGAGTACACATAGAGAGCCTTGTTAGTGTCCCCCAGAATAATCCGTGGCTGTAGATCTGATGCTTTGCACTAGAACAGCAAACAGAATATAGCTGGTACCCAAACCATGAGTCGTGACTGCATGTAGGGTCAGAATAGAACTAGTTTATAATCAGGGACAGACACACGCATATATTTATATGGTCACACATGGATCAATTACATACACAAACCCTCCCCCTAGAAACTGCTGGGGGACCCAACCAGACCGAAAGAGATAATTGGACAACCGTTTACTTTTTGGAAGGTGAAACGTAACTAAATTAGACCGTTTAAATTAAACATTACTTAACATTTTGAAGAGACAGAACAAAGAGAATCAGGATAACAGATTACGGTCAGCACATTTACAACCTATACAAATAGAAACAGATAAGCACATTCTTGTGACAGGGTAAACTGGGATGTTAATCCTTTCAACAGATAACAGTTACACAAGGACCAGATAATAGACAGATAGATAATAGCATTCTTGCATAACCAGAGATTATACCAACATTGTGCACACAAGAAGGCAATGGGCTAATATTGATTATGAGTCCTGCACCCTACAAATATGCCTCCATGCCCATGCATTCAAGTTCAAAATGACTTACGTCACAGTCACATCTGTTTTCTAGTCTGCCTGATGGCCTCTTTGATTTTAAAGCATTTGATCAAATGTAGTAATAGATGTACTCATAAGGTATAGGACCCTCCATTACTCCTCCATTTGCTGAACAATGTCTATTCTTTCAGATGTATTGCACCAGTTCTTTTAACAGTACCAACTATACTCTTGTACAGTGCTGCGGAATGTGTGGGCCCCATATAAATAAAACATAATACGGCCACTAAAATTGATACTAAAAGTGGACCATTTTAATACCAGTTATACTTTGCATTCCTGGCATCACTGTACTACCATAGAGAAACAGCAAGATGCATCCCACTCCTTCACTTCAAAAAGTTCAACAAATGTTATTTTTAAAATCCAACAGCAGGAAAGATGACAGTCCCGATGGACTGATAGAATAGCTAGAAATCTCTGTATAGTAAATGCATTGCTAATAATTCAATATGCAGACATTATGCCCCAAACAAATATTCATTTAACACTCTGCTGTAATTATTTGGAAACTGCATTGCTAATAATCTCATTATGATCACTATAGGTCAAAGGTAAGCACACCGTTCCGCTCACAGCTCTGATCACTAGACAGGATATGTAACCATTTTTATTAATTAACTTTATCCCATATAGTGTATTCAACACAAGGGCCATTTCTGTCTGAATGCTAACAATGAAAACCCAGTTTAAAAATATGCAAGAAAGAGGGCAACATCTAGAGTCTAGAAGTCTTCATCCCAACTATTTTTCTGAAAAGTATGAACCAATAAGTGGAAAATTTTAAATCTTACAGGGTAATTCAAAGAGAATCGAAAAGTCACCGCACGTTCGGTGACTTTTCGTTCTCTTCAATTCGGTTCGATTTGGCGATCCCATTTTGGCGTCCCTGCGGTGTATTCAGCAAGCACCACAGGGCCGTTGTAGTGCAGGGAAAAGTCGCCGCAAACTCGCCAACAACTCACCGCAAAACGAGGGCGAACGCACACCGAAACCCGCAAAAACATCTGGATTAGCCCACCGAAATCACCGGAAAAACCCGAACAGGAGCCGATCACAAGCAGCGCAGCCGCCGGAAAAAGCCGACACCTCAGACGAATGGAGTGAATAAATTAAGAAAACAGTTCGCTTGAATGTTTGAAAAGTGAAACGCTGTTTGCAAAGAAACTACTGAGCGAACATATCTGAAATTTACATATGAGGTCCAGGGAATGATAATAAAAAGGGCTGTTACAGAAAAAATAAGTAAAGTAAAAAAAAATGTAAATAAAAATCGGAAATTTTCTTTTAAAGAAAGAAATCCTGAAAAATGCTTAAAATATCCTAAAAAAAATTATAAATAAAGAGACTCTTTACTGCAGAATATTATAGTCAATGGTTTATTAGATATTGAATTAAAACGGGAATCTTTATAACATTGAAGCCTATGGGATTCTCCTGAATAAATCTGTCGCATGAAACCATCAAATGGCAGGGCAATTCGGCAACTTTTCACTGCTGGCTTTTGTTCTCTGAATAGCCGAAGCAGTGTTTTTTTATCGGGATTTCACTGCCCTCGAACAGGCACCGTATGTGCAGACAATTCGTCAGGATTTGGCGAATTGCCTGCTCTCTGGATAGCCGAATGGCCGAGAAAGGTAACCGAACGCTGACCGAACCCTGTTTGTATTTACATTTTTGTATTCTTTGTACTGTCTCTGGATAACAATATATATATGCCACCCGTTTCTTGACTGTAAGTTTTAATGACACATTCAGCAAATAAATGTTATGCTAATATTTTTGTTTATCCAAAAAGTGCTGGTCAGTAAAGGAGTTAAAGATGTTCAAATGTATTGGTGAAAGTGGTAGAACAGAGTCATTGTAATATTAATGTCTTGGGAAATCTAGACATTACAGGAGACTGATGATTACAATTGGCTTAACCTCACCTGGGGGTTTTCTAGCCTCTAGCATTTATTGGAATTCTGGTATTATGTATTATGCGTGCAGTAAGCACTGAAAAAGCCAAAGTAATGGGAGTTTTGGCTCAAATAGCCTTGTAAACTGCACAACAGATTCACAACATTAGTTTATCATACATAACCAAACTTGTATCATTATGTTATATTATAAACAGTAATATATTAATAGAGTTAAATCATTACTGAGCGACTGAATTTCACATTTCTCACCACTCAATGATGTTGTTTAACCTATGTTTCTACATAGAATAACAATGCCAGATTGTGTTTTTATTTCCACAAAACAAAGTCTATAGATTTTTTTATGCTCTGCGAATCAAGGACAGTTTGATTAATAAAGCTTATTTTAAATGTCAAATGGCAGTAAATGTCTCCTTGTTGTTTATTCAATCTAAAACCCTAGATTTACGTTGTGGATTACATTTACACCATTGGATGCCGTAATAGAAGGCAAACACTATCATCACAGGACACATTCATAAGTGAAATCAGATGGATATGCATTCATAATGCAAACATAAATATTTTACGCAATTTGAAAGAAGTGATTCATATTCACTACTATGAGTGACAGTTCTTTCACAATTCACATTGACTTGACAAACAGAAATTTCACATGGAACAGGATAAAGGGTCATTTACAGAATGGGATATTCGATTAATGGAATGACGTCACAATCATTATGAGACTTTAACAATGAGAGACTGTGACTCAAAGAATAATAATATTGCAGACTGAGGGGAAGTATGACAAGGGTGCATGGAAGGGCAATTGCCCACTGGGTCACTGATCTAAAAGAATTTCACCACACTATTTTTCTTCTGATTAAATGTACAGAGTTATCCAAAGAGAGCCGATCTGGCCCCAAAAGGTAACCGAACACTGAAATTCAGCGTACAGTTACCTTTCCTGGCCATTCGGCTATTCTGAGAGCAGGCAGTTCGCCCCATGTTGGCGAATTGCCTGCACATACGGTGCCTGTTCGAGGGTAGTGAAATCCCCATAGAGAAGCAATGCTTCGTCTATTCAGAGAACACAAAACAGCAGGGAAAAGTTGCCGAAATGCCCTGCTGTTCGGTGGTTTCATGCGGCAGATTTATTCAGGTGAATCCCATAGGTTTCAGTGTTAAAAATATTCCCGTTTTAATACAATATCTAATAAACCGTTTATTATTATTTTTAGACATCTTTGCCAAACTTTTTTTTCCGTTTTTTTTTTAATCGTTTTTTCTAATTTTCTGTTACAGTCAGTTTTTATTATCATTCATAGGATCTTATATGTAAATTTCAGACATTTTCGATAAGTAGATTTTTTTGCAAACAGCGTTTCAAATTTCAAACTTTCAAGCGTACTGTTTTTTTTGTTTTTTTCAACTCGTTCGTCTGCGTGTCGGCTTTTTCCGGCGGCTGCTCTGCGCTGTGATCGGCGGCTAGTCGGGTTTCTCCGGCGTGTTCGGCAGGGTTAATCCAGCTGTTTTCTGCGGGTTTCGGTGAGTGTTCGGTGAGTGTTTGGCAGGTTTGCAGTGAGTGTTCTGCGGCTTTGCAGCGGGTGTTCCCTGCACTACGGGGGCCCTGCGGTGGTTGCTGAATACACCGCAGGGTCGGCGAACTAGGAATTGCCTAATCCCCCGAAGTGCAGGGCACGAAAAGTCATCGAGCGTGCATGGACATTTTGGATCTCTTTGAATAACCCTGGTAATGTGAGGTGCACAAGGCTATCTATACACATAAGGGGTTATTCAGAGAGAGCTGATCTGGCCCTGAAATGTCACCGAACAGGGAATTTCCCCATACAGTGCCATTTGGCTATTCAGAGTACAGTGCCTGTTCGAAGGCAGTGAACTCCCCCATAGAGAAGTATTGGTTAATCTATTCAGAGAAGACCGAACATCAGTGAAAAGTTGCCGAAATGCCCTGCTGTTCGGTGATTTCATTCAACAGGTTTATTCAGTCGAACCCCATAGACTTCAATGTTAAAAAATTTCCAGTTTCTATTCAAAATCTAATAAAACATTTATTATTTTAATCTGCAGTAAAAAGTCTCTTTGTTTTATGATCTCTTAGGCATTTTTCTGGATTTTTCCAGCAAAATTATTTTTCCATTTTTTTTTTAAAAGCGTTTTTTATTTTTATGTAACAGACCTTTCTATTATCATTCATAGGACCTTATATGTAAATTCCAGGCATTTTTGTTCAGTAGATTTAATTTTGACACTTTCGATCGTATTGTATTTTTTTTCTTTTTACCTGTCCGGCGGCTTGTCGGCTGCATTTTGTGGCCCTCTGGCAGGTTTGCGGCAGATGTTCGGTGGGTCGCGGCGGCAGGCGACGAGTCTGCAGGGAGTCTGCTGCGGGTTTGCAGTGGCCGATTCACTGCACTTCGGGGACCCTGCATTGAATGCTGTATTCACCCCAGGGTGAGGTAATTTGAATCCCTAAAGTGCGGGGAATGAGAGAGCACTGAAATGTCAGTGACATTTCTGTGCTCTGTAATAACCCCCAATGTGCTGCAGGAAAGTGTCTTCCATGGGGTTAATCTGCTCATTTATAAGGATGTTGTGAATGCAATATTAAAATCAATTCATACAATCAAATATAGTATTATTGTGTCCTGTTTACAGAGCATTACTATTAACCCCTTAAGGACCAATGATGTAACTGTTGCGTCATAAATGCATTGACTTTAAAGATCATTGGTCCTTAAGGCTAGGGTCAGACAAACGCATTCTGTGCGGACTGAGCGTCCGTGCACAACAGACGTACTTTCTGACTGATGACACAGTCCGTTTTTGTGACTGACGTTTTTTTTGACTGATGTAGAAGGGAAAATAAATTAATATGAAAAACATTTTGTCCGTCAAAAATGCTGGACGTTGAAAATGCAGTCCGTCTGACTACGTTCCATCACCCACACACAAAGCTATGCGGACGTTATGGACGCAGCGCACTCTGTGCGTCCGTTCTAGCGGATTTACGTTCTTGCCTAACTTGCGTCCGTTTGCCGCGTCCGCACTTCGGTGCGGACGTACTTCGAGTGTGGTCTCTATTGATCATAATTGTATGCTACCACAGACGTTAAGATGTAAGGGGTTAAATATGTGAAATTATAAAAGGTGTGAAATGCAGTTTGATGGTTTGGTTGACTTGCTAAAAGGCTCGTGTTAGTACTTGTCCCATAAGCCAAAACCTACAGGGACTCTCCTGGAAATATTTGAGTCAAGAAGGTTTTCTCCAACACATTTTATGTGACCAGATATATCAGCAAGAGGAAGGTATAAACCATAGAAATTCGTTCCTTTTACCTGCCATACAGCAAACAATTTGAACCTGTAACAGCCCATTTGATCAGTAAACCCAAGTAAAGATGGTGCTATCTCTGTGAAGGCTGCTTGAGCTATTGATGTATCTTCCAGACTGACCTGCCGCTGCCCTGCTGCTGATACAAAACAGTTGATCTTTAATTAATCTCAACTACTGATTTAAAGATAGTAGAAATCCATATGGACCTCCCTTTACATCATCTATTACCCACCAGTTGCAGCCCTGCTACACACCAATGGATTTGAGAAGAGCTATAATACTTTTCTTAATATTAATGTCAAATAAAGAGAAGCAAAAAAATAAGGCGGCTCTACAAACGTTCATAAGAACCTTAAATGAGGGTGCTGCTTGAGTCTCGAGTCCAGGCACACCAATAGCCAGCTAAAAGTGTAACAGCACCCAACCAGACAATGTTTCAGTCAGAACAAAGGTCGGTGTTGTGACTGAAATGCTGTTGTGTAACTGGATTCCTCATTACTGCAGCAATAAAGATAAGTGGACAATTATGAGTATCCATTGAAAAAAGTTGTTTTTATATCTTTGTTTAACTTTCCCTTAACATAGCTATTTTATACCACATATATTTTAATGTGTTTTGGTTGTTTTTTGGTGTGTTTTACATTTTTTTGCCATTGAAGGTCTGAATGAATCCATATCTATTTTCAGCATTTTGAGACACAGTACCACAGCTACTTTTTCAGATCAAGTTTGGCTATGTTTCTAGCAACAGCAAGCTATGGTGTTATAACGAGATGTAAGCTAATAATAATGGTAATTCTGATTAAAGCAAATTTAAAAAAACTGAAGTAAAACCTTGTATGTATCAAATGTACAATAAGAGATGGATGGATAGATAGACAGGGTTATTCAGAGACAGGTGAAAATCAGGAGAATTGGCAGGAGAAGAGAACAAACAGCCAATTTGGAAAGTCAGATAAGTGGGAGAATTTTTCTGGTTTGGCTATTTTGACCTAGAAATTTCACTTCTCCAGTCATTCTCCTGGTTTTCACCTCTCTCTGAATAACCCTGAGAATCAATTTTAATGTTTCTTAAGTGTTTATTTCTGTGAAATGTCCAACTTTCTACCCCAAAGCTAAGTGATAATATTTAAAATCACTGCAAACACATACATTTTCAACATGGTGAAACATCAAAAATCATTTACATGGTTACTCATCCATTCAATGTATAAATAACATACAATGGGATATTTTAATTGGTGGTAATTGGTGAACACACCTTCCTTCGGGAATTGCAATATATTTGATTTTTTTAAGCACATTTCAGATACAATGTACTCATGTCTTTACAATGATTTAAACCTTGAATGATTTCCCCAATGGCAGACAAGTGACAGCTTGTCATTGATTATTCATTCACACAATTGATTAACAGCAACTGGCCCAATTTATTAGTCCCTTTGAATCCATTTAAAATATCAGGTATCTCCTACTAAACGCTAACATGATGTGCACTTAAACAGCTTATTCTCACTTTCTGTAATTTACGGTGCATACACAAACTGCGTAAAGCATTGCGCCTGAAGAGTGTTACAACACCGTTGTACATTGGAAATAAATAGACAGTCTCTCCCCGCAGATTAATGTGCCATTGCCTTATGTTAATAAACTTTATTATGATGTTTTTGTGAACAAGAGCACTTCAGCTTAATCACTTTATTTAATGTACTGCCTCTATTCATTTATAACACTCGCTTCATTTATACCTCTTGGTGACAGCATGTTTGGGTTGTACTAAACCACAGATAAAATAGTTAGGGAAGATGAAAATGATGTTAAGGTTTGATTTAATAGCTTCCCCTAAGAATAGTTTAGTCAGTACATTAATTCCATCTGGATGAAAGCAAGGGCTCCTTTGTTCTTTAAAATAACGTTGTGCCATCCGGCAAGCGATGTGTTAACAATCCACCCCTGCTGTCTAATATAGGCAATTCGGAATTTAATAAAATGAGTCAT
Organism: Leptobrachium leishanense; assembly: GCA_009667805.1. Classification (NCBI taxonomy): domain Eukaryota; kingdom Metazoa; phylum Chordata; class Amphibia; order Anura; family Megophryidae; genus Leptobrachium; species Leptobrachium leishanense. The sequence goes on along the minus strand of CM019063.1, from coordinate 421,243,195 downwards.
AGATACAGCGATGAACATTTTATTATTGCATTCTTTAAAAGTGCTGTCAGCATAGTCATTCATGTAAGAAATATACTGTCTACACTACAGCTTAGCACCATTTCAAAATACCTACAAAGATGTGAATATATTGGTACAAGGGGTTATAAATACAAATATATTGATAATTTGGTGCCAGCATCATTTTTATAAGAAGTAATGGTTGCACACAGGTTTTAATGATAATCTAAAATGATAAAAATTTGCAATGGAATGAGAATCAGTTTGCACAATTTAACCACTTGTGGCTCACTACTACACATCTTACTACTACACAAATAAAAAGGTACTTGGTAAAACGTTTAACTCTGCGGTGGAATTCTGATATAACATGATCTCCCAATCTGATTCACAAGTGGAATCTATAAATATCATTCCATATAAAAATGGAGAGAGACATGAACATGTAGAGAATATTATCCAAAAGAATAACTCCAGCACATTGGAGCTGCCACCGGAAAGTCCTCACTCCAAGGACCAAGTCAAATATCCAAAACATAATTCCAGTATAAGGCAGTATTCTTCAAATAGGATTTATTCCATCATCAAGAATAGAACAAGTCTGACTTGACAAAGACCAGGGTGCAGGTCGAAACGTTGTTGTTCTATTCTTGGTGATGGAATAAATCCTAATTGATGAATACTGCCGTATGCTGGAATTATTTTTTGGATAGTTGACTTGATCCTTGGAGTGAGGACTTTCCGGTGGCAGCTCCAAGGTGGGTGCTAACAATCAAAAAGACTTCTTGAGAATATTATACTATCATTGTATATGTCCAGCGGTTGCATTATTATTTATTAATATCTTAGTTGTAAATACATTTTTCACTTATGACAGACATTAACAACTTTACAGCATTTATACACAGGTAGTGTTACAGAAAGGGGAACTAGTAAATACAAATAAGTGTGAGTCTTAATATATTATTTCATAGTAATTGCATGTAACAAAGCAATCAGCTTATAATAATGATTTTCCTATTAAATTTACTTTTGAATCTGTTTAAACTGTATTATGTTAATAAAAGGTTTCAAGTGACAGTTACATTTACAGTTACAAGTATTTATAGAGTGCTAACAAGTTCTATAGTGCTGTACAATGGGTGAGACAGAGTAATATACATACAAGTTAAACATACAAAACAGTAGGAGAGAAGACCCTGCTCATGAGCTTCCATTCTAAGAGGAGAGGGGTGACACACTATGGGAAGGTAAATAGCAGAGTATGGGAATTAGCGGGATGCATGAGGGCTGTGAGGAAGATGGAGCAAGAAATGTAACGTGGGGGAAGCATGGAGTGAGCCAATAGGCTTCTCTAAAGTAATGTGTTTTCCGATACTTCTTGAAGGACTGGAGAGACAAGAAGAGTCTAATGTTGCAGGAGTAGGAGTTCCATAAAAAGGGGGCAGCTTGTGAGAAGTCTTGAAGTTGAGAGTTGAGGGTGTGGGTAAGGGAAATAACATCAAATCGTTGGCAGAGCGAAATGGACAAGATGGGATACCCCTGCTAATAGAGGAGGAGATGTAGGCAGTGGAATGGTTATGGAGAGCTTTGTATGTGAGCACCAATATTTTGAAATGGATTCTAAAGGAGACAGGAAGCCAGTGTAGAGATTGACAAAGGGGCGAAGAGTGAGAGGTGCAGGAGGTGAGGTGGATGAGCCTGGCACAGGCGTTCATTACAGACTTCAGAGGGAGAGTCTGGGTTCTCTTACACCAGCAAGAAGAAGGTTACAGTAGTAGTAGTAGAGATCAGAGTCGAAGAGGACACCGTGGCAACAAGCATGAGAGGTAGAAGTAATAGTGGCACCAGTCACCTGAAGGAAAATGGGTGCAGGAATGTTGGTTTTAGAGGGAGGGAAGAAGTTCAGTTTCAGAGAGGTTGAGCTTTAGGAAACGTGAAGTCATCCAGTCGGAGACAGCCGATAGGCAGGCTGTAACACGGTCCAACACAGGAGGAGAGAGATTGGGAGAGGAAAGGTAGATTTCGGAATCGTCAGCATAGAGATGATATTGTAATCCATAGGAAGTGATGACGTTGCCAAGAGAGGCGGTATATATTGAGAAAAGTAGGGGACCCAGAAAAGAGCCGTGAGGTACCCCAACTGAAAGAGGAAACAAGGGTGGAAAGGCACCAGTGAAGGAGACACTGATGGAACGAAGAGAGAGATAGGAAGAGAACCAGGACAGAACTGTCTCACTTAGGCCAAGTTGACGCAGCGTGAGGAGCAGGAGAGGGTGGTCAACAGTAGTAAATACAGCGGAAAGGTCAAGAAGAATAAGCAGGGAGAAGTGATCTTTTGGTTTTAGTGGCAACTTAATCATTAGTCACCTTGATCAGAGCAGTCTCAGTAGAGTGCTGGGAGCGAAAGCCGGACTGGTGCAGTCAAGTTGAGAGTTAGCAGCAAGAAAAACAAAGTGAGCTGGTTATAGACAGAGTTTCCGTGTGTCTGGAAAGTTTGTGTGTCTCTGTAACATCTATGGTTTATGCCTATTCCACCTAAAATAGTACTATACATCTGAGTATATAGAAAATTCAGAGAAATCCTATTTGTCAGGTCTGAAAAGCATACAGAAGAATATTGGCTAACCACACATAAATTAGATATTCAATAACTACTTATTGCAGAGAGAATCAATAAAAGACTCCTCTCACAAGTAGTAATTGGACATTTGCTTAAAATCTAGCAGGAGATACCCATAGCATTACATTTTTGAATTTAAAAATTGAGAGATAAGGACTATCATGAGTCTTAATTTAACTGGAGGTGTGAGGGAATCGAAAGGGCCACTGCAGGGACATTCCAGGGACATTAAGCCTTTCTCTTTGTAAGAACATCACATTCATTAAGACTTGCCAAACACTTGAGAGGGTCTTGGCTCACAGGCAAGTCTTGGCAGCTCAAGACTTGCAATTGTTTTACTTTTCTGTTGATTTTATTTTGATATCTGCCTGTTTATCATGCAATGACAATTTTTTAATGTCAAGTGTTTTCCTTTTCAGTTTTTAAATATCTCATGATTTGACTACATAATGCCATTTTTACTTTAACACGGTTGCTATTCTGTTGCCATAAACATAACGTTGCACTCAACTCTGTCTATGTAATTGGGAAAACCTCACAGCTGTTGGTGAATACAGTCGTTTTTGCATTTTTGAGGCAGCAATCTCTTAAAATCTCATGGCTGGAATCTATCAGCGAGCTTTCATGGACTGAAACCTTTGATGGCTCTGTACTATCATTATCATCACTAACTTTAATACAAGTACAAATTGATGTCAATTTCAAAGTTAAAATAGCTATGTCATAGAGAATAAAGCAAGAATACCCTTTCAAATAGAAATGTGCATGAAAAGTCCACTATATTGTGAAGACCAGAAAATACTTTTTAGATTGTAAACGTTGGAGCTACATTTTCAGTCTGTAAACATAACCAGAGCTGTTTAAACTTCCCAAAGCCATTAAAGTTTATGGAGATGGCTAGAATAAAATTACTCTGGTTAGGACAGTGTCAGATGAGCACACTAAGTGCGCCTGTACTGACGTGGCTTCCGTTGTGACGCTGCAACGGGGCCGGCCACACGCTGTTGCGCGTGCACAAATTGGGCATGCAACAGCGGCCGTGCTACGGATGTCTAGAAAGCCTCTCCGTCAAAGCACTAGGACACGCGTTGACGGAGCTGCAAAGCGGGATTCTCCATAGGAGGATCGAGCCTTGCAGCGCTGCGCGCACTAACTGCGCTCATCGAGGTGGCCAGACGGGCGCGAGAGTGGAAGGAACTTCCACTCACACAGACATTCCTTCCGCTCTCCAATGACACTTGTCTGACCCCAGCCTAAATTTACACCAGACTTGGAATCCAGCCTTTAGTTTTCTAAAAACAGAAGGAAATTTGAATGTTAATGTTTTCTTTACACATATGCTATGTTACCCCTTACATACTCCTGATGGCGCTGTTTTTTCCAGTGAAACGCATAGAGTTATGATTTTATTGTTTCAGCAACCTAGAACCCAGTGACCTTACTCATCCTGTTTAGCTGTTAGAGCACTCACAGTTTAGGTTACAACCCTGCTATTTATTCATACTAAATGCAGGTCAACAAATGTCTGCTTCCTTGGCGTCTGCCTTATTACCCCCAACAGTCTGATCGCCTCTAGGATTTCACATACAGGATTATTCAGAGAGATCCGAAAAGTCACTGCACGTTCGGTGACCTTTCGTTCCCTGCACTTTGGGGTGATTCGGCAATTCCTAGTTCCCCGACCCTGCGGTGTATTCAGCAAGCACCGCGGGGCCCCCGTAGTGCAGGTAATACTCGCCGCAAACCCACAGAACACTCGCCGAACACTCACCGAAAGCCCGCAAAAACCACTGGAAAAACCCCACCGAACACGACGGAAACACCCAACTAGCCGCCGATCACAATGAAGAGTGGCTGCCGGAAAAACACAACAGGCAGATGAGCATAGTGGGAAAAAAAAAACCAGTAATCTTGAAAGTTTCAAAATTGAAACGCTGTTTGAATGGTAATAAAAATGTTTGTTACTGAAAAATGAAAAAAACATTTAAAAGAAAAAAATGGAAAAGAAAATTCCTGGAAAAATGACTAAAAGATCCTAAAAAATCTATAAATAAAGAAACTCTTTACAGCAGAATCAAACAATAAACAGTTTATTAGATATTGTATTAAAACTGGAATATTTTTAACATTGAAGCCTATGGGATTCGTCTGAATAAACCTGTCGAATGAAACCACCGAACAGCCAGACATTTCGGCAACTTTTCTCTGCTGTTTGGTGTCTCTGAATAGACAAACCATTGCTTCTCTATGGGGATTTCACTGCCAACGAACAGGCACGATATGTGCAGGCAATTTGCCTGCTCTCTGAATATCCGAATGGCCCCAAAATGTGCCCGTTCGCAGATTTTTAGTGTCCGGTTACATTTCGGCGACATTTCGAATCTATCTGAATAACCCCAGTGAGTCATTAGGTTCTAGCATATATATACAAACATACAGAAAAAATGGCGTCACGCCCATACTCACGGGAGCGGCTGCAACAGCCAGTTGTAACAGCCCAGTTAATGTATAAAACATAACAAGAGGAAAAAAGGTGTCATCTGCGCTCGTTTCTATGTATTTCCATGTACAACAAAACACTATGAGGTTTTAGTTTGTTTCAATGGCCATTGCAACGTAAGCTCACTCGCCACTTCACAGCACCTCTTTGTAGAGTGAGTACCTAACCAATGTACCAAAAGCCGCTCTACTGAGCAGCTCCATGCCCCTCCTGCTGCTTTTCAGCTAAGGAGAGGCAGAAAGATGGTGGATTTTATTTATACACGCACCAAACACTTCCCATTTGGGGTTAAAAACTAAAACATGGAAAAAGGAACAGCTGCAAAAAGACAAACTGGTGTTACAAGCATAATATACATACATACAGAAAAAATGGCGTTGCGCCCATACTCACTCTTTCTGGCTCTCCTTAGCTGAAAAGCAGCAGGAGGGGCATGGAGCTGCTCAGTAGAGCGGCTTTTGGTACATTGGTTAGGTACTCACTCTACAAAGAGGTGCCTTGAAGGGGCGAGTGAGCTTACGTTGCAATAACCATTGAAACAAACTAAAACCCTAATAGTGTTTTGTTGTATATGGAAATACATAGAAACGAGCGCAGATGACACCTTTTTTCCTCTTGTTATGTTTTATACATTAACTGGGCTGTTACTCCTAGCTGTTGCAGCCGCTACGGTGAGTATGGGCGCGATGCCATTTTTTCTGTATGTATGTATATTATGCTTGTAACACCAGTTCGTCTTTTTCAGCTGTTCCTTTTTCCATGTTTTTGTTTTTAACCCCAAATGGGAAGTGTTTGGTGCGTGTATAAATAAAACCCACCATCTTTCTGCCTCTCCTTAGCTGAAAAGCAGCAGGAGGGGCATGGAGCTGCTCAGTAGAGCGGCTTTTGGTACATTGGTTAGGTACTCACTCTACAAAGAGGTGCCTTGAAGGGGCAAGTGAGCTTACGTTGCAATGGCCATTGAAACAAACTAAAACCTCATAGTGTTTTGTTGTACATGGAAATACATAGAAATGAGTGCAGATGACACCTTTTTTCCTCTAGTATATATATATATAAAAAATAATTTAGATTTTTGTCTTTATTTGTATGAATTCACTTGTGGTTTATACTGGTTGTGCGCCAGTTTTTGTGTGATTTGCAGGTGTTTTTTTAAGTCTCTGCTATAATAAGCAGAATGGCACCCTTTTACGATATTGAGTAAAAGTTACGTTTTGATTTTCCGCATTTAAAATCCTGAGGTCGATCATTAACCCTTTCTTTGTGTTATGTCTGGTATTGAGTTACCCCCAAATAAAACCAGTTTTTGATTGACATATAATTGTATCCTTTTAAGGGTTGTATCTTAATACAATATTATTAATATTAACAAAAAGCATCATAATTAGTGCTTAGAACTACATGCATATATACCAAACCTTAACATATAAAATGCTGCTAATCTTAAAGGGATTGTAGACAACTCAGGCCCAGTTTGGTTCAAAGTAAAATGCATACATTCTATCATATCCTGTTTCAAAATGTCAGTAAAATTTACAACAATGATTTAATTGTAGTGCTGCTTTAGTGATGACCTGTATGTATATATGTCATATATTCATGAAAGAGATGTCTCTAAATTAAATTGAATATTACAATTGTACATGACTCTATATACATTTTTTTAAAGTAATTTTAATGTGTTGTACAGATGTCCGTTTTCATAAATTTTAAATGTTATTTGTCGATGATTGAAACTGTATTCTGTGCTGCAGAGGTTTTCGATATCATCCCTTGGGACCAATTTCAAAACTCTGGGTTCTGAGACAGATGATCAATTTCATTTCGCAGTGTGAGTATTTTTTATCTTTTAAACAAAACCACATAAATAAAAGTAAAGTTATTTGTAACATACCCCACCCCATATTTAACTAGAACATGATGTGGATGCACACCTCAAAGACATACCTTGAATTCTATATTACACATATTGTGGCAAAATGCTATCTTCTTGGAGCGCAGTGATTGCTCATACTAATTTGAACTATTCTCTCTGTTTAGGAATTCCAAAGGTTCTCTTATTACTAATACATGTATCAGGTGGATATTTAGGCTAGGAGCTGCCCCAAGCACTCCAATGTCTGCTTCCCCCACCTCTCTAGTAAACTTGTCACCATAAAATTAACCCTTTCACTGCCAAGTGGTTTTAAAAAAAACTTATCAGTTACCAGTGTTTTTTTTTGGGGGGATCATGTTTAATTAATTATACAATAAGAAATATATGGGAATATTCCTAATGCATTTCCTACTATAATAACCAATTTAGCTGGAATATGTTGCCATCTGCTGACCAAAAAGAGTTTCTACAGTTCTTAGCTCCCTACAGGATCAACTTGGGAGCTGTCAGTTAGAAATATTCCACAGCTGGTTTAAAAAAGTGTTAGTTTCCCAGAAATCATGCCCACAGTGCTAAACCTTTACGGGCAAATTCTGTAGCCCATATACGAACTAAATTTGTTTGCAATAAATGAATTTCATTTGCAATAATACAGCATTGCTTCTGATTGTGTTACCATGATCTTGGGCTGCTCTGTTTGCTACTCTTGATTGTGGATACATGATCTCAGTGGTGAAGGAGTTAAGATAAATGTTCACTAAATATCTGCTCCATTTTTAAACATGATTTAGAAGAAGGCGAAAAAATTGTATTTCAATCAAATAATTTCTAAAAACATTTATTAAAGTTTAGACACATTACTGGGAGTTTGATTGCTTTGCACCTGCACATCTCAAACATATCAGTCCTCTAATGCAGTGGTCCCTAACCCTGGTCCTCAGGACCCACTAACAGGCCAGGTTTACCAGATATCTGAAGCACAGCACAGGTGATATGATTTGCTACTCAGTGATTGCAGGATTCAGTTTGCATTTCCCCAAGGTAATCATTAAAATCTGGCCTGTTAGAGGAACCTGAGGACCAGGGTTTGGGACCAGTGCTCTAATAGAAGGGATGTTAGGAAAAAATGAAGGATTGAGATTTTGTTTACAATTCTACAGTTGTGTTCAAAATTATTCAACACCCACTGAATTTGAGTGTTTTGGCCAGTTTGACATTGATTTTGATCATTCAGTCATCTTGCTTACAATGAAATCAAAGAGGCACGTGTAAGTCAGACAAATATAACATAACATTTATAATGAAATAACCACAAATGTCTTTTCTGTGCTCACATCATTATCAGTTTTATTCAACCCCCAAGTGACATTCAATCTTAGTACTTAGTACAACATCCTTTTACAGTTATAACAGCTTTTAAACGTGAAGCATAGCTTGACACAAGTGTCTTGCAGCGATCTACGGGTATCTTCGCCCATTCGTTATAGGCAAAAGCCTCCAGTTCAGTCACATTCTTAGGCTTGCGCACTGCAACTGCTTTCTTTAAGTCCCACCAGAGGTTCTCAATCGGATTTAAGTCAGGTGACTGCGATGGCCACTCCAAAATGTTCCAGCCTTTAATCTGCAACCATGCTCTAGTGGACTTGGAGGTATGCTTGGGATCATTGTCCTGTTGAAAGGTACAATGTCTCCCAAGCCTCAGGTTTGTGACGGACTGCATCACATTGTCATCCAATATCTCCTGGTACTGAAGAGAATTCATGGTACCTTGCACACGCTGAAGCTTCCCTGTACCTGCAGAAGCAAAACAGCCCCAAAGCATGATTGACCCCCCGCCATGCTTCACAGTAGGCAAGGTGTTCTTTTCTTCATAGGCCTTGTTCTTCCTCCTCCAAACATAGCGTTGATCCATGGGCCCAAACAGTTCTAATTTTGTTTCATCAGTCCACAGAACACTATCCCAAAACTTCTGTGCTTTGTCCACATGACTTTTGGCATACTGCAGTCGACTCTTCTTATTCTTTGGAGACAGCAAGGGGGTGCGTCTGGGAGTTCTGGCATGGAGGTCTTCATTACGCAGTGTGCGCCGTATTGTCTGAGCTGAAACTTCAGTACCCACATCCGACAAAGCTTTTCCCAGTTCCTCAGCAGTCACACGGGGACTTTTCTCCACTCTATGCTTCAGGTAGCGCACAGCAGTCGAAGTCAGCATCTTCTTTCTGCCACGACCAGGTAGCGTTTCAACAGTGCCCTTTGCCTTGAATTTGCGAATGATGCTTCCTATGGTCTCTCTTGGTATGTTTAACATCTTTGCAATCTTCTTATAGCCATTGCCCTTCCTGTGAAGAGTAATCACCTCTTCTCTTGTCTTCCTGGACCATTCTCTTGACTTCACCATGTTTGTAACCACACCAGTAAATGTCTAGAAGGAGCTGAGTATCACAGTCATTTTAAAGCTGCCTAATTGGTGCTTATTATGCTTTATTGCTGCTCCGTGACATCCACAGGTGTTTTCAATACCTGATTGAAAACACTTGAATGAACCTCTGTTCTTCAGAGTGGTAGTCTTTAAGGGTTGAATAATTGTGTCAATGAAGAATTCACAAAAGAAACATTTACTACTGTATTACAAAACCAATTGATGTCATTTTAGTTGCATATGGTTCTTTAAAAAGTCCTTGTAGGATTTCATTCTGAATACAATTACAAATGTAGACTAAATTCCCTAAAACCCTTTACAGCATTGGGGATTGAATAATTTTGAACACAACTGTACCTTTAACTAACTGTCCTCTGAGTCTGTAAGTATTATAAATGGTGTGTGATCTCACCATCTTCCAATCCGCTGCCCTAGGCCAAACCTAGGTTTACGTAGCCAGTGTCACAATACACACCTGAAAGGTTTGAGGTTGTATATGAATGTAGTATGGTTCCCTAATTCCCAATGCCCTGTTGCCACCTTGCTTCCGTTATCTGCTGACAGTATTAGTTGCCTCCTTTTCATGCATGGATATTGACACTAATATAGAAGCACCAGTCTGGCTTTCTATAATCTGGGCTGCCTGCAGGGGAAGCTTTCAATTTGCATTACAATGAGATCAATAAACCGTGTCAGTTTCAGTTAGCTAAAGCATCTGATTCCACAAAGCTGCATTTGTTTTAATTAAAGTGTAAGGTGACTTTAAACAACTCCCGTCTCATTACTCTCATGCATGTTAAATGTTGCTACTTGGTTCCTAATTCACAGTATGATTCTTACTGACATTTTATGTAAGAAAAATAAAGAATTGGGGATTAAAATCTCTATGGTCTAATATACTCTGGTGATATATATATATACTGTATTTTTCTCCTGTAGCAATAAAGTATGAACAATTTGTATAATATAAAAAAATATTAGTTGACTGATATTCATGTATATTAATTTTAGGGATGTGCATTTCGTTTCATACCGATTCATTTTTCTAACGAAACAGGCCGATTCGGTGCTTCGGATTCATCCGACGTTCCGAGCCGAACCGGCAACGAAATACACACTATCCAAAATATTTCCCGATACGAAACGAAAAAATTCGTTATTTCGCAAGGACATGAAATTTGTAAAATCGCAAGTAATTTTTGTTCTATTCGCGATTTCGGTTCCGTTTCGTTTAATTTTGGACAACGTATTTTCGTATCGTTTTGAGTCCGTTTCGGTTCCGTTGCTGATCTCGTAATTTTGTATCATCAGTCACTTTTTTCACTTGTTTCCACTCTAGTGCTTTCAGCTCCTTCAATATGATATTATAAATAATTAGCTTGTCCCTTAATCCCCAGTCTAACAGTACAAGATAATATGATTAAATAAAGTTGTGCAATGCATATTCATATTAGAAAAAAGGATCTTTCATAAAAAATTATACGTCCGAAGGAACGAATCGGCAGGATTACCGTATCGACCGAAATATCGGAGCTTCCGAAATACCATATGTCTAAAGTCAAAGCGAAACTTCGAGAACAAGGATGGACCCTTTGAAATGAAGAGAACAGATGATCCGATAGACTGAAATTCCCTGATTTCACGAAACAAAAATCTATACAAAACACTGAGCCGAAACGAAACAAGCCACAACGAAAATGGGCCGAAATGATCCGAAACAAAACTTTTGAAAAACCCAACGTGCCGAAACGAAACAAAATGAAAAAAAAAATGCGTGCACATCTCTAATTAGTTTATATTTTATAGCGCTATTTGAAGGAATGGTATCCTATTAGTCCAGATAACACAAGAATATCTCACTTATTTATTCAGCATATTCTAAATTAAAATAGAATGGATAAAAGGTATGCAATTATTTTGCACGAGACAGAGTTAACACACACTCCTAAGAGGGTATGTGCAACCTACTTAATGTAACCTGTTTGGTGGCAAAGTATATTGTATTTATATCTGGGTTTACTAGCTATTGATTAGATAAATAAGTGTTAATAAATAAGTATTGAACAGATGCTGCCTTAGAGGATACAAGTAGTACAAGAAAAACAACCAACACTTGTACCATAATTGTATACAGAAACTCTCTGTAAAGTATCCAAAACAACGCATACGGTTTTTCAAACAAACGCTAAAAAAAGTGTGATTCAAGTAAGATAATATTCAAAAGAAACCTTTCAATATCGATCATATAAAGTGAGAAGTGCACTGTACAAAACTGTGTAACACACTTTATATGATCTATATTGAAGGGTTTATTTTGAATATTATCTTACTTGAATCACACTTTTTTTGAAAAACCATATGCGCTGTTTTGGATACTTTACATAGAGTTTCTGTATACAATTATGGTACAAGTTTTGGTTGTTTTTCTTCTACTACTTGTATCTTACCTGAATCAGCCTTTTATTTAACACAAAATAATAGTTAAAAAAATTAAAAGGTTATGAAAGTATCACGTAGGTTGGCCGTAAATGGGGGGAAAAAATCCAAATTAACCCCTTCACTGCTGAGCCATTTGACCTCTGTGTTCAGAGCTCATTTTGGCCATTATGTGCTCACCATGTTTAAACGCGATTTGAAGTTATGTTTTATTATAGACCCGAACATATTATATAGCCATTATTCTCAGCAGATTCAAAAAATATAATTTTTACGTGTTTACATCATGTCCTATTAGAATTCTATAACAAAAAGTGTAAAAACAAAATCTAAATTTCCATTCAGATTTCTTTCCTTTACAGCGTAAAAATATATTTTTCACATTTTATCATACAAATCTTTGCGTTTATATACTCTATGGAGCACTCTTGTTAAAATAAAATTTGAAATGACAACCTGTTACTGCATTTTACTGAGAAAATATGCAATTTTAACCAAAACTTTAAAAAAATTTAATTTTTCACTTGTTCTTTGGAGTATTGTGTTTTTTTGTTTTTTTTTCTGAGAAAGTATTTTACCAGGAAGGATACATTGAGATTTCTCTCAATTTCAAGTATGTCCTGGGTTTTACGAATAATATGACTAGGTATAAAAGACTGACCTTGCTCTTGGCATGGGAAAGTGGTATTGCTCATTGTATACGTGACCCCCTCTCTCCTTGTAGCAGTACGGCGGCTTGTGTATTAGATGAACACGTATCAGATGAACGCAATAACACTATGCTCCACTCTACGCCCCGGCATTGGAAATGGGAAGTTGAGTTACTGCAGTGGCATTGTTTGCTTTATACCTGAAATGAGAAAAAGAAAAAAAAAGAAAAATTTTCACTTTTTTTAGCATAGTCCGTGTTCATATTTAGTATCATTGGAAATGCCAGATTCTGACCTTTCCAATGACACCTCACTTAACTCTGTGTGGCAAAAAATCAGAGACGCAGGGTTCCAAAGAACCCCCGGAGTTCCTTGCAGCAGTGCAGCGGTTTAGGTGTTCGATGAATCAATGCATAATAATGCATTGCGCCATTGTCGTCACACTTGCTGGCTATGTGGGAAATGAGAAGATAAATTAGTGCAGCATCATTGTTCATTTTACAATTGAAAAAGTGAACAATAGTGCTGGATTATAGAAAAGAAAAAAACATTTTTTATAGAATTTTTTTATTTTTACAGTTAACCTGCTCATGTTCTGGTCTTTCCAACGATACCATGCATGGCCCTCATCTTGTATGGTTGCCGAGATACAGGAGTCCAAATGAACCTTGTATCTTTTCCATACGGAATCCCCTGCCCAGCAGGGGGGGAGGCCCCGTTTCTGACGTTGTCATGTGCAATGCGCAGTAAGTGAGAGGAGGTCCCAGGGTGGGAGGAGGTCCCAGACTCCCGGCCACGTAAGTTTATCAGATACATTGTTGTCCTTCTGGTATCGATAAAGATTTTCTGCGATGTTAGTTTCTTTCTCTTCATATGTAATTCACAGAGTGAAGAAAGGACTGAAAACCATATAAATGCAGTTGGAGTCCAGTTGGACCCCTACAGGAAAAAAAAAGGACTATAGGGGTTATTCAAAGAGCACCGAAATCCATTGGAATTTCAGTGCTCTTTCATTCCCTGCACTTCGGGAATCAAATTCCCCGACCCTGCGGTGAATTCAGCATTCAATGCAGGGTCCCCTAAGTGCAGGGAAAATCCGCCGGGTCAAAAATGAAAACCGCTGCAAAAACCCCAAAATTATCGGATTCCAAGCCAATAAGCCATGAAATCCTGCCGAAACATATCTTAAAAATCAACAATCCGCCAAACACAGCGTTGAACACAATGCTGACTAGCCACCAGAAAAAAGCTGACAAGCCGACGAACGGGGTAAAAAAAACCAAAAATACTACTGGACAAAAATGTCTGGAATTAACATATAAGGTCCTATTTATAATAATAAAAAGGTTTGTTACAGCAACAACAAAAAATATTTTTTTTATTATTATCCTTTATTTATAAAGCGCCAGCATATTCCGTAGCGCTGTACAATGGGGAAACATGAGACATACATGATAAATAAGGAAAAGACAACCCTGCCCAAAGGATAGCTTGTCTAGGAAGTACAGCACTTTAACCAAGTGCTCGGCCAGACATCCCGTGAGTTTACAATCTAAGGGACGGGGTAAGTGAAACAGATGGGAGCAGAGGGAAGGTGAAGCTGGTTGCTAGAAGAAATGTTGTGACGGTTGCATGAGAAGGACCAGTAGCTTGGGCTGAGTAACGGTAATTAGAGAGAGAAGTGGAAACAGCTGTAAAGGAGCCCTTAAATTATGGACCAGGCCTGGGTGGGAGGGTGGATGGGGAGGGTGGGTGAGACAGCAGAGTGGAGAATCTTGGTGTCTGTGTTGGTCAGTGTATGCTAGAAAATAAAATGAAGATTTGCTAAGTGTGCTTTTAAGAAGCTACACGGCAGGAGGGGGAGGAGGAGGAGCAGGAAGAGGCGGGAGGGTGAGAGGCAGAGGAGAAGACTAGGTAACAAAAGATTAAGTAAAAAGGAGGAAACATTGAAACATGAAATCAGCCAGAAATTAATACATTTAGAAATAAAATACAGTTGCAAAAATGGCGTTCTTTGGAGGATAGCGTTGGACGGCATTCTGAATTCCTGCTACCTTATGCTGGTTCCGGGGTGTTGGTCAGTGTATGCTTATGCTGGTTCCAGGTGCACAGTGGAGAATCTTGGTGTCTGTGTTGGTCAGTGTATGCTTATGCTTGTTCCGGGGTGTTGGTCATCGTATGCTTATGCTAGTTTGGATATTTAAAAAAAATCGTAAAAAATATTTTGCCGAAAAAATCCTGAAAAAAGCCGAAAAAATCCCAGAAAAAAATAAATAAACAGGCTTGTTGCTGTAAACTAAAAGAATAAACAGATTAATAGATATTGTATAAAAACGGGAATATTTTTTACATTGAAACCTATGGGATTCGCCTCATTAAACCTGTCAAATTAAACCACCGAACATCAGGGCATTTCGCTGACATGTCACTGCTGTTCGATGTTCTCTGAATAGATTAACCATTGCTTCACTATGAGGATTTCACTGCCCTAGAACAGCACCCGTATTACACTGACAATACACCAATATTTGGCGAATTGCCAGGTTATGAATAGCCGAATGGCCCCGAAATTGCACTGTACTGGGAATTTCACTGATCAGTGCAATTTCGGTGCCAGTTCGGCTCTCTCTAAATTACCCCTTATATAAAGAAACCGAGTTATCCTTTATGTTTAAGGGAGCTCGGCTCAGAGTGGGTGTGTCCTATGGATTCTATATAACAGACTCTGCAATTTTTTTATTATTTTTTTTGAGAAAGGAATTTACCAGGAAGGATACATTGAGATTTCTCTCGTTTTCAAGTATGTCCTGGGTGGCGAGTATGTACCGTTAGGTGTCTTCCCCAAGGATACTTACTGGAGATGTGCTCTTGCCGGGATCGAACCCATGTCTCCACAGGCTCTCTCCATGCAGAGCAGCAATGAGTTTTGATTTTTGTGTTTTAGGATATATGGAATAATCAATCATTAAAGACGTATATCAAACTAGGATAAGTATCGTGAAATTGTTTCCTTTTCACTGCATTGCACAAGGGCGTAACAGTAGAGAGAATTGTTGACTGTGTCTAATTGCATGCCACTATTGAGTTGCACCTAATAGAAGAGGTTTGCTACAAGAAGGAATCAAGTGAAAGTATCTTGATTGCATGTTACCTTTATTATATATAATAGGCAAAGTTTGTTTTGTACTCCACTTTATTTTATTATCTGTAGTTAGTGCCGGCGACCAGACCTGTCTCGACTGAGAATGTATGGAGCATTATGAAGCGCAAAATTCACCATTAAAGGCCCCGTACAGTTGTGCTGCTGAAGACATGCATAATGAATGAATTGGGGAATATTCCACTTGCTAATCTTAACCAACTGGTGTCTTCAGTGTCTAGATGCTTAGTAAGTGTTATTAAAAGAAAAGGTGGTGTCACACAGTGGACTGTTGCAACTTTTGTAAATTGTGTTGCAGTCATCATATTTGAAATGAGTGTATAATTTCAAAATTACATTAAATTCACAAAGTAAAACATCAAATAATCTGTTAATAATGTGCTTTCAATATAAAACAGGGTGAATTGAATTTTCAATTGACTCTTTTTGTAGGTTTTTTTGCATTTTCCATACTGCCCTAACTTTTTTGGAATTGGGGTTGTATATCGTATGAAGTTGTTTGTGCAATGTGCCGATTTGCACTTAAAACAGTTGAACCAAATATTCTGAAAAATACAATCTTTTACGTGGCCAGACAAGCTTGGCAAAAGATTAAGCAATGATTAGAGATGAGGTGGCAAACTACATTATTTTCACCAATTTTAGATAACCTTTAATTCCATAATGCCTCTTCTGATCAAGTAATTCACGCCCTCGATAAATTGGGATTATGGTGAATTTCTCACTTTCTTAATCCATTTACAAATAGATCATGGACCCTTGATGGGAAAGTAGCACCCCTTACCATACATCCCATTTACCTTTATAAACTACACACGTATCTTGTCGAATGTTTAGCCTCCCTCTCCTCCTGCGATTTTTAGTACTTGTCTGATACTTGGATTACCTCAAAATCTGCTGATGGGGTCTCAACTGCAAGCCTTTATGCTACTTTACAGACAGGAAGCAATTCAGCTTTAGGGGGTGATGGTTTGTCTAAGTGTGTGGGGGACATTCCATCTATACAGGTAGAAGATATAGAAAAGGCACTATTGCAGTCACGCTGACTCCTTCCCTTAGTTAGTTATTGGGACATGTTTTATAAGGTCTCACATTGAGTATATCTTTCACCGGTCAGGTTGGTGCATTTCAAAATCCTGAAGGATTCCAAGTTTTTCAAATGCCATCATCAGGAACAGATTTATTGAATTGTCTATGGGGCTGCCCTGCGATCCAAGTGGTATGGGGCAAAATAATGCGTTTTGGTAGTTCCATTTTGGGTTTCCAGCTTCCACTCATAGTGGAGTGGGCCCTTTTTGATCACGCCCCTTTTCTCGAAATTCAGATTCTAACCACTGATTTGTCAAGACTTGACAACGACCCACACGGGTCGAAACATTGTCTTTTTGCTTCACTGAAGAAGTAAACCCAATTGTGATGCTTTTAATACCGAGAAGTCAGCATATTGCTTCATTTTGTATGGAGGATTTAGAAGTGGATGCCCGCTTACCGGTTGGTTGAATCTTGGCTGTAGCCATTGACTTTTCATTTTGAATTGGTTATAAATCATAATTGGTATTTGTACTGTATATAATTTTCACAATTAACAAACATGTTTAGGATAATAGCTTTAAAAATTCTATTTCCAACTCTTTTTCTATTCTTGTCTCAATCCAATCAAGTCATTAACCAAGCAAGCACATCATCTGCAAGTGTATTTCGTTCCTTGGTTTTACAACTGAAATCCTTTAAAACCTTCCAAACCACAAAACCTCAAGCCACCCAGAACAGTTACGTCATGCGAGTATAAATGTGTCCTGAGAACGTAAGTACAAGCCTGAGTTAAATTCCACTGGAATATGGGAAAAGAATACTAAAACACATGCAAGGAAGTACAGTGAAGGAAATATTGCCATTAATATATTTTAAACATGAACAAAAAACTGGAATTATAATAAGAAGCCGTAATTTTCCAGCATATGAACAAGCAAACTTGGATTTACAATGCAGTAAAATGTATAATTAGTCCAAATGAGTGCTTCCAAAATTCCAGTAATTATCATTAACTTTTATGATAGTATGTATTTATTATTTTATGTAATAATTATCATCTGTATCCCTGTGTTGTCATTATTTTTTGGTGTTTATGTTATCGCAAATTCTACTATGTTGATATTCAATAAATATGATAACAGAGAAAAAGTTCTGCAATCCTTCAATTCATCAAGAAATGCATTTGTCCATATCACTGTACCTCTAGTTATCTTACAAGCTCTAATTATGAATAGATAACAAACGGGGAGAATGGAATGAATGTCCAGAATGTTAACATGTACAGAACAGCATCACATTTTTTGTACATTAATTGGACTCTCTGTGCACTCTGACCACTAAATGTTATTTGAGTAGACCTAGTGCCCTGGGTGACTATGTCCCTTTTTCCCCTCTGAGGGGGTTTCAGAGGACTGATTTAGCCCTCTAAGTGCAGGGGCTTAGTACTGTCTAAAACCTAAGCGCTAAGCTCAGGTTTCAAGAATTCTGGACCTTCAGGACCTAGCTAGTTACCAAAGGTTTGTAATGTCTTCAGCAGTGAGAGCTTTTGGATTGGCTGCCTCCCCTGGTAATATGACATGCTACAGCTTACAGGAAGTCTCAGCATGTCACATCCAAGTCAATGCCGAGGGATCCCTGCATTGGAGACCAGGTAAAATGTAAAGGGTTAAAACAGGAAGGGGTGTGAAGGGGTCGTGTTAGTGATTGGCATTGTTTTCAAAGGCAAATAAGAATATTTGCATGCTGGATAAACAAGACTCTGCTTAAACCTTCTCTGGATGGTAAAATGTAGCACTTTACCTCCTGAGTGTTTTGAACTCCTGTACAGAAGAGAAAAATGATCGGCGTATCCCAATTCTTCTGGAGAATGCAAAGACTTGAACAGAAATGTGTGCACAGGCACAGAATATGAGGTGCAAAAAGAGGGGTTCGTGAAGGGATGATCTTCCAAGAAGATGGGATAATAAATGCTTGATTAATTTCTAATGATGTGGAAGGGGGGAAATACAATTTGCATATTTACAATAAATTATACTATAAGAAGATAAAATTATTATAAAATGTTTGTTTTAATTATATTCCTAGAAGGGGTCGCAAACAGTATCACAGATGTTTCTGTTGACGAAATGATTAATTGAGGATGAGAATTATAACAAAGACATATAATTGCTACAAACTAAACTTCTAGCATTGAATGTTAAACACATGTAAACAACCACATCTTCAAATTAATCCATGTGTACGTTTTGCCGCTGTATAAGGCTAGGGTCAGATGAGCGCATTCTGTGCGGACACAGTCCGTTTTTGTGACTGACGTTTTTTTTGACTGATGTAGAAGGGAAAATAAATTAATATGAAAAACATTTTGTCCGTCAAAAATGCTGGACATCAACAAAGCAGTCCGTCTGACTTTGTTCCATCACTCACACACAAAGCTATGCGCACTCTGTGCGTCCGTTCTAGCGGATTTATGTTCTTGCCTAACCTGCGTACGTTTGTCGCGTCCATTATGCGTCCGCAGTTCGGTGCGGACATACTTTGTGTGTGGGGCTCCATTGGTCATACTTATATGCTATAACGGACGTACAAATGTGCGGCAACACGGACGTGATCAGTGCGCTCGTCTGACCCGAGCCTAAGTGCCTATACTTGGTTAAGTAATGAAGTGATGCTAATAATACATAGCTATACATTCACACAAGACATGTGCCATGCTTTAGTGGCATACATAAATGATAGTCAGTCAATAAAGACGTTTTCATATCCCTGGTGTCTAAAAGCTGTAGAATTCTAAAGTACTCTAAAGATTGTGGTTGAGAAATCCTGCCCCAGGGAGAACAAGGGATGTGAAGAGAAGCTGTTACAGTGGGACAGTTTAGGAGGTGTCTGTGGGATTTTTTTTAGTACACTGTTTACTGAGGTGGTTTGAGAGATATTCTGTGAGCTTAAAACACAGTTCGCTATGTTGAATTTTATGCCAAAAGCTTCCCTGTATTTTTTTTTAGCTTGGATTTCATTCAGAGAGTTGGCAGATTACGCGTCTGCTTAATAGACCTCACCTCCCCCATTTAAATGGATAGATGTGTGTTCCTAACTGCTCAGCTTCCCACTTAAGACCTGCTTGGGTTTTTTGGCAGTATTCGAGGTGGAAAGTTGTGAAAGTAATTTTTTTCTGCCTCCAGAGGCAGACGACATTACAGAAAGAATCTGCGTACATTTTTAACCAAATTAAACTCACCTTATAGTGAGGGATTTAAAGATCAACTATACTACCCAGGCCACGCAACAGAATTCTATCTTAATATGACCAAATCTTGGAATTCGGACGTTATAGAGTTTCTAGCAGTTGATTGTGTTGAAGGACATAACTGCAGGGGACTTCAGATTTTCAGAGGGCTTGCAAAGCTGAGTGATACCCAGGAGTCATCCAGTTTACATTCCATCATGAGCTCATGAAATGGGAACTGCACTATGGCACATTAAACAATTGTCACGCAGCTCTGATTCAGATTGAAGGCAAGTGAATTGTAATCTTATTTTGCTAGATGTAATCAAGCAACATACTAATTACGGTATTTGACATGGGTTCCCTGCTAGGTTGTGCAAAGACATCAAATGATACATGACAGCATAGTGCAGCCAAGATGCTTATACTCTGTGCAGAAAGAGCAATTCTATACTCATGCTATGACAGTGAAAAGGTGTGCAAAATAAAATATAATAACTTTATCGGTTCAAAAGGCTTTGCGAAATGGTGAAAATATGCCAGGCTGACAGTAAATACTACAGCACAAGTCATTTAAAAGGAACATGCGCAAATATTCTAACGGAATATTGATAAATGTCCCTTATCTGATTCATGATGAATAGCATTAAAAAAATGACTGTATCTCTGATTACAGGCTTGTAATTTCTAATGAAAAATTTGTATTTTGTGCAAAATCTTCAAAATATAAGTTTTCAATTAAAAAATGTTTCATTTGGGGGGCGTGTCCGACTGAGAGAGGGAACAGACGTGCTTTGCAGGAGCTCCGGGTGTGATTGCTATCGGGGGGGTTTTCTACCCGGATTACTCCTTTTATTTTACCCCTCTGGGAGTCCCTGCTCGACTGGACATCAAATGGTGCGCTCTGGAGCCTGTTCTGGCCCCCCCCTCCAGGGCCCCGCAGAGATTGTGGCCTTTTTTCCCGGTGCAGCGATCGCCCGGCGGCCATTTTGAGGCCTACTTTCCTGCTCTTACTGGGCCTAATCTTCGGCTCCAATGTTTCCCCCTGTGGCGTACTGTGACCTGGGTGCTCAGCTGTCGCGGAGTCGGGTGATGGAGGGCCCCCATCTCCTGACCGTGACGACTGCCCCTGCTGCAGAATTCGCAGAGGAAGGTGCGGACCGGCGGCAGCGGCTGTACCCTCCTTCCACCAGAAGCCTGGAGGTTTTATTCGCAGACTTGGAAGACTGCTTGGGGACGCTGCCAGAAGATGAGAGCCCGTTGTCGAGAGGCTCATGGCGCAGATTAATGGCAGTGCTGCGTGGAGACCGGGAGATGGACCCAGCGGCCCTGACCGGACGAGGAGCTGGTATTTCTGAAGGTGGTGACTCTGGTGGCCTCCGCCAAGGAATTGCAGGAAGTGAAGCTACGGACTTGGGAGGTCTTACTGCTTTGCAGGATGAGAGAGGAAACCCGGAGCCTCCAGCAGCCCCGTCGGTGGCGGGGACGCCACTGTCAAGCTGTCCGGATGTGCCCAGCGGCCGCGAATTGCCTGACGACGCTATGTTGGCCGGAGCGCTGTTGGAACCGGCAAACTCAACTCGGTGCCCGGGGTGGGGAGGGCGCTCTTTCCTCCCATCAGCTGAGAGAGGGCCGCGACCTGGGAATCTTACCCCTTCTCCTGGAGCAGAGTTGCTCGCGGCTCTCACCCGAGAAGCAGGCTGTCACACAATCTGGCTGCTACTGGAGCGGCGAGCTTTGCCCCTTGTTGGAGAGCCTCTGCATCCTGAGAAACCTAGCCTGCCCAGCGATACCCTGCCGGCGGTACAAGAATCCCCATTCCGAGACGCTGGCTGATGTGTGTGTTTTTCTTTTATGAAACCCACCATTTATTTTTGTTTTGTTATTATTTTGCTCCCTTCCCCCCCCAATCCCCTCCTATGAAGTCCCCCCCTACTCTTATTATACAATGATGCTTTCTCCCCACATTCATGCTGAGACTTTGTTTTTGTGACTTTGGATACGCTTTGAGGACACCCTCATCTCCTTTCATTTTTTTTTCATTTTTTATTTGTTTTATTACCTTTACTTTTATTTTTGGCGTAATGGGATGTCTCGGGGATCGTGACCCCCGAGTACCCGGGCCTAGTGCCATTTAACCCCCTTGGACTCCCACGGTCCTTTGGACCTGTGGAATTTGCCAGGGACGGCACAGTTCAGGCCTTTGCCTCGACCCCATTGTATTGTTTCCCCCCACACCATTTTCCTTTTTTATTTTTTGGAAGCTTTCAGATGTATCTTTTCCATGTAGTGCGCTCAGATACGTAGCTGTTGTTTTTTCTAAAGACACACTTTCTCGCTTGCAGAGGTTTCCCACCTTGATGAGACCCCCCTTTTGGGGGATGTTTTCTGCTAATCTATTGCTATCCTTGGAGGATATTATTCATTTTATTTTATTTTTTCATTCGCTGTTTTTACGATGACATTTCTTGGCCCTGCGTGGCTTCAGTTGCTTGTTATGTCTTCTTGTTTGGCCCTGCGAGGTCACCCATTATTTTACAGTATGATGTAATGCTGACTTATTGCAAAATAAAAAACTTAAATTTAAAAAAAAAAAAAAATGTTTCATTTGTGCACGCCCTAACATAAGGTGCTGCGCACGTCAGTGATCCAATTACACCAATACTGGCATCGGAGTTTCAATTTCCCTGTCTATTAAATGTCCTTAACACCTCCTCATCATAGTAACATTAATAACAATGTTGCGTAACTGTAAAACTTTGACCACCAGTAGCCACATAAGGGTTGGGAGCCAATATAGTATTATTTTAAGAAGCGTATATTAAACATGCACCTAATACTGAGATCATACAGTCAACTCCAACTCTGCAAAAGAGGGTCGATGAAACATAAATGTTTTTTTTATTATTTATAACCATTTTTATCCTTTCCTCATAAAGCCAATTCAAGAATAAATAGCATTTTTATTTTGATTCAAAGTAAAGCAAATTGCCACAAAAAAACACTCTGAAAATGATGTCAATGGTGCAATATACCTATAGGGTTTTTCAGAAAGTGTCACTGTGTGTCCATGTTGAAGACACCAGTGGAAATCACTGTTATTGCTACTGCGACAAGCACCAGTGCTTCTCAAAAGAAAAATACAATCAGCAGCAGGAGAAGCTTCAGAAGCTTGTTTGAAATTTTCTTTTGAGAAGCACCAAGAATTTCCAATGTTGCAACAAATGTGAATTTTTTTTGTTGTTTTCAACATTGGGAAACACAAGCAGTTTCTGAATAACCTCCGTATTTTTCTTGACACTGAATACGATAAATCTACTTATTTACATAATAAATATATATATATAGTGCTGGTTACAGGAGCACTCACGGTCTTGTTAAATAAAATTCAGTTCTTTATTAGCTAGGCATTAAAAAAATCCAACGTTTCGGCTCATACAAAAAGCCTTTATCAAGGCTAAAAACAATAATGCATAACAATTCACTTATACTTTACAAGCCAACTAACTTACCAACCATGTAACGCGCTGCCCTCAAACACGCCAACCTGGTAACCAGAAGTGACGTGTCATAAAAGGCTCTGCGCGTCATTACTAGTGTAGTCACATGTTAGGCCCCGCAAGTTTACCAAGTTGTCATGGTAACTTCCTGGCGTCTGCCCTTTGCCTGGGCACAAATAAACCATGAAGGATCTCAACATACTGGACCAGAATTCAAACATATTGAAAAAAATAATAACACATATTCCTCGTTTGTAAACTGCAAAGGGTCAGTAGGCGTCACCTTGTGTTTAAAATGTGGATGGATGAATTGAAATTGAAAGATTGGTTAGTTAAGACTGATCCTATTGCGTCATATACCCAGAAAAGTATACCACTAAAGAATGGATGCTTCAGATGCACCAATTGTGTTACATGCAGCCATATGCTGCCTGGGCCAACATTTGCACATCCGACTACAAGAAGAAAATTTACCATTAGACATCATATAACTTGCCTCGGAATTCGTGGTATACCTGATAACATGCCCATGTGGACTTTCATACGTTGGAAAAACAGATAGATCACTCAGAGATAGGATTAGAGGCCATAGATCAGCCATTACCACTGCATTTAGGGATGGTTATACAGAAAAGCCTGTGGCCAAACATTTCTTAGCTCTCCAGCACAGATTACCTATGCTAAAATTTAAGGCAATCGACCATGTACCACCATTGAAGAGAAGAGGCAATCGCTCTCAACTGTTGTTGCAAAAAGAAGCATTTTGGACAATGAAACTTGATACAGTCACCCCCAAGGGTTTAAATGAATATGTCTCCCTTACTTCATTTTTATCATCGAGATTACGTTTTTTGAGTTTAATGGTTTACGCGAGTATTGTTAAATTAATACATTTACCTTACAGTCAAGACACATTTTGTTTGTTTCATTCACTATACTATGGACTTATTTTCAATTTATTTTTGACTGTGGTCATACTATTTTCATAACATACATTGCTTTTTATGGTCTTACAGAATGTGTCATCAGGGACTTTCTCAAACAATATTCTTATAAAACGCCCAATATTTTTCATACACATTTTTTCATTTATTTTTTCTATTCTATTTTTTTTAAACATATTTTTATTCAAGAGATACATACAAAAAGGCATCAAATTATACATCCACGAGAAACATTATAACAACACAAACATGTGACATCCGATAGTTAACTAAGAAGTTAAAGTACAAGTCACACAAAAACCATGTAGATCAATTCCAGTCACAACGTTTGTGAGTACACCATTGCCTACGAGGGGAGGTCACCACTAAAAAAAAGGGGGGTTGGTTATGTACGGGGGGCTACGGGGTCCGAGGGAAAGGAGGCCAGGAAACGGGTTATGGAGTGGTCAGGGGGGCCTTGTGGGATCGGTGGGTCACCCTGCAGCATCTGGAGAGAGTACCAGGGAGCGCAGAAAAAGGTATGTCGCAGAGAATCCTTAATTTCGCATGGAAGGGTTCGAATAAAGGGGGTCCAATTGGTAAAGAAGGTCTGAGTCCTCGTTTCCTAATGCGCAGAAGCCTCAGTCCAGTCCGCCAAAAATACGGCATAGATTCTCTCATAAACCATGCAAAAGGAAGGAGGGGAAGTGGAGATCGCTTTCTTGCTGGTCGCGGCTAGAAGGGTGAGCCAAAATCAATGGCACTTAGCGAAGGGCCGAGGGGTGGGAAGGGGTCAGACGATTAAAGATGGCCCATTCCGGGGTGAAAGGGAGTTCTAGTCGGAGAACCTGAGAACCAAATCGTTGTACAGTATCCCAAAACAGTTGGATGAAGGGACACGACCATAAGCAATGACGTAAGACGGTCTGGGCACCTTGACATTTTAGACAAATTTTAAATTTAGACATTTTAGATGGTTGGCGACAGTCCAGCGCGGGCCATTCTGTTGGGTGGCATATACGCACTATGGAGTATTCTATAGAACATGACCCAGTAATTAGCAGAGGGGAGGGAGCATCTAGATATTAAGGTGGCCCCTTTCAAGTCGTGCACGGAGAGCTCCGGAAATCTGGAGGTCCATCTAGTTATTGCTGTCCAGTGGAGCTTGGTAGATAGCGAAGACTGCAAGAGCACGTAAATAGCAGAGGTAGAGGGGGGACAAGGGGGGGTGAGCAGTTGCATGTCTAACTAGCTATGTCATTAGGGGATAGTGCCTTCAATTGGGTTAGGAGAAATTGCTTTAATTGTAAATAATATACTGTGTGTATGCCAAGGGGGGAAATTCGGTCCTTCAGGGACGTGTAGGAATACGGCAAGCCCGACATTCTATCAATGTAATGATGAAGCTGGGTAAAACTGCGGTGGGCCAGGGTGTGAAAAATCGGGGTGGGGGAGGCACTTTGAAAGTGAGGGTTGTGAAGGATAGGGGACCACAAAGACGTCTGCCAGGTCAGCTGAAGGCGCTTGCGAATCTTGAGCCAAGTCAATTTCGTAGAGGACAATAATGGATTAGAGTGTAGGCTGGGAGGGACAATGGGGGAGTTTTGGTGGAGGAACGCCAATAGGGAAGATGAGGGTAGCAATGCTTGCTCAACCTGTAGGGGTACAAAGTGTGAAGTACCATTCAACCAATCAGCAGCATAACGGTATAGGGCTGCTAAATTATAATCAAATATATTTGGAATTGGAAAATGAATACCTTCCCCTAGCTAGCGACTGTTGGAGAGCAGGGAGTGGAATGCGTGCACGTTTACCTTGCCAAATGAATGCCGCATATAGCCTGTGTAATATACGGAGGTCTGCGGGTTTCAACAATAGGGGCAAAACCTGTAAGGGATCGAGCAATTTGGGGAATAAGGTCATTTTAATGAGTGCTGCCTGTCCTAGATAGGACAAAAAGGAGAGAACTCCAAGCTTCCAGGAGCAATTTAGTGTGGGTTAAATGAGGGTTAATATTAAGACTGTATAATTTAGAAAGATCCGCCGGTAGGATGATCCCTAGGTACAGTAATTAATGGAAGGTGTGGGGGCCCAAGAGAAGGAAACTGCCCGAGCCAAGCGCCCTGCGGTTTCGATCCCAGGGGCAGAGCGACCGACTTAGTGTAATTAATTTGGAAACCCGAGGCCACGTAAAATGAATCAAATAAAGTCAACAACGGCAGAATAGCTGATGCAGGGTTCAAAAGAAACAGTAGTAGGTCGTCTGCGAAAGCCACCACTTTCAGTGTCACAGAGGAGGACAAACGCTTACCAGTGATTGCCAGGCACGTCTCTATAATGCGGAGGAGGGGTTCCAAGGCGAGGTTAAACAGTAACGGCGATAAGGGACATCCCTGTCTGGTTCCTCGCTCTAGCATGAAGGGGTCAGAGTTAAGTCCATTCGCTGTGATCACTGTGGACGGGTTGCGATAGAGCGCATGAAATAGGGTCAAGAACACTTTCCCAAAGTGGTGGAACTTAATAAATCATTCTAAATAAGCCCAGGATATCCTGTTGAACGCTTTATTGGCATCGCAGCTCAATAGAAGATTTGAGGCATGTGGAGTAAGAGTGGAGGACCATATGGCCGCTATAGCCTTGCGTATGTTTGTAGTGGAGCGTTGGCCAGCAAGAAAGACAGTTTGTTGGGGTCCCACAAGGCGTGCGAGAGGTCTCTGTAGGTGGCTGGCCATGATAGTGGATAGCAGTTTCAAGTCAGTATTTAATAACGCAATAGGCCGGTAGGAGGTGACCAAAGTCGGATCCTTTCCGGGCTTGGGGATAACCACCACTCGGGCATCGTTAAAAGTCGGGGGAGGTTCCTCTCCTTGCAAAATATAGTTATAAAGTGAGACCAAGTGTGGGACCACCGAGCCCGAGAGGAGCTTGCAATACTCCACCCCAAACCCATCCGGCCCCAGAGTTTTCTCATTTTTGAGTAAGATTATCACGTTTCGGACTTCAGTATGTGTGATGGGTGCAGATAGTGCATTACGTTCGATCGGGGACATTTTTGGAATTTGCGCCCCATGGAAAATGTTTAATTGCTCTGGCCAATCATCAGGGCCCGTCTATTTTTTTAAATTTTTTTATTGTATATTATATTTAGTAAGGTGTGCGCTTGAAATCACAGCATGGTCCTATAGAGATGTTCTACAGGGATATTTTCACCCAGTCCGTTTCAGTTTACAGTGATGCTTACACGTACAGTGGCAAGAAAAAGTATGTGAACCCTTTGGGATTACATGGAGTTTTGCATGAATTGGTCATAAAATGTACTCTGATCTTCAGCTAAGTCACAACAATTTGAAAAACACAGTCTGCGTAAAATAATACAACACAAACACTTTAGCAGCTTTTCCCCAGCTCTCTAGGCCCCAGCCCCCCAAGCTCTACCCCCACATCTCTACCACAGCTCTCTGCCCCCCAGCTCTCTACCCCCAGCCCCCCACAACTCTACCCCCAGCCCGCCAGCTGTCTACCCCAGCCTCCCTAGCTCTCTACCTTTCATCTCTCTGCCCCAGCCCCCTCAGCTCTCTACCTCCAGTTCTCTACCCCCACATCTCTACCCCAAGCCCCCCAGCTCTCTACCCCCAGCACCCACAAATCTCTACTTCTACATATCTACCCCCAGCCCCCCAGCTCTCTACCCCCACATCTCTACCACAGCCCTCTACCCTCCAGCCCTCTACCCCCCACATCTCTACCCCAGCCCCCAGCTCTCTACCCCTCAGTCCTCTACCCCCAGCCGCCCACATCTCTACTTCCACATATCTGCCCCAGCTCTCTACCCTTCAGCCCTCTATCCCCCAGCCCCCAGATCTCTACTTCTGCATATCTACCCCCAACCTCCCCAGCTCTCTACCCCCACATCTCTCCCCAGCCCCCAGCTCTCTATCCCCACATCTCTACCCCCAGCCCCCAGCTCTCTTCCCCCACATATCTACCCACCAGCTCCCATTATGAGCTCTCCTCCTCTCTCCGATTTTATGTCAAATCAGAAATTTCTTTTAAATAGGATTTTTTTTTCTGCATCCCCCGCCATTGTCCCCCCCCCCCCAGCATCACGACGCGTGCAGGGAAGGGGACCCGGAAGCCGTGTGCTGCAATCGGCTGGGGACACAGCGGGAGGGCATCGAGGGAACGCAGGGACAAGGAATGTACAATCCTGAGTGTGGCTCTGGGTTACTGCTTTTGGTACTGAAAATTAACCCCGAGTCATACTCGTGGTTACTGCCAGGGAGGTTAATATACATATAATAACACTCCTCTCGTTGAATAAAACACAACACTCTCATGTTCGCTACCCAATCCACAAAGCTCTCATGTTCGCTTCACAATCCACAACGCTCTCATGTTCGCTACCCAATCCACATCGCTCTTATGTTCAATACGCAATCTACAACACTCTCATGTTCAATACGCAATCCACAATGCTCTCATGTTCAATACGCAATCGTTACACATTACTGTGAGTTTTATTGCTGTGGAGCTCTGTGATACGCTCATGCGCACTACACATTACTGGGAGTTTTATTGTTGTGGAGATCTGTGATACGCTCATACACACCACACATTACTGGGAGTTTTATTACTCTGGAGCTCTGTGATACGCTCATACACACCACACATTACTGGGAGTTTTATTGCTGTGGAACTCTGGGATACGCTCATACACACTGCACATTACTGTGAGTTTTATTGCTGTGGTGCTCTTATACACTCATACACACAGGGTCCTCTAAAACATCTGGGAATAGTTTGGTCTCTGGCCCTGTGGGGCCTCATAACTGAGCTTCACGTAAGGCCTCACCAAATCTGGAGCCGCCTCTGCTGACTAACACAGGGGAGACTAACATTAGTTAGTATTATTAATTTTCTTGTTATTTATTACCTATTTTCCTCTAAATAACCTCTAAAAATATTGTGTGGGGGGCACAATTCTCTATTCTTGCCTCGGGTGCAAAAGGAGCTAGCTACGGCTCTGTCTGTGATATCAGAAGGTGTTTCATTTATGCATATGCAGCATAGCAATCAATGAGCTAAATTACAATCTTCGCGCAAACGTTTGCGCCGGCGCAAAAAATGCATTGACGCGAGGGGTAAAACCATTTGCGCCGAATGCCGTATTACATAGTCAGTGCAACAAACGCGCGCTATCATCTACCTGCGCGAATCCTGCGCGAGCTTTCTATACTGCACGAGCATTTGGGCGCGTCCTGTTTGCGCGGGTTATTGATCGGCAGATGAAAAGCCGCGTGAGGATTGTAATACCAGCATTGATTTGCACGCACAATACATTAACGCTTGGCGCAAAGATTTTCGCTTTGCGCAGGATTTTTGCGTGAAGAATGTAATATAGCCCAATATATTAGTACAGGAGGGGTGGGGTCACGCCTATTCCTCGATGGGGCGGCTGCAACCACCAAATGCATCCAGCCCAGCAACATGTATAAAACATAACAAAGAGAAAAATGTCATCTGCGCTTATTCCCATTATACCGTGTGAAACAAAATTAGAGGCTTTGGTTTCTATTAATGGCCATATATACTAGCCCAATATATCCTTACTAGGATCTATGAAAGGCACATAAAAAGATTACAATTTTATCATTGATTTTTGGCTTGAAATAACTCAACTCCTCACCATTGGTTAGACATGAATTTAAAAAACTTCACATGACATTATACCCACACTATACATTCATATTCAAATAGTTCATGGGTAATCATGTGCATCATTTGAATGACTGTAACTGCAAGCTTCATTTCATTTCTTTACAAGCATTGGACACTGATGTATTATGTCACTTTTCTGATTGTCAAAATGTATCATTCAGATATTTTTTTTTAAGCTGACTATAAAGCACATTATGTTTGCTTTCAACCCCATTAGCTTCAATTATTTGATTTAATTAGTTTGTTTATCTGTTTCTTTAATTGTCGTTGTTACAGTACTCAGCATTTCATCTTGTTGTTCCTATATTTGACCCTGAATAACCCGATCCTTTTTTTTTCTATTTCACCACACCTTGGGTCAAGCTCTTCTTATAATCTCCACTCATTGACCCAATGCTGATTCTTGCTACTTGTTCAACCTTTGCCCTGGATCTGATGCCATTATATTTCTGGATGTGTTGACCTTTGGTCTGACTTTCAAAATTGTCTGTCATTTCAAACATTTGAAGGCTGATACAATATCACCAAACTACTGATGCATAACCTGTTAGTCTCCTGGGAAATGGAGCTCAGCCTAAGTTGCATAAAGATGTGGCATCTTATTAATTCAGACATGTGCACAAGTGCTGAGTATAAGGCCCTTAACTCAAGTACAAGTGACAATTTAGGGCCAATATATTTTTGCAAGAAAGAAAAGGACAGATAGATAGAGTACAAGTGACAATTTTTGCAAAATAATTTTTTTTCTAGGTAAAAGATTTAGTTAAATGGCTGGATAAAAATAGTTTAAAAGCTAAGCTTGATAAATATATGTACGGGTGGCTTCATGCCTGCATATGTTGATGCAAATAATAGAATTTAGCAGTGAATGAGACCCACAGACAAAATAACACAGAGACACATAAATACACACAGACTCACACATACGAAACAGACACACAGTCCAATACACATGCAGACACATAAACACAGAAAGATGCACAGACCAAAACACAAAAATACAAACACAGAAATACACACGCAGACCCATACAGACAAACATACTCAGACCAATATAGAGGTTCACATACAGTAGCATGCACAGATGAACACAAAAACATACAGGGCCCTATTACAATCTTCGCGCATACGTTTGCGCCCGCGCAAAACGCATTAGCGCGAGGGGCAAAACCCTTTGCGCAGAACGTCGTATTACAACAAACGCGTGTATACGTCTACCGTGGGTGAACCTGCGCGAACGCTGCGCGAGCTTACTGTACTTCACGCGTCCTATACTTAACATTGTGAGCGCAAATGCTTTTGTGCGCTGGTATGTGGATGG
Source organism: Leptobrachium leishanense (assembly GCA_009667805.1). Lineage (NCBI taxonomy): Eukaryota > Metazoa > Chordata > Amphibia > Anura > Megophryidae > Leptobrachium > Leptobrachium leishanense. Next base: position 421,211,811 of record CM019063.1, on the reverse strand, counting down.
TATTGCAATCTTTGCGCAGTTTCTAACGCACAGCCTTTGCGCATAATTTTAGCAACTCCTAAAAGCTGGTGTTAATGGCAAATTCTATCAACCTGGCCGAAACCAAATACACCAGCCCAAATAAAAATATGCAGAAAAGTAAAGTTACACATTCTACACATCCCAAACCAATAAATTTGAGAAGTTGTGCATGTTTTTTTTATCGATGCAGCATATATGCACAGATTGACTTTGACAGGTGCAAAAACTTAACGTGAGACAATTGTGGTTCTTAATTCTGATTGGCTGAATCGTGTGAAAAAAACCAGTCCGCACACTGATTTCTGCGTGCAACGTTGCTGCGCGTGCGTTTTTGCACATCTGTTTTACGTGCGTTATTGCTCGACGGATGAAAAAATGCGCGAGGATTGTAATACCAGCGGTGATTTACGTGTGTTAACGTTTAACGCTTCGTGCAAAAATTCACGCATTGCGCGTTTTTGCGTGAAGAATGTTATAGGGCCCACAGAGAGTTATAGACAGACCTATACGCACATATACACAAACCAATGCATACATACATACAAAGACCAATTTATTTATTTGCAAAGTATTTTACCAGGAATGATACATTGAGATTTCTCTCATTTTCAAGTATGATAGGGCTCCTAGGCTCAGTAGCTAGCAGGGCAGACACACGAGAAGAAGCCCACCCACCTGCCCATCATTTAAAACAGATTCTGTGATGTTGGAGACTTGGGTAGGGGTTGCCGTGGTGACTTCGCCCCTCGTCACATCGGGGGTAGGAGACAGTGCTGGTTAAGGGTCAGGTTTCACAGTTAAATAGTTAAGAATTGTGTTCAGGATTGATATTGTTTAGGTTTATAGATATGTGTGTACTAATGCAATTGTTACGGCACTCTTATTGTTTACATGGGGTAATGCTATGGCCTGCAATAAATACATACATACACCCACACACAGAGAAACATAAATGCATGTAACAGTGCCCACCACCCTATCATGCTACTTTCTGCTCCCGTTCAATATTTCCTTGTATGTAAGTTAGTATACTGAAATTGACACTTCCAGAGGATTTCCCAGATTTTGAATGTGTATTTGCGTCTGCACATAGAATCTTTGTTTATTATAAAATAGGAGAATTTGGTAACACTGCACAAATTAGAGGCAACATTCCCTTAACAGCGAGTAGACAAGTAAGCCACAAAATGTAAATCAAAACAGATACATAAAAGAAAAACTCTTCAACAAAGCCGTTGTAGAGAATCGGAGACTCTGCTGTCAGTTCTCAACAACTCACTCTTTAGGCTTCGAGAAACAAAACTGAAAAGTGTGAGTAATATAATTTTATTTCCGTCGTTCGGTTAAGATGATTTATATGGAGATGGCCACTGTCAAGTGTGAGAGCCCATAAATAACACTTAAAATGTGGCAATAATAAGCCAAAAGGAAGAGGAAAAACTCAGCTTGAAGGTAGAATGATTGCATCTTGCGATGTCAAGCCAAACCCCACTGAAATAGCTGCAGTGTAGCCGTTGGGTGATGAGAACAAATTCAATCTTTGCAAATGTAAGGAGATTTTCCGGTAAGGCTACATTAATTTAATTACAGAAATAGTTCTGATACTGCTGGCCATGAAATCTTTTTTGGCAAGGAAACTGACAGTGTAAGTCCAGCAGGCAGAGTGATTAGTGATCTGTTTGAAAGAAAGCCAGACAATAGATACCTCCTTCTGGAACAAAGTGTCTGAAATCATCCAACCTATAGTTAAGATCAAACCTTCACTAGCATATCATTTTGAAATACCATGTTCCTCCAAAAAAACACATTTACAGATTTTAAATTGATTTATTGGCTTTTACATTTCTAAAATACCAATCTGTTTACCATTAAACACCAAAATCAATACACATCTGGTTTGTTGGGTAGCTGAGCTTGATCTACCAGCGATCCCAGTGACATAATTATATAATTATGATTTACAAACTACAAATAACATTTCCTGCACTAGGCTTCAGTAGCAAGCTAAACCATAAGTGACACTCTACTGCGCACCAACCTAACAGTCTATAAATGCTGATCAACACCTATATAGTCAAAGACATATGCATGGGAGGGAAGGTGGGAGACTTCCATTATATATATTTGGCATTTCTGCATGACTACCTTTTCGACTGTTAAGGACATCAGATTAATGTTTTACTGGCCGGTGTCCAGGTTTTTATTTAAAGCAGAAATGCTGAAAATAAGAGCATGAAATAAAAGAAAAAAAAGAGAGAGAATAACGACAGGTTTTTTTTTCCAGGGCCATTAATTTTTCCTTCAGATTTAACTATAATTTAATTGGATCCTCATGTGAAAACTTGGATGCCATGTGAAGAGCCTGAAAGTGAAGCATGCAGGATAATTTGTTACACTTGGATGTTTATGCCCCCATGTCAGGGATGAAGCCCTCTCCTAAGGATGGACATACAGAATACAGTATGTGTCGGAGCAATATTGACCGCTTATGTGGTCATTGTGCCCTGAAAGCAAATTTAATAAGAAAGGTAGTGTGTTGAATTAAATGTGCCTTCTATCCAAGGGAACATGTGCCCATGCACTTATCGATTTGACCCTAGATGTTATTGATGAAGCACAGGTGTTTATTGATTACAGATTTCCAGCACCACAATAGGCATATCTAATAGATTAAGGACTGTTTCCAGAACATGCAGGCATTGCTAGAAGAAAGAAGACATCACAATATACTGAACACAAAAATGTTTTGCTATTTTCATTAGAAGGACTGCGTTTTCACTATGCATTAAATTTGATATATTAATACCTAAAGACAGCCGTCAACATACACCTGTTTTAGTTGCCTTCACTACATAAACGGCAATCATATAAGACCATCTTTAAATAATAACCATGTCGTTTATTTTCCATCTCGTCCAAAACATGCTCCAACCAGTCGCATCTTTAACCCCACAGTGACCAGGGGATTTTACCATTGTCTGTCCAAAAGTACCCACTGCTGTTTATACAGTTCTGCACTGTTTGTGTTTAGGTCTAATTTTCCTCTTATTCATTTATGGAACCCACACATATTATATACCGTTTTTCCTGCCATTAAATGGACTTTCTAAAGATACCATTATTTTCATCATATCTTCTAATTTACTATAAAAAAATGGATGAAATAAGATGAAAAAATTAACTTTTTCGAACTTTGACCCCCAAAATCTACAACCGACAAAACAGATCCCAGCTAAATAGTTTCAAAATTTTGAGTTTAGAAATACCCAATTTTTACATGTTTTTGCTTTTTAACACCTTCACTCCTAAGCCATTTCACCTCTGTGTGCTGACCTCATTTTGACTGTTTTATGCTTATCATGTTTAAACGTGATTTAAAATCCTATTTTATTATATGACCCAGACAAAAGTCTATATCATAAAGACACACTTATTTTGCACCAAACATGGGTATGGGTGGTATCATTGGAAAGGCAGGGATCAGGCCATTCCAATAATACCAAACATGATCCTGTAGCTGCCACGAATCAGAAGATATGGGGGTCCAAATGACCCAACTATCTCCACTTGGCAGCTAGGGGGTTAACTGGCCAACTGACAACATTGTACATATGGCACCAATGTCAGCAGGCGGAGGGTGACCCCGGAGGCTTGGCTGACATCCAAGATGTCCGCCACCTCCGGAAGCAGATCGCAATCCAGCGCCGATTAGCGCCGAATTGCAATCTGGTACATAATGGGTTAAAGAGAACTGCTGGAAAGGGCTGATTGTGCGCTTTCCAGTTGTGCCTCACTTTTTTTTTATGTGCAGCCATTCGGGAGAGAAAGGGGGAAAGGATCCCCATCCCCTTTCAGGTTCTCCCTGCAGGCGCTGGGGTGTGTCTGAAACTGATGTCATCGCGCCTGGCCAGAGAGGTGAGTATAGGAAGGGAGGGGGGTTAAAGGAACATGAAGTACATAGTACGTCCTTGATCCTAAACAGGAGTTTCTCCCAGGATGTACAATGTATATCATTGGTCCTTATGAGGTTAAAATGTATACATATAACCAAATATAAATCTAAAAAAAACACATTTTCATCCCACTCTCTCCCTCTGTAATTCTGTAGAAACTTGACCTCAGCTCAAATTTATTATTTGGCCTCTTCTTACAAAAGCTATACAGAACAACCTGTGTTGACTGATTTTTGCATCCAGGATTTACTTTGTCATTGATCGGTAAATTTATGTTTCTTTTCCACAGTCCCAACACATATTACTCATTTTCTTCCAATAATTTCAATACCATGTTATGCTATGCTTATTACTGTCATTACATCAAGATATGTGTGATGGCACCAGCCTGGAGACCCATCCAGCTCAGGTTTTGGTGTAGCCTGGTATTTCCGATCCTGGACCTTCAGCCCTGGTACTTCAGCCCTGGTTTTCCCTGCTTGCTTGCACTCATTGTCCTGTGCAATTAAGCACTGACTGATGCCACTCAAAGGCTACACCTCCCATCAGTCAGTGCTTCAGCATTGTTGCCCATTTGGTCTGTCAGACTAGTGCTGTGAGTTTCTGCTCCTGAGACCTGCATTTACACAGTCTTGAGTTCCAAGTTCCTCGTGCCTTCAGCATCCAGCTCCTTCAGCCCTGCTTTCAACATCCAAGTTCCTAGAGACTACTATTCCTACAATACTCAATGTATTTCTACCGATGTTTGGTCACCCTTCTGTGTGTCCTGCCTCTTGTCCACAGCTTGCTGGTTATCTCCATCGTGTTTTCCGACTCCACCCTTCCCTACTATGCGTATGTTACCGTATATAGCCTCATAACCTGCTTGCCGGTATGCAGTCGGTACTAACCCTTACAATATGTTTGTCTTTGTCAGTTTTGCTTGGGTAAATGGGATTCAAATCACAGGTGACAATTGACAATTTTTTGGTATGTTTTATGCATGAAATGAGGCTGAATACTAACAGTGCACTCTGCCGCCCAAGAGTGATGGAAGTAGAACAAGAGACTGATTCTATGTTTTTTTTCAATTTCTGTATTTTTCAGCTGGGCCATATTTGTATCTGTCCCTGCCAAGGGGTATTTTTTTTGTAAAACTGTTGATTGTTTTGCTGTTTGGAATAAAAAAATACTCATCATTTTGTTTCTGAGCTGAAAGTGGCTGGAGCCAACGCTTTGGCGTTCGGTTCCCATTTAGAGATTTGTCTTGACATTGGCAGGTGGACTAAAAACATTAATGGTTATGTATTTAAACTAAAAACCGCTGGTTTTGTTTAGCGTGTGTAGCGCTCACTCCCGGAGGAGCCGCTGAATTTGAACCTCGGGTCAGTCTCCCCGCACTAGGGAATAAATATACTCCAGCACCGTCGTGGATTTTATAAATTATATAGTTTACTGAATAAACGGGCATATAATGAGTAACACGGTATTTGTATATATTTTTACAGTACTTCGTAATACGAGAAACACGCAGCGGAAAAGGAAAATACAGCCCTTCGTAATGCGAGAAATGCGCAGCGGAAAAGGAAAAATACAGCCCTTCATAATGCGAGAAACACGCAGTGGAAAAGAGAAAAAAAGTATTTTTAACCCCTTAGTGGTTGGAGTGTGAGTCTCGTACAGGTTATGTCCCTAGGAATGTATGTGTATGCGTGTATTGGTACCCGGGCACAACATTCAACTGGCCAGTGAATCATTTAGGAGGTATCTTCGACTAGTCACGTTGGGGCCCTGTGGGTTTTGAAGAAACTGCAGCGTGCTTTAGTATTTTACAACGGCCTGGAAGGCCTCTCACCCATCCGCCAGATACTCTGTGCTCCGCTCGACCCATGACGTCTCTCCGCTCGATTTTGACTGGGGTTCTCTGTGTCACCGGATCCGCTGTCTTGCTTGTCTGTATCTGCCACAAAATGTCCAGCTCAGCACCTGCACTCCCTGTTAGATCGATCTGCGGTTCTCCTAACTCGGGGTCCAGCCGGAACCAGCTTCTTGTCCTCAGATCCCACAGCTTGGTATAGACAGATCTCTGCAGGGTCACTGTCCCGATCCCCCAGCACCAGCGAGGTAGCCCCTGCTCTCTGGCCTGGTCACAATCCTTAACAGCTCTGCCTGCTTCCTTCTCCTTTCAGCTCCCAGCTCACTCTGAGCATGCTTTCCACGAGGCTGCTGATGCCTTTCCTTTCCTACACACCCACTTCCTGTCCTCACGCAACGCATCATGGAAAATGTAGTTCAGTGCCTTCTGTGTTTGTCCAGCATAATCTTACCATGGTCTCTGTCTCCCTCTGGTGGCCATTGCAAGTAAATGAAGCAGAACAGTCTTTTTAAACACAGCGCTACACGTGTATATATGGGATTCAAAATGTAGATTACATTTTTTTTTTACATGTTTTTTGCATGAAGTGGGACTGAATACTAGAAGAGCACCAGAGGCGTAACTAGAAACCTCAGGGCCCGGTGCAAGAATCCATCAAGTTCTCACCCGCCCCCAAGCCGAAAAAAAGATCCAGATTTTAACTTTTTTTTTCTGCAACATAAAAAAATAGTATGCCATTTATATTAATTATATCAACTTACTTTAATTGTTAACAGTGGTAATTAGAGTACGCTGCCAACCAAGAGTGGTGGGAAAATGGGACTGGACTGATTGTGTTTTTTAGTTTTTAATATAGAAAGACAACTTTGTCGTTGAGGAAGGTGTCTGTGTATCAAGGTAGATGTGTTTACATCATTTGATTGAGGCATGTGTGTCCGTTTCAGTGATTCAAGGTGTGTGTGTGTGTGTCTGTGTCCGTATATCAAGGTATATTTGTCTATATCAGTTTTTTGAGGCAGGTGTGTTTGTGTGTTTCAGTGTGTGTCTATGTAATTGTATCAAGGTATACTTATCGACAACAGTTTATTGATGTAGGTCAGGTGTGTCAGTGTTAGTGTCATTGTATAATGGTATGGCTGTAAATGTCAAGGAATACAGTATGTACAGTTGTGTTCAAAATTATTCAACCCCCACTGAAATTGAGTGTTTTGGCCAGTTTGACATTGATTTTGATCATTCAGTCATCTTGCTTACAATTAAATCAAAGAGGCACGTGTAGGTCAGACAAATATAACATAACATTTATAATGAAATAACCACAAATGTCTTTTCTGTGCTCACATCATTATCAGTTTTATTCAACCCCCAAGTGACATTCAATCTTAGTACTTAGTACAACATCCTTTTACAGTTATAACACCTTTTAAACGTTAAGCATAGCTTGACACAAGTGTCTTGCAGCGATCTACGGGTATCTTGCCCATTCGTCATGGGCAAAAGCCTCCAGTTCAGTCACATTCTTAGGCTTGCGCACTGCAACTGCTTTCTTTAAGTCCCACCAGAGGTTCTCAATCGGATTTAAGTCTGGTGACTGCGATGGCCACTCCAAAATGTTCCAGCCTTTAATCTGCAACCATGCTCTAGTGGACTTGGAGGTGTGCTTGGGATCATTGTCCTGTTGAAAGGTCCAACGTCTCCCAAGCCTCAGGTTTGTGATGGACTGCATCACATTGTCATCCAATATCTCCTGGTACTGAAGAGAATTCATGGTACCTTGCACACGCTGAAGCTTCCCTGTACCTGCAGAAGCAAAACAGCCCCAAAGCATGATCGACCCCCCGCCATGCTTCACAGTAGGCAAGGTGTTCTTTTCTTTATAGGCCTTGTTCTTCCTCCTCCAAACATAGCGTTGATCCATGGGCCCAAACAGTTCTAATTTTGTTTCAGCAGTCCACAGAACACTATCCCAAAACTTCTGTGGTTTGTCCACATGACTTTTGGCATACTGCAGTCGACTCTTCTTATTCTTTGGAGACAGCAAGGGGGTGCGCCTGGGAGTTCTGGCATGGAGGCCTTCATTACGCAGTGTGCGCCGTATTGTCTGAGCTGAAACTTCAGTACCCACATCTGACAAATCTTTTCTCAGTTCCTCAGCAGTCACACGGGGACTTTTCTCCACTCTACGCTTCAGGTAGCGCACCGCAGTCGAAGTCAGCATCTTCTTTCTGCCACGACCAGGTAGCGTTTCAACAGTGCCCTTTGCCTTGAATTGCGAATGATGCTTCCTATGGTCTCTCTTGGTATGTTTTACATCTTTGCAATCTTCTTATAGCCATTGCCCTTCCTGTGAAGAGTAATCACCCTTCTCTTGTCTTCCTGGACCATTCTCTTGACTTCACCATGTTTGTAACCACACCAGTAAATGTCTAGAAGGAGCTGAGTATCACAGTCATTTTAAAGCTGCCTAATTGGTGCTTATTATGCTTTATTGCTGCTCCGTGACATCCACAGGTGTTTTCAATACCTGATTGAAAACACTTGAATGAACCTCTGTTCTTCAGAGTGGTAGTCTTTAAGGGGTTGAATAATTGTGTCAATGAAGAATTCACAAAAGAAACATTTACTACTGTATTACAAAACCAATTGATGTCATTTTAGTTGCATATGGTTCTTTAAAAAGTCCTTGTAGGATTTCATACTGAATACAATTACAAATGTGAACTAAATTCCCTAAAACCCTTTACAGCATTGGGGGTTGAATAATTTTGAACACAACTGTATCTTTGTCATTCTTCGCTGTGGGTAACATATGAAAAGCACTGATGTCTACTCATAGCCTAAAGCATTTTTATTAACCTTAAGGGACAATCTAGTGGATTTTCTTTAAGCCAGCTTTATAGTTTGGTAATAGACGGATTTTAGCAATTTAAACTATTTACTTATTTTCTATCTATGCAGAGTTATATTCATTTATTCAGGAGCTTTCACTAGATAACCAACTCTCTCTTTTGCTTCCTGGATCCCAGCTGTCTGTGCTGTCTGTAGTGCTGTGGTGCAGGGAGGAGAGGATTCAGATCAGCTTACAGAAGGATAGATGATTGGCATTGGCGGCAGAAAACAAGCATCAGCTCTGTTAACTTAAACAGGTCGAAAATGCAATTATTATAAAATAATTTATACCTTAGTAAATAACTGTAATTATGCGTTATGAGAGAAATCTCAATGTATCCTTCCTGGTAAAATACTTTGCAAATAATTGTACTGGCTGGGCGGAGTAGTGGTAACATCACTGATCTATAGCTGTGGAGACACAGGTTCAAATCCTGGCAAGAGCACCTCTCCAGTAAGTGTCCTTGGGCAAGACACCTAATGGTACATACTCGCCACCCAGGACATAATTGAAAATGAGAGAAATCTCAATGTATCCTTCCTGGTAAAATACTTTCTCAAAAAACAAAAATTGCCTGCTTGTTAAATATTGCTGTGATTCCACACATGTCATTAGTCCTGAAACTTAAAGTATAAGATCGGTCTTTAGAATATTTTTTTTAGTCCTGCCATGTTTAATCCCTTCACTACTAAGCAATTTTTGTTGATTTTTTTTATCAGAAAAGGTATTTGAAGCATGGATCATGAAGTTAACAATTAAATATAGGGTAAAATAGACGTTTCACACAGAAATTGTTATTCTGAGATAGTTAAAAAATTTAAATAATGTTAGCTTGTTCATTTTAAACTTTTCATGTATTTGTTTATCCTTTAGAGAAATATTGTTGAAATGTAAGCAGAAGAGAAATATGGTAGAGTCAGCGCTTCCTTCAATGGTGGTTTTTCTCTCTCTATCTTCTTACTTTTATTGTGGATGAATACCTCAAACAAAACAGAAATAGACATAGCGTAGCAGTTTGGTCTCCACACATCTAATTAAGAAGAGAGGGAATAAACTCACATATTGCGGTGTCTCAATCAGACACTTGATATGACCAGCAGCCAGTGATATTTTGAGGAGCACCTAATCTCCCGAACTATCAGCAAAAGTCCTTTAAACGCTGAATAAGGCTAGGGTCAAACGAAAGCATTGTTACAAGCGAACGTAAAAAAAAGTGTGTCTGAACGCATTGACGTATTTTTTCATGGAATACACGAAAACGGTCATACGATGCGCATTTTTGTGCGTGATCTTTTACGGATCCAAACCAGGAAACTTTGGGTGTCTGGACGTTATGTTGGTCGGACACGAGCAGGGTCTGACGTCTCCAAATCACACGCACACACGCTGCTATGCGGACGCAGCGCACTCTGTACGTCAGTACTAGCGGTTCTGCGTTCTCGAAAAAATGCGTTCATTTTCCACTTGCGTTGCGCGGCCGGACTTTTGTGCAACCGTACTTCGTATATTGGCCGTCATTGCCCGCTAGTGTGGCCGGAATTAAGTGCGCCAGAACGCACGTTAAAAGTGCGCTGGTCTGACCCCAGCCTAAGGGCCAATATTCACAAAAAAGGCAAATAGGCCAGTTTATTAATAAAAGAAATAAATACAAAACAGGCAACACACCCAAACGCATTTCGCGAATAAAATCACTTCCTCAGTAGGTGTATGGTCCGTTAGCAAATTAAACATATTTATAGTCTTTACTGTAATTATGAGTCCATCAATGAAAAGTGAAAGAATTACAATAATTGTTGAAATGTAAGTTTCAGATCTCTAAATGGTGTCCCTTCCATTACACAATTTTAAACAGGGTCTGCATTATTATCATACAGGCCAGGGGCGGATCCAGACACAGGTTTTGAGGGGGCAATCTACCAGTTTTGGTTAAGAGCTGGTGTTGGGTTCGCAGTGACAGGCAGAGACACGCCTAATCACAAGCTGTGCTCATTATACTCACTCTCCCCAGAACATTGCACAGGGTCTGACCTCATGTGGCTCATGAGCCCTGCGAACCCTTTCCAGACGAGGGGCCCAGGGTACCCCCAGCTCACATGTAATATATTGCCCCTGCTAACACATGGATATATTTGCCCCTAGCCCACATGGATATATTGCCCCGACCTCAAATGGATATATTTGCCCCAGCTCACATGGCTATATTTGCCCCCAGTTCACATGGCTATATTTTCCCCCAGCTCACACATGGATATATTGCCCCTGCTCACATGGATATATTTTCCCCCAGCTCACATGGATATATTTGCCCCAGCTCATATGGGTATATTTGCCCCAGCTCACATGGCTATATTTTCCCCCCAGCTCACATGGATATATTTGCCCCCAGCTCACATGGATATATTTGCCCCAGCTCAAATGGGTATATTTTCCCCAGCTCTCACCTCCTCTGCCAGGCTCCGAGTACCTCGCACGCTGTGCTTGTTATACTCACTCTCCCCAAAACATTGCACAGGATCTGACCTCATGTGGCTCATGAGCCCTGCAAACCCTTTCCAGATGAGAGGCCCAGGGTACCCCCAGCTCACATGTAATATATTACCCCCTGCTCACACATAGATATATTGCCCCCAGCTCACACATGGATATATTTTCCCCAAGCCCACATGGATATAGTGCCCCCAGCTCACATGGATATATTTGTCCCAGTTCACATGGCTATATTTGCCCCCCCCCGCTCACATGGATATATTTGCCCCAGCTCACATGGATATATTTCCTCCAGCTCACATGGGTATATTTGCCCCAGCTCACATGGATATATATTTGCCCCAGCTCACATGGATATATATTTGCCCCCAGCTCACATGGATATATTTGCCCCAGTTCACATGGATATATTTGCCCCCCAGCTCTCATCTCCTCTGCCAGGCTCTGAGTACCTGCTGGCCGCTTTTCTCCCTATGAGCAGCCGCCGGCATGCAACTTGGCCACTCGCCTGGGAACCACCAGACCAGCGCAGCCACATTCTCGCAAGATCCCGGAGTTCATGTGAACTCCGCGATCTCGCAAGATCACGGCTGCGCTGATCAGATGGTTCTCAGGCGAGTGACCAAGCTGCTTGTCCAAGGCCACTCGTAGGGAGAAAAATGGGCGGCGGCATCTCAGGGGGGGCAATTGCCGATCCGCCCCGATACGCCCTGATACAGGCAGACAAGACCTTTGTGTTACAGTAACTGTGATAAAGATAAAGAATAACAATGGTCTGATCTCCTACTTATTGGGGTTTGTAATGATCATAAAGAGATTATTGGCAATGCAGCTTTCGAAAAATACCAATAGAATATAAAAATAACACCTGTATGTGGCACAGTGCCTGTATATGTGAATTACAGCAGCTCCTTGTATCTGTACTGTGCAGGGATTTTAACTCCATATAACCCCTGAATCTTATCCCTGTACAGCGTTGAGTGACCCCACAGCTGTCCCTTTATTCTGCCAAATCCCTGGCTACTGTAATGCAGCAGTAATCTATTTTTACTTTTTGTTACAGTGTGGACTGGGGCTCTATTTGCAGAAGGTTGTATGTGTTTCTAGGTTGCTTGAAAGCCATAAAACAAAGGATTTTGTTTCTCCAAAGGGGAAACACTAATCTTACTTTAAAAAGGTGTGACTGTTGTCTTTAGATATGCTAAAAAGTGCTTTTCAATGCCTTACAACGCAAAATCGAGATAACTCGATTATAACTGGATTAAAACTAAATGTGCATATATAATACGATTTCTATGTCTTAGCCAAAAATCGATTATTAGGACAAATAAACATGGAAAACTTCTAATCTGTTTGATATATACCATGAAAACACTGTCAAGCAAAAGACAGGGAAAAAAAACATGAAATCATTTTCCATCACAAATCTGTATTGAATATGCTTTGTAAGACATTTCTATAGCCATATAATTTAATCCATTTTATTGCAAAGTTTAAATATGGGAACATAAACTAAGATTTTCTATGGATCTTTTTTCAATGATAGTGCCTCAGGAGGATTTTCTTTTATTTGCCATAATAAAATGTCAATACAACATAATTCGGAAGAGAGAAGTTTCCACTTTCTGTAAATATCTGAACATTCTCAGACCACCCATTAAACACGCTTCCATTAAATGCCATTTGGAGCCAATTGTGAACATTCTGTAGCAAAGAATGAGCATGCCAACTGTTGAAAATTAAAATGTGTTACCGTATATCTTGCTGGTATTATATTATCTATTGTGAGATCATGTGCCTTCGGGCATATAGATAGATTTTATTTCCAATTTTAAATTAAAACAAATAATAATTTGAATCATATTACACTTGGTTCGGTTGCTTTCTAGCAATTACAGTTTTAATCAGATTGGCCTAAAGTTATAACGTGTATATCTCAGGGTACATGCTGTTATTGTATACATGTAATTCGTCCAGGCATACTTTCATTATAGACCGTAGATCAGGCGTCAGCAAGCACGGTACTAAATCATGAGTGGTTCAGCATCAAGACAGATGTAGTTCCAAACATCTGGATGACCACAGTTGCTGGCCCCTGCCGTAGATATACATACAGAAAAAAAGGCGTCCCGCCCATACTCACCAGAGCAGCTGCAACAACCAGGAGTAACAACCCAGTTCGTGTATAAAACATAACAGGAAAAAAAGATGTCATCTGTGCTCGGCTCTATATAATTCCATGTGCAACAAAACACAATTAGAGGTTTTAGTTTGCTCGAATGACCATTAAAGTGTAAGCTCACTCACCCATAAAGGCACCTCTTTGTAGAGTGAGTACCTAACCAATGTAACCAAAAGCTGCTCCTCAGAGCAGCTGCATGCTGTAGATAGCCTATATTAGTGGACTTTTGCCAGTTGTTGGTGGTTTTTATGTATTTGAGTACCTGTGTATATAGGCATTCGAGTCATAGGTCCTGATCAGGATCGTCATTAGACACTAAACAATTCTGTTTCTCCTATTAATATCTGGTTTACTATAAGAAAGACACTTTTTAAATGCTGTCGCACTACTTGTGTCAAAAATAGGGGTTTAATCTCTTGCCTAAAAATTAAGCAAAAATGTATCAGAATGTATCAGAATGGTAGAGTTAGGGGTTAGGGTTAGAGTTAAGCCTAACCCCAACCCGAAAACTATCGCAAATGCTAACCTAACTCTAATTCCTAAACTCCACACTAATTCCTAAATCTAATTTATAAACGTAATATGCGACCCGAATATCTAAAGTGCCCGATATTGGAGAGTGTAAATTTAGCCACATCCGAATACAAAAGGCAACCACTTTGGCTGCGTCTGAATTGGAGCATCCTTTTTAAAGGTGCAACTTTTGTATCAAGCCGTTTTTTTTATGTAACTTAAATATCCTGTCTTTTTCATTGGATACAGAATCTCTAAAGAGAAGCATCTTCCGCTGTGTTTTATCAATTCGTAGCATTCTTTTTTGGTGTCTGAAATATGGTAATGATGTTTTGTTTTGAAAAAGCACTTCACACTAGGGTTGCCAGATCGGCCATGGTTTCCTGGACACATATAATTTATTTATGTATGGCTCATACGATGCAGGTAATAAATCATAAAGGAATCCCAGGTGACCTCTTTCTGTAGCATTTGAATTATACATGTTGCAGGGCAGCACTTTTCCTGTGCTCTGCTCTGCATGAAATAGTAATATGTGTCCAGGAAAACATGGCCAATCTGGCAACCTTACTTCACACAAAGTCACTGAAATGGTCAGAAAGACTTCGAAACTGTGGTCTGCCATATAGATTGCAAAATCAGGCGAGCATTGTCCTCCACACATCTTGTTACTATCATTAAATGTGTTAATTGCCATTTCGTTAGCTTTACTCCCTCTCTTACGTATATCCCTCATTTTGAAAAGGGCAAATGTCTGTGATGATGTTAGCTAAATGTGAAAGGATTTTGGGAATGAATGTATCTGAGGAGTGAAGGAGAGAGGTAGCGATGCTGTGAAGTGAAATCTATAGCATAAAGTTTTACAGAAGGGTCAGCGTTTGGGAGTGTAGCGCTGGTTTAAATCCTGCCGCTGTAATTACTCATTTTTGGCCACCAGGGGGAAACGAACGCAATGTAAACCAATACTGGACACTTTTGGACTACGTTTTCCAGCATGCTTTGGGGCAGGGACAGGAAGTGGGTGGGGAGAACTGAGAGACATCCGCAACCTCGTGCAGAGGAGAGCCAGTGCGCACCAAGGGGTGAATTTGAGCAAGACGCACGTGAGACAAGGAGCGATTGTGACCAGGCCGGAGCGCAGGTGCTGCCTTGCGGAGCTGGAGATCGGCCCAAATCACTTGCCAGAGACCTAGTAATCTATCGGTGAGAAGTTTACACAGATACAGAGCTGCAGAAGGACCCCGAGTTAGGAGACTGCGATGATCTAATGGGAGTGCAGGCGGTGAGCTGAGCATCTTGTGGCAGAAACGGACAAGCAAGACAAGCGGATCCGGTGGCACAGAGTCCCAGTCAAGTCAAGCGGAAAGACGTCCTGGGTCGAGCAGAGCGCAGAGTATCTGGCAGATGGGTGAGAGGCCTTCCCGGCCACAGTGAAAATAATAAAGCACGCTGCAGTTTGTCTAAACCTACAGGGCCCCAACGTGACTAGTCGAAGACACATTGAAATCATTCACTGGCCAGTTGAATCTAGTACCCGGGTACCAACACACGCATACACGTACACCTTCTTGGGACACAACCTGTACGGGACTCACATTTCAGCAACGAAGGGGTTAAAATTCCTTTTTATCTTTTCTGCTGTGCGTTTCTCGTATTACGAACTTCTGTAAATATATATGTATACCGTGCTGCTCTATATATGCCAGTTTATTTGAGATCAGTAAACTATATAACTTATAAAATCCACAACAGTGCTGGTGTATATTTATTCCCTAGTGCGGGGAGACTGACCCGAGGTTTAAATTCAGCGGCTCCTCCGGGAGTGAGCGCTACACGTGGGGGCTCGTTTCCGGGATCCAGTCTCTGGAAAAAACGCATTTAAAGGGTTAAGTATGGATCCAGACACTGCTGCCAAATGGTGTGAGGAGCAAAGTAGTCAGATAGAATTATGTATAGTCATGGATATTCCTGCAGACACTTGGGCCAGATTCGCCGGGCCGTGGCCGAGCTGACACCAGATCATCGGGGGTTAATCCTGGAAATTAAAGCGAACCCAGATACCGCTCACACGTATGTTCTTTTTGAATGGAGAAAGGGTGTTCCAGTGTGTTTTCAGGGCGCGAGCGTGAAGCTGACCGATGAGATGGAAGTTCAACTGATCCAGCCCAGTGCGCCACGTGGTGATCCCGCGAATGTCCCCGCGGCTAGCCCGGCAACATCCGGTGACAGGGTACCGGATACTACTTCAAACCCGGTGGCAGGGTTCCCTCCTGTTGCATTCTTCACCACAATGGGAAAACTGGTGGAAACATTAGCCCAAAACTCCGCTGCGTCTCCCAATTATGGATATCGCAAGTTACGGTTTTATTCTGGTAAGGTCCCTGTGCCAACTGGAGAAGAGGACTTTGAGACTTGGATAGACCAGGCAGTGCAGGCAGTGGAAGAATGGGAAGTTGCTGACACCATGAAGAGACAAAGGTTGATCGAGAGCCTAAGAGGTCCTGCTTCAGATGTCATCCGAAATCTGAAAAGGGACAAGCCAGGCTGCACTGCTGCGGAGTATCTAGAAGCTTTACAGGAAATTTTCGGGGGAGTGGAGGATTGTGCTGAGCTTATCCACAAGTTCTCTCACACCTATCAAAAGGAAGGAGAAGAATTGTCCACCTATGTTTGGCGGCTGGACAAAATCATCCATCAGGTCATTCTCAAAGGAGGCATGGAATCGAGTCATGCAAGCAAAGCTTTGATGGATCAAATTTTCAAAGGAGCACTCCCACTGGATCCCATAATGTTGAAATTTCAGACTAGATACCAGAGCAAGAGACTGACCTATTCCAAACTGGTAAAAGCTATCCGAGAAGAAGAGGCTTTGATCAAGGCTAAAAGGGTAGCTAATGCTTCACACACAGTTTTCACCGCAGAAGTAGGAACTCTCTGTGCAGCAGACATACAGACTGAAGTGCTGGCTTTGAAAACTCAGATGTCGCAAATGATAGAGTTGATGACATTGCTGTCGGCTAAGGACACCAGAACTGAGGGGGTTGCTGTAGCCTCGAACAGGGGGTCTCAAAGTGAGCCGCAAGAAGAAAATATACCCACACTCTCGAGGAAGAAATGTTTTGGCTGCGGGGAAATCGGCCATTTCAGAGCCCAGTGCCCAAAAGGGAGGGCCGAAATGAAACCGGTCGAAGAACTCCTGAAGGCCGTGGAAAAACTGTTGTCCACCTTGCAAGCAGGAAACTCCAGAGAGCCCTGGTGAGAGAGCAAATTAGGCGCCCGACTGAACAAAACCGCTCCAATTTTCAAGTCCCAAATGAAAGGCCGAGAGGGCTCAGATCCGTGCCAAATACTGTGTCTGCCAGGACTGAAAGAGTTACTCCCTTAGCATCCAGTCCTGCGTCATGGGGAGGCAATGCACATCCAAAACCTACACGGGTCAAGAAGAAGGCCAGGGTACAGCAAACGGGGTCTAAACTTCTTGCTACTACGACAAAGTTTCTGTCAGGACTTGCCACGGGGAAACTGTAGTACTGGAACGATGGGAACCCAAGAGGCAGAGTATACCAGATCGTGAGAGCCACTACACGAAGGGTGAGATGGAATGGTACAACCCTATTCGTGACAGTGGCCGAGACGTCAGGTGTTGATGGGTATGGAGAGATAGGCACGGGAATACTGAAGGCTTGACACGACGGGTAGTACTCAGTATATGAAAAACACCATAATATAGTAACAGGCCCGTAGGGGATTGTAGTACTCACGGTAGATGATAGGTATCTCAAGGCACAAAGGGAACGTAAGATACTGTGGTATACTGTAGCAGGCCGGAGGTCTGAGGCTTGGTGAGACGGCTGTAAAGGCTGGATAGCCAAAGCAGATTGAGGTGCTGGATGCGCTGTAGCAGGTCGAAGGTCTGAGGCTCGGCGAGACGGCTGTAAAGGCTGGAGAGCCAAAGCGGATTGAGGTGCTGGATGCGCTGTAGCAGGTCGGAGGTCTGAGGCTCGGTGAGACGGCTGGAGAGCCAAAGCGGATTGAGGTGCTGGATGCGCTGTAGCAGGTCGGAGGTCTGAGGCTCGGTGAGACGGCTGTAAAGGCTGGAGAGCCAAAGCGGATTGAGGTGCTGGATGCGCTGTAGCAGGTCGAAGGTCTGAGGCTCGGCGAGATGGCTGTAAAGGCTGGAGAGCCAAAGCGAATTGAGGTGCTGGATGCGCTGTAGCAGGCTGGAGGTCTGAGGCTCGGTGAGATGACTGTAAAGGCTGGAGAGCCAGAGCGGATTGAGGTACTGGATACGCTGTAGCAGGCCGAAGGTCTGAGGCTCGGTTTAGACGGCTGTAACGGCTGAAGGGCGGCCACTGTATGACTTGGAGACAATGAAACACAGTCCATGTGCTAGGAATCATACTCAATAATTGGGCATTTACTCACAGTTCTGTAGCCTCTTTTAAACCGATTCCCGCCATTCCTGGCGTCTGACCTCATCTCCCGGCGCCGAGGTCCTCATCGATATAGCACGCATGCGCGCGCCGGCCGCTGTCTAGGGGATAGGGTGCTGGAGGATGAAGGTGTGGTAACCATGGCGTCCGGTTGTGGTTCGCCGAGGACGGGACGGACAGCGTTAGCGTCGGGTCCGGCGGGTACCGGGTGGCACCAGGGGGCGATCCTGACAGGTTCCTGACTAGCTAATAGGTCCTTCTCCCATCGTTCCAATCCAAGTAGAGGGAGTCTACACCAAAGCTCTGTTGGACTCAGGGGCTCAAGTGACACTGATCTACCGAGACTTCTATGAGAAGCACTTGAAACACATACCTCTACAGGAGCTAAAAGAACTTGAAATCTGGGGTATCGGGACCGAGAAACTTCCATATGACGGATATCTACAGGTGAAGCTAGAGATCGGACAGTCTGGGGGTTGTGATGCATTGGCCGTTGTGTGTCCTCGACCTTCAGGGGCCAACAGAAATTCTATGATAGTGGGGACGAATACTGATCTGGTGCGACGTCTCCTGACCCCTATAGTACTGGAAGAAGGTTCTACCAAGGGAGTACACCCGATGTTGCGTCCAGTCTATCAGCGAATGGTCGAAGAACAGAAGGCACCTGCCGAAGTGGGGCGTCTGTGGAGATTAGGAGGAACAGAAAAGGTTCTACAATCAGGAGAAGTGGCGAGTTTCCGGGCTTCAGTCAAGTTGAATGGATCACAACCAGGTCCCTATGTGGTACTGGAAACTGATTTTAATCATGGGAGTGAAGCCAGAGTCGAAATAATCCCTGAAATAATCTCCACCAAAGCTTTGAAACAAACACGAGGAAGAGTCTCAGTCAGTGTATGTAATGTATCTGATTCTCCAGTGATCCTGAAAGCACGAATGCCTATCGGGCAAGTGGCGTCCGCTACGCCTCTCTCTCCTACTGATTTAGGAGGGGGAGCGAATAAAGATATTCCAGCTGACAAGTTCTATTCCAAGGACGCTCCCATCTCGCCTGAATGGAAGAAACGTCTTCAGTCCCAGGTCCTAAAGTGAAGGGACTTGTTCTCAAAGGATGAGTTCGACATGGGCCTGGCTAAGAGTACTGAGCATCGCATTCGACTGCAGGAAGATAAGCCGTTTCGAGAAAGGTCAAGACGAGTTCCACTGGGAGACTTGGATGATCTAAGAGAACAGCTGAATTTACTGCAAAGAACCAAGGTGATTCAAGAGTCCAGGAGTCCGTACGCTTCTCCCATAGTGATGGTTCGGAAGAAGAATGGTTCTGTTCGTCTATGCATAGACTATCGCACGCTAAATCGGAGAACCATCCCCGATCAATATGCCACTCCTCGGATAGAAGATGCCTTGCAGTGTTTGTCTGGAGCAAAATGGTTTAGTGTACTAGACCTGCGAAGTGGGTATCACCAGATACCAATGCATCCTGAAGACAAAGAGAAGACTGCGTTCATCTGCCCACTGGGGTTCTTTGAGTTCAACCGAATGCCTCAAGGCCTTACGGGGGCTCCAGCCACGTTCCAACGGTTAATGGAGAAGACAGTCGGAGACATGAACCTGATCGAAGTGCTAGTGTATCTGGATGACATAATTGTGTTTGGAAAGACGTTGGAAGAACATGAGCAACGGTTGGAAAAGGTCTTGAAGCGGCTCCATGAAGAGGGGTTGAAACTGTCTCTGGAGAAGTGTCAATTCTGTTTGCCTTCCGTTACGTATCTGGGACACGTTGTTTCAGCAGAAGGCGTTTCGACGGATCCTTGAAAGTTGGAAGCCGTAGCTTCCTGGCCTAGACCCCGAAATGTTACTGAACTTAGATCTTTCCTGGGATTCTGCTCCTATTACCGAAGGTTTGTAGGAGGGTTTGCCAAGATAGCTCAACGACTGAATAAGCTCCTGCAGAAGGAAGATGCAGAAGAAGGCCACAAGGCCTCTGACCGAAATCCATCGGCTCCAGGGCCAAGGAAGGCTCGAGAATCTATCCAAGGAGAATGGACTAGTCAATGCGAAGGTGCTTTCGTGAAGCTGAAAGAGAGTCTAACTCGAGCTCCTGTCTTGGCCTACGCTGATCCTCATAAGCCGTACGAATTGCATGTAGATGCCAGCCGAGAGGGTCTAGGGGGAGTCTTATACCAAGAATATGGTGGATTGTTGAGGCCTGTAGCCTACGTGAGCCGGAGTCTTATGCCTTCAGAAAATAATTATCCTACCCATAAGCTGGAGTTCCTCGCTTTGAAGTGGGCGGTGGTCGACAAGTTGAAAGACTATCTGTATGGAGCCGAATTTGTGATAAAGACGGATAACAATCCTCTTACCTATGTCCTTACTACTGCGAAGCTGGATGCAACGGGACATCGGTGGTTGGCCACTTTGTCAGGGTTTAGGTTCAGCCTGAAGTATCGACCTGGAGTGAACAATCGAGATGCTGATGCTTTGTCGAGAAGACCCTACACTACAGAATGGACTCAGTTAACTCCAGATGGGGTGCAAGCTTTATGCCAAGGAGCAGAGGTCAAGGGAGGGATTGAAGCAGAAACCATAGGAGTCATGGCTGCGGCTGTTCCAGAGTTCTACTGTAACCCTACGCAGCTGAGAGATGAAAGTTTGCCTACTTTTTCGAAACAAGACCTGAGAGCTGACCAGGCTGGAGATCCTCTGATTGCATTAACCATGAAGGCTCTAAACGCGAACCAACGGGAAATTCTTCTGACAAATTCCCCAGAAGGGGCCAGATTGGTCTACAAGGAGTGGGAACGGTTGAAAATGCTGGATGGGGTGGTCTACTGAAGGGCCCCTCAAGCGATGCTGGAGAGACCAACAGTTGTTCCTTCCCACCAAACACAGAGAGGGTGTGCTATGGTCATTACACGATGACCATGGACATTTAGGAGCAGAGAGAACTTTTAAGCTGGTGCAGGACAGATTCTATTGGCCCTGCATGAGGCCTGAAGTTGAAAGTTACTGCCACTCATGTCTGAGGTGTATCCAAAGGAAGACTTTGCCAACCCGAACTGCTCCAATGAGCCACCTACAAAGTCAAGGACCCATGGATTTGGTGTGCATTGACTTCCTGTGCTTAGAGCCGGATGCTAGTGGGCAGAGAAATATCTTGGTGGTGACTGACCATTTCACGCGTTATGCCCAAGCTTTTTCTACGAGAGACCAACGTGCTCCTACGGTGGCGAAGGTTTTAATGGAAAAGTTTTTTGTTCACTATGGACTGCCAAGGAGAATACACTCGGATCAGGGTAGAGACTTTGAGAGCCGGCTTGTTGGGCAATTACTGGAACTGTTGGGAATTCAGAAAACCCGAACTACACCATATCACCCTCAAGGTGATGCTCAGCCAGACAGGTTCAATCGCACTCTGCTAAATATGTTCGGGACATTGTCAAACAGAGAGAAGCAGAGCTGGAGTCGTCACATAGCCACGCTAGTACATGCATACAACAGCACGGAGAGTGATGCTACTGGATACTCACCATACCGTCAATATGTTCGGAAGGGAAGATCGACTCCCGGTTGATTTGGCGTTCAGGTTATCTCTGGATCAGACGTCTGTAGCCTCTCATAGGAATTATGTGGATAGACTCCGGAAGAACTTGGCCTCTGCGTTTGAACAAGCCCGTTTGACCTCTGGGAACATGGACCAGAGGAATAAGCGAAACTACGATTTGAAAGTTCAGATACAGGATCTACAACCCGGTGATAGGGTTTTGTTGAAGAACTTGGGTGCTTCTGCCAGGCATAAGTTGGCGGACCGATGGAGTTCTCAGGTCTACATTGTCTGCAAGCAACTGCTGAGTCTGCCGGTTTAACAAATTCGACCTGATGGGAAGGCTGGGCCTCTTAAAAACTGGCACCGAAATCATTTGCTACCTCTGAAGGAAGCTGTAAGGATACCAGTTGGAGACGAACTTTCTCTGCCGAATCCGCCTCCGCCTGCTCCACGTTTGACTCCCATTACTCGGTCTCAGCAGACATGAGTTGTTGAGGAAAGCGAAGGGGTAAGTGAAGAAGAAAGTTTTTGTCTGGATTGGGTGCGCTCACCAGAGCCTGAAGAAGTCGTCCCAGTTGCCGAACGGTGGGAAAGTAATCTGAGGCCTGAGGCACCAGAATTCCAGCTGGACATTCCTGAAACTTCTGAAATTCCTATAGTTCCTGAAAATGCGTCCTATGATTACAGTTCTATGCCTTCCTTGGAAGGATCATACTCCGAGGAGATGTCTGTTCCAGTTTTGAATGAAAGACCCAAACCTGTATCTGTAATACTTCCGACTGAAGAAGAGCTGATTGAGCCAGAACCGAAACGTTCTGTCTGACCCCCTCAAAGACTCACCTACGACTCACCAGGACATAGCACTGAAGAGGCTGTTACCACAGTGCGAAGGTTGCCCAAAGTGTCTGCTATGTTAGCTGAGGTAGCTAGAAGTATGAGTAAACTTGAGGATGTATACCTAACCCATTGTATGCTTGCTGCTGAGCCTATATATATATCGACTGATGTAATGTTGAAATGTAATGTAAACTGTTACACCTCTTTGGAGAGACCCAAGAGTTCTAGGAGGAGGAGAGTGTAGCGCTGGTTTAAATCCTGCCGCTGTAATTACTCATTTCTGGCCACCAGGGGGAGACGAACGCAATGTAAACCAATACTGGACACTTTCGGACTACGTTTTGCAGCATGTTTTGGGGCAGGGACAGGAAGTGGGTGGGGAGAACCAAGAGACATCCGCAGCCTCGTTCAGCGGAGAGCCAGTGCACACCAAGGGGTGAATAGAGCAAGACTCACGTGAGACAAGGAGCGATTGTGACCAGGCCGGAGCGCAGGTGCTGCCTTGCGGAGCTGGAGATCGGCCCAAATCACTTGCCAGAGACCTAGTAACCTATCAGTGAGAAGTTTATACAGATACAGAGCTGCAGAAGGACCCCGAGTTAGGAGACCGGGATGATCTAATGGGAGTGCAGGCGGTGAGCTGAGCATCTTGTGGCAGAAACGGACAAGCAAGACAAGCGGATCCGGTGGCACAGAGTCCCAGTCAAGTTGAGCAGAAAGACGTCCTGGGTCGAGCAGAGCGCAGAGTATCTGGCGGATGGGTGAGAGGCCTTCCCGGACACAGTGAAAATAATAAAGCACGCTGCAGTTTGTCTAAACCTACAGGGCCCCAACGTGACTAGTCAAAGACACATTGAAATCATTCACTGGCCAGTTGAATCTAGTACCCGGGTACCAACACACGCATACACGTACACCTTCTTGGGACACAACCTGTACGGGACTCACATTTCAGCAACGAAGGGGTTAAAATGCCTTTTTTTTTTCCGCTGCACATTTCTCGTATTACGAACTTCTGTAAATATATATGTATACCGCGCTGCTCTATATATGCCAGATTATTTGAGATCAGTAAATTATATAACTTATAAAATCCACAACAGTGCTGGTGTATATTTATTCCCTAGTGCGGGGAGACTGACCCGAGGTTTCAATTCAGCGGCTCCTCCGGGAGTGAGCGCTACAGGAGATATAGGGTTTGCCCCTCTAATCAATAATAATAAATCAATAATTTAAATATACTCCCTTCCTCTACCTTGTGGATTCCCTTTACGTATTTAAATGTTTCTATCATATCTCCTCTGTCTCGTCTTTTTTCCAAGCTATACATGTTAAGATCATTAAGCCTTTCCTGGTAACTTTTCTCCTTCAAGCCGTACACCATTTTAGTAGCCCTTCTCTGAACTCTCTCTAAGATGTCTATATCCTTCTGGAGATACGGTCTCCAGTACTGCACACAGTACTCCAAGTGAGGTCTCACCAGTGCTCTGTACAGTGGCATGAGCATTCCCTTTTCCTACTGCTAATACCTCTCCCTACACAACCAAGCATTTTGCTAGCATTTCCTGCTGCTCTATTACATTGACTACTTACCCTTAGATCCTCTGCAATAATAACCCCTAAATCTCTTTCCTCAGATGTTGAGTTTAGGACTGTATCAAATATTCTATATTCAGCCCTTGTGTTTTTACGCCCCAGGTGCATTATCTTGCACTTATCCACATTAAAACTCAATTGCCACAGCTCCGACCATTTTTTTAATTTACCTAAATTATTTGTCATTTGGCTGATCCCTCCAGGAACGTCAACCCTGTTGCAAATCTTTGTGTCATCAGCAAAAAGACATACTTTACCATTAATACTTTCTGCAATATCACTAATAAAAATATTAAAGAGAATGGGTCCAAGTACTGACCCCTGAGGTACCCCACTGGTAACAAGACCTTGCGCCGAATAAACTCCATTTACCACAACCTCTGTTGCCTGTCACTCAGCCACTGCCTAATCCATTCAACAATATTGGAATCCAAGCTCAAAGATTGCAATTTGTTGATAAGCCTTCTATGCGGAACAGTATCAAAAGCCTTACTGAAATCTAAATAAGCAATGTCTACTGCACCACCGTTGTCTATTATTTTTGTTACGCAATCAAAAAAATCAATAAGATCAGTTTGGCATGATCTCCCTGAGATAACGACACTTGTTGTTATCATAAATTTTAACTAACTGCTGAAAGATGGTGTTAATTCCAAACTTGGATAACCTGGCCAAGCGCTGGATCCTGAACCTATAGAAAGAAATGCAGAAGAGCCCATATACTAAAGGGATTATTCAAAGAGCGCTGAATTGGTTCAGACATTGCACTGAATGGAGAATTTCCCCGTAAGATGCGATTTCATGGCCATTTGGCTATTCAAAAAGCTGTCAATTCGCCAAATATTGGCGAACTGCCAGCGAAATACGGTGCTGTTTGATAGCAGTGCAATCCCCATAGAGAAGTAATGGTTAATCTATTCAGAGAACACAAAACAGCAGAGAAATGTCAGTGAAAAGACCTGATTTTTGGTGCTTTCATTCAGCAAGTTTAATCAGGCAAATTCTATAGGTTTCAATGTAAAAAATATTCTTGTTTTTATTAAATATCTATTAAGCCATTTATTATTTAAATTTTCAGCAAAAAGTCTGTTTATTTATTAGGCATTTTTCTGAATTTTTTGGTGAAATTTTTTGTCCCGATTTTTTTAAATAGATTTTTTTTCTGTAGCAGACCTTTTTATTATTATTCATGGGGGGGCGTGGCTGGCTGGGAATGGAGAAGGACGCAGGTTAATGGAGCTCCGACCTGTTCCCCTCCTTCTCGGATCTCCTGTTGACCTATATCGCTGAGAACACTTACCTGGGATCCCTGAATGGCTTGCCATCAGGGGTGAGTCGTCAGGACACATTTCCCCCCCCCCCACCGGACTGGAGACTTGCGGTCACCGGCTGATTTTCTGCGAGACGGTGCTGCCTGGTGGCCATTTTGAGGCCTACTCCGAGGATTCTGTTGGCTCCAAAGGGTGTTTTTCGCACCCCACATTAGCTGAAGGTAGGGAGGATGGAGGGCCCACATCCCCTGGCTCTCGTGGATGTTCGAGTGGTGGAGACGGCTACAGGGTGCACGGATTGGTAGGCGGCTGCTTCACTGATCCCCCCCGCTGGAGGCGGTATTTTCCAGCCTGGAGGATTTGCTTCTGGGGATGGGAGACGACAGCCAGCCACTGACACGAGGCACCTGGCGGCGTATAATGGAGGTCCTGAGGAGTGGCCAAGGGGCGGCTTCCCTGGTCGATGCTGACAGAGGCCCCGGGTGTGGGGCTAACGATTGCGGAGGTGCAGCACTTGACAACCTTTCTGCTGAACGAGGTGAGAGCAGCATACCGGAACCCTATTTCCCCCCAGCTGCCTCATCCATAGCGGAGATGGCGGTACTACAAGGCCACTAAGTGACCGTTGACCTCAGGTAGCAAGACCATCCGGTGGCATCCCGAAAGCTGCTGGAGGAGTGCCTTCCCTTGCTGATCGAGCGGCCTACACAACCAGGAGCTTTCACTCCGCTTGCCGCGGCTGAGCTGCCCACGGCCTTCATTTGTAATGCCAGCGACAGGGGCCATTCTGCGATTCAGCAGATGCTGCAGAAGCGGACTTCACACCACGACGAGGGACCGTCGGGGGCTGCGACATCTGGCCCTCCATGCGGCGCTGTACCTGCAGTACAGGAAAGCTTGTTTCGAGATGCCGGTTGACTTGATGTGAGTTTTTGATTTATTTACTTTTTTTTTTGTTATTATTTTTTATTTTTCTCCTCCCCCTACTTTCTGAGATGCTTTGGCTCACATTCAAGGACATTTTATTTTATTCTTCATAGACTTTTTGCTGTGCATTTTATTTTGCCCTCTCGGCTGACTCATTTTATTACAGATGTGACTGCTATTATTTTTCCTGTCTGTCCCCCCTTCCTTCAAGTGTCTCCCACAAATGTTTTTGTTTCCTTTGGCAACTTCAGGTCGCCTAGGGGGACATGGCCGAAGCCAGGTGCCTGGCTTGCCCCCCGAGGTGCCATTTTACTCCCCTGTGGTCTTTGGCCGCATGGGAACTCGCCAGGGTCGGCACACTATTGTCTTTATAGAAGATATGTTTTGGCCCTGCAAGGTCATTTTCTTTGTATGACTATCTTGCTGACTATTTACAGTTGTGTTCAAAATTATTCAACCCCCAATGCTGTAAAGGGTTTTAGGGAATTTAGTGTACATTTGTAATTGTATTCAGAATGAAATCCTACAAGGACTTTTTAAAGAACCATATGCAACTAAAATGACATCAATTGGTTTTGTAATACTGTAGTAAATGTTTATTTTGTGAATTCTTCATTGACACAATTATTCAACCCCTTAAAGACTACCACTCTGAAGAACAGAGGTTCATTCAAGTTTTTTCAATCAGGTATTGAAAACACCTGTGGATGTCACGGAGCAGCAATAAAGTATAATAAGCACCAATTAGGCAGCTTTAAAATGACTGTGATACTCAGCTCCTTCTAGACATTTACTGGTGTGGTTACAAACATGGTGAAGTCAAGAGAATGGTCCAGGAAGACAAGAGAAGAGGTGATTACTCTTCACAGGAAGGGCAATGGCTATAAGAAGATTGCAAAGATGTTAAACACACCAAGAGAGACCATAGGAAGCATCATTCGCAAATTCAAGGCAAAGGGCACTGTTGAAACGCTACCTGGTCGTGGCAGAAAGAAGATGCTGACTTCGACTGCTGTGCGCTACCTGAAGCGTAGAGTGGAGAAAAGTCCCCGTGTGACTGCTGAGGAACTGAGAAAAGATTTGTCAGATGTGGGTACTGAAGTTTCAGCTCAGACAATACGACGCACACTGCGTAATGAAGGCGTCCATGCCAGAACTCCCAGGCGCACCCCCTTGCTGTCTCCAAAGAATAAGAAGAGTCGACTGCAGTATGCCAAAAGTCATGTGGAAACACAGAAGTTTTGGGATAGTGTTCTGTGGACTGATGAAACAAAATTAGAACTGTTTGGGCCCATGGATCAACGCTATGTTTGGAGGAGGAAGAACAAGGCCTATGAAGAAAAGAACACCTTGCCTACTGTGAAGCATGGCGGGGGGTCAATCATGCTTTAGGGCTGTTTTGCTTCTGCAGGTACAGGGACGCTTCAGCGTGTGCAAGGTACCATGAATTCTCTTCAGTACCAGGAGATATTGGATGACAATGTGATGCAGTCCGTCACAAACCTGAGGCTTGCGAGACGTTGGACCTTTCAACAGGACAATGATCCCAAGCATACCTCCATGTCCACTAGAGCATGGTTGCAGATTAGAGGCTGGAACATTTTGGAGTGGCCATCGCAGTCACCTGACTTAAATCCGATTGAGAACCTCTGGTGGGACTTAAAGAAAGCAGTTGCAGTGCGCAAGCCTAAGAATGTGACTGAACTGGAGGCTTTTGCCCATGACGAATGGGCGAAGATACCCGTAGATCGCTGCAAGACACTTGTGTCAAGCTATGCTTCACGTTTAAAAGCTGTTATAACTGTAAAAGGATGTTGTACTAAGTACTAAGATTGAATGTCACTTGGGGGTTGAATAAAACTGATAATGATGTGAGCACAGAAAAGACATTTGTGGTTATTTCATTATAAATGTTATGTTATATTTGTCTGACCTACACGTGCCTCTTTGATTTAATTGTAAGCAAGATGACTGAATGATCAAAATCAATGTCAAACTGGCCAAAACACACAATTTCAGTGGGGGTTGAATAATTTTGAACACAACTGTACATCTGAGACAACTTGTGGCAGCCCTGCGAGGCCGCGTGTAATCTGATGGCGCTATGACACTGTTTCAAATCTTTAAAATAAAGAATATAAACATAAAAAAGAAAAATATATATATTATTCATAGGACCTTATATGTAATTTTCAGGCATTTTTGTGCAGTAGTTTTTTTGCAAACAGCTTTTCAAAGTCACTGTGTGTGGGGGGTTTTTGTTGTATTTTTTTACACCTTTGTCGGCTTGTCACCTATTTCCGGCGGGAGATCGCGCTCTGTTTTTTCCGAATTGTTAATTTTTGATTGTCATGTGCATTCAGCTTTTTTCTGAGGTTTTTCAGATCACTCTGATTTTTTTTTTTTTAAGTGGTTTTGCAGCAGCTTTGCGTTTGAATCGGCAGTTTTACGGCCGTTTTTCAGATGCGGTGAGCAGTTTTTCCCTGCACTTTGAGGACCCTGCGGTGAATTCAAAATATCGTAGGGTTGGGGGAATTAGATTCCCCGAAGTTCAGGGAATGAAAGAGCACTGAAATTCCACCGGAATTTGAATAAACTCTACAAGTCTTGCAATGGATGTCGCCAGGCATGTGAGAATAGTGGCGTGTGCGTTCCTACTGATATGCTCCTACCTTAGACTCAACTGTCTCCGATGCCAGCAGGAATTAGAATGAGCACAAGCAATTCCACAGGTAACTTTTGTCCCTAGAACACAGCTAACTCTGGATGGTGTCACTGATGCGGAGTGTCACCTGCCTTACAGGCTCAGCTGTGACCAGATCTGCAGGCTCTATCAAGAGCTGCAGAATCATCTCGTCTCCAGGTCTGGCTCACTCATATCTGTGCCAGGGATGACCAAGATGCTCTGCTGTGTGCATTCCTGGCCACTGGAACATTCCAGCATCCCTGTCCGAGCTAGTCAGTGTTAGCCAGGGCAACTTTTCCAAGATGCTCCACCTCTTCCTCATGGCTATGCAGGGCAAGTGCCAACAATACATCAGATATTCTACCACCCTTGAGGGAAGGTGCAATGTTAAACAGGGGTTTTCTGACAATTGAGGGTTTCCCAATGTTCTGGAGGCAATCGATTACAGAGATTGGGAGATTAGATCCTGCTCTGTTGAGACACACAACTCCCGTCACTAGTTTAGTTGTGGAGTCGTCCCTCCACCGCCCCTCCTCTCCCTTACTGTTTTCATTAGTTCCCATTCCTTTCTCCCTCCCCCATCCTCCCCATCCCCCTATTTTTTCTTTTTTTCATATGAGATATTATTGTTCCTTGTACCCCGTACCAGCCGCCATGTGTGATTTTTCTGCACACTTCTTCGGGTTTTTTTCGGTTTTTTTTGTTGTTTTGCTAAACTTTTATATGGTTACGGTTACTCTATATTCAATTCCACGAGCCCTGCAGAGGGCATGGTTACTGGTCTGGAATCTCTTGATATTGTTTATTTTGATACCTTTTGCAGGTATCTGTTCTTATCTGCTTCAATAAACTTGCTTGAAAATAAAAAAATAATAATAATTTATACAGTATGGTTGTATGCACTGATGCTTTTGCATTATATTTTCCAGTAAATATATACAGTATATATATATATATATATATATATAGTGATGCTATAACTCATGTATTTTAACTGTTAATAATGTGTTTATTATATTGTTGTGTTCAATTTTTTCTTTTTTAAAGGTTTGCCGATGCAGATATTGAGTTTTTGATTTGGTGTACAGTATAGATGTATGCATTGATAATTTAAATAGTGATGCACAAAACAGAGGTACAGCGTATGCGCACACCATGTGTATGAGAGTGCTGTTTAAAGCTGTTATTACGATATCGTCCTTCGTACCAGACGTGTCCAGTGCTTTTGTTAGCACACAGGATAAGCCTTGAGGCAAGCAACCAACAACATTTTATCACATAGCACAATGTCTTCACCATGAGCACATCAAGTCTAATCCTTTTTCTCAAGTTTCATATGCATTTATTTCAATTTATATTTAACGTTTATGAGAGTGTATCAGCTCTCGTTTAGTGTTTCACGTAAGTGCTCCTTGGTTTTTGCAGTTTTACTTATACCTCTAATCAAAATTCTTCATCAGCGAGAATGTTATACTGGAGCAGGGCCTGAATATCACAGCTTTCTCATAGGGTGAAGGATCAACATGGACATTGTGAACTCGTTTTCAGCAGCTGAGTAATGTTAATAAAAACAAATATAGACTCAACCAAAGGTTTTTTTTATTCCAACTAAAAGTGCAGGGTGACCCTGAGAAGACCTAGGTGTCCTTACACTCTACCTCCATATATGAAATATTACATTTCCATCAATATTTTTGTTGTATAATGTTCTTCCTGTGTAGCATATTTACAAAATGAAAGTCTTTAGGAAGACTCTGGAATAGGGTGTGGGAGATCTCTATGGTCGGTAGCCATTTTGAAACAAGTTTATTGCTGATGTGTTCCTGTCTCTTTCCTGTCTCTTTCTAGTTGTCTCTTGTACTCATCCTTCGTGCTGTACATAGAACCTCAATTCCGAAAAAGTTGGGACAGTATGGAAAATGCAAAAAAAAAACCAAAATGAGTCAATTGAATTTTTACTTCACTTTGTACTATATTGAAAACACATTATTTGATATTTTACTTTGAGAATTCAATGTATTTTAGAAAATATACACTCATTTCAATTCTGATGACTGCAATAGACGTCACAAAAGTTGGGACGGGGCAATTTAGGAGTAATAGAAATGTGAGAAGTTGAAATAAGAAAGTGATGTGAAACAGGTGAGCCAATCGTGTAATAATAGTATATAAGGAGTCTCCAAAAAAGGCCTAGTCCATCACAAGCAAGGATGGGTCGCATCTCTCCAATCTGCCAACAGATGCATCAGCGAATAATCCAACACTTTGAGATCAACACATTCCCCAAAGACAGATTGGTAGGAATTTGGGCATTTCACCTTCTACAAGGCACAAAATAATAAAAATAGTCACAAAATCCAATGATATCTCAGTGCGTAAAGGGCAAGGCTGAAAGCCACTTCTGAAAGTGAGTGATCTCCGATTCCTCAGACGTCACTGTCTCAAAAAACGTCATGATTCTGTAATGGATACCCTGACATGGGCTCAGGAATACTCAGGAATACTTTGGTAAACTGTTGTCAGCCAACACCATTCACGCTGCAAGTTAAGGCTTTACTATGTAAAGCTGAAGCCATAGATAAACACTGCATTATGATGTGCAAAATTAGGCAACAATGTCCCCGTATCATTGCACAGCTGAAGACGTGCATAATGGATGGATGGGGGAAATCTTTGCTTGCTAAACTTAACTGGTGTCTTCAGTGCCCAGAAGCGTATTACGCGTTATTAAAAGAAATGTTACACAACAGTCGTCTGTCCCAACCTTTGTGAGTGTAACTAAAAGGCTAAATGAAATGTTCTTGCCAGTGGCCCATATATAAATTTGCATAACTGGAAGGAATCTTGGTCCTGTTGGTGATCTCAGAAATCTGTAAAAAAAATATTATCATAAAATAGTGGGGTTTTTTTCAAAAAGCAAACATGTTCTGCTAGAGGACAAAACAACCACATAGTAACCTTGGTAGCCAGATGAAGGTAGCATACTTTTACCCCAGAAAGCCCCTTGCCCGCAAATAGTGATGTTTTAAGATGAACCAGATGCAGCCCAATATGAATTTGTTACAAGAAATTAAATAGTCATCCCTACATGTACATTACACAGAATCCATCCTTTGTTTATTTCATGTGAATGGCAGTATGAAATCGTCACATTCAAAGAGACTCACTTATTAATTGGCATTCAATGTCCTCTTCATCTTGGAGTACTTGAGTCATTCCTCTAATATAAAATGGGGTGCTCTGTATGTCGTGTTAAAGAAAAAAATATACATTCTGAAAGATATTATTGAGCCCATCTCACTCATGGCAGAACCTACATGAGGGTTATTAAGGCTTTAGTGAATACTGGGGACATGGTAACGGAAAGAGCAGGTACCACTGAGTGTGGAACAATCAAATTTAAAAATAAAAATTATTATAGAAAATACTTATAAATTGACTTGTTCCTTACGTCTCCTTTTAAGATCTCCTGCAGTACCAAATTATATGTGAGACCCGGGTTGTGACTTATTTGGACATATCTAATGGGAACAGATAGAATTCTATCTTTACGGCATTGTTCATTGTTTAGGAGCACAAAACCTCCCCTCTATTATCCGCTTCTTTCAGAATGATATGTTCCTTGTTTGTAGCAACTGCAGTGCTCATATGCGATGTTCTGCTTGCTAAATTATTCGTTTGTTTCTAATGTACTTTCCAAGTGGACGGTCACACTGTTTTCTTCAAGTGGTTTAAAGCAACTTAATAGCCAAGTGGAACGTATGTTCTGAAAGAATTAGTACCGTTTACTCATGTGTGGAATGCAGGAACCAGTAAGCCAATAGTAGGTATGCACTCTGGAATGCAAGATCGGAAGACGTCATTGGTAAACAAGCATGCACAGTTTCTCTTGTAGGTTTCCAAATCTTAGAGTGGAAAGACATCATGCACATGGAAGGTATTGGCTCCAAATTGTTTACCGATTATGGTTGAGGAGATAATTGGTGGACCTTTTGGGTTCTTCAGGGAACTATTTATAGGCAGTTTTGTTTATTCATGCATTTCTGACTGACGTGTTTTACTCACTAGCATTTGAGCTTGTGTCCTCTTCTACACAAAGTAGTAACTCCCTGGCCGTAACAAAATGTGTGGGAAAGACATATACCAACTTTATTTTTAATATCTTAGAGAGGCGGCACATGAGCATACTGTACTGCCTTTTTTACGGACGCACTTTTTGATGGAAGATAGTGTGAGTACTGCATAAAGTGCGTCCGTAACGTCTGATGTCTCCACGCCCTAGCATAATACATGGCAGCATTGTTTCTGCGTCCATTTAGTTTTTTCACGTCGATATTATTTTTGCGTCCGTTGATATATGTGTTGCCCGTCCGTGAACAAGTGCACAGGTGCTTTGTGTGGTGTGTTTAATTGGCTCCTTAATAAAGCTTTGACAGACAGCAAACAGTGCGGTCAGACAGACGCAAAATGTTTGCTCGTGCGCCGCCAGCCTTAGATTTGTTTTATCATTTTATTTCTTGGCTGTAAATCTTTCGCTACAGATCCTACTAGTGCAGTTTTCTGGTGAAGAAAGGTCTCACAGAAGGAATCACAGGCATTTAGACACCATTCTATTCCACAGCTTGTGTTTGCTTTTCAAAGTTTATAGCTTTTTGTAAGCGGTTATCGAGGGACGAAAACATTTTTTGTCCCCTTACAGTCTGCAGTATTGTTATTTTTTTTTTTCTTTTTACAGGTTACATTTTTTATTTTTTCCTATTTCACTGGGTTGTTTATATAAATATACTTGGTGGAAACATTGTTTTTGTCATCATACTCAGAGTAAACAAAGAATTCTATATTTGAAAATTTGTAAAATGACTGATCATTTCTATCGTGTTTCTGGGATATACAAAGGTCAGCTAGCAAGTGCTCCACATAAATATTCAGAAAAGTTCCCAAATGTTGAAACAATACTGACATTTGATGACAGATGTTTAGGAAAATTGAACCATGCAACTTTTAGTTTACATATACAGAGCAATGAATCTCTGTCAATATTTAAACTCCAGCTACTTTACATGGGACCTAAATCCAAAGATGATATTCAATCAAATGTTTTCCCTAACACAAAAACATTCAGTTCTTTAAATGTTTTCTTTAATGTGTTTGCAAAGACTTGTACTATATTTGTAGGGGAATCACTGCTCCCTTTGTAGTGGTCTTTTACCCTTGACTAATCGGTTTGGAATATCATTTTTCAAAGACATTTAGAATTCTTTTACTGTTTATGATATGTTTCAGGGGAGAATATTTCTTTCTGTGTAATTCAACTCCTTTAAAAGTATAAGATAACAATAAACTACATCCAAAACTACTGCATAAAATGGCATTGGTGCTGGCAAACACACGTATGTTGAATTACATCTTTTTTAAAATGTGTAAATTAAACTACAAAATTTAACGTCATCAAATATCATCACCAGGCTTACTTACATGATGCTTGATAACGTGATACTCAGATACTTCTGACGGTATTTGCCCAATAATTTTTTTAATCTGTGTTTTAGTTTAGGCGTAAATCAGTGGTGTAGCGAGGGGGCGGGAGGGGACTTGCCCCCCAGGCATCTGTCTGGGGGGTGCCGCAAGCAGGGGTGGACTGGGGGCCCCATAATAAAAATGTTCTTTATAAGCGGAGGCTCCAGCAGCACACAGCACCAGGAGCTTCTGCTGCAGGGAGAAGCCACACACTCCCCATGATGCTCTGCATGGGTCAGCTGGGGGGAAATTCCAAGCAGAGGTCTGTGAGTCTCCGGACGTGGCAGCTTTTAAACAGAGTGCGGGAACAGAGCCTGACAGCTCTGTG
This sequence comes from Leptobrachium leishanense, assembly GCA_009667805.1. Lineage (NCBI taxonomy): Eukaryota > Metazoa > Chordata > Amphibia > Anura > Megophryidae > Leptobrachium > Leptobrachium leishanense. The sequence goes on along the minus strand of CM019063.1, from coordinate 421,176,768 downwards.
TGTAGCATGCTGCTGCCAGGGAGGAGAGCCAGGAGCTACAGAGGGAGATCCCATCAGACCAAGAAGGAGGTGTGATCCCCCTATAAGTGTCCCCCTCAGTCTCTCTCCCTCCCCTGCAAACTACTTCCTCTCCTCTGCTGCAGCTGACAGAAGATAAGGACCCCCCCCCTCTCCTGTTCACACACAGCAAAGGTCTGTGCAAGGAGCTGTAATATGTGAGGGTGAAGTGTCTCCTGTACAGGGCCTTTGCCCCCACTAGGCAAGCTAGGCAACTGCCTTGGGGTGCAGCCGGCCCCAACCTGGGTTCCATCATCGTACCCATTCCTCATTGTGCAGCTCATGTAACCAGCAGTGGTGGCTTGCAAAGCCAACATTGTCAGCTAGCAGACTCCCGATTGCGGCGCAGAAGGTGGGCATCTTATGGGGACGCACAGGTGCCACCAGATGAAGCACGGACGCCATCAGATGCAGATTAAAGAAAGGCACAGTTTTAAAAGTTGCCTTTCTCAAGGTGATACACGACTACAGCAAGGCATCAATTTATATGCCTTTCTCAAGGTGATACACGACTACAACAACACATCAATTTATATAAACCACTGGGACTAATGGTTTGGCTATCTAGTGAAATTCCTCTTGTCTTCCTCAACCCCAATCCCTGTAGACTGTAAGCTCTTATGAGCAGGGCCCTCTACACCTCTTGTTTCCATCTTATGTCCGTTTATATGAATTTCATTCCCTTTGGTTATTGTAAAGCGCTGCGGAAACTGTTGGCGCTATATAAATGATGACAATAATAATAATAAATAATAATAAAAAAACATCAGAAAGATATTATCAGTCCTGTTGCACACTTGCACGTGGAACGCCGAACTACCAGGAAGTGTAGTGTTCAATGTCGACCGGCAAGCGGTTGGATGACGTCAGATGCCTGCGATGGCCAACCTGACTTAAATAATATATTTCAAAGTAATGTCATGAAAACAAAGTAATACACTACAATTAGGGGTCCAGGCACTCTGATTGTGATGCTCCATTAAAGCCTAAAGAATTTACAAAGAGCAATGTTTCCACTGTACCCAGACTTTGTCAAACTCAAGTGTTTGACAAAGGCTGGGAACACCCACAATGTTGCTATTTGTGATGCTCCATTAAAGTCTAAGACAACCACAACCAAAGTGCCTGGACTCCTATTTGTTATCTAGGTTTTTAGGTTAGGCTCCCCTGGATTCGGGCTGCACCTATGTATTGACTGTACTGCGGCTTACTTTTTCACTTTTTAGAACACTTTATTCTAAATTTTTTAAAAGACGTTTTTATTATTTTTTAAAGGACTTATTTTTATTATTTAGACATATTTGTATTATATTGTTTTAAGCTCCTGTTAGGAGAATTCAAGACTTCATTATTTAAAAAAAAAAATTGTTTTACTTTGGTAGATTTTGCTAAGGCAATTTTGGTGCAGTTCGGCACTTTTTTGTCGCAGTGCAATAACTGCTTCAGCAACTCCATTTTCAGCAGAGTACAATGAACATTCAATAAATAGTGAATTCACCAAAATGCATCAGAATAAATGCTTTGTGAATAGACCCCTATGATAATATATATATACAGGGTTTTTTCAGCCGGTACTAAGTACCAGCACCTCCCAGCATTTTTTTTAAATATATGTTTCCCCTGGCCTTCCAGTGTGTGTGGCGGCACGTGGCTGCCGTTGGTCAGGCCAGGGGTGGAGAGAGCCGAGACTAGGAGGCACTCACTCCCTCCCTGTGTGACTGGCAGAGGGGGAGACATTGGGACAGCTACCGAGGGAGGCATGCGACTGGCTGCCAGGACCCTTTACCACTGGCGACAGCCTCTGCATCCATGGTGGTCCGGGTGGTTGTTGGGTACTGCAACTGCGATCTGTGCTTAGTGCATAGAAAGGAGAACACAGCCCACATGAACTAGATATGAGTGCCATTGGCAATCGCTGATGACCTGTCAGTGTCAATTGACCGCAGGCGCTCACTGACTGTGTCAGAGAAGGCCGGTGGTCAGGTAACAGGTCAGACTCATCAGCGATCACCGGCGGCTCTCGTATCCAGTCAGTGTGGGACGTGCTTTGAGTTCTGCACGCTAAGCACAGATCACAGTTGCAGCATGACCCCAACCACTTGGACCACCAGGGATGCAGAGGCTGCCACCTGTGAGTTTTATCGCAGTGGATTCTGTAATACGCTCATACACACAGCACATTACTTTGAGTTTTATTGCTCTGGAGCTCTGGGATATGCTGATACACAGAGCATATTACTGTGACTATTATTGCTACATACCCCCAGGGTGTAGGGGATATATGGTTATGTATGTGAACATATGGCTGTGTGTAAATGCATGTATTTATCTTTAAACAGGCTGCTGTGATTAAATGTCTGTGCCTGTGTCCTTGCCCTGCATCCAAAAGAATGGTATTACTCCTAGAATCTCCACATTATCTGCTGCCTCCACTCCACAATGTAAGAATGTTAAGGGGCGTCTTGGTAGCATCAAGAGGTACACCCCTGGGTGCACTTAATATGAAAGAGGTAAATTATGATTGAACAGGCAAATAACTGGAAATCTACTTTTAAAAGTGTTCCAAACTTGTAAAATTGCCTCTGTCCTTAAAGGGATAATAAAGGAGTATTTATTAGGACACGAAAAATAGTCACTCACAGTTTTTCCCTGGGCGTGAGAGTACCCTCACCTATTTTTCCAGAAAAAAGCACAGTAAAACCTTGGATTGCAAGTAACTTGGTCCGCAAATGTTTTGCAAGACGAGCAACAATTTTTTATAAATTTTCACTTGATAATTGAGCGAGGTCTTGCAATACGAGCAGTACATACGCTTTGTCTGCCGAGCGTCATGTCACGTTGGAAGGTTTCAACACTTTCAAAAGCATCAAGGGACGTAGAGACTCCCCGCACACAGCTTTTTTCCTCTTTTCTCTACGTCAGTCATAACTAACTGATACTTTTTTCTCTTTTTCTCAATGTCAGTTATAACTGACTGATACTATACAGGTTTTTTTTTTTCCTCTTTCTCAACGTCAGTCATATCTAACTGATACAATGTTAACCACAATCTCATCCGTTAGGCTGCGGGCACGTGAGCGTTTTTCAGAGCGGAAAGAGCGTCAGTGAGAGTGTACGTTCCTTCCACTCGGATGCCTGTGTGGTCACCTTGCTGAGTGCAGTTAGTGAACCTAGTGCTACAAAACAAGATCCTCCTATGGAGGATCACGCTTTGTAGCCTTGTCTGTGTACATCGTAGATTTTTGACGGGGAGGCTGAAATCACGTCCGGTGGTAGCGTGCAATACGTACGCACGCTACCCTGTGTGGTCCTCCCCATCCAGCCTGTCAAAAGCTGCGACAGACACAGGGAAGTGTGGTCACACAGATGGACACACTCAGTGATAAATGTAATACATAATAACCCTCCTCCTCTCTCTCCCTCCCTCCCACCAGCCACAATTCTTCTTAAAGGTAAAGTGCGGGTTATTTTTTTATTTTTACTTTATACTGAACAGTATTTTATATTACTGTAATCATTTTCATATGAATAAATGGTTGTTGAACAAATGGATAAGCCACAGGATCCACAGCAATAAAACTCTCATTGTAAAGGCAGTGAGTATTAGCATACAAAAGATTCACAGCAATAAAACTCTAACGTTAAAGGCAGTGATGATGAATGTACACAGGATCCACAACAATAAAACTCACATGGTAAAGACAGTGAGTATAAGGGTACGAAGGATCCACAGCAATAAATCGCTCATTGTACTGGCAGTGAATATGAGCGTACACAGGATCCACAACAATATAACTCTCATGGTAAAGGCTGTGAGTATTAGTGTACATAGCATCCACAGCAATGAATCTCTCATGGGAAAGGCAGTGATTATTAATGTACACAGGATCCACAGCAATAAAACTCTTATGGTAAAGGCAGTGAGTATGAACTACACAGCAATTTTTATTATTATTGTAAATATTTATCATCGTCCGTCTGTCAACATGGTTGGGGCACTGGTTCAGCTGGCAGTGACACTGATGTGGCTGAGTCTGCTCTGACTGGGCCTGGTCTTGCTGACACTGTTGTGCTGCCCCCTCCCATTGTTGCTTGCACGTGTTGCATGTACCCAGTAATACCGGCAGTCGCATGTGGTGACTCGGACAGGCGGCGCCGCACCGCATGTTGGAGTCAGTAGTCACGTCACGTGACGCGATGTCACATGGGCTGCTGCACTTCTGCTCTGAAGACATTGAAATCTGTGATCTGTGTCTTCAGAACAGAAAACCAACTGTGGCGGCCAGTCTGCCCTCCTTCTCCCAGCCAGGATCTCAGGCATTCCGGATCCGATCCCTTGCAAATCGTGATGACCGCCCGCCTGCACTGCGGTCATCGTGGTTTGTGTTCTGTCGGGCCAACTACCACTAGGCAAGGCCCAGGTTAGGTTGGCCCCAGTGCCTCACGCGCCTCGCCCTCCCTACCGCCGGCCCTGTGTGACCATCCAGAGTATGCGGGCGGCCAGCTGGCCAAAGGTGACCTGCAGGCGGCTGGCCAGCTTACACAAGTCCCAGGCAGCCGGCCCACTGGGCCACCGGCCCACCAGGAACCTCCCGGTAGTCCCCATGGCCAGTACATGCCTGCTGATGGAGAAGTCACTGATGTACATACACAAAATGGACAAATAATACACAAAAATAGACGCACAGAGGCAACAACATACACAGACAAACACAGGTACAGACAAAACAGATCCCCCTGTGGTTGTGATTTTATTTTTTATATTTTGAATTCTTTATTTTCAATTGCAGCTCAATACAACAATCCTACATATCAGTCTAACAAAGTGCCATAGATGTCTTGCAATGATGATAATGGTGACAATACATAGTTTTTAATTGGTAAACTTTCCCACCTAAATAATGCATAGACTAAGGCTGGCCGTCCACTGGGTCCGTAATCGGCCAACCGACTTGTACTTCCCACTACGGACAACTTGTTTGCAAACACCGGGTCATCCACTGGAAGTGAATATGGACGACCCAGATAGACTGACGGGAAGGCCAACGAACTCTGCCAAACTGAAAGAAAAAAAATACAGCCGAATGCTGCCGAAGACATGAAGGGAACTTTGGTGCTGGTGCTGAAAGGGCTTATTAAAGCCCTTTCAGCACCTGGAACAGCACCAGAGTTCCCTTCATGTCTTCGGCAGCGTTCGGCGGTGTTTGTTTTTGGGTTTTTTTTCAGTTTGGTGGCAAAGAAAAAACAAAAGGGCTGTTAATAAAATTGAGAATCAAAAATTTTGCCTAAAAAAATACAAAAAAAATCAATGAATAAAAAGGCTTTTTGCTGCAAACGAACAGAAAAAGTGGTTGAATAAAACAAATACTATCGAAAATATTACTTGACATTAGGGCTGCAACGAACGATTATTTTCATAATCGATTAGTTGGCCGATTATTTTTACGATTAATCGATTCATCAGATAAAAGAAAAACATATGCAAATTGCATACTTTTCTCACACAAGGTACATGAGCACCTGGTCAGTGATGGATTGATGCTGTGTGCGCAGTTTAAGCCCATGTCTGCTTTCTCCCCAAACGAACACTGCTACAAACGCTTAGATAGACATGATGATGTCAGCACAAAATCAGGGTGAGAAGGGGGGCACTCCACGCAGCCTGACCACTTCAGCTTATTAGAGTGTCCCTTTACTATAATTTCATGAACAAACTGAGCTGGAGGAGGGTCCGGAGGTGGAAGGGAGTGAGTTTGGGCAAGGGACTTGACCCAAATGTGAGAGGGAGTGGGTTTGGACAAAAGACCGGACCGGAGTGTGGGAGGGAGTTTGTGGAAAAGATTCGATAGGGCGAGAATGGCAACTCCAGACCAAAGAGGGGATGACAGACAGGTTGAGGTGGTGGCACAGGACAAAGCAGAATCTGAGGTTATAACGCTTAACTCAGTCTGACTCTAAACAGTGAGTGCTGTACACAAATCGATTAACCAACAGCCGATTAATCTATAATGAGAATAGTTGACAACTATTCTCATCATGGATTAGTTATCGATTAATCGATTAGTTGTTTCAGCCCTACTTTACATTGAATCCTTTGGGATTCATCTGTTGAACTGAAACATTTCTCTATGGGACAATTTCCCTGCTGCCTCTTTAACTATAAAATTCATGTTTTCATCATGTAAATTGTACCAGATCGTCCCGATTTCGTCTGACATACCCATTGAAATGGGAAAGGTCGCTAGTCTGTTGTAGTCACACAAAGTCGTCTGAAGTCATCCAATGGAAGTCAGAGGCAGTGGATGAGGGCTGAATCTCCTCCATGTTTGTGGAATTGGTCGGACGATGGCAGCCGACTACGGACAATCGCATGATCCCACAAATACGGACCCAGAGGATAGCCAGCTTAAGGGAATGGAGATAGAGGTAAGGGATGAAGGATTCGTAAATAACCATAAACCCCAGACAATGGAAAAAGTAAAGGTATTTCTTAATGAGTGCAGATTGCTTGTTCATTAGGTGGTTTTGATTTTTTATTTAGAGTTCACCCTCTCCCTATTTTCTTATTACCTGTCTCTGTTCTTCTTGACCTGGGTAAAGGTCCTTTTTTTTTGAGAAAGGATTTTACCAGGAAGGATACATTGAGATTTCTCTTGTTTTCAAGTACAGTCAGGTCCAGAAATATTGGGACATCGACACAATTCTAACATCTTTGGCTCTATACACCACCACAATGGAGTTGGAATGAAACAAACACAATGTGCTTTAACTGCAGACTGTCAGCTTTAATTTGAGGGTATGTACATCCAACTCAGGTGAACGGTGTAGGACTTACAGCAGTTTGCAGATGTGCCTCCCACTTGTTAAGGGATCAAAAGTAATGGGACAGAATAATAAACATAAATCAAACTTTCCCTTCTTAATACTTGGTTGCAAATCCTTTGCAGTCAATCACAGCCTGAAGTCTGGAACGCATAGACATCACCAGACGCTGGGTTTCAACCCTGGTGATGCTCTGCCAGGTCTCTACTGCAACTGTCTCCAGTTCCTGCTTGTTCTTGGGGCATTTTCCCTTCAGTTTTGTCTTCAGCAAGTGAAATGCATGCTCAATGGGATTCAGGTCAGGTGATTGACTTGGCCATTGCACAACATTCCACTTCTGTCCCTTCAAAAACTCTTTGGTTGCATTTGCAGTATGCTTTGGGTCACTGTCCATCTGCACTATGAAGCGCCGTCCAATGAGTTCTGCAGCATTTGGCTGAATGTGAGCAGATAATATTGCCCGAAACACTTCCGAATTCATCCTGCTGCTCTTGTCAGCAGTCACATCATCAATAAATACAAGAGAACCAGTTCCATTGGCAGCCATACATGCCCACGCCATGACACTACCACCACCATGCTTAACTGATGAGGTGGTATGCTTAGGATCATGAGCAGTTCCTTTCCTTCTCCATACTCTTCTCTTCCCATCACTCGTACAAGTTGATCTTGGTCTCAGCTGTCCATAGGATCTTGTTCCAGAACTGTGAAGGCTTTGTTAGGTGTTGTTTGGCAAACTCTAATCTGGCCTTCCTGTTTTTGAGGCTCACCAATGGTTTACATCTTGTGGTAAACCCTCTGTATTCACTCTGGTGAAGTCTTCTCTTGATTGTTGACTTTGACACACATACACCTACCTCCTGGAGAGTGTTCTTGATCTGGCCAACTGTTGTGAAGGGTGTTTTCTTCACCAGGGAAAGAATTATTCAGTCATCCACCACAGTTGTTTTCTGTGGTCTCCCGGGTCTTTTGGTGTTGCTGAGCTCACCGGTGCGTTCCTTCTTTTTGAGAATGTTCCAAACAGTTGTTTTGGCCACGCCTAATGTTCTTGCTATCTCTCTGATGGGTTTGTTTTGTTTCTTCAGCCTAATGATGGCTTGTTTCACTGATAGTGACAGCTCTTTGGATCTCATCTTGAGCGTTGACAGCAACAGATTCCAAATGCAAATAGCACACTTGAAATGAACTCTGGGCCTTTTATCTGCACATTGTAATTGGGGTAATGAGGGAATATCACACACCTGGCCATGGAACAGCTGAGAAGCCAATTGTCCCATTACTTTTGATCCCTTAACAAGTGGGAGGCACATCTACAAACTGCTGTAAGTCCTACACCGTTCACCTGAGTTGGATGTACATACCCTCAAATTAAAGCCGACAGTCTGCAGTTAAAGCACATTGTGTTTGTTTCATTCCAACTCCATTGCGGTGGTGTATAGAGCCAAAGATGTTAGAATTGTGTCGATGTCCGAATATTTATGGACCTGACTGTATGTCCTGGGTGGCGAGTATGTACCGTTAGGTGTCTTGCCCAAGGACACTTACTGGAGAGGTGCTCTTGCCGGGATCGAACCTGTGTCTCCGCAGTCTGTCTCTCTCCACAGTTATAGAGCAGTGATGTTACCTCAACTCCACCCACTTTTCCTGTGGGTCCTGTGAGAAGTTTTCCTTCTGCAACTCCATTGGTGGCAGAGCCCCAGCTGCTACAAAAGACTTTCTAGAAGAAGCAGCGGACAGCATTAACACAGTTAATCCTGTATGCTAGTAACCCAGGTGGCAATCGCTCCCTTGTTGCAGCCCACCACCACTGTATACATTTGTATTCCTTCTATAATCATTTTTATTTTTAGCAGCATTTATTCCTTCTTTCAAATGCTAGAGCATATCAAACCCCTGGTCCTATAATTACACCATGTTTACCCATAGTCACAGTGAATGTTAGATCCACAAAGTATATGGAGCATGATATTCGATGACTCTACAAAAACAACATATGATAAGTGATATGTGTAATCACGTTGCTTTTTGAAAAGACGGTTGACTTGGAAATGTCAGGGACATATAAACAGTTCACAAAACTCTTCAGCTATCTCTGAATCACTTGAGTGCTGCATCGTAATGGCTTATCAAAGGTGATCTTTATATCTACAGACTGTCCTGGAGAAAGATACCTTGGAAATGTACACAGCTACTGAGTTTTTAGGTGATAATACTGTGGTAGGGCCGCTCAGAGAAGCACAGGATTTGGAGGTGTACCTCTTTTATTGAACGCCACAAAACAAAGTCTCTTTAAACACTCGGTACACTTGTATTACCAAAAAAAAATTAAACACAAACAAATTGGCCTACTCCTTCCTTTAGGAGTCTAACTAAACAAATTTGTCCCCTCACTACGGGATACTGGGGCAGCTATTCTGTCCCCAGTATAAACAAAAAACTCTGTCCCTTTTTACATACGTGCCAGCAAGCCCTTCCTGCAGTTCTGTGCATTCCACACCTCAGTCTTTCAAATCTGCAATCTTTTTTCTGCCTTCCTCTGTGCTGGGAACTGCTATATTGGCTTGTTAAGGAGTTGCAGCTGTGGCTGCTGCCAGGGAAGGTGTAACCCCTTACTGACCAGGAAATACACAGATTCCCATACTCTGTCACATATCCCCCTCCCCAGCGTAACACAGGTATGTGAAGTGGCCACCTCAGCCAGTCTATGACCTCGAGACAGAGCGTCGGCATTGCCATGAAGGAGACCTGCCCTATGTCGCACCACAAAGCTGAATGGCTGCAAGGACAGAAACCACCTAGTGATCCTAGAGTTCTTCTCCCTATTGGTATGCATCCACTTCAACGGGGCATGGTCAGTGATAAGGGTGAAGCGCCTGTCCAATAAGTAATAGCGGAGCATTTCCAAGGCCCATTTAATCGCTAAGCACTCTTTTTCTACCGTAGCATAGCATTGTTCCCAAGGCAGCAGTTTCCGACTCAGATACAAAACTGGATGTTCCTCTTCGCCAACATATTGAGACAAAACTGCACCCAGACCAACCTCAGAGGCATCTGTCTGAAGGAAGAATCTTGGGTAAAGTCCGGTGCCACGAGAACAGGTTGAATACAAAGGACTGCACGCAGGTCAGCAAAGGCCTCCTCAGCCTTGCTGTCCCATCTTACAGTGTCAGGACTCCTCGCTTTTGTAAGATTTGTGAGCGGAGCAGCCCTTGTGACAAAATGAGGAATGAACCTCCGGTAGTAGCCTACAATACCCAAAAAGGCTCGGACCTGTTTCTTTCTCAGTGGTCTGGGCCAGCTTTGTATGGCTTCTATCTTAACTGTTTGGGGCCTCACTATTCCCCTGCCGATCACACAGCCCAAGTATTTGGCCTCAGCCAAACCTATAGTACTTTTAGCTGGGTTGGCAGTCAGGCCGGCTCCTCTAAAGGTATTCAATACTACTTGTACCTTCCCTAGATGGGTCTCCCAATCGGGACTATGGATAACACGTCATCCAGATAAGCTGCCGCATACTCTGTATGAGGTCTCAACAACTTATCCATCAATCTTTGAAACATGGCTGCAGCACCATGCAGACCAAAAGGCATTATTCTATACTGAAATAGTCCATCAGGAGTGGAGAATGCGGTTTTCTCCCTGGCCCGCTTAGTTAATGGTATCTGCCAGTAACCCTTCGTCAGGTCTAAAACCGTGAAAAATCTGGCCTTTGCTAGTCACTCCACCAACTCATCAACGTGGGGCATGGGATAGGCATCAAACTTAGAGACCTCATTCAATTTCCTGAAGTCATTGCAAAACCTAATTGATTCATCACTAGAACGATCGGACTGGACCAGTTACTTTGGGACTCCTCTATTACTTCGAGGTCAAGCATTTTCTTGATTTCGGCTCTTATGGATTCCCTTTTTGCCTGAGGGATTCTATAAGACTTAACCCTTATGGTAACCCCTGGTTCCATCACAATATCATGGGCAATGTCTTGGGTTCTGCCTGGCAGCGATGAAAAGACATCCTCGTTCCTCTCCACCAGGCTTCTAGCCTCCTCTGCCTGCTCTGGTGTTAGATCAGAAGATATCATAACTGGTTGTTCCGGGGGCTGCCAACTAACCATTGGGTCACCCACAGTGACCACACATGCTTCTCTATCCCTCCAACGCTTAAGGAGGTTTATGTGCAGTATTGCCTCTTTCTTACGACGGTAAGGCTGATTAACCCTATAATTTACCGGACTTACTTTATCGAGAATTTCATAGGGTCCCTGCCACTGAGCTAGTAGCTTACTCTCAGTCGTGGGAACCAGCACCATTACTCTGTCTCCCTTGTTGAACGCTCTTGCTACTGCCTTTTGTCATAGTGAAGTTTCTGGGCATCCTGGGCTTGTTTCATGTGCTCGTAAACAAGAGGAGCAATCCGAGCCATGCGCTCCTCATTTGTTCCATATGTTGAACTAAATTCGTGCCTTGGGCTACCTGCTCTTCCCATGTTTCCCTCAATATATCTGATATACCCCTGGGGTGTTGACCATACAGAATCTCAAATGGGGAGAAGCAAGTGGAGTTTTGTGGAACCTCTCTTACAGCAAACAATAAGTAGGGAAGCAGCAGGTCCCAATCTCTCCCATCACTACTAACCACTTTTCTTAACATCCCCTTCAGGGTACGATTGAACCGTTCTACCAACCCATCTGTCTGGGGGTGGTATACTGATGTTATCAAAGCATGTATGTTAAACAGTTGACATAACTCCTTCATAATATGGGAAATAAAAGTTGTATGCCAACCCGTGAGAAAACCTGAACCAACTCCTTTGCTATATTTTTAGCATTAGCCTTGCGCAGTGGAATGGCCTCCGGATATCTGCTGGCATAATCGACAATCACCAGGATATACTGGTGACCCCTGGCCGATTTCTCTAGGGGACCCACTAGATCCATTCCTATTCTTTCAAAGGGTACTTCGATTATCGGGAGAGGTATGAGCGGGGGCCTTAGCTTGCGTCTAACTGATGACAATTGGCACTCTGGGCAAGAAGCACAATACCTCTTAATTTCCTCATATACCCCTGGCCAGAAGAACCGTCTGAGAACCCTTTCTTGCGTTTTCTCCACCCCCAAGTGTCCACCCAGTAAATGAGCGTGGGAGAAGTCAAGCTCCTTCCGAGTATAGGAGGACGGCACCACCAGTTGCTCAACCTCCTGACCTTCGTCTGAGGTTAGCCTGTAAAGGAGATCATTTTTTAGGATGAAACATGGATACGTGTCCCTCATACAACCCTCCACGGGTACACCATTTACCTCTACCACTCTACTTCTGGCATTCTGTAACAATGGATCATTCGCCTGATCTCACCCAAAGTTACCAGTGGACATATCAATTGTTTCTGGGTTTTCCATCTCAACCTCATAATCCGGTTCTGTAGCAGGTTCTGTTTGTTCGACCTCTACCTCATCTTCACCACATAGTTTTGCCACACCTTTAGTAGCCCGCTTCCCCTGCTCATTCAACAATGCTTCATTCATGGCTCTGTTAAGCCTCAATTTGCTTTCCCTGCACTCTCTCTTGGTTTTTCTTCTTTTTGGGTTACCAACATACAAATTAGGGTGAGCAGAGGGAAAAAGTTAATTTAAACCACAAACTTGTCGTTCATCCCTAAGTGCCCCTTGTTCGGTTCCCACCAGGGGTTGCAAGAGGGTGTGGAACTCCGGGAAATTCCTTCCTATGACTAGGGGATAGGGTAGTCGAGGAATCACTACCGCTGATATCCTTACCAGTTTTCCCTGTACAAAAACCTCTATATTGCTTGTAGGATACCGTACAGTACATCCATGAATACAAAGTACCCCATTGTTTTATGGTGTTGTACCTGTGGAGGCTTGACTAGGCCGCCTGCTACCAGAGTTAAGGCACTACCAGAGTCAACAAGGCCTCCTGTCTCATGACCATTTAACTTTACAGTCACTCTAAAGGTATGTGCACCCTCTACCAGGCCTGCTAGACATATCAGTCCACAAAAGTTTAAGGGGTTCTCCCCAAGCCACATTGCATCGGCTCTGGGAGGTTAGGGCACCTTGTCCTGACATGTCCTCTTCCGCCGCATTCAAAGCATATTATAGAGTTTCTTCTCGATAGAGACTGTTTCGCGCAGACGTATTCCCGTTCCAGAATTGGGTTCAAGTCCACCTTTCCGGGGTCTTGGTCTCTGGGGCAAATTAAACGAATTAGTAGGAGATCTCTCCAAGTCCTTTGCAGACAGGTATCTTTCTACTTGTGCAACCATGCTGTCATAGGTTCTGGGGTCTCCTTGACTGACCCATTCACAGAGGCTCTGGGGAAGCTCTCTCAGGTATCGGTCTAGCACCAGGGTTTCCACGATCTGAGCAGGTGTTTGACTCTCCGGTTTGAACCACTTCCGGGCTAGATTAATTAAATCAAACATCTGTGATCGGGGTGCCTTATCTCCCTTAAACTGCCACTTGTAGAAGCATTGGGCTCTTGCATTGGTTGTCACACCCATCCGGGCCAGGATCTCTGCTCTTAGTTGGGGGGTAACTTGCAGCGGCCTCTTCGTCCAGATCATAATAGGCCTTTTGTGCTTCACCAAGGAGAAAAGGGGCAATAATTCCGGCCACACTGACCCATGGGCAGGCTTCACGTGTAGCTGTTCGCTCAAACGCAAGAAGGTAGGATTCCAGGTCATCCTCTGGGGTCATCTTCTGTAGACAGCTGCTTGCCCGTATCCTGCTTACACCCTCTGCTGGTGCAGTCACCCCCAGGGTACTGACGCGGTCCAAGAGCTCTTTGAACATGGCACGGTCCAGTAGCCTACAATACCCAAAAAGGCTCGGACCTGTTTCTTTCTCAGTGGTCTGGGCCAGCTTTGTATGGCTTCTATCTTAACTGTTTGGGGCCTCACTATTCCCCTGCCGATCACACAGCCCAAGTATTTGGCCTCAGCCAAACCTATAGTACTTTTAGCTGGGTTGGCAGTCAGGCCAGCTCCTCTAAAGGTATTCAATACTACTTGTACCTTCCCTAGATGGGTCTCCCAATCGGGACTATGGATAACACGTCATCCAGATAAGCTGCCGCATACTCTGTATGAGTCTCAACAACTTATCCATCAATCTTTGAAACATGGCTGCAGCACCATGCAGACCAAAAGGCATTATTCTATACTGAAATAGTCCATCAGGAGTGGAGAATGCGGTTTTCTCCTGGCCCGCTTAGTTAATGGTATCTGCCAGTAACCCTTCGTCAGGTCTAAAACCGTGAAAAATCTGGCCTTTGCTAGTCACTCCACCAACTCATCAACGTGGGGCATGGGATAGGCATCAAACTTAGAGACCTCATTCAATTTCCTGAAGTCATTGCAAAACCTAATTGATTCATCACTAGAACGATCGGACTGGACCAGTTACTTAGGGACTCCTCTATTACTTCGAGGTCAAGCATTTTCTTGATTTCGGCTCTTATGGATTCCCTTTTTGCCTGAGGGATTCTATAAGACTTAACCCTTATGGTAACCTCTGGTTCCATCACAATATCATGGGCAATGTCTTGGGTTCTGCCTGCAGCGATGAAAAGACATCCTCGTTCCTCTCCACCTGGCTTCTAGCCTCCTCTGCCTGCTCTGGTGTTAGATCAGAAGATATCATAACTGGTTGTTCCGGGGGCTGCCAACTAACCATTGGGTCACCCCAGTGACCACACATGCTTCTCTATCCCTCCAACGCTTAAGGAGGTTTATGTGCAGTATTGCCTCTTTCTTACGACGGTAAGGCTGATTAACCCTATAATTTACCGGACTTACTTTATCGAGAATTTCATAGGGTCCCTGCCACTGAGCTAGTAGCTTACTCTCAGTCGTGGGAACCAGCACCATTACTCTGTCTCCCTTGTTGAACGCTCTTGCTACTGCCTTTTGTCATAGTGAAGTTTCTGGGCATCCTGGGCTTGTTTCATGTGCTCGTAAACAAGAGGAGCAATCCGAGCCATGCGCTCCTCATTTGTTCCATATGTTGAACTAAATTCGTGCCTTGGGCTACCTGCTCTTCCCATGTTTCCCTCATATATCTGATATACCCCTGGGGTGTTGACCATACAGAATCTCAAATGGGGAGAAGCAAGTGGAGTTTTGTGGAACCTCTCTTACAGCAAACAATAAGTAGGGAAGCAGCAGGTCCCAATCTCTCCCATCACTACTAACCACTTTTCTTAACATCCCCTTCAGGGTACGATTGAACCGTTCTACCAACCCATCTGTCTGGGGGTGGTTATACTGATGTTATCAAAGCATGTATGTTAAACAGTTGACATAACTCCTTCATAATATGGGAAATAAAAGTTGTATGCCAACCCGTGAGAAAACCTGAACCAACTCCTTTGCTATATTTTTAGCATTAGCCTTGCGCAGTGGAATGGCCTCCGGATATCTGCTGGCATAATCGACAATCACCAGGATATACTGGTGACCCCTGGCCGATTTCTCTAGGGGACCCACTAGATCCATTCCTATTCTTTCAAAGGGTACTTCGATTATCGGGAGAGGTATGAGCGGGGGCCTTAGCTTGCGTCTAACTGATGACAATTGGCACTCTGGGCAAGAAGCACAATACCTCTTAATTTCCTCATATACCCCTGGCCAGAAGAACCGTCTGAGAACCCTTTCTTGCGTTTTCTCCACCCCCAAGTGTCCACCCAGTAAATGAGCGTGGGAGAAGTCAAGCTCCTTCCGAGTATAGGAGGACGGCACCACCAGTTGCTCAACCTCCTGACCTTCGTCTGAGGTTAGCCTGTAAAGGAGATCATTTTTTAGGATGAAACATGGATACGTGTCCCTCATACAACCCTCCACGGGTACACCATTTACCTCTACCACTCTACTTCTGGCATTCTGTAACAATGGATCATTCGCCTGATCTCACCCAAAGTTACCAGTGGACATATCAATTGTTTCTGGGTTTTCCATCTCAACCTCATAATCCGGTTCTGTAGCAGGTTCTGTTTGTTCGACCTCTACCTCATCTTCACCACATAGTTTTGCCACACCTTTAGTAGCCCGCTTCCCCTGCTCATTCAACAATGCTTCATTCATGGCTCTGTTAAGCCTCAATTTGCTTTCCCTGCACTCTCTCTTGGTTTTTCTTCTTTTTGGGTTACCAACATACAAATTAGGGTGAGCAGAGGGAAAAAGTTATTTAAACCACAAACTTGTCGTTCATCCCTAAGTGCCCCTTGTTCGGTTCCCACCAGGGGTTGCAAGAGGGTGTGGAACTCCGGGAAATTCCTTCCTATGACTAGGGGATAGGGTAGTCGAGGAATCACTACCGCTGATATCCTTACCAGTTTTCCCTGTACAAAAACCTCTATATTGCTTGTAGGATACCGTACAGTACATCCATGAATACAAAGTACCCCATTGTTTTATGGTGTTGTACCTGTGGAGGCTTGACTAGGCCGCCTGCTACCAGAGTTAAGGCACTACCAGAGTCAACAAGGCCTCCTGTCTCATGACCATTTAACTTTACAGTCACTCTAAAGGTATGTGCACCCTCTACCAGGCCTGCTAGACATATCAGTCCACAAAAGTTTAAGGGGTTCTCCCCAAGCCACATTGCATCGGCTCTGGGAGGTTAGGGCACCTTGTCCTGACATGTCCTCTTCCGCCGCATTCAAAGCATATTATAGAGTTTCTTCTCGATAGAGACTGTTTCGCGCAGACGTATTCCCGTTCCAGAATTGGGTTCAAGTCCACCTTTCCGGGGTCTTGGTCTCAGGGCAAATTAAACGAATTAGTAGGAGATCTCTCCAAGTCCTTTGCAGACAGGTATCTTTCTACTTGTGCAACCATGCTGTCATAGGTTCTGGGGTCTCCTTGACTGACCCATTCACAGAGGCTCTGGGGAAGCTCTCTCAGGTATCGGTCTAGCACCAGGGTTTCCACGATCTGAGCAGGTGTTTGACTCTCCGGTTTGAACCACTTCCGGGCTAGATGAATTAAATCAAACATCTGTGATCGGGGTGCCTTATCTCCCTTAAACTGCCACTTGTAGAAGCATTGGGCTCTTGCATTGGTTGTCACACCCATCCGGGCCAGGATCTCTGCTCTTAGTTGGGGGGTAACTTGCAGCGGCCTCTTCGTCCAGATCATAATAGGCCTTTTGTGCTTCACCAAGGAGAAAAGGGGCAATAATTCCGGCCCACTGACCCATGGGCCAGGCTTCACGTGTAGCTGTTCGCTCAAACGCAAGAAGGTAGGATTCCAGGTCATCCTCTGGGGTCATCTTCTGTAGACAGCTGCTTGCCCGTATCCTGCTTACACCCTCTGCTGGTGCAGTCACCCCCAGGGTACTGACGCGGTCCAAGAGCTCTTTGAACATGGCACGGTCCATCCTTTGAGCTTCGCCCAAGGCTTCAACCTGCAAGACCAGGAGCTTGTTAGTCTCTTGCTGAACTGCAACTGAGGTTGCAGCAGAGGCTGCAGTAAGCCTGTTGGTCTCCTGTTGGGTTGCTGAAGCTTGCACTAGGGCTTTTACAACATCCCCCATTATCGAGGGTTCTGTACCTTTAAGGCTTCTGTGAAAGCGGAGCTGGCACAACAAGTATCCCACCGTTGCCACCACTTGTGGTAGGGCCGCTCAGAGAAGCACAGGATTTGGAGGTGTACCTCTTTTATTGAACGCCCAAAACAAAGTCTCTTTAAACACTAGGTACACTTGTGTTACCAAACAAAAATTAAACACAAAAAAATTGGCCTACTCCTTCCTTTAGGAGTCTAACTAAACAAATTTGTCCCCTCACTACGGGATACTGGGGCAGCTATTCTGCCCCCAGTATAAGCAAAAAACTCTGTCCCTTTTTTCATACGTGCAGCAAGCCCTTCCTGCAGTTCTGTGCATTCCATACCTCAGTCTTTCAAATCTGCAATCTTTTTTCTGCCTTCCTCTGTGCTGGGGACTGCTATATTGGCTTGTTAAGGAGTTGCAGCTGTGTAACCCCTTACTGACCAGGAAATACTGCATCAGTCAGCTTCCTGCTAACATACACAGATTCCCATACTCTGTCACAATACATATATTCTAAATTACAAGTATCGAAAAATCAGTTATTCAGTATAAAATCTGTTTTATACCACAGTACGGCATGTAATTAATTATGGCAATACTAAAAAACATGCATGAGTCTAGCTTGTTAATTAAAGGAACATTCTACACATTGTGACCACTCAATCTTATCTGTGGTCACACTGTTGTGAGCTCTCTCCCCACTGAAGGGACTCAGAGGGCTGATTCAGCCTTCAAAATGCAGGGGCTTAGTCCTGCCCAGAACTTCACATCAGGGAGCCCTCGGCTCAGGTTTTGGGGCTTCGGGACGTTCAGAAACTGGCCTTATCCAATGAAATCAAAGCATTCCTGCATTGAGAGCCACTGAATTAGCTGGAATGCCCAGCCCCCTGCGTTCATATGACATGCTCAGCTGGTAGCATGTCATATCCTGCAGAACTCAGAGGGATATCAGTGCTGGATTTAGGCAAGGTTTATTTTCCAAGACTTTATTTAGGGTAAGCACAATGGCACAAGTTAAAGAGGGCAATCACAATAAAGCAAGATACCAGGTGTCACCTGCATTTTCACTTAACATTAACGTTGGCAGGTGAGCTTACACTATTAATGGTCATTAATAGAAACCAAAGCCTCTAATTGTGTTTTGCTTCACACGGTATAATGGGAATAAGCACAGATGACATATTTTTTTCTTATGTTTTATACATGTTCCTGGGCTGGATACATCTGGTGGTTGCAGCCGCCCCATCGGGGAATAGGCGCGACCCCACCCCTCCTGTGCTATGTATGTTTTATTGTACCTCCAGCCAGGTCATAATTGCAGTATGTTCTGCTCCGTGTCTTTGTTTTTTGATCCCAAAGTGGATTTGTTTCTGGGAGGGAATAAATATGAGCCCACCAGTCTACCTCATGACTGAAAAGCAGCGTGGGCAGTGATGGTTCGCTACACAGCAGCCTGTAGCTTCATTTTTGGATAGGACTCATCCATTTCTCACTATAGGTGCCTTGATGTTGGCGGTGAGCTTACACTCTTAATGGCCATTAATAGATACCAATACCTCTAATTGTGTTTTGTTTCACACGGTATAATGGGAATAAACGCAGGTGACATATTTTTTCTTATGTTTTATAGAAAGAGAGAGACAGAGAAAGGAAAAGGAGCGCGAGAGATAGAGAGAGGGGAGAAGAATGAAAAAAGGGGGTTCTGCATGGGTACACAGCCACAGACAAACAGGTACACTGGATTCAGTACGAGCCTGACAACTCCCACCTTCCAGCACACCAGGGTCCCCTATCAGGCATGGTGACTAGAAACAACCCCTGCCATCACCCTCCAAAGGAGTCCAGGCCTCCCACATTCGAGTGACTGACAGCATAGTGTGGTGAAGGGCAGTGGAAAGTTCATCCATGAGCCTGATATGTCTACAATCTGAAGCATGCGGGACTGAGGCGGCAAAGAAACTGAGTGCCATTTTCCAGCAACCACGTTTCTGGCTGAGAGAAGAAGTTTAGATAAGAGGCGGTTCTGAGGCATCGAGAGATTAGGTAATGGCTTGGCGAAAAGATAAACCCACAGGTCCAGTGGATCTCTGTCTGAAAAACATGGCCCATTAAAGCGCCTACCTCTTCCCAGTAGCGGACAATTTTGGGGCATTTCCACCACATTTGGACCAGTGTACCACGGCCCCCACATAGCCTCCAGCATAGATCAGAGACGGAGGGGTCCGCACGGTGAAGAAGAGCCAGGGAGGTGTACCACCTCATAAGTGTCTTTATAGCCTGCTCCTGTGAGGTGGTGCAGATGGATACCTTACAAGTAGCTTCCCAGATGTCTTCCCAGTCATCTCCATCAATCTCGTCACCGAGGTCTCTCTCCCAGGCAGTCATGGAACTAAGAGCAGTAGAGTACCTCGAGCCAGAAAGGTAAGTGTAAAGCAGAGAGATCAAGCCACTAGGACAAGACCCCGCAAGGCACAGATGTTCGAAGAAGGTAGGGCGGGTCATAGCCCCCGTTCGTATCTCGCTCCGGGTTACGAAGTGATGCAGCTGCAGGTACCGGAAAATGTCCCGAGAAGTCAGGACAGACCTGGTGGCCAGTGTATCAAATGGAAGAATGTCCCCTTTGTCGTATAGATCCCAAATACGTGAAGATCATAGTTGGCTAGTTTGAAAAAAGGATACAGTCCTGGATGGAAGCGTTTGTTGCGCCAAAGTGGTAGAAGAGGCGATCCTCGGAACGCAGTTGTTTCGGGAGGGAGAGCTTGTCCCACAAGGCCAAGGTATATAAGATTGAAGTACATGTCGTGTGTATAGGTAAACAGTCAGGTCGCGGCATCCATAGCCGGTAACGAAGGACTTCAGCTCATGACAGAGCCGCTCAAAGTCCACCCAGCTCTTCAATGTAGGAGTTGAGTGGAGAGTCACTACCTGAGCCAGTTGAGCAGCCAGGTAATAATGCAGGAAGTTGGGTATCCCCAATCCCCCAGAGTCCCTGATATAGTACAAGGTATTAGGTGAGGTTTTTAAAGTAAATTTAAGGATTAAAATGGGAGGGAAAGTGTGAAAGGGTCAAGAGAGGTTAATAGTTACTGATCTGTATCCCAACCTCTTGTTTTAAACCTAATGTGTCCCTTTAAATATAAAATATTTCCTGAAATTTCAACTATGACATAGGCTTATTATTTAAAATATAAATTGTGGGGAATAACATGATAATTCCGATTTTGTAGACCAATATAGAGCGGGAGGTTAGCCTAAAACTTTCAATTTCCTTTGATATTTTTCATGTTTTCTCAGTATAGTCAAAACCTCTTTGCTAGGAAACAAAAGCACTTCTATGAAAAGGTTCCCAGTACTAAATACACACTAAAACCAAGATGAACAAAAAAAATAAATTGTGAGGGTCCTGAACATGAGCAACAGCACTAGTGGCTGCTTGCTCTTTGGTGGAGCCCACTCAGGTCTTACAAGGTTTTAGCTCGAGTGTGCCTTTACAAGGATGACTATCCCATATGCAAATCAGACACAATCACTCAGAAAGGGTGGCCAGTACTGAATGCCAAGGATGTCATCTCTGCAAGAGAGGTGCAGTACCACCTGACGAACCTTGTAAAACCTGTGCGGCCCCCACTGTACAGAAGGCCACTGATGCTGTTGAACATTCTAAGGACCCTCACAAACCTATTTTTTTGTCCATCTTGGTTTTAGTATGTATTTAGTACTGGGAACCTTTTCATTTTTTGTAAAACCAAGATGGTACCACAAAAATTAAATTTAAGTATTTCCTTCAAACTGGAATATCTGTTGGAGTAACTGATAATGAACAAAATGTTCATATTTTAGTTACTGTTTTACAGAGAGATAAGGATTTGTGTAGCTTTGTTTTCCATCCATCATAGTGCTCCGATTCAGATTTAAATGTCTGGCCTATTTAGAAGTGATGTAATTGTGTTTTAATTAATGTAAAATGTTACATTTTTTTAAACTCTTACATTAGAAACATGCAAATAAAATTCTGGGCATCATTTCTTTGAAAGCACTTTGAAATGAGATTTTGACTTGTTTCCAATTCTGCAAAGCCCAGGGGAATCCCACACAGAAACCATATTTTCATATCTACAGCAGCAAACAGTGTATCATTGTACCAAGTATTCCCTCCTGCCTGAAAAATGAAATGTTTAGTCCATTTCACAGCTTAACTATCCAGCAAACACGTGTTTGTGAAACCTATCCTGTAAAATAAGCACTTCACACAATATCAGGTTGCACATAAAATTCTTAAGAGAATGGAGTCTGCTTAAGAAGTCTGACATCTACACTCATCTTTTAAAATATTCTGTCAGGTTTTCCTTTAACATTTTCTTTAGTACAAACTTACATTTTTTATTAAAACACTCTTCAAATTAATTGCTGTTTTTAATGGACAGTTGTACTTAAAAAACTTGGAATGACATAATCCAACTTGACACATTGTTCATCAATTCTTGACACTATACAACAGTGGGAAACGCTCCCTAAAACAGTTGGCTGTTTAGAAACAACAATTCATTGTATCAATAATAGGTCAAAACATTACAAACTGAGTAAATTATTTTAAGTCTCATTTAAAAAATATGGTTTACCAATGCATTGCTTAAATCAGGTACTTTCAATATGACATACTGAAGTCTACAAGCTGTAAAATGGCACCATTATAACAATGGAGGGAGGAATATCTAGTTTACTTGTCACATTCCAGTTTCTTGCAGCTCTATAAATTTAAAAAAAAAAAAATTGTGCTCATATGGCTGTGGGTTACATAAGGTTATTTCTGGATTTTATTTGCTGGCAAGTACATTTATTCACCATTAACACCATCCTTATCACATTACACCAATTCCCCACTGTTTCTTTATGTGGTCTATTCACATAGTAAGCCATTAACCAAAGCGTTTTTCATTTATGTGCCCATATTACAACCTTTCACCAGTGTTAGTACATGTCTCTCAAAATAAATACAAGGTTATTCAAAGAGGTCCGAATGGCTGCCGAAAAGGAACCGAACGCTGGAAATCAGCGTTCGGTTACCTTTCTTGGCCATTCGGCTATCCAGAGAGCAGGCAATTCGCCAAATCTTGGTGAATTGCCTGCACATACCGTGCCTGTTCGAGGGCAGTGAAATCCCCATAGTGAAGCAATGCTTCAGCTATTCAGAGAACAAAAATCAGCAGTGGAAGGTTCCCGAAATGCCCTGTCATTCGGTGGTTTAATTCGGCAGGTTTATTCAGGCGAATCCCATAGGCTTCAATGTTAAAAATATTCCCGTTTTAATTCAATATCTAATAAACCGTTCATTATAATATTCTGCAGTAAAGAGTCTCTTTATTTATAGATTTTCTAGGATATTTTAAGAATTTTGGGGATTTTTTTTAATTTTACTTCTTTTTTCTGTAGCAGCCCTTTTTATTATCATTCATTGGACCGAATATGTAAATTTCAGACATTTTCGCTCAGTAGTTTCTTGCAAACAGCGTTTCACTTTTCAAACATTCAAGCAAACTGTTTTTTTAATTTACTCACTGCATTCGTCCGCGGTGTCGGCTTTTTCCAGTGGCTGCGCTGTGTGTGATCGGCTCCTGCTCGGGTTTTTCCAGCGTTTTCGGCGGGTTAATCCAGATGTTTTTGAGGGTTTCGGTGTGCGTTCGCCCTCGTTTTGCAGTTAGTTTTCGTTCGGGTTTGCAGTGACCTTTCCCTGCATTTCGAAGACCCTGTGGTGCTTGCTGAATACACCGCAGGGTCGCCAAAATGGGATCGCCAAATTGCACCGAATTGAAGAGAAAGAAAAGTCACCGAACGTGCGGTGGCTTTTCGATTCTCTTTGATTAACCCTGATAGTTTCAAAATTGTGCTTTAGTAGAGAAAAGCACTTTACCAATGTAGTAGATTCTACAGCTCTGAAAGACCAGATGTTGTCCCTCAATTCTGTGTGTCACCCCATTCCTCTTAGATTGTAAGCTCTTGAGCAGTTTCCTCTTATTCAATTTATTATTGAATTTCACTGTACGATACAATTTTGTGTCAATTCAGCTATTCAAAAAGCTGGCAATTCGCCAAATATTGGCGAATTGCCCGCGGAATACAATGCAATTGGTTAATCTATTCGGAGAACAGCCCCCAAAAGTTGGTGAAATGCCCAGATTTTTGGTGGTTTCATTCGACAGCTTTAAACAGGCGAATCCCATAGGTTTCAATGTAAAAGAAATTTAAAACGTGTTTACAAAAAAAAACTACTGGACGAAAATGCTTGGAAATAATATATCAGTGTAACGTTGGGGGCTTCCAGCCTTTCCGGTGTGCTTGACAGCAGCATGTCTGATGCTGCTCGCTCACCAACGCCCGGTTTAAATTGAAACAGGCAGGGAGGTGGCTGCATGAGGCGCGGCTTGAGAGAGGGGGCTTGAAAGGGGGCTTGAAGAACAGTTCCTTCTAAGCAGTGCCAGATCGTGGTTATCCATACCTGAGCTCCCTGTACCTGAATTCTCTCGTGATTTAACCTGTTATTGACCTCTGCTTGTTTTCTGACTATTCTGCCTTCCGTTGCCCTAGACTATTTCCTTGTACTACGCTCCTACACTGATATCGACCCGGCTATTATATTTGACTATTCTATACTCTGTATTCCTGTTTCTGGCTCATCTGACTACCCCCGTATTGCTGACCTGGTTTTGTATTACGACATTGTCTTTGATTAACTCTTTCTGTCTAGCTAGTATACATATACCTGGCTAGTTTTTTGGCTCTGTGGAGTGTTGGGCTTTAAGGACTGCGTGGTGGGATCCGGGAACCGTGACATTACGATCTTGCCAAATGGATCCCGCAGACTTAACACAGCATTTGAGTAACTTTGTATCCAGACAGGACGAGCAGGACCATAGGATGGATCTGTTTTCTCTCGCCTTACAAACTATCCTGACTCAAACGGCTCACCTGGAACCAGCTGGGGTTGCACCTCCGCCTGCTATACCTGTGTCCCCTGTTGTTCAGACATCCCAGGTACACATGACCACTCCTATGAGGTTTGACGGTACTCCCTCGGAGTGCCGGGGATTTTTGGTCCATGTGGATATTCAGTTTAAATTAAATCCACAAATGTTTATCACTGACATAGCCAAAGTGGGGTTCATTATTAACCATCTGTCTGGCAGAGCGTTGCCATGGGTGAATCCTTTATGGGAGGCAGAGAAGCCTATCGTACTGAACTATAAAGAATTCATAGCCGAGGTAAAACGTATGTTTAATCCTACCAGAAAGGCCAAGGTAGCTGGCAAATCCTTGTTCCGCGTACGTCAAGGGAACAGGACTGTGTCTGATTATGCTATAGAATTTAAAACATTGGTTTCTGATGTGAACTGGACTAATGAGGCTCTGGTTCTGCCTTTTATGGAGGGGTTATCGGAGTCATTGATGCATGAGTTGGCCCCTCGTAAATTACCTGAGGTGTTGAGTGAATTTATAGATTATTGTATAGATCTGGATGATCAGATAAGGGACAGAAGAACTCCAAGAGAGAAACCTAAGAGACTGTTACCAAGGTTGGCCCCTGTCTTTCAGGCACCACCAAGAGAGTTATCCCCTCCCTCTGAGCCTATGCAACTAGGCCATACTAGGCTTACAGAGGAAGAGAGAACAAGGCGTCTTCGTGAGGGATCGTGCCTGTATTGTGGTTTAAAAGGACATTTATGACTTCAATGTCCCACTCGCCCTAGAATGCATGATAAGTCAGAAAACTACCGCACCTAAGGGAGCTGAGGAGCAAGGCCTTGGGTGTGACGTTCATGTCTCCTGTCAAAGACACTAGACTCTTGTTACCAGTATCCGTGGCTTGGGAGACCAAGACCACGCATACTACCGTTTTTGTTGATTCTGGGGCTGCTGGTAATTTCATTGATGTTGAATACGCTTCCTCCATTTCTCTCCCTCTGGTTGTAAGAGAGACACCCTTGGCTGTTGAAGTCATAGATGGTAGGCCGTTATCCTGCCCCAGAATTACTCACAATACTGTTACATTGGTTCTTACCACTGGTCTCTTGCATAAAGAAGAGATCATATTTCAGGTTATCCGTTCATCTTCCAATCCTGTTGTGCTTGGTTTCCCTTGGTTGGTGGAACATAATCCTGCTATTGATTGGGCTAAGGGAGAGATACTGTCTTGGAGTCCTTCTTGTTTTGGGACTTGTTTAATACCCATTCAGCATATTGGTGCCCTGAACACACCTACAGCTCCTCCATTGTCTACAGAGGTTCCTGACTGGTATGCCGACCTCAGGGCTGTATTCGATAAAAGAGAGGCAGAGAAACTACCTCCACATAGACCGTATGATTGCGCCATAGATATTCATCCAGGTACCATGCCTCCTCGAGGCAAAGTATATCCTTTATCCATAAAAGAGAACCAAATCATGGAGGAGTACATAAAGGAGAATTTGGAGAGAGGTTTTATCACGTTCCTCCTCTTCTCCAGCAGGGGCTGGGTTCTTTTTTGTGTCTAAAAAGAAGGAGATTTACGCCCGTGTATCGATTATAGGGGGCTTAACAAGATCACCATCAAGAATGTGTACCCTTTCCCTCTTATATCAGAACTGTTCGACAGGTTAAGGGGATCAGCAGTATACACAAAACTCGATTTGAGAGGGGCTTACAACCTGATATGTATAAAAGATGGGCATGAGTGGAAAACAGCATTTAACACCAGGAGTGGGCATTATGAATATCTGGTCATGCCGTTCGGTCTCTGTAATACTCCAGCTGTATTCCAAGATTTCATTAATGATGTGCTCAGAGATTTTTTGCAATCCTTTGTTATCGTATACTTAGACGATATACTGGTTTACTCTCCCGATCTGAAAACCCACCATGAACATGTCAGACAGGTATTAGCAAAATTACTAGACAATGGTCTTTATTGCAAACTGGAGAAGTGTCTATTCGACATTACTACTGTAAAATTTCTTGGGTACATTATCACTCCAGAAGGTTTTGAGATGGATCCTTCCAAACTCACGGCCATCTCAGAATGGCCTCTCCCTCAAGGTCTCAAAGCCATACAGAGGTTTCTGGGGTTTTCCAACTATTATAGGAGATTTATCAAGAATTATTCCACTGTAGCCTCTCCTATCATTAATATGACACGTAAAGGTCTGAAGAACCAGGTCTGGTCTTCACAATCCAAACAGGCATTCGAAGCTCTCAAACAGGCTTTCACTTCCGCTCCCGTGTTACGGCATCCTGATCCCAGAATTCCATTTGTTCTTGAGGTTGATGCTTCCGAGATAGGCATTGGGGCTGTCCTATCTCAAAGAGAGTCTCCAGGGAAGCCTCTACATCCTTGTGGGTTCTTTTCAAGAAAATTATCACCAGCAGAACGCAATTATGATATCGGTAACAGAGAATTACTTGCTATTGTGTCTGCCCTGTCAGAGTGGAGACATTTGTTGGAAGGTACTCTTGACCCTTTTGTTGATAATCACTGATCATAAGAACCTTACGTACATCGGGGATGCTAAACGTCTGAACTCGAGACAGGCCAGGTGGTCATTACTACTGTCTCGGTTTAATTTTGTGTTGACTTACAGACCAGGTGACCGCAATGTAAAGGCTGATGCCTTATCTCGTCAATATGACCCGTATGACTCAAATACACAAGACCACAATCCTATAGTTCCTCCTGAACGTATTGTGGCTTCCACGGTCTTGTCTGTTTCCTCACCTTTCCTGGAACGCCTCCAAGCAGCTCAAATGGGGGCTCCACGTAACAAGCCTCCAGATATGTTGTTTGTGCCTGAAAAGGAAAGACAAGAATTACTATTAATGTTTCATGATTCAAAACCAGCAGGTCATCCTGGTATTACTAAGACTCTTACCAGTATCTCCAGATAGTTCTGGTGGCCCACCATGCGACGGGACGTACGTCTGTTTGTTTTGGCTTGTCAAGTCTGTGCCAGAAGCAAAACCAGTAAAACCTTGCCTGTCGGTCTATTGCAGTCTTTACCCATTCCTAATAGGCTTGGTCTCATCTATCCATGGATTTTATTGTGGACTTGCCGATGTCCAAGGGTCATACTGTGGTTCTGACAGTTGTAGACTGCTTCTCCAAAATGGCTCATTTTGTCCCTCTACCTAAGCTTCCTACAGCCAAAGAACTGGCGGTTGTATTTGCTAGAGAGATTGTACGAATACATGGGGTTCCGTCTGAAATAGTCTCTGACAGAGGGGCTCAGTTCGTCTCTCGTTTCTGGAGGGATTTCTGTGCGAAGATGGGGGTGCGATTGGCCTTCTCTTCAGCATATCATCCACAAACCAATGGGGCAGCAGAGAGGGCAAATCAGGGTCTCGAGCAGTACATACGTTGCTTTACCACACAACAACAAGAAAATTGGTCGGAGTTGTTGCCCTGGGCTGAGTATGCACGTAATAACGCCGTTAACGAGACCACTGGCCACTCTCCTTTTTCTGCTATCTATGTTTTTTTCCCTCCAGCTCTACCGCTTCAGTTTGCTGAACAGGCCATCCCGGCTCTCGATGAACATCTCACACAACTACAGGATATTTGGTGACAGATTTGCGAAAACATGGAGCGCAATGTTGCTGTCCAGAAACGCAAGGCTGACAGGCATAGGTTACAAGCTCCTTCCTACAACATGGGGGATAGAGTTTGGTTGTCCACTAGGAATGTGAAGTTGCGGGTGCCCTCTATGAAAATGGCACCTCGGTTTATCGGTCCATACAAGATCATTCGCCGCGTTAACCCTGTGGCTTATGCTCTTGCCCTTCCTAGACATCTTCGCTTGCACAACGTCTTCCACACCTCCATACTGAAGCCTTTGTTGTGTAACAGGTACACGCGGGTCGTTCCTCCTCCTCCACCTGTTCAGGTTGATGGAGAGACGGAGTATGAGGTTAGGAAAGTTCTGGATTCTAGGCTGTTCAGGGGTGCTCTGCAGTACCTGGTCGATTGGGTGGGTTATGGTCCAGAGGACCGGTCCTGGATTCCGGCTTCCAACATGTCTGCCTCTAGGTTGGTCAGGGGGTTCCGTGCCTCGCACCCGATCGCCCTGGTGGTCGTCCTGCCACTCGCCCCGGTGGTCGTCCTGCCACTTGTCCTGTTGGTCGTCCGGTGGCCTCCCGTGGAGAGGGGGGTACTGTAACGTTGGGGGCTTCCAGCCTTTCCGGTGTGCTTGACGGCAGCATGTCTGATGCTGCTCGCTCACCAACACCCGGTTTAAATTGAAACAGGCAGGGAGGTGGCTGCATGAGGCGCGGCTTGAGAGGAGGGCGCGGTCTGGTGAAGGTCTTTTAAAAACCAACAGTTCCTTCTAAGCAGTGCCAGATCGTGGTTATCCATACCTGAGCTCCTTGTACCTGAATTATCTCGTGATTTAACCTGTTATTGACCTCTGCTTGTTTTCTGACTATTCTGCCTTCCGTTGCCCTAGACTATTTCCTTGTACTACACTCCTGCACTGATATCGACCTGGCTATTCCATTTGACTATTCTATACTCTGTATTCCTGATTCTGGCTCATCTGACTACCCCCGTGTTGCTGACCTGGTTTTGTATTACGACTTTGTTTTTGATTAACTTTTTCTGTCTAGCTAGTATACATATACCTGGCCAATTTTTAAGGACCAGACAGTTAGGGATTCCTTTACGGCTACCCTGTTCTTCGTTTTTTGGCTCTGTGGAGTGTTGGGCTTTAAGGACTGCGTGGTGGGATCCAGGAACCGTGACAATCAGGTCCTATAAAATTCCCCAGAATAATCCAGAAAATTGCCTAAAAAATCCAAAAAATAAATAGAGAAAAAAGACTATTTGCTGCAAATGAAACAAATGAATGTTTTAATAAATATTTAATAAAAACAGGAATATTTTTTTCATTGAAACCTATGGGATTCACCTGATTAAACCTGCCAAATGAAGCCATTGAAAAGCAGGGATTTTCACAGGGGTCCTTAAAACCATTTGTCTGACTTCAAGCAAGTCAGACCACTGTTGGGACCCCGGCCAGAGAGGTGAGTATAGGGAGGGAGGGGTTAGAGTACCATGATGTACACAGTACGTCCTAGGTCCTTAAGTGGACTTTTTCCTCAGGATTTAATCACTTTACATTCAGTAAAGACTTGGTTGCTGATGCAAAATCACTTAAAGGAACGCTCTACTGAAAGTAGAGTGTCCTTTTTTTTCCCCTTACATAACTGGGCAGAGGCTGTTGACAGCATCTGCCAATTATTTTTTATTTATTTTTATAATTTTTGGGTGAATTTACTCGACTTATTTCCCTTGGTGAACGCAGCTCGCTGAGCTCCGTTCATTTATGCTGCCTAAGAGGGTTTTTTTACTAGATCCGCCTCATATTTTACCCGCGTTGGAGTCCCTGACACGCCGGCCATCGGTGGAGTGCTCGGAGCCTGGTTTGACCCTCTTCCGGAGCTGTGTGCTGAGACAGGGGAGTTGTTGTTGTTGGGTAGAACAAAGGATATTGATTGACTGAGATAGTAAATAAAATTTTACTTTTATTGGAAACTAAGAAACAGAACAACATAATGGCAAACCAAAGAATAGATAAAAAGTCTCTGTGACTCCAATCAGCATAATAAATGCCACATAGGGTACTCTCTCATATCTCTCATATGGATACAAACAGACAACCTAAATTCTGTCAGCTCCTTTCAAAGTGAAGAAGCGGGCCTTCGTAGGTCCGCACAATAGGACAGACAGAAGCTGCTATAGAGAGCGTTCCCAATAGGATGAGTGGCAAGTGAAATTGCCTTAGGTAGAGGAAAGGTTGAGGCTCAAAATCAATGCTGGGAGCACTACCAGATTAGAGCCAACCCACCCCAAGATTAACACCAAGCCACAGAGACTAAACAAATATTAAAATCAAAAACATAATCATGGGAGTAAGCACTCCATCACTCGACGCGTTTCGCCATAAACACTGGCGTCCTCAGGAGCATGTAGGAAGTACAGTCAGGTCCAGAAATATTGTTTCAATCACCTGACCTGAATCCCATTGAGCATGCATTTCACTTGCTGAAGGCAAAACTGAAGGGAAAATGCCCCAAGAACAAGCAGGAACTGAAGACCGTTACAGTATAGGCCTGGCAGAGCATCACCAGGGATGAAACCCAGCGTCTGGTGATGTCTATGCCTTCCAGACTTCAGGCTGTGATTGACTGTAAAGGATTTGCAACCAAGTATTAAGAAGGGAAAGTTTGATTTATGATTATTGTTCTGCCCCATTACCTTTTGTCCCTTAACAAGTGGGAGGCACATCTGCAAACTGCTGTAAGTCCTACAGCGTTCACCTGGGTTGGATGTACATACCCTCAAATTAAAGCTGACAGTCTGCAGTTAAAGCACATTGTGTTTCTTTCATTCCAACTCCATTGTGGTGGTGTATAGAGCCAAAGATGTTAGAATTGTGTCAATGTCCCAATATTTCTGGACCTGACTGTAATGCTCAGTCTGGCAGCATAACAAAAAATAAGCAGTCTGCAGTCAATATTGTTTGTTCTATCCATGTTCCAGGGTTACCCCCATTTTTGTTGCTGGATATTGACTGTCACTATTCCTGCAGGGGTTTTCTTTTATGCTTCCACTTGTTTACCTGCCTTAGTATAGACCATATATTTCTATTGAGTTGTTGTTGTCTCCTGGCGGGAGAGCTGCTGTCGGCAAATTTTGGGGCCTGCCTTCTGTCTCCATTTGGTGCTTCTTTCCTGGTGCCTCTTCCTGCAAACATCCCTGGCTTGTATGGCCATTCTGCCTGCTCCGTGTGGATGGAAGGCCCCCATCTACTGGCCGATGTTGATGCCACTGCAGCAGAGACGACGGAGGAGCGAGTAGAGTGGCTACCGCCAACACACACACCCCCCTCGGAGGCTTGGAGGCCGCACTCACGCGTGTGTTGTCTTGTTTGGAGCAGCTTCCGGGGGATGAGGGGAGCCCGATTCTGAGAGGCAGTTGGAGCCGGCTGATGAAGACGCTGAGAGGTCATGGAGATGTGGTGGCCCTGAGCGGATTGGAACCAGACCAGTAGCTGTCTTTCTTGAAGGTGGCGTGGCTGGATTTCCTGCCACGGCTGAAGGTACATTGCAGGAGGCTGGTCCTGGCAGTTCTGGCTCGGCGCCCGATGGGGGCTCCACGTTCTTGGAAACAACTTTGACTGGATGGCATTCGCGGGAGGCCTGCTGATGCAACTGAAGAGCCAGTGAAAGTGCTGGTGACAAGTATAGTAGTATCTACATAGAATATACTCACATGACATTGGACCAGGGCTGGACTGGGACAAAAAAACAGCCCTGGACTTCATCCAGACCGGCCCACTCTGATAGGCAAACACGTAGGGCCGGATTAATATATTGATATGGACTGGAGCAGGGCCAGCACAAGACATTGTGCTACCTGGATCCAAGGATGAAATACTGACCCCCCCATGCCCACCAAAACATGTTGATGCGTATCACAGAGTGCCACAACAATAAAACTCACAGTAATGTGCAGTGTGTAAAAGCATATCACAGAGCTCCACATCAATAAAACCCACAGTAATGTACGGTGTGTATGAGCCTATCACAGAGCTCCACAGCAATAGAATTAAAAAATAGTTATGGATTATTAAAATAAATTGTATTTTAATATGAATTATATATTCATGTAAATGTAATTTAAACAATTAAAATAAATATTCATTAAAATATACTTAATTTAATCCATATTCTAATGTAAATTATTTTATAAAAAAATAAATCATATGATAAATATTAAAATATACTTTAATAAAATGTAATTCAGGTACACATCTAAGAAGGGGCTCAGAACTGTGACATACAGGGTTATTCAGAGAGAGGTGAAAACCTTGAGAATTGCCACGAGAAACAACAATCTAGACCAAATAGCCAATTTGGAAAGTGAGATAAATGGGAGAATTTTTCTGGTTTGGCTATTTTGACCTAGAACATCTCCCTGCTCCCTGTCTCCCTGCTACATGGCTATGGCTGATTAGCAAATACTTTCCTGAGCTCTGCAGACTCCTGTGATAATTAACCCCTTAAGTGCTCCTACAGCGAAAGCACAGCACTGCCACACTGAGCTCCGGCTTAATAGGCTATAGAAAGGCAGCAGGGGAGAGGGACTGTCAGATCAGAGGATCTGTCAAATTTACGGCTCCCTGCATGCCTGGCTGTGAGTCTGGCCACAATACTGCTCTCAGGAGACGCATCAGTGCCGAGGTATAAGACATAAGGGTGGGATTCACCCTCACTTGGCATGTTTAGTCAATACCTTACGTATTTTCACATTTTGGGGATGGCTCCTGATCACAGCACAGGAGAGGTTTGTAGCAATATGTTGTGCTCCGGCTGCTGCTGACTTCAAACTCCGAAGCCGCCAGTCACTGTAAGGAGATGCTGTAAGTAAAATGTGGAGCGGAATCCTCACAGTCTCTGTGGATTCCGCTCCTTTACACACAATAAAGCCTCAGCCAGCTCCAGAATCCATGTGTGGGTGTCCAAGGAAGCCCCCCTAACCCACCCCTTCAATGCAGAAATCCTTCAGACCTTTGAAACAATTGCTGACATTCCACACTAGTGTTATCCAGTTCTGGTTATACTAAGTGCTCTACTAAGTTTTTTAAAAAAAAAAGCATCCCCAGGCTCAGCCGGCCCACTGACCTATCGGCCCCTCTGGATTCTCCCTGTGCTCCCGATGGCCAGTACATGCCTGTATAGGACCTAACCCAGGTATGTAGGTGGTGCACGCAGAAGTTGTTTTACAAGGTACAACATCCAGGAAAACCTGTCTTGACTCCAATTGATCAGATACAGCGGTGATATTTCTTAAAAACTTTACTAAAACAATAAAATAATAAAAACTAGGGATGCACCGATACCACTTTTTTAAGACCGAGTACGAGTACTGATACTTTTGTTCAAGTACTCACCAATACCGAGTACCGATACTTTTATCTTATGTCATGTGACCGCTTTCTAATAAGAACAGACCTCATATAAAGCCCCAAGCTCGTGGAAATGCCCCCCAGCTCATGGAAATGCCCCCCAGCTCAAGGAAATGCCCCAGCACATGGAAATGCCCCCAGCACATGGAAATGCCCCCCAGCACATGGAAATGCACCCCAGCTCATGGATTTGCCCCCAGCTCATGGATAATGCCCCCCCAGCTCACCTGGAGCTCTCCGCTCATACTTACCTTCCTTTAGCGATGCCGGGAAAGTCTTCGCGCGCACACGCTCCTTGGAAGGTCCCCAGCCGTGACCACGTGGGACCATGTGATCGCGGCTGGGGTCCTTCCAACGAGTGCACGTGGGGAAACTTTCCCGGCGTCGCTAAAGGAAGGTAAGTTTGAGCTGAGAGCAGCTGCAGGGCCTGTCCGAATGCTCTATCGGCATTCGGACAGGCCCTGCAGCTGCTCACTTTGTTTATACTTACCTTCCTTTAGCGACGCTGGGAAAGTTTCCCCGCGTGCGCTCGTTGGAAGGACCCCAGCCACGATCACATGGTCCCACGTGGTCGCGGCTGGGGACCTTCCAAGGAGCGCGCGTGGGAAGACTTTCCCGGCGTCGCTAAAGGAAGGTAAGTATAAACAAAGTGGGGTGAGCAGCTGCAGGGCCTGTCCGAATGCCGATAGAGCATTTGGACAGCCGCCCCAGCCCCTCGGATGCCGGCAAGCCGGCTCAATGCCGGCTTCCGGTATCGGAAAAAAATATCGGGGGTACTGCACGAGTACCAAGTACTCCTGCAGTACCCGGTATCGGCACCGATATCGATACTAGTATCGGTATCGGTGCAACCCTAATAAAAACCGTACAAGAAATCATAGCCAGAACGCATTTCGCCTATAGACAATTTGTCAGTGGCTTGAGGTCCTATGCCATGTGAGTATATTCTATATAGATACTACATTGGTTATATTTCCAGTCTGCACTATGGTTCCCATCTTTTATATTTAAGGTCCTTAAAGAGATACAAGATCCAAAGGGCGTTTGGGTGGCCGGATTACAACCCAGAAGCCCATCACCTTGAGCCAGGAGGACTCTTTTTCATGTGAGTGCAAAATATGTGGATTTGCTCACTGATAGAACATATGGGTCGCACTATGATCTATTTTTCTCCATTCCTTTGAGGTCATTGGATGGAGAAGATCTGACAGATGTACCTTTGAATCTGTGACCTGTGAATTGACATTAGGAACATTGTGATCGCTACACAATTTTTTTCTTCAGAGATAGTGATGTTGGCGCGCTCTGTTCTGACATCACTAGTAACCAAATTAGTGACCAACAGCCGGGAAATTGAAATTCCCCGACTGCTGGTGATGCTGGGTGGAGAAGGGAGGGGCACTCCTCACATCCTAACCACTTCAGAAATA
This sequence comes from Leptobrachium leishanense, assembly GCA_009667805.1. Lineage (NCBI taxonomy): Eukaryota > Metazoa > Chordata > Amphibia > Anura > Megophryidae > Leptobrachium > Leptobrachium leishanense. The sequence continues at coordinate 421,141,900 of CM019063.1, read as the reverse complement.
TAAAGTGGTAAGGATATGTAGAGTGTTCCATTAACAACATTATTTATTTTTTTAATTATGAGCTGCAAACGAGAATAACAAGTGACCTCGGAACGTATAGGAAGTGTTTATTCACACTAGACAACAGCAACAGCCAAGCTGCAAAAAGAGTTTACAGCTCATCTGGAGTAATTAAGGAAAGCCGTTATCAGTAATGGGTAGGTCTGTTATACTCAACGGCTCACTCATTAACGATAAAGGCTCAGTTGGAATAGGGCGCTTGTGGAAGTTTTTTATACTTTCACTCAACAGCTAACTCCTGAACATCCTTTGGTCAAGTCATCCAAAGTTAGACTTGTAAATAGGACAAATACTAAGCAACTTTGGAATTACCAGTAAGCTCTATTCAAGGCTTATGGACACACAGGGGGTTAGTCAGAGAGCACCGAAATGTCGCCGACATTTCAGTGCTCTTTCGTTCCCTGCGCTTCCCTGCACTTCGGGGAATCAAAGTTCCCTACCCTACGGTGTATTCAGCATTCACCGCAGGGTCCCCGGAGTGCAGGGAAAACCCGCCGCAAACCGCTGCAAAAACCACGCCAGAAAAAGCAGACAAGTCACCGATCACAGCGCAGACCAGCCGCCAGATATGCCGACAGGCTGAGGAATGGGATAAAAAAAAATGTACGCTTGAAAGTTTCAAATTTGAAACGGTATTTGCAAAAAAACTACTCAAAGAAAATGTCTGGAATTTACATATAAGGTCCAATGAATGATAATAAAAAGATCCGTTAAGGAAAAATGAAAAGATGATTTTAAAAAAAGGAAAAACTATTTTGCTGAAAAATCCCGAAAAATGCCTAAAAGAACCAAAACAAAATCTATAAATAAAGATACTTTTACTGAAGATTAAAAGAATAAACGGTTTATATTTTTAACATTGAAGCCTATGGGATTTGCCTGAATAAACCTGCAGAATGAAAACACCAAACAGCAGGGCATTTCGGCAACTTTTCACTGCTGTTCGGTGTTCTCTGAATAGATTAACCATTGCTTCTCTATGGGGGATTTTACTGCCTTCGAACAGCACCGTATGTGCAGGCAATTTGCCAAAATCTGGCGAATTGCATGCTCTCTGAATAGCTGAATGGCCCCCGAAATGTCACTGTACGCTGAATTTCAGTGTCCGGTTACATTTTGGGGCCAGATCGTCACTCTCTGAATAACCCCTACAATGTATTATTATTAGTATTATTTTATTTTTCTACATAATTATCTTTTTAATTTTTCTAAAGATATAATTGAAATTAATAGGTCAGCTCAATTACCTTACCCTGTAATCCATATTAATCATATTAAATCATATCATATTAATCTTCAGTAGTAATCCATATGTAACAAACCATCCATCATATTCACTTAACGTCTCTGGACACTTGACAGCAAGTTTAATAGCAGAAGCTATAGGAGAGCATCAATGCCCTAGAAACGATTTCGCACATATAAATGTACTATTCAGAATATCACGCAGTTTAAGATTACCTGGCAAATAAATGAAACACTATAAATTAAAAGGATTAGTTTCAGAAAGCATGTACAAATCGTATGTATTGAGCAGCCATGAAATGATGTATAGCGATTCTTATTCCACGTTATGAAAAAGCACACCCACAAACCACAAACTCAATGTATTTCCTGCCACAAAGAGCTTACACAACCTGGATCAGACTGGAGAATCCTAGTTCTATATGAACATTGTTACTCTGCAGACCAGAAACCAGCTAAGCAAACAGCTTGTTATTAACTGTCTGTTTATATAGCTGAGGATGCCACAGTCAAATCCATTAATAAATTAGATTTTGATGTCATTCAAATTAATACATTTGTGAAAAAAGAGAAACGCGGCGCTGACATGAAATAAGTTATTTTATACATAATAACTACTGTGCTTTTCAAACAAAACTGAAATTTGGGGATTTTTCAAAAATCCAAAAATATTGCTTTATCTGCGTAAAAATGCATTACGATGATTATGTAATTTTCTGTTTTCAGGTGCATTTAATCAGCACAGTGTGCATTTACAAGGTGTTTAATACTAAAATATCCACCACAAGGACTGCATGTTTCCACGTCCTCATGTACAGTCAGGTCCAGAAATATTGGGACATGGACACAATTCTAACATCTTTGGCTCTATACACCACCACAATGGAGTTGGAATGAAACAAACACAATGTGCTTTAACTGCAGACTGTCAGCTTTAATTTGAGGGTATGTACATCCAACTCAGGTGAACGGTGTAGGACTTACAGCAGTTTGCAGATGTGCCTCCCACTTGTTAAGGGACCAAAGGTAATGGGGCAATTGGCTTCTCAGCTGTTCCATGGTCAGGTGTGTGATATTCCCTCATTACCCCAATTACAATGTGCAGATAAAAGGCCCAGAGTTCATTTCAAGTGTGCTATTTGCATTTGGAATCTGTTGCTCTCAACTCTCAAGATGAGATCCAAAGAGCTGTCACTATCAGTGAAGCAAGCCATCATTGGGCTGAAGAAACAAAACAAACCCATCAGAGAGATAGCAAGAACATTAGCTGTGGCCAAAACAACTGTTTGGAACATTCTCAAAAAGAAGGAACGCACCGGTGAGCTCAGCAACATCAAAAGACCCGGGAGACCACAGAAAACAACTGTGGTGGATGACCGAAGAATTCTTTCCCTGGTGAAGAAAACACCCTTCACAACAGTTGACCAGATCAAGAACACTCTCCAGGAGGTAGGTGTATGTGTATCAATGTCAACAATCAAGAGAAGACTTCACCAGAGTGAATACAGAGGGTTCACCACAAGATGTAAACCATTGGTGAGCCTCAAAAACAGGAAGGCCAGATTCGAGTTTGCCAAACAACACCTAACAAAGCCTTCACAGTTCTGGAACAAGATCCTATGGACAGATGAGACCAAGATCAACTTGTACCAGAGTGATGGGAAGAGAAGAGTATGGAGAAGGAAAGGAACTGCTCATGATCCTAAGCATACCACCTCATCAGTGAAGCATGGTGGTGGTAGTGTCATGGCATGGGCATGTATGGCTGCCAATGGAACTGGTTCTCTTGTATTCATTGATGATGTGACTGCTGACAAAAGCAGCAGGATGAATTCTGAAGTGTTTCGAGCAATATTATCTGCTCACATTCAGCCAAATGCTGCAGAACTCATTGGATGGCGCTTCACAGTGCAGATGGACAATGACCTAAAGCATACTGCAAAAGCAACCAAAGAGTTTTTGAAGGGACAGAAGTGGAATGTTATGCAATGGCCAAATCAATCACCTGACCTGAATCCCATTGAGCATGCATTTCACTTGCTGAAGACAAAACTGAAGGGAAAATGCCACAAGAACAAGCAGGAACTGAAGACAGTTTTGCAGGCCTGTAGAGGCCTGGCAGAGCATCACCAGGGATGAAACCCAACGTCTGGTGATGTCTATAAGTTCCAGACTTCAGGCTGTGATTGACTGCAAAGGATTTGCAGCCATGTATTAACCCTTTCACTGCGGAGGACGCGTTCTGCGCATCCACCCGCAGGTAGCATTGCCTGCGGAGCACTCGCTGAGCGCGTCCTCCCTTTGCGGACAGCGATCGGCCGGATTCCGGCCGATCGCTGTGCCCCCCGGTGCAGGCTGACATCCACGATGTCAACCCAGCATCCGGGACCGCCGCCGGCACCATTAGATGTCATCGCGGCGGCGCGAAGACATCTAATTCAGGCACCCCCCCCCCCGCGTGTGCAGAGGAGGCGCCTGAAAGGGAGGGGGGGACCTCTTTCCCTCCCGATCGCCGGCTGTCACAGGGTTAAGGCAGGCACGGTTTGAAGGGCACAGCCTGCCCTTCCAAACCGTGCACGCCTTTAACCCCCTGGGTGCCGGATCACGATTCGACGCCGAAAAGCACCAAATCGTGATCCTCTCCCGGAGCTGGCCGACATCTTGGATGTCGGCCAAGCTTCCGGGAATGTCCCCTGAGGACTGGCGTCATCGTGCATAGCACGATGATGCCAGTCCTGGAGTTAACCTCTAACTGCCACCAATGGTGGAGATAGGGGTTCCAATGAACCCCCTATCTCCCGATCCGTGGCAGCTAGAGGTTAATGTTTGGTACTTTTGGATCGGCCAGAGCATAGCCTTTCCAACGATACCAAACCTGACCATGAAAAAAGTTTTTTAAAAATAAAAATAAAAAAATATTTTAAAAATTATAAAAAAACTAAACAAGTTTTTTTTCTTTTTTTTGGTTTGTTAATGCAGCAATATTGTTCCCATTTCAATTATAATGTGAACAATGATGCTGCACTAACGATTTTTGTATGCGGTGCGTTTGTTAAAAATCACATAATTTTCCCCCAAAAAAAATGTAACGAGACCCCATTTCTAATTTTATTAACAAGCGCACCCCATACAAAATATAACCGCAATTGCTCGCATGTTAAAATGTGAAAAAAAAACACTTTACACATTGTAAATTATTGAAAATTCATATTTTATTGCATTTTTTGTTATAATATTCAGACAGGACATGACGTATACATATAATAACGACATATTATGAATCTGCCGAGTCTGCCGGAAAGAACAATATATAATATGTCTGGGTCATATACTAAAATAAGCCTTCAAAACACGTTTAAACATGATGAGCAAAACAGGTAAAAATGAGCTCAGCACAGATGCGTGAAACGCCTCAGCAGCGAAAGGGTTAAGAAGGGAAAGTTTGATTTATGATTATTATTCTGTCCCATTACTTTTGGTCCCTTAACAAGTGGGAGGCACATCTGCAAACTGCTGTAAGTCCTACACCGTTCACCTGAGTTGGATGTACATACCCTCAAATTAAAGCTGACAGTCTGCAGTTAAAGCACATTGTGTTTGTTTCATTCCAACTCCATTGTGGTGGTGTATAGAGCCAAAGATGTTAGAATTGTGTCAATGTCCCAATATTTCTGGACCTGACTGTAACTGCATGAATTTGTAGCTTAAAGCCTTAAGGGGTTATTCAAAGAGAATTGAAAAGTCACCGCACGTTCGGTGACTTTTCGTTCCCTGCACTTTGGGGCGATTCAGTGTATTCAGCAAGAACCGCAGGGCAATGGCGTCACTAGGGTTGGTGTCACCCCCCCCCCCCGAGTTTTACGGATTTTTTTTAACTACTCTAACTCCTAAATCAGTACTCCCATATAACACTGAGTGCTCATACACACAGCGCACATTACTGAGAGGTTTATTGCTGTGGAGCTCTCTCATATGCTCACACAAATTTTTGCCAACTGCCAGCAAGTACGTTGCCTGTTCGAAGGCAGTGAAAGCACACATGGATATATATTGCCCCCAGCAGCTCTGGATATATTGCCCCCAGCAGCTCTGGATATATATTGCCCCCAGTAGCTCACCCATGGATATATATTGCCCCCAGCTCACATATGGATATATTGCCCCAGTTCACAGTTATATATTGCCCCCAGCAGCTTACCCATGGATATATATTGCCCCAGCTCACACATGGATATATTGTGCCTCAGCTCACACATGGATATATTGCGCCTCAGCTCACACATGGATATATTGCGCCTCAGCTCACACATGGATATATTGCGCCTCAGCTCACCCATGGATATATATTGCCCCAGCTCACATATGGATATATTGCGCCTCAGCTCACACATGGATATATTGCCCCAGACCAGCTCACACATGGATATATTGCCCCAGACCAGCTCACACATGGATATTGCCCCAGCTCTCATGGATACTGCCCCAGCTCTCATGGATACTGCCCCCAGCACACATGGATATTGCCCCAGCTCCTCTCATGGATATACTGCCCCAGCTGCTCTCATGGATTTTGCCCCAGCTCATGGATATGCCCCAGCTCATGGATATTCCCCAGCTCATGGATATTCCCCAGCTCATGGATATGCCCCAGCACATGGATATTGCCCCAGCTCATGGATATACTGCCCCAGCTCAAGGATATACTGCCCCAGCTGCTCTCATGGATTTTGCCCCAGCTCATGGATATGCCCCAGCTCATGGATAATGCCCCAGCTCATGGATAATGCCCCAGCAGCTCATGGATATGCCCCAGCAGCTCATGGATATGCCTCAGCACCTCATTGATATGCCACAGCAGCTCATGGATATGCCCCAGCAGCTCATGGATATGCCCCAGCTCCTCATGGATATGCCCCAGCACCTCATGGATATGCCCCAGCACCTCATGGATATTGCCCCAGCACCTCATGGATTTGCCCCAGCTCCTCATGGATTTGCCCCAGCTCCTCATGGATTTGCCCCAGTGGCTCATGGATTTGCCCCAGCTCCTCATGGATATGCCCCAGGCCCCCATGGATATGCCCCAGCTCACCTCATGGATATGCCCCAGCTCACCTCATGGATATTGCCCCAGCTCCTCATGGATTTGCCCCAGCGGCTCATGGATTTGCCCCAGCGGCTCATGGATTTTCCCCAGCGGCTCATGGATTAGCCCCAGCTCCTCATGGATATGCCCCAGCTCACCTCATGGATATGCCCCAGCTCCTCATGGATTTGCCCCAGCTCACCTCATGGATATTGCCCCAGCACCTCATGGATTTGCTCCAGCTCCTCATGGATTTGCTCCAGCTCCTCATGGATTTGCCCCAGTGGCTCATGGATTTGCCCCAGCTCCTCATGGATATGCCCCAGGCCCCCATGGATATGCCCCAGCTCACCTCATGGATATGCCCCAGCTCACATCATGGATATTGCCCCAGCGCCTCATGGATTTGCCCCAGCACCTCATGGATTTGCCCCATCTCCTCATGGATTTGCCCCAGCTCCTCATGGATTTGCCCCAGCGGCTCATGGTTTTGCCCCAGCTGCTCATGGATTTGCCCCAGCTCCTCATGGATATGCCCCAGCTCCTCATGGATATGCCCCAGGCCCCCATGGATTTGCCCCAGCTCACCTCATGGATTTGCCCCAGCTCACCTCCTGGATATGGCCCAGCTCACCTCCTGGATATGGCCCAGCTCACCTCCTGGATATGGCCCAGCTCACCTCCGCCGCGTGTTCGCTCCTTCTGAGTGTCCGGCGGCGCGCAGCTTGAGCACTCGTCTGGGGGAGCCACGTGACCAGCCGCGATTGGCTGGTGACGTGTTTCCTCCAGGCGAGCGCCGAAGCTGCATGCTTCGGACGCTAGCAGGGAGCGAACAGGCGGCAGAAGGTGAGACACCCGCCCTTAGGGTGACGGTGTCACCCTAAGGGCGGGTGTCACCTGGTGCGGGCCGCACCCCCCGCCCCCACGTTACGACGCCACTGCCGCAGGGCCCCCGTAGTGCAAGGAAAACTCACCGCAAACCTGCCGTACACTCACCACAAACCCGCCGAACACTCAACGAACACTCACAGAAACCCGCAGAAAACAGCTGGATTAACCCCGCCGAACACACCAGAGAAACCCGAGCAGCCGTCGATCACAGCGCAGAGCAGCCGCCGGAAAAAGCCGACACGCAGGGAAGGAGGTGAAAAAGAAAAAACAGTACGTTTGAAAGCTTGAAAATTTCAACGCTGTTTGCAAAAAAAACTACTGAAAGAAAATGTCTGAAATTTACATATAAGATCATATGAATGATAATAAAAAGGTCTGTTACAGAAAAAAAGAAATAACTATTTAAAAAAAAACTGAAAAAAGTTTGCAAAATAAATTCCAGAAAATGCCTAAAAGATCCTAAAAAAATCTAAAAAATAAAGAGACTTTTTACTGCAGAATAAAATAATAAACGGTTTATTAGATATTGAATTAAAACAGGAATATTTTTAAAATTGAAGCCTATGTGATTCTCTTGAATAAACCTGTCGAATGAAACCACCGAACGGCAGGGCACTTCAGCAACTTTTCACTGCTGTTTTGTGTTCTCTGAATAGACAAAGCAGTGCTTCTCTGAGGGGGATTTCACTGCCCTCAAACAGGCACCGTATGTGCAGGCAATTTACGTCACAATTATTTATTTTTTGAGAAAGGATTTTACCAGGAAGGATACATTGAGATTTCTCTCGTTTTCAAGTATGTCCTGGGTGGCGAGTATGTACCGTTAGGTGTCTTGCCAAGGACACTTACTGGAGAGGAGCTCTTGCTGGGATAGGAACCCATGACTCCATGGGCTCTCTCCATGTGGAGCAGTGATGTTAGCTCTACTACACCCAGCCAGTAGAAATTGACGAATTGCCTGCTCTCTGATTAGCCGAATAGCCCCGAAATGGCACCGTTTGTTGAAATTCAGCGTTTGGTTACATTTCGGGGCCAGATCGACTCTCTTTGAATAACCCCTTTAGTAAATCCAGCCTGGTGATAGAAGCATTTTAGCAACTAAAGCTATTTGGATGGAGTAGAGGTAATGTCACTGCTCTGCATGGAGAGAGCCTGTGGAGTCATGGGTTCGATCCCAGTGAGCAACCTCTCCAGTAAGTGTCCTTGTGCAAGACACCCAACGGTACATACCCACCACCCAGGACATACTTGAAAACAAGAGAAATCTTAATGTATCCGTTCTCAAAAAAAAAAAAAAAAAAGCTATTTAATTATTTCCTGCCTACAGTGAGATATTCCTGTTTATTGAAACATACCCATTTAGTCGGAACAATGAATACTCTTCCTTTTTTCTTCCTTCACTTGTTTACAGTAGAGGGTGGAAATTTCCTCTTTTCCTGTAGTGGGGAAAAAGAATTAATATCAGATAAGAAGGTAAAATGCAATTATATAGCAATAAATTTCAGAAGGCAGAATTATTATGCAGTTGGTAGACCCTCTCAACCAGGATTCCAAAAATCCTAAAGGGGGTTTTTCAGAGAGCACTGAAATTTTAACGACAATTCGGTGCTCTCCCATTCGCCGCACTTCGGCAAGTTAAATTCGCCAAAACTGTGGTGAAGTCGGGTTCAAAGAGCAGCGATCAGCCAAACGCATCTGCAAAGCATCGCAAAACCGCTGAGTCGGATCGTTAAACCGACGCAAAACCGCTGAACGAACCAAAAGAAAGGCGAATCGATCCAAAAAAACAAACATAGCCTCAAACCGCCGTAAAACCTCTGAATCAATCTGAAACAAGCCGACCAGCCAACAAACAGGGGTAAAAAAACAAAAAAACGCAACTTTTAAAAGGCGTTTAAGAAAAAAATACTTCTTGAAAATGTTTGGAAATAATATAAAAGGTCCTATGAAGAATAATAAAAAAATGCTATTATGAAAAAAATAAGAAGAAGAAGAAGAAGGAGAAAAAAATGTCGCCAAACAAATCCCAAAAAATGCCTGAAAAAATCCTTAAAAAAATTTATAAATAAAGAGACTTTTTGCTGCAAGTGAAAAGAATAAACGGTTGAATAAATATTTAAGAAAAAAACGGGGAATTTTTTTTACATTGAAACCTGTGGGATTCGCTTGCTTAAACCTTTCGAAATAAACCACCAAAAATCAGGGCATTTCAGTAACATTTCAGTGTAGTTTGGCGTTCTCTGCATAGACTAACCATTACTTCTCTATGGGGATAGTCACTGCGCCGCAGGTCGCCTATATTTGGTGAATTGCCAACTTTTTGAATAGCCGAATGGTCACGAAATTCCCCTGAGGAAATTCATTGTTCGGTGTAATTCCGTGGACAATTCGGTGCTCTTTGAATAACCCCTAAAGACTCCAAAAAAACTGATTTCGGCACAATTCTTCGCCCCAACCGAGTGTGTTTGTGCATCCACAGGCAGCCAGCCAGCAGTATCCACATGTAGCAAAAGAAGGAACCAGTCCCAACAAACAGAGTATGGATTACTTAGGACAGGAGATTATTGGGACAGGTGTTCCTTTCCAATAAAACTTGCTCCTATTTACTGCATACCCTGTCTGACGTGAATGGTTCATTCTTTTGCTACAGCAGGTTCCTCAGAGGCAGCATGTTCTTCTGTGGACTGTGCTGTGCAGCGCCATAGAGGGACATTCTGAGCAGCACCAACGAAGAATACGCTGACACTCTGCAACATGTACCAGCATGTCCTTCACTGATGCAATGCAGAGTGTCCCTCACAGCCCTCCAGTCCTGTCCCTTGCTCCCTGGAATGTATGGAATCATGGCAGGATTTCAAAACTAAGAAGAATACAAAATTTTAAATGCTCAAGGTCCTGAGCATTTGGGATATGGGATGCTCAACCTGTAGTAGAATGTATTTAGGGAACTCTTATGCACAACGAAGACTTACTTTCAGGCTGGGGTCAGACGAGCGTAGTGTTCACGTCCGTGATTGCGCCTAAAAGTACGTCCGTGATAGCATGAAAGAAAGTCCATTGGAGCCCGACACATGAAGTACGTCCGCACTGAACTGCGGACGCACAACGGCCGCGGCAAACGGACGCAGGTTGGCAAGAACGTAATACTGCTAGAACGGACGTGCGGAGTGCGCTGCGTCCACAACGTCTGCATAGCTTTGTGTGTGAGTGATGGAGCATGGTCAGACGGACTGCATTTATACGTCCAGCATTTTTGACGGACAGAATGTTTTTTCATTGTAATTTATTTTTCCCTCCTACATCCGTCAAAAAATAACTTCAGTGAAAAAACGGACTGTGTGACCACTACTGCGTCATCCGTACTGACGATGTCCGTACTGCACGGACGTACAGCCCGTAGAAATCATGCTCGTCTGACCCCAGCCTTAAACTGAAGAAGAATTGAGGACCCTATTCCCATGGAAACCTTCAATCTAGATGGGTGGAGGGGTGAGAAACAGGAGGGGAAGACTGCAGGGATGAGAGTTTTGTAAATGCATAGAGATGAGGACAGTTATTGGGTTGGTCAGATGTTTTGTTACGGGGTTAGGTGGTTGGCTTCCCTAAACAGCAGTGTCTTTAGGGAGTGCCTAATAGAAGCCAGGATAGGAAAGAGTTTGATAGTTTGAGAAAGTGCATTCCATAGGGACGGCGCTGAAGTCTGGTATGTGAAGAGGTAATGATGGAGGATGCCAAAAGAAGGTCATTATTGGATCTTAGGGGGCGGAGTGGAGTATATTTGGTAATTAGACAAGACTGGTAGAGGGGAGCAGCATTAGTAAAGGCTTTGTAGGTCAGGGTGAGTAATCTGAAATAACCTCTGCTGTGGATGGGGAGCCAGTGTAGGGACTCTCAGAGAAGGTGGCAGAGACAAAGCAACAGGTGAGATGGATAAGCCAATCTGATGCATTTAGGATGGGCTACAGAAAGGAGAGGCGGGATAGAGGAAGGTCAGTTAGTAGGTTATTGCAGTAGTCCAGGCGGGAGATAAGTGAGTGGATAAGTTGCTTGGTGGCATCAGCAGTCAGAAATGGACAAATTTGACAATATTGTGGAGGTGATTGCGACAAGATGAGGAGAGTGATTGGATGTGAGGACAGAAGCAAAGAATAGAACTGAGAGTCAATCTGAAGCAGTGGACGTGGGTTGAAGGAAGGATAGTGATACCATCAACAGCATAGGTGTGCGCACAGGGTGTGCCTGGTGTGCCCAGGCACACCCAAATGTTGGGTGAAGGTTTCATCTTTGAACCACTTCATAGATATTTTGGATGTTTCTTAGCTGTTCATGATAAACAGAATGAACATTGACTGTATCGTGCATAAACATTGGTTATTCCCAACTAAAAATAACTGTCCTGTGCAAAATTATCCAAACATCGATATGTGATTAATAAATGTTCCATGGGTGCACACCCTAATGAAATGGGCTGCGCACGCCATTGATCAACAGTTATAGAAAAGTCAAATATCAGACAGAGTTGAGGGGAAATTAGAAGGAGCGCTCTCTTAGACATATTGATCTGCAGGTGGTAAAAACCCATCCAGGAAGAGATACCAGACAAACATTCACTGAACTGAGAGAGAACAGAGAGCGAGTGTCAGGCTCATGTCATGATAGAGCAATGGCAGGACCTTAGGTTAGGTTTATATCCCAAGCGCTGGGGGTGAGCAGGTAAGCAGACACTGGAGACTTGGAATGCAGGTAATAAAAGATATTTTGAATGCACAGCAGAATGACACAGTCTTTGCATATAGGAGTTTCAATATACACAGGCAAAGTACAAAATAAGTAGAGGAAGGTAGGCTGTGCAGTCAGAAGCTGGGAACTCCACTTGCGTAGCAATACCTTGATTGAAGGTCCTTAGCAGCAGGCACCCGATGGATGGCTGGCAGCCAAGAAAGTCTCCAAGCCCCAGAGGATAGTGGGCCACATAGTCAAGAGGCTGCAGATAATACAGGAATAGCACCAAGGACCGAGCAATAGTGCTTCTCAGGTAAGGTAACTGACTGGAACTCAGGCAGATCTCCAGTCCACTGGATAGTGGGCTACGCAGTGTAAAGTCCAGCAACAGGATCCACAGAAATATAACAAAACAAGGGATAATGCTGACAGACAGGATGAGGGGGCTTGCAGGACCTCACATACACAGGGAAAACAGCAAAATGACAGAGCATGGAAGGGTGTGTCCAGGTTATATGCACATCCACTCAGGAACTTGCACAGGTATTTAACCCCTGAGTGGACGCAGACATGGAGCAACAGCAATATCGTGGCTATAAGCAGGCTTCTCAGGATGAGGCATGAGAGCGAGATATTGTTAGTGGAGGGTTAGATCTGGGTGTCATCTGCATATAGGTGATACTTTAAGCCATAGCTGTTGATGAGTTTACTCAGTGAGGAGGTATAGATGGAAAATAGCAGTGGACCAAGAACAGAGCTTTGCGGTACGTTGACTGACAGAGGCATTGAAGAGGAGGATTTGCCAAAAAGGAATACTGAGAAGGATCTATTGTAGAGGTAAGGTTTTAGCCAAGAGAGGGTATCACAGAGACCAAGAGAGCTGAGGGTCTTTAGGAGGAAGGGATGGTCAACTGTATCAAAGGCAGCTAAGAGGTCAAGAAGGATCAGTATAGTGGAATGGCCATTATAATTAGCAGAGAGAAGGCCATTAATAAATAATAACCTTGGAGAGATGTGTTTCTGTTGAATGTTGGAAGCAAAAGCTGGATTGCTGGGTTTTCAAGCAAGGAGTTGGAAGACAGGAAGAGGGATAAATGGTCATAAACGAGGCCTTTCTAGTAGTTTTGATGCTAGTGAAGGTACTGATAGAGGATGGAATTTTTCAGGAGAATGTGGGTCGAGGGAGGGTTTCTTGAGAATGGGTGTGATAGTGGCATGCTTGAATGGAAAAGGGAATGAACCAGAGGAAAGGGATAAGTTGAAGATGTGAATAAAAGCAGGAGTGAGAGATGAGGACAGAGAAACTAGTAGATGTGTGGGGATATGGTCAAGTGAACAGGTGGTGAGGTATGAGGAAGACAGGAAAAAATCCTGTCTGTGGCTTGGACGAAGAAGTGAGAAGTGGAGAGTTGAAGTGGAGTTGACTTGGAGATGAGGAACTCCACAGTCAGAGCCGCCTTTACCATGGGGCAAAAGGGGCAGTTAATTAGCGTTAGAAATTAGAGAAATTAGGGGGGGTTTTGTTTGGTCTTTATTTTGGGGGGTTTTGGGATGTTGGTATGGAGAGCAAAATTGCATGGTGGGCCCAAACAAATGTTAAACCAGGACCCAGTCAATATTAAAGAAGGATAACAACAGGCAATTGGTGAATGGGAGAAAGACGTTACTTATCTTAAGGTGAAGTGCTGAGGAGGTTCCCTGGAGGTGGTCCGATGCTCCACATGAAGATAAAAAGAAAAATTGGAAGACCTCAACGTCTGAAGGAATCCCCGTTGGTCTATTAAACAGACCACGGGTATTAGAATCGCCAAAAATAACAAAATGATGGGTATAAGATAAAAACTTTTATTCCAAATAAATATAAATATAGTTGCATAAACATAATATATTATATTATATTTGGAATAAAAGTTTTTATCTTATACCCATCATTTTGTTATTTTTGGCGATTCCAATACCCGTGGTCTGTTTAATAGACCAACAGACGCTGAGGTCTTCCAATTTTTCTTCTAATATTAAAGAAGGACCTGTCCACAGCACATATAACCTCACCAGCTCTCTGCTCATAAGCAGCTTCACGCAAATAAGAGTCGATCAGACTGTCTGCAGCTTTATCAAAGTGATAGTGGTGGCGTCACTGCTACCATTTAGTTTACCAGTTCCAATATTCCTGTGCTATAATTGAAGGTGCTGCTGGGGGGCAGAAATGCACATCCCATAAAACCTTGTGGTCCAGGTTATGTGCAATATGATATGGCCTACACAACACTGTAGGAGGCTTGTGATTGGAGGAGAAAGCTCTATTTCTGTATAAAACTATTCTAAAGAAATCTACCCATCATTTGGAGAGGTGCACCATCCAATGCAAAAGGAAACTTTATTCTGTAAAGCATTGATGAAGATTGCATCCAATGGTCTGGAGTTGTAATGATGATCGCTTGTGACTTCATTGGTAAATTTATGATGATAGATAGATAGATAGAGAGAGAGATAGATAGATAGATAGATAGATAGATAGATAGATAGATAGATAGATAGATAGATAGATAGATAGATAGATAGATAGATAGATAGATAGATAAAGATGATTGATTGATTGATATATAATAGAGAAAGAAAGATGATAGGTTAGATAGATATGATAGGTAAGGATAGATAGATAGATAGATAGATAGATAGATAGATAGATAGATAGATAGATAAATAGATAGATATGATTGATTAATTGTTGGATAGATAATAGAGTGCTAAAGATGATAGATAGGATAGATAGATAGATAGATAGATAGATAGATAGATAGATAGATAGATAGATAGATAGATAGATAGATAGATAGATAGATAACCCTTCAATACCCCAGAAGTGCAAAAGCATACAAGACTCCAAAAACCCCTATAGGGTTAAGTGTAATAGCTCAGAAGACAAACACTAAGCTCATGATAGTGCCAGTTTTCCACTGGTTATGAGGTCTGATCGAAACCTATTCTTTTCATCTAGCTCTGATTTATTTCACTGACTAAAACTGAAAAGTCAAGAGTTGAAGGTGAAAGCTCTTTTTGATATAATGCACAGCAGATGAAGTCAATCGATTGGCAGAATCACGGCCAAGAGAATGGGGTTTTCAGCACAGATACTGATGGGATACTTTCAGCAGCAGAAAAAAAGGAGTTTTCAGGAAAAATCTTAAAAAACACAAAGAAATAAAGTTAAGCGTGGGGAGAGTCACTGCTGGATGGGGTAATTAAGACATTTGGAGGACTCAGGTCACCTCTTTCCTAAGATCAGAAAGCCCCATAAGATGCTCCTTCCTCGTCGCTGAAGATGACAGCAGCTAATCAATAAGTGTTTGAGATGAAAAGGGGGCTGCAGGCTCAACCCCCAGGCGAAACATTTCACGTCTCCGACTCTTTACTTTTGCCTGAACTTCTACATTCTGTGTAGAGTGTGAAAGACAACCCCTAGGAGGACCACGTTGACCCTGGATCCAGGTATCACAGAGCTCCCAGCCCCTCTCCCAGGTGAGTGCATGCATCTAGTGCTGAAAGATGGACAGGTGTTTGTAGCTGGGTATCACTTTCTGCATCTTCCATCCTAATAATCAAGATGAGGCTTGTAATAATATCAAATATGGATTATTTTATTTGAAAATGCATAGAGCAGGGATCTCAAACTCTGGCCCCCCAGAAGTTTATTGCCTACAATTCCTAGAATTCTTTGAATGCAATAAAAAGAATCATGGGAATTGTAGTTCAGAAACATCTGGGGGGGCATAGTTTGAGATCCCTGGCATAGAGGATATCATCAGAGTAAGGTGTCACTTGAAATGCATTAAACAAGTGGCAGAGTGAAAATGTCAAACTTGCTCAATCTGGCCCTTAAAATGGGTTAAATTCAAAACAATTCTCATATGCAAGTCAAAAGTTCCTTTTAGATAATATATTCTGTTATGGTATAATATTAAAATGAGTCCCTGTTCTTAATGTAATAAAATACAGTATATATTTTGGGTAGATGGATAGATATAATAATAATAAATCATTGTTATTGTTATTATTATTATTGTTGTTATTATTCCCAGATGGTCCCTGGTTTTAGTTTTCTATTGTGTTTACAGGGGTAATGTTTAGGTCCCCCTGTCTCCCTCTCACACAAATGTTCCATAAGGCTGCTTTTTGATTACATCATAATAAAGAGAGGTCCATTTACAGCTCTTCTCTGACAGCACACTGTCCATAAAGGGAGATAGAATGATTCATTAAGGAACAATTAAACATTGCTCTAACCCTGGTGCATGTGGTGTGATAGTAAGCAGACTGGAGCACAAAAGGGCAGATAATTTTAATTTATATGCAGATCCATTAAGCTTTTAAAATGTTTTCTTTTTTCCTGGCTGGGATCGTATTATAGGGACTGCATGGATGGGTAGCCATGAATGAGCAAATTATTACTACAGGGAGGACAATTTCGAGCAGCCACCGAATCGATAGTGTTTGCGGTTGTTAAACAGATAGCGATTTGTTATTTACATATACCTGCTTGTTGTCAAGTATCCAGTTAGGGAAATACCCGCCTGGGCACAGATCATCAGCCATCATCGATTCATTAAAGAGGAACAGGTTTCCCCCCAAAATACTCCACGGAGAGGAAATCTTAGCCTTGGACCGAGAGCACAGAGACACGGGTTTACTGGAGCACAAACACTCTGCCAATCTCCCATTAAACGGGTTTTATTAACAAAACAGCAATCTTTTAATTGTGCCCATGTGACTCTTACCAAAACAAAAGTACCATAACTGATAAAATAATGTATATTTATGGGACATTCAAAGATAGACAGACAGACATAGAAAGATAGACAGACAGACAGACAGACAGACAGACAGACAGACAGACAGACAGACAGGACAGATAGATAGATAGATAGATAGATAGATAGATAGATAGATAGAAAGAGATAGATAGATAGATAGATAGATAGATAGATAGATAGATAGATAGATAGATAGATAGATAGATAGATAGATAGAGAGAGATAGATAGATAGATAGATAGATAGATAGATAGATAGATAGATAGATAGATAGATAGATAGATAGATAGATAGATAGAGATGGATAGATAGATAGATAGATAGATAGATAGATAGATAGATAGATAGATAGATAGATAGATAGATAGATAGAAAGAAAGAAAGAAAGAAAGAAAGAAAGAAAGAGATAGATAGATAGATAGATAGATAGATAGATAGATAGATAGATAGATAGATAGAACACTCATGCCATAAAGCATATAGAGAATAATATATATATATAAATATCATCTGTGTACCTCTATATCTATCAACTGTTTGTCTTCGAATATCCCACATATACATTATTTTATCTGTTATTTTTTTTACAGTGAGTGTAGTTTTGTTTGTGTTTGCTTCTTGTTAGTGTCACATGAGCACAATTAAAACATTGCAGTCTTGTTTATAAAATCCCTTAAATGTGAGGTTAACATTGCAATTTAGTTCCGATTGTTTTATTATGTATATCATATAATTTTATGTATACTGTATATCTTTTTGTTCTGTTGACCTTGACATATAGGATTCTGTCTTGCACGGTGATCTCTTCTTCCAACCTCCTGCATGACTGTATATGTTTGTGCCTTGTTTGTTCCTGCATGTATATGTTTGTGCCTTGTTTGTTCCTGCATATATATATTTGTGCCTTGTTTGCTCCGGCATGTATATGTTTGTGCCTTGTTTGCTCCTGCATGTATTTGTTTGTGCCTTGTTTGCCCCCTGCATGTATATGTTTGTGCCTTGTTTGCTCCTGCATGTATATGTTTGTGCCTTGTTTGCCCCCTGCATGTATATGTTTGTGCCTTGTTTGCTCCAGCATGTATATGTTTGTGCCTTGTTTGCCCCCTGCATGTATATGTTTGTGCCTTGTTTGCCCCTGCATGTATATGTTTGTGCCTTGTTTGTCCCCTGCATGTATATGTTTGTGCCTTGTTTGTTCCTGCATTTATATATTTGTACCTTGTTTGCTCCTGCATGTATATGTTTGTGCCTTGTTTGTTCCTGCATTTATATATTTGTACCTTGTTTGCTCCTGCATGTATATGTTTGTGCCTTGTTTGCTCCTGCATGTATATGTTTGTGCCTTGTTTGCTCCTGCATGTATATGTTTGTGCCTTGTTTGCTCCTGCATGTATATGTTTGTGCCTGTGAATGTGATGGTAAAGGCTGCTTTGGTTGGTTAGATGCTCAGTGTTGATGTATTTTGGCACAGCAATCATTGTCTGGAGTCTCTTGCAGAGTTTGCACAGACCTCGGAGCAGCATGTCTAATGACGAATTCCTTGGTGGTTCGGGGACATTAATTAGCTGTTTGATGAGAGTATGACTAAAAATGTAAAAGCAGGATTAGGAGCGTGAAACGTATGTCCAGCTTGTTCCTCACACCCAGAGAAGGATGGAAATCAGTCTGAGGATTCTTTTTCTCTATGGGTCATTTCCAACCATCGCCAGCTGCTCACTTCTGCTGTGTGCCGCACTGAGCATACTGTTCTGCTGTACTCACGGAGCATACTGACATGTTGTAATGAAAACAGATTGACCTGCTGTACTCGGAGCATAATCATCTGCTGTACTGAGAGTATACTTGCCTGATGCACTGAGAGCATGCTGACTTGCAATACTCAGAGCATACTGACGTGCTGTAATCAGAGCATACTGACGTTCTGTACTCAGAACATACTTGACCTGCTGTACTGAGAACAGACCTGCTGTACTGAGACTGGGAGCATACTGACCTGCTGTACTGAAAGTATACTGAATTACTGTACTGAGAGCATACTGACCTGCTGTACTGAAAGCATACAGAACTACTGTACTGAGAGCATACTGACCTGCTGTACTGAAAGTATACTGAACTACTATACTGAGAGCATACTGACCTGCTGTACTGAAAGTATACTGAACTACTGTACTGAGAGCATACTGACCTGCTGTACTGAGACTGGGAGTATACTGACCTGCTGTACTGAGACTGGGAGCATACTGACCTGCTGTACTGAAAGCATGCTGTACTGAAAGCATACATAACTACTGTACTGCGATCATACTGACCTGCTGTACTGAAAGTATACTGAACTACTGTACTGAGAGCATACTGACCTGCTGTACTGAAAGCATACAGAACTACTGTACTGAGAGCATACTGACCTGCTGTACTGAGACTGGGAGTATACTGACCTGCTGTACTGAAAGTATACTGAACTACAGTACTGAGAGCATACTGACCTGCTGTACTGAAAGCATACAGAACTACTGTACTGAGAGCATACTGACCTGCTGTACTGAGACTGGGAGTATACTGACCTTCTGTACTGAAAGCATGCTGTACTGAAAGCATACTGAACTACTGTACTGAGTCTGAGAGCATACTGACCTGCTGTACTGAAAACATACTTAACTACTGTACTAAGAGCATACTGACCTGCTGTACTGAAAGCATACTTAACTGCTGTACTGAGGCATACTGACCTGCTTACTGTGAAAACATACTTAACTACTCTTACTAAGAGTCATACTGACCTGCTGTACTGAAAACATACTTAACTACTGTACTAAGAGCATACTGACCTGCTGTACTGAAAGCATACTTAACTGCTGTACTGAGAGCATACTGACCTGCTGTACTGAAAACATACTTAACTACCTTACTAAGAGCATACTGACCTGCTGTACTGAAAGCATACTTACCTACTGTACTGAGAACTTATTGACTTGCTGTGCGGAAACATACTGACTCTGTAATCAGAGCATACTGACCTGCTGCACTGAGAACATAACCTGCTGTACTGAAAACATACTGACCTGCTGTACTCTGAGAGCATACTGGCCTGCTGTACTGAAAGCATACTGAAATACTGTACTAAGAGCATACTGACCTGCTGTACTGAGACTGGGAGCATACTGAACTGCTGTACTGAGAGCATACTTAACTACTGTACTGAGAGCATACTGACCTGCTGTACTGAAAGCATACTGAACTACTGTACTGAGAGCATACTTACCTACTGTACTGAGAGCATACTTACCTACTGTACTGAGAACTTATTGACTTGCTGTGCGGAAACATACTGACGTTCTGTAATCAGAGCATACTGACCAGCTGCACTGAGAACATAACTGCTGTACTGAAAACATACTGACCTGCTGTACTGAGATCCTACTGGCCTGCTGTACTGAAAGCATACTGAAATACTGTACTGAGAGCATACTGACCTGCTGTACTGAGACTGGGAGCATACTGACCTGCTGTACTAAAAGCAGACTGAACTACTGTACTGAGAGCATACTGACCTGCTGTACTGAAACATACTGACCTGTTGTAATCATAGCATACTGACCTCATGTACTGAGAGATTACTGACCGGCTGTAATGAAAACATACTGGCCTGCTATAACCAGAGCATACTGACCTGCTGTACTGAGACCATATTGACCAACTGTACTGAGAGCTTATGACCTGCTGTACTAAGAGCATACTAACCCACTGTACTGAGCGCTTATACAGAGAGCTTACTGACCAGCTGTGCTAAAAACATACTATCTGTACTGAGAGCATAGAGACCTTCTGTACTGAGAACATACTGACCAGCTGTAATGAGAACATACAGGCCTGAAGTACTGTGAGGAGCATACTGCTCTACTGTACTGAGAAACTATTAAACTGCTGTTACTGACAATAATAACCTGCTGTACTGAGAGCATATGATGACCCTCTGTATTAAGAACATACTATACTTAGAGAGTATACTGACCTGCAGTACAGACAGCATACAGACCTTCTGTACTGAAAACATGATGACCTACTGTACGGGGTCTATGTATGGGCACAAGAGCATGACCTTCAGACATGAGAACACAGTGGTCTGCAGAATTGTGAGCATACACTTTACCTTTAGCACTGGGAGCACACTGACCAGTCTTATAGAGGGCTTCCTGGATGCAGTATTGGAAATGGGAACATATTAGGCACCACTGTTTGATAGTTTTGCAGCTTTGCACATACCTTACCCTGACAACACTTGATGCACAACGTACTCATACACATGATCTTGACTATAGCTTATCCATAATGCACTCATATTTACTGAACACACAGTAAGAATATATTTTGTATTCATTATATTATCCACTATATGTGACACTGGCTAGTCTAAACATATTGCATTCCATACATTGTTATATACTCATACTGATTGGCCAATACCTCACTGCAATAAACGTTATGTCAACCAATATTATTTTCTGCTATTAAGACACCATGTACATTTTATGTAAGTCTAATGAAAGTTTCACTCAGAATGTTTTGACACTGGCTGCACTGGGAGTGTTATATTGTAACAGAGACTCCTCTTTATGTCCCCACTGATAATATTAATGCTTCTCTCCATACAGGGGCGAGGCATCTCTCTTAATACAGTATTTAAATACGTTTTCTAATAGACTATGAACATATACAAACCCTAAAAATACTACAATATATTTTATGGTACGAATATTTAATTAACATTTCATATAACCCTCCTATAAATAAGCAAATTAACCCTATTGGAAACCTCTCTCCTGCAGTACTGTATAAATAGACAACCCATGGGACACTTCATAGTCAGCAGACGAATGGGGCTGGGAGTTTTTAGCCACCTTGTGAGCCCTATCCTGTTCATACTTCACTCAAACATAATATAGAGAAGTGACAAATATTCATGTACACCCACATCCCGTTATTCATATGTACACATTGTAACCAGTACTTAACTACATCCCTTTGTATATTACCCATTATTTACTATCACCGATTCATCACTATTGTCCCCTGAACTTCATACCTCAATACTGCCAATGTCCTATTTTGATCTCCTTGCCTTATCTGTGCTCACATGAACAAGCACACACACTAGCTTCCATACCTCATCTAGGGCGTCCTCTAGAATATACACTAGTTTCTTTTATACATGCTGCTATTCATTTTTCTATCAGAAAATAATGATGATCCGAAATCGGAGAAAGAAAGAGGGAAAGAATGAAAGAGGGAAAGAATGAAAGAGGGAAAGAAAAGAAAGAGGGAAAGAAAAGAAAGAAAGAAAGAAAGAGAAAGAAAGAAAGAGAAAGAAAGAAAGAGGAAAGAAAAGAAAGAGAAAGAAAGAAAGAAAGAAAGAAAGAAAGAAAGAAAGAAAGAAAGAAAGAAAGAAAGAAAGAAAGAAAGAAAGAGGGAAAGAATGAAAGAGGGAAAGAAAGAAAGAAAGAAAGAAAGAAAGAAAGAAAGAAAGAAAGAAAGAAAGTAAGAAAGAAGAAAGAAAGAAAGAAAGAAAGAAAGAAAGATGTACTGTGGATGGAGTTGCTTGTTAGTGTTTCTGTGCATGTCCGTCAGTCTGTCTGTCTCTTCCTCCATTGCTTCTGAGACATTCTTAGGATGGTTTCATCTCCAGATCACTCAAACTCCCAGACTGCTGCTATCACAGAAGCAGCATCTGTAAAATACACAGCTCGTATATGGATCGTTCTGTAAGAAAACACAAAGATGTGTCCCTCCCCATTAGAAAAAGCAATCACAGAAAGGCTTCTGTAGGAGAGTGTCTGGAGGAAAACATGTTAATGTGTACTAATTAACTTCCCATCTATCAATGTAAGGGATGTTTAAATGAAGGTAGCATCCTGCTTCTATCTTAAAGTCCATAAAGTGACACTTTCAGCTTCACATAAATTGAGAAATAATCTGAGAAATAACATATTATTATTAAATTGTGATGCTACTCGTCAAACAACCCATAGATGCAAACTGCTACAAAAAGACACAAACAGTGCAACCACATTACAGTAAAATCCTTTTTTACTTACATCGAACTCGCCACAGACGTAGGCAAACACTTTGATACAGTATAACTATGTATAGATATGTGACTATTTGAAAAATACACAAGCCAGCTTCATATTTTGGTTTTATACAAAATATCTTGGGTATTATAAAATTACCATCTAATTGATCCTGGAAAGTATTTATTGAGATCCTTGCATTGTGTTGTCAGTGTGAGGAGGAAGCATTACATTTCTAGCTGACATACGATATAAACTGAAAAATAAAGATTTTAATAAAGAAAAAAATAAACTAATTTCGTTACCTACTGGATGATTTTAGAAGGGGAGTTATTCACTAAACGGTGATGTGTGGAGAGCAGGAAATATCAGGCCATCTCCAACTTTGTTCAGCTCAAATGTATTATTTGTATTACATTTATTGTTATTAGTGTCCTTGTTGGTATTATCATGGTTTCTAGTAATATTACCATCATTATTATCTTGGTTTTTTTTTTAATATTGGGGTGTAATATGTGCCGTTGTTGGTATTATCATGGTTTCTAGTAATATTTTCATCATTATTATGTTATTTGTTTTAATATTGGGGTGTAATATGTGCCCTTGTTGGTATTATCATGGTTTCTAGTAATATTATCATCATCATTATTATGTTGTTTTCTTGTTTAAATATGGGTTGTAATGTGTGCCCTTGTTTGTATTATAATGTTTTCTAGTAATATTATCATTATTGTTATTATGTTGTTGTTTTAATATTGGGGTATTATCTGTGCCCTTGTTGATATTATCATGGTTTCTAGTAATATTTTCATCATTATTATGTTGTGGGTTTTTTTGTTTTAATATTGGGGTGTAATATGTGCCCTTGTTGGTATTATCATGGTTTCTAGTAATATTATCATCATCATTATTATGTTGTTTTCTTGTTTAAATATGGGCTGTAATGTGTGCCATTGTTGGTATTATCTTGGTTTCTAGTAAATATTTTCATTATTAATATGTTGTTGATTTTTGTTTAAATATTGGGGTGTAATGTGTGCCCTTGTTGATATTATCATGGTTTCTAGTAATATTATTATTATGTTGTTTAAATATTGGGGTGTAATGTTTGCCCTTGTTGATATTATCATGGTTTCTATTTCTAGTAATATTATTATTATGTTGTTTAAATATTGGGGTGTAATATATGCCCTTGTTGGTATTTTCATGGTTTCTAGTAATATTATCATCATTATTATGTTGTTGTTTTTTGTTTAAATATCGGGGTGTAATGTGTGCCCTTGTTGGTATTATCATGGTTTCTAGTAATATTATCTTCATTATTATGTTGTTTTTTTGTTTGTTTGTTTTAATATTGGGGTGTAATATATGCCCTTGTTGGTATTATCATGGTTTTTAGTAATATTATCATCATTATTATGTTGTTGTTTTTTGTTTAAATATTGGGGTGTAATATATGCCCTTGTTGGTATTATCATGTTTTTTAGTAATATTATCATCATTATTGTGTTGTTGATTTTTGGTTTAATATTGGGGTGTAATATATGTCCTTGTTGGTATTATCATGGTTTCTAGTAATATTATCTTCATTATTATGTTGGTTTTTTTTGTTTAAATATTGGGGTGTAATATATGCCCTTGTTGGTATTATCATGGTTTTTAGTAATATTATCATCATTATTATGTTGTTGTTTTTTGTTTAAATATTGGGGTGTAATGTGTGCCCTTGTTGGTATTATCATGTTTTTTAGTAATATTATCATCATTATTATGTTGTTGTTTTTTGTTTAAATATCGGGGTGTAATGTGTGCCCTTGTTGGTATTATCATGTTTTTTAGTAATATTATCATCATTATTATGTTGTTTTTTTGTTTGTTTGTTTTAATATTGGGGTGTAATATATGCCCTTGTTGGTATTATCATGTTTTTTAGTAATATTATCATCATTATTGTGTTGTTGATTTTTGGTTTAATATTGGGGTGTAATATATGTCCTTGTTGGTATTATCATGGTTTTTAGTAATATTATCATCATTATTATGTTGTTGTTTTTTGTTTAAATATTGGGGTGTAATATATGCCCTTGTTGGTATTATCATGTTTTTTAGTAATATTATCATCATTATTGTGTTGTTGATTTTTGGTTTAATATTGGGGTGTAATATATGTCCTTGTTGGTATTATCATGGTTTCTAGTAATATTATCATCATTATTATGTTGTTGTTTTTTGTTTAAATATTGGGGTGTAATATATGCCCTTGTTGGTATTATCATGTTTTTTAGTAATATTATTATCATTATTATTTTGTTGATTTTTGGTTTAATATTGGGGTGTAATATATGCCCTTGTTGGTATTATCATGGTTTTTAGTAATATTATCATCATTATTATGTTGTTGTTTTTTGTTTAAATATTGGGGTGTAATATATGCCCTTGTTGGTATTATCATGTTTTTTAGTAATATTATCATCATTATTGTGTTGTTGATTTTTGGTTTAATATTGGGGTGTAATATATGTCCTTGTTGGTATTATCATGGTTTCTAGTAATATTATCTTCATTATTATGTTGGGGTTTTTTTGTTTAAATATCGGGGTGTAATGTGTGCCCTTGTTGGTATTATCATGGATTCAATTAATATTGTTATTGTTATTTATTGTATACGTTGTTCTGATTGCTATTTTATTAGTACTGGTGTTATAGTTGTTAATATTATTATCTGTTATTTAGGATTAGTATGAAAACAATATATTGTCAACTCCCTGCAACATAACCTTCTACTAATAAATCACAATAAGGTATATTTCAGGATTTCATCATAGGCAGCTACCGAGTGTAGTTATGAAAATATATATATTTCTTCCTCGTATTCAAAACATTCTGGGAAGAAACCCAGCATTTAGTTTTAACTCTTTAATGCCTTGTGCCGTTTCGCTCCACACTTGTTAATAGCTCTTTACTGATGACTGACCTCAGGTCAACCTGTTGACTTGTTTTCATTGACTGTAACAGTAGCCTTGGGCGAGCTACGAGGTGTAGTGTTGAGCCATAACTGTACTGTCTGTGGGTTTCTGTTTAACCATGATTGAGACATACAGCAATCTGTCAGCATCACCCTAACCCTAACATTGGGTCAAGGTCACTCCTGTCCACTGGCTGCCCATCATTTGTCAGGATTACATGTAAAATCAATTTATAACATGGAAACATCTCACCTGTGTCTGTCAGCGATAGATAGTGAGAGAGACAGACAGACAGACAGACAGATAGATAGACAGACAGACAGACAGACAGACAGACAGATAGACAGATAGATAGATAGATAGATAGATAGTTTTCTACAAAAAACACCATTTTGGGGTATATGTGATATACTATATAGCTCGAACTGAAGTGACTAAAACAACAACAGAACGAATGATTTGGTCTGAAAATGTCATATATCTTACTTTTACTGCTATATTTAATAGTACTACCTCCAATAAGTTGTATTTCATGGACTAATCCTCACCAGGCCATCACACTATTTGCATTGCAGTCATTGCAACACTGTGTTCCAGGACCAAAGCATCACTTTCATTTTGTGATTAATCATAAGTACTGTCTTGTTATGACTCTTTCAACTTCCTAATCACACCCCTCTGTAAAAGATACATTTCTCAATATGAGTATACTTTCTCTCTCTCTCCTTTACTCTGTCTCCATTTCTGTTTATTTCTTTCACTCTTGTAGTCTCTTTCCCTTCACTATCTCTGTCTCTTTCTGTCTCTCATTCCCTCACTCCCTGTCTCTTTCTGTCTCTCATTCCCTCACTCCCTGTCTCTTTCTGTCTCGCTGACCCTGTATGATCACTTTCTGGCCCCTCTCTCTCTGTCTGTGCACCCCTCCCTCTGTGTCCCCTGACCCTCTCCTCCCCTCCTGCTCACTGCTGGCTGAGTTTGGTGGAATCTGTGCTCACGTCAGTCCATTCCCCCTGCACAAAGACACAGGCACAGTATCCCAGCCTGGAGAGGGACCCGTATACAGACCCTCACACCTCACTGCCTGCTCAGGGACCCCCACACGGGAACTTTGCACTTTCATATTGGACTTCTTTATCTGTGGATTCTCCTCTATTTTGGTTTTCTGTTGTTTTTTTTTCGGATGCCTTCTTGTTTCTAGTCTCACATTCAACTCTGCATCCAGGATTTCTCCTGTGGAAGAAGACAAGAGTAGGGCTCGTCCACACGCCTGGTCAGTGCACGGTAAGTCCCAGCCATGCCAGCAGGTCATGGCATAAAGTGACAAGGGACCACCTGAGCCCTACAGCAACACAGCATATGTCTGCCTAGGGTTACTATGTGTGCTTCACGTGGGGGAATCCTGTGTGCTGGCACAGCTCAGTGTTAGGGGATGGGCAGAGGTCTGGGGCACCTTGCATTAACTCACCTAATTACCCTTTACATCATGTTACATGCTACCATGGAGCAAGTTACATCACTAAAACAGATCCTCATGGAATAACATTCAATTCCCAAAGCACAGACCTAGGCCTTCATCAGCTGGGCCTGAATGTATCCAGAAGAATAAGTGTAACTAAATATATACCTGTGCACATTCAAACCCCCTGCATGTTAAGGTATGTGATAGACAGACAGACAGACAGACAGACAGATAGATAGATAGATAGATAGATAGATAGATAGATAGATAGATAGATAGATAGATAGATAGATAGATAGATAGATAGATATAGACAGACAGACAGACAGACAGATAGATAGATAGATAGATAGATAGATAGATAGATAGATAGATAGATAGATATAGACAGACAGACAGATAGATAGATAGATAGATAGATAGATAGATAGATAGATAGAGACAGACAGATAGACAGATAGACAGATAGATAGATATAGACAGACAGACAGACAGACAGATAGATAGATAGATACAGACAGACAGACAGACAGACAGACAGACAGATAGATACAAAGTTTTTCTACATATTTTAATAAATGCTTACTGAGACATAGTTACTATCAAAATTTATAGTATTGCATATTACTACTAATTATTAATATTATGTTATTAATGTATGCGTTATATATCAGTGTGTATATATATATATTTATAATCCTATTTATTAATTATAAAAATAATAGTAGTAACAGTATTATTATTATATTAATTATTATTAGTAGTATTTTTATTAGTGTCTGGGGTGTCACTAACTAAATATAACACCCACCTACTTATTTTCTGTGAGTTATATTTATTCTTTACAAACTACTGACACGCTCTTGTTTTTTGTCTGTTCTTTATTTTACTTCTTTGTTGTTTTTTTAAAGGGGTGAATAATAAATATAACCCTCTTTGTTTGTTTTTATTTATTAGTGTTTTTATTGTTTGCGATATGTTTACTTTCAGCCCTAGGTATCCATATAAATAGAAATCCCTCCAGGCTGTCATATTCATTTTCTTTTCTGTTATTTATTGTTTTTTCCTCACCCATACCCAGTAAACTCGGTGTCCATAAGCTCTGGGGTGTTAGGATTTCAGGCGAAGTTTAAGGAACAGAGACAAACTCGATCCAGATGGTTGGACATCTAAGGGGAAATTCACACGATACTGATATGTGTGAAATATTGCTAAATGTGCCCCCAGACATAAAATTACATAGCACTATTTTTTAATGTCGCTGCCCCCCTTGGCATATAAGTGGGGGTCTTAGAACATATTGTGAGTCAGTTATCAATGTTTTAACAAAGTCTACAAAATCCAGACTTGCAGGGGAAATACAGATACAGTCTGTTACAGTATGGGGTATGTCATTTAAAGCTACAGAGCAGCTGGGACCAGGACCACTGATCTCTGCCTCCATGAAACAAAATTAAGGGGTGTTCCTTTATTAAAACTCAAAGCAGGACTGAAGGGCAAGTTGCAGGCTTTGCTGACAAGCTGGTGGGTCTCATAATTTCATGAAGTGTTTATATCATAGTGCCATTGTACTGTAAATAGGCCAAGGGTCTTGTTACTATCACTGGCCATGGTTGCAGTCTAGTCTCACATCTTGTGGAAGCTATTCTCACAAACCGAAACGTGACATGCTGGGCTTCATGGCCTGAACACAAGTGGCACCCAGAGAATGTGTGACAGGATGGAGGCAGAAGGCTCATGCCATGATATAAAGTCATATGTACCTTCTAAATCATTCAAAATAAAACTCTTGCAAACTGCAGGATGCAGGGATTGCCATCTGTTCTTCATCCAGTGCATGTCTAAAGATACAGGTGATAAATAATTACTCCATAAAAATGCTAAATATGAAGAATTTATCTATTTATTGAGTACAATGTACATATATAAGCCTACACGTTGATGCATACTTTAATTTATCCTGTATATAAGTCATAATATAGATTTATATATGTATATATCTATATAACTTGAATTCCATATACATGTGTGTATATATATATATATATATATATATACATATATATACATGTGTATATATATATATATATATATATATATTGTGTGTATAAATATATATATATATACACACACCAAAATATATTAGATATGCATATACGTATGTACGTACCATGTTCCCATGTTTATTATATGTAATAATGTATTAATATATATATATAAATACTTTACGTATAATCCGTTAAACATGAATGTGTGTGTAGATATATGTATATATAATGTATCTACTGTGCAAGAATGCATATATGTAGTATATAGATACCTATACATATAAAGGTTTACAGGATTATACATAAAATATAACATATAAATATACAAGACAGAAAATATATATGTTTTATATATATATATAAAATTCATAATACATTATATGATTTTACATTATCACAATATTTATGGAATAATTTAGTAATCACTCAATCAATCTACATCTGTGATTAAAAATGCACTGGCCAGCCAATATATATGTTTGGAAACAACATATAAATATATCTATAAACATTATTTGTTTCCTCATAAAGCAGGTTAGAAGAGTACATGGTTGCTTATCAAACTTGGTTTTGCCCTCAAACAGATTTACTTCCATTATTTTTTAAAATAATGTTTTATGTATTTACATTACCTTGTTTATTTATTTATTTTTGTTTCAGATCGGATTGCTCGGTTTGTTTTGTTTGTGGCAGTTTGTAGTTTCTTTGTATCAGGACGTTTAAAAGTATGATCTATTCTATAGTAAAATGTGTATATTATACCAGTAAAGTTAATTGTAGTAGGACAAAAAACTTAGTCGAATGTAGAAATAATTATATAAAAAACATAGAAGCAAAAAAAAAAAAGGAAAAAGTAGTGCAAGGAAAAGCAGTCAGGCGTGTGATATCCGTAATAAGGTTTATTTATAATGTTATCACTGTAATAATTGGACAATGGGTTCAGGTCAGAAAGCTGCATCAATTCAGACGACAACTAAATCATTCACCCATTGCAGACATTAAAAGAAAAAGATTACCAGATGATGACATGCAAATTTCTCCTGAAATTATCATAAGTAAACATTCCAATCCTGGACTAATAAAATCCCATCTGTGTTACTTCATATCGAGTTAGTAGAGAGCTGTGATAATGAATTTTGTAATATCTCACGAACAGACATCTCAATCAGGCACTAATCCTGTGATTTCACTGCACAATCACTCAGATCTGGGCCAGCCAAACCCCTGCCTCCAGGCACAGACCTGCAAAATGTATTATTATTATTATTATTATTAATAATAATAATAACATTATTAAAAAATATTATTATTATTCAAGTTTTTTAAAGCCTTATAAAACACAGTAGCCTGCAAGATGGAGGAGGTGATTGTAAATTACCCAAGGGAGTTAGCCACACACCACACACACCACACACTTGGTTCCTGCACTTACTGCTATCCCACCACAATTACGTTGCAGCACAATTACTGCCTTCATAAAAATGAAGTTAAAGCACCAGCTCAGCAAAAAGAGATGTTTCTGCCATATATTTATAATTAGAGCTGTAACCTTGTCATGGCTCCTGGGGCTGTGTATGGTCAGTCTAGATTTACTAAACATTGAGTCAAGCTGTGTTAAACTATTTTATAGAATAAAATGCCCTAATTAAATGAAATTACAAGTTTAATTATTTGTATTTTTGGACTTTGCACATGGTGTTCTCCCATTCTCCAAAATTGTTGTTTATGTGAATTGTTTGTCACTCAAATAGTTTGATGGTGTGTATTCTTAATAATTTTGCGTAGTGTGTGTGTGTGTGTGTGTGTGTGTGTGTGTGTGCCTGTGCTTAAGGAGAATGTTCAGTTTTGTGTGTTTGTTAATGTTTGTGTGTATAAGCTTGTGATTGGGTGGAATGACTGTATATTTTTGTATGCATTTAAGCCTGCATTTATTTATGCTTCTGTCATATGTCTTTGTGTATATTTGCACATGTACATGACTGGAAGTGTGCTTTGTCAGTCTGTCTGTGTCTGATCTTTGTATGTCGGTGTCTGCTTACCTGCATTTATTTATTTATAAAGGATTTTACCAGGAAGGATACATTGAGGAAACATTTGTGTTAGTTTGTGTGTGTGTGTTTTCACATCACTTTTGCTTGATGCTAGTTTTTGGAGCTGTCTCCTCAATCTCTCAGGGATTCTTGCTGCCTCAGTTACAGGCCAGGCAGTATCTCAAGGAGGTGAAACCTCATTCATTAAAGTCTAATTTACCAAATGACTGGTGACTAGTAAAATTCATAGCTCCTTCTATAATTAACAGATCTATTCCTAGAAGGTAATGACATTAATTAGTGACAAGCTATGCTCAAGCAAAGTCTCTGAAGTTCGGGGGGTACAAATCAGAAAGAAAACATTTATATACTATGGGCCCAGCAGAGTGATTACTGATATTTATATTTACATTGCCTCATTGGGATTGTGTTATGTGCTCTTAAGGAATGTTTTAATTTTAAACTAAACTAAAATAGTGAATACATGTATTAATTTATCTAAAAAATCAACAACAATGTCTCAGTCTATTTGACTATTAATTTCTAAAAGAAAACATTATTATTATTATTATTATTATTATTCCAACAGTTTCCAGCGCTTTACAATAATTACAGTAGGAGAAGAGGATTAAACTAACGAAATTACAAACAAATTTAAGAATCAAAGGCAGGAGGTTTAGATTGCCCTGCTCACAGCACTTTACTATATAGAGGATTATATTGAAGAAATTGTTGGCCTGTATCCTGCAATAATCACAATATTTCATCATCTGATCCTCTGGATATACGCTGTTTATGCAATATATAAATACTGTAAATCCTAAATCTACCTAACTATATACATAGTATTTGTTTTATATACTGTGTGTGTGTATATATATATATATATTGTGTTTATTATTGCAGAAGCCACTTGCACATAACAGCAATTCGATGAATTGCATCCCAGAGCTCCTGTGCCACTATATATATATATATATATATATATACACACACAGATAGATAGATATACAGATAGATAGATAGATATACACAGTATATAAAATAATAGATATATATATATATATATCCCAAAAGCAATTACAATTAAAATTGCAAGTATTTATAATGTCCCAACATATTCCGTAGCGTAGTACAATGGGACATTACAAAGGCACATTAACATGCATACACAAATATAACACAAAAACTGAGTAGAATTATTGCTAGTTGGTTTTCCACCTTCTTCATGTTTTCCTTTCCATGTTTGAGTAATGTGTGGCTTTATGTGGAGTCAGCACTGTGTGTGCTTAAGCAGCCTGTGTACAGTACCCCGGGTTTAATAAATGGATTTTTATTTGGATTTTTATTTCTCCTCTATTACAGATAGCTGGCATGGAGACGAACTGTCGCAAACTGGTGACAGCCTCCTGTGTTCCACTTGGTAAGCACAATCTCCCCATTCTATTGATACTAAGCGCTGCACCCCTGGGACTGGCCCCTGGGGAATCACCCCTCAAAGGGCAGCATTTTATGTGGAAACCTCTGTGTTCTCTCTATAAAAGAGTTTTTATTTAAGCATTTTTAATTAAAATGTATGTATTAAATAGAAAATAATATTAATTATTAATAGTAAATATAAAACAAAATAAACATATTATATATGCATATTTAATTACAAACATAATGAATGTATTATTATTATTAATAGTAAATATAAAATAAACATATATTATATATGCATATTTAATTACAAACATAATGAATGTATTATTATTATTAATAGTAAATATAAAATAAACATATATTATATATGCATATTTAATTACAAACATAATGAATGTATTATTATTATTAATAGTAAATAGAAAATAAACATGTATTATATATGCATATTTAATTACAAACATAATGAATGTATTATTATTATTATTAATAGTAAATATAAAATAAACATATATTATATATGCATATTAATTACAAACATAATGAATGTATTATTATTATTATTAATAGTAAATAGAAAATAAACATGTATTATATATGCATATTTAATTATTTAATTACAAACATAATGAATGTATTATTATTATTAATAGTAAATATAAAATAAACATATATTATATATGCATATTTAATTACAAACATAATGAATGTATTATTATTATTAATAGTAAATAGAAAATAAACATGTATTATATATGCATATTTAATTACAAACATAATGAATGTATTATTATTATTATTAATAGTAAATAGAAAATAAACATGTATTATATATGCATATTTAATTATTTAATTACAAACATAATGAATGTATTATTATTATTATTAATAGTAAATATAAAATAAACATGTATTATATATGCATATTTAATTGCAAACATAATGAATGTATTATTATTATTACTAGTAGTAGTAGAATTAGTATCATTTTTATTATTTTAGAATAGGTTGATTAATTACTAGTAAGTAAAAAGGCGTATTTTCAGAACAAAAAAAAGTTATTTCTTGCAAGGGATTAATAGAGTGAACCCTATACATACACAAGATATTACAAACCTTTGTGACACTAAGTCGCTGATCAAATTGTTTGGTGGGAGCTAAACAAGTGAACCTGGTTAATTGAAATCCCAATTCAAATATTCTTATATAATGGATTTAAATAAAAATACATTTACAAATAAGTTATAATTATCCATTTATATAAAGGAAAACTAAACTATTACAGAAAACTAGAACTTTGGATTGAAACTGATTTTGTTCCAAATGCATTGCTGTAGATTTAATTAATTAATTAATTAATTAATTAATTTATTTATTTATAAAGTATTTTACCAGGAAGGATACATTGAGATTTCTCTCGTTTTCAAGTATGTCCTTAAATTAATCTTTCAAGTCGATTAAAAAAACTCGCTTTTTTGTTATTAAAATCCAATGACTTGTTACATTGGTGAGTCCCCCATGTTATCTTCGAGGCAGGATTCAGGGGTTCAGTCCTCTAAAGTGCTTAGTACTATGTCTTCGTGGGGGGGAAGCCTTACAAACAAGGGCCTGGGTGCAGGATGAAAGGTGCAGGGGACCACATGGCAGACAGATCAGCTGCTGAGACATCTTAATTATCTAAACGTAATAAATAGAGAGAATTAAATAAAGAAAATCGGTAAAAAAATAGTAAAATTACCAGAAAATTAGATTTTTCTTCTTTCTTTCCTTCTAAATTGTTAAAGATATTTTTGTCATCTATCTCCTTAGTGTAATAATCCCATAGGCACAGAATGTTACCTTTCTTAAAAAAAAAAAAAAATACTACAGTTGTCAGCTTCATAAAGTGTGATGTATACAATTTCTGAAGTTTTACACCAAAATTTAAATACTTCGTGTATTGTTTGCAAAATGATTTCTTATTGGTGCCCCTCTCTATAGTCTCAATTTTTCATTCATGGTAATTTTTTGTAATTTACACTTTATATTTGACCATTTGATGCTTGGCTGGGAATCAAATAGTGATATTAGGGGGCAAGGAGTACAGCAGAGGTCTTCTTGCAGTTTATGAGGGGGGGGCAGGACAATGACTGTACACATGGTCCTGGAGCGCCCCCTGCTGTCCTCCCAGACACAGTCACAATCTAAACACTGTAACGTTACCATCGTGGTACTTGTCCACCAATTTTCCATAAGCAGCTCTATGTGGGGCACGTTTGGTTCATTTACTAAAACAGGCTGAATTCTGAAAGGAAACGCAAAATGAGAAAAGGGAAAGGAGTGTATATGTGGGATCTATGGGAGAATATTATTGTGGGATTCTGGGGAGAAATGGCGAGTGGGACAGAGAGAGAATTGCCACCTGGGCTACTGGCAAACAGGGACTGTGGGCTCTTTCATTTATTACAGGGTCAGAAGGTTTGGTTTAGTAGTCAAAGGCCTTTAGTTTTTACCAGCCCTCCAGGCCAGAGGCCACCACTTGCCCTCTTCAACTATAGTGGGACCAGAGGAAGCCCCAATGGATTTTCACTGATCACTGACTTCAGATGGCTAGTGAGGGAGCAATTTTTACAATTGTCTAAAACTATAAAGAACTTGTTTTTGGAATATAATCTGTCCAAAAGAGTATTTTTTTTGTCCTTGCTATTTAAGCAATTCCATGTTAAGTCACATCTCTCTTTGCAGCTGGCCATTGGTCTGGTATAACTATGCATTAAAGTCACAGCACAGATCCTCTGGATACGTCATACACAGATATCAGTATCTACATTAGCTTTGCAATACAGTCTGTGGCATTGTGATATTCCAAATGATTTAAAGAAAAAAAATAATGGCAGATATTTATTATAACAATAAGCACAGCCGATCTGATACTCTAAGACATAATGATTCCAATGCCTGATGGCTGTTGGGTTAAAAATAGAGTTTTTTTAAATTAATTATTATTAATACACAACATATGTATTTGAAATTAATTATCGAAATTATTATAGCAGTTAAGTTATACTATATATATATATATAGTTATGTTTATTATTGCAGAAGACACTTGCACATCACAGCAATTCAAAGAATTGCATCCCAGAGCTCCTGTGCCACATTCCCCATGTGCAGCAAGGAATTCTGGGTAGGATATGCAAATGACATCTGTCTCACTTTTAGTGGCTTCTACAATAACAAACATAACTAATTATGGCGTGGAGGCTTTTTATCTCACTTTTTGTCCTCCACCACAACCCTTGTAAGCACTATATATATATATATATATATATTGCTCCCTATTAAAATACTACCCTGTAAAAGTCTATATAAGAAGTGCACAACATAGAGTATAATGGCCAGCCAGGGGTGCATATTGAAGCAATATATTGTACGTATTAACTGATATAAAGGATCATGTTGAGAATTATATTATAACCATCTCACAGTAGCAGCATGAATTATGACGTCATGTCTCACCACACTTACTTGACATAATACATCCAATGAGGGGTACGTCATCCAGACAATGGTTCCTTTCATTGTTTCAGAAAGCTTGTACAGACAGGTCTCTCTCCTCTCAGTACTCTTTGGAGTTGCCAGGCTTGGGCTTTGGTTGCCATAAATTTATGGGCTCCTCGCAGGAAGGTCTTATCTGCCTCCGTGTTGCTGGATGGGCTTCCAGGACATGCTAACCAGGACATGCTAACCAGGACATGCTAACCAGGACATGCTAACGGTGAATGGAAGGATGACTCTCTGAGCCATACATTACAGTGAAGGATTATCAGACTGCTTGGGAAATTTGCTGAGCTCTCAGAGAGCAGAGAGACCTTATCTAGTTTTCAGAATGGAATTATCTAAATACATTATAAAGCCTGGAGTAAGATACATTGTAAAGTGACCCCTAATAAAAAAAGGAAAACTCAACTCGGGTTTACATGCAGATAAGGACTGGATTGTTTAAGGATTATGCCTACAGGAATATTATTATTATTATTATAATACTAATTTATTATTATTATGATATATAATCATATACATATAATATATATCATCATATATAATATACACATATCTAATTAATATAAGCATTATATGTGTGATACTCTGACCCGCACTATTGATAACAGATTGATAGTAGTCATTATTAAATTTTTTTCTATATTTATTTGGTAAAACAGTGAGACCTGAGAAACTGACAGTCCCCAGTTAGCTCAGAATTGCTGAGATTTTTTTTAACTCCTCTGTTTGGGTCTGAATTTCAGTAATTTTGCTAATCTGCTGTCAGCCCACTACTAATTACTTTATATTGCACCGACCCTCCCAGGAGAGGAGACTCTTAATAAGAAGCCTTTTATCATGTGCCTTTCATTCTCATTATTCACATCAATTCTATTTTTAAAAAAACATATGTAAAAAGAAGATTGAAAAATATATAAATATATGTAAAAAATAAACAAGAAAAACATAAAAAATATACAAACGTGTACTTTGAGTTCTGTTTTTTTTAATCACAGATTACTTAAAACTATAAAAAAAAATACGGAAATAATCTCCAACATTCATCTAAAATATATATATAATCTGTAAAATAAAGCACCGTGCAGACCAGACTATATTAAAATATTTACAGTGCACGAATATCTTATTGTGTTTATTATTGAGTGCTACTTAGCATTCTAATTAGAATGAGCTCCTTGATTGTGGCAGGAGGGCCCTGTCTGTAAGTGTCTCGAAGAACTCTATGTATTATTAAGGCTTTTTTTTTCTTTTTTATAATATATGCAAGAGTTGCTGAAACACCTCGAGGGAGCAGGAAAATGTATAAGCAAAGCGTTTTTTCGTGAGCAGGAATACACTAATGGAACAATCTGATGTCTGCTTAATCCTATGGAAAAAGCATTGTCTTTTGCCTAATATTGACTGAATGGTAATGAATGGGCTCTCCATCCTGGAGACAGATCGGCTGATAAATCCCAGCTACTAGGGGAAGCCAGGGAAATGAACCTAAAACACCAGCGAGCCGAGAGATCCCATGCAATAGCTATAATAGACTGGCCGTCCACTGGATCCGTAGTCAGACGACCGACTTTTTCGTCAGATCATTGACGACGTCGGTTGTCCGACCAGGTCCGACTGGGTCGTCCACTGGAAGAGACTGTGGACGACAGTGATCTGCCATATACGTACAGATACGTATATTCTCGAGGTTTTATGCAACGCTGCGCATGGGCGGTGCTTCTTCGGCCAATATATCAAGTGCATACCTGCAAATCGCAAAAGGCCCCTGCTTTACTGTGAGATCGAGATGCCAGTCTGTCCTTACACAAAAAATAAAAGTAACCATAAGGCATGCTATTATTATTACTTATTTGTTACCTCTTGGTTTGTTTAAATGTTATCCCATAACTCCATTACAAATATTCCTTTATTACACAGCAGAGAGGGGATGGCTGGGAGCCCAGGGACTACACCTGTATTTACCTAGACAGAGGTTTAACAGGCATACCTGTGCACAGGGCCACACACTGTGTATGTATGTCTATACCTTTATCAGAACTGGGGATTAAGAGCTGGGGGTGTCATTATTTAATATATTGGTGTGTGCATCAGTGAAGAACAAATACATTCTGTGGAAAAATATTTATTTGTATTAAGATTTCCTGGAAAAAATAATATATATATATATTTATTTGTAGTTGACTGTAAAGGGCTAGCATTCTGTCACTGGTAACAAGCAATATTTGGGTCTGTATTTCAGCATATGTATCTACGAAGAGGATATATGTGTAAATATGTGCATGAACCCCCACACACCTAATATATATACACACACACACTAGGAGTACAAGATTAAATATATATATATATGTATATACTACATATTTATAATCATGGTATAGCAGTACATATATTGATACATTTTTTTATTGGAGTAATGTTTCATTTACAAGACAAGCTTTCGAGTGTAACTCTCTTCTGGAAGATTTTATATATATATATATATATATATATATATATGTATATATATATATATCAGCATAAGTAAATTTATATATCAGCATAAGTAAATTCTATGTATGGATATATGATTTACCGAAATGAATACGTTGCTCTGATTTCAGAGTGAGAGCATTGCTGGATACATACAAGTTCTTTGTGTACTTGATCATCACTGGGAGATTAATCACAGATTAAACCCCAGACACTGAGAAATACATTGAAGAGTGAGCAGAGAGATAAAGAGAATATCATTAAAAGAATTTCGCCATTTTTCTGACAATATATGCTAAGGGTTTATTTAAAGATCCATATTGCAATAAAAAGAGCTCGTGGAGTATATTTTATGTTTTAATGGCACAATTTCTATAATGTAAACAAAATGATGTCATACACTGATAACATTTACAAACAAGGATAGACTGATAGAAAAGCTAGAAACAAGATATCTAGATCGACAGATAGATGCATAGATAGATACATAGATAGATACATAGATAAATACATGGATAATTATTAAGATTGTTTTTATTGTGTACAGAAGGAGCTGTATGTGTGTAGTTGTCTGTATGTGTGTATGTGTACACTGGTGTGTGTTTATCTGCTTCCCTATGTTTCAGTGTCTGCATTGGTGTTTGAATACATTTCTGTTGCCATTATTTGAATATGTTTATGTATATGGGTTACATTTTATCCATTCGCAGGTTCTACTTCCTGTGCAAATTAGTAGAATCTAACATATATAGAATGGGTATATATATATATATATAATTTACGGTTAGCATTGCAGAGGCCCATTGCTGTAAATAGAAATTCCCCAGTGATAATGTATATGTTTACCGGGTATACTCACAGAATAACTGGTGATCTCAGATTACTTTGACAACTAAATCTACATTAACCTTCAATACGTCATAACTTTTGTGTCCAAATTTAGTTTTTTATTCTATGCATTGATTTTACACGAATTTCTATATACAATGTATGATATATATATATATATTTAAAAAACGCTTTACTTTGCGAAGAAGAAATGTGAATATAAGGGTAGGGTTTATGGTTGTGATCTCATTAACCCTGTGTGTGTCGGCCTCATTCCATCACTTGGTAACTAATTACAGGCTGACTTATAGTGGCTGCTGGGTGGCTGGCACTGGGTGACATATGGAGGCAGTGACCATCCCTTGATTTATTTTCGATTTATGTTGCAGGCGGATCATAAGCCAAGGGGCTGCGGGAGAGAGAGACAAAGGAACAGGAGATAGGGACGATGGGAGAGAGGGGGAAGGAAGGAATGTAATAGATAGATAGACAGACAGATAGACAGATAGACAGACAGACAGACAGACAGACAGACAGATAGATATACAGATAGATAGAGACAGACAGACAGACAGATAGATAGATAGATAGATAGATAGATAGATAGATAGATAGATAGATAGACAGATAGACAGATAGACAGATAGATAGATAGATAGATAGATAGATAGATAGATAGATAGATAGATAGATAGACAGATAGACAGATAGACAGATAGACAGATAGATAGATAGATAGATAGATAGATATACAGATAGAGACAGACAGACAGATAGATAGATAATAGATAGATAGATAGATAGATAGATAGATAGATAGATAGATAGATAGACAGATAGATAGACAGACAGATAGATAGATAGATAGATAGATAGATAGATAGATAGATAGATAGATAGATAGATAGATAGATAGATAGATAGATAGATAGATAGATAGATAGATAGATAGATAGATAGATATACAGATAGAGACAGACAGATAGATAGACAGATAGATAGATAGATAGATAGATAGATAGATAGATAGATAGATAGATAGATAGATAGATAGATAGATAGATAGATAGATAGATATTTCTCTCTGGATTTCCTGTGGTCACTAAGCGTTTTGATATATTCCTGGAATCTTCAGACTCAGAGGGACTTTGTTTTCCCTAGTTCTCCCAGAAGTGTGTCAGTTTGACATTACTTAAAACAATGGTATAAGGATTTTCCTCTTAAATTACTGCAGACTGCTTTAAAAAGGACCCTCTACACCTATCTCTGTTAGCGCTATATAAATGATGATGATAATATTGATCAGTGCATATTGTATCTATTACCATAGGGCCCTCATCTCCTCCTGTACTGTTTGTCAAATGTTGTTCATTGTATTGTATTGTAACCCTGTCTATACTGTGCCTATTGTACAGCGCTGCGGAATATGCTGGCGCTTTATAAATAAAGAATAATAATAATAATTACCATTAGATGTTAGGTATACTGTATTATTAGAGCATGCACCCAGTTTATAGATGCCAGAGTAGGGATTCATTTACAATGACTTTCCGATTTTCCGAATTTTATTTTATTAGATGCCACTCCAACATTTTATCTAAATATTAGAAAGTCTGTGCTTTTATCACCCCAGCTCGATGTTGATGTAGTGAAATTAATGTAGCACAATATATGCAGCATCAGAACCCCCCCCCCACAGTTCTCATTGCTTAAACCCACCTGTCTGTGTGTGTTAGGAGTTGTAATCAAAGCATATATAAAGGGACAGCATATGCCCAGACCTACAATTTATCTAGCTCGTCTGATCGACCAAATCAACCCAAATCATATAAATCTAGACTAAGACTCTTAAAAAGGAGTGTCACATATCCCCCCACAACCCCCTTTTAATTTATCGGAGGGGGGGCACATTTAACCCAGGAACATTTTAACCATGCATCCAGATTCAAATTGACATACATACAGGTCATCAAATGCTGCAGATTTGAGGAAATATTTGCTTTACACCATATACTTCATTATGATCTGCTGGGAATTAGAGGCCGTCCAATGAGAAAGCGACCAGGACCAGCCTAAACCCCTATTTAACAGACTTAAGCAAATGACTGTCTTATCAGATTAAAAGGCACTAGAAATGTGAGAGCATTGGCTGCATGAAAACTCTATGGGGTCTCAGGATAGAATAAAAAAACACTTTATGCCAAATCTCAGGGATAACAACAGCTAACCATTATTCATCACAATATTAGATAATGAACTGCAACCAAATCATTTAATGTGTGAGATCAAGTGGGCTTGGGGGATCTCATTCTGAAAAACCCAGAAACAAGAGAGAGGAAAGATAGGATACATAGAGAGACATAGAGATGTTAGATAGATAGATAGATAGATAGATAGATAGATAGATAGATAGATAGATAGATAGATAGATATGGAAAGATAGATAGATATGGAAAGATAGATAGATAGATAGATATGGAAAGATAGATAGATAGATTGATAGATAGATATGGAAAGATAGATAGATATGGAAAGATAGATAGATAGATATGGAAAGAAAGATAGATAGATAAATATGGAAAGATAGATAGATATGGAAAGATAGATAGATAGATAGATATAATAGATAGATATGGAAAGATAGATAGATATGGAAAGATAGATAGATAGATAGATAGATTGATAGATAGCTATGGAAAGATAGATAGATATGGAAAGATAGATAGATAGATATGCAAAGAAAGATAGATAGATAAATATGGAAAGATAGATAGATATGGAAAGATAGATAGATAGATATAATAGATAGATATGGAAAGATAGATAGATATGGAAAGATAGATAGATATGGAAAGATAGATAGATAGATAGATAAATATGGAAAGATAGATAGATATGGAAAGATAGATAGATATGGAAAGATAGATAGATAGATAGATAGATATAATAGATAGATATGGAAAGATAGATAGATATGGAAAGATAGATAGATAGATATGGATAGATAGATAGATATAATAGATAGATAAATAGATAGATATGGAAAGATAGATATATATGGAAAGATAGACAGATATGGAAAGATAGATAGATATGGAAAGATAGATAGATATGATAGATATGGATAGATAGATATAATAGATAGATAAATAGATAGATATGGAAAGATAGATAGATATGGAAAGATAGATAGATATGGATAGATAGATAGATAGAGATAGATAGATAGATAGATAGATAGATAGATAGACTGGCAGCTTAGTCGGATAGATACATAAAGAGAGAGAGAGAGATAAACAGATAAATATTAAATAAAATGATTAATTTAATACATATCAATACCTAGATGGACAGATATGTAATAAAAAAGATAGATAATAGATATATTTGTTAGCTAGTCAAATGGACAGATAGATAAATAAATATTAAATAAAATGACAGATTTGTATATTAAATACAATTATAGAATAAATAGGTAAATATTAAATAAAAGATAGATATACAGATAGAACGATCGATAGATAGAATTCTGTGTACTCCTCGCTGGATGTACATACATGGAATTTTAAGTGAAACCTATAGATATGGGAGGAATAGTGCAGGCATACAGTTGTCACAATGTGTGACAGTCTTGGAAGGCTGCCTTGCCTTGTCACATATGTCTAAATACACCAGCTGGATGTGAGAAAGGTCAGGTACCGAGCTATCAGGGGCTGCTCTGATTCCCAATCTACCTGCTCAACGTCTGCCTTTATGGGACCTTAAAGCTGTCACACTGTTATTAGCTGTCAGGAGACATATAGACGTGTCTGCCTTAATATAGTAATAAGGTCAGCTCACAGCGCGGCCATACAGCAACTCATTCAGTGTGTGCTCAATGATTCGTACACATCAGCACATATAACCACCATGTCCTCTATATCATTAGAAATGTGAGTGTATGTATTTATTTTGATAGTATTATTATCGGTGTGGGTTTATCCCGGCTGCTGCGGGGCCGCTCGCGGTGTGATCGCTGTCATTGGCCACACTCTCTCCGGTGATGTTAGTGCTAGCATTGTGACAGCTCTCAGACAGATACACTAGCCTGGGTCAGTGTACATGCCTGTGCACGAGGCTCCTGCACCGGTTCGTCAGCTCTGTGCAGCTGCCTCGTTGATTGGCTACGATCTCGGTCATACACGCGGATTCAGGTCGAAAAGACCCATCCCTCCGCGCTCCCATTGGGTGCCGCTGAACGTGTCAGCTCCGCCCTGCAGGAACGCGTCACGGCGCCACCGCTTGCGGGAGCCTGTGATTGGCCAATGCGCGCGCTGTCTGGGCGTGCGGTCTGTAGGAGGGAGAGGGGGTGGAAGAGAAGGTGCTCCGCCGGGTGACGTCACCGAGCTGGATAGGACAACTCTGTGCGGTTTTTAAGATGTTAGTCAAACAGGGAAGCCGCGGAGCCCCTCGCCGAGCTCCATTGTCACTTGCTAGGAGCATCCTGTGTGAGCTTCCCCCAGCCCGCCATGCACTGCCCTTAACGCAGGGAGTCCGCAGGGGTCCTCAATGTGAGCTTGCAGGGGCCATCACTGCCTAGGTCTGAGTCCTCCACCCATTCCAGATCTGCTCTGGATCCGCATGTCGGACACACAGTGGAACTGAGCAGGCTGCAGGGCTCCTCTAGGTTCTTCTAGGTTCCTCTGTGTCCTCTGCGCTCCTGGCAGCTCCCTGGTCGCTGGGATAAGAGTTTCTGCTGGAGGCTGCTCTGATACACGTCATCGATGAACTATATGAAAGACCCTTTGCATTTGGATCATTTGTCCGGGAATAAAAGGGTTACGGCTC
Organism: Leptobrachium leishanense; assembly: GCA_009667805.1. NCBI lineage: Eukaryota > Metazoa > Chordata > Amphibia > Anura > Megophryidae > Leptobrachium > Leptobrachium leishanense. Next base: position 421,097,422 of record CM019063.1, on the reverse strand, counting down.
CTTCCCACCATCATCACCACCACCATCACCAGGCGGTGGCCCTTGTGTCCATGGCTTCATCCCTGGGCCAGCGCTCTGTGGAGTGTAAGCAGAGACCAGAGGTCCACACTATCTCAGACACCTCCAGCCCTGAGGCCACAGGTAAGAGAGCAAGAGACAGCAGCCTTCACCTACAACTGTCACCTGGAGGGAGATGCACCCCAGCATGAGCAGCATCTCTATGACAAGCTCTCCATCCCTCTGCAGGACCCATCACAACATTTCCTGCAAGAGCACCTGGGTCCTGAGTGGGTCCACATAGAGTGAGGCTCATTGTATGGACCCCATGTATTACACAAGCTGACACCTCGGGGAATGTAATCTTTTAGAAAAAAAATATCTGTGTATACATTGGAACACAAACTTATTATCTTTAAGTAGCGATTTCTGATAATATATGTGTGACATCATAAATACATATACGTATATATATATACAGGGTTATTCAGAGAGCGGTGAAAAGCAGGAGAATGACTGGAGAATGAAAAATTCTAGGTCAAAATAGCCAAACCAAAAAAATTCTCCCATTTATCTCACTTTCCAAATTGGCTATTTTGACCTAGAATTTTCCATTCTCCAGTCATTCTCCTGCTTTTCACCTCTCTCTGAATAATCCTGATAGTTTGTGTGTGTTTGCGTATATATTTGTGTGTGTGTGTATATATATATATGTATATGTGTGTATGTATAGTGTGTGTGTTGTGTGTGTCTGTGTGTATATATATATATATATATATATATATATATATATTATATAGTTTGTGTGTGTATATATATATGTATAGTGTGTGTATGTATACATAGTTTGTGTGGACATATGTATATAGTTTGTGCGTGTACATGTATGTGTGTGTGTATATATATATATAGATATATATATATATATATATATATATATACTGTATAGTTTGTGTACATAGGTGTATGAATGTATCTATATTTTTGTGTGTGTGTAAAATATATATATATTTATTTTCTGTATTGGTATTTTATGATTATAATTACTCTTACTTAGTCAATGTTTTATTATTTTTATCTTGTCTTTCTTCTGTCGGAAACACAATTTATATTGTTACTAAAAATAATAGTAATGCAGAGGGGGCGTGACACTGTGCAGGTAACAGCATCCATACTCTAACATGAAACAATTCGTTTCTTCCTTTTAGTCCTTGAAACTCACACTGCTCTGCGATAAGGTTTAATAAATAGCTTCGATGAGTGTAATTTGTCACTTATAATGAGCCAATTATTTCTATTATTAAACTGACTCATCAGGGCTGTACTATGGGTATCCTCCTTGTAGGAATGGGGCCTGTTAACTAAACTGCGGGCTCTGGGTGAGGTGACAGAAAAGGAAAACAACTTTGCATCGAAATAATATTTTCAAGAGGAAAAATATCTCCAAACCAGGAATTCAATATAATGTCCCACCTGACCAAACTGTGCCATGTCCATGAGCTATATAAGGTCCTCACACCGTAGAGTTAGCGTTGGTGAGGAATGAGAATTATTAATATTTAATTTCTTATATTATGACCCTCTAATTGTATTGTTCTTGTGTGTATGGGTTTTACTATTATTTTTCCCCTCACTGTTTAGTGAATAAAGCCCTTAATAACAGATACCTGCTTCTGGATAATGAGCAGATATAAATTAGGAATAAACACAGCACAATGGCTGCAACAAATGAAAGCAAACTCCTAAAGCGATTTATATTACACACAGGGCAAAGTGTAAGGGCATTTACAAACCCTGGAGGATCATACTCTTAATAAAACAAACCAGAGGGGAAGATAGTCCTCTTAAACAAAAACAATGGTGTATGGATACTACTCCCCTGTAACACAGACCTGGGGGGTAAAGGCTTCAGTCCTTCTAAAACTGACCTGGGCTAAAGGTCATATGCTTAATAAAACAGTTATGGGGTACAGGTATTACTCCTAATAAGAGTATTGTCCATGCACCCTTGTTTTTAAGAACTCTATTTTTCCGCCTGGTTTATTTTATTTCGATTATTATAATAAAAGTCATACCATTACCCCAGGTCTATTATAATAAAAGTCATACCATTACCCCAGGTCTATTATAATAAAAGTCATACCCTTACCCCAGGTCTATTATATTAAGAGTAATACCCTTACCCCAGGTCTATTATAATAAAAGTCATACCATTACCCCAGGTCTATTATAATAAAAGTCATACCATTACCCCAGGTCTATTATAATAAAAGTCATACCATTACCCCAGGTCTATTATAATAAAAGTCATACCATTACCCCAGGTCTATTATATTAAGAGTAATACCCCTACCCCAGGTCTATTATAATAAAAGTCATACCCTTACCCCAGGTCTATTATAATAAAAGTCATACCATTACCCCAGGTCTATTATATTAAGAGTAATACCATTACCCCAGGTCTATTATAATAAAAGTCATACCCTTACCCCAGGTCTATTATATTAAGAGTAATACCCTTACCCCAGGTCTATTATAATAAAAGTCATACCATTACCCCAGGTCTATTATAATAAAAGTCATACCATTACCCCAGGTCTATTATATTAAGAGTAATACCCCTACCCCAGGTCTATTATAATAAAAGTCATACCCTTACCCCAGGTCTGTTTATAATAAAAGTCATACCATTACCCCAGGTCTATTATAATAAAAGTCTTACCATTACCCCAGGTCTATTATATTAAGAGTAATACCCCTACCCCAGGTCTATTATAATAAAAGTCATACCCTTACCCCAGGTCTATTATAATAAAAGTCATGCCATTACCCCAGGTCTATTATAATAAAAGTCATACCATTACCCCAGGTCTATTATATTAAGAGTAATACCATTACCCCAGGTCTATTATAATAAACGTCATACCCTTACCCCAGGTCTATTATATAAGAGTAATACCCTTACCCCAGGTCTTTTATAATAAAAGTCATACCCTTACCCCAGGTCTGTTTATAATAAAAGTCATACCATTACCCCAGGTCTATTATAATAAAAGTCATACCTTACCCCAGGTCTTTTATAATAAAAGTCATACCATTACCCCAGGTCTATTATATAAAAGTCATACCATTACCCCAGGTCTATTATAATAAAAGTCATACCCTTACCCCAGGTCTTTTATAATAAAAGTCATACCATTACCCCAGGTCTATTATAATAAAAGTCATACCCTACCCCAGGTCTATTATAATAAAAGTCATACCCTTACCCCAGGTCTATTATATTAAGAGTAATACCCTTACCCCAGGTCTATTATAATAAAAGTCATACCATTACCCCAGGTCTATTATAATAAAAGTCATACCTTACCCCAGGTCTTTTATAATAAAAGTCATACCATTACCCCAGGTCTATTATAATAAAAGTCTTACCATTACCCCAGGTCTATTATATAAAAGTCATACCATTACCCCAGGTCTATTATAATAAAAGTCATACCCTTACCCCAGGTCTATTATATTAAGAGTAATACCCTTACCCCAGGTCTATTATAATAAAAGTCATACCATTACCCCAGGTCTATTATAATAAAAGTCATACCATTACCCCAGGTCTATTATAATAAAAGTCATACCATTACCCCAGGTCTATTATATAAAAGTCATACCATTACCCCAGGTCTATTATATTAAGAGTAATACCCCTACCCCAGGTCTATTATAATAAAAGTCATACCCTTACCCCAGGTCTGTTTATAATAAAAGTCATACCATTACCCCAGGTCTATTATAATAAAAGTCTTACCATTACCCCAGGTCTATTATATTAAGAGTAATACCCCTACCCCAGGTCTATTATAATAAAAGTCATACCCTTACCCCAGGTCTATTATAATAAAAGTCATGCCATTACCCCAGGTCTATTATAATAAAAGTCATACCATTACCCCAGGTCTATTATATTAAGAGTAATACCATTACCCCAGGTCTATTATAATAAACGTCATACCCTTACCCCAGGTCTATTATATTAAGAGTAATACCCTTACCCCAGGTCTTTTATAATAAAAGTCATACCCTTACCCCAGGTCTGTTTAACAAAGAATTATACCCTTACCCAATGGCCGTTTTTTTTTATAATATTATTATAACATATCTGGGATTAGGGTATTATTTAATAATAATAGTAATACCTTATTTATAGTAATACACCAATAAGAGTGATACTGTTAATAAAACAGACCTGAGGTAAGGGTTTTACAAAATATACATAAAATGCTGTCATTGTTCCTAATATAAGAAAGCTGGATGTCAGGCAGCTCTCAGTCTTAGTCTCAGTCTTAGTCTCAGTCTTAGTCTCAGTCTTAGTCTCAGTCTTAGTAAATTGTGTCAGTAAAATATGGCAGATACAAAGCTGTGTTACTGTAGAATTGTATAAATCCATAGTTTGAGAATTCACTAAACCTCTGCATGTGAGAATAAAAACAACCTGACACAGATTCGCTTAAATTGAAATATTTATTAAATATATAGAAAAACAACGAAAATAAAATGCAGGCAATACAAATAATTGTATTCCAGGTTTTTGTAATGGGATATTGTGTGTTTGTGTGTGTTTGTTTCAATTTGACTATTAATACAAAGATGAATAAAATGCTTTATTTTTTTTTAATTGAGCTTATTGTTCTCTTTCCAACTAGATAAGGAGAAAAGTCATCCAAGTAAAAATGAGGACAGTGGAGCTGATGATCCCTCCAAAAAGAAGAGGCAGCGCAGGCAGAGGACACACTTTACCAGCCAGCAGCTGCAGGAGCTAGAGGCCACCTTCCAGAGGAACCGCTATCCGGACATGTCCACCAGGGAGGAAATAGCCGTGTGGACCAACCTCACCGAAGCTAGAGTCAGGGTAAGCACCGCAAGGATTACTAAAGTAATAAAGAAACGCAATGTTTCAAGAAGTGTCTATGGATCACACATATAAATACATTTAGTAGAGGTAAAAATGTTAACATATTCCAAATAAATGTATACATGTTTCATGGATCTATAAATGTACATCAAATATAGGAACCCATATAACAATGTGTAAGAGTCAACTAGACATCCCTAGAAGATAACAATAATAGTTAGAATATATATTTATGTGTTTGTAAATCTTGACAAAACAAAGATTAAACCCACGTTGTTGCTTTTATATACTGAGTTTAAATATCTCTCATTCTGTTCACTTAAATCTAGAAAAATGACAGATTATTAAGAACTAGTACAGAATAATTACTGATAGTTCTGTGAATGATACAGCTTTATATATATATATATATATATATGTATATGTGTGTGTGTGTTTATAGAATAAATACTTTCAGTCCTATGAATCATACAGTATGTGTGTGTGTGTATGATACAGTTTTGTGTGTGTGTGTATATATGTATATATATATATATAAATCACGAGCAGTCTGTAGTGATACCTTTTTTATTGGACTAACCTTACATTTAAAGTACAAACTTTCGAGAGGATTCCTCCCTTCGTCAGGTATAGAAGTTTACTGATCAGAATAATAGAATTAAACATTGGGACAGTCAAAGGGCTCACAGTTGGGGGAATACATATATATAATCAGCATTTTATGGTTTTCCTGTGTGTCTATCAGGGTTATTCAGAGAAAGGTGAAAAGCTGGAGAATGACTGGAGAATGGAAAATTCTAGGTCAAAATAGCCAAACCAGAAAAATAATCCCATTTATCTCACTTTCCAAATCGGCTATTTTGACCTAGAATTTTCCCTTCTCTAATCATTCTCCTGGTTTTCACCTCTCTCTGAATAACCCTGTATATGTATGTATGGATATTATTGCAGGAAAAAGATGCATCTTGGGATATTTTTAATCTTATTTGGTTGACGTTTCGGTTTTTAAGAATAAACAGGTATAGTCTGGAAGAAATAAACGTCCTGTACATTTTGCAGTGTCTTGGATTAAATAACTTGATGGTGATGATTGCTAAATCCCTTTTTCCCTGCACACACTCGGTGCACATACTGTATGGGGTGCTGCCTCGGTGCACATACTGTATGGGGTGCTGCCTCGGTGCACATACTGTATGGGGTGCTGCCTCGGTGCACATACTGTATGGGGTGCTGCCTCGGTGCTCATACTGTATGGGGTGCTGCCTCGGTGCACATACTGTATGGGGTGCTGCCTCGGTGCTCATACTGTATGGGGTGCTGCCTCGGTGCACATACTGTATGGGGTGCTGCCTCGGTGCTCATACTGTATGGGGTGCTGCCTCGGTGCACATACTGTATGGGGTGCTGCCTCGGTGCTCATACTGTATGGGGTGCTGCCTCGGTGCACATACTGTATGGGGTGCTGCCTCGGTGCACATACTGTATGGGGTGCTGCCTCGGTGCTCATACTGTATGGGGTGCTGCCTCGGTGCACATACTGTATGGGGTGCTGCCTCGGTGCTCATACTGTATGGGGTACTGCCTCGGTGCACATACTGTATGGGGTGCTGCCTCGGTGCTCATACTTTATGGGGTGCTCATACTGTATGGGGTGCTCCCTCGGTGCACATACTGTATGGGGTGCTCCCTCGGTGCACATACTGTATGGGGTGCTCCCTCGGTGCACATACTGTATGGGGTGCTCCCTCGGTGCTCATACTGTATGGGGTGCTCCCTCGGTGCTCATACTGTATGGGGTGCTGCCTCGGTGCTCATACTGTCTGGGGTGCTCCCTCGGTGCTCATACTGTATGGGGTGCTGCCTCGGTGCTCATACTCTATGGGGTGCTGTCTCGGTGCTCATACTCTATGGGGTGCTGTCTCAGTGCTCATACTCTATGGGGTGCTGTCTCGGTGCTCATACTCTATGGGGTGCTGTCTCGGTGCTCATACTCTATGGGGTGCTGTCTCGGTGCTCATACTTTATGGGGTGCTGCTGTGGCTTCCGTTGCTGGATGTGGAATAATAATAATATTTAATGCACGTGGTAGCATAAGGTGGCTCGGGTCAGAGTTCACTGCCGAGTCCCTGGTCTAAGAGGCGCACTCGGCAGTGATCCGGTTGTAGAGAGGCGTTTGTCGGGTTCCTCGCCGTGTGCCGGGTCCATGGGATAAAGCGGGGAATAATCGGGAGCCCGTGGGATTGTTTTCAGCGTTTTTATTGCTTAACACTGAGGTTTGTAACAGAACACATGTTGAAAGAGAGGGAATATATCAATATATGTCTGGTAAAGTATACTCCTGCAGAGCAGGACTCCCTCTAAATAGTGCCCTATAAGCAATCTACCAAAATGATAAGATTTATGGACCCCTGGAACCGGGGACCCTGCACACACACAGCCTTGGCTGCTTTAGGGAGATCCCTGGCCCTGCTGGATGGGATCATCTGTCTCAGGGACGAGTCCTAGTGGCAAATATTAACAGAGCAAAGAGAGGGACAAGCTGTAAAATGAAGAAACAGGTAAACACACACACAGGTCCCAGGGCCTTCATCTCAAACACACAGAAACGTGATGTCACCCCTAATAAAGAAAAAAAAAAGACATACTGATTATAGCAGTCAGCATTTATAAAACCACCACAATGTTTCAGAAAGAATCAACACACAGTGATATACATACAATTTAATATATATATATATTCTTTCTGAAACATTGTGGTGGTTTTATAAATGCTGACTGCTATAATCAGTATGTCTTATATATATATATATATATATATATATATATATAACTAAACGTTGTACTGATTCTCTAAATATATGTATTTATGCACAATTTACATTTGTGCAGCAAATCTATTTTTATATAAATTGTAATTCATATATGCCATTTATTGATAACCATGTGTGAACGCATACCGGTGTGTGGTGTATATCAATATATACTGTATACCTTCAGTTATGCTATTTTAATGAGCAGATGCTGTAGGAAGAAAGATTATTATACTTTTATTTAAGCAGTCTCTTTATATACAGGAAACAAATTATTTTGTATGTAGGTATGCATTGTAATTTTTTAATATATATATATATATCACACACACACATCGAATGTATATTTGAGTGCTTTAATGTTCAGACATTAAGTACTTTAAATTGCTAGTTAATTTAAAAAGGAAAAAAAAATCCCCCAAAAAGAGCAATTAAGGTATTACTAATTACAGTGTCCAGTAATACCCTTCCACCCAGGCAAGTGAACAAGCCCAACCACTCCAGTGTAATCCCCTGCAACCTGAACACCTCTCATTAGATCCAAAGTGGCTATTTTATCAGGTCTGCTTGAAGATATCTGCGAGACTCAAATTAGCAACATTTTGGGAAGATTGGGGGTGTGTGATTTGCTTCTTGTCAGAGGAGTGCCAGGGATTAATGTCCCAGTTAGCAGCAATGTGTAATGTACTACATGAATAGTGTAAACAGGGGGGGTGCTCCAATACACAAACTGTCCCTGCAGGGGGTGAATGTCAATTCAGACACAGAAATGTGTATTGGGCAGGACAGGACATTGATCCACGTTTCTTCATTGTCTGGAAGGAGGGTCCAAGGATCTCATTGAGTACACAGAGTTAAAGGCAGACCCTGCCAACAAACCAGAGGGAATATGTTGGGTCACAAGTTTTTTCAGTCAGATTATCTGCTTTCTCATCAGACACTCATTCGCTCAAAATGTAAAAAGAAAAGACTTGGTGCTAAAGTATGCCGCTATACACCTACAATAATCATATATATACAGTGAGCTGTCATGGAGCCTCCTCCAGTATATTAACTCTATACACACAGCACTTAATGTATGTTGCTGTCTATTTGACCAGGACTCTATCTGAATTAACCCATCTTTATACTTAGCAATGCATATTTTCCAGCAGTCTATATAATTTCAGCAGTCCATGCATTTAACAGTCTATATCCAGGACTATATAAATCCACCAGTGTGTCTGTGTGTGCGTGTGTTTGTATATATACCAAGTTATGTAAGGTATATAGATTAATCAGTTTATATAATTGACATAGTTAACGGCCTATATATCTATTCAGCAGCAGTCCATATATTCGGTAAGGAGGATATCTAGTTTTTTGTGGTTTATACAGTCGTCATTCTAGCTATATATTCTGCAATTTACTACATTGTATTCTGCATCAGCCTTTATTTAGTCAACAGTCCATATATTTATTCAGTATTCTATATAAAATTTCAGGGTGTGTGTGTGTGTATATATATATATATATATATATTCAACAGCAGTCCATATATAAATGCGTCGGCTGAATGAATATAATTTGAGCAGTTTATATATATATATATTCAACAGTCCATTAATTCAGTATTTTATATTCAACAACATTCTATATAATTTTGCGGGTCTATATTTTTACTCGGCAGAGGTATAGCAGCAGCCTATATTTTTACTCAGCAGAAGATTGCTTATTTTCATCAGTTAATATATTCAGCAGTCAATATACTTTCTCTGCTATATATTCAGCAGCAGTATATATCATTTCCCCAGGCCTTGTATTCAGCAGTCTATCTAGCCAGCCAGAAGTCTATACTTCACTGGACAGGCTAAGTATTCTGAGGTCCATATATTTATACAGCAGTCTATGTATTCTGCAGTTTTCATAAATTTACCATTCTATAGTAAAAGTAATAATGAATAAGCAAGGAGGTCGTTCCTGTTCTTTTCATGTCCAGTTCCATTCCTCTCAGTAATAGTTTGACCTTTATAATCTTCATATTTCTCCTGTTCTGACAATATAAGAGCACTTACTATACACGTTCATATTTGTATAATACAGTGTGTGATGTGTGTCTGGAAAAGACTGTCAGCTGGACTTTCCGAGACTCTGTTCCATAGGGTAGTTGTTAAACCGTGCAATGCTCCTGGTTATTGCTCCAGTTGGGGTATATTTATTCCAGGTTTGGCTGTATGTTGATAATTATTGTGTGCTTCTTTCCCTGGCATATTTTTTGCATTTGGTTTGTTGGCCCTGGCTAGTTGTGGCTCTTATGTTCATCATGCTTATTGTGGTTCCTCACAGGTGTGGTTCAAGAACCGCAGAGCCAAGTGGAGGAAGAGAGAGAGGAACCAACAGGCAGAGCTGTGCAAGAATGGCTTCGGCCCTCAGTTCAATGGGCTCATGCAGCCTTATGATGACATGTACCCAGGCTACTCCTACAACAACTGGGCTGCCAAGGGCCTGACCTCGGCCTCCCTCTCCACCAAGAGCTTCCCATTCTTCAACTCCATGAATGTCAACCCCTTGTCTTCGCAGAGTATGTTCTCCTCACCCAACTCCATCTCCTCCATGAGCATGTCCTCCGGCATGGTGCCCTCTGCAGTCACAGGAGTTCCAGGCTCCAGCCTCAACAGTTTGAATAACCTCAACAACTTGAGCAACCCCTCCCTGAATTCAGCCGTGCCAACGCCAGCTTGCCCTTATGCCCCTCCAACTCCCCCCTATGTCTACAGGGACACATGCAACTCCAGCCTGGCAAGCCTTAGACTCAAAGCAAAGCAGCACTCTAGTTTTGGATATGCCAGTGTTCAAAATCCAGGATCCAATTTAAGTGCATGCCAATATGCTGTGGACAGACCTGTGTGATTTACTGTGTATATATACATATGCCTATATGTGCTTCTATATACGTACATATACATATAGTATGGGTAACCCATTCTCCTGAAAGTAAGAAATATAATAAAGAATTATCTGGGCACTAAAAATGAGTGGGGGAAATAAAGAACCCCAAAATACAGATGGTTCTTTTGGTTTTCAAAGGAGTCCACGCAGAGATATCTTTGAAAGTATAACCTTTTACCAACAGACACAGGACATTGATTAATATATATATATGGACACATATATTTGACTGGATATGACCTTTTAATGTTACAACAAGCTTGTTAATTTTTTTATGTTTTAGCAATGTTTAAAGTAAAAGAAAAAGGACTGAAAGGATGTATATATATAATGAAATGTCAAATTAATTTTATAAAAGCAGTTGATAGTACTATCTTTACAGTGTTAAAACGCATTAGGCTTTAACTTAAAGCATGCCATTACAGCGAATGGGTGTCCTTTTCGTTTACAAGGAAGGGAAATGTATATATATCTATATTAAAAAAAAATGCAACACTGTATTTCTGGACTATCGGACGCATTGTGATATAGAATAGAAACTCTGGTGGATACTGTTTCACACAAAATGTAAAAAGACACCATGTTCCACAATTCATTACAGTGTTTTCAGGCATAAGTTGTGTTTTAGGTGCTGGGTATTGACTTTTTTTCCTTCTTTATTTTTTTTTATTTTATTTTAAATTTTAATTGTACTTGGACATCTGAAATATACAGCGATTGAGTTTGCACACACACACACACACAGACAGACAACTTCTCCAGGAAGACCTCCAAATTCTATGAGCACAATGAATCCACCCTTTATCTAAGCAGTCCATGGACTCTCCATTGCATCTATTATTGTAGTTATTTATTTGTTTGTTTTTTTTTTTCTCCCATATTCTGGTTGATATATAACCGAGCAATCTGGTTGTAGATTGAATTCTAATGTATTGTTTTAAACTTATTTGGCAAAGAAAAAAAAATGATGATGATATGATGATGCCGCTTAAACAATAAATGTATCTCTTTGGGGAAAACAGAAAGTCGAAACAAAAGACTCTTAATTGGTAACAGAATAAAAAAAGAAAAACGCGAATTCTTCTTGGTTTTAGAATTTGAAAGTCTGAAAATTGCTTATTTTTAACAGATAAAGGTAGTTTTAATTATTACTATTAAATTATTATTTTTGAATGCATCATTAAATAAATGCAAATATATATCTATGCTTAAAAATATATATATAGTTATGCACATTTACAAAGAGATTTTAAATGAAATAATCTTTCTGTATACAATTATATAATTTAAGATGTTTATTTCTTAAAATGCTATACACACATTATATATATATATATATATATATATATAAGCATTTTAAGAAATAAACATCTTAAATTAAATATATATATATAACGCTAACAATTTTAAATCAATGAATTAATGCACAATTTATTTATATATAGACAAAATAGTTATAAAATATATACTACATTCACGACATTAATTCACGGACTCCTGATAGAGGCTTCACTATAATTTAATTAGCATTTCTCAATTAAACTGCGGATTGAAAGAAAAGAAATAAGGCGCATTAGATATAATAATTCCATTTATTTACTCAGTGTTATAGTTGTGAAAAATTAAAAGATAGCAAAAATTAGTATATACAGTGCAGGAAAAAATATATAGCAAAAAGTACAATAAAGCTATCGATATCTACTATATGTAATAAGGTATATGGATATATTTTATAACACAGAATGTAGAGCTGAGAAGTTCCTACAAACCGTTCATGCTCCCCATGGGTGGAAATGTGGGATCCTGGTCTCCTGCTGATCACTAGTCCACACAGTGAGATATTGTTCTGTTTCCAGTCTTCAGCACTAAAATCAGATCCCATATGAATTGTTTTATTGCTCTATGATAAGAGTTTGCACATTAACCTGTGAAGCTGTGGCTGCCTTGCAGGTCCTTGGAGAGAAAATAAGCTTGTGGCTTCCAAGTCTCCTTGTCCTCAGAGTGAAGAAGGGCGAGGAGGTAGGGCGCAGACAGATTTGTGTATTGGAAGCATTCAAGGATTTCTTTTACTGTATTTTTTGGCTTTTAATCCCATGCAAGGCTGGGAAAGAAAAAAAACAAAACACAAAAAAGTAGCAGGATAAAAAGGTGCTCGACCTCAATATGTGAAGGAACAGCCCTTGGGGAGACACAAATTGATGGAAACTGATGAACAGACCTTTTTTATCCAAAGTTATTTTTAGCTGGCTTCTGCTAACTCTATTTTACGATGAGAAGCAGAGTGGGGCATTAAATAAAAAGCAAGATTGGGTTTCTAATCCGGTTTCAGGATCCTGATCCTTCCAGGAATGAGGTGTGGAGGATATGGAAGAAGTTTTCCCGAGGAACACTTGAAGAACTCTGTGGTGGCCAGAAGAGTGGTGGCATGAGCGACACGTGTCAGAAAAAATAGCTGGGGGTGCAGGATTTCTGTTCCAGTGTAACAATCGATTTTCTCCAATATGTCAGCAGTTATTACTGGTGAGTGCAGCGACCTCATATCCTTCTCGTGATTTATCTGACCCTTATGAATCATCTATGGTCTGAAGTGAACGCTATAACATGTCCCCTTTCAAGCTTAGGGTGACCCTAAAAGTCTTTGCATGAGGCATGGGAGGTCGACTCTTTATTACTTTCTTTCCTTGCTTTACCAATTTCTGCAAAGCATTTCTTATGTACAACAAACTTCTTACTGCTTATATATTTGTATCATATTAAATGATGTATCTTAGCAGATGTTTTAGAATTCTTTCTATATAGTATATTTTAATAACATATATTCCATAAACGATTTATTCTGGGTCTATAATTAACTCTTAAGCAAATAATATGGCAGAAAAGGAACATTTACAATTTATATGAAACCATTTGTTTAGTTCTGCATAAAACATAAATTCCTAAAACCATTATTTGTGCGTATGTATATATCTAAGTTATATATATATATCAGTATTTATATGTTTGCTTTGCATCAAATTATATATAATATAATGTCAATATTTATTGAGTAAAATCAGAACATGTATAACACGTATAATATTAGTCCTTTATTACATATATTTAAATATATATAAAAGTAATAAATATTATTTAAATATATATATGTTAATTTTTATAATTATTTATAACTGTAATCAGGAAAGCGTAGGAATAAAACACCTCATTGGCTTTTTTTTCTGCAAGTTGGTTCTTTGATTAAAAACCAAATAATTAATATATATATATATATATTAAGAGTTTAGCGTAGGTTTATACAATGCTCTCAGGCTATTCTTCACCCATTATTACTGTGTTGACTGACCGATTCCAAGGGGCAAAGTTAGCAGTAAACTATTAATGAAAAAGCAAACATGGTCATACATATTTTTTTCCTACACATTATCATGTGAAGTGTGCTTGGGTCTTTGTAGTAAGTCTATTAAAAAGAGAAGATAATAAACCAGTAAAGCTATTTTCCCCCTCCCTATTAGGGCGAATACACAAAAGGTGTCTAGATCTCAATACACATCCTTGGGGAGACAATGATTTGGCTGATTTGGATGAAGGAACCAAAACCTTGATCCTACAGAGAAAATGAGTGATAAAGACCACAGATAAATGGCATATATAATCTGAAAAACCTTTCATACAGATAACAGTATGGATTACATTAACAATACACAGAATACACCTGATTGCCCACTTTAGGGTTTATTGCAGTTTAAGTATGGATCATTGCTCCCCAGTGCACTGATAAATATATAGATCTTTTAATTTGTTTTATTATTTTTTTTTTTTAATTTGTAGAGTATCTGGTCAATAATATAGGATGTCAAAACTTTAAATTTCAAAAATAATAAACCAACGTGGAATGCTTTAGACTTTAGAGCTCTGTAAAGAATTGTGGAGCATAGAAATGTGGGTGATGACTGGTGGCCCTGGCCCATATAACACAAAGCACCCACTGCTGAAAACTGCAACCTTTGGGTCTTCCAGTTCCCCTCAAAGACCTTGAATCTTGTATCCAAATTGACTTTTGGCATGTCTACATTGTATTTCAAACACATCCAGAAAAAAAAGCAATGAAAACTAACATTGCAGAAGGGAAGGTAAAGAGGGTGGGGGTCAAGGAGGTCTCAGGGGTTATGGGTGGTGGGGGAGTATTAGGAGAACATTCTTTCCTTACTCGTGTGCCCTCTCCATGTATTTGCACAAGGGTTTGATTCCTGTTACACACTAGTCAAGCTAGAGATGCAGAAAAACATACAAAAAAGAATTATGCCACTGTATTTTATTAGAAAATATCTACGAATCCATGGATTCCAGTACTCAAATGAATAATCTATACTGTAAGAGCACACACACACTTTATTTATTTATAAAGGATTTTACCAGGAAGGATACATTGAGATTTCTCTCGTTTTCAAGTATGTCCTGGGTTCAAGAACATTGAATTGTTACAGGTTTTTTTTCTAATATATATATATAATATATATATATATATATATATATAATCACACCGACTTGGGAATTGTTAGATTTTATGCATAGTGAAATGATTTTTCCTCAACTAAATTGTGAATGTCTTGCTGAGATATTGTTTGATAACGGATTGATTATAGATGCAGAACAAATGACTTATGGTATATATGCTAATACAATATACTATATGGTTATCGTTTTAGTATAGTACATAAAACTATAAAGCATTAATGTGCATACACAGTGCAGAAGTAATATATATATATATATATAAGCACTTATTTAAGTTGTGATGGAGGGAAAAAAATAGATGTTAAAAGCCTCCACACAGAAAATAATAAAGTTTTATAATAAAGTTTATTATAGCAGAAGTCATTTACACATCCCAGCAGTTCAGGGAACTCCATCACAGAGCTCTACTTTATAATTTATTATATATATTAGCCAAATAGTTGAGATAAAAAGAGTCACTGCATTACATTAGTAATTTTCAGTATTATTAAGCATCATGTGCACATTAACCAATAATGACCAGATGCTCTATTGTCCAGGTACAGGAGATTGGGGGTCCTACAGATAATAAATGATAAAGACGATGTTAGGAGAACAGATAACACAAATTAAGAGGGAAAGTGAAGTTTAACAATAAATAAATGGATATAGATTTTTCCCCATATTGGCTAGATTACCTTAAAGTTTACTAATTGGTTCTCTTGACTTGATTTATCGCACAATTGCTAATAAACTGATTTATAAAAAGGGCAGTGTGGTTAAAAATGAAATAATTCAGTTTTATGATGGAATTTGATGTCACTTTACATGTTAAAACAATTCACTTCATTTTACCCTAAATATTTTTATTATAATTAACATAAAGCGTCGGATTGCTTAGACATATGCTTTCACGCTTTTAAAACTAAAACTTCATTTAGGATAGTTCCTTACACACTAATTTAACCCATTGAGTCAAACGATCTTGTCCGAGGAGCCTGCAAAAAGACATTGCAATGTCCCGGTGCTTGGTGCGATGACCAGTGAGCTATTGTTTAGAGAGCCTCCCATGCAGAGCTCTGCACATTGTGTACATGATGTGCATATTGCTGTGCACAGGGACTAGCTGGTTAAATTATGTCTATGAACTCAGTGTCCATAAAGTGTTGCTGCTTTTCCCTTCTCCTAGGGGTCTCCATGTCTGCTTTATGCCCCTTGATGATCCTCTGTTTAAATTTAATGCAGTGAACGTTGGTTTATTAACATTTCTGACCCAGCAAGACACAAGAAACTCCCAGCAAACTCCGATAGATCAGCAAAGAATAGTGTTACAATACTATATAGGACGTGATCTGTGACCCTTACCCTCTACAAGCAATGTCAAGCAATGACTACATATCAAAAATAGTATTCAAAGTAATATATTATTCCAATAAAACAATAAAAATGGTATTACTAATACTACTATACTCTGGTGATATCTGTCTGTTTATCATATATGCTTTATTGTTTCTTTATTGTCCACACACACTGTTTTATAGAGTAGCTGGTCTTCAGTGACTAGCTGGACCTCTGTATCTCTAGCTGTTGGTAGACTCATTTTCACCTATTGCAATGAATGGTGCCAACGTTTATAGAGCACAGACCTATTATTATTAACACACACACAAAAACAATCAAATACATTTTTTTCATTAGCTTTTTTAGGAAATAAAATATTTTTCTATTGAAGACTTCGTGATAGGTCTACTTTCTGATGTATATACTGGCACACAGGCACAATTTTCACACTTTTGGCTCTGTATGCACCAGAATAAAATTAAAAGGAAACTATCCAAATAAATTTTTAGTGCAGACGTTCAGCTTTAATTCAAGGGGTTGAACAAAAATATCAAGTAAAAAAATTTAGGAACTGCAACCATTTATATACACAGCCCCCCCCCCATTTTTAGGAGCTCAAATTGAATATAATCCTTAACAAAATGTTCATTTTTAATATTTTGTTGAGAATCCTTTACTAGCAATGACTGCCTGAAGTCTGAAACCGATGGACATTACCAAAGACTTGGTTTCCTCCTTTCTGATGCTTTGCCAGGCTGGAACTGCAGCTGTCTTCAGTTGTTCTTTGTTTGTGGGTCTTTTTGCCATTTTGCCTTCAGCAAGTGAAATGCTGCTCAAATTGCATTGAGATCAGGTGATTGACTCGGCCATTGCAGAATATTCCACTACTTTTCCTTCAAATACTCCTCAGGGTTTTTCAAAGAGCCGTGAGAAGCAGGAGAATGACTGGAGAATGGAAAATTCTATGTCAAAATAGCCGATTTGGAAAGTGAGATGAATGGGAGAATTTTTCTGGTTTGGCTATTTTGACCTAGAATTTTCCATTCTCCAGTCATTCTTCTGCTTTTCACCACTCTCTGAATAACCCTGCCTGTGTTGCTTTTGCAGTGTGTTTTGGATAATTGTCCAGCTGTACTGTGAAGCACCGTCCAATCAACTTTGCTGCATTGGGTTGAATCTGGGCTGACAATATATCTCTAAACACCACTGAATTCATCGGCTGCTTCTATCTTCTGTTGCATGGTCAATAAACACCAATGACCCCTGCCACTGGAAGCCATGCATGGCTATGCCATCACAATGCCTTCACCATGTTTTACAGATGATGTTGTGTGCTTTGGACCATGAGCTGTTCCAAGTCTTCTCCACACTTTTTTCTTCCTGTCATTCTGCTACAGATTAATCTTAGTTTCATCTGTCCAAAGAATGCTTTTTTAGAACTAGTCTGTTTTTTTTAAGGTGTTTTTTTGGCAAAATCTAATCTGGTTTTTCTATTCTTCAGGCTTATGAATGGTTTGCACCTTGTGGTGAACCCATTTGCTCTTGTGAGGACGTCTGGTTTGTAGACTTTGACAAGGATATGCTCACCTCCTGGAGAGTGTCCTGCACTTCCTGGATGTTGTGAATGGTTTTTTCTTGATCATAGAGAGGACCTGCTATTGTCTTCCATGGACCTCCAGGCCTTTTTATGTTGCTGAGCTCACCAGTGCGTTATTCTTTCCTCAGAATGTACCAAACTGTTGATTTGGCCACTCCTAATGTTGCTGCTATGGCTCTTCTGGATTTGTTTTTGAAGCCTTACAATAGCCTGTTTCACTTGCATGGAAAGCTCCTTTGAACACATGATGTAGGTTCATAGCGATAGATTCAAAAAGCAAATACCACACTTAGAATCAACTCCAGGCCTTTTACCTGCTTAATTGATGAGGAAATAATGGAGTAGTCCACACCTGGCCATGAAACCGCTTTTGATTAAATTGTCCAATTACTTTTGGTCCTATGCAAAAGGGGGGATGGCTACTCTTAAGAACTGCAATTCTTAAACCCTTCTTTCAGATTGGATGTACATACCCACAAATTAAACCCAAGTGGGTGCACTCAGTCTATATCCATTATATAACTAAAGTTTGAATAGGTTTCAGTAAATTCCTGAAAAAACCCCTAAAATTTGCCTGTGTCCAAATATATATATGGACCTAACAGTATATATAAAGCACTACTTTATTAAATTATACAACAAAATTGAATATCACCCTAATAAATTAAATTTTATCAGGTAGGGGTAATTTATGTATAACTACACTTAAATATGTATTAAATGCACCCAGGACATACTTGAAAACGAGAGAAATCTCAATGTATCCTTCCTGGTAAAATCCTTTCTCAAAATAATAATATATATTTTTTAAAAATATTCTTGTTGCATGTGTATGCTTTTTAAAGACTAACCATGGAATTACTACATTAGTATTACACAATTATCTATTTTGTATAAATCCAGCCATATAGTTATGACTTGTTTGTTTTTGTTGCTCTTTTTTGATACTTGCTTAGCACTTGGCGACTATTTGTAATGTTGCAAATTTTATTTATTTATAAATATTTTACCAGGAAGAATACATTTCGATTTCTCTCCTTTTCAAGTATGTCCTGGGTTCAAGAACATTGAATTGTTACAGAAATAGAAAGTAATAAAATGCAAGATATTAAAAAACAACTCAAATATACAGATAAACAAATATGTAATGAATACATCAATGATAATTAAACAATGTGCACCTGGGTATGGAGTGTATTCAGTACTTTGTTCCTTTAATTCAGTGCTTTATTTTCCTACATTTAGCCCCAATCCACTGCCTGAGTGAAACTAGACTTCATTGAGAATGACTTTTTGTATGATATACCCTTAAAGGTAATAATAACATTAATAATAAAAATGAGCACGTGGCGAGGATGAATGTATTGCTGCCACACGGGTATTTAACATACAAACCTTATACATTGTAGCAAGCATTGCAATAATGTAACATTTTATAATAACATTCTATTGTTTCCATGGTGACTACGACTGGGTTGGGATGTTGCCCTTCTACATGAACATATCTGCCTCGAAAAATGCGATTGAAAAATCCTGATAATGAATTTCACCTACTCCGTGCGTTTACTTTCCAGATGAAAGGAGGTTTTCGGAATTTTCAGAACTGAACTGTGCAACCAACGCCTCTGGTTAATGAAGAGTTAAATCCCCCCCACAGAGTCAGAGTTGTAATCTGAGAGGGTGGGCTGGGCACAATATAAATCCAGTGCCAAGCACATTCACTAAGGGCCACAAACACACCATCCGTCCCACCACATGACTGTGAGCAAGACCGAATGTGTTACACAGGCACAGGACACAACGGGTTAATCGGAACATACATATATCTGAACAGCAATGGTAAGAGGCAACTAAATCATTGCATAGTCCTGATGACCTGATCACGTGAGAACACACATCTGCAAACCATTAGACTACAAGGGGGTCACCCATTAACCCTTTGAGCGCCACTTGGAGCGAAATAGTTAAGATTTAGGAGAAAAAAAACGCAATCTTCAACTTTTTTTCCACTGCACTTGGGCAGCTACTTACACTCCAGCATTATTTATTATTATTATTCTTTATTTATAAAGCGCCAGCATATTCCGCAGCGCTGTACAATAAGCACAGTATAGACAGGGTTACAATACATTGAACAACATTTGACAAACAGTACAGGAGGAGATGAGGGCCCTATTCCCGTAGGAACTCACAATCTGGGAGGGTTGGGGTTGGAAACAGGAGGAGAGGACTGTAAGGTGAGAGTGATTGATGGTTGCGTCAGTGAGTTGGGTGGTAGGCTTCCCTAAATAGGAATGTTTTCAGGGAGCGTTTGAAGGAAGAGAAGTTAGGGGAAAGTCTGACAGTACGAGGGAGAGCGTTCCAGAGAGTGGGGGCTGCGCGTGAGAAATCCTGCAGTCTATCATGGGAAGAGGTGATGCGGGGAGAAGCTAGGCGCAGGTCACTGTTTGACCTTAGGGAGCGGGCTGGGGTGTATTTGGTGATTAGTGAGGACAGGTAGTGGGGAGCTGAGTTAGTGAGGGTTTTGTAGGTAAGGATAAGGATTTTGAACTTAATTCTGCAGTGGATGGGGAGCCAGTGAAGGGACTCGCAGAGGGGAGCGGCAGAGACAGAGCGGCGGGTGAGGTGAATTAGCCTGGCGGAGGCGTTCAGGATGGATTGTAGGGGGGAGAGGTGGGACAGAGGGAGGCCAGATAAGAGATTATTGCAATAGTCGAGTCGGGAGATTACCAGGGCGTGTATGAGTTGTTTTGTGGCGACAGCGGTAAGAAATGGCCGAATTCTGTAAATATTACGCAGTTGATATCGGCAGGAGGAGGAAAGAGACTTGAGCATAGTGTCACTGTAGTAAATACATGTGATTAATGAGAGCCTGGCTGTGGTGTGTTGCCTGTATAAATATAGCAGGGGTAAATTGTCATGAGACAGCAATGAAACACCCTAATGTGTCAGAGCAGCAGCAAACCTGCCTAGTGTGCTTTTATTCTGTGACTTGCACATTGCAGTTGTCTATCTTAGGCTAGGGTCAGACGAACGCATTTTTCACGTTGTCCGTGAAAAAGTGCGTTTGAACGAACGTACGTATTTTTTCCCGGAATACACGATAGCGGTCATACGATGCGCCTTTTCGTCCGTGATTTTGTACGGATCATAAATAAAACACTTTTTGTGTCTGGACGTTATGTTAGCCGGACATTAGCAGTGTCTGACGTCTCCTAATCACACACACACGCCGCTATGCGGACGCAGCGCACTCTGTACGTCAGTAGTAGTGGTTTGACGTTCTAGAAAAAATGCGTTTGTTTGCCACTTGCGTTGCGCGGACGAACTTTCGTGCGGCTGTACTTCGTGTGTTCCCCGGCATTGGACGTCATTTGCTGCTAGCACGGCCTTGATTTTGTGCGGCTAAACGCACGTTAAAAATGCTTTCGTCTGACCTTAGCCTTAGAGGGACAATATAGTTTTGCTGAACAAATACCTTTTAAAAATCATATGAAAGTTGCTTAGTGTATATGCATAATGATTTATATACTGGTTGTGCCCTACATAATGATTGGGGTCTCCTCAGTCACCCTCATGATGCTCACCCTCAGAACACTGCTGGATAATACATTCTCCTCTCCAGAAGTGTACAGTCCATGAACAACTTGTGAATTGTCAGTAAGGGTTGAGAAGATGCTGGAGGAGGGAGAAGGAGCTGAGTGTGATTAGCTCCTATCTACATATCTAGACATAGAAGGCATTTAAATCCCCTCTGTATTACAGCACTCAGTTTAAATACAGCTGAATAGAAGAGTCTGGCGTTACAGAGTATGTGAGCATCACAATTGCATTAACACTAACACACATATACATTTGTGACCTTCTTTATAAGTCATTAATTATCAGTTCTCAGATGGAGACATTCATATCAGGTTGTAAGTATGGTAGAGGGGAATTTATTCATTGTACATTCCCCTTTGATATAACACTGCTGTTACTAGGTTGAAGTTCTCTACTAACAGGTCTATTCATTAAAAGGTGAAAATGAGGAGAAATGGCAAGAGAAGAGAACAATCTAGACCAAATAGCCAGTGGCGTAGCGTGGGGGGGGGGGCTGGGGGGGCCGTGGCCCCGGGCGCAGTTTTGTTAGGGGCGCATTCGCGCCCCTAAAACAGGCCCGGGGGTTGAGGGACCCAGATGCCGGGCAGCGCGGGAGCGCCTGCCCGGTCTTGAACAGTCCGTCCTGTGAAGTGGATGCGGCTGTGTGCGTGCGCAGCCGGTCACGTGGTCCGGCTAATCAGGTGGTACTGAGTCTCTGTACCACCTGACTGGCCGGACCGCGTGACCGGCTGCGCACGCACACAGCCGCATCCACTTCACAGGACGGACTGTTCAAGACCGGGCAGGCGCTCCCGCGCTGCCCGGCATCTGGGTCCCTCAACCCCCTGCCGGAGCTGGGGCAACAATCCAGGTGAGAGCTGGGGCAAATCCATGACCTGGGGGCAAATCCATGAGCTGGGGCAAATCCTTGAGCTGGGGGGCAAATCCATGAGCTGGGGCAAATCCATGAGCTGGGGGCAAATCCATGAGCTGGGGGGCAAATCCATGAGCTGGGGCAAATCCATGAGCTGGAGGGGGCAAATCCATGAGCTGGGGGCAAATCCATGAGCTGGGGGCAAATCCATGAGTGAGCTGGGGCAAATCCATGAGCTGGGGGCAAATCCATGAGTGAGCTGGGGCAAATCCATGAGCTGGGGGCAAATCCATGAGCTGGGGGCAAATCCATGAGTGAGCTGGGGCAAATCCATGAGCTGGGGCAAATCCATGAGTGAGCTGGGGGGCAAATCCGTGAGCTGGGGGCAAATCCATGAGTGAGCTGGGGCAAATCCATGAGTGAGCTGGGGGGCAAATCCATGAGCTGGGGGCAAATCCATGAGCTGGGGGGCAAATCCATGAGCTGGGGGCAAATCCATGAGTGAGCTGGGGCAAATCCATGAGCTGGGGCAAATCCATGAGTGAGCTGGGGGGCAAATCCATGTGTGAGCTGGGGCAAATCCATGAGCTGGGGCAATATCCATGTGAGAGCTGGGGCAATATCGATAACGTGTCCACAGGTTGGGGGGGGGCGCACAATTCTTGGCTGGCCCCGGGTGCTGACAACCCACGCTACGCCACTGCAAATAGCCGATTTGGAAAGTGAGATAAAGGGGAGAATTTTTCTGGTTTCACTATTTTGACCTAGATTTTTCATGTCTGCCAATTCTCCTGAGTTTCACCTTTACTGAATAGACCTGTATGTGTCCACTTCAGCCACTCTGCATCTCTGAAGCTCTTATACAATTTCCTAAACAATTCCCATGTGACAAAACTTGGTTCTTACCACCTTGGAAATGTATAAATTGATATATATGGGATTAATCATTAGCTGCTGATGCACACCATTGCTGCAACTTTGGAAAATGTCATATAGCCGAAGAAGCAAAAAACAATAATGCAATATACTTTGGCAAGGAGTCAAGTCCTAAAAAACATAAGTGTGGGAAGTCAACAAGATTTCTGTCCCCTAATTAGTAGTTCTCATTTTGCACGTAGTACGAACACACACTCAGATCGGATATATTTATGTATATATGTAGCAGAAATCTATGATAAATTCTATATTTCTTGTGACTTAATAGGGAATCATGTGTTTAAACACCTGAATACAAGCTTTATAGGTTATAGGGTAAAAGGCCAAAGGGAACTGAGTTCTTTCAGCAAAACCGTAGAGCGACCTCGTTCCCACATATTCTCCCTCGACTTGATCCCTGTGCTTTGGACATTTTAAAATGTTCTACACCGAACTCTAATAGAAAAAATGCTGAAAACAACAGTACAATGGTGGAGAACTGACTGGTCTATTCAAAGAAAGGTGAACCTCAGGAGAATGACTGGAGAAGTGAAAATTCTAGGTCAAAATAGCCAACCAGAAAAATAATCCCATTTATCTCACTTTGCAAATCGGCTATTTGGTCTAGATTGTTCTCTTCTCTTGCCAGTTCTCCTGGTTTTCACCTTTCTCCCCTGTTAAGGGAGAGGTATTAGCAGTAGGAAAAGGGAAGTGCTCATGCCACTGTACAGAGCACTGGTGAGACCTCACTTGGAGTACTGTGTGCAGTACTGGAGACCGTATCTCCAGAAGGATATAGACATCTTAGAGAGAGTTCAGAGAAGGGCTACTAAAATGGTGTACGGCTTGAAGGAGAAAAGTTACCAGGAAAGGCTTAATGATCTTAACATGTACAGCTTGGAAAAAAGACGAGACAGAGGAGATATGATAGCAACATTTAAATACGTAATGGGAATCCACAAGGTAGAGGAAGGGAGTATATTTAAAAGGAAACAAAGTAGCAAAACAAGAGGACATAGTCTTAGATTAGAGGGGCAAAGGTTTAAAAGTAACATCAGGAAGCATTATTTTACTGAGAGGGTGGTGGATACATGGAACAGCCTTCCAGTTGAAGTGGTAGAGGCCAAAACAGTGATTGAATTTAAGCAGGCATGGGATAGGCATAAGGCTATCCTAAACAAAGATAAATCCAGGTAAAGAATCCATGTAATTGGGCAGACTAGATGGGCCGAAAGGTTCTTATCTGCCGACATTTTTCTATGTTTCTATGTTAAACTAATGTGGAACCCACATTAAATAACATCTGTAGAAACAATGGTAGAATCATCTTTGATGACCAGGCTGGGAAGAGAACTACACTATGCAACTTCAGCAGAAACTACGGTTGAAAGAATGGCAGTTCTCTAGTGAAATTACCAAAGTTTCACCATATTTGATCCACTGAAGTAAATTCACTTTCAATGAAAGTGACTAATTCCTATAGAGTTTATTAGGGGAGACCATGTTTATATCTCTTTCGAATTCACTGCATTTTTTGTTAACATAAATTAAATATTTAAAGTGCCATAACAGAAACACACGAAAACACAAGCCGCTTCACCTCTGCAAGAAGAGCGGTGGGCTTTGGATGCCTCTGTATCTCCATTCTTTACACCTTACAAAGTCATGTTAGGTGTCATTGGACAGGTCAGAGTCCGGCCTTTCTAATGATACCAAACATGATCATGTAAAACATCAATATTTATTTCCCCCCCAGAATAATAAAAAATAAAAAATAAATCATTAATTTGCCCCCACATGGGAAGGCAAATTAATGATTCTGTTTTAAAATCTTATTCTGGTTAGTGGAAATATATATTTTTTAGAGTCCGGCCTTTCTAATGATACCAAACATGATCATGTAAAACATCAATATTTATTTCCCCCCCAGAATAATAAAAAATAAATCATTAATTTGCCCCCACATGGGAAGGCAAATTAATGATTCTGTTTTAAAATCTTATTCTGGTTAGTGGAAATATATATTTTTTTTCTTTTTCTTTTTACTTTTATGGGTGGCCAAATAAAGAATTTTTTCTTTCCAGGGGTGGGGGCAAATAAACTCAGTCTGGCAGGCGCATATAAATGTTTTTTTTTGGGTGGACATTTTTTTTATGAAGCAGGGGACAAGTTGGCCTCACTCACAATGTCTGCTGGTGCTACTGCACCTTCCTCTAGAATCCCAGTAGGGCAGGCCCGGACTGGCCATTGGGCAAACCGGGCATGTGCCCGGTAAGCCGCTAGCCTTCTGGGCCGGTCGGCGGCTAGCCTCCCTTGCCGGGCGGCTGGCCGACATAGCTAGGCACCCGACAAGGCAGCCTAGGCCGTCTGAAGAGAGCGGCTGGCGAGCACTAATCAGAAGGAGTCGGCCAGATGTTGGCCCCCTCTGATTATGTCCCCGTCAGGCTGCCGCTGTCACGTGACTCTGCGGCGCTGGGAGGAAGTGATCACATAACATCAATTCCTCCCAGCGCTCCATCATTCAGAGGCACTTGGAGCTGAGGAGCAGAGCGGTCGCTCCTAAGAAGCAGCTGTCCGGCCCAGCTCACAGGTTTGGGGGGGGGGGATAAAGAGAGAGAATGAAAAGAGAGGAAAGGGGAAGAGAACGAAATGAGAGGAGGAGGGGAATTGAATGAGAGGAGGGGGGAAAGAGAATGAGAGGAGGGGGGAAAAGAGAATGAGAGGAGGGGGAGAGAATGAGAGGAGGGGAAAGAATATGAGAGGAGGGGGAGAGAATGAGGGGAGGGGAAAGAAAATGAGAGGAGGGGAAAGAAAATGAGAGGAGGGGGAGAGAATGAGAGGAGGGGGGAGAGAATGAGAGGAGGGGAAAGAAAATGAGAGGAGGGGAAGAAAATGAGAGGAGGGGGAGAGAATGAGAGGAGGGGGAAAGAAAATGAGAGGAGGGGGAGAATGAGAGGAGGGGGAAGAGAATGAGAGGAGGGGGAAAGAGAATGAGAGGAGGGGGAAAGAGAATGAGAGGAGGGGCAGAGAATGAGAGGAGGGGGAAAGAGAATGAAAGGAGGAGGGAGAAAATGAAAGGGGGGAAAGAGAATGAGAGGAGGGGGAAAGAGAATGAGAGGAGGGGGAGAGAATGAGAGGAGGGGGAAAGAGAATGAAAGGAGGAGGGAGAAAATGAAAGGGGGGAAAGAGAATGAGAGGAGGGGGAAAGAAAATGAGAGGAGGGGGAGAGAATGAGAGGAGGGGGAAAGAAAATGAGAGGAGGAGGGAGAATGAGAGGAGGGGGAAAGAGAATGAGAGGAGGGGGAAAGAGAATGAGAGGAGGGGGAAAGAGAATGAGAGGAGGGGGAAAGAGAATGAGAGGAGGGGGAAAGAGAATGAAAGGAGGAGGGAGAAAATGAAAGGGGGGAAAGAGAATGAGAGGAGGGGGAAAGAGAATGAGGAGGGGGAAAGAGAATGAAAGGAGGAGGGAGAGAATGAAAGGGGGGAAAGAGAATGAGAGGAGGGGAAAGAGAATGAGGAGGGGGAAAGAGAATGATAGGAGGAGGGAGAGAATGAAAGGGGGGAAAGAGAATGAGAGGAGGGGAAAGAGAATGAAAAGAGGGGGAGGAAAGAGAATGAAAAGAGGGGGAGGGAAAGAGAATGAAAAGAGGGGAGGGAAAGA
Source organism: Leptobrachium leishanense (assembly GCA_009667805.1). Classification (NCBI taxonomy): domain Eukaryota; kingdom Metazoa; phylum Chordata; class Amphibia; order Anura; family Megophryidae; genus Leptobrachium; species Leptobrachium leishanense. The sequence continues at coordinate 421,070,317 of CM019063.1, read as the reverse complement.
GAATGAAAAAAAGAGGGTGGGATGGAAAGAGAATACTTAAACAAAAGAAATCTCAATGTATCCTTCCTGGTAAAATCCTTTCTCAAAAAAAAAAAGAGAATGAAAAGAGGTGGGGGGAAGAGAATGAAAGGTGGGGGGAAGAGAATGAAAGGTGGGGGAAGAGAATGAAAGGAGGGGGTGTGAGAGAATGAAAGGGAGGGAAAGAGAATGAAAGGGAGGGAAAGAGAATGAAAAGAGGGTGGGAGGGAAAGAGAATGAAAAGATGTGGGGGGAAGAGAATGAAAGGAGGGGGTGTGAGAGAATGAAAAGTGGGGCGGGAGAAAAGAAAAAGAGGGGGGAATGAAATGCAATGAATACAGCACATGGAGCTCCACTGTAATGTGCAGTGTTTATGAGGGTGTCACAGAGCTCCACAGTAATGTGAGGTGTTTGAGGGTGTCACAGAGCTCCACAGTAATGTGCGGTGTTTGAGGGTGTCACAGAGCTCCACAGTAATGTGCAGTGTTTATGAGGGTGTCACAGAGCTCCACAGTAATGTGCAGTGTTTGAGGGTGTCACAGAACTCCACAGTAATGTGCGGTGTTTATGAGGGTGTTACAGAGCTCCACAGTAATGTGCAGTGTTTGAGGGTGTCACAGAGCTCCACAGCAATAAAACTCAGTGATATGCGCTGTGTAAAAAAAAAAAAAGTGGGCTGCTCAGTCCAACATGCCCGGGCTTATATTTGGTCCCAGTCTGGGTCTGCAGCAGGGTTCAGGCTATTATTCTGGTGCCGCGACTGACCATGTTTCAACTGTAGAATCAAATTCAAAATACTGGTGCTCATATACAAAGCTCTCCATAACCGCGCCCCTGCCTACATCTCCTCCCTTATTAGTAGGTACATCCCATCCCGACCACTCCGCTCTGCCACTGATCTGATGTTATCTGCTCCTCGTACCCGAACCTCAACTCCTGCCTTCAGGACTTTTCCCAAGCTGCCCCCTTTCTATGGAACTCCCTCCCCCGCAACATCAGACTCTCCTGTCTCTCCAGTCCTTCAAGACATCGCTGAAAACCCACTACTTTAGGGAAGCCTATTGGCTCACTCCAAAAGCCCCCATTGTTTATCTCTTGCTCCTTCTTCCCACACTGCCCACATGCACCCGTTACTGCTTTTACTCTATTCACCCTCACCTAGCGTATCACCCCTCTCCTCTTAGATTGTGAGCTCTCAAGCAGGGTCCTCTCTCCTACTGTTCGGTGTGTGTAATGTGTATGTATATTTATATTCTGTCTCTCCCATTGTACAGTGCTATGGAACCTGTTGGCACTTTGTAAATGCTTGTAACTGTAACTATAACTGTCAAAGTCACTGTCTCAGTCTCTCTGCCTGCTATTTCCTCTTCAGGGTGCGGCCTCGACTAGTGAGAACCACCCGAATGGGGGCATGAGCGGCAGATGTCACATGGTGCACCCTGAGATCATCAGAGGGGGCTGGCTGCCATTTTGGATTCTCTGCCGGTGGCCTGGCCTAGGTAGGCCACAGTGCCGCCTGCGGCCTAAAAACAAGCTGGAGTCGGATTAAGGAAGAAAAGGGATCATTGGATTGCAATGGGTCGGTGAACGCTTCGCGGCCTAGTAATAAATGCCCTAACGGGGAACTCCTTGTGATCTTGCCTGTTGTGGGCCTATTTTCAGGAAGGGGCAAGGAGCGTCCGCTCCATTAGCCCCTAAATTAATTCGGCCCTGTTCCTTTCACATCAGGCCTGAGGAAGGTAGTTACTTGCCCACCCCTCAACCACTTTCTTCAAGAATTATTAGAGTGGTCAACATGGGTGTTACTTAAATGAGCTGAAAAGATGCTAGGTAGGAGTCACTACAAAATAGTTGATAACAAAAAATGGAACTACAATGTGACAACGAAATATTGCTGCAAATTTATAGAAGTAAAATGACAAAACCAGTTACATCAGTGCACAATTCAACCTAAAAGTACTACAAAAAAGTGTAAAAAATCCGTTTAGGCTAGAGTCAGACAAGCGTCTTTGGAGAGCGGAAGGAACATCTGTGAGAGTGGACGTTCCTTCCACTTGACGCCTGTCTGGCCACCTCGCTGAGCTCAGCACTGCAAAGAGCGATTGTCCTATGGAAAATCACGCTTCGAAGCTCCATCAACGCGAGTTCTAGCGCTTTGCTGGAGAGGCTTGGATAATGGACAATTGTTGTGAGCGCATTTCGTGCGTGCGCACAGGGCCACCATCAGGGCATTACACCCCATGTTGCAGTAAGGGGCCCGGCCCGCCGGAGCCCGCCATCTGCGGCACCATAACATTTTCAGCTCCGGTATCAGATTCAAGGGGTCCGAATCCGGAGCTGTACTGGCCGGCAGCTTCCTGAGTGGGCACGTTGCTTTGGTGCCGCCCTCCAGTCACGTGTGTGTGACTCACACACAAAGGAGAAGCTGGTTGCGATGGCTGGGAGGAGAAGGAGCAGGAGAAGAAGGAAGAGGGAAAGAAGAGAAGAAGATAGAAGAGGAGAAACTAGAAGAAGAGAAGAATGAGCAGAGCACCAGGACAGATTACGGCAGAGCGGTGAGTCAGGGCCCAACCAGACCCCAGGGCCCAGCCAGACCCCAGGGCCCAGCCAGACCCCAGGGCCCAGCCAGACACCAAGACCCAGCCAGACCCCCAGGGCCCAGCCAGACCCCAGGGCCCAGCCAAGGCCCAGCCAGACCCCAGGGCCCAGCCAGGTCCCAGCCAAGACCCAGGGTCCAGCAAAGGCCATCATACACAACACATTTCAGTGAGTTTTATTGCTGTGGAGCTCTGTGATATGCTCATACAATGCACATTACTGTGAGTTTTATTGCTGTGAAGCTATGTGATACCCTCATACACACCGCACATTACTATGAGGTTTAATGCTGTGGAGCTCTGTGATACGCTCATACACACTGCACATTACTGTCAGTTTTATTTTAGAGGTTGAGGGAGTGCGGGGGGGGGCCCTTTGTGAGGTTCAGTAAGGGGCCCCCATCATTTCTGATGGCTGTGCTGCGTGCGCACAAGCGTGTGACTGGCCCCGTTGCAGCCTCACAACGCTGCGACGGATGCCAGTAAGCACGTCAGTACGGGCGAACACAGCGCGCTCATCTGATGGCAGCCTTAGAAAAAAACACTCAAAACCGTTAAAGACATAAAAAGATATCGTACAAATGTGGTGCATCTACAAACTAGAATTGTGAAGTGAACATGTTCATGCATGTGTGCCATGTGATCAAGCAATATAAACTATAAAAATAGTACTATACTATAGTAATATAATATCTAGAATGAGTAATGTTCTTACACATCCTGATTAGTCCACATGGTCTCAAACACAAAAGGGAACAAAAATACAAAATAATAGTGCAATACTGTGTGTGTGTTGACATAAAATAACCAAAGAGATGAATGCAAAATACTGAGAGAATTTATTTTATGTTACATCCATAAACTGATCAGTAAAGGAACCCAACATATTTTTGATGTGCTAGGCAACGCGTGCATGTGTCACACATTAATGTATTGTGTGTTGTCTCTACTGTAGGACTTCATAGTGGATGAGATCGAGACTGGAAATGGCACAGCAAAGCCAGAGATTATGTTAATCCAATGACATCAGAAATAGAAGCTTCGCAGATTTATTCTGTAGTAGTTCCAGAGTTTGAATTGTCCTTTCACTAAAGTAGAGGTGGGAATTTAAAAATGAGGAGCTTAGTAAGTGTGCTACTTCTATCAATGTACAATGTTTCTAATTGATTAAATGTGGTTAGAACTGAAATGCAGGGCTATTCCTTTAACGGAACATTTTTGCCATTTTTGACCTTTACCGAAATCAGTACAGTATGTTATAACAAGCATTTTCCTAATGTACATCCATTGTTTAAATCATCCACTAGTGAGTTATTCCTATTTCAAATAGGAGCCTAAGATATCTTTCCTCTGACCTAAACACTTGTACTTTACGTTCCACTTTGATCCCTTCTTCAACTCTCACTGCTGCTGTGCATTGCTATGCATCTCATACAGGGTTATTCACAGAGATCCGAATTGCTTGAGAAAGGTAACCGAACGCTGAAAATCAGCGTTCGGTTACCTTTCTTGGCCATTCGGCTATCCAGAGAGCAGGCAATTCGCCAAATCCTGGCGAATTGCCTGCACATTCGGTGCCTGTTTGAGGGCAGTGAAATCCCCATGAAAAAAGCACTGCTTCGGCTATTCAGAGAACACAAACCAGCAGTGAAAGGTTCCCGAAATGCCCTGCCATTCCGTGGTTTAATTCGGCAAATTTATTCAGGAGAATTCCATAGGCTTCAATGTTAAAAATATTCCCGTTTTAATTCAGTATCTAATAAACCGTTCATTATTAAGTTCTGCAGTAAAGAGTCTCTTTATTTATCGATTTTTTTTTAGGATATTTTAAGCATTTTTCTTATTTTTTTTAAAAAAAAATTTAAACGTCCGTTTTTTTTTTTTTAAAGTTTACTTATTTTTTCTGTAACAGCCCTTTTTATTATCATTCCCTGGACCTCATATGTAAACTTCAGACATTTTCGCTCAGTAGTTTCTTTGCAAACAGTGTTTCACTTTTCATACATTCATGCAAACTGTTTTCCTCATTTATTCACTTCACTCTGTCTGCGGTCTCGGCTTTCTCGGGTTTTTCCGGTGTCTTCGCTGCGTGTGATCGGCTCCTGCTCGGGTTTTTCCATGGTTTTTGGCAGGTTAATCCAGATGTTTTCGAGGGTTTTCGGCGTGCATTCGCTGGGTTTTCCGGTTCGTTTTCGTCGGGTTTGCAGTAGCTTTTCCCTGCAATTTGGGGGCCCTGTGGTGCTTGCTGAATACACCGCAGGGTCACCGAAATGGGATCGGCAAAAGGAACCGAATTGAAGAGAACGAAAAGTCACCGAACGTGCAGTGACTTTTTGAATCTCTTTGAATAACCCTGATAGACTTTATCTCCACATGCCATATTGTGGGGAATCTTTGATTCAGTGACAATTTTCCTATCACACCAATCAGAAAAGCATGAATTAGCAGAAATGACCTGGAAAAAGGTGAGAACTTGGAGGGTCAGGGCTGTGAGGACTTCTGGGATAACTTTGCTCATATTTCCATGTTACCATGCAGGAGCAGGTACTGTATATTCACTGGTCAGCCACAACATTAAAACCACGAACAGGTGAAGTGAATACCATTAATTCTATCGTTAGAAAGACACCTGTCAAGGGGCGGTATATATTATATTATACTAGGTATAAAGCCTGCCCGAAGGGCAGTCTATTGTTGTAGAGGATATTGCTGCCCAGTGCTCCCAATGATGTGGCTGTTTATCGCACCCAGTTTCTGACCCCCAGCTCACATGGATATATGCCCCCAGCTCACATGGATATATATATATTGCTCCCAGCTCACATGGATATATATATTGCCCCAGCTCACATGGATATATATATATTGCCCCAGCTCACATGGATATAGTTACCCCCAACTCACATTGGTATATATATATTGCCCCAGTGCACATGGGTATATATATTGCCCCCAGGCCCAGCTCACATGTATATATTTGCCCCAGCTCACATGCGTATATTTGCCCCAGCTCACATGGATATATATATTGCCCCCAGCTCACATGGGTATATTTGCCCCCAGCTCACATGGGTATATTTGCCCCAGCTCACATGGGTATATTTGCCCCAGCTCACATGGGTATATTTGCCCCAGCTCACATGGATATATTTGCCCCAGTTCACATGGATGTATATTTGCCCCAGCTCACATGGGTATATTTGCCCCAGCTCACATGGGTATATTTGCCCCAGCTCACATGGATATATAATTGCCCCAGCTCACATGGATATATAAATTGCCCCAGCTCACGTGGGTATATTTGCCCCAGCTCACATGGGTATATTTTCCCCAGCTCACATGGGTATATATTGCCCCCAGCTCACATGGGTATATTTGCCCCAGCTCACATGGCTATATTTGCCCCCCAGCTCACATGGGTATATTTGCCCCCAGCTCACATGGGTATAATTGCCCCCAGCTCACATGGGTATATTTGCCCCAGCTCACATGGGTAGATTTGCCCCAGCTCACATGGGTATATATATTGTCCCCAGCTCACATGGGTATATATATTGTCCCCAGCTCACATGGGTATATATATTGCCCCCAGGCCCAGCTCACATGTATATATTTGCCCCAGCTCACATGGATATATTTCCCCCAGTTCACATGGATATATATATTGCCCCCAGCTCACATGGGTATATTTGCCTCTGCTCACATGGGTATATTTGCCCCAGCTCACATGGATATATAAATTGCCCCAGCTCACGTGGGTATATTTGCCCCCGCTCATGTGGGTATAATTGCCCCAGCTCATGTGGGTATAATTGCCCCAGCTCACATGGCTATATTTGCTCCCAGCTCACATGGGTATATTTCTCCCAAGCTCACATGGGTATAATTGCCCCCAGCTCACATGGGTATATTTGCCCCAGGTCACATGGGTATATTTGCCCCCAGCTCACATGGGTATATTTGCCCCCAGCTCACATGTGTATAATTGCCCCAGCTCACATTTGTATATTTGCCCCCAGCTCACATGGATATATATGCCCCCAGCTCACAGACGCTGGATCCGTGCGCACCCTCTACCCGTCGGCCGCGCACGCATGCAGGAGAACAGGATGCGCACGCAGCAGCTGGGTAGAGGCTGCACGCGCATCCAGGAGAACAGGATGCGCGCGCAGCAGTCGGGTAGAGACTACGAACGCATCCTGTAGAGCCGGCTCTACAGGATGCACGCACAGCCTCTACCCAGCTGCTGCATGCACATCCTGTTCTCCTGGATGTGCGCGCGGCCGACGGGTAGAGGCTGTGAGCGGATCCAGCATTTGTTCGAAGTGGCGCATCAGGCTTCTGTTGGCTGCGCGCACAGCCAACAGAAACCGGATGTGCGGTGACGGAGAAACGATTTTATAGGTATAGATGTTGGAAGCAGGAAAAAGAGGCAAGCGAAAAGACCCGAGTGACTTTACCAAGAACCAAATAGTGGGCCGAGAAGACAGCGCCGATCGGAACCCCCCCGCCGTTTCTCACTCCGGCACCGCCCACGACTATACTTTGTGATGCTGGTCCATGGTGTAATGATACGGATTGTGATCTCCCTCACCGCCTGAATTGTGCTTCCCCTGCTGGCCTGGCCTGCTCTGTGACACCCTGCCTGCTCAGTGGTTGCTGCCGTTCCAGGACACTGGTTGAGAGTGCCCTTCTCTTTTATTTTATTTCATGTTTTTTCTTAATTGAGACACACAATTTTTTTGATGACCCTTTTTTCATTGCTGTCTCCCCCCCCTTTTTAATTTCTTTTGTTGTTTTTGTCCCCCCCACTTTTTGTATCTGATGGCCTCTCCGGGACGCCTCGAAGGGTGCAGCCATGGCCTGGTGTCTGGCTTGGCCCCCAAGTGCCCGGAACAGGTGCCATTTACCCCCATGGCCTCCCTGCGGACCTTTCGGCCGTTCGGGAATATGCCAGGGCTGGTACAATTCTGGCCATTTGCCATCCCTTCCCCTTTTTTAAATTTTTTATTTTTATGTCAGATGTCTTCGGCTGAATTTTTCTTGGTGAACTATTTTCATGCAGTGGTTTTGAATGTTTACTTGCTAGTTCTGATGACTTCCTTTCTGTCAGCTGACATGCTTTAGTCATTCGCGACCATTTTTCCCTCATTCCTGGTGGCATGTATTGGCCCCTACGAGGCCTCTTTCTATGTGCTTATTTTGCTGACTTTCTTTCATATTAATAAAAACTTGATACCGAAAAAAAAATGAACCAAATAGTGATGACTAGACAACTGGATCAGAGCATCTCCTAAATGGAAAGTACAAGTGTGAGTGGAGTTCAAAGCCCCACAGCATACCACTGTACTGTATGTTCAAAGTTTGTGGGCCAACCTGCCCCATACCTTTATTATTGTCAAAAGGCGCAGTTGATTAAGCAGCACATATGTGGAGAAAATTTAAAAACAAAATTCATTCATTAGCGCATCAATTCAGCTCAACGCATTTCCCTGCATATAGCAGCGTCATCAGGAGAAAAAGAATTGTAGTATAGCAGATGATACTGCTGAGAAGAAAAAGCCTTTTCCATATAAGGTTCTTCATACTGACAGAATAATGAATAAGTCAAAATAGTTACTCCACTTTCAGAGTACTTGTTACATTGTTAAAAGATAGTATTAGATAAACCACCCAATTAATATGTCACTAAGGTCAATATTATTATTATCGAAATTCTCACTAATGATAAAATTTGCTCTGGAAAATCCAAAAATACATATTTTTATTACACTACAAGAGTGTCCCTGTTACCATATTATTGGTGGCTCTTATGCCTATTCACCGAGGTAATAAAATAAATCTTCAAAGTTGGCTTCCTGACTAATGGAGAGCATCTGGATGTATCCTGAGGCAGGCGAGCAACCAAGAGATGAGCCCTGAGAGTATGGAAAAAGGATAAGGAGAAGGATAAGCTGTGTTTCAAGGTGTGCACATGTAATACATACAGCTGCAACACTATTGAACAGTCTGTGCACAGTAAATCCCAGTAGAAACCGTTGAAGCTGTAGAAATGATGGTAGTACACTATAGGGGATATTCAAAGTGAGCCAAATTGGTGCCAAAATTGCTCCGAATGGTGAATTTCCCCTTAAGGTGCAATTTGGTGGCCATTCAGCTACTCAAAAAGCTGTCAGTTCACCAAATATTGGCGAATTGCCAGTGAAATATGGTGATCTTCGACAGCAATGAACTCACCATAGAGACGTAACGGTTAATTAATTAATTAATTTATAAGGTATTTTACCAGGAAGGATACATTGAGATTTCTCTCATTTTCAAGTATGTCCTGGGTTCAAGAACATTGAATTGTTACAGTTACAGAAATACAAAGTAATAAAATGCAAGATATTAAACACAAAACACAAACCACAAATCTATTCAGAGAACCCCAAACAGCACCCAAATGTCAGTGAAATGCCATGATTTTCTGTTTTTCAGTTCAAATGATTTAAACAGGTGAAGCCCATAGGTTTCAACGTAAAAAATATTCCCCGTTTTTACTAAATATTTATTCAACCGTTTATTCTTTTCAATTGCATGTTTATTTTTTTTTCTGGATTTTTTTAGGCATTTTTGGGGATTTTATAGAAAGGTAGACTTGCCAAAAGGCTAATCAGGGAGCGCAAATGGATGAACACTTTGAACACTCACACCAGGTGACAAAAATGGAGTGCAAGAAGTATACTCATCTTAGGTAATATACCAGCAGGGGAAATAGGACAAAAACCTATGAAATACAAAAGAAAAAACAAGAACGAATTGCGCAGTACCAAAAGAATATCAGAGCAATAACAGAAAGTAACAGTGAACACACTCACAAAGGTGGAGCCTGTGAGGCTCTCTGTCAGCGCCTGTAAGCCACTTGAAAGGGGGGCTTCACCCACAAAGTACGTCGGTTCTTGTCTCGCTTTATTTTCTTATGTACACTTTTTCTTATCCAGAGAGATTGAATTGCACAAAAGGAACCTCGGATAAATGAAGAGTGTATAGCGTGATACCGTTATGCTAAGATTATATATAAAATAGCAATGACACACTCACGTGGTGTAGAGCCTCCTCTCAAGGTGGCTCAGTAGAAAAGGCCTCAGACCATATTAGGTAGGTCTCACCCTTCTTGAGTCTCGGTAGATGTTGGAATCGTAGACTTCAGATATCTCAAGATGATGGTATAAATTAATAGTATGGTAAAAAGGGTAAAAAATGAAAATTTATTAACAAATAAAACAATAAAAGTATATACAAAAAGGGGATAAACCGGTTTATCCCCTTTTTGTATATACGTTTATTGTTTTATTTGTTAATAAATTTTCATTTTTTACCCTTTTTACCATACTATTAATTTATACCATCATCTTGAGATATCTGAAGTCTACGATTCCAACATCTACCGAGACTCAAGAAGGGTGAGACCTACCTAATATGGTCTGAGGCCTTTTCTACTGAGCCACCTTGAGAGGAGGCTCTACACCACGTGAGTGTGTCATTGCTATTTTATATATAATCTTAGCATAACGGTATCACGCTATACACTCTTCATTTATCCGAGGTTCCTTTTGTGCAATTCAATCTCTCTGGATAAGAAAAAGTGTACATAAGAAAATAAAGCGAGACAAGAACCGACGTACTTTGTGGGTGAAGCCCCCCTTTCAAGTGGCTTACAGGTGCTGACAGAGAGCCTCACAGGCTCCACCTTTGTGAGTGTGTTCACTGTTACTTTCTGTTATTGCTCTGATATTCTTTTGGTACTGCGCAATTCGTTCTTGTTTTTTCTTTTGTATTTCATAGGTTTTTGTCCTATTTCCCCTGCTGGTATATTACCTAAGATGAGTATACTTCTTGCACTCCATTTTTGTCACCTGGTGTGAGTGTTCAAAGTGTTCATCCATTTGCGCTCCCTGATTAGCCTTTTGGCAAGTCTACCTTTCTATACTGTCTGTTGTGGGTGAGGGATACACCCATTGGTGAGCTGCAATCATCCACTTCCATATCTTGATCCTTTTCTTAGCGCCATATAAACATCTTTTACCCATTTGTTTGGGTTTCCTTGCTTTTATTTTTGGGGATTTTGTCTGCAAAATTTTGTTTTCCTATTTTTTTTTAAATTTCATTTTTGATTCTCTAACAGACCTTTTTATTATTATTATTCATAGGACCTTATATATTATTTCCAGGCATTTTCATTCAGTAGTTTTTTTGCAAACAGCTTTTAAAAATTGTGTTTTGTTTTTTTACCTGTTCATTGGCTTGACGGCTTTTTCTGGCGGCTGGTCGGTGCTCTGTTCGGCGGATTGTCTGCTTTTTTGGATCAATTCTGTATTTTTTCGGTGGTTTTTCGAATCGAATCAGCAGGATATCGGTGGTTTTTCGGATTTATTCTGTGGTTTTTCGGTGGCTTTCCCGAACGATGCAGCGGTTTTTCACATGCGTTTGGAGGCTTGTTTCCTGCACTTTGGTGACCCTGCAGTTAATGCTGAATTAACCGCAGGACCGGCGAAGTGAACTTGCTGAAATGCGGGGAACGAGAGAGCATCGAAATGTCGGTGACATTTCGGTGCTCTCTGAATAACCCTGCTTATGTATATAAATAAATGACTATAAGGGTTATTCATAGAGCACCGACAAGTCGTTGACAGTTTGGTGCTCTCTCGTTCCCCGCAGGGTAAAGTCGGCACAAAATCGCTAATTGAAAAACAAAATCTGCTGTAAACCAGCTGAAATGATCAGATCCAATAATTTTGGCCTGTCAGGCAGATTATTGGTTCTTATTCGATTCCATAAGGTGCCGGAACCCAGGTTTTGCTGGGTTTTTTTTAAAAAAAAAATCGGCAGAAATTATCGGATCAGATCCGGTCCGATAATCCGACGCAAACCTGCCGAACCCGTCGGAAAAAGCAGATGACCCGTCAAACACAGCGGCTCCCAGCCACCAGAATAAGCTGACAAATAGTGTAAAAATAAATAAAAAATAAAACTATTGAAAGTGTCACAATTGAAACGCTGTTTGCAAAAAAGCTACTGGACGAGAATGTCTGGAATTTACATATAAGGTCCAATGAATGATAACAAAAAGGTCTGTTACAGAAAAACAAAAAAACGCTATTTAAAAAAAAAAAACGGAAAGAACTTTTGCCTAAAAAATCCTTAAAGATAAATAAATAAAGACTTTTTGCTGCAGATTAAACGAATAAACGGTTTATTAGATATTAGATAAAAATCTGAATAATTTTAACATTGAAAGCTATGGGATTTGCCTGAATAAACCTGCCGAATAAACCAACGAACACCAGGGCATTTCACTGATATTTCACTGCTGTTTTGGTGTTCCCTGGATAGGTTAACCATTGTTTCTCTATGGGGGATTTCACTGCCATTGAACAGGCACCGTATTTTGCTGGCAATTTGCCAAAATTTGACAAACTTCCTGCTTTCTGAATAGCTGAATGGCCACAATAATGCACGGTACGGGGAAATTCAGTTTTCAGGGCAAGTTCGGATCTTTAACCCTGTATGTATAAGTATATATATGCTTATTATTGCAGAAGCCATTTGCACATCCCAGCAATTCAAAGAACTGCATGCCAGAGCTCCTGTGCTACATTCCCCATATGCAGCAAGGAACTCTGGGTAGGATATGCAAATTACATCTGTCTCACTTTTTGCATCCTGGGTCTGTTATTACACAGAACCCTTAAATCAATGCCATGCCATATTAGATGGCTTTTTTTTAGCAGAGATAAGGTTTATGCAACTGGTCAAGGCCACTCCTAGGACAGCGCTGTTTCGGGTTTATTGGACACTCATCAGCAGGAGCTAGGCATGACCAGTTGTAGTGGATGCTTGGACCTGTAGGGTAAATTAGTACTATCAAGGGTTGTGGTTTATTTCGGGAGAGTGATGTATTCCAGCAGGGTTATTCAAAGAGAATCGAAAGTCACCGCATGTTAGGTGACTTTTCGTTCTCTTCAATTCGGTGCCATTCGGCAATCCCATTTCGGTGACCCTGCGGTGTATTCAGCAAGCACCACAGGGCCGTCGAAGTGCAGGGAAAAGCTGCCGCAAACCTGCCGCAAACCTGCCGAAAAGTCACCGCAAAAACCCGGCGAATGCACGCCGAAGACCCGCAAATACATCTGGATTAACCCATCGAAGATGCCGGAAAAACCCGAGCAGGAGCCGATCATACGTAGCGCAGCCTCCTGAAAAAGCCAACACCGCAGACGAAGGCAGTGAATAAATTAGCAAAACAGCTTGCTTGAATGTTTGAAACGTGAAACACTGTTTGCAAAGAAACTACTGCACGAAAATGTCTGAAATTTACATATGAGGTCCAGGGAATGATAATAAAAAGGGCTGTTACAGAAAAAATAAGTAAAGTTAAAAAAAAAAATCGGAATTTTTATAAAAAAAAAATGCTTAAAATATCCTAACAAATCTATAAATAAAGAGACACTTTACTGCAGAATTTTATAAGGAACGGTTTATTAGATATTGAATTAAAACGGGAATATTTTTAACATTGAAGCCTATGGGATTCTCCTGAATAAACCTGCTGAATTAAACCATCGAATAGCAGGGCATTAGGGGAACCTTTCACTGCTGGTTTGTGCTCTCTGAATAGCCGAAGCAGTGCTTTATTATGGGGATTCACTGCCCTCAAAGAGGCACCGAACAGGCACCATATGTGCAGGCAATTCGCCAGGATTTGGCGAATTGCCTGCTCTCTGGATAGCCGAATGGCCAAGAAAGGTAACCGAACGCTGATTTTCAGCATTCGGTTACTTTTCTCCAGCAATTCGGATCTCTTTGAATAACCCTGCAGGTGTTCAGGGGGATGGGGGCTATGGGGTTATGGTTTGGGGGTGGGGGTTATGGGTTAGGGTCGGGGTTAGGGTTAAGAATCCACTGCAAAGATAAAATATTAAAAGTAGGAAGGTTTCACTCAACCTAAATTAGCAACAGCAGCGGGTGCATCTAAGACATTTAATACAAAATACAGAACCAGGAAAGAGCACTCCATAACAATGACCACCTTCTTCCATCATTTTCTGTAGCAAAAAAAAGCACAGTTTTAAAAATGTTCAAAAAACCTGACTGAGGAAATAAATTATGGCGATTCAGTTCACAAAGTATGATCATAGTTTGCTTAAGCCTGTCACAAACGCCAATATACCCCATCGTTGACAGGTCCTATCTAACTTGACCGAATCTGCATTTACAGGATCAACTCACCCTGGAGCTCCCCAGCAGGCTCTAGGCCTATATGGAGTGTTCTTTCCTGGTATTTTGTATTAAATGTCTTAGATGTACCCGCTGTTGTTGTTAATTTAGGTTGAGTGCAAGCTTCTTGCTGCTTGTATTAAACATATAAAGAGCTGACAACCCTCATTTGTTATGCACCTCTCCCTGTTCACAAGTGCCCCACGGTGGCTGCCTATAAAGTCCTCGAGCCTACTGGGGAGCTCCAGGTTGAGGTGATCCGGTAAATCACGCCTAGCCTGATGATGTCAGTGGGCGGGTTTAGGTCCCACAGGTGGAGTTGACAGCTCCCTGCGGGAGAAATCTGTGATTGGAGCCAGGATGGCACCGATCAGTGTAACTTCCACCAAGGGCTGCAGATGTCCTAGCAGAGCAGCGTCTGCCCTGCCAGGTAGGTGCCGGTATTGAGTACCGACATGTACCGGCAGAAAAAAAGCCCTGGCTTTCGGTCTGTTTTCAGGAAGGGGCCTGGAGCGGCCGCTCCATTAGCCCATATGTTAATCCATCTCTGACTATTGCTCTAAAGTGCATTAAGCATGCTTTCTTTTTGGAGTGTTCTGCAAAGTGGTCTGGACTCAGTGATTTCATACATTGTATACGCAGGACTGATACAAACATTGGACAAGTGTGCAGTTATTTTACTTGTCTTTTTTTACTGTTTTTAGGTATGTTTTAAAAAGTTTTTTTTATAGTAACCCGTCTTTTACATGAGAATACAATCCTGTGAAGTGTTGTATTTGGTATTCAACTATATCTGGTCTTGATTTACCTGGATGCTCTTCACATATGAGTACCACAATAGCATCTCTATTTTTGTGAGTAGGGACATATCAGCATTTTACATGGACACATTTTATCTATATAGATTACATTGGCAGGGTTATTCAAAGAGCACCGGAATTTCGGTACTCTTTTATTCCCTGTACTTCGGGGAATCAAGCCGCCGACCGCATCTGAACAACTGCCGCAAAATCGCAGATTCGAATGCAAAAACCGCCGCAGAACCGCCCCAAAAAAATCGTATTGATCCCAAAAATCGCTGGAAAAAAAGCCAAACACACCCGACAATCCGCTGCTCCATCCATCTACCGCCTCGTATCCCTACTCCCTTTCACCTCCAAACTCCTTTAAAAGCTTGCATACACCTGTCTAAATGACTACTACAATTCCCACTCTCTCCTTGACCTTCTGCAATCTGGCTTATGCTCCCTGCACTCCACAGAAACAACTCTTACAAAACTGACCAGTTACTTTAACTGCTAAATCTAATGGGTGCTACTCACTGCTGATCCTTCTTGACCTCTCTGCTGCCTTTGATACAGTTGACCACTCACTCCTCCTCCAAACTCTTAGTGATATAGGCCTTCAATTCCTGCATTGCCGCTTTTGCAATCTGTAATGAATGCAGCTGCCAGGCTCTGCCGGTCCCTCCATTGGCTTCCTGTACACTTCTGGATACAGTGTAAAACACTGATGCTCACATTCAAATTGCTCAATAAATCAACCCCTCCGTACATGTTTTCGTTTCTCCACAACCACGCCTAGATCAGTACAGTCAGTGGAGACCAACTGTTGGATCTGGGCAAGCACCAGCTAAACTTGTGTTGAATAGGGATGAGCTGTTCGGTTCGGACGGTTCGGAGTTCGACCCGAACTTGGCCTGTTCGACTAGGTCGCGAACACCGAACATTTCCGGGTGTTCGCCGCATGTTCGTCCACAATGGACCACAATGCATTTTCCCACTGGCCTGAAGCTCGTAATTGGCTACAGCCTTGCACCTGACCACAGGTCTGGTGCAAGACTGGTTCAACACTATGCCAATCACCGCTCAGAGTCCTGATTGGGCAAATTTTGCCCAATCATGGGCTCACAGAGCTAAGTCCCGCAGCACACTATATAACGTTTCCACTCGCCGATTCTGCACGCATTTCAGAGGAGATTTCAAAGGAGATAGTTGTGTGTTGTTACTGCCGGTCTGCCACACTACTGGGGGGTCTCATTTCTACCAAATATCAGGGATTTTAGGTGATGTGTATCTTGTCACTGTGCCAGCAAGTTTTTTTGGGGTTTACAACTTTCTTTAAAACATTTGTGAATTGAGGTGATCTTCTGTGTCTTGTCACTGTGCCAGCAAATATTTTTGGGGCTCACTAATTTCTTTAAAACATTTGTGAATTGAGGTGATCTGTGTCTCGTCACACAACCAGTACCACGCATTATTTTGGGGCTCACTAATTTCTTTAAAACATTTGTGAATTGAGGTGATCTGTGTCTCATCACTGGCTGCCAGCTATCAGTGTGTCTCACTGAGTTATACCAGAGTTCTTTAAATCTTTATACCAGAGCTGAATCAGAGTTCTGTATATATTAATCTATATATCACTCACCATGTCTGAAAGAACAAAAAGGACAGGCAGACGCTCCCAGACACAGATAAAAGGGCAAGCAGCCCCTGTGTCTGGAGGCTGTGCCTCTGGTCGTGGTGGACGTGGTGCTTCCTCTGCAGGGGCACGCTTGTCCTTTCTAACTGGTGCTGGCCGTCTTAAGCAGCAGCAACATACAGAGGACTTGGTGGATTGGCTAACCAGGCCATCCCCATCCTCCGAGTCCTCTGCCAGCCAAGTTTCTAGTGCTTTACAGTCCGCCTCAGCTGCCAAAGCATCTAATGCAGCCTCCATGTCCACAGCTACTCCTGCCGTAGCCTCGCTATCACACACGGAGGAGTCAGCTGAATTGTTTGACTACAATGAGAGTGACATGCTGCTTGAGGATGCGCAGCAAGTACAGTGCTCTGATTCAATCTTTGAGGTTGAGCAAGGGAGTATAATCAACCTAGAGGAAGGGGGTGCCAGTGATGACACACAAATAACTGGCACTCATGTTGCCCCAGCAGCTGCAGCATACTGCCAAGTGTGCTCCAGTGACGAGGAGATAGGGGGTGAAGATGACATTGATGATGATGAGGTCACTGACTCCACCTGGGTGCCAGATCAAACAGAGGAATTAACTGAGGAAGAGGGGGAGGAGGAGGCACAGCAAACACGAGGCACAACATCCTCTGTGACCAACCGTAGCACTAGCCAGTCCAAGGCATCACATGTCAGAGCTGCTCTGGTGCAGAGCGCTGTTGTCTCAAAGAACACATGCAGGAACTCTGTTGTCTGGGAGTTCTTTAAGAAATGTGCAGTAGAGCGCAGCGTTGCTATTTGTAATCTATGTCAGATAAGGCTTAAGTGTGGGAAAGATACTGGACACTTGGGTACCACGTGCTTGAGGCGACATATGAACAAGTGCCACACATCCCGTTGGCGCAAAACTTTGCGTAGGTCCTCCTCCTCCTCATCTGTCTCTACCCCCACTGTATGTCCTGCCATGTCATTGCCTACAACCTCCACAAACAGAGATGATGCTACAGTAATGGATGTACCAGGACCTTCCTCTGAATGTGACATCATCCCAGTAGCTGAAGATTTACGCAGTCAGATTACGTTGCCGCAGCTGCTGCAGCGAAAGAAAAAATATAGTCCCAACCATCCCCAAGCACAGCATCTAAATGCCAGCTTAGCAAAATTACTCGCATTGCAGCTGCTGCCTTTCCAGCTGGTGGACTCTGCTCCCTTCCGTGAATTTGCTGAATGTGCTGTACCACAGTGGCAGGTTCCAAAATGCCATTACTTTTCACGCATGGCCATTCCAGCACTACACCAGCACGTGGAAGACAATGTTATGGAGTCATTGGGAAAGGCAGTCAGCAGCAAGGTGCATGTGACTTTAGACACGTGGTCCAGCAAGCATGGACAGGGTCGTTACATTTCCTTCACGGCACACTGGGTAACTCTGATCGCAGCTGGGAGGGATCCAAGACGGGGCTCTGTGCTGTAGCTTGTTCATCCACCACGCCTCCAGAAAGCTGCTTGAATGAGGTCTGTCTGCTCCACCACCACCACCTCTTCCTCCTCCTCCTTCTCTGTCTCTGGCGAAGTGGCAGTTAAACCGACGCCTGACAGGGTCTACGCAATGGCTCAAGCAAAAAGATGCCATACTGTGCTTGAGCTGGTTTGTTTAGGGGACAGGAGCCACACCGGGTCGGAAATTTTGTCAGCTCTGCAGGGGCAGGTGCAGAGATGGTTAACACCACGCCAGCTTGAGCTGGGAATGATCGTCTGTGATAATGGCAGCAACCTTCTCTCCGCCCTACGCAAGGGTAAATTGACTCATGTACCATGCCTAGCACACGTCCTAAATCTGGTGGTACAGCATTTCCTAACCAAGTACCCATGGCTGCCAGAGCTTCTCATCCAGGCCAGAAAAGTCTGCAACCACTTCAGACGGTCATTCCCAGCAAGCGTTCGCCTGGCAGAAATTCAAAGAGAATTCCACCTTCCCTCAAACCGTCTGATCTGTGACATGCCCACCAGGTGGAACTCGACATTAGCAATGCTGCAGCGTCTGCACAAGCAGCAGAGGGCCATCAACGAGTACCTGTGTGAGTATGGCACAAGGACAGGTTCAGGTCAACTTGTTTTGTTTTCCCCCCTGCAGTGGCTGATGATCAAGGATGCATGCACTGTACTGTCACCATTTGAGGAGGCAACGAGGATGGTGAGCAGGGACAGTGCATGCATCAGTGACACAATTCCTTTAGTGTTCCTGCTGGAGCACACTCTGCGAGGAATTATAGATGTGACTCTAGAGGCAGAGCAGCGGGAGGAAGAGGAGGCCTTCCCTAGCTCTCAAGGCCCCAGTCTTTCCGCAGACAGCATTCCAGTGGGTCCTAGTCAGATCAGACAGGAGGAGGATGAGGAGGAGGAGGAATATTTAAGTAGTGGGGGCATTGCAGGTGGGGATTCCTCAAGGGAGGGTTTTGTGTGCCCAGAAACAGAAGGGCTAGTGCATGGCTGGGAGGAGGAAGTGCACGATACGGTCATCCTCATTGACCAGGAAGACTCGGAAGCTAATGCCACCTCCAACCTACGCTGCATGGGCTCCCTAATGATGCAAAGCCTGCTAAAGGACCCCAGGATTCATGCTATCAAGGAGAGGGATCATTACTGGTTGGCAACCCTTCTTGATCCACGATACAAGGGGAAAGTTGCAGAGCTCATCCTGCCAGCACAGAGGGAGCACAGGATGAAAAAACTAGAGGACGCTCTAAAGCGACACTTGTGTAACACTTTTCCAGGCACTGGTAGATTACCAAGTGCTGACACACGTGCTTCTGAGGCTGCGGGTGATCAGAGGAATAGTGGTGAAGACCAGGGCCGTTTGACTGATGCTCTTTTAAATTTTTTTAGTCCTCGACTCCCAGGGACGTCAAATGTAGGCACCCATTGCCAGCGTCTTCAACATATGGTGCAGGACTACCTAGGGGCAAGGGCAGACCTGGATACCTTTCCAGCAGATGATCCACTGGCTTACTGGGTGTTGAGATTGGATCACTGGCCAGAACTTAGCCAATATGCTATGCAGCTACTAGGTTGCCCTTCATCTAGCGTGCTTTCCGAAAGGACGTTCAGTGCCGCTGAAGGTTTTGACAGTCAAAAGAGTGCGTCTGTCCACCGATTCTGTAGACCGGCTGACATTTATAAAAATGAATCAGTCCTGGATCAGCAGCTATCAATCCCCTGTTGCTGAAGTAATGGAATAGATCGGGGATGTCCTCTTCTGCATTCACAAAACCTCCAGCACTGAACTCTTCCACAATACCACAAAAGGGTTACGGTGTGAAGGCACTTGCTGCCATGAAAGGCCCAATATTTGGCTGCACTGACGCCTGTGCCAGATTTATATCATTTTAATTTTTTGAACCGCAGGGTCCAACCCTGCACTCTTCCACAATACCACAGAGGGGTTACTGTATGATGATACTTGCTGGCCTGGCATTAAAGGCACAATATCTGGGTGCACTGACGCCCATTACCAGATCAAAAACTTATCAATATAGGACCACATGGTCCACTCCTGCACTCTTCCACAATACCACAGAGGGGTTACTGTATGATGATACTTGCTGGCCTGGCATTAAAGGCACAATATCTGGGTGCACTGACGCCCATTACCAGATCAAAAACTTTTCAATATAGGACCACATGGTCCACCCCTGCATTCTTCCACAATACCACAGAGGGGTTACTGTATGATAGTACTTGCAGGCCTGGCACCAAAGCACAATATCTGGGTGCACTGACGCCTTGACCAGAATCATATCTTTTCAATATCGGACCACATGGTCAATCCCTGCATTCTTCCACAATACCACAGAGGGGTTACTGTATGATAGTACTTGCAGGCCTGGCACCAAAAGCACAATATCTGGGTGCACTGCCACTGACGCCTGTATCAGATTCATATCCTCAGAGGGGTTACGGTGTGACGGCACTGTTGGGGACGCTAAAGGACCAATTTTAAAGCACCTATTGTTACTTTCATCCAAAGCCTGCATATATTTCACAATAATTTAGCCCAAAAAATCAGTAAACTTTTTCTGCGTGTACGAAAATGTCTCCTCTTTTCATACAGACTGCTGCCCCAAGCAGTTATTTATGGATAGATTAAAGGAAAAGCATTTACCGTCATATGAAACGTCATTTATTTGTTTTTAAGTGTTTCTATACATCCTAGAAATCCGCCACTTCACGGGCACGATATTTGAAGGAATTTTTCGTTTTTATTTTTAACCCTTATTTCATGGAAAACTCACTGTCCCTTTAAAAACGTTTTTTTTTTAAACTTTTTGTCCTTGTTTCCTGTCCCCCAGGGCACTACCCGGACCCTCATACACCTTTTATGGCAAATATGTAGCATATATGCCCTCTTGGAGGGCACTCTAAAATCCGAATTTTCAGCTTGCATTGGGTTCCAGTTCGGGTTCGGACCCGAACAAATGGGAAGTTCGTGTTCGGGCTCGAACCGAACTCGGGGGGTGTTCGGCTCATCCCTAGTGTTGAAAAGCCTTATTACATTTTAGAAATTATTTTTGTTTGCCTTTTATTTCTGTAAATCTGCTTTGAGAATAAATACTCTTTTTTTTGGTACCCCCGTGTCCTCTATATTTCATTGGCAAAGGAGTGTACATCTGAACAAGAATCCCAGCACCCAGAGGAAAGAGGCATGTTTTTGGTTTGATTATATTATTGAATATAATTTATTTCCATTATTTCGGATAATTATTTTTGGGATAATAAATTATTATTTCGTGTTTCAAACCTTCTCTGATTCCGTGTGTTTACTAGACTCTTGCTTGCACGGATTTCAGTGACTTATTCCTACAGAATACAGGCTTACTATATAAAACATCATATTTCCTTTCCAAAAAAATTTAAACGCTTTTAGACACAAAATTTAGCAAAAATCAGATCGCCAGGGAGGTTAAAATGCCAGGTTTCTGTGATGTAAAAAAATGAGACAAAGATAAATAATTTCAAAACTTTTTCCACCTTTAATGTGACCTATAAACTGCACAACTCAATTGAAAAAAACCCTGAAATATTTTAGGTGGGGGGGAAGTAAAAATAAAAAACTAAAATAATATAGTTGCATAAGTGTGCACACTCTCTTAAAACTGGGGATGTAGCTGTGTTCAGATTTAAGCAATCACACTCAAAATCATGTTAAATAGGAGTTGGTACACACCGCGCCTCTGATTTAACCCCAAATAAAGTTGAGCTGTTCTAGTAGGTCTTTCCTGACATTTTTTTTAGTCGCATCCTACAGCAAAAGCCATGGGGCTATATTACAATCTTCGCGCAAAAAGCCTCGCGCAAAGCGAAAATTCTTGCTCTAAGCGTTAAACTTTTGCGTGCGCAAATCACCGCTGGAATTACAATCCTCGCAGCTTTTTTCTTCCGCCGATCAATTGCATGCGCAAACAGTACGCGCACAAATTAAGGTTTTTTGCACCCATTCAGCCAATCAAAATAAGGAAACACACCTATCAAACGCAACTGAATTGCGTCTGGCAGAGGCATCGGAGACGGGTTCTGCGTCTATGATGCAAAATGAGCACATATGCTACAGTAATAATACACACACACCTGCCATCATCCATTATATTGTTGCTGCATTCCTTTTTTATGGGCTGTTTTTTTTTTGGGTTAGCCAGGTTGTTCAGATTTGCCGTTAGCACCAGCTTTTTGCAGTTGCTAAAATTATGCGCGTAAAGGCTATGCGGTAATTACCGCGAATAGATTGTAATACCATCATAGGCGTGCGCACATGGTGTGCCTGGTGTGCCCAGGCACACCCTAATGTTGGGTGAATGGTTCATCTTTGACCCCTACATAGATATTTTGGATGTTCCTTATCTGTTTCATGATTACTATTACATGAATAATGACTGTATCTCAGCATAAACATTGGTTATGCCCGTAGGTGTGTCAGGTGTGCCTAAGAAGAAGATGAAGAGGTCCCTTTTCATCTCCTACATTGACATTTTCGATGTCCCTTATCTGGTTCATGATAAATAACATTAAATCTGACTGTATCTCTGGTTACAGGCTCATTATTTTGAATGAAAAATGTGTGTTTTTTGCAAAATCTTCTAAACTTTAGTTTTCAGTTAAAAAATGTTCTATGGGTGCACACCCTAATGTAACGGGCTGCGCACGCCAGTGAATACCATCCTCGTACCAGCGCATATTCGCCTTTGTGCTCACAATGTTAAGTATAAGACGTGCGAAGTACAGTAAGCTTGCACAGGGTTCGTGCAGGTTCACACGCAGTAGATGATTGTGCGCGGTTGTTGCGCTGACTGTAATACGGAATTCGGCGCAGATGGTTTTACCCCTCGCGTTAATGTTTTGCGCCTGCGCAAACATTTGCGTGAAGATTTTAATTTAGCCCATGGTCTGCAGAGAAGCCTCCAAAGCATCAGAGGGATCTCATTGTTACAAGGTATCAGTCAGGAGATGGTACAAATAGAATTTCCAAGGCATTATATATACCATGGGACACAGTGAAGACAGTCATCATCAAGTGTAGAAAATATGGCGCAACAGTGACATTACCAAGAACTGGACATCCTTCCAAAAATGATGAAAAAACGAGAAGAAAACTGGTCAGCGAGGCTGCCAAGAGGCCTACAGGAAACATTAAAGGCGCTGCAGGAATATCTGGCAAGTAGTGGCTGTGTGGTATATGTGACAACGATCTCCCATATTCTTCATATGTCTGGACTATGGGGAAGAGTGGCAAGACGGACGCCTTTTCTTATGAAGAAAAACATCCAAGCCTGGCTAAATTTTGAAGAAACACATTGGAAGCCTCCCAAACACATGTGGGAAAATGCGTTATGGTCTAATGAAACCAAGGTTGAATTTTTTGGCTATAATTCCAAAAGATATGTTCGGCGCAAAAACAACACTGCACATCACCAAAAGAACATCATACCCACAGGGAAGCGTGGTGGTGGCAGCATCATGCTTTGGGGCTGTTTTTCTTCAGCTGGATATGGGCCTTAGTCAAGGTAGAGGGAATTATGAACAGTTCCAAATACCAGTCAATATTGGCACAAAACCGTCAGGCTTCTGATAGAAAGCTGAACATGAAGAGGAACTTCATCTTTCAGCATGATGACAACCCAAAGCATATATTCAAATCAACAAAGGAATGGCTTCACCAGAAGAAGATTAACGTTTTGGAATGGCCCAGCCAGAGCCCAGACCTGAATCCCATCGAAAATCTGTGGGGTGATCTGAAGAGGGCTGTGCACAGGAGGTGCCCTCGCAATCCGACAGATTTGAAGTGTTTTTGCAAAGAAGAGTGGGCAAATAATGCCAAGTCAAGATCTGCCATGCAGATAGACTCATACCCAAAAAGACAGAGTACTGGAATAAAATCACAAGGTGTTGCAACAAAGTATTAGTTTAAGGGTGTGCACACTTACGCAAACATATTATTCTAGTTTTGTTTTTTTTTTTGTATTTCAAACTTTTTTATTTTGCAATAAACAAAAGGTCACAGACCGACCAGTCAGGTGGCCTCACAGGGCCAAATGAGATACTCACAAAGAAAGCACAGAAAACATAAAGGGGGGGGGGGTTCACATAGGAAACTACAGAAAATCGAAAATAGTGGGGGGGGGTGTAGAAACTCGTCAGGAGGGTCATCCTGCAAAAACAAAAAAGTGATGGAGTTCGCTGATGGGGCACCAGGGAAACAAACAAAACCAAAAAAAAAAAAAAAAAAAAAGAAGGGATAAAAAGGGTGGTGAGGGACTGCCAAACATATCGTGGCATTCCTGGCTCACCCCAGCAACCTAAAGGGAACCGAGGGCCATGGAAGGGGCCGCGTGGCCAGGAGACCTGGGGCCAAAAGGGTGTACAGAGCCTAGGTAGCCACCCTAGCGGCTCTCCCAGGCTACCTCCTAATGTCCCACAAAAAAAAAAAAAAAAAAAAAAAAAAAAAGGGATGGGGAGTCCCAGTGCTCCAACAGACGAACAACATGAACCTACAAAGTCTGTAAGCAGGACCACAAAATCGTTCAGGAGTACATAAAAAGGGGGGAAGAAACAAAAATGAAAAGGGTAGGAACACAAGAATAGACAGAAATGTCCTCAAAAAAAAAAAAAAAGTCTCAGAGTATTAGGGGGGTATTCATCAGGGTGGGGGGTGTCATCAACATCGATGAAACAATCATACATGAGAGAAAAACGGGGGGGGGGGTAGTAGAAAGTAGTATAATCTTTGGGCAAACTGTAGACAGAAACAAAATCTCAGCTAGCGAGGGGAGACGAAGAGGGTCAGCTGGGGTCAAAAAGTAAATAAGGGGGGCGAGGATGGTCATTGACAACCGATCAGGCCTGGCATCGATGAGAAGAGGGCAAAAAAGACAAGGTCTTCATCCGGTATCCATCCAGAGGACCGGGCTCACAGACCCACCAAAAAGGATCTCATCGTTGAAGGCTCGTCGGGCCAGCCACCTCCATGCGGCTTCAACTGCGTAGGAAGCCTCCCCACGAGGTTGAGAGTCCATCAGCACCACAGCGATGAACCGCGCAGTCTCAAGGGGAGAACCATCAGCCCGCTCAACAGCAGCCACTGCATCTCTTCTCCAGACAGCCGGCGCCACCCCGTCGTCCGGAATAGGCACAGCGCCCGGCATCAGAAGGACCAGCATTGAATCAGCCTCCAAGTTTCCCGGTGCATTGCTGCCGGTTACCTCTTCCCCCGCTTCTGCACAATCCGAAGCTCTGCAGGTGAGTACGGCCGTGCTAGATTCGCCACCATGGGCATCATCCACACCTCTACATCTCCTCAGCGCAGCCATCATCAGGCGCCACGTTCCTCTTGTGAGCGGGCCCGAATCCTCCTCCCCCAACAACTGCAAGCAGGCATCAAGGCCTGCTATCACGGCCATTTTCTCATCTGGGTGGGGGAGGGGGCGAGCCGCTGCATCACACTTACTGGTCCCGGTTCCGGATCATCGGCCACCGCAGCAACCGGGGGATGGGGGCCCTCCATCTCCCCAGCAAACAGCGGACGTGCGCCTGGCAAGGATCAGTGTAAAAAAAACCCCGGGAGGGGACTCTGCAAGGCCAGGAAACAGGCTCCAAGATGGCCGCCGTCCGAGCACCGCAGTCGAGGTTCCAGCGGCGGAACACGTGTCTCAGCTCCGGAGGGGGGGACGATGCAGGCTCCGGAGGGTGCACCCCTGATGGCCAACAGCTCAGGGACCCCTCAGAGAGTTTTCAGCTGGGGGGGTCACCCAAAAGAACCCCCTTTACAGCATCCCCAGACGGAGCTTCAGTGAGATGCGTCTTCTTCCCTGCTCAGTCGGCCACGCCCCCCCTTATTCTAGTTTTTTATTCTTCCTCCCTCCACCTAAAAGATTTCAGTTTGTTTTTCAATTTAATTGTACAGTTTATAGGTCACATTAAAGGTGGAAAAAGTTCTGAAATGATTTAACTTTGTCTCATTTTTTTATATCACAGAAACCTGACATTTTTACAGGAGTGTGAAGACTTTTACTATCCACTGTGTGTACATATGCATATTTATAAGTATACACAGACATATACAAACTAGTTTGTTGGGAGCGCATAGGTATAGGTAGCTGATGATTTTCTTCTATAGCACTGGAAATTTCTTATCCGGTCAGTAAATGCATCCAATATATACGGTATAACAGTCACTAACAGCCTATAGGCTCGTGGGCTTCACTTCTGAGCCTCTATGGGGGGCTCCTCCCATCAATGGAATAGCCAGTAGGTGCAGTATTATCTCTTAATTCCAGGATTTGATTACCTCAAAATAACAGAGTACACATGGCACAATAACCGATAGGCATATATGATATAAATCGTCACAGGTTGGTTTACTCACATATTCCTGAGCTTCCCAATATGAGTGGCTCGGTAACGAGGCCTTGGACCACTTTTCATCCACGGGGGGTCCCACCCTTATATCGATATCTGTTGTTATTTTCATGGTTTGCAAAAAAATTAAATAATTGGCCAATAAAATGTATAAAAAACTTTAATTGAACGGAATCATTCGTTATTAAAATATATAAAATGAAAGTGACAAAACATATAGATTAAATGAATAATGAGCTATACCGAAACGCGTTTCGCTTGCTCCTCTGCAAGCTTCATTCATGAATTTTTTGTATTTTAGTGACTGTTATATCGTATATATTGGATGCATTTACTGACCGGATAAGAAATTTCCAGTGCTATAGAAGAAAACCATCAGCTACCTATACCTATGCGCTCCCAACAAACTAGTTTGTATTTTGTTCCTGTTGAATGTGGGTGAGGGACACACCTGTGGTGAGCTGCATGTTTGAAAAAGTTCACTTATTCGACTATTTGTAAGGGTTAATAGATTTTTTTTTGACCCCAAAAGGTGTTATTGCAAACAATACACAGACATATGCTCACCTCCATTAAGAAAAACCTAAAATCATTTATGTATTCACACATGCAAAGCCCTGGCAGTCTCATGGAGCAGTGGGCAATGGCAGATGAATACACAGTATTATTGTGTCGAGGCTTCTCGGTGCTGTCTCCGTCAGACTTGGGTAGCAGAGCAGAGATAGACTATTCAGTGTCCTGCACAGCCTGCTGTCTGCTTTTCAATAAAACCGTGCTGCTCACTCTCATATGTAAACATCCTGACAGAAAAACGATTTAAAATGTTTATAATATTTTCTTGTGCTTTATTTTTATTAACCAGATTCATATTGCTATGTTTGATTGAACTTGCAAGAAGATGAACAGGGGCGTTCCTGGGTGTCTTCTGTTTCTGTTTGAAAGAAATCATGGAGATTTGCGGTGTATCAAGATTTGGGAAGTTATAGTTCTGTTTAGAATTCTCCTGAGTTTCTTTTTGAATGTTTTTGTTTTGTATATTTCTGTGTGAAAATATCTTCAAGCTAAATTTTTACGTTTGTGAAAACTAGGACCTATTCTCCTGGCTCTTACTCACTCTTGCGGGGTTATTCAAAGAGTAAAAGCACTTGGGCCCTATTATATTCTCAACGTTATCGTTAGCGCTCGGCCGTGTGAGGGTTAACGTTAGGTTAAGTGGCCCTGGCGCGTAGTTACATTATGAACGATAACGGGTTAAAAAAAACGTTAGCGATGCAGATCTTGCGCTCTTCAGCACGAACTTACTGTACTTTGCGCTCCCTATGCTTAGCATGGGGAGCACAAAGTGTTAATAAGCATTAGGATTACAAAGTTCTAACGCTAATTACATCCCGCTGCGATTAACTCAAAAGTTAACCACAGCTGGGACCTGGTGCTAACTGATTCCGCTTCTGCAGAATTAGTCAGCAGCAGCTAAAATAAAAAATCAGAAACTCTCCTCTCATCCCGCGGCGAGAACGGTGACTCGATCCGCTTTCTTGCTGACGGGAGCAGAGGGAGACTGGGGGAAAAAAGTCCCCCCAGTCTCCCTTTGCGAGCACTCCGCCGACCTGCCAGATCTCGCGAGAGGCGAGAGGCTGCAGGTCATGTGACCAGCAGCATCAGCCTCAATGGAGTCCTATGGACTCCATGGAGGGGATGCTCTCGGCAGCGATTAGCGCTGCCTCGAGCACCCCGAGGCTTAGCGCCGTGTTATGGTGCAGACTGCTGGATTAGCGCCTGCACCGTAATATCACGCTAAAACGGGGATGCTAAGGAGAAACCTGCAGGCGTAGGTTTTCCTCCTTAGCGTCCCCCATTTAGACGAGTAGAGCGAAAAAAAACAAAAAAAAAACGTACACTTGAATGTTTGACAAGTGAAACGCTGTTTGCAAAGAAACTACAGAAGAAAATGTCTGAAATTTACATATAAGATCCAATGAATGATAATAAAAAGGGCTGTTACAGAAAAAAACGATTTAAAAAAAGAAAACCAAAAAAATAATTTTCACAAAAAAATCCCGAAAAATGCCTAAAAGATTCTAAAATACCTATACATAAAGAGACTTTTTACTGCAGAATATTATAATCAACGGTTTATTAGATATTGAATTAAAACGGGAATATTTTTAACATTGAAGCCTTTGGTATTCGCCTGAATAAACCTGTCGAATGAAATCACCGAACAGCAGGGTAATTCGGCAACTTTTCACTGCTGGTTTTTGTTCTCTGAATAGACGAAGCATTGCTTCTCTATGGGGATTTCACTGCTCTCAAACAGGCAACGAACAGGCATGTGCAGGCAATTCGCCAACATTTGGCGAACTGCCTGCTCTCTAAATAGCCGAATGCCCAGGAAAGGTAACCGTACGCTGAATTTCACTGTTCGGTTACCTTTCGCTAGCAATTCGGATCTCTTTGAATAACTCTGTAAAAATTGGATAAAATGAATCATCACAAATAAAATGTTGATATTTTTTGCGCTGCTAAAGCAGGTATTTAAGGCAGGGGTCACCAACTTTGGCCTCCAGACGTTTAGGAACGAAATTTCCTCTGATGCTCAGTGAAACTAATGAGTGACTGAGCGTCATGGGAGATGTAGTTCCAAAACATCTGGAGGGCCAAGGTTGCTGAGCTCATGGTGACTTTACGGACGTTCAAAATATTTCGACACAGTTCCACACAAAAGGTTACTATTTAAATTAAGAAAAAATGGTCTAGATGAAAATACTTGTTCTTGGATAGAAAACTGGCTAAAAGATAGGGTTCAGAGAGTGGTCATAAATGGTACATTTTCAAGATGGACACCAGTGGTAAGTGGTGTCCCTCAGGGGTCTGTTATAGGACCAATACTATTCAATTTATTTATAAATGACCTTGAGATAGGCATTGAAAGTCATGTATCAGTGTTTGCAGATGAC
Source organism: Leptobrachium leishanense (assembly GCA_009667805.1). Lineage (NCBI taxonomy): Eukaryota > Metazoa > Chordata > Amphibia > Anura > Megophryidae > Leptobrachium > Leptobrachium leishanense. The sequence goes on along the minus strand of CM019063.1, from coordinate 421,041,132 downwards.
ACAAAGCTAGGAAAAGTAATACAATGTGAGCAGGATGTTACTTCGCTGCAGAGGGATTTAGATAGATTGGGGGGCTGGGCACTTAAATGGCAGATGAAATTTAATCTAGATAAATGCAAAGTTATGCACTTTGGAGTGAAGAACACACAAGCAATTTATACCCTAAATGGTCCGGAGTTAGGGAAATCCAAGCAGGAGAAGGATTTGGGAATAATCATAGACTTCAAACTAAGTAACAATGTGCAATGTCAAACAGCAGCCGCCAAGGCCAGCAAAGTACTGGCATGCATTAAAAGGGGAGTTCACTCACGGGATGAAAACATAATTTTGCCTCTGTATAAATCAATGGTCAGGCCGCACCTTGAATATGCCGGGCAATTTTGGGCACCTGTTTTAAAAAAAGATATTATATCGCTAGAAAAAGTGCAGAGACGGGCAACTAAATTAATAAGGGGGATGGAAGGGTTAAGTTATGAGGAAAGACTAACAAGCTTAAACCTGTTTAGTTTAGAGAAAAGGCACCTTAGAGGGGATCTGATAACCTTATATAAATATATACGGGGCCATTATCAACCATTGTCTGATAACCTATTCATTAACAGGACTATACATAGGACAAGGGGTCATCCATTTAGACTGGAAGAAAGAAAATTTAGCTTAAAGCATAGGAAGGGTTATTTTACGGTGAGAACAATAAAGCTGTGGAATTCTCTGCCTGTTGAGGTGGTTGGGTCAGAGTCTGTACAGACTTTTAAAAAACGACTGGATGACTTCCTGCAGACACAGAATAATAAGGGTTATAATATTTAATATGTGGGTAAAAGCTTCTTGATCCAAGGAGAAATCTGACTGCCATTCTGGGGTCAAGAAGGAATTTTTTCCCAGTATGTTGCATATTGGGGAGCGCTTCAGACTGGGTTTTTTGCCTTCTTTTGGATCAAAAGCAGTAGGTTATGTGGGAGAGGCTGAACCCGATGGACGCATGTCTTTTTTCAGCCTATATAACTATGTAACTATGTAACCACTAGGGGGAACTACAGGGTTGCATTGTGCATTTTTCACCTTCAGATCATGCAGCCTAGTACAGGAATATATTGAATGGGATACTAGTTACTTAATGCACATCATATGTTTATATGGGATTTACACATTGTACAGTGAATCGCAGCCTGATACTTATACTTTAAAATACATTATGTAAGAAAGAAATATGGATGTCAGAGAATTTCACACAACTCTGCAAAGCGCCACAATTTGCCCTTTAATGGATACGTTAGACTGAAAGTAAACCACATTCTTTAACTGCTACATAGATTTTGTTATACATTGCAAATCCACTGTCATGGATTTTAGTTGAGTCTCGGGACAAATCGCTTGTCATGCTTACAGTCTTCATATGAATCTTTGTAGAATGCTATATGCACTGGATTATATTTTGAACCTTTTAGTTGGTCATTTTCTCATTAGTATGTCAATTTTTAAATTCCAGGATGAAGCACCAATCTGTAATTCAAGACATGGATTGTCTTGGTGCTCCACATTTGAAACAGCTGGTGTGAATCTTTTGACAAGCGCTAACAATCTAAAAATATATATATAACAGAATAAACTATGTAAATAGATAAGCATTATTTTTTTTGTTATAAAGGTTTTATTAATTTTCCAGAATACAAAAAGTAAGACGATACAATATATCGTAAACAAGGTAGACCTCAAAGTACAATAACATAACGAACTGATAGTCACTAGACATAAAACTCGAGCAGGAGGCCTTATATAAGTAGCGGAGCAGTGGCTATTGTGGTCAGAGTGCAGCAAACAGAATAACGATTGCACAGCGTGCTTGGGGGCAGTAACATCAGAAAACAAAAGCAGTATGACATCGTAATAAGGGATAGGATAAACACGAGGGAACAAAGCAGGAGGGAGGTGGGACCACTCACTAAGGGTTAGCAGTAAGAGAATGGCCAACAGCAGACCAGTAATACCAGCGTCTCATATGTTTGGAACTGGTGCCAGAGGACTGGAAAATCAGGTCTTCCACGTCCCTGGTGCATTGAACATCATCCAACCATTCATGGAATGTAGGGGCAGAGGGGGACTTCCAATGTCTCGGAATGGCCACCTTAGTGGCATTCAGCAGGCATATATCAAGGGAGTTTTGTACGTAGCCACGAACAGAGGTGTGTGATGGAGCAGCATAGCTGCTGGTGCAAAGGACGGGGGGTGGGGGTGTGCTGAGACCCTGCAAACAGCATCGTGGACCTGTCTCCAGAATGGTTGAAGCACTGAACATGACCACCAAACATGCAGTAAATCAGCCCCTGGTGCCCGGCATCTCCAGATAGAGGCATCGCAGTCAGCAGAGTAGGCAGCAATCGAGGTCTGCTGGATAGTAACTTGTAAGCAGTCTTCTGCGTTCGGGTAGCAATACAGCAAGAGGTGGTCAGGGTAAATATGCGCGCCCATTCATCACCAGAAAAGGGCTGTTGGATATCATTTTCCCACCTTGCCACAAACGGGGTGTTGGGGGAGAGAGGTTTTGCAGGACACTATAAAGTAAGGATATACCGTGTTCGGTGGAGAGGATATACCGTGTTGGGGGAGAGGATATACCGTGTTGGGGGAGAGGATATACCGTGTTGGGGAGAGGATATACCGTGTTGGGGAGAGGATTGCTGCCTACTCGTGTTGGAGGAGAGGATATACCGTGTTGGGGGAGAGGCTATACCGTGTTGGGGGAGAGGCTATAGCGTGTTGGGAGAGGCTATATCGTGTTGGGGGAGAGGATATACCGTGTTGGGGAGAGGATATACCGCGTTGGGGGAGAGGATATACCGTGTTGGGGGAGAGGATATACCGTGTTGGGGGAGAGGATATACCGTGTTGGGGAGAGGATATACCGTGTTGGGGAGAGGATATACCGTGTTGGGGGAGAGGATATACCGTGTTGGGGGAGAGGATTGCTGCCTACTTGTGTTGGAGAGGATATACCGTGTTGGGGGAGAGGATATACCGTGTTGGGGAGAGGATATACTGTGTTGGGGGAGAGGATATACCGTGTTGGGGGAGAGGATATACCGTGTTGGGGAGAGGATATACCGTGTTGGGGGAGAGGATATATCGTGTTGGGGGAGGATATACCGTGTTGGGGAGAGGATATACCGTGTTGGGGAGAGGATTGCTGCCTACTCGTGTTGGAGGAGAGGATATACCGTGTTGGGGGAGAGGCTATACCGTGTTGGGGGAGAGGCTATACCGTGTTGGGGGAGAGGCTATACCGTGTTGGGAGAGGCTATACCGTGTTGGGGGAGAGGATATACCGCGTTGGGGGAGAGGATATACCGTGTTGGGGGAGAGGATATACCGTGTTGGGGGAGAGGATATACCGTGTTGTGGAGAGGATATACCGTGTTGGGGAGAGGATATACCGTGTTGGGGGAGAGGATATACCGTGTTGGGGGAGAGGATATACCGTGTTGGGGAGAGGATATACCGTGTTGGGGGAGAGGATATACCGTGTTGGGGGAAAGGATTGCTGCCTACTTGTGTTGGAGGAGAGGATATACCGTGTTGGGGAGAGGATATACTGTGTTGGGGGAGAGGATATACCGTGTTGGGGGAGAGGATATACCGTGTTGGGGGAGAGGATATACCGTGTTGGGGGAGAGGATATACCGTGTTGGGGGAGAGGATATACCGTGTTGGGGGAGAGGATTGCTGCCTACTCGTGTTGGAGGAGAGGATATACCGTGTTGGGGGAGAGGCTATACCGTGTTGGGGGAGAGGCTATACCGTGTTGGGGGAGAGGATATACCGTGTTGGGGGAGAGGCTATACCGTGTTGGGGGAGAGGCTATACCGTGTTGGGGGAGAGGCTATACCGTGTTGGGAGAGGCTATACCGTGTTGGGGGAGAGGATATACCGCGTTGGGGGAGAGGATATACCGTGTTGGGGGAGAGGATATACCGTGTTGGGGGAGAGGATATACCGTGTTGTGGAGAGGATATACCGTGTTGGGGAGAGGATATACCGTGTTGGGGGAGAGGATATACCGTGTTGGGGGAGAGGATATACCGTGTTGGGGGAGAGGATATACCGTGTTGGGGAGAGGATATACCGTGTTGGGGGAGAGGATATACCGTGTTGGGGGAAAGGATTGCTGCCTACTTGTGTTGGAGGAGAGGATATACCGTGTTGGGGAGAGGATATACTGTGTTGGGGGAGAGGATATACCGTGTTGGGGGAGAGGATATACCGTGTTGGGGGAGAGGATATACCGTGTTGGGGGAGAGGATTGCTGCCTACTCGTGTTGGAGGAGAGGATATACCGTGTTGGGGGAGAGGCTATACCGCGTTGGGGGAGAGGCTATACCGTGTTGGGGGAGAGGATATACCGTGTTGGGGGAGCGGATATACCGTGTTGGGGGAGAGGATATACCGTGTTGGGGGAGGGCCAACTAAGCATTCTAATACATCATTGTGCCCTTAATTCTAAATTACTATAATATTCTGCTGTTTTGAGGTTCAATGCAGCATTTTCTTTTTTTTTTTTTAAATAGAGCTTCTAACAAAACAGGAAATTTGTGGAAATTGCAAATTTTAGAGTAAAATAGCTGAAATGGTAACATTTTCCAGACTGGTTATTTTGATGTTCAATTGGCAATTCCAATGTTGTTCTCCATAAATAAGGCCCGTGTCAGACGAGCGCAGTGATCACGTCTGTTTTGCCGCACATTTTAACGTCTGTGGTAGCATACAATTATGATCAATAGAGACCCACACACGAAGTACGTCCGCACAGGAGTGCGAAATCACAACGGACGCGGCAAACGGACGCAGGTTAGGCAAGAACGTAAATCCGCTAGGATGGACGCATAGAGTGTGCTGCGTCCGCAACGTCCGCATAGCTTTGTGTGTGAGCGATGAACGAGGTCAGACGGACTGCATTTGTGCGTCCAGCATTTTTGACGGACAAAATGTTTTTCATATTAATTTATTTTCCCTTCTATATCCGTCAAAAATAACGTCAGTGAAAAAAACAGACTGTGTGGCCACTACCTTGTCGTCAGTCAGAAAGTATGTCCGTACTGCACGGACGCACATTCCATACAAAATGCGCTCGTCTGACACCAGCCTAAATCAGGGGTTATTCACAATGCACCGAATATACTTCGAAATGTCACTGCTGGTCAATTCGGTACACTTCGGTGATTCCATTTCGCCGAAGCTATAGTGAATTCACTATTTAGCGAATAGACACTGTAGTGCGCCAAAGATGGAGTCGCCAAAGACTCAGGAAAAACTTGAGCGCCAAGGAGCTCCGAAGTGGCCTTGGCGAAATCCACCGAACTGCAAAAAAAAAAGAAAGAAAAAAAAAAAGGAACTCTCCTATTCTCCTATTAGGTGTTTAAACCAATAAAAATTTATTAAAATGTGTCTAAATATTTTACCTGGGCAGTTCTCTTTTATTCTACTGGTTTTATGTTTTATAATCTCTGTGTATTGTGTAGATTGTTTTGTTATCTTATCTTCTTATTGAAAAATGTGAAGACACTAACTACTGACGTTACTTATACAGGTCTATTCAAGGTGAAACTCAAGAGAATTGGCTGGAGAATTGAAAATTCTAGGTGAAAATAGCCAAACCAGAAAAATTCTCCCATTTATCTCACTTTCCAAATCGGCTATTTGGTCTAAATTTTTCTCTTCTCCTGCCAATTCTCCAGAGTTTCACCTCTTAGGCTAGGGTCAGACGAACGCATGTTTCACGTTGTCCGTGAGAAAGTGCGTTCGAACGAATGGACGTATTTTTTCACGGAATACGTGATAGCGGTCATACGATGCGCATGTTCGTCCGTGATTTTGTACGGATCATCAATAAAACACTTTTTGTGTCTGGACGTTATGTAGGCTGGACATCACGCACACACGCCGCTAGCGGATGCAGCGCACTCTCTACGTCAGTACTAGCGGTATCACGTTCTCGAAAAAATGCGTTTGTTTCCCACTTGCGTAGCGCAGTCGCACTTTCGTGCAGCCGTACTTCGTATATTGCTCATCATTGGCCGTTATTTGCTGCTACTACGGCCGTGATAAAGTGCGGCTGCACGCGCGTTCGCACTGCGTTCGTCTGACCCCAGCCTTATTGAATAGACCTGTACATGTACAATATGACACAGGTTTATCTTTTTCTGATGCAAACAGGGTTATTCAAAGAGAATCGAAAAGTCACCGCACGTTCGGTGACTTTTCGTTCCCTGCAATCCGGTGCAATTCGGCGATCCTAGTTCGCCGACCCTGCGGTGTATTCAGCAAGCACCAAAGGGTCACCGTACTGCAGGGAAAACCCGCCGCAAACCCGCCGAACACTCACTGCAAAACTCGCCGAACAATCACCAAAACCCACAGAAAACAGCTGGATTAACCCCCTGAACATGCCGGAGAAACCCGACTAGCCACTGATCACAGCGCAGAGCAGCTGTCGGAAAAACCCGACACGCAGACGAATGAGGTGAAAAAAAAAATAAACCGTACGCTTGAAAGTTTGAAAATTGAAACGCTGTTTGCAAAAAAACTACTGAAAGAAAATGCCTGGAATTTACATATAAGATCCAATGAATGATAATAAAAAGGGCTGTTACAGAAAAAAGAAAAAACGATTAAAAAAAAAGGAAAAAAGTTTGCAAAAAAATCCCCCAAAAATGCCTTAAAGATCCTAAAAAATCTATGTATAAAGAGACTTTTTACTGCAGAATAAAATGATAAATGGTTTATTAGATATTGAATTAAAACGGGAATATTTTTAACATTGAAGCCTATGGGATTCGCCTGTATAAATCTGTTGAATGAAACCACTGAACAGCAGGGCAATTCGGCAACTTTTCCCTGCTGTTTGGTGTCTCTGAATAGACCAAGCATTGCTTCTCTATTGGGATTTCACTGCCCTTGAACAGGCACGTACGTGCAGGCAATTCGCCAACATATTACTGGTATGTTGCATTGGCGTATGGCACATTTATTAACACCATTAATAATAATAATATTAAGTGATTTTTTTAATGACTTTCCATTACCCTCATATTAAATATGTACAGAGCTGTCCCACTGTATTTATTCACTGGAGGCAAGTCCATTTTGGCTCCCTCTACTGGCCAAGAAGTGCTACTACATTTACATTATAGCTTGGTGGTCCATGAAGGAAAAATGGACCTGCAAGCTTAACAAATAATTTCAAAACAGAGAATATTATGTCTGATGTGCTGAAATTTTAGGGGCACATTCTGGAACCCATTTGCAAATGAATTTCTTTTACAGTATATATAATTCCTATGCATTGCTCCAGAATCAGACTGACTTGAACGCCGAACGTGTGTCCGGAAAAAGGGTAAAAATGCCATCCAAGGCTCAGAAAATCTCAGGCCGATAAATAATTGAAAAAATCAAGTAGAATATTCAATAAATTCTCTCTAGCCGCTGACTTCACTCAAAACAGGACCTTAGTCCTAAATTCTCTTATTGTTTTACCAATATATTTTTTCCCTAAAGTTGGTTGGATAATTAACAGGGTAATTCAAAGAGAATCGAAAAGTCACCGAACGTTCGGTGACTTTTCGTTCTCTTCAATTCGGTTTGTTTTGCCGATCCCATTTCGGCGACCCTGCAGGGAAAAAGCCGCCGCAAGCCTGCCAAAAACTCACCGCAAAAACCCGCGAATGCACGCCGAAACCTGCAAAAACATCTGGATTAACCAGGAGCAGGAGCCGATCACACGCAGCGAAGCCGCCGGAAAAAGCCGAGACCGACCAGTGCAGTGAATAAATTAGGAAAACAGTTTGCTTGAATGTTTGAAAAGTGAAACGCTGTTTGCAAAGAAACTACTGAGTGAAAATGTCTGAAATTTACATATAAGATCCAATGAATGATAATAAAGAGGGCTGTTACAGAAAAATAAGTAAACTTTTAAAAAAAAAATCCAGAAAAATGCTTGAAATATCCTAAAAAATCTATAAATAAAGAGACTCTTTACTGCAGAATTTTATAAGGAACGGTTTATTAGATATTGAATTAAAACCGGAATATTTTTAACATTGAAGTCTATAGGATTCTCCTGAATAAACCTGCCGCATGAAATCACTGAATGGCAGGGCATTTTGGGAACCTTTCACTGCTGGTTTTCGTTCTCTGAATAGCCGAAGCAGTGCTTTTTCATGGGGATTTCACTGCCCTTGAACAGGCACCAAATGTGCAGGCAATTCGCCAGGATTTCATTCATCAGTTTTATTCAGGCGAATCCCATAGGCTTCAATGTTAAAAATATTTCCGTTTTAATGCAATATCTAATAAACCTTTCATTATAAAATTCTGAAGTAAAGATTCTCTTTATTTATAGATTTTTTAGGATATTTTAAGCATTTTTTTTTTTTTTTTAAAAAGTCCGATTTTTTTTTTTTTTAAGTTTACTTATTTTTTCTGTAACAGCCCTTTTTATTATCATTTATTGGACCTCATATGTAAATTTCAGACATTTTCGCTCAGTAGTTTCTTTGCAAACAGCGTTTCACTTTTCACACATTCAAGCAAACTATTTTTCTAATTTATTCACTTCACTCTGTCTGCGATCTCAGCTTTTTCCGGCTTTTTCCGGCGGCTTCGCTGCGGGTGATCGGCTCCTGCTCAGCTTTTTCTGTGGTTTTCGGCAGGTTAAGGCTAGGGTCAGACTAACGCATTTTTCACGTTGTCCGTGAAAAAGTGCGTTCGAACGAATGGACTTATTTTTTCACGGAATACGCGATAGCGGTCATACGATGCGCAGTTTCATCCGTGATTTTGTACGGATCATCAATAAAACACTTTTTGGGTCTGGACGTTATGTTGGCCGGACATTAGCAGCGTCTGACGTCTCCTAATCACACACACACGCCGCTAGCGGACGCAGCGCACTCTGTACGTCAGTACTAGTGGTTTCACGTTCTCGAAAAAATGCGTTTGTTTGCCGCTTGCGTTGCGCGGCCGCACTTTTGTGCGACCGTACTTCGTATATTGGCCGTCATTGCCCGGCATCTGCTGCTAGCACGGCCGTGATTAAGTGCGCCTGCACGCGCGTTCGCACTGCCTCAGTCTGACCCTAGCCTTATACAGATGTTTTTGAGGGTTTTCGGCGTGCATTCGCTGGGTTTTGCGGTTAGTTTTTGAGGGTTTGCGGCAGCTTTTCCCTGCAATTCGGGGACCCTGTGGTGTTTGCTGAATACACCGCAGGGTCACCGAAAAGGGGATCGGCAAAAGGAACCGAATTGAAGAGAATGAAAAGTCACCGAACGTCCGGTGACTTTTCTAATCTCTTTTAATTACCCTGTTGGAGTACTATACCTCACCCATATTAATGAGTGGGGACAAGGCTATTATTTAAACGCTGATCTACTCATATAGTGTCCAAATTGTGTTGATAATAAGATGATGGATGCTAAGACTATCAGGGTTATTCAGAGAAAGGTGAAAACCAGGAAAAATGGCAGGAGAAGAGAACAATCTAGACCAAACAGCTGATTTGGAAAGTGAGATAAATGGGAGAATTTTTCTGGTTTGGCGATCTTGACCTAGAATTTTCACTTCTCCAGTCATTCTCCAGAGCCTCACCTCTCTTTGAATAGACCTGTATATTTCTGTTTTGAGTGAAGTCTGCGGCTGGAGAGAATTTATTGAATATTCTACTTGATTTTTTAAATTATTTATCGGCCTGAGATTGTGGGTTTTATTCATCACTGAATAAAAATATTATAGGACACGATATCGAATTCTAACGCAATATCAATTGCTACCGAAGCTGTTGACCGCCAGTCACTATTCATTATATGGATTTTATGCTGTTTGTCTTTATTTCTTTTTTTTTTGAATAAACGGTTTAATAAATGTTGTTCTTTTCTGAGCCTTGCATGGCATTTTTACCCTTTTTCAGGACAAATGTTCGGCGCTCTTAGGGATTAAGGCTAGGGTCAGACGAAAGCATTTTTCCCCGCGAACGTGAAAAAGTGCGTCCGAACGCATTGACGTATTTTTTCACGGAATGCGCAAAAACGGTCAGACGACGCGCATTTTCGGGCGTGATTTTGTACGGATCGTCAATAAAACACTTTTTGCGTCTGGACGTTATGTAGGCTGGACATTAGCAGCGTCTGACATCTCCTAATCACGCAAACACGCCGCTATGCCGCAGCTGCACACTCAGTACGTCAGTACTAGCGGTTCAGCGTTCTCAGAAAAATGCTTTCAAATTCCACTTGTGTTGCACGGCCGGACTTTTGTGCGGCCGTACATCGTATATTGGCCGTCATTGCCTGTCATCTGCTGCTAGTGCGGTCGTAATTATGTGCGCCAGAACGCACGTTAAAAGTAGGCTTGTGCACCGATTTTTTTTTCGATTCGATTTTTCGGATTTTTCAACTTTTCGATTCGGCTCGTTTCGACCGATTTCTGTTTCGATTCGGTTCGGCTCGACTCGTTTTTCGTGTACATTTTTTTTTCGGAATTTCGACCATTTTTCGTATTTTCGTGTCACTTTGCTCGTTTTTGTATCGACTTTTCGTATTTTCGGAAATTTTCTTTTTTTCCGAACGTCTGTTCTCCTCGTTTCAAAGCAATAAATTTCAATTTGACACATTTCAAGTACATTCGAAAATTCCGAAAATATTTCGTTTCGGCTCGCAAAACTTTTCGGATCTGCCATTCTCGGATCTAAAAATTTTCGGAAAATCGGCCGGATCCGAAAACACGAATCGGGAAATTTCGTGGAAATTCCGAAACCCGAAACGCACATCCCTAGTTAAAAGTGAGCTGGTCTGACCCCAGCCTAAACCCTTATAAATTTAATACCAATCAAGGTACCTAATCGGCCTTATTTTTCTTCTCTTCCGTTTTTTCAGACTGGATTGAGTTTACTAGTTATCTGGGCATCAACAAGTATTTTGGAAGATCGAGTATACTCAGTCTTTATAGTGAAGGGGTTAATCACAAACCAAATCAATGCAAATGCAAAATATAAACTTTTGCATAGCAACAATCAGTGCATGTATTCATACAGTCAATTCTCACATGCTTTATTAAGATCCATGTAAGGGACTTCCAAAAATTGAGGTTGAACATGAAAAGGGAAGAGTCAGGGCCAATAGGATGCTGTACCTGGGCACACTAGGTAATGCTCCTTGTGCATGACTGTTGAGCACGAAAAAGCCGGTCAGGTTACCTAGGTGCCCATCATTAGGGTGTGCACCAATGGAACATTTATTCATTTAAACCTTATATTTCAAAGATTTTGTTAAAAATACACATTTTTCATAAGTAATAACAAGCCTGTAATTAGTGATACAGTCAGTTTTTATGCATTTTATCATGAACCAGATAAGGGACATCTAAAATGTCAATGTAGGAGGTGAAAGAGGACTTCTTCATCCAACATTAGGGTATGCCTGGGCACACCTGGCACACCTATGATGAATATGAAAGGCTTTTATTGCAATCTGACATATGACTTTGTTTAGGTGGTCAGTGGTCACCAATTCTTTCTGATTATAGAGTCGTCTCTGTGTGCAACGTGTTGCCTTCAACTTACATTACTACTTATTGCACAGCAGCAAGTCACCATTCTTTAGACAAGTTTGTAATTCTTCCAAAGTAAAAAAACAATTGAAAAACATGTCATAATTACGTGGTGTTGCCAGATGTCTGTAAAACGCAGATTTTTTTAAAACATCTAATTTTGCAGTAGTCTTTTTTTTTTTGTGCCGCACAATTATAGCAACTTCTCTAAAAGCAGACAAAATATCTAAAATAAGGGAAACCGATAATTACGGGGCTTATTCCCTAAACACAGGAGCCACGTGCTTTACCATATCAAAAAGGAAATGCAAAAATCACTTTACTGTACTACATCTTTAAACCACTGGGTGGCAGTGCAAAACCAAATATCCTCTTGTGTGAAAGGTTCTGATGCTGAACTTGAGTGAAGAGCTTACTAGTTCAGCAATAGAACCATTTTACAGATCAGCTCCAGTCAATATCCTAACGTTTAGTGTTGCTATTCCGACCTTGCTGCATGTTTGCATGTGGTTCAGTTATAGGAAGTCCGTACTGTAAATTAGCGTCTCCTATAATGTATTGAAGCCATGAATTTGTGCCTGTGGTTAGAAGAATAAACTACTCAGAGGTCGCTCGTTCTACTATCCTAGCGCCGGTATTTCTCAAAACAATTCCCCTCTCCTTCCCTGCACTTCGGGGAATCACAGTTCGTCACCCTGCGGTGTATTCAGCAAGCACCGCAGGGTCCCCGTAGTGAAGGGAAAACTCGCCGCAATCCCGCCAAACACTCGCCGAGCACTCACCGAAAACCTGCAGAAACCGCCAGAAAAACCACGCCGAACACGCTGGAAAAAGCCAACGAGCCGCCAATCACAGCGCAGAGCAGCCGCTGGAAAAAGCTGACAAGCAGACGAACAAGGTAAAAGAAAAAAACAGTACGCTTGAAAGATTGAAAATTGAAACGCTGTTTTGCAAAAAACTACTGAATGAAAATGTCTGGAATTTACGTATAAGATCCAATGAATGATAATAAAAAGGTCTGTTACAGAAAAAATGGAAAAGCGATTAAAAAAAAGACGGAAAAAATTTTTGCAGAAAAAAAACCCAAAAAGTGCTTAAAAGATCCTAAAATATATATAAAGCGACTTTTACTGCAGAATAAAATAATAAATGGTTTATTAGATGTTGGATTAAAATGGGAATATTTTTAACAATGAATCCTATGGGATTCGCCTGAATAAACCTACAGGGTTATTCAGAGAGCGTGAAAAGCAGGAGAATGACTGTAGAATGAAAAATTCTAGGTCAAAATAGCCGATTTGGAAAGTGAGATGAAAGGGAGAATTTTTCTGGTTTGGCTATTTTGACCTAGAATCTTTCATTCTCCAGTCATTCTCCTGCTTTTCACGCTCTCTGAATAACCCTGCTGATGAATGAAACCACCGAACAGCAGGGAATTTCGGAACTTTTCACTGCTGTTCGGTGTTCTCTGAATAGATTAACCATTGCTTCTCTATGGGGGATTTTACTGCCATCGAACAGCACCGTGCGTGCAGGCAATTCGCCAAAATCTGGCGAACTGCATGCTCTCTGAATACCCAAATGGCCCTGAAATGTCACCGTACCCTGAATTTCAGTGTCCAGTTACATTTCGGTGCCATTTCGGATCTCTCTGAATAACCCCTTTAGATGTTTAATTTCTCCAAAAGTTCTACAGAGTTTCATCTTTCTCTGAATAACCTTGAATATCAGCTGGTCCCTCCATTTCATTCTGCGGTCAGCCACTAATAAAGTGGCTTGATTAGAATAGATAGATAAATACAATGTTATAAGAGAGCCAGTAAAGGAAATCAGCTTGCACCGATTTTTCCCTTTATTTCAAATTAAATGTTTTTAAAGGAGCAATTATAAAAAATATGACAAAAACAATAACAGGGTTATTCAAAGAGAATCAAAAAGTCAAAAAGTCAAAAGTCATTCGGTGCGATGTGGCAATCCCATTTCGGCGACCCTGCGGTGTATTCAGCAAGCACCACAGGGCCGTCGTAGTGCAGGGAAATGCCTCCGTAAACTTGACGAACACTCACCGCAAAACCCAGCGAAGGCTCACCGAAACCCACGAAAACATCTGGATTAACCCCGCTGGAGAAACCCCAAGCAGCTGCCGATCACAGCGCAGAGCAGCCGCTGGAAAAACCCGACACCGCAGATGAATGGAGTGAAAAAATAAAAAACAGTACGCTTGAATGTTTGAAAAGTGAAACGCTGTTTGCAAAGAAACTACCGAACGAAAATGTCTGGAATTTACAAATAAAATCCAATGAATGATAATAAAAAGAAAAAAATATTTAAAAAAAAGAAAAAAATATTAAAAAAAAAGAAAAAAACATTTTCACCAAAAAAATCCTGAAAAATGCCTAAAAGATCCTAAGAAATCTATACATAAAGAAACTTTAGAAATATTATAATCAACGGTTTATTACATATTGGATTAAAACGGGAATATTTTTAACATTGAAGCCTATGGGATTCGCCTGAATAAATCTACCGCATGAAACAACCGAACAGCAGGGCAATTCGGCAACTTTTCACTGCTGTTTTGTGTTAGAGGACACAAAACAGCAGTGAAAAGTTGCCGAATTGCCCTGCTGTTCGGTTGTAGACCGTAAATAGAAGAAGAATTGCTTCACTATGGGGAATTCACTGCCCTTGAACAGGCAACGAACAGGCACCGTATGTGCAGGCAATTCGCCAGGATTTGTCAAACTGCCTGCTCTGGATAGCCGAATGGCCAGGAGAGTTAACCGTACGCTGAATTTCACTGTTCGGTTACCTTTCGGTCACAATTCGGATCTCTTTGAATAACCCTGTAAGGAAAAGAGAAAATATAGCATCGGCAAATGAAGTGTAGAGATAGAACACAAATTACGTTGCGGCAATATCATAGAATCAGATGAAATATCAAATCATGGAAACAAAGTTAACCAACACTAGGGAGTCATCATGAGCAGCATGCGAGACTAGCACAGAGGGTTACCCGGCACTACACTCCTCCATCCGAGTCAGAAGGGGCATTCCCCAGCCAGAGAGGGAAATCCGCGGATGGAAGGAATGCATTCCAATGAAACCAAGTGGCATTATAAACCTCTAACCAACGTTCTGGTGAGTGGTCTCTTGAGATCTGACCAGTTCCACTCTGGCTACCAGGTCCTGAGGGGAGGGTACCTAAGCAAGTCTCCAGTGTACCGGTATCAGAGCTCTAGCTGTCAACAAAATCCGAAGGATAACAGATTATTTCAAGACCGTAAACAAAAACGACAGCTGACTGAGTAAAAATAATCTTAGGGTCAAGATCCAGAGTGGTGGCGTAATGTGCTGGATCAATTCTTGTACAGCTCGTTAGATGGGTTCAATATGAGGACAAAGCCACCAAATATGTAAGTATGTACTTGTCTCCAAGGTACAGCTCCAGCAAAGTGGAGATGTCTCAGGGAAAAATTGAACAATCCACTTAGACATAGTGTACCACCATAGTACAGGAGGAGCGGGGTCACGCCTATTCCGGAAAGGCGGCTGAAACCACCAAATGTATCCAGCCCAGCAACATGTATAAAACATAACAAGAAAAAAAAAAGGTGTCATCTGCGCTTATTCCTATAAAACCATGTGAAACAAAACACAATTAGAGGCTTTGGTTCACTCAAAATGGCCATTTGAGTGTAAGCTCACCTGTCAACGTCTGGTAAAATCCTTTATAAATAAATAAATAAATAAATGTCAAGGCACCTCTAGTGAAGGTGAGTCCTAACCAATGAAACCACAGGCTGCTGTATAGCAAACCATAAACTCTTATGCTGCTTTTCAGTCATGAGGTAGACTGGTGGGCTTTCATTTATACCCTCCCAGAAACAAATCCACCTTGGGATCAAAAAACAAAGTCATGGAACAGAATAAGGCTAGGGTCAGACTAACGCATTTTTCACGTTGTCCGTGAAAATGTGCGTTCGAAGAATGGACGTATTTTTTCACGGAATACGCAATAGCGGTCATACTATGCGCAGTTTCATCCGTGATTTTGTACGGATCATCAATAAAACACTTTGTGCATCTGGACGTTATGTTGGCCGGACATTAGCAGCGTCTGACATCTCCAATTCATGCACACACACCGCTAGCGGACGCAGCGCACTCTGTACGTCAGTACTAGTGGTTTAACGTTCTCGAAAAAATGCGTTCATTTTCCACTTGCGTTGCGCAGCCGGACTTTTGTGCGACCGTACTTCGTATATTGGCCGTCATTGCCTGGCACTTGCTGCTAGTGCGGCCGTGATTAAGTGCGCCAGAACGCGTGTTCGCACTGCCTCAGTCTGACCCTAGCCTTAGCTGCAAAGATGACCTGGCTGGAGGTACAATCAAATATACACAGTACAGGAGGAGCGGGATAGTGTACCACAATGCTGATAATTTAAATGAGGCTTCTTTCAATTTTGTGACAGGAGTATTGTGATGGATGAGAGAGAACGTCTTCAACCAATGAGATTCAAGGGTCACCTCTCCCAGGTGCTCACCCCATAAACAGGCAGGGTGTAATCAACCAGCTGCAAAAGTCTAATCAAAGCGGAGAGGCTATGGCAGAGTGGCACCACAAAGGAACAAAACTTCTGAAAGGGCTTAAGGGGCCTTGTCATGTTAGGCAACGAGAGGAGGAAGTGACGAATCTGCGAAAACTTGAAGCGTTCCATAAAAGTGGGGGCACTTCCTTCATCAGAGGGAGGGATGTCTCTAAATTTTCCATATGCCACCACAATGAGGGCCAGTAACCCGGGATGGGAAATGACTCTATCACAAAACCCCACTATGGAATGCCAGATTATTGGATATTGGCTGCAGAGGAGGTGGAAAAGAGGACAGAGAGTGGGACATCTGAAGCTTATGCCAAAACCAAAAAGCACATCCCAGCATTGGAATCTTGCAGCAGCTGTGCGGTAAGTGAGCTGGTAAAAGCCAGGGCAAAACCCACATCGGTTTGACAGCCAGTGCTCTCTCAAGATCAATCATTTTTTTCCTGAGGCAATGGCCATCCAATCTGTCACCCTCGTTAAATGGGAAGCATAATAGTATAGTTGGACATCTGGTAAGGCCAAACCGCCTCGCGAGGTCGGCCAGCACATGACAGAGAACTTCAAGCAGGGGCATAAAGTAACCCAAATGAAGGTAAGTGTCAGGGCCACTGGCCCGTCGGCGCCTGGCGCGACCGCCTCTCCGGTTTCCCGGCGTCCCCGCTCGGGTCTCGGCGAGGCGGCCTGCGCGGGCGTCCGGTGATGTCTTGCAGGCCAGGGTCAAGGTCTCACCTCCTCGTGGTGTCCCGGGGGGATCAGGTGCCGGCTCCCTCACGGGCGGTGTTGCCGCAGCCGGTTGGCAGCCTCCGCCGCAGTGCTAGGCTTCAGGCCTTGCCTAGGCCTCTGGTCAGGTGCACGCACGCGACTGGGCTCCAACAAGATGGCGCCCGGGGCGTAGTGCGTACTGATGACATCAGGGGCCTCCTATTGGAGCAGAGGGAGCCTCAGGGTTTAAAAGGCCAGAATGCCATTCCATCTTCACTCCAGTATTGAAGCAGTTCTCCTTTGCCTAGCTCTGTCTCCTGCCTATTTGAGATTTTTGTGAATGACCCAGATTGTGACCATCACCGCTGATTCCTGCTTATCCCGTTTGTACCTTTGCTCCCAACGATGTCCCTTGAGTTGTTTACCATCATCAAAGGGATATCCTCCCGACAGACCTGGCAGTAAGGAAGGGTCTGTGTAATTTGAGCAAAAACCCCAGAGGCAGAGAAAGGGGCAAGGTTTGAAGAAGCTATAAGACATAGGGGAGAACATTCATCTTTAACACTACCTAACCAAGAAAGATGTTTGGAGGACCAGGACTCGAGATCGCAATGGATATCACCCAACAGTTGGTCATAATTCAAGGCTGGAATGCGATTGACATCCGAGTATAACCAAACACCTAACTATTTAAGATTCTCCACACAACACTAAAACAAAATTGCCGACATAAGGCAGCAGCAGCCTCAGAAGGAAGGGAGATATTAAAAATTTCTGACTAATCCTCATTGACCGCCAGGCCCGCCAGAGCCCCAAATCATTGCAGTTCATGAACAACTGCCAGCAGGGACATGTCAGGGTCAGAGAGAAAGAACATTAAATCATTGGCATAAGCTGAAACTTTGTGATGGTGGACAGTCCCTTGAAGACTCGTTATTGCTGGGTTAGTACGGATACATGTCAATAGAGAATCCAATGCTAGGGCAAAAAGTAGTGGTGACATGGGGCAACTCTACCGTGTCCCTTTCTGGATTGGAAAACTGGAAATCAATGCTCGGTTAACTCAGTCCCTGACCATGGGCACAGAATAGAGCGCGGATATCTAGTTCAAGAAACCATCACCGAGACTGAAGACCATGAGCATCTCCCGGAGATAGGACCATAAGACCCTATCAAAGACCTTCTCGGCATTTGTTGAGAGCAATAAAAGTGGAGTGCAGTCCCGAGTTGCCAAACAGTTTGCATTAAGTACCTTAGAAGTGGCGTCTCGTGCCTCTCTACCAGGAACAAACTCTACCTTATCCGGGTCTACCAACCTGAGCAAGTACTTCTGCAGTCGCAAAGCCACGACACGAGCCAGTAGTTTTACATCAGAATTGAGGAGGGAAATGGGTTGGTAGCTAGAGTTTAAAAGCAAATCCTTACCTGGTTTCAAGATCAAAGAAATGTAAAATGTGACGAGGGGAAAGGAATGGGTTAATAATTAACCTCTAATGAACTCCTCCATTCCCCTTGTCCTGTTTTAACCCTTTAGTTAAGGGGAAAAAAACGACCTAAATCCAGCTCTGGTTTCCCTCTAAGCTTCTCTAGACATGACATGCTGCCAGCCACAGTGTGTCAACTGATTGTGGGGGGAGAAGCTGGCTGCGACCAGGACATTTGGGACCTATGTCACAACAATTGCTGTCTCCTCCTTCTGGAAGTGAGAGCAACTGGATTGACTGAAATCGCTCGATCGTGCAGTGCATCATGCTGCTTGCTGCATGATACACTGCTGCATCAAGTCACGGTGGCACCTTAAGTCATGCCGCATGGTCAAAATATAATTTATTAATTTTCCTTTTAGGATCATATTTTAATGAATATAAAGTTAAATAATATGTGGTCAATGTAACAAAGATGCAGAAGGCCTGAGGGGAGAAGAGCTCTGCGCTTGTCATACATCTTCTCCAACTCCTGAGGGAGGACAACCTATGAGAGATACATGCTCAAAATGCCTAAATGACATTTGCGATATTATTAACTACTAGTTGGAAAGCCTGCCCAGAGGGCAGTCTATTATTAATACTGCCCCAGCTCATGGATACTGCCCCAGCACGTGGATATACTGCCCCAGCTTGTGGATATTGCCACAGCTCATGGATATATTGCCCCAGCTCGTGGATATATTGCCCCAGCTCATGGATATATTGCCCCAGCTCGTGGATATACTGCCCCAGCACATGGATATTTGCCCCCAAGCTCTCATGGATATTTGCCCCAAGCTCTCATGGATATTTGCCCCCACGCTCTCATGGATATTTGCCCCCACGCTCTCATGGATATTTGCCCCCAAGCTCTCATGGATATTTGCCCCCAAGCTCTCATGGATATTTGCCCCCAAGCTCAGACCCCAGACCAGACATGGGGCGGCTATTCGAATGCTCTATCGGCATTCGGACAGCCGCCCCTGGAGCTCTCAGCCGCGAAGGGAAAGTTTCCCCGCTTCCGCTCGTTGAAGGACCCAAGCCGCGGTCACGTGGGACTCCCATGTGACCGCGGCTTGGGTCCTTCAAAGAGCGGAAGCGAGGGAACTTTCCCTTCGACGCTCAGGGGTTGGATGCGCGCGGCAGCCGGGTAGAGGCTGCGAGCGCAGCCTCTACCCGGCTGCTGTGTGCATCTTGTAACCGCCGCGGCGAGCGCACAGTCGGCTCGTGCCGCGGCGCTTGCATGCGCGCGCAGCCAACCGCTGCTGGTTGCGCGCGCATGTGCAGAGTAGGCTTGGCGACGTACATGCCAAGCCTTACTCTATTATAGTATAGGATAATGATAACTTTAGGGGTTATTAAGAGAGAGACAATCTGGCCCCGAAATGTCACCGAACAGGGAATTTCCCCGTACGGTGACATTTCGGGGCCATTCGTCTATTCAGAGAGCAGGCAGTTCGCCAAATTTTGCCGAACTGCCAGCAAGTACAGTGCCTGTTCGAAGGCAATGAAATCCCCATAGAGAAGCAATGGTTAATCTATTCAGAGAACACCAAACAGCAGTGAAAAGTTGCTGAAGTGCCCTGCTGTTCAATGGTTTCATTAGTCCGGTTTATTCAGGCGAACCCCATAGGCTTCAATGTTATAAATATTCCAGTTTTTATTCAATATCTGATAAACCCTTTATTCTTTTAAACTGCAGTGAAAAGTTTCTTTATTGATTTTTTTTTAGGATCTTTCAGCCATTTTTCTTTAATTTTTTTCGGCAATTTTTTTTCCCGTTTTTTTTTAAAAAGCATTTTTTTTTCTGTAACAGACCATTTCATTGTCATTCATTGTCATCTTATACGTAAATTCCAGGCATTTTCGTTATTGTAGCGTATTTATTTATTTTTGTTCACCCTGTTCATCCTCTTGTTGACTTTTTCCGGCGGCTGGTCTGCGCTGTGAATGTCGACTCACTTGCTTTTTCCTACGTGTTTTTTTGCGCGGTTCCAGTGGGTTTTAGGCAGGATTACAGTGGATTTTCCCTGCACTCGGCACGAATTCACTGCAGGGTGGGGAATTTTGATTCCATGAAGTGTAGGGAACTGCGGGAATGAGAGTGTACTGAAATGTTGGCAACATTTCGGGGCTCTCTGAATAATCCCTTATAATATAACTGAGAAGGCAATGTACCCAAAATACATTTTCAAGAGCTATAGCAATAAGGAATCAGACCTCGCTGCCTGTGTAAGCTTAAAAATACCCTCTACAAATCACAGGCAACTATAACAAACACATTTATTTCAACATTTCATATAATCATTTGACTTTTGAAGTCACATAGAAATTTTATTAATCAAATTAACCAAAACCGATAACATTTTTAATAAATGATTTAGATGAGAATTATTTCAACATTGATTAGGTGAGAAAGTCCAGGGTACAATGGGTTTGTATACTTTTAAAATGACAGCAACATCTACTGGTCATGCAGCTTTAAATAAATGGAACTTGCAAGTTTTCGCCATCTCATTGTGTGTTGTATAATGTTTATTATTTTTTTGAACTTCTTTTCAAAACGTTGAGAGTGATCATTGCTATATAATGGTAATCAAAGTTGATTTCATGATATTTAATTATCTAGCATACACATCATGAAAAATTTATATAGGACCATAAGTTAGATTAATTTAAACAAAAATCCCCAGTTGTAGAAAAAATATACATCTTTACAAATTTCAGACAATGGGGCTTGTATAATAAGCTTACAGCTGGCAGGCAAAATGTGGGCCAAAGCATTTGAGTCGGGAACATACTGTATGTCTATCTCCATCAACGTGATGAATCTTCATTCTCAGATGCTTTGTCAGAAATTCTGCAAGATAGCTGTCAACTAATCGAACTTCCCTGTGTAGTGAATAACTCTACTGGAAGCAAAAAGAAAAAAATTAGCACAGTAACCACTGAACTCTAGCAGTTTAAAAAAAAAAAAAAAAAAATGTTTCTTTGAACGTCATAAACTTTGGTCTCTATGTTGGTGTCATCGTCATTCAGGTTAAGCATTTTCATCCAGCCAAGCCTTTATCCCTTGTTTGTTCAACCCAACCCAGGCTATATTGTTGTTTACAGTTTCAAGTCCCTGTTTCCTAGGAGTTTCTCCTGCACCGGCATTAGGGTTCCTCTCAAAGAAGTTTTCCATCTGCAAACAAATAAATAACATTTTGGTATATTGTCTTCTTACATATGATAGATATGTATTTAATGATAAAGTAAAAATGAGATTGCGCAGTGTGTAAAGCCTCTGGGCAGTATTACATTCCAAACGCTAACGTTAGCTCTCATCAACGTGAGCGTTAACGTTAGCATTGGCGGCCCTAGCGCTGGAGCACCGTATTACTATCCGAACGCTAATGGGTTAAAAAACCCGTTAGCGATTCAAAGCTTGCACTCCCTTGCGCAAGCTTACTGTACTTTGTGCTCCCTATGCTTAACATGGGGAGCGCAAAGTCTTAATTAACATTAGGATTACAAAGTCTTAGCGCTAATTACGTCTAGCTGCGATTAACTCTAAAGTTAGCCACAGCCAGGACCTGGTGCTAACGGATTCCGCTTCTGCAGAATCAGTTAGCACTAGCAGAAACCCCCCCCAATAAAATCACATACTCACCTTCCATCCCGCGGCGGGGACGGCGGCTCCAACCGCCTCCTTTGTCCGTCGGGAGCAAGGAGAGACTGGGGGGAAAAGTCTCCCAGTCTCTCTCTGCAGACCACTACGTTGACCTTCTGGGTCTTGCGAGGCAAGATCCGGCAGGTCACTTTACCGTCAGCATCTGCCTCAATGGAGTCCTACGACTCCATTGAGGGAATGCGCGGCAGTACTTAGCACCGGATTCCGATGCAGGCAGCTTTTCTAGCGCCTGCATCGTAATATCACACTAAAATGGGGACGCTAAGGAGAAACCTGCAGGCGCAGGCTTTTCTCCTTTGCGTCCCTGTTTTAGCGTGACGTACGTAATTAGCCCTTTGTGTTTTATTAAGCGAACGACAAGGTACAGTGGTTCCTGGGCTCCATCAATCATCTAATAAATATCTTTGGTTCCCCTATACCATAATATGATATGTATTACACTTATGAACAATGTCAGATATTAACCAGAATCTGGCAGTGCGATAGAGTCCATTCTTTACGCTATTGACATTACACAGAATGTCTTCACATCCGTTTTTATCTGTTTTAGTGTCATAACTTATCACCAAATTTTAAACAACTAACTAATATCACAGAGCTGTAGGCTGGCAAGATACTTATACTACACTGTGTACCTACTGTTAAGTGGTAACACTTAAGGAAAAGCAAGGAAAAAAATGTGCAGAATGTATGTATTAAATTTGTAGCACAACGTACTTTCTAGCTCGTCTATATGCCGAAAACATTGAAATAGTTCCCCCTTGACTTTCAGTATCAGTATTGCTAGAGGTATGTGCTCTTTGTAATGTTACCATTAGTGGTATTTGAGCTTGGCTGATAATTCCCTTGTCTTAATACTAGCAATAACATTGTATTGATTTACCACTAGCAGTTTTTTAAAGAAAATACTCCATGGAGGCTTAAGGAGTCCAGGATTGCATGAGCCTCTGCAAAGGAGTCTGGCGGCTACGGCTAGTATAAAGATTACTCATAAGTGAGCAAAACAAAGTAAATACCGTTTAATTCTAGGTCAGGCCTTCACTTGCTAATGTGTCAATAAGTATCACATTCTGTATGATAATGTGATATTCCCACTGGTCACTAACAAAGCATTCCCTATGAATACTGTTAAATACACTAAATACAATTTCCAAACTAATGTGCACAAAAATAATGTCCTTGCCTGCCACAGTTGTAAAGGAGTATTAAATGCTCCTGATATTCTTGTGATTATACGTCCGAGGTTCCTGTCGTTGATAGTATATCTATAACAGAAACAAAAAAAATACACATTATTTTTTTAACTCTTTCACAAAATAATCAATTTAAATGCAGTTTATGTGCATCATGTTCATGTAGATTCTCCATTGGATGTGGCTACTGCAGTCATTGTTAATATAACAATATTATAGTTGGAAAGGGAGAGGTTTGTGAGGATTCTGAGAACAAGCGATGGCACTAGTGGCCTGCTCTACGGTGGGGCCCACTCAGGTCTCACAAGGTTTTAGCTTGATTGTGCCATTACAGGGACAACTGATCCATATGCAAATCAGACACTACTCCCAGAAAGGGTGACCAGTACTGAAATGACAAGGTGGTCATCTCTGCACAAGAGGTGCAGCAACCTCCGACTTTTGTTTCGGCCTTATTAGGCTTCGTCAGGAGAGTATAGCTGACACCACACTAGGCACATCGATCAAGGGGTCCACGTCTGGATACCCTGTAAACTTATAGTGAGAAAGGGAGAGGTGTGTGAGGGTCCTGAGACCGAGCAATGGCACAAACCTCTCTGTTTCTCACTTTAAGTCTACAGGGTAATCCAGACATGGACCCTTTGCTCGATGTGCTTAGAGCACCATACAGCAGGCCACTAGTGCCATTGCTCGTTCTCAGGACCCTCACAAACCTCTGTTGCTCACTATAATGATATTAGGATCTACAACAGTTGTAGAATTTTGAATATGGAATTATTATTGCTTTCTTCATTTCACATTTATATGCAGTAGCTCAGTGGATTGCCTTTAGGATGGATTTTGTGGAAATGAGTTTTCTCCTTTAGTGTCCTGGATTGCCTGTAGTTCTCTACTCGGTCATATTCATTCTATGACATGTTTAGAAATATGTTTCAAAATAGGCAGAACTTTACTGTAACCAATCTTAAATATTGTAAGACCTGCACATAGCTTCGATAGGTTTGTACAAGGGGTGAGTATAGTATGTCCTGACGTATCAAAATGCTGATGAATAGGTCCTGTATGTCCCCCACTTATGTCGCAGCCAACACCTTTTGATGTTTATCTGGGTAAAGTAGCATGAAATATACAGTACCACTGTAAACACAAGGGGCTCGAATTTGACAAAGAAGATAACAGAGAGCCACTAAGGGGAAAAATACGCTTAAGCCGATAACTGATTGGAGTCAGACACGACCCTGTGTGAGTTCTCTGCAAGCTTGCTTGAGCAGGATAACGCTAGAGGGGGTCGCGGAAGGACAATGGGAACTCTTTGTTCCCAGTCTTCTGCTGTTTGCGACCAGAGGACTTGGTGGATCGTGCCACCCTCTGCACTCCGGGAACAAAAATAAATTTTCTGTGGTTAAGTTTCCGTGACAAGTGATGCAAAAGCAAGACATTATTCATTTCTAAATACAAGTTCATTTAGAAGCTCATATGGAATAGCCCATTCTCCTATAGGTAGCCCCAAATCAAGGACTTCTATACCAAGTAAAGCTTGCAGCTAGGCTGTCATAGTTCCTTGCTTATTTGGAATGGGGCCCATGGTTATTGCATATTTTGTAAGTGTACAATCATATTTAGCAAGTGGTCAATCACAATAAAATGGCCTGTGCACGCTAGCAATAATTCCCTATGGATTGCAGAACAGTTAAAGTAATTAAATAAATAAGGAACATTTGAAAACATACCTGTTCACTAAATAATCCCAGTTAATTCTAACCCAGTCCCAGGCCATTTGTTTTCCATGCTTGCTGTTCACTGCGATGTAATATATGACATTTAGTGCGTCTTGACTTTTGATAAGGGTGGTGTTATAAATGTATGAAAGGAATCTGTGGGGAAAAAGAAAACACAATACATAAAAATAGTTAATGTTCGGAAAAGCAACTTAGAAGACTAGTAAAGGAGAAATGCAAATTGTTACATGCTCATATCTACAAATGCCAGCTATATTGCTCTGCATGAGTAAATGTCATGGTATTATTTAAGTATAAACAAATTTCTATACATTTGTGTAAAATGTACATTACTAGAAAAAGACTTAAAAAGAGGTATTATTCCAATCGAATAATATAGATTCTGAGAAGAATGCTTGCTATGTTATTCAGAGATACCTCAGTAAGCTCTCGTAGCAGTCCTTGCACATAAAAACTAACGTTCCTAAAATGGGCTATGGTGTATAGAGGATACAGGTCCCAGTCCTTTCATGGTTGCAAATACATGCAGGAATTATGCTATCATTCCCTTGGAGGTAGTTGTCACTTAACCCCTTCACGACCAAGTGATTTTCCAAAAAAACATTGTCAGGAACCAGTGTTTTTTTTTAAAAATTCTTTTTAATGAATTATACTCTAATAGAGGGGTTGGCAACCCCCGGCACGTGTGCCTGGCGTGGCACGCGAGTCTGTTTCTGCTGGCACGTGTGAGCGGCCTTGTGAAGGCTGTGACGTGGCCTACTGCCGAGATCTCGCGAGTTTGAGTCACAGCCTTCAGATCAGCAGAAGCCTGTGGCAGCGTGCAGGAGCTCGGAGGACCATGCGGGAGGAGGTCTGTCTGTCTGTCTGTGTAAGTATAATCCTGGGCTCTGCGAGTTATATGAATTTCTGGGCTCTGCTGGGTATATCAAATTCTGGGCTCTGCTGGCAATATCAAATTCTGGGCTCTGCTGGTTATATCAAATTCTGTGTCTGCTGGTAATATCAAATTCTGGGCTCTGCTGGTTATATCAAATTTGGGCTCTGCTGGTTATATTAAATTCTGGGCTCTGTTGGTTATATTAAATTCTGTGCTCTGCTGGTTATATCAAATTCTGGGCTCAGCTGGGTATATCAAATTCTGGGCCCTGCTGGTTATATCAAATTCTGGGCTCTGCTGATTATATTAAATTCTGGGCTCTGCGGGTTATATCAAATTTTGGGCTCTGCTGGTTATATCAAATTCTGGGCTCTGCTGGTTATATTAAGTTCTGGGCTCTGCTGGGTATATCAAATTCTGGGCTCTGCTGGGTATATCAAATTCTGGGCTCTGCTGGTTATATCAAATTCTGGGCTCTGCTGGTTATATTAAAATCTGGGCTCTGCGGGTTATATCAAATTCTGGGCTCTGCTGGTTATATCAAATTCTGGGCTCTGCTGGTTATATTAAGTTCTGGGCTCTGCTGGGTATATCAAATTCTGGGCTCTGCTGGGTATATCAAATTCTGGGCTCTGCTGGTTATATCAAATTCTGGGCTCTGCTGGTTATATTAAATTCTGGGCTCTGTTGGTTATATTAAATTCTGTGCTCTGCTGGTTATATCAAATTCTGGGCTCTGCTGGTTTATCAAATTCTGGGCTCTGCTGGGTATATCAAATTCTGGGCTCTGCTGGTGCATAAAATTCTGGGGTCTGTCTGTGTATAAAATTCTGGGGTCTGCTGGTATATCAAATTCTGGGAGTTTAACTTACTATTAGCAGCACAACTATGAGTATAAAAATTAAAATGTAACTAACACTATGGAGCGCTGCTGTTCACTGGCACCCGATTGTCTGATGGTTTAAAAAATGGCACTTGGTGTGTTAAACATTGCTGACCCCTGCTCTAAGACATTTAAAAATACTCCCAATGATCTTTTTTTACTGTGGGTGATGCCGTCTACTGGCCAAATTTAGTTACAGTTGCAGTCCGGTTTTACTGTGACAATGTATCAGCTTGCTGAATGTCCGATGTCCGACATTCAGTTTGCTGGTTTCACACAGTTTTAACTCTTTGGGCATTATGCCCACAGGGCTAAAACTTTGGGTGCACATTCTGCAGCCCTAAAGCAAACAAAACTTGTTTGCAGCAAACTAATTTCATTTGCTTTTGGGCTGCAGAACAGCACATCAAGATATCTCAATATCGCGGCACCCAATGGTGCCTTTGAAACCCGAGAGATCTCGATATGGGTAGTGAAGGGGTTAAGTAACCAATGTTTCCTTTTTTTTTGTCTGTTCAACTGCTCAAAGTTCCAACTTCCTAGGACAGGAACTTCAAGGTCTGCATAGGTGTGGCATACTTTCTAAAGCTCTGCTACAAAACTGCGAAAGTATTATCCTGTAAGCTAACTTCAGCCACAATGCAGCTGCTATTAGTTTAGACAGCACATTCATTCATCTTGATTTCATAAATGCAACTACTGTGCTACATTTGCCATAAATGCTCGCAGAGCATGGTTTAACGAGGCATATGCAGCCTCCATTCAAAAGAGAGGTCCTGCTACTGCTTAGCTATCACATTCTTTATGTCTAATTGTTATAATCACCCGAAACATATATTTGGATTAATCTGCACAACCTTTGGGTGAGTGCAGTTTTCATTTTCTAGACAATTGTAACAGTCTTTATTTACCTGTCTATAAGCTCTATATCATTTGTGGATGCGAGTCCTTGTAGAAGTTTTTCCTTTTCTTGGGCTAATGTTGTCTCCTGGTATTGTTTAAACATGTAGTCCCATGATGAGACACTGCCAGCTTGTATCATCCCATAGCGGTACACCAGCTGCCTCAGGTTCACGGGGATGCTGTAATACACATATGTAAGAGTCACCTGTGAACTACACCTTTATATGCTTTCGCAGATATCTTTTTCCCGTAGGTCTGGTTATAAAAAACTTTCAACCCCAGGTTAAAGGGGTAATCACTCCCCAAACTATGAAAGAGTGATGCTAAATGAAATGAATGATAGGGAGAGGAATGGTATTTATTGGGATGTAGCCGGAATTAACTGCAAAATTGTATATTTCTAAACAATTTTAATGTGTGCAGAAAGTGTTTTGTGGAAGAAAAGGTAGCATCACATAAGTCATGGCTGTCTACTCACGGCCCCGATCCAGATGTTGATGCCTACAATTCCCAGAATTCCTTCAATGCAATTGATGGCCAGGGCATCGTGGGAGTTGTAGCTCAGAAACATGGGGGGGGGGGCTGTTGAATGACTGCCCTTACATAAGAGGCCATAGGAAAAATTCACAAAAACTCCTCTAGAAACAGAGAGACCTCTCCATGAACTGACATTACAACAATTAGAAAAAAAAAGCGAGTTTATAATCTCTTATACTGATTAACAAACTGAATCATTCAAATGTTAATTTTATCTTTTCAGTGGGGACAGAGGTATTTTTCTCTGTGACTTATAATGGATACCTCAACCAGACTGAGATTTAATCCGATAGTTCTATGTTTAAGATGTGCCTCTCCAGCTTTGATTTTGAGAGATTTGTCCAGTCCAGAGGATTTTGAGACACCTCATGGCTGTAATTTCAAATCAAACAGGGTTTTATAAAAATTGAGTGCATTTTTTCATGAGATCAACCAGAAGAACTGTGACTATAGAAACAAGGTGGCTGGACTTAAGAATTATTCAAAAAGAAAACCAAACATTTGTATTTGAAGGTTTAGTTTATTTTCTTTATTTCACATTTGACTTTTTCGTTAAATTTACAAATACACTCCTTACATCTCCAACCCCGGGCCGCCTTTCATCCTTTTTAAACCTGGTATATAATTAAATATTACACAGAAAATTCTAATTTTATTCCTTTATTATTCTTATTTTAGTTAAAATTACCACTTGCGAGAGGTTTTTTTTTTCCTCTTCTCTTCCTCTCCTCTCGTTTCTTTTTCTCCTTTCCCTTACCCCTCTCACCTTATCTCTTCTCTCTAACACTCAGTTCTCCTCTGGCCTCCTGAACCTTGGGCAATATACTGTGACTGTTTAATGGTCTCATTGGCTCTCATTCCTCCCATCATTTGATTGCCCACCCTTACCTTACTTAAGCCTTCTTACATATGTTTCTCAGTTATTTCTGTTTTGCCTTGTATTTTATTGCAGTCTTATCTTATTGACTTGTATTATGCCACAAAATTGAATAAAACACAGAATTAAAAAAAAAAATTACCTCGTGCCTTCCAGCCACCGTTGAAACCGTGTAGCTGCTTCTGCTAGTGCATCAGGGTCATCCATTCTACACGCAAGTGCCAGTACTGAAGCTCTCAGAAGCCTAGATTGGGGTGACATGCAATATGTATTAGACAACAGTAACATCACAATAATGCATTTTACAAATTGATAATAATACTTACTTTTCTATATCAGTGCCATCATCCTCCCATCCATGTTTATCTGTGATTTCTTTAACTTGTTTTCTGATATAACTCTAAAATACAAAGCAGTGTATTTGTCAGGGATCAGCACCTGTATGTGCACAAGAACCTTCTCTGCATGTTTGCATACTTGAAAAGTGCTGCATCAGTCCCATCCAGCACTCAAGGGGGTTAAACAGTTAAGCACAACTACAAACATACACCTCTTGTCTGTCTATAAAAAGGTCTACCCCCCCTATGTACCTTGACTTCACATTAAGAGTCAGTCCTCTGTGTTGTTCTGACCTACTCTGATAACCTGCTGATACCGTGTACCAAACCCTGCTTTACCCACGACCTTGCCTCCTTGCTGCCAGCCACTGACCCACGGCACGTCTGACTATTCTCCCTGGTTTACCCTCATGTACCACGATATGGATTCCATCCTGCATCAGCCACACCTACCCTACGGTACAGTTTGAATACCCCTGCGCTAAAGGCTCAAATCACCTGCAATTGGGTCCCACCACGGCATATGCCAGATGCCACCCTGACAGTATTGATAAAACATGACCAAGAATGTGTCTCTAGAGGTTTTACCCTATTTAAGTTAACATTTCACAAAGCTGTTGTCAAATCAAGTCGAACCACGCTTAAAATTGAAGAGGTAAAAGCAAGGAACTTGGGGGTGATTAACGACCGCAGGCAAACAATGTAAAGGATCATAAATATTGCAAAATATTTGAAATTCACTCAGTCCAGGTCCTGAGGTAATGCTTTAGTTTGGGAGGATGGTGGCTTCTCAGTGATCTTAAAGGTGGCCACCTGCTTATGTAACTGTGGAGGCTGACACGATCTACTCGTCCACCTGTAAGCAAACCACATCAGACCCCGTTCCATGTACAGTCTTTGGATTTCAGAAGGAAAACAGAAGAAAGTAGGATTACAGAAATATTTTGACTAGATGAGTATGCAATGCTAGGGGACCCTTTACTGGATGTAGCTAGTAAGGACGAGAGGATAGAATAGGGAAGATGAGTGAAATCATGAGGGAGTATAATTACAAGGTGGTACAAAAATGGTGGAAGAAAGTGGGGAGTGGAATTTAAGGAGAGCATTGGCAGTGACAACTGGTGACATTTTAAGATGGTTGGTGCTGGACTTTGGCTCCATGACGGTCTATAAAGCCATACCTCAACTCTAAACCAGCATATAATGAGTTAAAAAATCAGTGTTTTATAAACCCAAATAGAATGAGTTACACTGAAAGGACTATCTAATCCAACATGTTACAAAGTGCTTTGTACACCAGAATACAGGAATTTAGGTATTAATGTGCTATCCAATACAATGCAATGTAATCCTCTTGGAGAGTCCAAAATGGGGAGAAATTACATCACTTGTCCTTATCCAAGATTCAAGATTTACTATATGCTCATGGGTCAGGTCCAGCAGAAAGAAGTGTGGGAAATCATCAATATTTTTATATAATATAATTATTTCTTGCAATTCTACTATCATAAGAAAAAAGTTCCATCCTGCCTTTAGCTCAGTTACAGTTACAAGTATTTATAAAGCGTTAATAAATTCCTTAGCGCTGTACAATGGGAGACAGAATAACAAATATACATACATGTTACATACGCGGAACAGAAGGAGGGAAAACCCTGCTAGAGAGCTTACAATCTTAGAGGAGAGGGGTGACACACTAGGTGAGGGTGAAAAGGGTAAGTTAGAAATTCTGCACGGCTATTAAAACTCTATTCAGTCTGGGTTTCAGGGAAACGCTCTGAAAGCTACCAGAGATATATATACAATATATTCTGAACTAAAAGGAAAGATATAGCTATACCTAAAAAAATGCAGCCTTTCAGTATGTGAATTTAAAGGGAACTCTGTTCCTTTTGCAGAAATAGTGGCGGCACAATGTTCCCATAGGTTCTTGCTTGAAACGACCCCTGTATATACTACAAGCTCCACTTCTGCTGAATTGAGCCTCTGCTCTTCCAGGCTATGGATTACATTTAGTTTACCCTCCGAGCAGTGCATTTCACACTCCTGCATTTGTATTTTGGTTACCATAGATGTTTGGATTTTGTTAATACCCAAGGATTTATACGTTATAAACAGCACAGGCTGCTCACACTCTTACCCATCTACTTTTAAGAAGGAGCCTCGACTGAGCATTGGTGAATTATATCAACAAATCAGCGACGACACAAACAGTCATCAATATATGCATAGTAGAAGTCTTTATATTGTTTGTTTACCTGGAACTTTGGATAGATATCATTGTCATCTTCCAGCATATTATTCATGTAAGATAAGCCTGAGGATACCCGTGTCCACGGTAAATAACCTGTTTCGTTCACAAGATATTTTGTAAGGTCAAGAGTGATATTGTAGTCCAGCTCCTCAGCACTGGGGAAACATGAAGAAATATGACGTTAATGCAGCCTGATACCTTAACATCAAATAGTGTCTGTTGTTTTGTAACCAAGAAGACCCCCTCTCTCATGACTCTTGCCTCGCTATGACAGAGGTATTTCTACATTAAATTTTATTTTTTATATTCTCCACATGCAGAATGATAAACAAAACATTGGTGCAAATGCAGAGCTCCTACTGATAGATCAGGAGAGCTGTAAGCAAGCCAAGGGTTTCAAACCTGCGGAAAGCATTGTAAAAGTGGTACTAGTCATCATCAGAAGTGTAGGAATCGGGGCGTGGCCGGCTGTCTAAGGAAGAGGACGTGTTTTTGAGGAGCTCCGCACGTCCTCTCTTATTTGGGACATTAAGACGATTCTGCTTGTGGCATTTTATGCAGCTTATGATTCCTGAAAGGCTGGCCACCGGTTTTGAGCACTCCGGAGACCGTTTAGTCCCCCCTCCGGACCGGAGAAAGCTCTGGAGCTTCTTGCATCGTGGCTGAAGTGTGAAGACGGTGGCCATTTTGGGGCCTATCTCCTGGATGACTCGCAATTTCCCTGGACTGACCGCTCCCACCCGGCCTGAATCCTTAAATGGAGACAGTGGAGACACAGGGCCCGTGTCTCTCACATACCATGACAGACGGTTCTATGGGGATAGCGGTCGGATCTCCGGGTCGATGGCTGGATGGAACCCCTCCCCCCGCCGACGGTGAAGACGCAGTACTCTCAGGCTTGGATGCCTGCTTAATATGGCTGGCGGCGGAAGATGCAGACAGCCCTCTCACCAAGGGAGTCTGGAGGCAGGTGATGGTCGCGCTGAGAGGTTGCAGGGGGAAGACGGATTCGAAGAGGGCTGCACTTGGGTCGGTTCCTGCCCAGTACTCTGCTGAGACCTGCCTGCTAGCGGGCGCTGCCGTGGGGAGCTCCGTGACACACTGTGGACGGGAGGAGATGCCAGTCCGTGTATTCTGGCCCCGGAGCCTACCCCCGAAGGTGAGAGCTGGAGGAGGACGCACACCTTGTATGCCCCGAGGAGAGACGGGGACACCAAACCCGAAGTCAGTGACCCCTCGACGGAGACTCGGAGCAGAAGCCCACACTCCCCGGCTGGCTGATAAGAGGGTGCGGAAGCACCCACTGGGGCCACGAGTGATTTTTCGTACGCAGGCTACAGCAAGAGCTACACCCAAGCGGAAACGTGTGAAATCGGTTCGGAAGGTAGCTACCCGGGTTGGTGAGATGCGCACACAGCAACATCGAGTAGATCTACGGAGGAGAATTGGAGATCGCAAAACGGTCTGGGCTCTCCGCGGATATAACCCCCAGCTAGCGGTTAAGATGGCGCGGATGTACGCACCGAGGTGCCGTGAGGTTATGCCCCAGAATTATTTTCTTTGCCGAGCCTACCCATCCAAGGAGACACAGAGATCTGGACAATCCTGCATGTACCTGCCTGTGACGGTCCAGCCTCCTTTGTTGGACACCGGCTGACCTTATTTTGCCCTCTTCTTTTTTGAGACACCCCTCTTACTTTCGATACCCCCTCCTGAGTGTTTTTATTTAGCGGTTGCTGCATCGCCCTGCCTGCCAAATGCTGTTTGTCACTGATCCCCGGCTGGGGACGCTTTTGATTCCTAGAGACAGTTTTATTTTTTTTTCCTCTCATACCCCCTTCCACTGAGTATTTTGTCGTTCTCTTTTTGACGCCATTGCCCGAGTTTTAGATGAGACCCCTCTACTCGAGGATGTTTTTTTGTTCCCCCCTTTTTCTTTACGACCCCACCCCCCCCCCCCCACCTGCAAAAGTTCTGATCCTGCGTGCGAAGACGCTTTCGCATTTTTGATGGACGGTCGGCCTATTTTTTTTTTTTTTAACCACATCATACCCCCTCCCTTCCCCTCCCCTTCACTGATCGCTATTATATGCTAAGACCCCCCCATATCGGGAGATGTTTGTTATTTTTCATAAGTGATAATTCTGCTGTTGTTGGTCCTGCGTGGCCCTTGCTTACATTTGTTTGATTTTCTGCTGACTTTATTTACAAAATAAAATCTTAAATTGGAAAAAAAAAAAAAAAAAAAAAAAAAAAAAAAAACAAAAAAAAAAAAAGAAGTGTAGGAATCCAGGGGAGATAGGGGGGCACATCAACCCCAGGAAAATAACTGGGGGACAAAAAGAGAAGGATGAAGAGTACTCCCAGTGCAAACACCTCTATTATGGGTACATACGTCGTACTGCAGCACTGGGATTGCACTCTCGGGTTTCCTGTTTTAACCTACTTGGATGGAGAGAATGAAAGTGAGATTTGGGCACAGACTAGACCCACCTACAGAACTACCGATGCAGCCATCAAATTAAAAGCCCGGGGACCAGGTTTCCATTATGATATAATATTATAATCAATTATAAGGAGGACATAAAATATAAAGCGTTTGTTAATCTCCTCAGTACCAAGTGGTTTTCCATACGACCACTGGAAGATCCCAGTTGTTTTATCAGGGGTTTATTCCTATAGAAACAAGTGCAAGATTCCTGCTTCTCTGTTAACCATTGACAATTCACACTTGGCCAACCACTTCACATGCAAGATTGATGTCAATATTTAAACCTAAAGATAGACTGGGTTTTAGGGAATTGATATGACTACTGTAATAAATACCACTGACGTATTTCTGGTGACTTCATCAGTAAACATTTGATAGAAACCTAATAACAGCTCCTCAGTATACTATATTGAATAATATATTCAATATCAGGGCAAGTGCAGGTGCTTTTTAAGACTGAGTATACATCCTGCGTATACATCCTGCGAATGTTGATGAGATGGGGCTGGATGTATCATGAAGGATACATTTTGACAAGAAGACTCATGATATGAAACTGTAGTTCCAAGATAATAACCCAGGACCTGCTTGAAAATGAGAGAAATCTCAATGTATCCTTCCTGGTAAAATCCTTTATAAATAAATAAATAATATAGAGATAAAGTATAAGAATTTTGCAGGTGTGTTAACCTTTCC
Organism: Leptobrachium leishanense; assembly: GCA_009667805.1. NCBI lineage: Eukaryota > Metazoa > Chordata > Amphibia > Anura > Megophryidae > Leptobrachium > Leptobrachium leishanense. The sequence goes on along the minus strand of CM019063.1, from coordinate 421,006,310 downwards.
CATAGAGGAATGGTTTATAGTGGAAATAACTTCATTAAGGCTCACCATTAGCTTCCTTGGTGCCTCATCTCACCCTTGATCCTAGCCTGCTCAGGATTTGCAAGGCAGCACTGCATTTGTTTTTCATTTTTCTGTCTTCTCTATTATTGCTTACTTTTGAAAGAATTTGTAAAAACTATTTTAATGATTTCTTTTTTGTTATCCATGTGAAAATATCAAAAGTAAATTGCTGGTTTTACAGCTTAGGTATATCACCCAGCCCTTTAATGAGGCCAATGTTGCCAGTCTCTCTCAATGCAGTGAATCTTACAGGGTTATTCAAAGAGAATCGAAAAGTCACCGCACGTTCAGTGACTTTTTGTTCTCCTCAATTCGGTTCGATTTGGTGATCCCATTTTGGCAACCCCTTCAGCAAGCACCACAGGGTCATGGAATTGCAGGGAAAAGTTGCCGCAAACCCGCCGAAAACTCACCACAAAACCTGGCGAAGGCACACAGAAAACCCGGAAAAACATCTGGATTAACCCCGCCGAAAATGCTGGAAAAACCCGAGCAGGAGCCGATCACACACAGCGCAGCCGCCGAAAAAACCCGACACCGCAGACGAATGGAGTGAAAAAAACCCCCACTTCGCTTGAAAAGTAAAACGCTGTTTGCAAAGAAACTACTGAGCGAAAATGTCTGAAATTTACATATGAGGTCCAGGGAATGATAATAAAAAGGTCTGTTACAGAAAAATGAAACAAACGTTTAAAAAACATTATAAAAAAATCTGAAAAAAAATTTGGCAAAAAAAGCCCGAAAAATGCTTAAAATATCCCAATTTCTTTTATAAATAAAAGAGACTTTTTACTGCAGAATATTATAATGAATGGTTTATTTGATATTGAATTAAAACGGTAATATTTTTAACATTGAAGCCTTATTCGTCTGAATAAACATGCCGAATTAAACCACCGAATGGCAGGGCAATTCAGCAACTATTCACTGCTTTGAACAGGCACCTTATGTGCAGGCAATTCGCCAACATTTGGCAAATTGCCTGCTCTCTGAATAGCCGAATGGCCAAGAAAGGTAAACGAACGCTGATTTTCAGTGTTCGGTTACCTTTCAGCAGCCATTCGGATCTCTTTGACTAACCCTGTAAGTGAATTTGACATTTTTCGAGTTGCCAGATCCTCGTGAGATCTAGCAGAAAGAGTGAATCTAGCGTATTGTCTTTATGAAAGCAGGCATTAACAAGATTGCTGTTAATGACTACAAGGCCTGCAAAACATATTATTCTGACAGATGAAACTTCAAAACCGTTTTCCAGACTATGCATGTCCTTAAATACCATTATTTTAATGATTAAGTTAATGATAATGCTACATGATGGTTTTGCAAACAGAGCGTTGTTTTCAGGCAGTCTGCTTTCTCATCTGTGTCATTAATAAGTACTAGGAGAAAATGCCAGGCCAGATTCTGTACTTTGTAACTTCTGACATGCTATCCTGAGCGTAATCACTCATTCTCACTCCCTGAGGCTTTTATACAAACTTTATCTTTGGCAGCTAGAAAATTGGTTTGCATCTGCCATATGTTTACAGACAGCACTGAAATGCCTTCTCATTCTAGAGATTGCTAATTACATAAAGGAAATTCAGGAATTAATTAACACCATTGCTGTCATTTTTTTTTCATTTATTCGGAGAGTCTTGATATATATATATATATATATATATATGTATTTATTATTGCAGAAGCCACTTGCACATCACAGCAGTTCGATGAATTGCATCCCAGAGCTCCTGTACCACATTCCCCATATGCAGCAAGGAATTCTGGGTAGGATATGCAAATTACATCTGTCTCACGTTTGTGCATCCTGGGTCTGTTATTACACAGAGCCCTAAAATCAATGCTATGCCACACTGTGTCCTCCACTACAACCCTTGTAGATACTGATTGCCCTATGGGTCCCAAGCATCCACTGCAACTGGTCATCATGACTACCTCCTAGCTGATGAGGGTCCAACAAACCCGAAACAGCGCTGTCCTAGGAGTGGTTTTGACGAGTTGCATAAACCTTATCTCTGCTAGAAAGCCACAGTGTGGCATAGCATTGATTTTAGGGCTCTGTGTAATAACAGACCCAGGATGCATAAAAGTGAGACAGATGTCATCTGCATATCCTACCCAGAATTCCTTGCTGCATATGGGGAATGTGGCACAGGAGCTCTGGGATGCAATTCATTGAATTGCTGTGGTGTGCAAGTGGCTTCTGCAATAATAAACACACTTATTACAGTGTGGAGGCTTTTTATCTCACTTTTTGCCCTCCACTACAACCCTTGTATATATACATACATATACAAAATACACTGCCTGGCAAAATAAAAAGTCACACATTCTAGTATTTTGTTGGACTGCTTCTTTTCTTTGATTATAGCATCCGTTCATTGTGGCATTGTTTTGATAAGCTCATGCAATGTCACAATATTTATTTCCATCCAGAGTTGCATTATTTGTTTGCTAAGATCTTGTATTGATGGTGGGAGTCATTCCAGCACATCCCAAAGATTCTCAATGGGGCTAAGGTCTTGACTGTGTGGTGGCCAATCCATGTCTCATGCTCTATGAACCACTCCTGCACAATTTGATCCCGGTGAATCCTGGCATTGTCATCTTGGAATATGCACGTGCCAGCGGGGAAAAAAAATCTATTTATAGGAAAACCTGCTCATTCAGTGTATTCAGATAGTCAGTTGGCCACATTTATTGGACACATATCATATCTGAACCTAGGCCAGACTAACAGAAGCAACCCCAGAACAGAACAGCCTTGTATGTAGGTGGGGACTTCTATTTTTAGCCAGCCAGTGTATTTTGCAGATAGGGATTAGTCACATAAATCCAGATGTTAAACTGAATATGCTATGCTGAAAGCTTTTATTTTGAACGAACATTCCATTTAAAAGACGAGCTTTCATGTGCTATCCTCTCTTCCTCAGGGCTGCAGCAATACAGATAAAAATGACAGAGTTTAACATTTAAAATAGAGCACGGGGCAATATATATAATTTTTATTATATTTGTCATGACTGTATATATGCAGTATACAAACAATGATGATAAATAAAATGTATTTTCAGGGTTACTCAGTGAGCGCCTAAATGTCACTGACATTTCAGTGCTTTCCCTTTTCGCGGCACCTTGGCGAGTTAAATTTACCAGCCCTGCGATGAATTCAGCATTCACCGCAGGGTCCCCGAAGTGTGGCGAATCGACATGCCGAGCGAATTGAAAAACTGCAGAAAAAATGCTGAATTAATCAGAAAAAACTGCCGAATGCATCTGCTGAACACACCACCAAATTGATCCGAAAAAAGCAGGCGGTCCACCGAACAGACCGCCGACAAGCCACCGAACATGGGTAGAAAAAAAAAAACAACAATACACAGCAACTGTTAAAAGATGTTTTTTTAAAAAATACTGCATGAAAATACCTGGGAATAATACATAAGGCCCTATGAATAGTAATAAAAGGGTCCATTATAGAAAACCCCCCACCATTTAAAAAAAAGAATAGAGAAAATAATTTGCCCACAATTCTCCAAAAAGTTGTCTAAGAAAATCCTAAAAGTTAAATAAATAAAAAAACTTTTTTCTGCAAATGAAATAATGGTTGAATAAATAGTTAAGAAAAACTGGGAATTTTTTTATACAATGAAACCTATGGGATTCACCTGTTTAAACCTGTCGAATGAAGCCACCAAAAATCATGGCATTTCACTTACATTTCGGTGCTGTTTGGTGTTCTCTGAATAGATTATTCATTCCTTCTCTATGGGGATTTGACTGCCGCCAAAGATCACCCGTATTTCGCAAATATTGGCGAACTGCCTGCTTTCTGAATAGCCGAATGGCCACGAAATTGCACTGGGCGGGGAAATTCACTGTTCGTTGCAATTTCGTGGCCAATTCAGTGCTCTTTGAATAACCCCTTTAGTGTGAATTTGCAAGAATACATCCTTATCTCCCCTTGAAAAAAAATATGGAACTACGTTCCCGAGCTGTACCACTTATCCTGACCCTTTATTATGATGTAATTAAGATGGCTGCCTCCACACTAACAGGCTTACAGAACTTTATGAGAGGAATACAGATAAATCTCAGTATGGTTAGCTTAAGTAAGGTCCATTTATATGGTATCATTTAATTTATTCTATCCATATATCACTTTTTTAGTTGACATTGCCATCTTATACAAGTTGGTAACGCTAGTTTATTGGACAAGACTAATCTGACAAGAATTAGTTTTAATTAGTGAAAAAAAACACAGAGAACACTTATCCTATAAAATTGTTTTCTTATGTAAATATTGTAACAGTGTGTTTAGAGGCAGGGTGGTGGAACACAGATTCATTAGTAGGCATATATGGAATAACCTCCCAGACACCGTCAAATCTTCCCCCAGTCTAAAGTCCCTTAAGACTTCCCTATTAACATACCTCAATACAAAATGCACCTGTAAACATGTAACATAATGACTTTATTTCCTACATATTTATTTTTCTGTTAATCTGTATATTTGGTCTTGTGTTAATATCTTGCATTTTACTATTTTGTATTTCTGTAACCACTCAATGTTCTCGAACCCAGGACATACTTGAAAACGAGAGAAATCTCAATGTATCCTTCCTGGTAAAATCCTTTATAAATAAAATAAATTAAATAAATATGGAGAATGCCATTTCCCCCCTACAGGGTTAATCCTAAATCAATGCCTAATTAATTCGGTCCTGCCCATATAGGTGTGTGTGTGTTGTTCTCTCTCTGAAAGTGAGCAGTCTGTGTCTGCCTACAACAGGGAAGGAAGGAAAGAAACTCCTGAAGACTAAAGGGAAGTACTTTGTCAGTTTTGTTTCATTCACTGGCAAGCAGCCTAGCTGCCCAACATCTAGAGAGGGCATCCTGTATGTTTAGTCAGACTCTGCATGAAGGAGTAGGCGTTTGTTTTATATTCTGTTTATTTGATGTTTTGCTGTACCCTGCTACTTTTATGAGTGCATAATATAAGAAAGAGGAAGTACTGACCCTTGCATCCAGTGCCTTTATCACAATATATTTACTTACAATGTGACTTACTATAATGCATGATATGGAATCAAGAGAAAACCAATACCACTAACATAATTTTCATTAAAACCTACCTTGCCAAAGCAAATCCATCATCAATTATGCCAGCTCGATCTCCTTCAGAAAATATCTACATTAAAAAAAAATACATAAATCTTAGATATTCTGATATGGATCACATGGGTAGAAATGAAAATAAAACAGAATACATCTAATATTATGAGGAGCAGATACTCGAACCAGTGGGTCTTACTTGGGATAGTAGGTTGTAAACAAAGACTCTGGCGGTTATGCAATATCTATCGGTATGTGCTGGAGTTGTAAACACTGCTGAAACCTCTGTTGCAAATGCATTTTGCAAAAATTAAATCCAAATAGTGGCAGAAAAAGCTTCTCAGTGACGGTGCGGTTTGGATTTGCCTTTTATGAGATGTCGATGTTTGTTGCCTGTAAATTTTTTTCCAGTGTTTGCAACTTTGAAAAACCAACAGTGATTGAATAACTACCTAAATCATTACAAAATAATTTTTAAAAAAAGTTCCTCATCACAGTGAAATGAAACCAAGGAAAACCACAGGACATTAGCCAAATTACCAGATAAACATCAAATAGTCTAGAATTTATCAAGTAAAAGAGGCAGCTGATGCTTGTGATTTTAATTACATTCAAGCTGTATATAGATTTCTAAACAACTAAACAATGAAACAATGATCAGTAAAAAGGTCTATAGTCATTGAAATGTTGCAGCTGTAATAGAAATGATATAACCTGAAGACATTTTTTTGTTTTAACATTTGTTCAGCCCCTTCATTACCATAGTCGAGTATACACAACTCTCAAAACTCCTGCAGGAGCCCAACATAGGGTAAACTCGATCTGATCATACCCTGCAGCAAGGCAAAGGGCTTTTACCGCCAATTAAATTTGTTTGCAAATGGGCTCCTACTCCAAAAAGTCTCTCTTTTAATGTTGTTATTCCTGATCAAATTTTATGTAAAACCGTATTATATTTCAGCTGTTAGGCTTACCTCTTTTCTTCCTAATTACACACACCTCCAATCTGTTCCTCTGTCTGTTTCCTCCCTTGTTGTTAGGTCCTTGGTTGCACAGACTCTAACACTACAGGCTCTATTCCATAGTTGTTATCGTAGCGTCTCGAAAAGTAAGAGTTAGCGCTTGCATTAGTAAGTTTAGCATCTGACAATGATATTCCATAGTTGACGCTACACTGGTGTGAAATCAGTTATCATTTCACAGCTTGTGTGAACTTACTGCACTCTGCGTCTCCTATACTTAACATTGGGAGAAAAATTTATTTTTAATATTTCGACAAGTGAGGTATACCAAAGTGCTAGCGCAAACTAATGTCGGGACACAAATTGACAAATTTTAACAACTTCTAAAAGCTGGTGTTAAATGATTTTGCAAATTCAAAATAATTTAACAGGCTCTAAATCCTCCCCCCTTAAAATGTCATACTCATCTCTTATCCCACGGTGAAAAGTGCGGCGCGATCCGCTGCTTCTTCTCCTCAGGAGCAGGAACAAATAGTTCCTAGTCTCCTTCCGCGCAAAGCTCCATGGAATCCTACGGACTCGAACCGCCAATACTCGCGGTGGCGCAGAGCGCCGCTGCTGGTATCAACGAGCTTTATGCTTCAGTCCGGGGCGAGGTGCCAAGATAGCACCGACTCCCAGAATATGACGTTAAAGTGGAAACAGTAAGGGAAAATTTGCAGGCACAGATTTTCCTGCTTACATCTCCATTTTAGTGTTAGGTATGGAATAGGGCCCTACATTTCTTTCTTAATATCTCACTACACCAAGTCATCAAAACCATTTTTCCTCTGCTCTGTTTTCCCAACCAGTCCTCATCCAAATGTTATAGATCTCCCTTCCAGGTGTTTTCACTTCCTGCTATGATTAACTATTCCAAACCCAAGCTTTTGTTCTTTCCATATGATGTGCCTGCCATACTTGCTCTATATTCCCCTTACTCCCTCTTGCCTCAAATCCCTTTGATTCCTTTAGATTGTAAGCTCACGGGATGTCTGGCAGAGCACTTATATAAAGTGCTGTATTGGCAGGAAAACTGTGCTACGGGAAGGATCCTCTGTTATTTATGTACTGTTATGTCTCTTGTCTGTGTGTTCCAATTGTAAAGTGCTGCAGAATATGTAGGTGCTATATAAATAGGAAAGAATTAACTGTTTAAGAACAGATAAGTTAATGTATAGGTTGCTTTGCACAGACTGTATAACATACAGAGCATTGCAGAATATTTTAACAAAGTGCTGTTTCAATTCATACACACCAAATGATTTTCTTGTAATAATGTAGACAGCTGGTTCCAAACATCAGTTTCATAATTTACTCGAAAAAACCCAAAGTGCTTGTTGTTAATTTTTAAGAATCCACCAGTACCGGTATATGGCTCCAAACTAAAGCCCGAGTCTAAAACACAGAAATAGGTATAACATATCTGGTAATCGCTGTTTACAAAATAATTGCTACTAATTACAGACTAAAGCACATTACATGCTAAAAAAATAGACGGTATATTTTAGCACCAACTAAAATTTCCCATGGTTTCTCCTCATATAATCTGGCTGTTGGAAACTCTGGCTGAGTTTGTGGTGATAAAGTTGAATATAGATACAGACACTAATTTCTCGATCATTATTTTTCCACATCAGTCAAATCACACATACTGTAAATAAAGCTGGTTACTGATGATTTAATTTGTGCAGGATACAAGATGATGGAGCGCCATTCCTTTTATTTTCACCCATAAATCTTTTAGCATAGGATACAGAGTGCAATACTTTCTGGACATCAAAAAATTACAATAATTGGTACATTTCACAAATCAAAGAAACTTTATATTAACTAGGTTTTCATTTAATTTCACAATAATAAGGCATTAATGGAACATCTCTAACTGATATGATATAACTGATGGAAGCAGATGTAAACATGACCTTGTGACCGTCCCCAAATTTACCTTCCTTCAAACTCTCCCTAATGACCTTCCTGTTCAGGTAAGCCTACCACTGAACGCAGTAATACATTTCACTTCCCCAAATAGTGGTATTCCTCTTACCTTGCAGTCCTCTCCTCCTGTTTCTCACCCCTTCAACCCTTCTAGATTGTAAGTTCCCGCATGAATAGGACCCTTGATTTCTCCTGTGATGGTTTGTCAGATGTTGTTGTGTCTCAAAATATGGTAACACTGTCTATATTGTACACAATGTTCAGCGCTGCGGAATATGTTGACACTATATAAAGTATAACAATAATTCCTTTCTGTAGCAGCCTATTTGGCATTCAGATGGCGATATCTGTTGGCCAAATGGGGTTACTACAGTTTCGAGCTCCATGCAGGATCATTTTATTAGAGACATTCCCCGGGTGGTTTTAAAACATTTTAACGTTTTAGAATCTTAGGCATACTGCCCAGGGCGTTATGACTTTAGCGGCATGTTCTGGAACCCAAATGCAAATGAAATTCTTTTGCAACAAATGATTTTCAGTTGCTTTTTCCTGCACAGATGCAGATCGTTATAGCTCGATATTGGGCAACTGATGATGTCTTTGAAAAGTCGAGTTCTCTCGATCATGTGAGCGAAGGAGTTAACCTATACAGCAGAGCACTGAAATGGATCACATCCTTGTGCATATTGTATTTACTGTAGCATCCATTCCCAAAACATATTACAATGAAAGGTCAACAAGTAAAAGTGCAGAACAAGTAATTGAGTAGGAGAGGTAACTCTATTTTACTTGTATCTATTATTTTATACATACAATATAATGACCATTCATTGAGTATAATGTCCCAATATGCCTAAGAACACGTTTAACATCTCTGTAATTTACCTGATTCCGACAAGTTGTAAAATGTAGAATGTATTGTATTGCTATTATTTGTTTCATAGAATGTTACTGGGATATTCCATTTGTAGCTGAAAAAAACAAAGAATATTTCTGATTAATACTTTTAGAGTTAAAAACGAATTGTGTAAATAGACAACTTAGTTTATGAATTTAAATACATATTGCAAGTGTAGGCTTCAAAATGTTCCGAGACAAGTCCAGAGAGTCTGCTGAATGCACCACTTACACATCCTTATACCTGGATTCTATAGTTACAAGCAGGAGATGATGGCACTGTAAAGGTGATACTGCTTTAAAACAATGATTGTCATATAAAAGGTTTGCAGGTCTCTAGAAAATACTAATATTGTTGTTCACCTGCCTTCTAAAATATAAAATATCAACTAGGGGGTTGCATTCTCAGTATATTCCTAGGTGTGGACTGGCCACAAAGGCTAGCCTTGACAGGGCTCACATGGCGACTAGGGTGTTTTGGTGGAACCGGAGCAAGAATTGACAGAGCAAGGGCAGTTATGAGTCATGGCTGTATGGTGAAGGCCTTCAATGGTTCAGTGAGCCATGGGTGGCAAAGGGATGGGGGGGCAGACAGGTCAGGGAGTTCTATTGATCTATTCATCTCCATATATGAGAGAAAAGCACACTATAAATATGGGAAATCAAAATATAGTATGGGGCACATGGCTGCTGAACAATACAACCAAGTGGCCATTTGCCCAATGGCCACTTTAGGTGTTAATATAAATACAGTATATATTAGTAAAAGGAGGGAGTGCTCAGTTTCAGTATTCTACACACGTGGAACATAAAGGAACCTCTGCATTATTGTTAGTGCCTTCACATACATATTAACCAGATATTATTTTTTTCCATAAAGTAATAAACGAAACTTCACAAATTTATATCTGAAGACTTCAAAAGTCTTCCGTTAAACTCCATATACTATAAATGCTGAAATAAAACAATGTTCTAAACAGTGGTTTCCCAACCCTGGTCCTCAGGTATCCCTAACAGCCAGGTTTGCCACATATCTGAAGCATACCACAAGTGATATGATTCAGTCTGCATTTCTCCAAGGCAATCTGACCTGTTGGGGTACTTGAGGACCAAGGTTGGGAAGCAATGATCTAGACATCCATTTTAAATCATAATGAAATAATTAATTTGTACTTGAATATAGACGGTGGTTCCAATTTATTAGCGTTGGGATCCAAAAGAAATCTTGTCTGTTTTACAGTATTGACTGATTGCACTTCAAGGACAGGGAAGCCCATTTGTCTTGTCCATGTATCCATAACTTCCTTGACTGGTTTACCGCTTGCCTGAATAAACAAATGAATACACATATATTATGTTAAATTGCAAAGTCATATCTTCCTTGGCTAGGTATACGTTTATCTGTTTTCTCCTACCTGTGCCAGAGATTCCCAAAAGTCATCGGTTTTAGCATTCTTGAACTTAAAGTTTTTTAAATACTCCTAAAATACATAGAAAAGAACAGTATAATCGTTGTGATGTTGGTAAAGTGCACAGCATACTGAAAGTATTTATAAGGATTTGACATATTACACTGAAACCTGAACTACACCAGAACTACTTCCTCAAGTTTTACAATCAGGGTAGAAATGTGAGCATTGCTAAATAGCTTAAAAATAACTTTTTCACTCACAAAGTGCCTATGTAGGATGCTGTGGGCCAGATCTATATTCATCTCATCTCTCATCTCAAAAGATTTATGATACAATAAGATTCATGGTGAAGTTCTCATTTTAAGCAGCTCATAGACTAGTGTGATGTTTTGTTGAGGAATCTGAAACAGCAGCATCAGTTTAATACTGAAAGCAAAAGATCCAAATAACATGTGAACATTGAAATGTGTTTACATGGAAATAATTGACATACATTTATAGAAAATCTGAAAAAAATATAAAAATCCCTAATTACCTGGCTCACCTTAGTGATGGGCATCTCACAAACCCATGGTGAGACTTGTAGTAATGGTTTAATGCAGCAGTAGATAGTAGTCATTCAATTAGGGTAACCACAGAGTAGCCAAGCACACGGTTTAATCTAAATACACATACGTTTTTCTAAAGGGTCTATTCACAAAGCATTGAAATTGCGTGCAATTTTGGTGCTTTGAGAGTGGGGACATTTTGCCGCACTTCGGCGATCCCATTTTGCCAAAAATATGGAGAATTCATTATTTAGCAAATGGCCACCATATTTTGCTGAAATTGGTTTAGGTTCAGTGCTCCCCAGGATCTGGCTGCTCTCAGGGCTCCCCCTGGATCTTGCTGCTCTCAGGGCTCCCTCCGGATCTGGCTTTTCTAAGGGCTCTCCAGGATCTGGCTGCTCTCAGGGCTCCCCAGGATCTCTTGCTGCTCTCAGGGCTCACCAGGATGTGCCTCCAGGCACACGGCCCCACGTCACAGCCCATGTGACTGATGAGGACAGTCACGTCACGGTCCTATGTCAATCAATCCATGGGAGGCCTGCCTCCCATAGAGGCATTTTTTTGAATAACTTGAGACCAATGGTGCTTTTCCATTGGTCCAAGCAATTCATTTGCTCTCAGTGCCTCTCTGAGACACTGTTTTCTTCCTTTGTAAGAAAATAGATTTTCCGTTACCCGTTTGACCATGGAAGACACGGTGTTACTCAATTTGATGAATTCTGTCTGTTTTCACAAATTTTTCTGTACAATTGCAGCTTATCTACAATCTCTCATTACCATCTCTGAGGCGCAGAAGAGCGTAGATTCAGAAAGTAGGCAGTGCCAGACGCGCTCTGCAGACTTGTGAATCTCTCTTGGCCAGCTTGAACTTACGCAATTACCGTAGCGTTCAGCTACGCAAATTGCGTAGGCACAGAGCAGGCTGCCGCTGCTGTGTGATGATTCACACACAGCTGGTCAACTCAGGAAAAAAAACAGAGCACAGACGGACGGCGGGGGAGCGTGAAGCAGGTGAGTATGTGAACGATTTTATTTATCAGCAGATTTTATTTCATTACATCACTTATTTTAATATCCACTTAATGCTGGAAAGGCAGGTGAGTAGCAACACTATTATGCTGGTACAGTAGAAAAAGGAAACATATGGAAGCAAGGGACAATATACAGAGACCAAAGGAATATATGGAAACAGATACAGTACCAGAAATAAGAGGGATGAGATATGGACCATAATGACTTCAAAAGTCTCATAACATAACGGCATTTAGGACATGGTGCACTAAGGCTAGGGTCAGACGAACGCATTTTCACGTTGTCTGTGAAAAAATGCGTTTGAACGAATGGACGCATTTTTTCACGGAGTACGCGATAGCGGTCATACTATGCGCATTTGCGTCCGTGATTTTGTACGGATCATCAATAAAACACTTTGTGCATCTGGACGTTATGTTGGCCGGACATTAGCAGTGTCTGACATCTCCAATTCACGCACACACGCCGCTAGCGGACGCAGCGCACTCTGTACAACCGTACTAGCGGTTTTACGTTCTCCACAAAATGCGTTCGTTTTCCACTTGCGTTGCGCAGCCGGACTTTTGTGCGACCGTACTTCGTATATTGGCCGTCATTGCCCGGCATTTGCTGCTACTACGGCCGTGATTAAGTGCGCCTGCACGCGCGTTCGCACTGCCTCAGTCTGACCCTAGCCTAAAGGGGGATAACGCAAGAATCAACATAAAATTGGAGAACCAAGGAGTGACAAAATAAAATTAAAAAAAAAATTAAATGTTGTCTAAATAAATACAAAAAATACAGAGGTGTTTTAAAAAATAATAAGAATAAACGGTCTTTCAAAAAAATTTAAAAAGATGTTGTCTTTTTTCTATTGAACTCTAGGGATTAGCCTGTTTAAACCTGTTGAATTGAAACACAGAAAATCAAGGCATTTTTGCTGAAATTTCGGTGCAAGACCAGGGGTCAAGTATTAAAAATATAAGTCTGGGAACTCACCAAGATTTCTATCCCTGAATTATCTGCTTGCACATAACACACACACACTCAAATCTCACATAATCATACATGTGATATGTATGTACATATGTGGATTTTGTCAATAGATGTCAATAGAAGTGATAGTATATAACCCAAAAGATAGGAAGATACTACAGTTCACAGCACTCTCCACCCCAACGTGCTAGTACAACAATTATAGGAAAAAAGAGGAGGGACTGCTGAGTGTGTGAATGGATCCTGGTCTGTGTGTTTCCCTGTGTGAAGAGGAAATTAGTTCAGGTAGACTTTAAAAGAAGAGTGTCTGCAATATGAAAGTCAGCTCATGATTAAGTCCTACGGACGAAACGCGTCGAGCTGACCTGTGTCTCGTTCATCTCATCGTCCTCCCGCCGGTCTGCTGACTCTGGATGTACCCAAGTTTCCGGTCGTTTGACCCGCTGGTCCGTGAGAACTTGTTCCCCTTGGACAGCTGCAGTGGTTTCTTTGGAGGCTACCTTGGCCAGGATCCTCCTCCTAAACTCATTCCCAGAGGACTACGCATTCCGGAGGCGGTGACTATTCGGACGAATTGTTTAAAATGCTTATGTGCACACTTTTATTGATATGTGTGCCACTTATCTTGTGAGTGGCTTTTATGCTGGATTTTTTATATATTAAATTCTATACAGTGTTATGCTATGATGGTTTTTCTACATTTCTAGTTACTGCATTTTATCCAAATACTGGCTGTTATTTCAGAGATACCGACCATTTAAAGGTTGTATATAATACTGCAGTTCTATTTTTTCCTACATATGTGGATTTTAGCAACAATATATGCTAGATACTATATTTATTTTCACTTAACAGGGATAGATATGATTGAACACTTCAATGCAAGCTTTAAAGTGTGTGGGACTAATGGGAACTTTGTTCCTTCTGCAAAAATAGTGGTGGAACTGCGTTCCTGTGCACCCACTCTCGACTTGACCCCTAGATAAGAGCTTGACTTCATGCATGACAAAAAAAATAGAAGGTAGAGTGCATTTTGATCTTTTAATAACTTACTCGACACCCATTTTTAAAGCTTTCATTAGAAATCCACTCTTCAAGCATTCTCAGGATTGATGCTCCCTGGAATAAACAGAATATTGCCGTTTTTTATATTTTTAAATACAAACGTAACAAAAATGAATTATATCTTACAATTTACTTTAGTTTTGCAGAATGTATCAAAAGTATTGTTGAATTACTTAACAAACGTTAAAAAGAAATTTGAGTGAAATCAGTTGAAGAAAGTAGACATTTCTCAACAAATTAATAATTCGTAACAAGATTTCAGAATAAAATAATGTGTTATTTCTCCCACAAGGAGCATTTGTACAGGTTCGATATTGAGGAATGTTACTTCTGATATTGATGGTTTTTGGACTATACATGTTGGAAACTATGCCATGGTTGGAGCTAACGTTAGCGCCTCGATATGTAAGCATTAGTGCCAGGATAAGCGTGTTTAATGCATGCCACCCATATTACATTCCTGACGTTACCCTCGTTAGTAATCCGTTAGCGCATTGGATTTTTTTGCTCTAGCTTCCGCAACAAATAGTTCCCAGTCTCCCTCCACGATAAATCCGCGGCGTTGTGCGATCTCGTGAGAGACTGCTTGCGAACCAGAAGCGCAACCCTCCATGGGGTCCTTTGGACTCCAATAGGTGATATTTGCGACGGAGTGGAAGCATGTCCGCGAGTATCCCAGTGGTTAGTATTGCATTCTAGGGCGATGTGCTGAGGTACATGTTATCACGCAAACATGGGGACACTACAGGGAAACTGCAGGTGCAGATTTACCCGTTAGCGTCCCCATGTTACTGTGAACAAGGGAATAGGGCCCGTTGTCTACTAAAACATAAGAAAGTTTGTCTTTGCTCACATCAGCTAATGACTTGTATGCTTTGAAAATGTCAGCTATATCGCACTGCCTACATCTATGCAATGGGAAGGGATGAAAACCAACCACCATAAATATATGCCATTATTTCTAAAAAGCTAGAGACTACCAGCATTCCTGGTACAAAAGTGCTTATTCCCTCCTCTTTCTTACTGTGTAGGTGTGACATGTTATCTTCCTCCTCCCTTTTCTGTTAACAGAAAACAGTCAATCACATTAAAATAGATCTTTTTTAAATTAAAAATCTATCTTTGATATTATTATTATGAGGAGAATAGATTGCAAAGAGTAGTGTACTTTATATAAATTCGATATCTCTGGAAGCAGAACGTATCTCCAACCTTATTGTAGGATATGGCATCAAAGACAGATGTGATTTCAGCAGGAGTTGAGACTGTCACGATGATTGGATGGGAGGACAACAGAGCATCATCTCTCATCACTGGTAACAGGTCATCAATTAAAATCTGGTCAAGCTGAAAAAGGAAGCTTCAATTACAACACATTTATGAAAAAGCAAAGGATTTTAAGGATTACCTTGGGGAAATACAGACTGAATCCTGCAATCACTGAGCAGCAAATCATATCACATGTGATGTGCTTCAGATATCTAGTAAACGTGGCCTGTTAGGGGGACCTGAGGACCAGGGTTCGGAACCAGTGCTATAGATACATACATAAACATTTTCATTGCACAAAAGTCACAATCAGCATGTGAATTGTTTCTGAGCCATGAATGAATCTAACATGCAAGAGAAAATACCCTTACAAAGTTTGTTGGATAATTTAATAGTTTGTTCATTGGGTATGTCCCTGTTAGAGAGTCCCTAGTAAGATTTATTTCCCTTGTGCAATTCAAATCATTCCATCCTCCTGAAGGTGAACTACTTAGTTTCTTCTCAATACTTTATTTAGATTTTAGATTCTAGGTACAAATAACTGATAATAACAATAACTGATATCACGTCACAACCATCTAAATCTGATAGGTGACCTAAGCTGTTGCTTCACAGCAGTTCATAGTGCTAATATAGTGAGAAGACACTACCAGAAATAGGGTAAGGGTTCATATGAGGGATTGGAATGTGTCTGCGCTGCTATTCTATAACAATACTGTGAGTTCTTCGTTTTATCCCATTTAAAAAAATTAGGAACAGATGGGCGAATATGTCAACTAAGTGTTATTGACCTCCATCCAAATACATGATAAACATAAAGGTTATTACCAGTATCAGTTGGGACATAATCTTGTGATAAATTTGGGATAAAATGCTCCAACAGTAATTTTATGGACACTAAAATAGAATGTACTTAACAGTTTCAATAGATTACCATGTTCCATGTGGGTTCTGCTTGATTAACTCCAAAATATTCAAAATAGCTGGCAAATCCTTCATTCAGCCACAGGTCGTCCCACCAGTCCATCGTCACAATATTTCCAAACCACTGTAATACGCAACACACATTAGTTTTGTTATTGACATAGTTAACAAACAGGACAGTCAAAGGCCTCACAAATAAGGCTGGGAGGGGATATGTGAAAAAATGTGTATACTGATTACCAGCCCATACTGAATTGGGATGTGCCTAACAAATGTTAAAATTCTCAATTAAGAACTGAATTATTTGAGTAGAAACTTCTCAAGGACTTCCGAATCCCTTGAATAAATTATTATCCAATCAGGAATAAGCCGTAAAGCAAGCCACAAACATTTGATTAATGCAAAGCAATGCAATATGTGTCTCAATAAATCATGAATATTACATACATTTTTTACTTTCTGGATCTAAAAGCTTCTTGGGACATCTATATCAGTGAGAAAATTTGTTCGAACGCACAAGAATTATGTGTATTCCATTTTTTTTTATCTAAGATATGATCTGATCTTCAGCTAAACCAAATAATGAATACTGTACGGAGAACCTGATTAAGCAAGTTTATATCTTTTATGACATTTGTACCCAAAAGACTAAAAATTTATATAAATGCCACCCTTATGTTTCTGGGTATGCCACAAAAGGGAATCTATAACTAGTTTCAGCATTTAGTATTATTTTCTGCAGTATACTTACATGTCACTAGATTTAGAACAAAAAATATGACCTAATGCATTGAATTCTTGTAATTGTGTCCTGATCCTTTTAATCAGATGTGCACCTGGTATAGGAAGAGTATTGTCCATTCTCTTCTGCAAAACTGCTTTAACCCTTTTACTACGTTGATCACTAGATCACGAGCTGCTGTCCCTAGATCGAGTATACTCTATCGTCTTATTTTGGAGCAATGCAAAGGAATTTTGTTTATTGCATATGGATTCCAGAACAAACCCCTAAAATTTCAACACAGACAAAAAGAGCTGACGTATTGAAATGGTTTGCAAAGCTTAATGGAAAGTAATTTCCATAAAAATACTGGATCCTGCCTGTGGTTTTATGGAAAATAACTTGACAGTGAAGGGGTTAAAATGTTCCTCTCATTTGGCATTCATTAAACAACTACTCAATTCAAGAAAGAGGCATGTTCCACCACCAAGGGTTTTTATAAATATAGAAAAAAAAGGGTGTGGCGCTTTTTTCCTATATTTTTTTCTATATTTATTGGTAGTTTTGGTGTCGTGACTAGGGACCAGGGCCGTCTTTAAGGCAGGGCAAAAGGGGCAGTTGCCCCGGGCCCAGTCATTGTTGAGGGGCCCAAAGCAGCTGCCCCTTGGGCCCCACGTAAACTAGGCAGTGACAGCTCTCTAACTTCAGACTGCGCAGCGGGGGCACTAGATTCCTCGTGTGCTGCCCGCTGATGCAGTCAAAGCTGTGCGGGAAGAGACTGTAGGACTTCCGCATCTGGCTCCTCCCCATTTTGACGTCACCTTCCTGTCTCCGCACACATCGCACACAGTGTGCATGGGGGCTGCTGAGGAGGAGGCAGAGCTGGAGCTAGACGGCAGCCAGGGACAGGGACGTGCAGGGCCAGTTATGTAAGTATTTTTTTTACAATCTGTGTACAAAGCCCCTCCCCCACCCACCAGAGATCTGCATCCAGCTCCTCCCCCAGACCATGAGCTGTAGGCATCATTCACACGGGAAGGCAGTTCTCTGCTCCCTTCAGCCGCCCAAAAGCTCCCCCAACAGCTGTGGCCTGACCATGGATCCTGCTCCTAGCAATCTCCAGCAGCAACAACCACCCCAGCATCAACCCCCCACTCCTCACTCCAGCATCAACCCCCCACTCCAGCATCAACCCCCCCACTCCAGCATCAACGCCCCCACTCCAGTATCAACCCCCCAATCCAGAAACAACCCCCAGCATCAACCCCCACTCCTCACTCCAGCATCAAACCCCCCACTCCAGCAACAACCCCCAGCATCAACCCCCCACTCCAGCATCAACCCCCTCACTCCAGCATCAACCCCCCACTCCAGCAGCAACCCCCCAGCATCAACCCCCACTCCTCACTCCAGCATCAACCCCCCACTCCAGCATCAACCCCCACTCCAGCATCAACCCCCCACTCCAGCATCAAACCCCCCACTCCAGCATCAACCCCCCCACTCCAGCATCAACCCCCCACTCCAGCATCAAACCCCCTCACTCCAGCATCAACCCCCCACTCCAGCAACAACCCCCAACTCCAGCATCAACCCCCCACTCCAGCATCAACCCCCCACTCCAGCATCAACCCCCTACTCCAGCATCAACCCCCTCACTCCGGCATCAACCCCCACTCCAGCAACAACCCCCCAGCATCAACCCCCCACTCCTCACTCCAGCATCAACCCCCCCACTCCTCACTCCAGCATCAAACCCCCCACTCCTCACTCCAGCATCAAACCCTCCCATTCCAGCATCAAACCCTCCCCCACCACTCACTCTCCAGCATCAAACCACCACACTCACTCTCCAGCAACTTTAAAACTGTCCAGTTCCCCCCCCCCACACAGGCAGCACCAAACCTTTCTGCTGCTGTGTGTATAAGGTGAGTAGTTGGTGTGGGTACTACTACTGAGGGGTATAGTGGTTATATGTGTGTGTACTTGGTATACACAATATACACTTAATATCTATACACACTATGCAGTATATACTATGTACACCATGTACTCAACACACATTATACAATGAGTATATACTGTATACTGGGTATAAACTAGCAGGGTTATTCAGAGAGAGGTGAAACTCAGGAGAATGACTGGAGAAGTGAAAATTCTAGGTCAAAATAGCCAAACCAGAAAAATTCTCCCATTTATCTCACTTTCCAAATTGGCTATTTTGACCAACAGGGTAATTCAAAGAGATTCGAAAAGTCACCGCACGTTTAGTGACTTTTCGTTCTCTTCAATTCGGTTCCTTTTGCCGATCCCATTTTGGTGACCCTGCGGTGTATTCAGCAAGCACCACAGGGTCCCCGAATTGCAGGGAAAAGCTGCCGCAAACCTGCCGAAAACGAACCGCAAAACCCGGCGAATGCACGCCGAAAACCCCCAAAAACATCTGGATTAACCTGCCGAAAACCACGGAAAAACCCGAGCAGGAGCCGATCGCAGCCTCCGGAAAAAGCCGACACCACAGAAGAGGCAGTGAATAAATTAGGAAAACAGTTTGCATGAATGTTTGAAAAGTGAAACACTGTTTGCAAAGAAACTACTGAGCGAAAATGGCTGAAATTTACATATGAGGTCCAGGGAATGATAATAAAGAGGGCTGTTACAGAAAAAATAAGTAAACTTAAAAAAAAATAAAAAAATGGGACTTTAAAAAAATAAATAAAAATGCTTAAAATATCCTAAAAAATCTATAAATAAAGAGACTCTTTACTGCAGAATTTTATAATGAACGGTTTATTAAATATTGAATTAAAACGGGAATATATTTAACATTGAAGCCTATGGGATTCTCCTGAATAAATTTGCCGAATTAAACCACCGAATGGCAGGGCATTTCGGGAACCTTTCACTGCTGGTTTGTGTTCTCTGAATAGCCGAAGCATTGCTTTTTCATGGGGATTTCACTGCCCTCGAACAGGCACCGAACAGGCACCGTATGTGCAGGCAATTCGCCAGGATTTGGCGAATTGCCTACTCTCTGGATAGCCGAATGGCCAGGAAAGGTAACCGAACGGTGATTTTCAGCGTTCGGTTACCTTTCTCAAGCAATTCGGATCTCTTTGAATTACCCTGCAAGAATTTTCCATTCTCCAGTCATTCTCCTGCTTTTCACCGCTTTCTGAATAACCCTGTAAGTGTATAGTGTGTACTTTGTGTGTATAATGTATAGTGTATATCCTAGGAACATGTTTGCATATGTGTATGAGCTTATGTGTATACTATAATTTGTAGGCGTGTATATCGTGTTACTGAAGGTAGTGAGTAGTCTGACTGTATAATGTACATAATGTAGGGTCGTGTAAAGAGTATAGTTGTCATACTATATAGTGTATGACGTGTATACAGTATAGTGTGTAAACTTGCTGAGTCCGCAGAGCTCTTATGCACTCATACACAATGCACATTGCACAAGTCCATGCTGTATTTGTGTCCCCACCCTGGATGTTGGGGGTGGAGAGCAAAATTATGCGGAGGCAGGCTTTCAGGGGGGGGGGCCTGTTGTTTGCTCAGGGTCCAATCAATATAAAAGACGGGCCTGCTAGGGACCGCACACGTGGGTGTACGGGCGATCGTGCTTACTGGTACCCCTTCTTACCACCATTCCACATATTGCACCTGTACCCTATTTCTTCTATTTAATTATCCATTTCTATCTTCCGCCTGATTTTTGGGAAGGGTTACCATGTTCTGTTTTGTAAAATATTGCTTTCCTGCACAGAAATCTTCTGCTTACCTCAAAAGAACTACAAATAAAAAATAAAAGCGATGCCTGCAGATTTTCTAGCAGGGTTATTCAGAGGAAAGTGAAATCCAGGAGAATTTTGATCTAGAATTTTCACTTCTCCAGTCATTCTCCTGAGTTTCACCTTTCTTTGAATAGACCTGTGAATGAGTAGCAAACACATTGTTGTTGCAGTGATTTTTAGTTTGGTACACAGTTTTGGAAACAGCAAGATAGCGTCTAATATCCCTTCTTTTGAACTAATTTGACTGAAATTTGAAAAAATCCAAAGCTCTTTATCACATTGTGAGCATCAACAAATCCTTTTAAGTTGTTCTTTGGAAGATTCAACTGGAACCTGTTGCAAAACTGATCATTTTTCAACAGACACAAATTTTCCATAGACCGAAAGAAAGTTTTCTGTGCTATTATTAAATCACACTCGTTTAACCTCTTTTTAATAATTTAGATGAAGATCAGATCTCACATTAGGGTAGATGCTGGATATATAGATACTTCTAAAAGTAGAAGCAGGAAACCTCCTTTCTTTTGGGACACTGCAAGAAACAAGAAGCTAATGACAAACCTGCCCCAGCCATGATAAACTTATACAGGGTTATCCAGAGAGATCCGTAAAGTCACCGCACGTTCGGTGACTCTTCATTCCCCGCACTTCGGGGCGATTCGGCGATTCCTAGTTCGCTGACCCTGCGGTGTATTCAGCAAGCACCGCAGGGCCCCCGTAGTGCAGGGAATACTCTCCGCCAACCCGCAGAACACTCCCCGAGCGCTCACCGAATACTCCCCGAACACTCACCGAAAACCCTCTGAAACCGCTGCAAAAACCAAGCCAAACATGCCGGAAAAATCCGAGTAGCCGCCGATCACAGCGCAGAGCAGCCGCCGGAAAAAGCCGACATGCAGACGAACGGGGTGAAAAAAAAAAGGATTTGCTTGAAAGTCTGAAATTTGAAACGCTGTTTGCAAAAAAACTACAAAATGAAAATGTCTGAAATTTACATATAAGATCCAATGAATGGTAATAAAAAGGGCTGTTATAGAAAAAAGAAAAAACGATTTAAAAAAAAAGGAATTTTTTTTAACAAAAAAATCCCCAAAAATGTCTAAAAGATCCTAAAAAATCTAAAAATTAAGAGACTTTTTACTGCAGAATAAAATAATAAACGGTTTATTAGATATTGAATTAAAACCGGAATATTTTTGACATTGAAGCCTATGGGATTCGCCTGAATAAACCTGTCGAATGAAACCACCGAACGGCAGGGCACTTCACTGACATTCCTCAGCTGTTTGGTGTCTCTGAATAGATTAACCATTGCTTCTCTATGGGGGATTTCACTGCCCTCGAACAGGCACCGTATGTGCAGGCAATTCGCCAAAATTTGTCGAACTGCCTGCTCTCTGAATAGCCGAATGGCCCCGAAATGTCCCCGTTCGCTGAAATTCAGTGTCCGGTTACATTTCGGCCCAATCCGGTTCTCTCTGAATAACCCCCATAATGTATGTTACGCTCAGTTTTTCTGCATGTGTAAACTTTTATTTTGCATTTCTGGTTAGGGCTTCTTGAACATAAAACAGGTCCTGAAACCTTCCTTTGTAAGAAGTATAAAACAACATTATATATATACATATATACAACCAACATTATATACACACCAATTCTGCACTACTATGGGTTTCAAAAATAATTGGCCAGTGGTTTGGCCGGTAACAATGTAGTATATAAATAGACCAGCACTGGAGTTTACTAATGTGTGTCTTAAACTCTTCACTGCCAAGTGATTTTCAAAAAAACCACATGGTCAGAAACCAGTAATTCTTTGTAAAATTATTTTAAATTAATTATACATTAATAAATAGTTATTACAGTAATTAACCTATATGGCCAGTAGATGGCACCATCTACTGCCAAATTGAGACAGAGGTTTGAGAAGCAGGTCTACCTTTTTTTTCCCCCTGCATCGGCGGCTGACAGCTGCTGAAAGCCCGATATTTCAGAGCTTTTATCAGCTGATTTTACACAGTTTTAGCCCTTTGGGCACTTTGGAGGCACCTTCTGCAGGCCAAAAGGAAACGAAATTCATTTGCAGCAAACTAATTTCATTTGCTTTTGGGCTGCAGATCAGCATACCGAGATATGGCGATATCGGGGCACGAGATGGTGCCTTTTAAGCCTGAGATATCTTGATATCGGGGCACCAGATGATGCCTTTGAAACCCGAGATATCTTGATAACAGTAGTGAAGGGATTAAAGAAAGTTATCTTAATAACTGAAATGTAAACATTGACATGCATGGACATGTATTAATAAACTCCAAATTTTTGTTAAGAAGACCCGGGAGTGCTGACCTATCTATCTATTTATATATGGTTTTATAGTGTAACTTGCAGATAATAAAAAAAACAACATCGTATATAATATATTATGGGATGTATACCTGATGTGTGAGCTCATGGGCAATAACAGCAGCTACTCTCTGCTTATTTGATGTAGCTGATTCATTAGGGTCATAAAGAAGATTGGTTTCACGATAGGTGACCAGACCCCAATTCTCCATCGCTCCAGTGCCAAAATCAGGGATTGCTATTTGATCTGTGTGTTGGAACACAAAATAGATATAGATCAAATAAAACAAAAAATGCTCTATTAGGTGATAACAATTAGTTAGTGTCAGTCAGTGCCCCAGATAATGCCTTTTCTTAAGCCCTTCTCCATAAACTTACAGGTCTATTCATTAAAAGGTGACACTCAAGAAGAGAATTTGCAGAAGTGAAAAATCTAGACAAACAGCCGATTTGGAAAGGTGAGATAAATGGGAGAATTTTTCTGATTTGGCTTTTCGACCTAGATTTTTCACTTCTCTCCAAATTCTCCTGAGTTTTACCTTTAGTGAATAGACCTGTTCATTTCTACCGGTACGTAACATGAATATCTCATAAATAGCTTGCAGTATTATTCAACTAAAAAAATATTATTTGGTAAGGCTTGCCAAAGATTTTAAAATAATCATGATGCATTTAACACTTGATGTAATATT
This sequence comes from Leptobrachium leishanense, assembly GCA_009667805.1. Taxonomy (NCBI): domain Eukaryota; kingdom Metazoa; phylum Chordata; class Amphibia; order Anura; family Megophryidae; genus Leptobrachium; species Leptobrachium leishanense. Next base: position 420,982,515 of record CM019063.1, on the reverse strand, counting down.
AGTTATGCAATTAAGCATTACAACCTCAACCCTGCAAATACATACCCAACTTTGGTAATGAATATTCCATATCAAAATACTCTTCAAAAAAGTCAAAAATAATTGTTGTGACATTAGCAGCATATTCGGCTGTGTGTTTCTGCTCCGGCTGTACATAGATTCTTAGCTAGAAGGAAATCAACCCATTACAATGATTGTAGTTTGGAAAAAATTACCTACTATCCTTTCTGGCTGGATAAATAGGTGGACAGATATATATATATATATGGGTAGATAGAAACGTAAATAGATAGATACAAACATAGATGCACATATACAGTATCTCACAGAAGTGAGTACACCCCTCACATTTCTGTAAATATTTTATTATATCTTTTCATGTGACAACACTGAAGAAATGACACTTTGTTACAATATAAAGTAGTGCGTGTACAGCTTGTATAACAGTGTAAAGTTGCTGTCCCCTCAAAATAACTCAACACATAGCCATTAATGTCTAAACCGGCGCAACAAAAGTGAGTACATCCTTAAGTGAAAATGTCCAAATTGGGCCCAAATTTTCAATATTTTGTGCGGCCACCATTATTTTCCAGCACTGCCTTAATCCTCTTGGGCATGGAGTTTACCAGAGCTTCACAGGTTGCCACTAGAGTCCTCGTCCACTCCTCCATGCTGACATCACAGAGCTGGGGGATGTTATCCACCTTCCGTTTGAGGACGCCCCACAGATGCTCAATACAGTTTAGGTCTGAAGACATGCTTGGCCAGTCCGTCACCTTTACCCTCAGCTTTCTAAGCAAGGCAGTGGTCATCTTCGAGGTGTGTTTGGGGTCAATATCATGTTGGAATACTGCCCTGCAGCCCAGTCTCCGAAGGGAGGGGATTGTGTCTGCTTCAGTATGTCATAGTACATGTTGCCATTCATGGTTCTATGTCCAATCCATGTCCTTAGTCTGCTTGTCTTCAGCAAACTGTTTGCAGGCTTTCTTGTGCATCATCTTTAGAAGAGGCTTCCTTCTCCGACGACAGCCATGCAGACCAATTTGATTCAGTGTGCAGCATATGGTCTAAGCACTGACAGCTGAGCCCCACCCCTTCAACCTCTGCAGCAATGCTGGCAGCACTCATATGTCTATTTCCCAAAGACAATCTCTTGATATGATGCTGAGCACTTGCACTCAACTTCTTTGGTCGACCATGGCGAGGCCTGTTCTGAGTGGAACCTGTCCTGTTAAACCGTTGTATGATCTTGGCCACCGTGCTGCAGTTTCGGGGTCTTGGCAATATTCTTATAGCCTAGGGCCTAGGCCATCTTATGTAAAGCAACAATTCTTTTTTTCAGATCCTCAGAGAGTTCTTTGCCATGAGGTGCCATGTTGAACCTCCAGTGACCAGTATGAGAGTGAGAGCAATAACACCAAATTTAACACACCTGCTCCCCATTCACACCTGAGACCTTGTAACACTAATGAGTCACATGACACCGGGGAGGGTAAATGGCTATTTGGGCCCAATTTGGACATTTTCACTTAGGGGCGACTCACTTTTGTTGCCAGCGGTTTAGACATTAATGGCTGTGTGTTGAGTTATTTTGAGGGGACAGCAAATTTACACTGTTATACAAGCTGTACACTCACTACTTAACATTGTAGCAAATTGTAGTCCTTCACTGTTGTCACATGAAAAGATATAATAAAATATTTACAGAAATGTGAGGGGTGGACCCACTTCTGTGAGATACTGTACATATCAGTAAATATATAGATTTGTTCATACATACATGCATGCATACAAAAATGGGTAGATAGATAGATAGAAAGATAGATGGATACTTGTAGGAATAATGTGTATGCAGCTCGTCAACACACAAAATGTATGCATAACATTCCCACCACATGGGTTGCATCTTTCCAAAGCTGGGAATTGTGTGACAGTAAAATGTGAGAAATATTCTTCTCTAAAGCCTTTGTTTAGACAGCACAATCATAATGTAACTCACAGGAATTCCACTTTTTGAAATCCGTTCAATGTATGTGAACTGATGAACTGCAAAACAAACCAGATAGGTACTCATTGGAACTGATTTGAAGAACACAGTTCTATTCCATCCATTTCCAAGATCTCGAGTCTCCTAAAAAATAAATGTATGGCGTGTTATTAAACGCTTAGTTTTAGATTACTACTAATGTTATTTAATTCTAAATAAAGGAATCATAATACATAGTTATGAAAAAGGACAGGGTATTGCTATTGTTATGACATTTGCAGCTCCTAGCAATATTGATAGCAGTCTAATGTCTCTATATTGGAGAATGAAATTAGTGAGTGGTGTGTGTGGGGCACGAGAGTGTGTGCAGCTTCGTGGGACAGGAATGTGTATGGGGTTGACTGTGTATTTGGGTTTGGATGTGCGTCTCCATAGATTCTATCCCATCCATGTATCTCATACACCCCTGCAGGAAGTGATGAACTGAAAGGGATACTCTAGGCAACATGACCACCTAAGCTTTTTTAGGTGGTCATGATGCCCTGAGTATTCCCCTGCCTGTCCCCCCTCCCTCCGCTCAGCAGATCAGCTGAAAAAGCTGAAAACAGCTGAGAGAGGTGGAGGAGTTTACTCCACCCTCCCAGCTGTCAGTCAGCAGAGCGGGATTTATATTTCCCGCTTCTGCCGACTATTCTTGAGTAGGAGACGTCATCGCGCTTTCAGCGCGATGACGTCTCCAACTCGCCGCAGTAGCTGGCGGCAGCCTGAGGATTAGTGTTGCGCGCATCCTCTTGCGCACAACACTAATCCTGAGCAGATGGAGCCGGGAGGAAGCCTGCCGATTGGCTGGCTTACGTGAGAGGCGCGCATGCCGCTTCTCACGAGAACCATTAGCCAAGTGAAAGTAACAAGGACTGGAGCGGAAGAGGAGGGAGGTGAATATATTAAAAAAAAAAAACGCCGTTGGAAACAAGTGAATTTTAGGGTAAGTATTACAGTTAAAAAAAGAAGGAAATCCCTACCTAGTTAGTGAGGGAATAGGGATAGTTTAATGTAAAAGAACGGGGGGGATTTTTGATTAGATTGTTCCTTTAACTTCAGGTCATTCTGCACAGCCCAATCAATGGCTTCAAGCTTTAGCAAAGGCAGATGAGTAATTCAACCATGTATCTAGTACGTTATGTCTGGAGCCGGGCCCCAATTTATACAAAGTAGAAGACATGTTGGACCACAGTTCTCAAAAAGGTGGGGAACTGTAGCTATGCTGCTGCCAGCTTCCATAGAGTGAGCACTAGACACACAGGAGTGCTGTTTCTGCCCTGTGCAATCACACAGATCGCACACCTCACTGTACAACACCCACCCCTCTTGTATCAGTTCTCTTTCTATTTGTGTCCATGTTCTTTAAAACTACCTGTTATGTCTCTGTGCCCCACACTTCCTTGTATCGCTGTGATCCTTTGCCCCACTCATGTCTCTGCGCCTTACACAAACACTTCTCCAATCACTGTTCAGTTTTATTCCTTCCCCTTCAGTCTCAGTGCTCCTCTGTGCGCTCTTATGCCAATTTCACATCTCTGCTTACTTTGGTGCGATGGTGCCATACACCTTCCATCTGGTTCCAACCTCCACATCCACTTCTTCTGTTCCTGTGCTTCCCTACCTCCACCCCTGGTGTCCCCGTGCTGACATTTTGCTATGTGATGCTGACACTGACACATACTAAGCAAAGTTCAGTTTGCTGGTACCTACTAAGTGCTTAGTGAATGGAGACTATTCTTTTCTGATCCTTAACCTACTTATTTCACAGCTGTTGCATAAATGTTTTCCTATATCACAACCAAGAAAAAGATAATATTTCAATTTTGTAAATACATAATGACATAAAAACACATTTATAAATTATATTTCAGAATGAAAATAAAATATAGTTTGCATATGGTGATTTTTTGGTGAATAGTGTGGCATGTACAGGTTTTAAAATTTTTGATTCTTCACATCTAAGCTAAGGAACCTGATGGCTTTGCTAATATTTGTAATATACATACATGTGTTTAGGGATGCTATACGTACCTGCATTGGCATGTTTGATAGCACATTATACTCTTGCGTGTGAACGATGCTAATGTTATATGTTGACTTTTTGTTGGGTTCATCAAAACATGGGAAAGATTTCCGGGCATCAGTTGGTTCATGGTCCGTAGCTGCAATGCTCCTTTTTGAAAAATGAAAATTTTGTATATTTTTTTAAAAAATAATTTTTCTCTTAACTTTTCACATATATTCAGAATTACTACATGAAAAGACAAATCTGGCTTTCGTACATAAACGAAGAAAGCAAGAAAAAGAAAGTAAGAAAAGTAGCAAACATACTGTAGATGATTTACTAATCATGTAACATAATTAGTACAGGTCTATTCACTAAAGGTGAAACTCAGGAGAATTTGCAGAACTGAAAAATCTAGACCGAATAACTGATTTGGAAAGTGAGATAAATGGGAGACTTTTTCTGGTTTGGCTACTTTGACCTAGATTTTTAGCTCTTGCAAATTCACCTGCGTTTCACATTTAGTGAATAATATTCTGCCACCAAGGATCCCTTAATGGACCAGTCATTCTTCTTCCATTTGCATTGTTTTCTCATTGCTCCCATCACAGCAGCTGTCTATTATTTTAGGTGACCTTGCCTTTTGTGCTTAGCTTTTTTCTTCCCATAATGTTCTGATTTTCAGTTAATTAAATAATTTTGCTCTTCAAGGTATAGGTTTGAGTTATAAACAGATCTGTTAAGAATTTTTTTAATCCCTGAGTATTTTTTTTGTTCTATGCAAAGATATATCTCTGATGATTAAAATAAAACTTTTATTGAAAATTTAAAAAACATTTAGGGATAGTACACAGAACAAACATATGCAGGGTTATTCAAAGAGCTCCGAATTGCTTGAGAAAGGTAACCGAACACTGAAAACCAGCGTTCGGTTACCTTTCCTGGCCATTCGGCTATCCAGAGATTCCAGAGAGCAGGCAATTCACCAAATCCTGGTGAATTGGCTGCACATATGGTGCCTGTTCGGTGCCTGTTCGAGGGCAGTGAAATCCCAATAAAAAGCACTGCTTCGGCTATTCAGAGAACACAAACCGGCAGTGAAAGGTTCCCCTAATGCCCTGCCATTCGGTGGTTTAATTCGGCAAGTTTATTCAGGAGAATCCCATAGGCTTCAATGTTAAAAATATTCCGGTTTTAATTCAATATCTAATAAACCGTTCATTATAAAATTCTGCAGTAAAGAGTCTCTTTATTTCTATATTTTTTAGGATATTTTAAGCATTTTTCTGATTTTTTTTTTTAAAAGTCCAATTTTTTTTCGATTTTTTTTAAGTTTACTTATTTTTTCTGTAACAGCTCTTTTTATTATCATTCCCTGGACATATAAATTTCAGACATTTTCGCTCAGTAGTTTCTTTGCAAACAGCGTTTCATTTTCAAACATTCACACAAACTGTTTTGCTAATTTAGTCAATGCCTCGTCTGCGGTCTCAGCTGCTTCGCTGCGTGTGATCGGCTCCTGCTCGGGTTTTTCGACGGGTTAATCCAGATGTTTTTGGGGTTTTTCGGCGTGCATTCGGCAGGTTTTGCGGTTTGTTTTCGATGGGTTTGCGGCAGCTTTTCCCTGCAATTCGGGGACCCTGTGGTGCTTGCTGAATACACCGCAGGGTCACCGAAATGGGATCGGCAAAAGGAACCGAATTGAAGAGAACGAAAAGTCACCGAATGTGCAGTGACTTTTCGAATCTCTTTGAATTACCCTGATGGTTTTTCTGTGTACTATCACGAAATGTTTTTAAATTTTCAATAAACGTTATATTTTAATCATCACGATTATACTTCACCTGAACAATTAATGATTTATTATGGGTTACCCCAAAGCTAGTTGAAGTTTCTATATCGCTGTCACACCTGAGCTAAACAATACCGGCAGTGGTGCCACCTCTGGTATCGCTCCTGGAGTCGATAGGACCCTGCGACTGCGCAAAGTGCAAAGGCACTAATAAAGAAAATAAAAAATATTAACATATGAAAGGGGCCATTAAAACTGAGCTGTACAAAAGCTTGCAGTTTGAGGAGTTGTAGTATGGCTGCACCTGTAAACATTAAGGGCTTGAGCTTTAAACGTTATGGCTACATCGGAATAGGGCCCCGAATGTTTCTAGTGTATTGGGAAGTTATTTTATGTGGGGATCTTTTTTTAAGGGGTTATTCAGAAAACACTGAAATTTCAGTGAAATTTTGGTACATTCTCGTTCAGGCTCTTTTGGTCGCTTTGACGATTCCAGTTCGCCTACTCTGCGGTGAATTCAGTATTCACCACAGGGTCCCAGAAGTGTGTCAAACAGGAGCTGCCGAAGACTGCCTAACGCTGCTGAAGGTCAGCGAACAAATTGCAGAACGCCACCAAACTGCAAATAAAAACCAAAAACAGAACAAAGCTATTCTTTAAAAGGCATTTAAAACAATAAAAATGCACTAAAAAAAAGCCTTTAACCTCCCTGGCGGTCTAATTTTTTCAAAATTTCGTGTCTAAAAGCGTCTCAATTTTTTTTTAAAGGAAAGGTGTTTTTGTACATAGTTAGCCTGTAATAATTAGGAATCACGCACTGAAATCCGTGCAATCAAGAGTTCTTACTGGTAAAATCCTTGATAAATAAATAAATAAATAAATAAAAATTAGTAAATACACTGAGTCCGATAAATTTGAAACACGACATAATAATTTATTATCCCAAAAATAATTATCCAAAATAATGCAAATAAATGATATTCAATAAAATACAACAAAAAACAGTGAAATCTGTCTGCAAGCAAGGGTGAGACGATGTATGGTCTATTTCTTATCCTGTACTGCCACCTAGTGGCCGTTCATAAACATTGCACTTATCATTTTACACTGTAGAATCCAATTTTTCTAAGTTTGCTACTAGTCCTGCCCCCCTGCACCATGTGAGTCGCAGGGAGCCTTCCAGGAAGCAGCTCCCTGCGATCACACTGCGGGGGACAGTGAGGGAGCCAGGAGGAGGTGAGTATGCATCCAGCCCGAGTGTGGCTCGGGGTTACCGTTAGCGGTAGTGAAATTTAACCCCGAGTCACACTCGGGAATACCGGCAGGGAGCTTAATAAAAATTGGGAAACAAAAATTTAAATTAAGAGATATAAAAAAATGACAATAATTAAATAAAAAGGCTTTTTGCTGAAAATTAATAGAATAAACGGCTGAATAAAAATAAAATAAAAACGATAATATTTTTTAACTTTCAATCCTATGGGATTCTCCTGTTTAAACCTGTCGAACCGAACCACTGTAAATCTGGGCTTTTTGCCAACATTTCAGTGCAGTTTGGCATTCTCTGAATAGATTTACCATTACTTCTCTGTGGGACAATTTTGCTCCCCCCGAAGGTTGCCGAATTGCGGCAAATTGCACCGTATTTTGCTGTCAATTCTCCAGTATTTGGTGGTTTGACAGCTTTCTGAATAGGCAAACTGCTACGAAATTGCACCCTATGGTGAAATTCACCGATCGGTACAATTTGTTGGCAAGTTCGCTGCTCTTTGAATAACCCTTTTAGTCAGTTTTCGCTACTGTGAAGTGATATATTGTGATAGGGATACCTGGAGATGGCCGCCATCTTGTATCCCTGCAGCCATCTTGCCTGATTTTATATAGAGAAATATTAACTAATAAGAAATGATTCTTTGTGTAGAAACTAATATTCCAGAATGCAGCTGGCATAACCATTAAACCTGCAGACATTTAGTGTAAAATAAATATAGTTGCCACTATGCCTGATTTAATGAGCGAGGGTTAGAAGGCCTTGAAGTAGAGCCAGGCAGAGACAAAGAGAACTGTCTTCACAGATGGGACCTTATCTTATAGGGAGTACTGTGAGTGCTGGGAAAGTCAGAAATGGGTGATTTAGCTACCTAACTAAATCACCCCTGTGTCCAAATTGTTTTTGAAAACTATATTGCGGAATGTTCTTTGTGTCCGATCCCGAGGGTGGGGAGATTTGCCCAGGGGGTGTATCTGGGCTGGACTTTTGCAAATCAAGGTATAAGAAATGTGTTTTTGACTTAGAGAAGCACTTGAGCCAGAGAAATAATCCCGCTCAAGTCTCTGAGTACTCATTAAAGGACGTCTTTCCTGAACCTTGACTCTTGTCCAGAGTGTCATTGTCCGCACAACGCTGACCTTTCTCTAATGAAGTAACAGAATTCCGGTAACATTTCTGGGGGCTCGTGTCTGGGAGATGACTACTGGAGAGTAGCGGTTGTCTGCAGGTCTACCGGGCCTGGAGCGGGATGTCCGTTGCAGGTTAGCTGACATCTACAAGGCGCCAAGCAGGAGTTTCTTCAACTAAAGACTCTATTGATGGAGGCACCTGCATTGAGCCTACCAGATCACAGCACGCCATTCTATCTGTACTTGCATGAACATAACCAAACTGCTGCTGGAGTCCTGATCCAATACCTGGGCTCCTGGCAAAGGCTTGTGGCCTACCTGTCCAAACAGCTGGATCCTGTGGCCTGCGGCCTACCTCCATGCCTCAGGGCAGTGGCAGCCATTGCCATGCTGGTTGCTGAAGCTGACAAGCTAAGTATCAAGTGATCTATGTCAAGGTACCTCATGCTGTGCAAACATTGCTGGACTACAAAGGGAACTACTGGTTCAGCAACAGCAGAATGACCAAGTACCAAGCTATGCTGTGTGAAAACCCCAGAGTTCACCTGGAACTCATCTCCACCCTGAACCCAGCAACACTGCTTCCTGTTTCCACAGAAGACCCAAGTCATGAATGTCTTCAAATGATGGATGAAGTCTTCAGTAGCAGACCTGATTTGAGAGATGTACCCATACACAAATACGACCTCAAGCTGTTTACCGATGGAAGCAGTTCTGTGGAAGATGGCAAGAGATACACAAGATATTATGTGGTGACCTTAGAAAGTTTCCTGGAAGCTGAACCCTTGCCAACAGGGACGTCAGCTCAACTGGCAGAAATATTTGCCTTGACCAGAGGCCTAGAGCTGTCAATTGGAAAGAGAGTGAATATCTTCACAGATTCCAAGTATGCCTTCATGACAGTCCATGCCCACGGAGAACTATATAAAGAAAGAGGACTCCTAACGTCTGCTGGAAAGCAAGTGAAGTACTCCAAGCAAATTATGGAATTGCTGGATGCAGTATGGAAGCCGAGTGTAATGAGCATTGTCCATTGCAGAGGGCGCCAGAAGGGCAAAGATGAAGTGCCTAGAGGAAACAGACTAGTTGATAAAGCTGATAAAGACGCCGCCAGGAAATACGCTAAAGATGAAAAGGAAGATCAAATTCCTCTAAGTCCTGAGCTATCTTGCCAAAAAGAAGATGTAGCACAAATCTACATAGTAGCATTAACAGAATATGATTCATGGGATGAAGACAATGGTAAAGAATGTGAAAAAGCAGTCTTTATCAACTACCAGAAGAAAAGGTAGGGACAAGTTGCAGATAAATTGAAAGAGTACCGTCTTGGATACCCAAGTTCCACCGACTGTGAACAAGCCACCCATGATAATGGTAAACTGACACCCAACTTTGATTTCTACATGAATAGAACCCATTCCCAACCAAACGGTGAATTTATTGAAGTCATCCTGACCCGATGGAGGGACAACTTTTAACTCCTGGAACAAGATCATCACTATATAGAGCGGCTGTTCCCGATCCGAGAACAAGGCAGAAACAAGTGGGCTTCGCCACTTACCTTCAAAGAAATTGAGCTCCTGAAAAACACCTCTGAAGTCCAGCAAAGGCTCTTAGAAGCTTACAAGATGATGCTGAACTTCTTCGGCGTCAGATTAATGGGGGAGTATGGAGAAGTTGAAGTTGAACGAGCCAATGGAGAAGTTGAAGAATGAACGAGCTGAAAATTTCTCCGCAAGGTTTGAGAACCTGAACTCCAACTGTCACAATAATCTGCAGATTACCCGAATCCTGAAATGTTTGGGAGAATTGGGAGCTGAAAAGTAGGGATGAGACGAACACCCCCGTGTTCAGTTCGCATTCGAACTCGAACAATTTCAAAAGTTTGAGTTCGGACGCGAACACGATCCGAACTCAATGCAAATCAATGGGACTCGAATGTTCGATATTTAGAATGCCCTGCAAGAGGGCATATATGCAAGATATTTGCCATAAAAGGTGTATGGGGGTCCGGGTAGTGTCCTGGGGGACAGGAAACAAGGAAAAAAAGTTTAAAAAAAGACATTTTTAAAGGAACAGTGATTTTTCCATGAAATAAAGGTTAAGAATAAAAACAAAAAATTCCTTCAAATATCGTGCCTAAGAGGTCCCCCATAAACTGCCCATGAAGTGCCGGATTTGTCGGATGTATAGAAACGTTTAAAAAGAAAAAAATGACATTTCAAATGACGGTAAATGGTTTTCCTTTAATCTATTCATAAACAACTGCTTGGGGCAGCAGCCTGTATGAAAAGAGGAGACGTTTTAGGACATGCAGAACAAGTTTAGTGATTTTTTGATTGAATTATGGTGAAATTTATGCAGGCTTTGGCTTAACAACAGGTGCATTAAAATTGGACCTTTGGTGGCAGCTACTGCCTTCACACCATAACCCCTCTGATGTATTGTGGAAGAGTGCAGGGGTGGACCCTGCAGTCAAATATTACAATGATATGAATCTGGTACACGCGTCAGTGCACCCAAATATTGGGCCTTTGGTGCCAGCTAGTGCCTTCACGCCGGAACCCCTCTGAGGTATTGTGGAAGAGTGCAGTGGTGGAGGTTTTGGGAATGCAGAAGAGATCCCCGATCTATTCAGTTACATCAGCATCCGGGTTTGTGATAGCTGCTGATCCAGGACTGATTCATTTTTATAAATGTCAGCCGTCTACAGAGTCGGTGGACAGACGCACTCTTTTGTCTGTGACAAAACCTCCTGGGGGAACATGAGTGCCAGATCTTTGTGTGTCACTGGCACCCCCTCCCTCTAGGCTGATTATACTCCCTTCCTCAACCTCAGAGTTTGAATCAGAGCACTAGAGTTGCTGCGCATCCTCAAGCAGCATGTCACTGTCATTGTAGTCAAACAATTCAGCTGACTCCTGCGTGTTTGATGGTGAGGCTATGGCAGGAGTAGCTGTGGACATGGAGACTGAATTAGATGTTTTGGCAGCTGAGGTGGACTGTAAACCACTACAAGCCTGGCTGGCAGAGGACTCGGAGGACTCGGATGGCCTGGTTAGCCAATCCTGCAAAGCCTCTGTATGTTTCTGCTGCTTAAGACGGCCAGCACCAGTTAGAAACAAGGACAAGCGTGCCCCTGCAGAGGATGCACCACCTCCACAACGACCAGGGGCACAGCTTTCCGACACAGAGGCTGCTTGCCCTCTTATCTGTGTCTGGGAGTGTCTGCCTGTCCTTTTTGGTCTTTCTGACATGGTGAGTGATATATAGATTAAAGATATACAGATTTTGCAGAACAATGCTATACGTCAATGATACACCCTGGCTGATAGCTGACGGCAACACCCAGATTCTACTCTGAATAGATAAACAGATGAACTCTGAATAAACTGCATTATTGTATGGTATCTAGAATTAGATTAAAGATATACAGATTTTGCAGAACAATGCTATACGTCAGTGATACAGCCTGATAGCCTGGCAGCAGCTGGCAGTGCCAACACACAGATTACAATTCCCAGATATCTGCTAGAAGTATGTGGGACCCCCTGACAGCTGGCAGTGAGAAGACACAGATTACAATTCCCAGATATCTGCTAGACGTCTGTGAGACCCCAATAGCTGGCAGTGAGAAGACACAGATTACAATTCCCAGATAATTATCTGCTAGAAGAAAGTGAGACCCAAATAGCTGGCAGTGAGAAGACACAGATTACAATTCACGGAAATCTGCTAGACGTCTGTGAGACACACTGAAAGAACAATCTCCTCTCACTCCTGCAAAAAAACACGTGATGGGACTGCAGGGAAGCCTTATATAGTGTGCTGCGGGACTTACCCCTTTGAGCCCATGATTGGGCAAAATTTGACCAATCAGGACTCTGAACCCTGATTGGCATAGTCTTGCACCTGACCTGAGGTGCAAGGCTGTAGCCAATTACAAGCTTCAGGCCAGTGGAAAAGTGCATTGTGGTCCATTGTGGTGAATTGTGGGAGAACACACGGCGAACACGCAGAAATGTTCGCCGAACAGGCAATGTTCGATTCGAACTCATGTTCGGATCGAACCGCCAGCCCATCCCTACTGAACAGTACCAGGCCCCACTGGTGAAGTTCTTCCTGAAGGAAACTCTAGTTTAAGGAAATTTACCGAATTTAAAAGACAGCGTCCTGATTTACTTCATGTTTACTGTGAAGAATAAGCAAGAGAGAAGACGCCTCATTTACTTTGCATGGGAGAAGTATGAACCGAAAAGTGAGTTCACCTTGGGACAAAGAGAAAAAATCAAGAATTACATGAAGGAATGCCTAATAATAGCTCCCCTGATACCGTCTCCACTCCAGGGATGGACACCAGCATACTCAGAAAAGGAGAAGAAATGGCTCTCTGAAGAACCAGGAGGATACCGAGAAGACGGATGGTTCCAGTTGGACAGCAAGAAAATAGTGCTGCCCGCCGCCCTGGCACCTGAAGTTGTGAGAGCCTTTCATGCCAGTTCACATGGAGGAAGAGACGCAATGGAGCAACAACTAGAGCCGCATTTCTATGTTCCTGGTCTCTCAGCAATCTGCCGAACAGTAGTACGACAGTGTGTCACGTGCACCAAGAACAACCCCAGAGCGGGACAGACAAACCCGCCAGGAGTACAGCCCATCGAACTATCACCTATGGCCTCACTCCAGATTGATTTTACTGTACTCCCACCATATAAAGGATACAAGTACCTCCTAGTGATGGTGTGCACATTAACTGGCTGGGTTGAAGCCTTCCCAACCAGAACAGAAAAGATTAGTGAAGTAGTGAAGAGATCATTCCCGGATACGGACTGCCACTGAAGATCGGGTCAGACAATGGACCAGCCTTCGTCCAAGGTTGTCTGCAACAGCTTGCCCGTCTGTTGGGCATTACATGGAAGCTGCATACTGCCTACAGGCCTCAGAGTTCCGGAAAAGTAGAGCTATATTGCGGAATGTTCTTTGTGTTCGATCCCGAGGGTGGGGGAGATTTGCCCAGGGGTTGTATCTGGTCTGGACTTTTGCAAATCAATGTATAAGAAATGTGTTTTTGACTTAGAGAAGCACTTGAGCCAGAGGAATGATCCCGCTCAAGTCTCTGAGTACTCATTAAAGGACGCCTTTCCTGAACCTTGACTCTTGTCCAGAGTGTCATTGTCTGCACAATGCTGACCTTTCTCTAATGAATTATCAGAATTCCGGTAAATATATTCCCAGCCTGGGTCTTTCTGGAAATCTGAAAATAACCTTTCCTTACCTTTGACACCTGCTATAAAGGTTTTTTTTTTTATTACAAAATCTTCCTGCTTAGCCAATCGAAATTTTCAGTTCTGCTGGTGATTCAGGTAAAAAGTATAAACTAAAAACCACAACATTTGTCTAAGTAACAAAGACAAATAAATATTCAAACTACAGTGTAGAATGTCTGAATAAAATGATTTTCTTTGTGTGTATTTGTAGAGTATCAATGTGAACACATTTTTTGTTAAGTCAGCATGTGTGTAGGTTCAGGAATGCCTTTGTTTTACATGCAGAGGTTCACATGTGAATAGTGCTATGCAGGATTAGGTCCTAATGTGTAGGAACTCACCAGGACCTTGGTCTACCCATGATTCCTGTTATAAAAAAAGGTTGCCAGAAACCTTAGCAGCTGTCATTCCTGTGCATTTAAATGTACTAATGCCATGGGAAAACTTTTAAAGGGACACTCTATTCACTGTAACTACTCAATATTAACTTAGTGGTAATACTGCTCTGAGCCCCCTGCTCCCTGTTCCCTCTCCAGAGCCGCGTTCAATACCTCAGCCGCTGCAAGTGCTAAGTTAGCAACTTGCCATTGAACGCCGTTCAACCGCTCAGCAGTGCTAACCTAGCACTTGCAGCGACCCGAGGAGATGCTTCGTGTTGCTGAGTGTGACGTATTAAAGATGGCCGCCACCATGAAGCAAGTAACAATGCCGTACAGCAAGATGGCCGCCGCCACAAAGCAAGTAATAATTCCGTACAGCAATGTTAATTTTGAGGTTTTTGTTCACCAAAGCACAAAATATTTATTTATTATTATTTCCCCCTGCACATAGACATATATTACAGTTCAATTTATATATTGTTTCAGAAGTAAACATAACGTTTATTCATTAAAAGCTATCATTTGTGGTGTGTGCATACAAAACGGAATTGTGCTGACTGCTTTTCTTTATCATATTTTGTCCGAGTGATCCAAAAAACAATCTGAATTTTTCATTAAGAAATCGTCGGCCATTTTGGATTCAAAATTCGCATCCAAAGCGTTCAATGAGACTGCTGCAGCAAACTGAATTGCTGCGCTGCAGCAATTCAGCAGCTGCTGAGGTATTGAATGGGCCTCTGGGGTGTCATGGAACCAGATTCCTTATTTTCTTTCCCCCTATGCTTTTACTTAAACTGGATTATTCTGCTCTCCCTGTCTAACTCACATAGTTAGTTTGGCCCAGCCCCTTTTTCCCGCTTCTGCAAGCATCTCTTTCTGTCAGCTTACCTCAGAGGCAGTTCAGCAAGCATCTGTCTGTATCGGGTGATTACACCCTGTTTTTACCATCTCCCCATAACAGAGGGCACCAGAGAAGCCCTCTCTAGGCACGTCCCCTCATAACAAAGCACAGCAGAGAAACCCTCTACCCACATCCCCCTATACCAAGGTACACTTGAGAAGCCCTCTCTATGTATAAAGCCACCTTTTATTTGCTGTTACTTTCCCAATAAAGTGAAGAAAATACAAAGGACTTTGCGTACTTTCAAAAGGGATGAGTTAAGCTATCTGACTTCAAACATATCCTGCATGTGACAATCACTTCTCGCATATGACCCTGGGCTTCCAGTCTCTTGGAAGGCTGAATCAGTCCTCCAAGTGCAGGGGCAGAACCTGGGTGCAGAGCTAATGTTCTTGGGCTGCGGGACCTTTGGGAACTAAGTCCTGGCAATGGTTTTCAATGACTTTCCGGTACTGAGAGCCACTCGATTAGCTGGGTGCTTGCTCAAATGCCCCTCCCTCCTGCGATCACATGACAGCAGCATGGCACATCCAGTGGAACTTAGTGTGCGACCCCCGCTGAATTTAGGTACATTTTTAATCTAAGCTAAGCTTAAAGCAGGATGGGGGGGCGTGGAGGGGGTTAAAGTTTATCCACTCCATTTCCCCCTCTCTTAACCCTCTATATATTCCTTTACATATTAGACATTATTGTAAAAGTGTGCCTGAATAGAAGGCATTGTAGATTTCCAGCGGGCTGAACTGCGGTAGGCGGGGGTCGTGGTCTTCGGTGGCTCTACGTTGAAATGAGAATTCACCGCAGGGTCGACAAACTGGAATCGCCAAAGCACACTGAAGTGTGCCGAATGAAAAAGCGTAGAGATTTCACTGTAATTTCGCTGTTTTCTGAATAACCCTTTTGTTGATTTGAATCACCAGGAAAAATGTATTGTTAGAATGATTTATTCTTTATTTTAAACCTCACAGATGTTTCTGGAGACTTGATTATAGTTAACCACAAAGAGCAATGAGGGCAAGGTTCTAAAAGTTAGAAGTTGGTCCTCTCATTCCAATATGTTTTTTTCAATCAATTTATAGAAACCATAACATTGTTATCCATTAAAAACACTAAATTTTTAAAAACTTTATTGCATACTGGTTTTAGGGGTGTTCTGTGTAGATATTGATAGCAACAGCACCTGACAAAAAGTCATTAGTTCAAAAGTATTTTCAGTTGTATAAATAAAACAGATACATGGCAGGCTCAATTAATATGGAATTTGAGGCATTTAAAGAGCAGCGCCTAGACTGCTGACATCAACACAAGTGTTCTCAGTTCAAACGTGATTAAAGTAAACAGATTAAATGGGGTCCTTAACTTTCCTACTATGAAAACATGTTAAAAACAACAAACAAAACCCAACGTTCCACACTTTTTTTCTGTAATTATCGTTGTTGACGCTTATTGCATTATATGAATTTTAACAGGCTAAGCGTTCTTTAATATATAGTTCAAGAGATGTTTTATTTATTTTCAGTGATAAGTTAAGCTATAAGCAAACATTTAATTCACTGATCTTATTTTAAATGTTATTTTTTCATGCAGATATATACTGAGAGCAATTATTTGTACATACTGTACTCTCATTGGTCAGGATAAACTGATATGAACTCGTATACATATGTATTATAGGGATTATGAAATTAACGATAAAGCTGGCGGCCAGGTCTTAAAGCCACAGTAATCTAAATGATGAAATGATAGGTACCACAAACTGCATGGAGGAACAAATCGAAAGAGTGGCGTGAACATTTAAGTGGTTATTGTTTGCCAGTGTTGCAAATACTGGCAAAAATCAACGGTATTGCAGTGCCAAAATATGCCAGCATTTCTCAAAACTAAAATCCAAAGAGTGACAGGAGAAGCTTCCCAGTGAAGTTTCTTCTGATGTTTTTAGGATTTTAGTTTTGTGAAATGACGTTGTTTGTTGGGACTGCAATACTGGAGATTTCTACCCATTTTGTTATTTGGCTCAGTATTTGGCTGACTGAGATGGAATGGTCATGTTGGTTACTTAGTGAGACAGAAGAGAGTCTGTGATTGGCTTAGGGTGTGAATATGTGGTTGGCTTAATTGAACGGAAAAGCATGGCTTGGTGAGATGTGAGTGTGTGGCTCAGTAGGATGTAGTTGACTCTGGGTGATAACTGATAAAGGAGTGTGTGCAGTGGGTGATTGTATTTGAATGTGCCCTCCCCCTCTTGTAGCATATCTGACAGCAATTTGGCAGTTCTGGTGGCAGGAAGCTTTTCTACTGCTCATGTAGCCCTCGGATCAGCACATGGGAACATATTCCACATCTCTCTTCCTGTGGAGAACACTACCAGCATGCAGATGAGCTTATGGTCCACCGTCTGGGGCACCAACTGAAAAATTACTTTTTATTTTTAAATGCCATACCTGGGCACCATACGGCAGACACGTGTGGTGCCTCATAGATGTTCTGGCAAGAGGTATAACATTTATAGCCTGTATGTGTACAGCATTGTGTAATAAAGAACACACTACTGGAATTAGAAATATGTTTTCATTTTATACTACTTAACCCATCACGATTGACTATACAGAAAAAGTATGGGTTCACAAGAAAAGATGTTTTAGGGTTTACGATAGAACATAGGGCAGTGCTTTACCTTTGTCGCCACACAACAACAAGTTAACTGCAGGACTTGGTGCTAACGGATTCTGCTGCTGCAGAATACGTCAGCACCAGCCAAAAAAAACCCCCAAAATAAATCGTATACTCACCATCCTATCCTGCGACGAGGACCGTGGCTCCTACCGCCTCATCTGTCCGCCGGGAGCAGGGAGAGACTGTTGGAAAAAGTTCCCCAGTCTTCCCCCTGCAGATCACTACGCCGACCTGCCGGATCTTGCGAGGCGAGATCCGGTAGGTCATGTGACTGGCGCCGTCTGCCTCAATGGAGTCCTATGAACTCCATGGATGAGATGTGTACGGCGACGCTTAGCGCTGCCGCGCGCATCCCAGGGCTTCGCGCCCGATAACAATGCAGGCAGCTTTTTGAGGGAAAAAAGAACAATAAACATATTAACTCTGAAACCTTTAGTTTGACTACTAAATAAAAGTATTTGTAAACAAATATAAAATTAAAATTCTTCTATTATCTCTTTTTTTTCATGTTTGGGGCTCTAAAAAGATTGTTGTCATGTTCTACCACTGTGGAAGTCTATAAAGGTTGAGCATTCCGAATCCAAAAGGCTTGGGGCACTGAGCATTCCAGATTTCAGTTTATTCCTGATTTTGGGATCTGAGAGAATCTGTTTTCTGAGAGGATGGCGATTGTGACAGGGAAACCACGATCCCTTTCCTGTTGCAGTACCAGCTTGTACATACGCTGGGAGAGCTCTGCAGCCTTTTTCCTTGGATGCGTCGCACAGAGCCACTGTGACTTAGCGTAGCATGTAAAACCATGGTGTATATGTATTTTTTAAAGAGTTCTTGAGAAACTTTAGCGGCTTCTAGCCTTTCTGTTTGTGCAGGCATTTTATTTTAAGTGTTACTGGATTTCATAAAGGAGGTATTCTTTAGTTAGACAAAAACTGGGCCTTTCAAAGATAACATTTGTGATGGCTCTTTCACAGATCATCCCCTGGGAGACAAATAGGCCCATTAATTTTATTGTTCTTCTTGGAGTCAGATTTTACACTTTGTATCTGACAAATTAGGCCGGTTCAGACGAGTGGTAGTAAGAGAAGAAGGAACTTCCATGAGAGCGGACGTTCTTTCCACTGGACGCTCGTCTGACGCCCGTCTGGCTGCTTCGCTGAGCGCAGTTAGTGCGCTCAGCACTGCAAGGCTCAATCCTCCTATGGAGGATTGCGCTTTGCAGCCCTGGCAACGCGCCTCTAGTGCTTTGACGGGGAGGCTTGCTGCACGGCTCTGTCGCGCTCGCAATTCATGCGCGCGCAACAGAGTGTAGCCAGCCCCGTCACAACGCTGCTCTGGACGCCAGAAGGCATGTCAGTACGGGTGCACATAGTGCGCTCGTCTGACAGCAACCTCAATTGACTCATCTATACCTACACATTTTAATAGAACAATTTTCTACAATATCTTTCCAAGCACTTTACAATACTTCTACCAGTATTAAAAGGAATGTAAATACACAAAGCAGAGAAAGCCTGTGGCTGGTTAGAATTATAACACTATTAAACATGGACTGTTAACATTGTTTTTGGCTACTTTCCCCAGAATTCTGACATAGAGATCTAAAGTTGGACAACTAAGCAACAAAATGTATGACAAACAATTTTTGCCACTCCATCTGTTTTAAATTATGATTTACGTAATGCTCAGCTGCGCTGATTTAAACTACCTCCCATCAATCAGTCAATCTAAGTGTGAACCATGGGATATCCAGTCATATAAATGCTTAACAGTGTATCTGCATTAATGGGTTTGAAATGTATTTTTGCAATTTATCTTTAGCATCTGGAAACATATTCTTAAATAAATTGATTGCTCACCACATGGAAGTCATGGTTTATTATTTTTGCAGGATTCTAGTCACATATTGTAAAATATGTGGTTTGTCGCTACAGTTATTAAAACATCTGAACTCCCCTGTGTTTAATCGATTTGAATTTATTTTAAATTTTAATTTCTTACTATAAATTGGTAAGAGGTTGATTTTAATGTATTGTATTTTTCAGATGCACTATCAAAGGTGTTACATTATCAGTATTCTTTGGACTATTTTACCTGAAAAGAAAGTGGCTTATGAGTTTAATCAAGCCTCGTTTACTAAACAGATTAATCGTTTTATTTTCTAGTAACTTGGCTCTTGGAATTTATCTCCTTAACCTTTTTATTGTAGCAATGTTAGTTAAATTTGAATAGCTCAATGACCGTCATTATATAAAGATATTGTGAAATTACAGAGATTCTTATTCAACACTCCATGCACACATTTCATCCAACCCTTATAAAAAAAACAACCGTTAGTAAAAACAGAAGCTGTCCCAGTTAACAATTGCTAACACTAGTAATGACTTGGTGGAAAGAGATTTTCCCATGAAGATTTTTCCTACCATCAATACATTGAAATAACGTTTAGATGTTAAAACATCAAAAGGGTTTAGCAAACGCGGAGAGGCTCAGAATGGAAAGATCAAGATAGAAAGTTATTAATACATTACTTGACAGTGTTGCCCTCCACGTAAGTTGTCCTATAAAACCCCACCAAGGAGCCGTTGAGTTGCCCTTCAAACTGCAAGGTCAGGAGATAGGTCTCAGTCTCCAACAGTACTTCATGAGATTCAAAGACAACATACTCATGGAGTGGATATTGAAAACAGTCATGGACATGGATTTCTTGGTTGTCACTTGCTTTTCTCAGCTTTGGTTGTCCTGTTATCTTGTTCTCTCTGATGTGCAGCCATAAGTGTTTGGTACCTGCCCGACTCACTTTGATCCAGATCGTCACAGTGCCAGTAAAGATGTCTGTGTCCATGAAAGGCTGCACTTCCAGGTCATAATGTTCAGGATTGATGTAGGTGGGCAATCTGAATTCTTTCCACTCCCCAGAACTATCATCTCTAACAGGACATGACTCCGACTGTGGCTGTGATGTGGTGCTGGTGGTGGTGCTCGTGGATGTTGGAGTTGTTGGAGCTGTTGGAGTTGTTGGAGTTGTTGTGGTCTTCTCATCACTCTTACAATCTGGATAAGTGAGTCCAACCCCCAGGCCTACTGCTAACCCTACCACTACCACCGCCCCAACAATGATGGCCACATGTTTGCCTGTAATGCAGGATTTCTTAGTTTTTGGATTTTCATACATGTCTATTCCTAACATAATCTGTCTGAAAAACGAGTTAGGTAAAAATTACCAGTAACTGTTAAAAGATGGTATATTTACATGAAGAAAATGTGTCTCCACGTCTAGCTCTATTAGCAGTAATCAGAGATGCAGTCACACCACGCTGACCAGTGATGTGAAGCGATCTGGACAGACGATTTATTCTATAATACACTTCTCATGGTCTCTCCCTCCTCCTCCTCCTCCTCGTCCTCCTCCTCCTTTCACAGAATACAGTGTAACTGGCAATAACTCTGTGTTAATAAGCAATAGATGAAGTTAGGGGAATTATGCAAATAGTGCTTTATCAGTTACTTTAGATAACAGGCAACAAATGGGATCATCTGTAATTGGGATAAAAGGCTTTCACAATCCGTGGACTCTGTTCTTCTCCTTTTATATAGCTGCATGGAAAGCATTTTCATACTATTCACAATTTGATGTTTTTTGACAATGGGAGAAAAGAGTGAAATCGATCAAAGATTTAACAAGAAAATGTATTAGTTTTAAGACTCAAGAATGAAATCTTGAAATACATCCATGGACAAACAAGGACTGGTTTCATTTTTAGGTTATTGGTGGTTTGGATTGCAAAGAATTATTATACTTGGGGGTGTGTTTCTGGAAACGGTTAAACAGTGTTCATATCGGGTTCACAATTCTCATCATTCTCAACCAGTCCTTGCATACAATGATGTAAACAATTACTAGATTATATATATATATTAGGACTGGGGAAACTAACTATGAATTAATCAATTAATTCTTAAAAGTTTTGATCAATTAAATTCATTTTGATCGGGGGGGGGGCCATTAGCTCCGGTATTGGACTCTAGGAGTCTGAATCCGGAGCTGTATTGACTTCCTGGGACCCTGGGCGGCCCTACAGCATCGTGTGACGTGTCACACACAGTGACTGGCGCAGGAAGACGACGGCAGATGAGAAGGCAGCGGAGGAGCGGTGAGTATGGTGCTGCCTGTCTCAGTCCAGCCTCGGACCCAGCCAAACCCCAGCAGGGACCAGACCTCAGGCACACACCAGACCCCAGGCACACACCAGGCCCCAGACAAGACCCAGGAACCAGACCCCAAGACCCAGGCCCAAGGCCCAGACCCAAGACACAGGGCCCAGACCCAAGACCCAGAGCCAAGTCCCAGACCCCGGGTCCCGACACAAGACCCAGGGCCCATACCCAAGACTCAGTGCCCAGACCCAGGGCCAAGGCCCAAGACCCAAGCAGATCAGCTAAAAGTAGATGGATCTGTATGTGCGTTATAATTAATCGAAATTAATCGTTTAATCGATTAAAACAAATTTGATTAATCAAACATGAAAATTTTAATCAGTACCAGCCGTTATATATATATGTATATATACACACACACACACATATATATATCTTAACTAAATTGTGGTTTTGTCAATTTATAAGTTTTGCTAAAATTGTATTTGTTAGTTCCATAAAAGTTAAATTATATTTTCCCCAAGGTTAAAGGCGTTTAAAAATAAGTGTGGGAACTCACCCGTCTTATGTCCCCCAATTAGCAATTATCATATTGCACTTAACACAAACACACACTCAAATCTGATGTATTTGTGATAAATCATATATTTTCTGTAACTTAACAAGGAAACAAGGCTGAAAAGCTGAATACAATCCTTATGATTATCGGAACTCAGTTCCCCCTGCACAAATAGTGCAGGAACGGAGAACCCACAAATTCGCCTCAACTTGATCCCTGATTTTAACCTAATAGCAATAGTAGACGATGGTCATACAATATATTGAGAAATATTTGATAAGATGAAAACTGCAAAAAAAATTCATTGGATTCTGAAAAAAGAATAAGAATAATAAAAAAAATGGTGCACTATGATTGGAGCAAAACCAAAATATTTAATCTAGGATAAAAATATAAAGCAATATACAGGTATACCTAAATAGGTTAAGTAATTGACTAATATATTCTTCATTTAGTTTTCTCCAATTTTGAAAGGTTTATCAACAATGAATCAATATTGAAGATTTTAGTCTTACTTCTTAACCCTTTCACTGCTGAAGACGTGTGGGGCACGTCCTCATTGATGCACGTTACATGCTGAGGACGTGCCCCACACGTCATCAGCTGTGCGGGACCCCCGGCGGAGATACTCACCTCTCTGTCCAGGGTCCCGCAGTGTTCTGACGCTGAAGTCAAGCTCCTCCCGGCGTAAATGACGTCATCGGGAGATAGCCTGGAAGGGAGGGGGGATCCGTTCGGATCCCTCTCCCTCCCGATCGGAAAGGAGCAGCGCCAAAAGCCAGGCACCGCTTAAAATGGAGAGTCTCCCCTTTAAAACGGTGCCTGGCTTTAACCCCTCAAGCGCCGGGTTGCACTTCAGCGCCTTGCTCTGGTGGGGGCCGCCATCTTGGATAGCGGGTCTCCCCTCACTGCCTGATGTCATCATGCATAGCGTGATGATGTCAGATAGCCGGGGAACCCCTAGCTGCCAGGGGATTTCCCAAGGAAATCCCCTGGTGGAGATATGGGGTTCTTGTGAACCCTGATTTCTCCAGAACCGTGACAGCTAGGGGGTCATGGAGGGTGTCATTTGAAAGGCCTGAGCATGGCCTTTCGAATGATACCCAATATGACTAGGTACAAAGTAAAAGAAAATAATAAAAAAATTATAATAAAAATAAATAAATTAAAAAAAAAAAAAACATGTTTTTTTGTGTGTTGTTTTTATTAATGCAGCAATATTGTTCACATTTCAATTATAATGTGAACAATGATGCTGCACTAATGATTTTTTTCTATGGGGTGCATTTGCTAAAAATCACATAAATCCCCCCACAAAATGTAACAAGTCCCCATTTCAAATTTTTGTACAAGCGCACCCCATAGAAAACATAACCGCAAACGCTCATGTGATAAAATGTGAAAAAAACCACTTTACACACTGCAGATGATTAAAACCTCAATTTTTATTGTATTTTTTGTTATAATATACAGACAGGACATGACGTATACATATAAAAATTATATATTATGAATCTGCGGAGTCTGCCGGAAAGAACGATATATAATATGTCTGGGTCATTTATTAAAATATGGCTTCAAATCGCGTTTAAACATGATGAGCGAAAGCGGTAAAAATGAGCTCAGCACACAGCGGTGAAATGCCTCAGCAGTGAAGGGGTTAGGTACCGTATGTATAATTAAGATTGTGACTCCTCTATTTTGTGGATCTGCTTCTAGTGATTGTCAGATGTTTGTGATATAGGTTTCTTATATAGTTTTCCCTGAGTCTGTAGCTGTAGCTCATTAATTCTGATTTATTTAATCTTCTCTTAAGAGAGCACAGATAGTATATATAAAATAACATTTCCAAGCTTCAGTCGTACACTGCGCTGGAACTGTTAGAAAAAAGCCTGTTTAAACATATGCTGCTCTGTTACCAGTCACTTCACTTTACATCATATCAATGATCGAATATAAACAGAAAACATAAGCTCCATTCAACAGCATGCAACAGTCGCAGTTACTCTGTGAAAAGATCTGAAACGATGCATTCTTTCGTTATATCTGAGGGTCAGAACCGATGAAGCATCTTTTTTTCCCCTGGAAACTCAGATTTTCTAATGATGTGAATGAAGTCAGGTTACTATGTAAATCCTATGTATCTTCCAGCTTTGAATAAGAAAATTGTGCCTTAGATCATATATTTTATAGGAATTTATACAAACTGGCCCCTTGTACTACTGATGAGGCTGCTAGCTTATGTTTACATTGGCCAAGAAGTTCAAAGACATCTCAGTAGGGTTGGGCTTCTATGCGTGCTTGGCTGAAGCAGTTGCACCATAGACAATGGATCCCCTTCAAGCGTGCATGCAAACGGAATATTATAGTAATAAAAAGGCATTCTCAATGAAGACATTCAAATAATGCATAAATTAAATACATTGTTTTACATTTAAAAATCCTTATATTTCCATCAACATTCCAATATAACATTTTTAACTTATTTACCTATCTCTCATCCTTTTATATTCATTGAACACTTTTCATTTATGTGAGTGAAAAGCAATCCATGAACTTAACCTATATTAGACCGCTACAAACAGCCCATCGTGTTATTCCTCAAGTCAAGAGTTTTCTTGCCAGCTTGTGTTAATTGATTTCTCCCAAGTTAACACATTTTTTTCCACCAGATTTACAAATGTTAAAGAAATAGTATTTTACTATTGTATTCCTAATAATAATTTGTACAAAAGTATACAGGTGTTAACCCCTTCGTTTCTGAGCCATTTCTCCCCTGTGTGCTGAGCTCATTTTCACCATTTTTTGCTCATCGTGTTTAGATGTGATTTGAAGTCATACAGGGTTATTTAAAGAGAATGGAAAAGTCAACGTACGTTCGATGACTTTTCGTTCCCTTCAATTCGGTACTGTTCGTTCCCTTCAATTTGGTGCGATTCGGCGATCCTATTTCGGCGATCCTATTTCGGCGACCCTGCGGTGTATTCAGCAAGCACCACAGGGCCACTGTTCGGCAGGGAAATCCACTGCAAACCCAATGAACACTCACTGGAAAACCTGGCGAACACTCACCGAACACTCACCGAAACAAGCAGAAACATCTGGATTAACCCCCGCCGAACACGCCGCCGGATTAACTGCGCCGAACTCGACTAGCTGCCGATCACAGCGCAGAGCAGCCGCCGGAAAAAGCCGACATGCAGATGAAGGAGGTGAAAAAGGTCTGTTACAGAAAAAATAAAAAACTATTTAAAAATAAAAACGGAAAAAAAGTTTGCAAAAAAAATCCAAAACAAATGCCTTAAAGATCCTGAAAAATCTATAAATAAAGAGACTTTTTACTGCAGAATATAATAATAAACGGTTTATTAAAACGGGAATATTTTTAACATTAAAGCCTGTGGGAATCGTCTGAATAAATCTGTCGAATGTAACCACCGAAAGGCAGGGCGTTTTGGCAACTTTTCCCTGCTGCTTTGTGTTCTCTGAATAGATGAAGCATTGATTCTCTATGGGGGGTTCACTGCCCTCGAACAGGCACCAAACAGGCACCGTATGTGCAGGCAATTCGCCAAGATTTTGTGAACTGCCTGCTCTCTGAATAGCCGAATGGCCAGGAAAGGTAACCGTATGCTGAATTTCAGTGTTCATTACCGTTTGGCCACAATTCGGATCTCTCTGAATAACCCTGATAGTTTATTGTAGAACCCACAAAAATTATATATAATTTTTTTTCAGCAGAAAAAGTATATTCAAAATATATAAATTTCTATGGGCCACATTACATTCTCCACACTAAAACGGGGGTGCTAGGGAGGAAAAACTGTGCCCGCAGTTTTCCCCCTAGCGCCCCCGTTTTAGCGTGCAATTACAATGCAGGCACTAAAAAAGCAGCCTGCATTGTTACCGGGCACAAAACCCCGGGATGCTCGCGGCAGCGCTGAGCACCACCGTGGGCATCCACTTGATGGAGTCCATAGAACTCCATTGAGCCAGACGCCGGCAGTCACATGACCTGCCGGATCTCGCCGCGCCAAACAACACGGTCCTCTAGGGAAGAAGCAGCTGCAGACTTGAAACTTGTGCAAATTGGAGGTCTTTTATTCCAGCATATAGCAGCAAACAGCAGACAAGGCTTTGGAATCACTATTGCTGGTGATTCAGCGAAAAAAAAAAAACTACAAAAGAAAACCTAACTCAAATGAGAGTTCTTAAGGTGCTTTCCTGTTATCTGGACCACATCAAGTTTTTATAGTTTCATAGACAGAATAAACTGAGTCAATTGTCATAGTTTTATTTCTATAGATAATGAACTGAACTGAATAAACGGGAAGACAGACATATGAGAACATGTGACAATTAATAAACTGTAACATATGACAACATGACTTGACTTATAATTGAGATACTGGTGGCCAGAAAGTTAGGGTTAGGGGGTTAGGGTTAGAGGGTTATGGGGTTAGAGTTAGGGTTAGGGTGAGGGGGTTAGGGTTGGGGTTAGGGTTACCCTAACCCTAACCCCAACCCTAATCCTAACCCCAACCCTCTAACCCTAACCCCCTCACTCTAACCCTCTAACCCTAATCCCCTAACCCTCTAACCCAAACCCCCTAACCCTCTAACCCTGTAACCCTAACCCCCTAACCCGAACCCTAACTTTCTGGCCACCAGTATCTCAATTATGTTCCCCGGGAACATAAAATAAAACTTTTTCTTTCTCTACCTGGCTGAATGTATTTAATTATATATATTAGATACATTCAGCCAGGTAGAGGGGGGTGGCATGTGGGCTGCGCGGGGTCTCAGGCAGTGGTTTGTTTTTTGTGTGTGTATATTTTTAGCAAATTTATAGGGGAAGGTAAGGGCAGGTATGATATATATATAGAGAGATAAGATATACAGTATATCTATATTCTTATAAATATATATATCCAGACTTGTATTACACACACATTTTGGCAACTAATTGCCCCCCCCCCCCATTTGGCTGATCCCTCCAGAAGAAATGATGAACCCGATAGAGCAGAGAATAATATATATATTCTCTGCTCTGTCGGGTTCAACATTTCTTCTGGAGGGATCAGCCAAATGGGGGGCGCATTTAGTTGAGATTGTCCACATGCCACCCCTCTGTGCATATGTGTATATATGGTCTGAGGTCTGTGGGTGGGTGTATATATATATATATCTGCGTGTTGATATATATGTACAGTATATATAGGTCTGTGTGTTGATATATACGTATATGTCTGTGTGTGGTATCCAGGGCATTTTTGTTTACTCAGGCGAAGTTGCATTTTGGTGCCCCCTCCACCCACTCCATGCCACGCCAATCGGCAGTGTTTGGTGTCCTCAGCGCAGTACAAGTGCCTAAACATTGCTGACCCGGTTTTGTTATAGCTGCTGATGTAACTGAATAGATCGGGGATCTCTTCTGCATTACCAAAACCTCCACCACTGCACTCTTCCACAATACCTCAGAGGGGTTACGGTGTGAAGGCACTTGCTGCCACCAAAGGCAAAATATTTGGGTGCACTGACGCCTGTACCAGATTCATATCATTTTAAGATTTGAGCGCAGGGTCCAACCCTGCACTCTTCCACAATACCACAGAGGGGTTACGGTGTGACGGCACTGTTGCTGACACTAGAGGCCCAATTTTAAAGTACCTATTGTTACTTTCATCCAAAGCCTGCATAAGTTTCACCATAATTTAGCCAAAAAAATCACTAAACTTGTTCTGCGTGTCCTAAAACGTTTCTTTTCATACAGGCTGCCGCCCCAAGCAGTTGTTTAAGAATAGATTAAAGGAAAACCATTTACCATCATTTGAAACGTCATTTTTTTTGTTTTTAAATGTTTCTATACATCCTACAAATCCACCACTTCACGAGCAGGTTATGGCGACCTCCTAGGCACGATATTTGAAGGAATTTTCCGTTTTTATTCTTAACCTTTATTTCATGGAAAACCCACTGTTCCTTTAACCCCTTAGGGACCGCTGACGTACTATGTACGTCCTGCCCACAGGTCTCCCTTAGACCCGTGGACGTAAATTGTACGTCAGCGGCTCCTAACCTCCCTTCCGCCCGATACTCACCTTCCTTGCCAGCTCCCACGACGTCTATGGCAAGTTTCAAGCTTGCCTTGCCGTTTTCTGGGGGCTGGTCGATCCGATGACATCATCACGCTGCGTGATGACATCATCAGCAGGCGCCAGTGGTGAAAATTCAGGAAGGGGAGGGGGGGCTCATTTGGAGCCCTCTATCTCCCCAACCATGTAAGCTACAGTGATGCTTTTTGCACCGCTGGAAAGGGGAGTGTCTCCCCTTTTCAGCGGTGTATAGCTAATCGGCACCAAAATGCTATTCAAACCTGGAGGGGGCTGACATCTTGCATGTCAGCCAAGCCTCCTGGTCCCCCCCACCCACTGCCAACCTCACCATATGTGTGAGGATGTCCGTGGGCCAGTTAACCCTCTAGCTGCCATGTTGAGATAAGGGGATCCAAAGGATCCCCTATCTCCCGATCTGTGGCAGCTAGATGGTCATATTTGACATCATCGGAAAGGCCTGATCATGGCCTTTCCAATGATACCAAACATGACCAGGTTCGGTTTTAAAAAAAAGCAGCTTTTTTTAAAAAAACTATTTGTCTGGGGGGTTTAGTTAAATAGGACCTAGCCTGTCATCTAAAAATAATTAGCATGAAACGGTCAGAATGAGGGCAACGCACATAGGTCAACTGGCTCAGCATTGAAGGGGTTAAAAAGCAAAAACATGTAAAAATTTGGTATTTCTATTCTCGGGACAAAATTTTGAAACTATTTAGCCGGGGTATTTCTTGGTGGTTGTAGATTTTGGGGATTAAATTCCGAAAAAGTGTGTTTTTACCATATTTTCATCATATTTCATATTTGTTTTATAGTAAATTATTCGATATGATGGAAATAATGGTATTTTTAGAAAGTCCATTTAATGGCGTAAGAAACGTTGTATAATATGTGTGGGTTGAATAAACGGGTAAGGGGAAAATTTGACCTAAACACTAACAGCGCAGAAACGTAAAAACAGCAGCGGTCACTAAAGGACGGATTTGTGTAAAACCACCTGGTCAGTAAGGGGTTAAAAACTTTTAAAAAAACTTTTTGTCCTTGTTTCCTGTCCCCCAGGGTGCTACCTGGACCCCCATATACCTTTTATGGCAAATATCTTGCATATATGCCCTCTTGGAGGGCACTCTAAAAATTGAACTTTCTAGTCCCATTGACTTGCATTGAGTTCGGTTCGTATTCGCGTTCGAACTCGAACTTTTGAAATTGTTCGAGTTCGAATGCGAACCGAACACGGGGGTGTTCGGCTCATCACTATTACCCAACCCCTGCATACCATCACAGTACCAAATGGTAACGGGTTACTTAACCCGTTAGTGTTTTAGATTGTAGACACTGCGGCTAACGTTAATGCTCACGCTGGTGAGCGTTAACATTAGCACCAAGATTGTAATGTGGCCCTATGTGTATATATCATAACCCATCAGAATGCTATAACAAATATATATATATATATATAAATAAAGGTTTTTATATCCATTTGGATTAAATTTTTTTACAGCATGTTAATATACTTTTCCACATTTTATCATCCAAACCTTTGTGATTATATATTTTGTGGGTTAGCCTTTATGAAGAAAAGTTACAAACGGAGAACCTGTTACTCATTTCTGACTTTCTTCCCCATTCTCACTCTGCTCCCGGTGGCCAGAAGTAACGGATCGGGCCGCCGTTCTCGCCACAGAATGAAAGGTGAATATCTAATTATTTGGGGGGGGGGGGTACCAGCTGCTGCTGCTGATTTTGCAGAAGTGGAATCAGTTAGCTACAGCTCTATGCTGGTTCTAACTTTTCAGTTAGCCACAGCAGTGATTAATTAGCGTTAGGACTATGTGATCCAAAACTCTAATTTCTGATTGCTTACGCTTTAGCGCTTCCCATGTTATATATGTATATACATGTTATACAAGTATAGGGAGAGCAAAGTACAGTAAGCGTGCGCTAAAAGAGCTATTACCTGCGGCTATACATATATATATAAATGTCTCCTGAGGCTATATATATATATATATATAAATCTTATGAACCATAAGGAGAAGTACTGGGAATTCTGAAAACTCATTAAACATATACGATACGGTCATAATTTATTTATCTGTCAGACATAGAATTCGGTCAAGATATTTGAAGTTATAATATAATTTTACATTATACATTTTTCTAAATTGGAAAGGAGAAAGAAGGACTAGTCTGAATTTTTCAACCTGTTGATCACGAATGACTGGGGTGTTCAATTTGAATGGGATTATAGTAAAAAAGAGGTAAACTTCTTAGATCTGATTGTATATATAGACCAGGACCAAATTAAGACCAAAACATTCTTCAAGGCCGTGAATGCCAATATTTACATTGAAAAAGAGAGCTGCCGCCTAAGACAATGGCTGTAAGGAGTTCCTAAAAGCCAATTTATATGAATATGAAGAAACTGCAAGGAAGACAAGAACTATCTGGAACATACCAATCAACTAAAAGAGCGGATTAAGGAGAAGGTTATAAGCAGATTCCTCTAGAACAGTGTTTCCCAAACCTGTCCTCTGGACCCTCAACCAGGCCAGATTTTACAGATCACCTCGGGGAAGATGCAGACTGAATCCTGCAATCACTGAGCAGCAAATCATATCACCTGTGCTGTGCTTCAGATATCTGGAAAACCTGGCGAGGCAGAGGGTTCTGAAGACAGGTTTGGGAAACGCTGCTCTAGATAGAACAAGCAATAGGAAAGATCTTTGAACGAGAATTTAGGGAAGAAGATTGAGAGAAGGAAGGAAGAGGATCACAAAATATACTTCATTTGTGACCATAACGAGGCGCATAAGCACATGAAAAGAATTTTCCCAATATACTGGTCCATCATGAAAGAGGATGTCGACCTACAGCACGTATTGGGAGAACACCCTACAATTATTTTTAGAGGAGATGGAAACATTAAGAAGAAACTAGTAAGAAACTGTCTTGACTGCAAGATATCCTCCAAAAACCAGTTTGGCTTTCAAAATGGATTCTACGGTTGCGGGAACTGCCTGGGTTGCAGTACCTCAGGCTGTCCATAAAGACATATAAAAGAGTTTAAAGATATGAATGGAAAAGATGAATAAAAGATCCAAGAAATCACGACATGCTTCACGAAGAATGTGGTCTATTTAATTATCTGCCCATGTGAAAAATTCTATATATGGAGAACTACCAGAAGTCTTAATATATGAATTTGGGTACATTTCAACAATATTAAAAGGGAAGTAGAAAGTCACTAAGTACCTCAACAATACAAGGAAACACACAGCCAAAATCCAGAGAACCAAGTTCCTGGCCATTCAAAAGGTTGAGAAAGATTGGAGAGGCGGATACTTTATCAAAAAAGTCAGTCAAGCAGAGATTAAGTAGGTATATAAACTGAAAATGATGATGTAACGGGGCACCCGGAATGAGTTCAGGGAGAGAATATACTGGCACTCAGCAGCACACTAAAGGGAAACCTAAACAAAGATACTGTCCTTAGAATGGCCATCTGATCTAAAGGAAGGGGACCTCAGTGCTGGGTGACACACAGAACCAACAGAGGACAATACGGACAATTCCAGTGACATTGTCATAAACACGAGCCAAAGTTAGTAACCAGAACGGGTTGTCATACAGAAGCCAGAGATCATAAATCAGAGAGGGATTTCAAACAAACTAGGGGCCAGTACACAGGAGATCAAATAACACAGAGACACAAAGATCAGAAATAAACTAATATAATAGACACACTTGGATAAGCAGACAAAAGGAGAAAAGTAACCAAAAATAAACTGAACACAGGAAAACAAGGCAAAATAACAGAAGTCAATACAAACTCAGAAACAGATACTGCAGGCAAAAACCTCAGGGAGCAAAGTAACACAAATACAGCTCATATGTAGGAGCCCTGGGCAATGGGAGAGGCTGCCTTATAAAGGAAGCAGACCAGATCAGGTGATCCAAGACCAGAGTGGCTATAGGGAATTCCTGGAGTGGAGGAATGGCCCAGATAAGGTAAGAGCTGGCCCAAATCTCTCTCACCACCAGGGGGCAGGGCTGGAAACGTGACAGATGAACCCCAAAGGGATGAACCAAGACTTTGAACTATGTCAATTCTTATAACTAAGACCTTTAGAACCAATTTTTTGTGTAAACCATGCCCGGAGAGTACCTTCACTGTACCCATACACCCATCTATATTTAAGTCTGTTTAGTCATTAATAATGGTATTTTATATGTCCTAGATATTTCCTCATTTATTTTTGTATATTTCGGTATATCTATGTCTAAGAATACTTCTGGTTGGAGCAGCTGCCCTTATAGTGAATAGGAGCGAAACTGGTTTTTCTGCTTATATGTATATTTTGTTGTATCCCCAAGGGGGCATTGTTGCTGCTGCCTTTTCTGTGTTTTCTTTTTCAATCCTAAACTGGAAATGTTTGTGGTGAGGGTATAAATATAAACCCACCAGCCTGCCTCTTAGTTGAGAAGCAGCATGACGACATGTAGTTGCTTAGAAAGCAGCTTTTTGGTTTCATTAGGTTAGGACCCACCTGACCAGAGGTGCCGTGACGTGACAGGTGGGCTTACATGTTAATGAGCATTGAGTAAAACAAAACCTCTGTTTTGTTTCGCATGGAACAATGGAGGTGAACACAAATGACAACCTTTTTTCTTGTTATGATTATGAATAGTTCTATTTTATTTTTAATGGTTGAAGTCCATAGTGACCAGGCGATTTTACTATTGTCTGTTCGAAAGTACTCACTTCTGTTTTTACATTTCTGCACTGTTTGTGTTTAGCTCTAATTTTATTCTTACTCGTTTATGGAACCCACACATATTATATGCCATTTTTCTCGCCATTAAATGCACTTTCTAAAGTTACCATTATTTTTATCATATCATATAATTTACTATAAAAAAAATTATGAAATATTATGGAAAAAATAGCAAAAGCAGTTTTTCAAACTTCGATCCCCAAAATCTAGTTCTGAAATTTGGTCCTGAGTTTAAAAATACACAATTTTTACATGTTTTTGCTTTTTAACCCCTTCACTGCTGAGCCATGTCACCTCTGTGTGCTGAGCTCATTTTATGTTCATCATGTTTAAACGAGATTTGAAGTCGTATATTGTTATCTGACCCTGACAAAAAATTTATTTTCAAAAAAACCCACTTGTTTACTTTTGTTTATTTTTTATTTTTATTATTTTTATCTTTACACCAAAAATGCTCTAGCCTTTCCATTGATATGAAACATGACCCTCTGTCATGGAGCTGATATCGGGCTTGCCTCAGCGAATCGCGGAACCCAAACTGGACAAGTTTAAAGACCATGTTTACTCTTTATGTTCAATTTATATTGTGTGTTTTTAAATATATATTACATCGTTTGGTTTTAGTTTAAATTAGTTTAGTGTAAAATGGCAAAGGGGAGTACAGTGGAGGCGCTAATATAGTGAATGTGTTTATGTTGTGCAGCCGACAGGGATTATAACACAAAACCTCGACAGAAATGTGCAAATACAGTAGGAAAAGAGAGAGGGGATCCTAGTGGCGTAGTCTCCTTAGAGAGTGGTCTATGAGGCGGGTACAAGTTATAGTTGGGTATGGTATTCCCACTAATCCAATCAGTGCATGGTCGAAAGGACCACTAGAGTGCTTCTATGAATAGAGCTATGTGCAGTCTTCCACTGTGCAAAAAAAAAAAAAATGACAGTTGATGTCCTGTTACATACAAATTGCAAAGTGCAAAGTGACAATAAGTATCCTGATACAATCAAGGAAATTGCATATAAAGTGCAAATGCAAAAAGGAGAGGAAAGTGCATATATGAGTGCATGTAGTGCAAATTAAAGGTCTCTCAAAAAAGTCTCGTTTTCCAGTTCGCTTGTGAAGGCAGAAAAAACAGTCCAACCGACCGTATATTCTGTGTTGAAGACAGAGATAGTCTGGTTGAGTCTCCGCTGGGGCAGTCTAGAGGCTTTACGCGAAGTCCTGGAGTACTGTCCTCACCTAAGTCCTATGTAGACTCCCAGTTCCCAAAAAATGGGAAGAAAGGGGAGAAGAATAGAGGGGAAACAGAAAGAGAAAAAAATGGTGCAATATTGATTGATAGATTGATATAAAGTTAAGTGCCCATAGACAAGGGAACACTTACAATATATAGAGCCTCTTGGACCGGCTCTGGTGTGGAATGCCTTGGGCCTAATTGAGGGTGGCCTCTGCCCTTCTTTAGAGTTTTCCTGGGGTGGCCTTCGCCTTTCCTTAATGCTTGCTCGATCGTCTCAAATACAAAGAAAAGAGATCTTCATAGCGCAATATGTAGCCAATGTTGAAATGAGGTAAGTAGTGATCAAAACAAACTCACCGATGTTGGAGCCTTAGGTTCCAGGCTCAACTTGTGGGCATATGGTACTGCTTTTTTCGGTGGGTACCTACACCTCTTTCAACGGCAGACGGTCTTCTTGTTAGGAGAGAAGGAGAGATGGCATATGGAGCATACGCTGTGTAATGATGGCTCTCAGGCGGATGCAGATAGTAAAAAAGGGATTTATTAATTTAAAAACAAAGTAAGGGGGTATCACAAAAGTGGGATACGCGTTTCGGCTATCAGACAAAGCCTTCCTCAGTACATGTGCAGGATGGTTTCAAAAAATTAGGGGATCTGGAGCACTCCACGTGTCTCTGTTTATGTAGTGGATGCTGGGGATTAATTTCTGGGGTTAGTTCCGGGTTCGCGGGTGTTGCGGTCACGTGGTGCGTGCCGCGTCATCACGTTGCGTCGCGGCCATTTTGGGCGTGCGTTCCATTAGGCGATTTCATGCGTTCCACACAGTTCTATGTTGTGGCCTCAGCGGCAACATAGCAAAAAGGCGAAACAAACTCCTCTGCCGCTGAGGAAGTGGTCCTGGAACGCATGGGAACATTCACAGGTGGCAATCAAACAGAAATAAAAATAAATCTAAAAATAAAAACAGTCAGTGTAGTACATATGGACCAATGACCACAGCGCTGCACCAATAAAAAATAGTGCAAGTGGTGTGGCTACATAATAGAGCATAAAGGGAACCGTAAATAAAGTATGTCCCAGTAGGGGTAATAGTGACAGTATTATGGCAATAAAACAATATAAAAATTGTAAAAAATTTAAAAATTAATTAAAATGGCATGGCATATTAATATCATAGCTATAAAAGGGCACGGTGTGACAAATAACAAAGCAGACTAAAAGATAATGTAAAGGAGATGTGCTTTGTAATAATAAATTGTGATGAAAGGTCGTGAAGTCAGAATGACAGGTTAATAGAGAGGCATGACACAATGACTGTTAATAACAAATTGTATACTGACAATTGGCGTAGTTATAATATGAGTGTCATAAAATGACAAGTCAAGTGGATTCCATACCCAACTATAACTTGTACCCGCCTCATAGACCACTCTCTAAAGAGACTGCGCCACTAGGATCCCCTCTCTCTTTTCCTACTGTATTTGCACATTTCTGTTGAGGTTTTGTGTTATAATCCCTGTCGGCTGCACAACATAAACACATTCACTATATTAGCGCCTCCACTGTACTCCCCTTTCCCATTGTTCTAAGACTAAACACTCGACCAGCGTTGAGGCAGCTTACATCTAAAATGGAATTTAGATCCAAATTTGGTAAATGCAGTAATGATGAAATATTTGGAGATCTATGCATACAAAATGAAGACCACAAACCAAATAACATTTACACCGTAAGAAGACAACTTGAGAAAGATCTTAAAAAAGAGATCAGAACCAAATGGGACATTATTACCCTTGAAAAATATATCAAGGATAATATGGTGCCCAGAGGCCTCCGCTTTTCTAAAAACTTAGCGGGAGACAATGATGACATTGTATTCCAAGAAAGATGGGAGAAAATGTTAGAGGGCTTCTCCCTACACAGCATGAAGGTAATCATAGAAAGAAGGATTGAAATCCTGAAAGAACTTAATACGAGTATTGAAAAGAACCACGAAGAACTCAGCCTGTTATCATCTGAACAATAGATGAATAACTATTTGGGTAAATTCGAGAGGGACCTTGATAAATTGAACGAAGAGGTCAAGGAAAGGAAAAGGAAAAAATACCAACGTGACATCCAGGATTACAAAAAGGGAAATGTGTGGAAACAGAACGTTATAGACCCAGCAGAGAACCACTATCCCATAACAAATAGAACACCCATGTGGGATATACCACCGAAACCTACACAACATTTCCCGACACCCTTACAAGAACAGCAACCATACAAAATGATTTCAAGGACACCATTACCCCAAAGGCCGACTAGACGCTATAATCAGCATCAGGGACCCTACAATGACCAATTCACTTATGAACCACCCCAATACACCAGGACAAGATATAGCAATAACAGACCCCAGAACATTTACCGCCCACCCAACCGAACATACGAAGGTCCCTTCAGAGGACCTTGGAATATGAATCAAAGTAGGAGAGAAGACAATTACGTCAACCATCCAACTTATACGATTCCAACCGGTAACTGATATGATCCATTGAGAGAACAGGGAGATTTCCACAGGAACTCTCAACAACAAGGGGATTTTCACAGAAATCCCCAACAAATAGACAGGGACCTCACTACCCTGAGGAGAAGTTGGTCACCTGGGAAAAGACCCCACCGAGACAAGGATGCAGAGGAAGGTGAACTAGAAGAAGGAAAGAGGAGGGAAAAACACAGCAGGATGGAGGGATCTTTAATTTAACGGACACTCCACTTACAGACATAGAGATAAAAGTTTTGAAAAAAGGCATGAAATATGCCCCTACTACACATATAAACTTATTCGAGATGTACATCGACCTGCAGAAGTTTAAGAAAAATCTGTGCTTAAAGAAATATTTTTAAAAAAATCCAATTGATAGACCCACCACCTTCCAGTTTTATCATCACACAAATCTGAAAGAAAAATCAACTTTCTTTCCCAAGTCCCTTATCTCGCAAGAGATTAATACCTTTGAACAGATGATTATGATCGATTTAGGTAAACTTAAGACATCTACAAAATCGAATAACCTAACGAAAAAAGAAAGGGAAACACTAAAGGAGCTGACACTAAACGACAAAATTGAAATTAAACCGGCAGACAAGGGAGGTGGCACTGTAATCATGTCAGCCGAATATTATAAAAATGAATCTAACAGAATCCTTAGTGATGGAAGTACGTACAGGAAACTGAATAAGAATCTGGGGAAAGACATCCAAGACAAATTTGTACAGTACCTTGAAGAAGGCCATACATTAGGTATACTCAACGATCAAGAATTCAAATACCTGAAAATTGAACACCCTAAGATACCCGTATTTTACTTCCTCCCAAAGATACACAAAGACCTTTTCAAACCACCGGGGAGACCTATTATCTCTGGGATAGGATCTGTGTCTATCAGAATACATAGATCACCAACTCCAACCTTTTGTGACCAATACTACGGCACATCTGAAAGATACTACAGAGATCTTAAATATCTTAAACGATATAAGATAGGAAGACGACCTGCTCCTGGTTACGAGCGATGTCCAATCATTATTGTTTTTATTTTGGAGGGGATACGTTTAATTTTAGAAAATAACTATTTTTATTTCCAGAATGACTTTTACATGCAACTTAACGGGATTGCGATGGGGAGTCGTTTTGCCCCATCATATGCCAATCTGTTTATGGCCTTTTGGGAAGAATCTTTCCTACCCAAGTATCAGAGCAACCTTGTTTGCTACAAAAGATATATTGACGACATTTTTTTCATCTGGAAGGGAGGGACACACACCCTACAGGCATTCCTACAAGAACTGGACCAAAATGGAAGGGGCATCATACTAACCACTATATGGAGTAACGAACGAATTAATTTCTTAGATCTAAGCATTTTTTTTCAAGATGGCACAATTAAGACTGAGACTTTTTTCAAAAAGGTAGACGTTAATAGCTTCATTGAAACCACCAGTTGCCATCTTCCACAGTGGTTAGATGGAGTTCCGAAAAGTCAGTTTTTAAGAGTAAGGAGAAACTGCACAGACCTGGCCACATATGAAGTACAATCAGAAAAACTGAAAACAGATTTTCTGGAGAAAGGCTATGATCCAGACACACTTGAAGATACTAGAACTAAAGTCAGGAACATAGAACGCACCAATATGTTGAAGAAGAAATCTAAAACCGGACCTCAATACACAACTGATGTGCCCTTCATCTTCTCATATAATGCCCAAAACCAATACATTAGGAAGACGATAAAGAAGTACTGGCCGATATTAAGGAAAGATCCATTATTAAGAGAAATCCTACCCGAGAAACCGAGGATGATCTGCAGAGGAGTCGGCAATCTCAAAATGAAATTGGCACAGAAACACACAAAGAAGACCCCTTTAAAACATAATCATTATGGCATACAAAAAGGGTTTCACCAGTGTGGTAACTGCCTCAATTGTCGGAACACTAGGAGCAAAAAACAGATCATCACGCAGATTGATGGAATCACAGGACCTATAAAGATAAGAGATGTAATCACCTGCTTCACCAAAAACGTGATCTACCTGCTAACATGTCCGTGTGGCCTAAGATATGTAGGGAGAACGACCAGAGCCCTTAGTGTACGTGTTCAAGAACACATCAGGAACATCCGGAACGGAAATGAGAATCACAGTGTTCCTCTACACTTCAAAAACAAACACGCCATGAACCCAGAGGGGTTAACCTTCATAGGGATTAGGAAAGTTGAAGCACCCTGGAGAGGTGGCAACTTTGAGAAAATAATTGGAAAAGAGGAAATGAGCTGGATCTTTAACCTGGGTACACTTCAACCCCAAGGACTAAACGCCGATTTTGAGTTATGCCACTTCCTCAACTGACCAGTACCGACCCATCGAACTTCGACAATGAGTTTACAGTATCCTCACAGATTCATATCAGCCCATTAACTTTCCAACAAAGCGAGCAGACCCTTCCCCCGCTCCACCTCCAGACCCAGGAGATAAACGTACCACATATACGTTATCACTTAATGACCTAGACTTTGGCCCCATCCACTTGACTTGTCATTTTATGACACTCATATTATAACTACGCCAATTGTCAGTATACAATTTGTTATTAACAGTCATTGTGTCATGCCTCTCTATTAACCTGTCATTCTGACTTCACGACCTTTCATTACAATTTATTATTACAAAGCACATCTCCTTTACATTATCTTTTAGTCTGCTTTGTGATTTGTCACATCGTGCCCTTTTATAGCTATGATATTAATATGCCATGCCATTTTAATTAATTTTTAAATTTTTTACAATTTTTATATTGTTTTATTGCCATAATACTGTCACTATTACCCCTACTGGGACATACTTTATTTACATTTCCCTTTATGCTCTATTATGTAGCCACACCACTTGCACTATTTTTTATTGGTGCAGCGCTGTGGTCATTGGTCCATATGTACTACACTGACTGTTTTTATTTTTAGATTTATTTTTATTTCTGTTTGATTGCCACCTGTGACTGTTCCCATGCGTTCCAGGACCACTTCCTCAGCGACAGAGGAGTTTGTTTTGCCTTTTTGCTATGTTGCCGCTGAGGCCACAACATAGAACTGTGTGGAACGCATGAAATCGCCTAATGGAACGCACGCCCAAAATGGCCGCGACGCAACGTGATGACAAGGCACGCACCACGTGACCGCAACACCAGCGAACCCGGAAGTAACCCCGGAAATTAATGCCCAGCGTCCATTACATAAACAGAGACACGTGGAGTGCTCCAGATCCCCTAATTTTTTTAAACCATCCTGCACATGAACTGAGGAAGGCTTTGTCTGATAGCCGAAACGCGTATCCCACTTTTGTGATACCCCCTTACTTTGTTTTTAAATTAATAAATCCCTTTTTTACTATCTGCATCCGCCTGAGAGCCATCATTACACAGCGTATGCTCCATATGCCCTGTCTCTCCTTCTCTCCTAACAAGAAGACCGTCTGCCGTTGAAAGAGGTGTAGGTACCCACCGAAAAAAGCAGTACCATATGCCCACAAGTTGAGCCTGGAACCTAAGGCTCCAACATCGGTGAGTTTGTTTTGATCACTACTTACCTCATTTCAACATTGGCTACATATTGCGCTATGAAGATCTCTTTTCTTTGTATTTGAGACGATCGAGCAAGCATTAAGGAAAGGCGAAGGCCACCCCAGGAAAACTCTAAAGAAGGGCAGAGGCCACCCTCAATTAGGCCCAAGGCATTCCACACCAGAGCCGGTCCGAGAGGCTCTATATATTGTAAGTGTTCCCTTGTCTATGGGCACTTAACTTTATATCAATCAATATTGCACCATTTTTTTCTCTTTCTGTTTCCCCTCTATTCTTCTCCCCTTTCTTCCCATTTTTTGGGAACTGGGAGTCTACAAAGGACTTAGGTGAGGACAGTACTCCAGGACTTCGCGTAAAGCCTCTAGACTGCCCCAGCGGAGACTCAACCAGACTATCTCTGTCTTCAACACAGAATATACGGTCGGTTGGACTGTTTTTTCTGCCTTCACAAGCGAACTGGAAAACGAGACTTTTTGAGAGACCTTTAATTTGCACTACATGCACTCATATATGCACTTTCCTCTCCTTTTTGCATTTGCACTTTATATGCAATTTCCTTGATTGTATCAGGATACTTATTGTCACTTTGCACTTTGCAATTTGTATGTAACAGGACATCAACTGTCATTTTTTTTTTGCACAGTGGAAGACTGCACATAGCTCTATTCATAGAAGCACTCTAGTGGTCCTTTCGACCGTGCACCGATTGGATTAGTGGGAATACCATACCCAACTATAACTTGTACTCGCCTCATAGACCACTCTCTAAAGAGACTGCGCCACTAGGAATCCCCTCTCTCTTTTCCTATTGTAAAATGGCGTAGCTTTAGTTTTAAATATACTTATATTTCTTTAGGTAAAAATGTGGTTTTTATTAAAGATACTACCTGCAGCGAGTGCAATGCTTTCTTTCATATAGATTGTAAAATAGGTTGAATAATTTGTGATTAGGCAAAAGGGTTTCTCTCTTTGTTCATCTGTTATCTGTTTACATGTCTCAGAGGTTGGGAGTCAACATTGTCTCAGCCAAAACCTAACTGATCTCCTTTACAATAGATTATGCAAATATTGTGTGAGCTAAAGGCGAAAGAATGTAAAGAATGTTTATTGTAAATACCTATCTGACATAATGTAATTAGCATTTTAGTAGGACGATGTGCGTCATTTATGCAAACTATGGCTTTTGGATTTCAGCATAAATGGTGGCGTTTTTGTTCATTAAAAGTCAGAACTCTCAGAGACTGAGAGAGAGAGAGAGAATCCTGTTTTAAAGCATACAGCCGGGTCTGGTGTTTTATTTCAGCGATGCTACACTATACACTCAACCTCAGAATGCACCGAGCGGCCTTCTGGAAATTCCTAACGGCTCCAGGGCAGAGGAACAGAAGCAGGCAGTTCAAGCTGCTCTAGGCGCTGAGGACAGCGCTCCCAGTAGCCGGGCTGACCGCAACGAAGGGGTGTCTGGAAAGTCAGGACAGACGGAAGAGAACGGTTCCGTCACACTGGTGGCAAGCGGTGAGGATAAGCTCTCCAACCCCAGAAGAAATGCAGAATGGCTAGCTATGCCAACTACAAGAGGGACACGCTGAGAGACATAATGGAGAATCGAGGAGGGGCCGCTGGCTCAAAAACTAAAGACACCCTGGTAGGAGAACTGGTCACAATGGATCAACAGAACGGGGGCACAGGGACCCCGGACACAGAAGACCCCTTCCAAAAGAAAGTCCGAGAGAGAATAGCTATGTACGGTGCCGCCCCGTCAGAAGCTGCCATACAACAGGCCATTAAGGACATCCAACAACAGGAGGAGCGAGAAAAGGAGCGCCAGCATGAACTGCGGATGGCGGAGATACAGGCCAGTCGGATAGAAAGCCCCAACCCAGAGAGACCAACGACCCAGAAGGTACCCTTTCAGGCATTTAAAACATTTAATGAGGCGAAGGAGGAAATTGAGAGCTTCCTCCAAGACTTCGAAAGATTATGCCAGGTACATGAAGTCCAACATTCCGCCTGGGCCGGAATTCTGGCCAGCAAACTGTCGGGCCGAGCAGCAGAGGCATACCGAACAGTCCCGGACAAAGAGGCCATGGACTATGTTCGGGTGAAGCAGATACTACTGGTCCGCTTCGCCGTCACCCCAGAAGCCAGCCGGATGAAGTTACACAATTCCCGTCGGCCCAACGGCACCACGCACGTGGAGTGGGCTCACCGGTTACAACGCGACCTGAAAACCTGGTTCCAGGGGAGCCAGGTCCGAACCGTGGAGGAAATCACGCACCTACTACTACTGGAACAATTTTTCGAGAACACCGCCACAGCAGTACGGGAGTGGGTGAGGGATAAGAAGCCCCAAACGGTGCAGCAAGCTGCTACCTGGGCGGACGAATACACGGACACTCGGAAGCACAGTGGGGCTGAGCGACAACCCACCCCCGACCCTCTTTGTCCACCCCTCATCCGGACCCTCTGGCCCGCTGGCCCGCACCTCGACCTACGGCCCGCCCGAACACCGCGGCCACCATATGTTGCTATGGCTGCAACCAAGTGGGCCACTTTCGACAAAACTGTCCTAATCGACCCCCCATACCAAGGGGTCCAGCCCGCGCCACCCCACCGGCGGCCCATTGTTACAATGATGAACTCCAGTACCCGGACAGTCAGGAAGAGTGGGGCATGCTGCACGAGGCAGACCCCGTGCAAGCTGCCACCGCCGACAACCGCGAGCACCACCGACAGGCCGTATGGATAAACGGGTGGGCAGCCCAGGGTCTCTGGGATTCTGGGGACACCATTACCCTCGTACGCCCCCACCTGGTACCCGCAAGGAACCGGTCCGGCCAGACCATTGCCGTCCGAGTCGCCGGGGGAAAACTACTCCGGCTGTTCACCGCCCGAGTCCACCTAGATTGGGGCTCCGGGGCAGGATCCGTGAAAGTGGGCCTATTGGACAAATTACCAGCTGAAATCCTCCTCGGGAATGACCTGGGACATCTGGTCTCAGCCTATACCACGGACGCAGCAGTACCTGTGACCACCCGACAGCAGAGCGGCCGGACCCACCACACCACACCAGCCGGGACCCAGGGAGACCACAAACCAAACCCCCCAAACCCCCCAAACCCCGACAGAGCGACACCACATCCCCTGACCCGACCATTCCCTTACGTGGGACTCCCTGGCCACCCACTGGCACCAGACACAAACGAACCCTATCCTAGAAAGGTACCGGGACAGGGCAGGCAAGGGTCAGGAAGAGGAAAGGGACGACCACATCGAGTGGGAAGATGGGCTGTTATACAGATACACCGAGAGGGTGGGAACGTGGAGGAAACAGGCCCCCCACAAACAGTTAGTCGTACCCCAGGCCCCTAGACAGGACCTCTTAAGATTGGCCCACGACATCCCCCTCGCCGGTCACCTGGGGAAGTCCAAGATCCAGCACGACTATCCCGGGCCTTCTTCTGGCCCCGATTCCATGAGGACATGCGGGAGTATTGCCACACCTGCCCGGTCTGCCAGAAGGTGGGCAAAACTGGGGACCACCCAAAAGCCCCGCTACGACCGATGCCCATCATACAGGAGCCCTTTAGCCGGGTGGCGGTAGATATAATCGGCCCCCTGGCTCGCCCCAGCACCACGGGGAAGAAATATATTCTCACGGTGGTGGACTACGCCACCCGGTACCCCGAGGCCATACCCTTATCCAATATTCAGGCCGACACCATAGCAGATGTTCTCTCGGGTGGGGTTCCCTCGAGAAATTTTATCTGACCAAGGGTCCCAGTTCACCGCTGAGCTGACCCAACAGCTCTGGCGCCTCTGCGGTGTCAAGGCTCTCCACAGTGCCCCATACCATACCCAGATGAATGGGCTGTGCGAATGGTTTAACGGGACCCTGAAGCAGTTGATCTGTGCCTTCACCCAGGAGAGGAAGGACTGGGAGACGTATCTGCCCCACTTGTTATTCGCATATAGGGAGGTGCCCCAGGAGTCTACTGGGTTCTCCCCATTCTAATTGGTATATGGGCGCAGGGTATGGGGACCCTTAGACCTAGTTAGGGCCCAATGGGAGGGGAGACAGGAGCCCGAAGGACTCCCCGTCCTGAGTTATGTGCTGGAGCTCCGTGAGCGCCTAACAGAACTCACGGGACTGGTCCAGGGGAACATGCAGGCAGCCCAGCAGAAGGCGTGGTATGACTGCTCCGCCCAAAGCCACTCCTTCCTCGTGGGCCAGAAGGTCCTGGTGTTGAAACCACAGCGACAGAACAAGCTGCAGGCGTCCTGGCAGGGCCCCTACCAGGTGGTAACCCAACTGGGTGATACTACCTATGTGGTTGTCAGCTGTGCAGACGTTCCACTTCAATATGGTAAAGGCCTACCAAAACGGCCTGAGGCAGTGGCTGCCATCTGCGCTCCAGCCACTGAGGAGGCAGAACAGATCCCCATAATGGACCTCCCCGAGGTAGATAACCATCCCTCAGGGGTAGAGCAGGTGCAGCTGGGGGAGGGGTTGGGACCCCACAAACAGGCTCAGGTTAGGCGGGTGCTCCAAGACCACCAGGAGATCTTTTCCACACTCCCTGGCTATACCCGC
This sequence comes from Leptobrachium leishanense, assembly GCA_009667805.1. Lineage (NCBI taxonomy): Eukaryota > Metazoa > Chordata > Amphibia > Anura > Megophryidae > Leptobrachium > Leptobrachium leishanense. The sequence goes on along the minus strand of CM019063.1, from coordinate 420,937,516 downwards.
CAGGCACTACACAAAGTAGAGACCCCAGGGCAGAGGTCCCTCCGGCAACCAGCGAACCGACTCCCGGAGGCAGTCCGCGAACCCATGTGGGCCGAAATCCGGGAAATGCTAGAGCTAGGGGTAATTGAGCCCTCAGCCAGTCCGTGGGCCTCCCATGTAGTGTTGGTCCCTAAAAAGGATGGTACTACCCGGTTCTGCGTCAACTACCGGAGGTTGAATGACTGTACCATCACAGACGCCTACCCCATGCCCCGAGTCGACGAGCTACTAGATCAGATCTCCCAGGGGCACTACTTGACCACCATAGACTTATGTAAGGGGTACTGGCAGATTCCCCTTGAGGAGGAGACGACCCCCAATTTGGCCTTCATCACCCCGTTCGGCCTGTACCAATTTCGGGTCATGCCATTCGGGATGAAGAACGCTCAGGCTACCTTCCAGCGTTTAATTGATCGCCTTCTCGACGGCCTGCAGGAGTTTGCCTGTGCCTACCTGGATGACATAGCCATCTACAGCCAGACCTGGGAGGAACACCTTCACCACCTGGGGTAGTGCTAGACCGGATCAGGGAAGCCAACCTGACCCTCAAACCAGAGAAATGTAAGATCGGGATGTCCGAGGTACAGTACCTCGGCCACCGGGTGGGGTGTGGGAAACAGTGACCCGAACCCACCAAGGTCGAAGCCATCTTAGATTGGCCCACTCCCGTGACCAAGACCCAGGTCCTCGCCTTCCTAGGGATTGCTGGGTATTACCGAAAATTCATCCCCCATTACAGCGACCTCGCCAAACCCCTGATGGACTTGACCAAAAAATCCCTACCCCGCCAAGTCCTGTGGTCCCCGGAGTGTGAGACGGCCTTCCAACATCTCAAAACAGCCCTGACCCAAGCTCCCCTCCTGGCGGCACCAAATTATAATAAACGCTTTGTCATCCATACAGACGCCTCCATGTTCAGACTGGGAGCCGTGTTAAGCCAAGTGGGGGACGATGGGGGGGAGCATCCGGTGGCGTTCATCAGCCGTAAACTGCTACCCCGGGAGGTGGGGTACGCCGCCGTGGAGAAGGAATGTTTGGCCTTGGTCTGGGCCCTGAGGAAGTTTTAACCCTACGTTTATGGGCGATCGTTCACTGTCATGACCGACCACAATCCCCTGGTGTGGCTCAACCGGGTGGCTGGAGAAATTGGCCGCTTGTTATGTTGGAGCCTGGCCCTACAACCCTTTAATTTTACTATACAGTACCGGCCCAGGCCCCAAAATGGGAATGCTGATGGACTATCTCAGCAAACGGCCCGGGAGTCCGGAAACCCCTGCACTCCGACTTCCCCGAGTCGACCCGTTGGGGTCCAACCGTGTCCTTCGGACTCTATTGGGAGGGAGAAATGTCACGGAGCTGATATCGGGCTCGCCTCAGCGAACCGCGGAACCCAAACTGGACAAGTTTAACCCTTTCGCTGCTGAGGCTTTTCACACCTCTGTGCTGAGGTCATTTTTACCGCTTTCGCTCATCATGTTTAAATACATTTTGTAGCCATATTTTGATATATGACCCAGACATATTATATATCGTTCTTTCCGGCAGACTTGGCAGATTCATAATATGTCATTATTATTAGGGATGAGCCGAACACCCCCCGAGTTCGGTTCAGGCCCGAACCCAAACTTCCCATATGTTCGGGTCCGAACCCGAACCCGAACTCGAACTCCATGCAAGTCAATGGGGCTGAAAATTCGGTTTTTAGAGTGCCCTCCAAGAGGGCATATATGCTAGATATTTGCCATACAAGGTGTATGGGGGTCCGGGTAGTGCCCTGGGGGACAGGAAACCAGGACAAAAAGTTTTAAAAAAAAGTTTTTAAAGGGACAGTGAGTTTTCCATGAAATAAGGGTTAAAAATAAAAACGAAAAATTCCTTCAAATATCGTAAAAGACAATTTGCACAAAGTGCAACAAGAGTGGTAGTACATAAATTTTAATGGTAATAAAGCATATCACAAAATAAAAAAGAGATTGGAAAAGAAGGTGGAAAATGACCAAATGGAGAAATTATTATAACTGTACCAATTGGTGGAGTGGAAGTCCAAAAAGCCCAACAAGCCGGAAGTCTTAGTAGGATTATAGGTGTAACCTCACTATACCTCGGTGGTTCAAGCCACCTACATAACCAATAATACAATACACTATCTTAGTGTTTGAGAAACACCAAAGGCAATAATAAGCAGTGGTGCTAAGAGCCCCACCAAAAACCATCAAGGGCACAATAAGTAACCATGTATAAAGGATCAAAGTCCACCGAATAAAGATTCAAATAGACTGTTAAAAACAAAAGAGAGGCATGTCTCGACCGGTTTCGCCCAAGCAGGGCTTAGTCTGGAGATATAATGCCCGCCCCAACTCACCCCCTAAATACCTTCAAGATCGTAATTTCAAGTGCGGTCAGCTGGATGCCCTACTGATTGGTAATTGAAAAAATGTATACATCAGATCGCATGGTATAAGGCTCAACTGGTCATGTGGTACCAATAAGCCAATGGTGAGCCTGCTAAAAACACCACCATAACAGACACCACAGCAATAGCTATGAAGAAAAAAAAAAACAAAAAAAAAAAAAAAACAAACACATATGTGTTAATCAAGTTAGTTGCAGAGAGCAACTTAGCTAATTCAACCAAACGGACATGTGGGACCAAAGAGCCAATCAGATAGCTTGTTTACCAATACCAAGGTAACTAAAAGCATACTAGAGCTTACAGACCCTAATAAAAATAATAAACCGCAAGGTCATCCAAAATAATAAATTGTATGGGTAACCCAAATGCCAGTAATCATAGGATGAGTCATTGATAAACAATCCTAAGCGCAGAATCTAAATATACAGCCGACATAATTGCAGAGATGAGCAGGTTGTAAAATAGACAGACATTGCTAATCAATAACCTGTCACCTGACAATCGTGATGCGAAAAATTCCTTAACTTCAAAAAAAGGGGTCAGTGTAAAATAGAAAAACGGTTGTATATGTATATACTTGTATAGAGGACAATGTCCCAATAAGGACTGCGCTTAAAATGTATAAGAAAATAAACAAGTACAACCCTATGAAAAACTGACAAAGTATAAGGGGGCCCAACAACATTGAATGGATGAATATTGTGGATATGTAGGGGGAGAAGGGCTAAAAAACAAGGAAATTGCTAAATATCTAACCAATACATAGAGGATTAATAATAGTACAAAGGCAAAGTAATAAAGTAATGTAATATGAAAACGATAATTATGAACATAACAATGAAAATTCAAATAAATTCAAATAAAGGGAACAAACGTGAAGCCTTCATTGAGACCTGACGGTGATCTGGTGTGAAGGCGATATATCCAGAAGGCTTCACGTTTAAGTAGCTTATTGTCAAGATTGCCCTTACGAGGACCAAGTTTGATGTGTTCAATACCCAAAAACCTAAAGTTGCTGAGTGAACACAACGTACATGACATAAAATGTCTGGCGACAGGAGTGTCCTTTTTCAGTCTAATCGACCGGATATGCTCCAAAATGCGGACTTTAAGAGGGCGAATAGTTTTGCCCACATATTTTTTACCACAATGACACAACAGCAAATAAATAACGCCGGCGGAGTTACAATTAATAAACTGGCGGACCGTAAATGAGATGGAATCGTCAAAGTTGTGAAATTGTTTCGGGGTACGGGAGACATAAGGACAGGCTACACACCTGCCACATTTATACATTCCCTTCAAGTTATTAGTCAACCACGAATCAGCAGGACGACAAATAGGTTGAAAATGGCTGTGTACCAATTTATCTTTGACATTAGGACACCTCCTAGCTGTCAAAGCAGGACGGTTGGAAATGACATCCTTCAAATGTGCATCATTAGTCAAAAGGGGCCAGTAACGCTCACAAATCCCTTTGACGGATTGCCAACCCAAATCAAAATCAGCAATGAGTCTTATGGGTTCAGACCCAGTGGTTGGAGAAGTGTCAAGTAATAAAGCATGTCGATCAGAGAGTAGTGCCCGTTTGTAAGCACTTTTGAGAATACGATGAGGATAACCTTTCTCTCTAAAAGCCAACCGAAGAGAATGTGCTTTGATTTTAAATTCGGTAATGGTGCTGCAGGTGCGACGCAGTCTAAGATATTGGCCAATAGGAATGCCCTTACGTGAGGAATAAGGGTGGTGACTAGTCCAAGTTAAAAGGTTGTTGGCTGAAGAAGGTTTGCGAAATAAGGTGGTATCAAGTCGACCCGCAGAATCCTTGTGAATGGAAATATCAAGGAAATTCAGCGAATGAGTTTGTATCTCATAGGTGAACTTTAAATTAAACTCATTGATGTTCAGGGTATCAACGAAGTTGGAAAACTCCAAGGCGGTGGAGGTCCAGATGACAATAATGTCATCAATGTAGCGACGCCAACTGAAGACATGAGATTTAAAAACTGTCAAATCAGGGCCATTAATGATGGTCTCCTCCCAATATCCGAGGAATAAATTCGCATAGGATGGTGCACACGGAGAACCCATGGCCGCTCCAACCAATTGTAGAATAAATTTACCATTGAACATGAAATAATTGTGATGCAGTACAAAATGGAGCAAACGAATGAGAAATTTAGTGTGTTTGGAGTGAGCGATGCCTCTACGATTCAAAAAGGTCTCAACACATTTAAGACCTAATGTATGCGGAATGGAGCTGTACAAGGACTCCACGTCTAGACTACATAATAATGCGTCAGAAGGTACAGACGAATCTTCCAATTCCCTTAGAGTCTGCTTAGAATCGCGAATGTATGAAGGCAGGTTGAAAACAATCTTCTGAAGAATACGATCGATGTATTTACTAGCATTATGCGTCAGAGAGTTGGTGCCAGATACTATGGGTCTGCCAGGTGGTGTAATATTATTTTTATGAATAAAATTGACTAATAACTTGAAGGGAATGTATAAATGTGGCAGGTGTGTAGCCTGTCCTTATGTCTCCCGTACCCCGAAACAATTTCACAACTTTGACGATTCCATCTCATTTACGGTCCGCCAGTTTATTAATTGTAACTCCGCCGGCGTTATTTATTTGCTGTTGTGTCATTGTGGTAAAAAATATGTGGGCAAAACTATTCGCCCTCTTAAAGTCCGCATTTTGGAGCATATCCGGTCGATTAGACTGAAAAAGGACACTCCTGTCGCCAGACATTTTATGTCATGTAAGTTGTGCTCACTCAGCAACTTTAGGTTTTTGGGTATTGAACACATCAAACTTGCCCTCGTAAGGGCAATCTTGACAATAAGCTACTTAAACGTGAAGCCTTCTGGATATATCGCCTTCACACCAGATCACCGTCAGGTCTCAATGAAGGCTTCACGTTTGTTCCCTTTATTTGAATTTATTTGAATTTTCATTGTTATGTTCATAATTATCGTTTTCATATTACATTACTTTATTACTTTGCCTTTGTACTATTATTAATCCTCTATGTATTGGTTAGATATTTAGCAATTTCCTTGTTTTTTAGCCCTTCTCCCCCTACATATCCACAATATTCATCCATTCAATGTTGTTGGGCCCCCTTATACTTTGTCAGTTTTTCATAGGGTTGTACTTGTTTATTTTCTTATACATTTTAAGCGCAGTCCTTATTGGGACATTGTCCTCTATACAAGTATATACATATACAACCGTTTTTCTATTTTACACTGACCCCTTTTTTTGAAGTTAAGGAATTTTTCGCATCACGATTGTCAGGTGATAGGTTATTGATTAGCAATGTCTGTCTATTTTACAACCTGCTCATCTCTGCAATTATGTCGGCTGTATATTTAGATTCTGCGCTTAGGATTGTTTATCAATGACTCATCCTATGATTACTGGCATTTGGGTTACCCATACAATTTATTATTTTGGATGACCTTGCGGTTTATTATTTTTATTAGGGTCTGTAAGCTCTAGTATGCTTTTAGTTACCTTGGTATTGGTAAACAAGCTATCTGATTGGCTCTTTGGTCCCACATGTCCGTTTGGTTGAATTAGCTAAGTTGCTCTCTGCAACTAACTTGATTAACACATAAGTGGTTTTTTTTTTTTTTTCTTCATAGCTATTGCTGTGGTGTCTGTTATGGTGGTGTTTTTAGCAGGCTCACCATTGGCTTATTGGTACCACATGACCAGTTGAGCCTTATACCATGCGATCTGATGTATACATTTTTTCAATTACCAATCAGTAGGGCATCCAGGTGACCGCACTTGAAATTACGATCTTGAAGGTATTTAGGGGGTGAGTTGGGGCGGGCATTATATCTCCAGACTAAGCCCTGCTTGGGCGAAACCGGTCGAGACATGCCTCTCTTTTGTTTTTAACAGTCTATTTGAATCTTTATTCGGTGGACTTTGATCCTTTATACATGGTTACTTATTGTGCCCTTGATGGTTTTTGGTGGGGCTCTTAGCACCACTGCTTATTATTGCCTTTGGGTGTTTCTCAAACACTAAGATAGTGTATTGTATTATTGGTTATGTAGGTGGCTTGAACCACCGAGGTATAGTGAGGTTACACCTATAATCCTACTAAGACTTCCAGCTTGTTGGGCTTTTTGGACTTCCACTCCACCAATTGGTACAGTTATAATAATTTCTCCATTTGGGTCATTTTCCACCTTCTTTTCCAATCTCTTTTTTATTTTGTGATATGCTTTATTACCATTAAAATTTATTGTACTACCACTCTTGTTGCACTTTGTGCAAATTGTCTTTTTCCTTGTAATTTTGGGTTATGCCCTGTTGAGTGGTTTTTTTGAGCCTTATCTCTTCTCTGTGTTGTTTCTTCAAATATCGTGCCTAGGAGGTCCCCATAACCTGCCCGTGAAGTGGCGGATTTCTAGGATGTATAGAAACACTTAAAAACAAAAAAAATGACGTTTCATATGACGGTAAATGGTTTTCCTTTAATCTATCCATAAACAACTGCTTGGGGCGGCAGTCTGTATGAAAAGAGGAGACATTTTCGTACACGCAGAAAAAGTTTACTGATTTTTTGGGCTAAATTATTGTGAAACTTATGCAGGCTTTGGATGAAAGTAACAATAGGTGCTTCAAAATTGGTCCTTTAGCATCCCCAACAGTGCCGTCACACCGTAACCCCTCTGAGGATATGAATCTGATACAGGCGTCAGTGGCAGTGCACCCAAATATTGTGTTTTTGGTGCCAGGCCTGCAAGTACTATCATACAGTAACCCCTCTGTGGTATTGTGGAAGAATGTAGGGGTGAATCTTGCGGTCCTATATTAAACAGATATGCATCTGGTTAAGGCGTCATTGCACCCAGATATTCTGCCTTTGGTGCAAGACTGCCAGGCCAGCAAGTATCATCATACAGTAACCCCTCTGTAGTATTGTGGAAGAATGCAGGGGTGGACCATGTGGTCCTATATTGAAAAGATATGATTCTGGTCAAGGCGTCAGTGCACCCAGATATTGTGCTTTTGGTGCCAGGCCTGCAAGTACCATCATAAAACAGTAACCCCTCTGTGGTATTGTGGAAGAGTGCAGGGGTGGACCATGTGGTTCTATATTGAAAAGATATGATTCTGGTCAAGGCGTCAGTGCACCCAGATATTGTGCCTTTGGTGCCAGGCCAGCAAGTATCATCATACAGTAACCCCTCTGTGGTATTGTGGAAGAATGCAGGGGTGGACCATGTGCTTGACCTCTCGGCTGCTTTTGACACTGTTGACCACCCCCTTCTTCTACAGACCCTCAACTCTCTGGGTCTCGGTGACACTGCACTTGCTTGGGTTGACTCCTATTTATCCAACAGGTCCTTCTGTGTGTCCTTTGCTGGTAACTCCTCCTTCTCATTGCCTCTATCTGTTGGTGTACCTCAAGGCTCTGTCCTTGGTCCTCTGCTCTTTTCCATCTACACCTCCTCTCTGGGCAAAATCATCAACAGCTTTGGCTTTAATTACCACCTCTACGCTGATGACACTCAGATCTACCTCTCTACCCCTGATCTCTCTCCACCTGTCCTTTCAAAAGTCAGTGACTGTTTATCTGGCATCTCCTCCTGGATGGCCTCCCACCACCTAAAGATCAACATGTCAAAGACTGAACTCCTACTTATTCCTCCCTCCAATGCCTCCCCACCTCCTGACTTCTCTATCACGGTGGAGGGTATCACCATCTCCCCATCAAACCAAGTTCGCTGCCTAGTGCCTTGGAGTTACACTTGACTCTGCTCTTTCCTTCATCCCCCACATCAAGTCTCTTTCCTCCTCCTGCCGATACCAACTGCGTAATATTTCCAGAATTCGGCCATTTTTTACCGCTGTCACCACAAAACAACTCATACACGCCCTGGTAATCTCCCGACTTGACTATTGCAATAATCTCTTATCTGGCCTACCTCTGTCCCGCCTCTCCCCCCTACAATCCATCCAGGCTAATTCACCTCACCCGCCGCTCTGTCTCTGCCGCTCCCCTCTGCGAGTCCCTTCACTGGCTCCCCATCCACTGCAGAATTAAGTTCAAAATCCTTATCCTTACCTACAAAACCCTCACTAACTCAGCTCCCCACTACCTGTCCTCACTAATCACCAAATACACCCCAGCCCGCTCCCTAAGGTCAAACAGTGACCTGCGCCTAGCTTCTCCCCGCATCACCTCTTCCCATGATAGACTGCAGGATTTCTCACGCGCAGCCCCCACTCTCTGGAACGCTCTCCCTCGTACTGTCAGACTTTCCCCTAACTTCTCTTCCTTCAAACGCTCCCTGAAAACATTCCTATTTAGGGAAGCCTACCACCCAACTCACTGACGCAACCATCAATCACTCTCACCTTACAGTCCTCTCCTCCTGTTTCCAACCCCAACCCTCCCAGATTGTGAGTTCCTACGGGAATAGGGCCCTCATCTCCTCCTGTACTGTTTGTCAAATGTTGTTCAATGTATTGTAACCCTGTCTATACTGTGCTTATTGTACAGCGCTGCGGAATATGCTGGCGCTTTATAAATAAAGAATAATAATAAAATAATAATTGAAAAGATATGATTCTGGTCAAGGCGTCAGTGCACCCAGATATAGTGCCTTTGGTGCCAGGCCAGCAAGTATCATCATACAGTAACCCCTCTGTGGTATTGTGGAAGAATGCAGGGGTGGACCATGTGGTCCTATATTGAAAAGATATGATTCTGGTCAAGGCGTCAGTGCACCCAGATATTGTGCCTTTGGTGCCAGGCCAGCAAGTATAATCATACAGTAACCCCTCTGTGGTATTGTGGAAGAATGCAGGGGTGGACCATGTGGTCCTATATTGAAAAGATATGATTCTGGTCAAGGCGTCAGTGCACCCAGATATTGTGCTTTTGGTGCCAGGCCTGCAAGTGCCATCATAATACAGTAACCCCTCTGTGGTATTGTGGAAGAGTGCAGGGGTGGACCATGTGGTCCTATATTGAAAAGATATGATTCTGGTCAAGGCGTTTGTGCACCCAGATAGTGTGCCTTTGGTGCCAGGCCAGCAAGTATCATCATACAGTAACCCCTCTGTGGTATTGTGGAAGAATGCAGGGGTGGACCATGTGGTCCTATATTGAAAAGATATGATTCTGGTCAAGGCGTCAGTGCACCCAGATATTGTGCTTTTGGTGCCAGGCCTGCAAGTGCCATCATAATACAGTAACCCCTCCGTGGTATTGTGGAAGAGTGCAGGGTTGGACCCTGCGGTTCAAAAAATTAAAATGATATAAATCTGGCACAGGCGTCAGTGCAGCCAAATATTGTGCCTTTCATGGCAGCAAGTGCCTTCACACCGTAACCCTTTTGTGGTATTGTGGAAGAGTTCAGTGCTGGAGGTTTTGTGAATGCAGAAGAGGACATCCCAGATCTATTCCATTACTTCAGCATCAGGGGATTGATAGCTGCTGATCCAGGACTGATTCATTTTTATAAATGTCAGCCGGTCTACAGAGTCGGTGGACAGACGCACTCTTTTGGCTGTGACAAAACCTCCAGCAGCACTGAACGTCCTTTCGGAAAGCATGCTAGATGAAGGGCAACCTAGTAGCTGCATAGCATATTGGCTAAGTTCTGGCCAGTGATCCAATCTCAACACCCAGTAAGCCAGTGGATCATCTGCTGGAAAGGTATCCAGGTCTGCCCTTGCCCCTAGGTAGTCCTGCACCATATGGTGAAGACGCTGGCAATGGGTGCCTATATTTGACGTCCCTGGGCGTCGAGGACTAAAAATTTTTAAAAATGCATCAGTCAAGCGGCCCTGGCCTTCACCACTATTCCTCTGATCATCCGCAGCCTCAGAAGCACGTGTGTCAGCACTTGGTAATCTACCAGTGCCTGGAAAGGTGTTACACAAGTGTCGCTTTAGAATGTCCTCAAGTTTTTTCATCCTGTGCTCCCTTTGTGCGAGCAGGATGAGATCTGCAACTTTACCCTTGTATCGTGGATCAAGAAGGGTTGCCAACCAGTAATGATCCCTCTCCTTGATAGCACGAATCCTGGGGTCCTTTAGCAGGCTTTGCATCATTAGGGAGCCCATGCAGCGTAGGTTGGAGGTGGCATTAGCTTCTGAGTCTTCCTGGTCAATGAGGATGACCGTATCGTGCACTTCCTCCTCCCAGCCACGCACTAGCCCTTGTGTTTCTGGGCACACAAAACCCTCCCTTGAGGAATCCCCACCTTCAATGCCCCCACTACTTAAATATTCTGCCTCCTCCTCCTCCTCATCCTCCTCCTGTCTGTTCTGAGTAGGACCCGCTGGAATGCTGTCTGCGGAAAGACTGGGGCCTTGAGAGCTAGGGAAGGCCTCCTCTTCCTCCCGCTGCTCTGGCTCTAGAGCCACATCTATAATTCCCCGCAGAGTGTGCTCCAGCAGGAACACTAAAGGAATTGTGTCACTGATGCATGCACTGTCCCTGCTCACCATCCTCGTTGCCTCCTCAAATGGTGACAGTACAGTGCATGTATCCTTGATCATCAGCCACTGCGGGGGGGATAAAAAACAAGTTGACCTGAACCTGTCCTTGTGCCATACTCACACAGGTACTCGTTGATGGCCCTCTGCTGCTTGTGCAGACGCTGTAGCATTGCTAATGTCGAGTTCCACCTGGTGGGCATGTCACAGATCAGACGGTTTGAGGGAAGGTGGAATTCTCTTTGAATTTCTGCCAAGCGAACGCTTGCTGGGAATGACTGTCTGAAGTGACTGCAGACTTTTCTGGCCTGGATGAGAAGCTCTGGCAGCCCTGGGTACTTGGTTAGGAAACGCTCTACCACCAGATTTAGGACATGTGCTAGGCATGGTACATGCGTCAATTTACCCTTGCGTAGGGCAGAGAGAAGGTTGCTGCCATTATCGCAGACGATCATTCCCAGCTCAAGCTGGCGTGGTGTTAACCATCTCTGCACCTGCCCCTGCAGAGCTGACAGAATTTCTGGCCCGGTGTGGCTCCTGTCCCCTAAACAAACCAGCTCAAACACAGTATGGCATCTTTTTGCTTGAGCCATTGCGTAGACCCTGTCAGGCGTCGGTTTAACTGCCACTTTGCCAGAGACAGAGAAGGAGGAGGAGGAGGAAGAGGGAGAGGTGGTGGTGGTGGAGCAGACAGACCTCATACAAGCAGCTTTCTGGAGGCGTGGTGGATGAACAAGCTCCAGCACAGAGCCCCGTCTTGGATCCCTCCCAGCTGCAATCAGAGTTACCCAGTGTGCCGTGAAGGAAATGTAACGACCCTGTCCATGCTTGCTGGACCATGTGTCTAAAGTCACATGCACCTTGTTGCTGACTGCCTTTCCCAATGACTGGATAACATTGTCTTCCACGTGCTGGTATAGTGCTGGAATGGCCTTGCGTGAAAAGTAATGGCATTTTGGAACCTGCCACTGTGGTACAGCACATTCAGCAAATTCACGAAAGGGAGCAGAGTCCACCAGCTGGAAAGGCAGCAGCTGCAATGCGAGTAATTTTGCTAAGCTGGCATTTAGACGCTGTGCTTGGGGATGGTTGGGACTATATTTTTTCTTTCGCTGCAGCAGCTGCGGCAACGTAATCTGTCTGCGTAAATCTTCAGCTGCTGGGATGATGTCACATTGTGAGGAAGGAGCTGGTACATCCATTACTGTAGCATCATCCCTGTCGGTGGAGGTTGTAGGCAATGACATGGCAGGACATACAGTGGGGGTAGAGCCAGATGAGGAGGAGGAGGACCTACGCAAAGTTTTGTGCCAACGGGATGTGTGGCAGTTGTTCATATGTCGCCTCAAGCACGTGGTACCCAAGTGTCCGGTATCTTTCCCACGCTTAAGCCTCATCTGACATAGATTACAAAATAGCAACGCTGGGCTCTACTGCACATTTCTTAAAGAACTCCCAGACAACAGAGTTCCTGCATGTGTTCTTTGAGACAACAGCGCTCTGCACTGGAGCAGCTCTGACATGTGATGCCTTGGACTGGCTAGTGCTACGTTGGTCACAGAGGATGTTGTGCCTCGTGTTTGCTGTGCCTCCTCCTCCCCCTCTTCCTCACTTAATCCTCTGTTCGATCAGGCACCCAGGTGGAGTCAGTGACCTCATCAACATTGTCATCATCACCCCCTATCTCCTCGTCACTGGAGCCAACTTGGCAGTATGCTGCAGCTGCTGGGGCAACATGAGTGCCAGTTATTTGTGTGTCATCACTGGCACCCCCTTCCTCTAGGTTGATTATACTCCCTTGCTCAACCTCAGAGATTGAATCAGAGCACTGTACTTGCTGCGCATCCTCAAGCAGCATGTCACTCTCATTGTAGTCAAACAATTCAGCTGACTCCTCCGTGTGTGATAGCGAGGCTACGGCAGGAGTAGCTGTGGACATGGAGGCTGCATTAGATGCTTTGGCAGCTGAGGTGGACTGTAAAGCACTAGAAGCCTGGCTGGCAGAGGACTCGGAGGATGAGGATGGCCTGGTTAGCCAATCCACCAAGTCCTCTGTATGTTGCTGCTGCTTAAGACGGCCAGCACCAGTTAGAAAGGACAAGCGTGCTCCTGCAGAGGATGCACCACGTCCACCACGACCAGAGGCACAGAGTCCCAACACAGGGACTGCTTGCCCTCTTATCTGTGTCTGGGAGCGTCTGCCTGTCCTTTTTGTTCTTTCAGATATGGTGAGTGATATATAGATTAATATATACAGAACTCTGATTCAACTCTGGTATAAAGATTTAAAGAACTCTGGTATAACTCAGTGAGACACCCTGATAGCTGGCAGCCAGTGACAAGACACAGATTACAAGTCTCAGACACCTCCTATAAATCAGTGAGACCCCTTGATGGGTGGCAGTGAAACCTCCTATAAATCAATGAGACCCCTTGATGGGTGGCAGCCAGTGAGAACACACGGATTATAACAATTCCCAAATGTTTTAAAGAAATTAGTAAGCCCCAAAATACTGCGTGGTACTGGCTGTGTGACAAGGCACAGATCACCTCAATTCACAAATGTTTTAAAGAAATTAGTGAGCCCCAAAATACTGCGTGGTACTGGCTGTGTGACAAGACACAGATCACCTCAATTCACAAATGTTTTGTAGAAATTAGTGACACCCAAAATACTGCGTGGTACTGGCTGTTTGGCAAGAGACAGATCACCTCAATTCACAAATGTTTTAAAGAAATTTGTAACCCCCAAAAAGACTTGCTGGCTGTGTGACAAGACACAGAAGATCACCTCAATTCAAAAATGTTTTAAAGAAATTTGTAAACCCCAAAAAAACTTGCTGGCACAGTGACAAGACACATGTAGCGCTGGTTTTAAATCCCCTCCCATGTAGTACTTATTTTTGGCCAAAAGAGGGAGACAAGCGCGATGTGAGACACTGAACATTGGGACTACATTTCCCGGCATGCTTTGAGAGCGGATACAGGAAGTGGGTGGGACACAGAGACTTACATCCTGAGCCTCGTGGAGAGAGCTGGCAGAGCGCGCCAGAGAGTGAGAGGAGCAAGACGCAGAGCAGCAGAACGACACAGTGATTAGGCCGGAGCGCAGCTGGGGCCTGACAGAACTAAGGACTGGGTTCTTCAGCCTTACCAGAGGAAGACCCAGAGATTCACAGGAATACCCACGCTGATACCAAGTGAGCGAGAGGACCCCGAGCTAGGAGCACCGCAAGATCGATCGGACAGGGAGAGCAGGCGGTGAGCTGGACATCTTGCAGCATCTACAGAAAGGCAAGACAGTGGATCCGGTAGCCCAGAGAATCCCAGCCAGGATCGAGCGGAGAGACGTCCTGGGTCGAGCGGAGCACCAAGTATCTGGCGGATGGGTGAGAGGCCTTCCAGGCTGTTTGTGAATAAAGAAAGCACGCTGCTGTTTGTTTCCAAAACCCACAGGGCCCCAACTTGACTAGTCGAAGATACCTCTTAAGTAATTCACTGGCCAGTTGAATATTGTACCTGGGTACCATAACACATACACACACGTACATTCTGGGACATAACCTGTGCGGGACTCACTCCCCAAACACAAAAGGGGGTTAAAGATTTATTCTTCCTTTTCTCTTTTCCGCTGCGCGTTTCTCGAATTACGAAGCATCGTATTTCTTTTCCGCTGGGCGTTCCTCGAATTACGAAGCATCGTATTCCTTTTCCGCTGCGCGTTTCCCGCATTACGAAGTACTGTAAATATATCTATGAACACCGTGTTATTCATTATATGCCATTTATTCTAGTAAACTATATAATTTATAAAATGCACAACGGTACTGGAGTATATTTATTCCCTAGTGCGGGGAGACTGACCTGAGGTTCAATTTCAGCGGCTCCTCCGGGAGTGAGCGCTACACACACATCACCTAAATTCCCTGATATTTGGTAGAAATGAGACCCCCCAGACCCCCCCAGTAGCGTGGCAGACCGGCAGTAACAACACACAACTATCTCCTCTGAAATCTCCTCTCAAAATGCGTGCTGTAGCTATGCGTGGAAACGTTATATAGTGTGCTGCTGGACTTAGCTCTGTGAGCCCATGATTGGGCAAAATTTGCCCAATCAGGACTCTGCGCCGTGATTGGCATACTGTTGAACCTGTCTTGCACCAGACCTGTGGTCAGGTGCAAGGCTGTAGCCAATTACGAGCTTCAGGCCAGTGGGAAAATGCATTGTGGTCCATTGTGATGCATTGTGGTCGAACATGCGGCGAACACCCGGAAATGTTCGGTGTTCGCGATCTAATCGAACAGGCTAAGTTCGGGTCGAACTCTGAACTGTCCGAACTGAACAGCTCATCCCTAATTATTATATGTATACGTTATGTCATATCTGTATATTATAACAAAAAATGCAATAAAATTTGAATTTTCAATAATTTATTATGTGTAAAGTGTTTTTTTTCACATTTTAACATGCGATCGTTTGCGGTTATATTTTGTATGGGGTGCGCTTGTTAAAAAAATTAGAAATGGGGTCTCGTTACATTTTTTTTGGGGGAAAATGTCGCTATTTTTAACAAACGCACCGCATACAAAAATCGTTAGTGCAACATTATTGTTCACATTATAATTGAAATGGGAACAATATTGCTGCATTAACAAAACAAAAACAAAAAAAAACTTTTTTTATTTTTATTTAAAAATTTTTTTAAAAAAAACTTTTTTTATGGTCATGTTTGATATCGTTGGAAAGGCCATGCTCTGGCCGATCCAACG
The DNA here is from genome assembly GCA_009667805.1 of Leptobrachium leishanense. Lineage (NCBI taxonomy): Eukaryota > Metazoa > Chordata > Amphibia > Anura > Megophryidae > Leptobrachium > Leptobrachium leishanense. The sequence continues at coordinate 420,921,810 of CM019063.1, read as the reverse complement.
ATATCAGATATTAACCCCTAGCTGCCACAGATCGGGAGCTAGGGGTTAACTCCAGGACTGGCATCATTGTGCTATGCACGATGACGCCAGTCCTCAGGGGGAGTTCCCAGAGGCTTGGCCAACATTCAAGATGTCAGCCAGCTCCGGGAGAGGATCACGATCCGGCTCCCCAGGGGTTAATGACAGCCACCGTTTGGAAGGGCAGGCTGTGCACTTCCAAACGGTGCCTGGATTAACCCTCTGCACCCCGGCGATCGGGATGTAGAGAGGTCCAAAGGACCTCTCCCCTCCCTTTCAGGCACCTCCTCCGCACATGCGGGGGGCGCCTGAATTAGATGTCATCGCGCCGCCGCGATGACATCTAATTGCTCTGCCGGGGTCCCGAGTGCTGGGCTGACATCCAAGATGTCAACCTGCACCGGGGGGGCGCAGCAATCCCCCGGAATCCGGCGGATTGCTGCCTCCTGTGCATGGACGCGCTCATCACGTCCATAGCACATTAGAACCACTTGGCTGGACGCGCTGAGCATGTCCATAGCAACCAAGTGGTTAAAGACCATGTTTACTCTTTACGTTCAATTTATATCGTGTGTTTTTAAATATATATTACATCGTTTGGTTTTAGTTTAAATTAGTTTAGTGTAAAATGGCATAGCTTTAGTTTTAAATATACTTATATTTCTTTAGGTAAAAATTTGTTTTTTGTTAAAGATACTACCTGCAGCGAGTGCAGTGCTTTCTTTCGTATAGATTGTAAAATAGGTTGAGTAATTTGTGATTAGGCAAAAGGGTTTTTCTCTTTGTTCATCTGTTATCTGTTTACATGTCTCAGAGGTTGGGAGTCACCATTGTCTCAGCCAAAACCTAACTGTGAGCTAAAGGCTAAAGAATGTAAAGAATGTTTATTGTAAATACATTATCTGACATAATGTAATTAGCATTTTAGTAGGACGATGTGCGTCATTTATACAAGTTATGGCTGTTGGATTTCAGCATAAATGGTGGCGTGTTTGTTCATTAAAAGTCAGAACTCTCAGAGACTGAGAGAGAGAGAGAGAATCCTGTTTTAAAGCATACAGCCGCATCTGGTGTTTTATTTCAGCGACGCTACACTATACACTCAACCTCAGAAGGCACCGAGCGGCCTTCTGGAAATTCCTAACGGCTCCAGGGCAGAGGAACAGAAGCAGGTGGTTCAAGCTGCTCTAGGCGCTGAGGACAGCGCTCCCAGTAGCCGGGCTGACCACAACGAAGGAGTGTCTGGAGAGTCAGGACAGACGGAAGAGAACGGTTCCGTCACACCCTCTAGCTGCCACCGGCAGTTAGGACCCCCCTCTACAGATAGCAGCTAGGGAGTTAACTGCCGAACTAATGTCATCGTGCACATGGTGATGACGTCAGTGGGCAGGGGAGGCCCCGCAGACTTGACTGGCCGACTTGCACCAAATTGTGATCCGGCACCTAAGGGGTTAAAGAGGCACTGCTGGAAAGAGCAGACTGTGCCCTTTCCAGCAGTGCCTCTCTTTTTTCTACCATCAGCCATTCTGGAGGGAGAGGGGTCCAAAGGACAGGCAGCTGCCAGGGGGTGCCTGAAACTGACGTCATCGCGTCTGGCAATGACATCAATGAGACAGCTGAGGCCCATAAAGAGAAGTCAGACCGACGTGGGACCCCAGCCACAGAGGTGAGGTTAGGGTTAGAGGACCATGAGATACATAGTACATCCTTGGTCCTTAACGGGAGTTTTTCCCAGGACATAGCATGTACGCTGTTGGTCCTCAAGGGGTTAACCATACCATACAGTTTGCTTTTTTATTTTTTCATTATGATATTTTTTTCCTATATGGATACTAACCCACAGTCTCGCTAGGGTTTGAGAGAATAGTTGGAGCAGTTTTGAAAACTTCCCTCTTTCCCCTACACTATCTTTCCACCCTTCTCTATAATTTTGGACCGCATTGACCCGGTTATAAATATTTATAAAGTCTGTCACATATACATTTATATGGACATTCTTTTCCTTGCCCACTTTCACACGTCTATAGTTTTTTTCTCTTCAGTCACTGTCTACCACCCTAATATGTGTCTATGGATATAAAAAAAATGACAATAACATCCCACCATAAAAAGTAAAACACTCAATTACACTTTAATTATAAGGCCACACTGAATAGGCACCATAAGTCAGAAGAACAACCTATGTGATCTTGTCTTCAATATCCAACAATCCCATCTCCCATTATGCAGTTTCCCCCTTAGCCTGCTAGACCTAACCCCCTCCCATTCCACCCTCACCCCCATGGAGGGTGTATATCACCCCCACTTGGTCCCGAATGTTATTTAAAGTCTTAGGCACACCTACAGGGTTATTCAGAGAGAATAGAAAAGTCACGGCATGTTGAGTGACCTTCCGTTCCCCGCACTTCGGGGCGATTTGGCGATTCTAGTTCGCTGACCCTGCGGTGTATTCAGCAAGCACCACAGGGCCCCCCGTAGTGTAGGGAAAACCCGCCTTAAACCTGCCACAAACCCGCCGAACACTCGCCAAAAAATTAGCCGAACATTCGCCGAAAGCCTGTAGAAACTGCCGCAAAAACCCCGCCGAACTCACTGGAAAAAACAGACGAGCCGCCAATCACAGAGCAGCGCAGCCGCCGGAAAAACCCGACAAGCAGACAAACGTGGTAAAGAAAAAAAAAATACGCTTGAAAGTTTCGAAATTGAAACGCTGTTTGCAAAAAAACTCCTGAACGAAAATGTCTGGAATTTACATATAAGGTCCTACGAATGATAATAAAAAGATCTGTTATAGAATGAAGAAAATACCATATAAAAAAAACCTGAAAAAAATGTTGCTGAAAAAATCCTGAAAAATGCCGAAAAGATCCTAAAAAAATCGAGAAATAAAGATACTTTTTACAGCAGAATATAATAATAAATGGTTTATTAGATATTGAATTAAAACAGGAATATTTTTAACATTGAAGCCTATGGGATTCGCCTGAATAAACCTACCTAATTGAACCACCGAACAGCAGGGCATTTCAGCAACTTTTCTCTGCTGTTTGGTGTCTCTGAATACACGAATCATAGTTTCTCTATGGGGGATTTCACTGCCCTCGAACAGGCAGCGTACGTGCAGGCAATTTGCCAGAATATGGGGAACTGCCTGCTCTCTGAATAGCCGAATGGCCCCGAAATATCCCAGTACGCTGAAATTCAGTGTCCGGTTACATTTCGGTGACATTTCGGATCTCTCTGAATAACCCCCCTAGTTTTATCTGTCAGTCCCATCACCCTGTACCAAAACAGATAAGCCACAAGTTTAACTCAAGGAACACTCATTAAACCCCTACTAGTATTCCCATACTGTAGTGTATAACCACTTATTTTATTCTAGAAAAAGACCCTGACACTGTATTACGTTTTAGCCCCTACTTCATTATCCTAATCCTTTTCCCCTCCTCTCTCCCTTTCTTTCTCCTTTTCCTTACATCTTCTTCATTTTCTTCTTCCCTCTTTTTTCCTCCCCCTCATTATCTTTCTTTCTCCCCTTTCTTCCTCTTTCTTTTTTCACTTCACACTTCTATTTCTATTTTTAATTTCCTTTTATTTTTATTTTATTGTATTTTCATTTCGATTTTTATTTCTTATTTAATTTCATTTTTATTCATATCTGTATTTTGATGTCTATTTTTTATTTTATCTTTATCTTTACGTGTACCTTTTATCTTTATAAGATTCTGTTATATTTTTTTTCATATCTAGTTTTCCCCCTCCCATTTTAAGGTCCCATTATATTTAAGTATCGTCTCCTTTTTCCCATATGTGTAATAATTATAACCCAAATCCATAAGGAAACCTGCGGCAATATAACCAATTTTATTTATGCACACATGATTAATTAACAATATTTTAAGCGATCGGAGCAGAAAGGATTTTTAACCAAAAGACTCTTATCTAAAAAGAAAAGTTAAACCAGGGAGAACTGATGCGGGCAGCTGGAATGCACCGCCATCTTGGATCTCTGAAGAATGAATAGCGCACATGTGCATTTCGAAAAGGGTCCGTCATCGTTGAACTGACCAGCGCACATCCGGGATGATCCACCAGCTTGGATTCAGGAAACATGTGACGAACCCAGAAATTAAACCGAAAGGACGATATTTAAAGAGGAGCAGCGCACTATGAACCACACCAACTGAGAAAGCTTATTTCTATATAGTGAAATGCGTTTTGTTGATGTTTTTATTTATTTTATGTATTTTACTTAATTTTATTTAATAAATAATCATTTTCTACACCTGCTACCTGTTTCTGGCCTATGTCAGGAATCGAAGGAGGATGGTTGCTGGCAGCTACCGTATCGGTGTCTGGTGTAAGACACCTCAAATTGTTAGTTGGTTTTTTGGCTTACCTATATATTGAGAATTCTACAAGTGCCGCTTTATTATTGCTTTGGAGGACCAGATTTGAGGACTACTGAATCAACCAGAAGGATCACAGCACCTTCTGAATGATGGAACCTCAAAATAGAAGGGGGGACTGCATCTGCGGGTCCAAAAGCACAACAGAAAGAGCCATACCTTCGAAGTCTCCCCGCCATGTGAGTGGTATACATTAGATTATTTTGTACACACACCTCTTAAAACCATCTGCACTATGCAATTTTCCTTTCTTTGAGGTACATGAATGAAAGAAGCGCTGACTGGCAAGTTTTTATCCTTTCAAGATTTTAAATCATAACTTTAAGACTTTATGAGACCTTTACAGATGTATATATTTTGTTGCTTAGAAATAAAGATATAAAGCTGAATGCTTGGGAAGTAAATGAATAGTGAATACCCATATGCTGGAGAGAAGACAAGAAAAAAAAGCACATAGGCGTAACTCAATTTCACTATTTTTTGCTGTAGACTTGGTACTAAAATCGATGCAATGTTTGCCCTCGTGGAGGGTGACCAGATGGACTTGAATTTAATTTCCGGATTCTGTCTGAGTACAATTAAGAGATGAATGTAAGGGTGAGCACAGTGAGGAATGGAATGATGCTGGTTGAGGTCAAATTTCTTAAATTCCTTGACTTTAACTTGTACAGGTGGGAGTAAAAGTCAGTAAATTATTTTACAAAGTGTTGCATGAGATCATACATACAGAGTTATTCAGAGAGCACCGAAATATCAGCGACATTTCGGTGCTCTCCCATTCCCCGCACTTCGGCTAGTCCGATTCGCCAACCCTGCGGTGAATTCAGCATTCACCGCAGGGTCCCTGAAGTGGAGGGAACAAGCCACTAAACGCATCTGAAAAACCACCGAAAAACTGCCAAATCAATCTGAAAACCCCTCAAAACCCATCAAATAGATCTGAAAAACCACCCAAAAAAATTGAATCGATCTGAAAAACACCATTTGTAAAAAATTGGAGAAAATCTTGCTGAAATAATACCGAAAAAAAAATAAAGTGACATTTTGCTGCAAGTGAAAAGAATAAACCATTGTATTAATATGTAATATAAATGGGGATTTTTTTTTGCATTGAAACCTATGGAATTCACCTGTCAAATGAAACCACCGTAAATCAGGGCATTTCACTGACATTTAGGTGCTGTTCGGTGTTCTCTGAATAGATTAACCATTACTTCTCTAAGGGGAGTTCACTGCTGCCGAAGATCACCGTATTTCGCTTGCAATTCGTATTACTGGGAAATTCACTGTTCGGTGTTAGGGTCAGGGGGTTAGGGTTAGAGGGTTAGGGTTAGGGGGTTAGGGTAACCCTAACCCCAACCCTAACCCTCTAACCCTAACCCCCTAACCTTCTAACCCTAACCCTCTAACCCTAACCCTCTAACCCTAACCCCTATCCCCCTAACACTAACCCCAACACTAACCCCAACCCCCTAACCCTCTAACCCTAACTTTCTGGCCACCAGTATCTCATTTATAAGTCAAGTCATGTTGCCATATGTTACAGTTTATTAATTGTCACATGTTCTCATATGTCTGTCTTCCCGGTTATTCAGTTCATTATCTATAAAAATAAAACTGTGACAATTGACTCAGTTTATTATGAAACTATAAAAACTTGATTTGGTCCGGATAACAGGAAAGTACCTTAAGGGCTATAGTCCAGTTGAGTGTGGATATTTTATAATGTTTTAATAAATACTGGAATAATTATATACTGCCCTATGGGTTTTATTCTCGCTTTCCCTATTTTTCAGGAACTCCTCCAGACACCACAGAGCGGCAGTGTCATTCTGAAGTTGGCACAATGCGATTATTACAGAGCCGGTATCTACAGGCTCTGGAAGATGTGAGTGGCCCATTGTCGGTATATAGATTGCCACTTACTTTTATACTTACTGCAATATCAATTTTTCTATTCGTTATTTTTTGAGGATGTCAAGCACCAAGAGTGACTTTAACTTGTACAGGTGGGAGTAAAAGTCAGTAAATTATTTTACAAAGTGTTGCATGAGATCATACATACAGAGTTATTCAGAGAGCACTGAAATATCAGCGACATTTTGGTGTTCTCCCATTCCCCGCACTTCGGCTAGTCCGATTCGCCAACCCTGCGGTGAATTCAGCATTCATCGCAGGGTCCCTGAAGTGGAGGGAACAAGCCGCTGAACGCATCAGAAAAACCACCGAAAAACTGCCAAATCAATCGGAAAACCCCTCAAAACCCATCAAATAGATCTGAAAAACCACCGAAAAAAAATTGAATCGATCTGAAAAACGCCATTTGTAAAAAATTGGAGAAAATCTCACTGAAATAATACCGAAAAAAAATAAAGTGACATTTTGCTGCAAGTGAAAAGAATAAACCATTGTATTAATATGTAATATAAATGGGGATTTCTTTTTGCATTGAAACCTATGGAATTCACCTGTCAAATGAAACCACCGTAAATCAGGGCATTTCACTGACATTTAGGTGCTGCTCGGTGTTCTCTGAATAGATTAACCATTACTTCTCTAAGGGGAGTTCACTGCTGCCGAAGATCACCGTATTTCGCTGGCAATTCGTATTACTGGGAAATTCACTGTTCGGTGTTAGGGTCAGGGGGTTAGGGTTAGAGGGTTAGGGTTAGGGGGTTAGGGTTAGAGGGTTAGGGTAACCCTAACCCCAACCCTAACCCTCTAACCCTAACCCCCTAACCTTCTAACCCTAACCCTCTAACCCTAACCCCCTAACCCTCTAACCCTAACCCCTATCCCCCTAACACTAACCCCAACCCTAACCCCAACCCCCTAACCCTAACCCTCTAACCCTAACTTTCTGGCCACCAGTATCTCATTTATAAGTCAAGTCATGTTGCCATATGTTACAGTTTATTAATTGTCACATGTTCTCATATGTCTGTCTTCCCGGTTATTCAGTTCATTATCTATAAAAATAAAACTGTGACAATTGACTCAGTTTATTATGAAACTATAAAAACTTGATTTGGTCCGGATAACAGGAAAGTACCTTAAGGGCTATAGTCCAGTTGAGTGTGGATATTTTATAATGTTTTAATAAATACTGGAATAATTATATACTGCCCTATGGGTTTTATTCTCGCTTTCCCTATTTTTCAGGAACTCCTCCAGACACCACAGAGCGGCAGTGTCATTCTGAAGTTGGCACAACGCGATTATTACAGAGCCGGTATCTACAGGCTCTGGAAGATGTGAGTGGCCCATTGTCGGTATATAGATTGCCACTTACTTTTATACTTACTGCAATATCATTTTTTCTATTCGTTATTTTTTGAGGATGTCAAGCACCAAGAGTGGTTGAAAAATGGTATTAATCTTTATTGATTTTTATTACACTGCACAATTTTGACTGTATCACATTTGAGTGTTAAATGTCACTGTATTGTGCACCATATAAAAGAGTCTTGTGTAGCACTTAAGGGAACTTTTTCTGATTCGATAATTATGCTGACAGCATTTGCCAATATTTTATTTTTTATTTTTTTAATTTCAGGTGAAAATCCTTGGCTTTTCTCCTTCGGCACTCACTGCTCATCCCCATTGGTTCAGGCCTTCTAAAATGTCCCTGAAGCACTTTATCCAATGTGCATACCTAAACACAACTTGTGTTGCTTTATGACTACTCTATTGTATATTCCTTGTCTGTACCGTTTCCAGGAAACCCTGTCATCTGTATACAACAAAAGACTCTGTACGGCTTCAAGGTAATACTTTCCTTTAGATTAGATCCGGCTATCCTAAAGACCGGTCTTTCAGTGCAGGGAATCTTTGGTATTGCCGTACAGAGGTCTTTTGTTAACCCTTTGTTGCTTTCACCTGTCCTTGCAGTTTACCCTGCATCTCTGCATATAGGGGCTTCTCTCAGGAACCAAGGCCTCACCTTCCTGCGAGTTATATTCATAGGGATATATATACAGACCGACCACTTCCAAGGATCGGAGGGCAAGTATAGGGTGGTGCGTGCCTGGTGGTACTGCCACCGTGACATAATGACCCAGCCATTACATAAGCCCGCAGAGATGTGTACCGTGTTGGAAACCTTATTGCACATGTTTGAGGAATTTGTGGTTCACCTCAAAGGGTTACTGAGCCTGTGTCTAGACTCTGGCAATCAGGTCTCATTTGAGAGCAGGGTTCGTGGTCCGCTTTCTCCTGATGAAAAGAACAGAAGACGTGAGTACAATCTCTGTTTCTATTGTGCCAGTTCGTTGCACTTTTTGTCTGGCTGTCCCCTCAAGCCGGTGCGTCCTGGGGCTGGAGTGCCGGTGTGTCCTGGTGCTGGAGTGTCGGTGCGTCTCAAGACTTGTGGAAGGTCAGTGCGCCCTGATACTGGCCAAGTGCCAACTGTGCCCATGTCCCACAGTAAGGCCGCTAAAGCCAGACCACATAGGGGATCTGATGGTGCCAAACCCTGCGGGGAGTCAGATGGCACCAGATCCCACTTTGAGTTCAGACCTCCTGAGAAATCTAGGTTTGAGAAAGAGGCACCTGAGTCTATGAAGGATGAATCCTTTTTGGCCACAAGGCCAGAGGATGAAGAACCCATGGAGGTTATGTCACTCATGGCATCCAGTAATAAACCTCAGACTTATGTAGATACATCTGATGGCTGTAGGGTTTTAAAGACACAACTGGCTGGCTATGAGCAGCGACTGGCAGCCAAAAAACAGTCCCTACGTATTATTACTGGTTGTATTACATGTAGAGCCGCAACCCCAGTGCCAATTGGCAAAAAGCCAGTTCTGTTTCTGTCTGGCAATGAGAAGCCAGTCCTGTCTCCGTCTGGCAATGTGCAGCCAGCCCTGTCTCCGTCTGGCAATGTGCAGCCAGCCCTGTCTCCGTCTGGCAATGTGCAGCCAGCCCTGTCTCCGTCTGGCAATGTGCAGCCAGCCCTGTCTCCGTCTGGCAATGTGCAGCCAGCCCTGTCTGGCAATGTGCAGCCAGTCCAGCCTGGCAATGTGCAGCCAGTCCAGCCTGGCAATGTGCGGCCAGTCCAGCCTGGCAATGTGCAGCCAGTCCAGCCTGGCAATGTGCAGCCAGTCCAGCCTGGCAATGTGCAGCCAGTCCAGCCTGATCCTGGCACGATGGCAGCGGTGCTGCCTGATCCTGGCACGATGGCAGCGGTGCTGCCTGATCCTGGCACGATGGCAGCGGTGCTGCCTGATCCAGACGCGGTGACAGTGGTGCTGCCCGATCCGGGTGCGGTGACAGTAGTGATGTCTGGTAAACTGCCAGTCAAATCAGTCCCAAGCTGTGTGTCAGCGGTAACCCTCCCAAGCTGTGTGTCAGCGATAACCCTCCCAAGCTGTGTGTCAGCGGTACCCCTCCCAAGCTGTGTGTCAGCGGTACACCTCCCAAGCTGTGTGTCAGCGGTACCCCTCCCAAGCTGTGTGCCAGCGGTGCCAGTCCCAAGCAGTGTGCCAGTCCCAAGCTATGTACCAGCAGTGCCAGTCCCGAGCTGTGTGCCAGAGTCAAGCCGTGTGTCAGCAGTACCAGAGCTACATTGCAACACCACTGTACCCATGCCCCACAGAGAGTCCGAGGTTTCCAACCCTCGTGGTAAGGCACAGGTAGGCGAGCCTACTCCCACTGTTGCCGTGTCGTGCGGGGTGGTCACCAGTTCTAGACCTCGTTCTAGGAGAAGACATGTAAAGGTGTCTAACCCTGGTCCAGTTGGTTCTATACCCGGTCTGACTTATGCCGAGGTCACCCTACCCCGTCATGTCCCTGAGGGCTATGTGCAGTCGCCCTCTGGACTGGTGTTCGGGAGGGACTGGGTTGCCCTTCAAAGGAACCCTCATAGACGGGCGTCTTGTGGAGGAGGATGACGACTCTGAGTGGGACCTCAGGGGACTTTGGTGACTGGTGTTCGTGGTCTGGTTTCCTGATTCTGTCAGTCATGTTTGTTGTTTTGGGTGCCCTGGGGTCACCCGTGGAGGAGGGGATACTGTCACGTTCTATGCTGGCAAACCTGTCCTCCTGCCCTCTGTATTTGTATATTGTGTTTTTTCCCTTGTGTTTCTGTTGCTGCCAATTCCTGGGTGGCCTCCCAGGGGTTAATTGGTGTTCTGTGTGCTGCTCACCTGTTGACCCTTGCCTTGATTCCCCTGCCTATATTAGAGCAATGTACCTATAGGACATTGCTGGGTCATTTTTCTTTGCCTGGTCTCCTTGCCACTTGTGTCCTGAGAGCTCCTTGCTGTGTTCCTGATATCCTCCGTTTGTTCATCCTTGTTCAGTTTTTGTCTCTATTATTTCTGTTCCAGTTTATGTCAGTTCCTTCTGTGTATTTAGTTCTGTCTATTGCTGTATTTTGTTTTGCTGTTTATGTTCCATTCAGATTCCCCGGTTACTGATTTTGGCTTGGCTGACTTCCCTTCTGGTTCCTATTCCTATATTCTGTATGACGTACTCTCTCTGGTTATGACCTTTGGCTTTCCTCTTTATGACTACTCTATTGTATATTCCTTGTCTGTACCGTTTCCAGGAAACCCTGTCATCTGTATACAACAAAAGACTCTGTACGGCTTCAAGGTAATACTTTCCTTTAGATTAGATCCGGCTATCCTAAAGACCGGTCTTTCAGTGCAGGGAATCTTTGGTATTGCCGTACAGAGGTCTTTTGTTAACCCTTTGTTGCTTTCACCTGTCCTTGCAGTTTACCCTGCATCTCTGCATATAGGGGCTTCTCTCAGGAACCAAGGCCTCACCTTCCTGCGAGTTATATTCATAGGGATATATATACAGACCGACCACTTCCAAGGATCGGAGGGCAAGTATAGGGTGGTGCGTGCCTGGTGGTACTGCCACCGTGACACGCATACACTGAACCAATCCGTTGACTGCCTTTTCTCAGGATGCTCGCTAATGTGAGCTGTCTGAGAGAGGATGATGTCAGATGATGCATAGCATGCTGTTACAGTTACAAGTATTTATAAAGTACTAACAAATTCCGTAGCGCTGTACAATGGGTGAGACCGAGGAACAAAAATATAAGCAAGTTAAACAAACAGAATAATAGGAGGGAGGAACCTGTTCGAGAGCTCACAATCTAAGCAGAGAGAGAGGTGACACACTAGGTGAGGCTAAATAGCTGGGCTTTGGAAGTAACAGGAGCATAAGGGGCTGTGCAGGAAGATGGGGCAAGAAATGGACAGTAGGGGATTATGGAGTGAGCCGATCGGCTTCTCTAAAGTAACGTGTTTTCAGAGATTTCTTGGAGAGACGGGGAGAGTCTAAGGTTGCGGGGGAGGGAGTTCCATAAAAAAGGGCAGCTCGGGAGAAGCCCTGAAGGTGAGAGTTGGGGTGTGGGTACACGGAGCTTATAGCACAGATCATTGGCAGAGCGATGTGGCCGGGACGGGATGTATCTGCTAATAAGGGTGGAGATGTAGTCAGGGGCGCGGCTATGGAGATCTTTATATGTGAGCACCAGTATTTTGTATTGGATTCCTAAGGAAACAGGGGGCCAATGCAGGGGGTGATGTGCAAGAGGTGCGGGAGGTGAGGTGGATAAACCTAGCACAGGCATTCATAACAGACTGCAGAGGGAGAATCTAGGAACTTCTTAAGGCCAGAGAAAAGGAGGTTACAGTAGTCAAGACGGGAGATAACAAGAGCTTGGATGAGCAATTTAGCAGAGTCCTGACTAAGACAGGGCTGGGTGCGTGCAATGTTTTTTAGGTGGAAGTAGCAATATTTGGTTAGTGACTGAACGTGAGGAGTGAAGGAGAGATCAGAGTCGAAGAGGACTCCGAGGCAACGAGCCTGAGAGGTAGAAGTAATGGTGACTCCATTCACCTGAAGGGAAATGGGTGCAGGAATGTTGGTTTTAGAGGGAGGGAAGACGAGAGGTTCAGTTTTGGAAAGGTTAAGCTTTAGGATATGGGAGGTCATCCAGTCAGAGACAGCCAACAGGCAGGCTGTAACATGGTCCAACACAAGAGGAGACCGATCGGGAAAGGAAAGGTAGATTTGGGTGTCGGCAGCATAGAGGTGATATTGGAGTCCATAGGAAGAAATAAGGTTGCCCAGAGAGGCGGTATAGATCGAGAAGAGTAGGGGACCCAGGACAGAGCCTTGAAATACCCCAACTGAAAGATGAATGGGGGGGAGGTGAAGAGGCACCAGCGAAGGAGACACTCAAGTATCGAAGAGAGAGATATGAAGAGAACCAAGAGGAAGCAGTGCCACTGAGGCCAAGTTAACGCAGCATGAGGAGCAGGAGAGGGTGGTCTACAGTGTGAAATGACAAAGTGGCAGAGCTCTGTGTGAATGCGGTCTGTGCAAGATCGCAGCACAGACTGCATTGCACCAAGAGTGAAAGAGTGCAGAGATACGAATGTCCTGTCAGTGACTGGGATTCGGATTTTTGCTCTCCTCCCCCGCCCTCTGTGCACTGGCCAGCCAGAATGAGAGTCCTCAAGTATGGCAATATTACAAAGTTGGTGCTAAAGTAACCAGTGCTGTTGTAAACTTACCAGAGCCATTATAGTCTATGGAGGTTTTAAGTTTACAACAGCTCTGGTTAAGTTAGCACCAGCTTCGTAATATAGCCCTGCCAGTCCAGGCCTGGATTAGGGCCAGTGTTGTTGACAACTGTAAAAGAAAGGATGGGGAATACAGGGAGGAAAGGGGTGAATGAGGTTATCAGGTCTGCCCTGATTGTGTGTTGTGTTGAACAGTGACAAAATGTGCTGGTGATAGTCAACCTGGACTATTGTTTTTACATATATATTCTTTTTATTATTATTAAATATATACTTACCTAAATAATTCCAGAATCGTGTGTGGCGATATCTCCAGCCAGCAATCTTCCCTACATGCTAGACAACAGGTGAGACTGCACTTGAGTATTGCTATTATGCGCTTATATGCCTTCACTCCATTCATCCTCATATGAGTATCTATCTAGGCCACATTTTCCCATGATAATTACAACCTGCACTTTTTCATTTTATTATAGTTGTGTATGTACTTACAGGTTATCATAGGTTGTGTTCATCCTTGTAGATTTTCATAGGTTGTGTTCACACTTTCACATATTTTCTAGTTGTATTTGAATGAGATACCTCCCTGTAGTGTCTCCTTCACCTCAGAGACCGCTTAGCTGTCACGCTCTTGGAGCAAGTTCCTGTAAGGAGTTCTCTTACTTGGGTGTAAATCCTCAGCACCTGCTATTGAGGAGGTTTTGTCCTATCACTCTTTAGATTTTAGCTTTAGCGAATGCCAGCATTCGTTGCAATGCAATACCGATGCAGGAATTTGCAACATCAGCAAACACCGGTGCTTTGTGATACAAGAATAAAGATGTGGGAATACTAGAAAATTTATATTTCTTAATGAACACTAGAATACACATCTATACAAATGTTTATTTTGAGTGTGTGAATGAATATAGTGAACTGTATAGTAACAAAAAAGTGAATGCTAACTTCTGTAATGTATAGAAATAGAGAAGAGATGAGTTTATAACTGTGAATGCTCAGAAATATACAGAGGGTTGCTGTCTGGGCAGGGGAGTTGATGGGACAATTTTCCTAGGTATTGATTTCCGCAGAGAATTTATAGACATCTATGAAAGAAATTCAAGCTTAAATATTCATTCAACCGTAAAAGAAAATTAGACTTTTGAATAACACCAAAAAAGGATCATATTACCCACTTAAAACCAAAAATATTGCCAAAGTGAACATAAAACACAAAGGTTTGTTATTTAAAAGTGAACTTTCCCTTTAATTTCAAATTGTTTTTACCTTTAGTTGAGTACAGTGAGATGTGCAAAACTGCACAGACAATAAAATAGGCTGTTAGGCCATAAATTGGCTGACACTTTATTCCTTTCTAACAAAGTTCAAAAGTGAGATAACCTTGTTGGTTACGTAGTACTTCTTGTGTTAGTGAAGTAATAGACTAAGGTCTACATTACATACTTGTTGCTAACGTTAGCGATCACTTTGCGCTCCCTGTGCTTAACATGGGGAGTGCAAAGTGTTAATCAGTGTTAGGATTACAAAGTCCTAATGCTGATTAACGTCCGGCTGCGGTTAGCAAAAAGTTAACCACAGCCAGGACTTGGTGCTATCGGATTCCGCTGCTGCAGAATCTGTTCGCACCAACAGAAACCCCCCCAAAAAAATTCAGATACTCACCTCCTATCCAGCGGTGAGGACCGCGGCTCCAACCACCTCCTCTGTCCGGCGGGAGCAGTGAGAGACTGGGGGAAATAGTCCCCCAGTCTCCCCCTGCAGATCAGTACGCCGACCTGCCGGATCTCTTTATATTGTCAATTAATAGGGGAGCAAATTTATTTAGAAATTTTGAGCCCCTAAGAAATTTGAGCCTGGGGCAACTGCCCCTTTGCCTCCCCACACTATGCCTTGCCCTCTGGTGATGTCGTTTAAGTACATCCCACACAATACAATGATTTGATTTGGTCGTCGATCCATTTAATCCATTCTTTGGCCATTGCCAAAGGGGGCAGTTTACAACACAAAAGATCATAAAATAGATGCACCCGGGGACATATATAGAATAAAATATTTTCTGAATCAAACATACAAGAGAAAAGCCAAGTACATGAAAGATATCAGCAACATAGAATAAACAAAATAAAAATATATATTTTTTTGGTAGTGGCTCTTTAATGGGATACAGTAAGAACCACGATAATTCATTGTAATTTGAATGGTCATGGTGACCTGATTGTCCTCCCACCTCAGCTATCCCTGAGGTTGGGTTCTACCCAGAAAGTTGAAAATTAGCTTTCACTGTTCAACGTTGGGGCTTAAGGCCTGGCAAGTTAGTTCATTCTTGTATAGCCAATGGTTCTCATTAAGAGCCATTAAATTGGCAGGATAGTTTAGTGATAGAAACATAGAGACTTAGAAAATGTCGGCAGATAAGAACCTTTCGGCCCATCTAGTCTGCCCAATTACATGGATACTTTACCTGGATTTATCTTTTGTTTAGGATAGCCTTATGCCTATCCCATGCCTGTGTAGCGCTGTGTTAAAATCTTGCTGTGGCAGTACCTACTTTTGGCCACAAGATGGAGACAATCGCGATCAGAGACACTGGACATTGGGACTACATTTCCCGGCGTGCTTTGCAAACAGACAGGAAGTGGGTGGGACACAGGGACGCTTGACATCCTGAGCCTCGTGGAGAACGCGCCAGAGCGCGCCAGGGAACGAGGGAGAGCAGACGCAGTGCAAGATATCGCTAGAGGGCCTGGGCCAGAGCGCGAGTGAGACCTGTCAGTTCCTTACATCGGGTCATCCAGCCTTAGGAGAAGGAGACCTCCAAGTTCCCGAGATTTGCTGCAGATTAAGGAACCAAAGACCTTGAGTGAGGAGTTGCCGCAAGTTGATCGGATACGGAGAGCAGGCGGTGAGCTGGACAAGTCGTGGACAAGCTACGGAAAGTCAGACAACGGATCCGGCCGCAAGTATCCCCAGTCAATATCGAGCGGAGAGACGTCCTGGGTCAGCGGAGCCTAAAGCAATCGGTGGATGGGTGAGAGGCCTCCAAGGCCGTTTGTAAATAAGGAACACGCTGCTGTTTTCTCTCTAAAGTCCACAGGGCCCCAACTTGACTAGTCGAAGACATTCCTTAAGTAAATTCACTGGCCAGTTGAACAGTACCCGGGTACCATACACACACACATACACACCTTTTACATTCCGGGACTTAACCTGTGCAGGGCTCATTCTGTTACGAATCGGAACAGGGGTTAAAGATACGTTCCGAATATATTTTCTCTTTTCCGCTGCGCGTTTATCGAAATACAAAGAGATTGTATTCTTGGTTCCGCTACGTGTCCTTTTTCCGAAATTTCGTTCAATTGCATTCTTTTTCTGTTCGGTTGCGAATATATTATTTTTTCCGAAATACGAAGCCTCGTGTTTCGTTTCTTTCCCGCTACGCGTTTTTACCGCGATACGAAAGTACTGTAATAATACCTGTGAATACCGTGTCTCAACGTCTGCTTAATATTTTAGTAAACTATTTAAATTATAAAAACCCACAGCAGTGTTGGAGTATATTTATTCCCTAGTGCGGGGAGACTGACCGTGGTTCATTTTCAGCGGCTCCTCCGGGAGTGAGCGCTACACCTGCTTAAATTCGATCACTGTTTTGGCCTCTACCACTTCTACTGGAAGGCTGTTCCATGTATCCACCACCCGCTCAGTAAAATAAAGCTTCCTGATGTTACTTTTAAACCTTTGCCCCTCTAATCTAAGACTATGTCCTCTTGTTTTGCTACTTTGTTTCCGTTTAAATATACTCCCTTCCTCTACCTTGTGGATTCCTTTTACGTATTTAAATGTTTCTATCATATCTCCTCTGTCTCGTCTTTTTTCCAAGCTGTACATGTTAAGATCATTAAGCCTTTCCTGGAAACCTTTCTCCTTCAAGCCGTACACCATTTTAGCAGCTCTTCTCTGAACTCTCTCTAAGATGTCTATATCCTTCTGGAGATACGGTCTCCAGTACTGCACACAGTACTCCAAGTGAGGTCTCACCAGTGTTCTGTACAGTGGTATGAGCACTTCCCTTTTCCTACTGCTAATACCTCTCCCTACACAACCAAGCATTCTGCTAGCATTTCCTGCTGCTCTATTACATTGACTACTTACCCTTAGAGCCTCTGCAATAATAACCCCTAAATCCCTTTCCTCAGATGTTGAGGTTAGGACTGTATCAAATATTCTATATTCAGCCCTTGGGTTTTTACGTCCCAGGTGCATTATCTTGCACTTATCCACATTAAAACTCAATTGCCACAGCTCCGACCATTTTTTTAGTTTACCTAAATCATTTGTCATTTGGCTGATCCCTCCAGGAACGTCAACCCTGTTGCAAATCTTTGTGTCATCAGCAAAAAGACATACTTAACCATTAATACCTTCTGCAACATCACTAATAAAAATATTAAAGAGAATGGGTCCAAGTACTGACCCCTGAGTTACCCCACTGGTAACAAGACCTTGCGCTGAATAAACTCCATTTACCACAACCCTCTGTTGCCTGTCACTCAGCCACTGCCTAATCCATTCAACAATATTGGAATCCAAGCTCAAAGATTGCAATTTATTGATAAGCCTTCTATACGGAACAGTATCAAAAGCCTTACTGAAATCTAAATAAGCAATGTCTATTGCACCACCTGTGTCTATTATTTTTGCTACCCAATCAAAAAAATCAATAAGATTAGTTTGGCATGATCTCCCTGAGGTAAACCCATGTTGTTTCTGATATTGTTATCTATGTGTTTTTAGATGTTCAACAATCCTTTCCTTTAACATGGTTTCCATTAATTTCCCCACTACTGACGTAAGACTAACTGGCCTATAGTTCCCCGATTCCTCCCTACTACCCTTCTTGTAAATGTGCACAACATTTGCTAATTACCAGTCTTCTGGGACGACTCCCGTTAACAAGGATTGGTTAAATAAATCTGTTAACGGTTTTGCTATTAGTGATTGCCAGCTAATACCAGTGCTAACAGAGACCAGCAGTGCAATCAGGAGTTAGAGCTAGTGGGCACTCAAGGGTTAAAAAAGTATGGGGTGGACCGAGTGGACTTAAACTGTGGCAAATAAATATTTTGCGTAGAGCTCACTATTGTAAGATAGATGAAAGTATAAAATAATGACATTTTAAGAAATTCATTTTTTAATTTCTTCATTCCTCTTATTCAGAAATTCTGTTGAAATAAAAAGTCCTGGATGCTAGATAGAGTCCTGTATCTTACACTATTTCAAACAGGTTCTACATTATTCATATGCAGGCCGAACTGAACTGACCTTTGAAATACAGTAAATACATATTCGCCACTTTTATTATATTATATCAGTAAAAATGGTAATTTATTCCGAATACGTTTAGTGACCATGGTGTGATTAGTTGGAAATCGATGTAGCTTACAAAAAAATGCTAATAAATATAATATTCACATGTGGGCATGATATCTACTTATAGAAATTACAGTAACACCATACATGTGTATTGCACTGAGATTTTCTGCATTTATAACAATCTGAATATATTCACTGTATATTTATTTTATTTATTTATAAAGGATTTTACCAGGAAGGATACATTGAGATTTCTCTCATTTTCAAGTATGTCCTGGGTTCAGGAAATACAAAATAGTAAAAAATGTATGCATGCTTATGTGTGTATATATATTTATACACCAGTGTTTATGTGTACATACATACAGTCAGGTCCAGAAATATTGGGACATCAACACAATTCTAACATCTTTGGCTCTATACACCACCACAATGGAGTTGGAATGAAACAAACACAATGTGCTTTAACTGCAGACTGTCAGCTTTAATTTGAGGGTATGTACATCCAACTCAGGTGAACGGTGTAGGACTTACAGCAGTTTGCAGATGTACCTCCCACTTGTTAAGGGACCAAAGGTAATGGGACAGAATAATAATCATAAATCAAACTTTCCCTTCTTAATACTTGGTTGCAAATCCTATGCAGTCAATCACAGCCTGAAGTCTGGAACGCATAGACATCACCACATTCACCAGACGCTGGGTTTCATCCCCGGTGATGCTCTGCCAGGCCTCTACTGCAACTGTCTTCAGTTCCTGCATGTTCTTGGGGCATTTTCCCTTCAGTTTTGTCTTCAGCAAGTGAAATGCATGCTGGTCAGGTGATTGACTTGGCCATGGCATAACATTCCACTTCTGTCCCTTCAAAAACTCTTTGGTTGCTTTTGCAGTAGGCTTTGGGTCACAAGCCGAGTCAAAAAATAGGAGCAGGGATCGTATCCAGAAAACGGGTTGGCAACAAAGAATAAGTACACACAATAGTTAGCGATGCGGGAACAAACTCCACGACAGGGTGACAAGGCAACTCCTCGCCCCCTGTTTTAAACCTGGCGGCTCCTCGTGACCATGCTAGGCCCTGCCCCCTCGGACGCCACTCGGCCATTCCCCAGTGGTGGCAGCCGGCCAGTTCTTGGCACAGGACCTTGCCCAGACCCCCCAGGCAGCGCAGCAGGGGCTGAGGATATGACACATATACTGTATACTCAGATTGATTTTGACAGTCCCAAAAACTTAACGGGAGACAATTGTGGTTCTTAATTCTGATTGGCTGAATTGCGTGAAAAAACAGTCCGCACACCGATTTCCGCGCACAGCGTTAATGAGCGCATGTTTTTGCGCGTCTTTTTTACGTGCGTTATTTTTTGACGGAGGAAAAAATGCGTGAGGAATGTAGTACCAGCGTTAATTTATGCGCGTTAACGTTTAAAGATTCATGCACAAATTAACGCGCTGCGTGAGCGTTTTTGCGCAAAGAATGTAATAGAGCCCTCAGTCTTTTACCTGGGCCACACTGAAAGTTACTCACTCTTCTCTTTCAGCTGGACTTTGCTCTCGCCCAATAATAAACAATAACATATCAAACCCTAGAAATTTTTGGAAAATTATAAGTAACATACACTCACCCCCTGTCCACTCCCAACCAGCTGCTGTCAAAATAAAAAAACAAACCATGGAACACCCCGTAGATGTAGCAAATGCCTTTAATAACTATTTTGTAGGATGCGCCACACCCTGATTGCTAAGCTAGCAAATGACACGCATCCAGAGAGGCTACACGCAGGTCGGGCCCCGCCAACTGTGCAAAGACCCTGTGTCGCAGAGAAATTCAGTCTTAGACCAGTGCCTCTCAGTGTAGTTACTAAACTTCTCCGTAATCAAAAAATGAAATACCAGTCGGGACCTGATCAAATCCCGCAATGCTGCTAAAAATCAGTGCACCGGCAATTGCAAAACCTGTCGCAACCCCAATCAATGAATCACTGGCGAATGGATACATACCCAAACTCTGGAAGACTGCGAGGGTAGTACCTATCCATAAAAGTGGAGACAACACTTCAGTATCCAACTACCGTCCGATATTATTGCTCCCTGTAATGTCCAAAATTTTGGAAAAATGTGTGCACATGCAATTACGTAATTATTATCAATGCTCAAACTATTTAACCCCAGATCAATCCGACTTTCGTCCAAATCACTCAACTACAACTGCCCTTTTAAAAGTTTGTAATAATATCCAAGCTGGCATGGAACAAGGAAACCTAACTGGAGCTACCTTCCTTGATTTTGCCAAGGCCTTTGACACAGTAGACCATGGCATTCTATTACAAAAACTCCAAAACTCCGGTATTGGCGATCACACACTAAAATGGTTTCATTCATATGTATCCAACTGATCGCAATATGTGTCCATTTCTGACAGCTCCTCCCTTCCCCTCCCAATCACTTGCGGTGTACCCCAGGGCTCGATACTCGGCCCCCTGCTATTCACGATATTCATAAATGATCTGCCCAACGTCTGCAAAGCCTCAACTGTACACATGTACGCAGACGACACCATAATCTTTAGCAAACTAAATCTCCCACAGCTGCTGGCAGTGCTGCAAGAACAATTCACAGAGGCAGAAAAGTGGATCGAAGACAACAAACTTTTTCTAAATACTGACAAAACTGTCACGATGCTCTTTGGAACAGTCCCTAAACTGCATAAATTGCAAACTCCCCATCTATGTGACAGGACAAAATCAAATGGCACGCTGACCACAGCCACTTCTCTCAAATATCTAGGTATGTGGTTAGACCCAAATCTATCCTTTGGCTCCCACATTGAAAAACTCTCATCTGAACTTTACCCCAAACTAGGTGCCCCGTACAGAAACAAATCCTGCCTGAGCCCCGCGGTAAGAAAAGCAGATTGTACAGCAAATGCTTATGCCGGCTATTGAATACGGAGATGTAGTGTATGCAGCTGCCCTGAAAACACACCTCCAGAAACTTACTACATTGTGTAACTCATTCTGCTGCTTTGTGCTACTATTTAAAAACATGACCCACCATTGTGACATGTTAAAAGAGCTAAACTGGCCGTCACTGGAATCTAGACGCACTCTTCACCTTTTGGACTTTCAGGTTTATGCAAAGAGAGTCGAAAAGTCATCGCACGTTCGGGGACTTTTCGTTCTCTTCAATTCGGTGCGATTTGGCGGTCCCATTTCGGCGACCCTGCGGTGTATTCAGCAAGCATCATAGGGTCGTCGCAGTGCAGTGAAAAGCCGCAGCAAACCCGCTGAACACTCACCGCAAAAGCCGGCGAACATACACCGAAACCTGCAAAAACATTTGGATTAACCCCGCCGAACACACCAGAGAAACCCGAGCAGCCGCCGATCACAGCGCAGAGCAGCCGCCGGAAAAAGACTCCGCAGACGAATGGAGTGAAAAAGAAAAAACAGTATGCTTGAATGTTTGAAAAGTGAAACGCTGTTTGCAAAGAAACTACAAAACGAAAATGTCTGAAATTTACATATAAGATCCAATGAATGATAATAAAAAGGGCTGTTACAGAAAAATAGATAAAAAAAATAGATAAAAATTTTTTTTCGCGAAAACAAAACTCAAAAATGCCTAAAAGATCCTAAAAAATCTATACATAAAGAGACTTTTTACTGCAGAATATTATAATCAACGGTTTATTAGGTATTGGATTATAGCGGGAATATTTTTAACATTGAAGCCTATGGGAATCGCCTGAATAAACCTGTCGAATGGAACCACCGAACAGCAGGGCAATTCAGCAACTTTTCACTGCTGGTTTTTGTTCTCTGAATAGACGAAGCATTGCTTCTGTATGGGGATTTCACTGCCCTCGAACAGGCACCGAACAGGCACTGTATTTGCAGGCAATTCGCCAGCATTTGGCGAACTGCCTGCTCTCTGAATAGCCGAATTTCACTGTTCGGTTACCTTTCGGCCACTATTTGGATCGCTTTGAATAACTCTGCTGGTTTTTAAGAGGTTTTCTGGGAAGCTACCACCCAACCTGAATAGACTGCTTCCTCGAGCAGTTCCTTCATCCTATAACCTCCGATCCAGGACCAGCACCTTACTTGCAATACCACAATACAAAACAAAAGTGGCTCGATCCTCATTTTCCTACAGAGCAACGCAATTATGGAATAGCCTCCCAGACACAATCAAATCTTGCCCCAGTCTTAGGCTAGGGTCAGATGAACGCATTTTCACGTTGTCTGTGAAAAAGTGCGTTCGAACGAATGGACGCATTTTTTCACGGAATACGCGATAGCGGTCATACTATGCGCATTTGCGTCCGTGATTTTGTACGGATCATCAATAAAACACTTTGTGCATCTGGACGTTATGTTGGCCGGACATTAGCAGTGTCTGACATCTCCAATTCACGCACACACGCCGCTAGCGGACGCAGCGCACTCTGTACGACCGTACTAGTGGTTTTACGTTCTCGACAAAATGCGTTCGTTTGCCACTTGCGTTGCGCAGCCGGACTTTTGTGCGACCGTACTTCGTATATTGGCCTTCATTGGACGTCATTTGCTGCTACTACGGCCGTGATTAAGTGCGCCTGCACGCGCGTTCGCACTGCCTCAGTCTGACCCTAGCCTTAAGTCCCTCAAGAGCTCCTTACTAACATACCTCAATACAGAATGCACCTGTAAATATGTAACATAATGACTATATTTCCTACATATTTATTTCTGTAAGAAAGAATGTGGTAGACACCGGCTACCAAATAGCCTTTATTAAACGAATACAATGTATACAACAATAATAAAATACATAGAAAATTGTAGAGTGAAAAACCTCCTTGTACCGCAGATAAGCTTTCTCTAATTCAAAAATATAGCACGATGGAATTCTAGAGATTGAAACCTCAGTAATAATAAGTGTGGGCAAGTAATATATGATGTACAGTGTCATATATGATAAAGACTTATGCCACTAAGTAGCGTCAGAAATCCTATAAATGTCTTCCTAATGCAGGAGAAATATATATCTAAAAATTATAAAGGATAATGACCGACATGTGGTACCATATTGTTAGCACAATTAAGGGCCACGCATACATAAGTTAAATAATTGCAATGATTGTGGGCAGCAAGTCGATTGCCATACACTATTTAACATAAGGAAACCACAACTTTGCCGTTACAAAGAAACAATGTCATAAGTAGCAAAGCTACAGAATTCAAAAAAACGCCATAGATGGATGATTCTAAATCAAACTATTTTCACAATGATTGTTAGACATAAAGAATTCTAAATTGGACTGTTCCCATAACGAATTCTATAGAAAACATAACCATTGAGTAGAAATTAGTAAAGGCCAACCGCACTCTGCTGAGATATAAGGCACAGGGCCGTTCGCCACACTAAAGTGTGAATGTATAATTAGCAGCACGAGACGTTCCGACTCCCATAAATACGATCAATTGGTACCATATGTTTTAATGATGCGGATCTAAACCGAACATGCATAAATTAGATATAATTACAATCCAAAGCAGCAGAACAATTATTATGGACCTATTTGGTATAAGTAATCCACAACTACCAGCAATATATATCAACGATGAAGTGCACTTTTACCGTTGTAGAAAAAGCATCATAAGTGGCGATGCTACAAAGTTCTAGAAAAAGCAAAAATAGAAGGTATGAGGTGGAATTATTTCCACAGTAATTGCTTTATTTATTTCTGTGTTAATCTGTATATTTGTGTTGTTTTTTTACTATCTTGCATTTTATTACTTTGTATTTCTGTAACAACTGTAAAAATTTCAATGTTCTTGAACCCAGGACATACTTTAAAACGAGAGAAATCTCAATGTATCCTTCCTGGTAAAATACTTTGCAAATAAATAAATAAATGTCTATTCAAAGAAAGGTGAACCTTAATGACTGGGGAAGTGAAAATTCTAGGTCAAAATAGCCAAACCAGAAAAATTCTCCCATTTATCTCACTTTTCAAATCGGCTATTTGGTCTAAATTGTTCTCTTCTCCTGACAGTTCTCCTGAGCTTCACCTTTCTCTGAATATCCCTGTATGTCTAAAGAGTAGAGGGTGATCCCAGGGTCTCCCTGTGCTCTGTACTGTCATTGGCTGTTGTACCACAGCATTAAGATTTGCTGAACTATGTTTACATTGAAGATAGGGACTTCTTAACAGCAATACTGGGTGAAAGGATTACACACAGGTTTATTCAAAGAGATCCGAATGGCTGGAGAAAGGTAACCGAACGCTGAAAATCAGCGACCGGTTACTTTTCTTGGCCATTCGGCTATCCAGAGAGCAGGCAATACGCCAAATCCTGGCGAATTGCCTGCACATTCGGTGCCTGTTCGAGGGCAGTGAAATCCCCATAAAAAAGCACTGCTTCGGCTATTCAGAGAACACAAACCAGCAGTGAAAGGTTCCCCTAATGCCCTGTCATTCGGTGGTTTCATTCGACAGGTTTATTCAGGAGAATCCCATAGGCTTCAATGTTAAAAATATTCCCGTTTTAATTCAATATTTAATAAACAATTCAGTATAAAATTCTGCAGTAAAGAGTCTCTTTATTTACAGATTTTTTAGGATATTTTAAGCATTTTTCTGGATTTTAATATTTTTTAATAAAAGTCAGTTTTTTTTAAACTTTAGTTATTTTTTCTGTAACAGCCCTTTTTATTATCATTCCCTGGACCTCATATGTAAATTTCAGACATTTTCGCTCAGTAGTTTCTTTGCAAACAGCGTTGCACTTTTCAAACATTCAAGCAAACTGTTTTGCTAATTGAGGCTAGGGTCAGACTAACGCATTTTTCACATTGTCCGTGAAAAAGTGCGTTGAAGGAATGGACGTATTTTTTCACGGAATACGCAATAGCGGTCATACGATGCGCAGTTTCATCGTGATTTTGTACGGATCATCAATAAAACACATTTTGGGTCTGGACGTTATGTTGGCCGGACATTAGCAGCGTCTGACGTCTCCTAATCACGCACACACGCCGCTAGCGGACGCAGCGCACTCTGTACGTCAGTACTAGTGGTTTCACGTTCTCGAAAAAATGCGTTTGTTTGCCACTTGCGTTGCGCAGCCGGACTTTTGTGCGACCGTACTTCGTATATTGGCCGTCATTGCCCGGCACTTGCTGCTACTACGGCCGTGATTAAGTGCGGCTGCACGCGCGTTCGCACTGCCTCAGTCTGACCCTAGCCTTATTCACTTCGCTCGTCTGCGGTGTCGGCTTTTTTCGGAGGCTGCGCTGTGTGTGATCGGCTCCTGCTCGGGTTTTTCCGGCAGCTTCGCTCGGGTTAATCCAGATGTTTTTGCGGGTTTCGGCGTGCATTCGCCGGGTTTTTGTGGTGACTGTTCGTTGGGTTTGCGGCAGCTTTTCCCTGCACTTCGACGGCCCTGTGGTGCTTGCTGAATACACCGCAGGGTCGCTGAAATGGGATTGCCGAATTGGCCCGAATTGAAGAGAACGAAAAGTCACCGAACATGCGATGACTTTTCGATTCTCTTTGAATAACCCTGACAGTTTGAGCTGCTTTTTTTCTTTTTGTAAGCTGTATCGATTTGCAACTAATCACACCATGGTCAGTAATGATAATCAGAATATATGAGCACTTACTGATGCATATTCACCACATTTACTGTATTTGAAAGGTTGGAAAGTGGGGTTTTGTGGAGGAACTTCTGTTTTATATTGTTTTTTTTTTAATGCAAACCTAACTCTCCACCACTTTCTGTTGCCTCGTTCCTATGGGCTTTAATCCACCCCTGATATAAACATAAAGCTGTTGTAAACTTCCAGAGCCAGTAAAGTCTATGGAGTTGCTGGGTTTTTAACAGCGGTAGTTAAATTCCTACCGGGGTTGGAATACAGCTCTATGTACCCCTGTATAAACCAGCTTGCCCATCTGTAAGGAGCTCTATCATGGTCTTTTGTCCTAATTTGACTGTCCTAGTTTCTGGGGATATTTTGGCTTCACTTAGCTTGTCTGACCTCTGCATTTCCTGATCTTGGCTTGTTTATTGGTTTATTCTGAATCCCTGATGTTGGCTTGCTATCTGACCACTTTTTCTCTCTTTTGTCTGTGTTCTCCTACAGTCATTATTTCATAGACCTGATTGTTAAGCTATTCCTTTCTGGAATCATTGCATTAAACAGGATTGTTTCATAGACTAGTAATACTGTTCTATTCACTTTTCTTCCCTTCCATTCTTTGTTCATGTGAAAGAATCACCTACTCTAGTTCATACATGATACAATACGACATGGCAATGGATCTTGCGGAGCTCAGTCAGAGGATTTCCGATGTTGCACTCATAGGTGACTCTACAGGGGGGCAAGGGGGGCAATTGCCCCCTAGGTTATTCCTTGCCCCCCCATGTGCCCCCCCACCAAAAATCAGCATCCAGCTTACCACACTTATTCGGACCACTGTATCTCCGTCTCTGTGCATCGTATATGGACGATCTAGGTATCATTGGAAAGGGCAGATTCTGGCCTTTCCAATGATACCCAACATGACCATATTCAATTTGAAATAAAAGTCATAAAACATTAAATAAAAATGGGCACTTAAACTTAAGCATTTTCACAGGGTTGAAATGTCTCAGCAGTGAAGTGGTTAATGTTCAGACTATACATTACATTGTGTTTTACATTAGTTTTTGCCTTGGTTTAGTTGTATATTAAGGGTTAATGGGTAGGCTTCATCCCTCACGGTATACATTTTATTTTTTCCTTGATTAATGGCATTGTAGGGGTTAATCGGTAGCTACATGCCTCACAGTGTATTCATTTCATGTTTTACCTTGATTAATGGCATATTAGGGGTTAACCCTTTCGCTGCTGAGGCTTTTCCCGCCTCTGTGCTGAGGTCATTTTTACCGGTTTTGCTCATCATGTTTAAACGCGTTTTGAAGGCTTATTTTAGTATATGACCCAGACATATTATATATCGTTCTTTCCGTCAGACTCGGCAGATTAATAATATGTCATTATTATATGTATACGTCATGACCTGTCTGTATATTATAACAAAAAATGCAATAAAATATGAATTTTCAATAATTTACAGCGTGTAAAATGTTTTTTTTCCACATTTTAACATGCGAGCAATTGCGGTTATATTTTGTATGGGGTGCGCTTGTTAAAAAAATTAGAGATGGGGTCTCGTTACATTTTTTTTTGGGGAAAATTACACGATTTTTAACAAACGCACCGCATACAAAAATCGTTAGTGCAGCATCATTGTTCACATTATAATTGAAATGGGAACAATATTGCTGCATTAACAAACCAAAAAAAAGAAAAAAAAGTGTTTATTTTCTTTTCTATAATTTTTTTTAAAATATTTTTTTATTTTTATTTTATTTAGTTATTTATTTTTACAAACTTTTTTCACATTCGAGTTTGGTATCGTTGGAACGGCCATGCTCTGGCCGATCCAACAATACCAAACGTTAACCCCTAGCTGCCACGGATCGGGAGATAGGGAGTTCATTGGAACTCCCTATCTCCACCGTTGGTGGCAGTTAGGGGTTAACTCTAGGACTGGCGTCATCGTGCTATGCACGATGATGCCAGTCCTCAGGGGGAGTTCCCGTAGGCTTGGCCGACATCCAAGATGTCGGCCAGCTCCGGGAAAGGATCACGAACCGGCGCTTTTCAGCACCGATTCGTGATCCGGCTCCCCAGGGGTTAATGCCAGGTAACATTTGGAAGGGCAGGCTGTGCCCTTCCAAATGGTGCCTGGGTTAACCCCCGCAACGCCGCCGATCGGGAGGGAGAGAGGTCCGAAGGACCTCCCCCCCTCCCTTTCAGGCGCCTCCTCCGCACATGCAGGGGGGGCGCCTGAATTTGGTGTCATCACGCTGCCGCGATGACACCTAATTTCATCGGCGGCGGTTCCGGATGCTGGGCTGACATCGAGGATGTCAGCCCGCACCGGGGGTGCCAGCGATCGGCCGGAACCCGGCCGAACGCTGACCCCAGAGTGAGGACGCGCTCAGCGCGTCCTCAGCACAGCAGGAGCCATGCGGAGGACGCGCTGAGCGCGTCCTCCGCATCGAAGTGGTTAAGGGGTAGCTAAATGCCACATTGTTTATTATTTTTATTGTATTTCCCTGGGTTTATGGCATTTTAGGGGTTATTATGGAAGTTAGAATCTAAAGGGTCTAATGATTTTTAGATCCTTTGCTTTTCGTCACATTTCAGGGAATTCATTTCGCCGAAAATATAGTGAATTCCTATTTAGTGAATGGTCACTGTAATTTGCTAAAAGTGGAGTCGCTGAAGCAGCTATCAGACATTCAGCGAAAACTGCCGAATTGCGGCAAATAAAGTATCAGGTTAGTACAATAAAAAGGCATCATTGCTTCACATTACTGTGGGATTTTGGAATCTTATTTATATATACTTATTTAGGGTACTATTACCTGGTGTAATAAAAAAAACAGATCTTCGCCCAAAATTAACAGACAATTGAAAAGAATGCAGCACAGGCTCTTGGCCCCATACACCATAGTAATGGATCTGGTCTGCATTGTCGTTGCTGTTGCAGTAGGCTCTATTATAAATGTATCCTTTATCCACATATATCCTAATTCTAATATTTTGCCTAATTTTAAAAATTTTACACTGGGGGTGATTCATAATATGGAAGTGGTTGATTATTAGTGTGACAGTGTGGACCATGTTTAAAGGGACACATGAATAAGTCTTGCCCTGAAACATATATTATTTATATGCTGCAGGAGGGAAATTTTTATCGCTCACCTGGCCTTCCTTTTGGATCTATTAAATGCAGTGTAATGATTCTACATGCTGCTGGGTGGCATTTATCATGCAATGTCCATCAGCCTTAATATATGTGTGCATCAAAACATGGATGATACGACCACCTTGGAGGCTTTTAATAATGCAGGGTGTGAGGTTATTCACTGGATGTGTTCATATTCAAGCTTGTGAGGGCGGGGGATAGGTATGGCCCAGTACTCTGCACTGGAAAAAAAAAGTTCTATCCTGTACACAACCACATTAGCGCTGGGTCTCAGCTCAGGTCTTAGAGTTTTCCTAGCGTGCGCCAAACGACCTTGTTCATGGACTACTGCAGACAAGGTGATCTGTTAGTAGGTCGTCAGGCACTAAGTTTTAGCGACTCGCGGTAATTTTTCCTTTAGTGATGGTTTTTTAGCTCGCACCAGGTGATAGGGCCCTTAGTTTTATTCAGTGTTATGATTTAGTGGTGAAAATTATTAGTGCCCCCCCAGTTTTGACTGCGGTATCTTCTGTGCCCCCCCTAAATATTGTTCCTAGAGTCGCCACTGGTTGCACTACCAAATGGACCAGTTTGCTGAAACTCTTCAGAACCATTTGGTCCATAAAGCCTTCCCTCAACACTCTACTTGCTTGAAATTTGTTCCACTTATGCTATACCAGTCCTGGTAAGTAAGCTAAAACTGGGATAGGACCCTCTACTAGTTTTACTGGTTCTAAATACTATAGACAATGGGGGTTATTCAGAGAGCACCGAAATGTCGCCGACATTTCAGTGCTCTCCTGTTCCCTGGACTTTGGGGAATCAAATTTCTCCACTCTGCGGTGAATTCAGTATTCACGCAGGGTCCCCGGAGTTCAGGGTACGGACCCAAAAATCCGCCGCAAAGCTTGCCGAACTCCAGCCAAAAAACGCATCCGATATGATCCGAAGTATCAGATAACTCGAGTCACCGCAAAAAAACACCCCGAACACGTCTGGCAAAAGTTGCCGAACACAGCGCAGACTTGCCGCCGGAAAAAGCCGACAAGCCGATTAACGAGATAAAAAAAAACAAAAATCAAGACGATTGACAGTGTCAAAATTTAAATGCTGTTTGCAAAAAAAAGTACTCAACGAAAATGCCTGGAATTTACATATAAGTTCCTATGAATGATAATAGAAAGGTCTGTTACAGAAAAACGAAAAACCGCTAATAATAAAAAAAGGAAGAAAAATTTGCTGAAAAAATCCCGAAAAATGCCAAAAAATCCTAAAAACGAACAATAAATAGATTTTTACTGCAAATTAAAATAACAAACAGTTTATTAGATATTGAATAAAAACTGAAATATTTTTAACATTGAAGCCTATGGGGTTCCCCTGAATAAACCTGCCGAATGAAACCACTGAACAGCAGGACATTTCGGCAACTTTTCACTGCTGGTCAGTGTTCTCTGAATAGATTAACCATTGCTTCTCTACAGAGGATTTCACTGCTTTCGAACAGGCACTGTACTTTCTGGCACTTTGCCAAAATTTGGCGAACTGACTACTCACTAAATAGCCGAATGGCCAGGAAATGGCACCATACGGAGAAATTCCCTGTTCGGTGCCATTTGGGGGTCAGATCGACTGTCTGTGAATAACCCCTATTTTGAAAACTCGGATTTTATGAAAGAGGTCTCCAATCCAGTTTGAATTAGCACACAATAATTTTCCATAAGACTGTCAGGGTTATTCAAAGAGATCCGAATTGTGGCCGAAATGTAACCGAACGGTGAAATTCAGCATACGGTTACCTTTCCTGGCCATTCGGCTATTCAGAGAGCAGGCAGTTTGCCAAATGTTGGCAAATTGCCTGCCAATACGGTGCCTGTACGTTGCCTGTTCGAGGGCAGTGAAATCCCCATAGAGAAGAATGCTTCGTCTACTCAGAGAACAAAAACCAGCAGTGAAAAGTTGCCGCATTTCCCTGCTGTTCGGTGGTTTCATTTGACAGGTTTATTCAGGAGAATCCCATAGGCTTCAATGTTAAAAATATTCCCGTTTTAATTCAATATCTAATAAACCGTTGATTATAATATTCTGCAGTAAAAAGTTTCTTTATTTTTAGATTTTTTCGGATCTTTTAGGCATTTTTCGGGATTTATTTGCGAATTTTTTTTCTGTTTTTTTTAAATCTTTTTTCATTTTTTTTTAACAGCCCTTTCTATTATCATTCACTGGATCTTTTATGTAAATTTCAGACATTTTCATTCTGTAGTTCCTTTGCAAACCGCGTTTCACTTTTCAAACGTTCAAGCGTCCTGTTTTTTTTCCCCACTCCATTCATCTGCGGTGTCGACTTTCTCCGGCGGCTGCTCAGGTTTCTCCGGCGTGTTCGACTGGGTTAATCCAGCTGGTTTGTGGGTTTTTGTGAGTGTTCGGCGGGTTTTGCGGTGAGTGTTCGGCGGGTTGGCGGTGGGTTTTCCTTGCAGTTCGGGGACCCTGTGGTGCTTTCTGAATACACCGCAGGGTCGCCAAAATAGTATCGCCAAATCGCGCCGAATTGAAGCGAACGAAAAGTCACTGAACGTACAGTGACTTTTCGATTCTCTTTGAATAACCCTGTGTGTTAAAGTGGGTTACATTAATTTTGGAGGCAGGTTTATGAAATGTATATAATTATTCTGAATTTGTGACAACATTTCAGAGTTTTGGGACCCTCCAGGATGTTCTGCCATAGCAGATATAATCTGTTACAGCTGAAACAATATGGCATTTGAATACATAGCATTTCATTTTTAAAAACTGAGTGATACCCATATGTATTCTGTATAAGCTTGTACAAGGCACCTCCAATAAAAAAATTTTATGTAAAAAAAAAAGATATGTTAAAAATAATGTACACCAAATATAACTATTGTCTATTGATTGTATGACATTGTATAATCATTCTGGCTTACGAGGTGTTAACATTATGTAAATGAACAACAATAAAGTGAGAAGACTGAAAAACTGCAATAGAAAGTGCTATTTTTAATGAAAGCGATTCAAGACATTTTTAGCAGCCTGCCCTGAACAGATGGAATAGAAGTGTTGGAGAAATTAACCCATACTGACACTTAAAATGTCAGAAGATTGAGTTTACTCAGTGGAAACTGAGCAAAAGCCTTCAGGGAGCAAGGGAGACCTCTTTTTCAGAGGGCTGTCACAGCCCCCCAGTGACATCCAGAAGAGCGGTCATTGAGCTCACCATGATCAGTTAATTAAGTTATGGGGTCACGGTGCCTAGAGTGGCCCTTTAATAAAGGGCTCAGTAACTTTCGTGCTCCATTTGTTTTGGAACTACATTTCCCATGAAGCTTAGCCAAACTAATAAGCGGGTGAGCATCATGGGAAAAGTAGAACCAAAACATCTGGAGGGCCAAGAATGCTGGCCCCTGCTTTAATACATACTTGTTATTGTACTTTACCTTATTTCAGTTTTACCAACCACTTATTTGAAACTTCCAACAATCTATTGCCTGTCATGAGAACACTAAAGGGTCTATTCACAAAGCATGTAAATTGCGTGAAATTGTGGAGTTTTGCATTCCGGCCCATTTTGGTGATTCCATTTCGCAGAAAATATGTTGAATTCATATTTAGCAAATGGTTACTGTATTTTGCCGAAATTGGAGTCGCCAAAGCAGTTATCGGACTTTGGCGAAAACCACCGAATAGCACCGATATCTGCTGAATTGCGCCGAATTAGCATCTGCGAATTCTGCCGAACTGCAAAAAAAATTAAAAAAAGGTCTCCTTTTCTCCTAAAAGGAGTATAAATCAGTAAAAATGTGTCCAAATAATAAAAAATCCTTTAAAAAATTATGAAAAGGTCTGTTACAAAAGTAAAGTCTTATGAAATAAAGAAAATTCTTCTAAAAAAAATACAAAAAATGCAAAAAGGTGTTAACAGAAAAAGATAAAAAGACACATTGTTGAAAATAAAAAGAATAAACGGTATAAAAAAGTTAAAAAGATATTAAGTTTTTACATTGAATCCTATGGGATTCGCCTGTACAGTATAAACTTATCAACCTGAAACACCAAAAATCAGGGCATTTCGGAGCAATTCGGTGTTCTGTGAATAGAAGACATGATAGTCTTCTATGGGGCAATTTCGGTACCGCCATATTGAAGGTTAGTAAATAAACTCTTAAAGAAAAATCATCAAAGCAATAAAAATGATGGCACAGCATTCTGGCTTGGACATGAGAAGTCAAAACAGCGAATATCAGTAAAACTGATTAGGTTAAGGTCCTATCATAAAACATTCTATACTCACGCAGTACAGCGTAGTTAGATAAAACAAAACAAATATTAACTACTTGGTTACATGGGAAAGGAGAGACAATAATGTCACAACGATTGTTGATCTTAATACAGAAAGAACAGACACAGATAGCAATAAACTGTTGGCGCCACCTGAAAGTGCCAACATAAATCAAATTGTATGCATGGGTGAGACATCACAAGGAAAAGATGCTTTTGTTCAGAATAGCCCAATCTATGAACTCCATGACTTCCTAAAAGAGACTAAGGCTGGCTGCCCACTGGATTATTACATTATGCTGTAAACAAATACATTACACTATTTTGTCCACAATTGCTGTCTTAAATTCCATGGTCTTGTGCAGAATTAGCCATTTACTTGTCATTATCCCAAAAGAACACTCCACAACCTGTCTTGCTTTGGATAGTGCTCATTGATTATTGTTTCTGAAGGGCCAAGTCTGGCTGCTGGGTAAGGCCTCGTGAGGTAGGGTTTGAGTGGGCATGCTTCAACCCCCAAGATAAAACGTGGGGCTGTAATGTTGGTTCCAAGTAGGGTTTTGTTTTTTTCGGCACTCAATGCTCCTTGTTCCGGCCTCCTGTTACAGATTAGAATTGCTGAAAATCCCGCCATCGCTTTCTTTGCCATAAGCGTCTACAGACATGGCAAGGAACGTGTATTCCGGGCCAGCAACTGCTTGTAGTACTATAGAAAAAAATGGTTTATAGTTCCTAAACATGCTGCACGAATGCTTCGGATCTGGATGCAGATATGTTTAGCGTCAGTATATCCCACACGATTAGGAAAAGCGCCACTTTTCCAAAAAGTTCTCAATAATGGGCCCATTTCCTCATTGTTTGGGGAGGGCATGTGTATTGGCCACAGGTTGTCCCAAATTGCTCGGCAGGTCTCCAGGACGATCCTTCCAACCGTGACATTAAATATTCTAAAGAATAACGAAGGGTTTTGAATGAAGTTGCCAAGTATCTGCAATAAAATAACATCACTTAGTAAATATAAATAACTTATCAAAAAAAGATGTTTATTTACATTCTCACTTAATCAAACATTCATTCTATTGCAGTAGGAGAGGTGAGAGGTGGCGGAATCTCAGGGATGTCTTTCCCCAGGAGCACAAGAAAATTCAGGCATACAAATCTGGAGATGCAGCTTCCGAAACCACATCTATGTGGGCTTTTTACAAACACATGTTGTTTGTGTTTGATATGGTTGAGCCAAGGCAACTGGAAGGTAACGTTTCTCCAGCTTGAAGTGGCACAGCGCATGTGTAGGAGAAAGATGTCAGTGAGACACCAAATGAGCTAGCAGTCATTATGCTCTCACCTCAACCACAAGTTCCAACACCTCATTCCCAAGCATGGAGTGAGCCAGGAACCAGCCAGGAACCCCAAAGACCATGTTCCAAACACATTTTTAAGCGGAAAAGATTGGAGCAGTCAACTGATGATCAGCTTCTCCAAACTGAAAGGGAGAAGCTCAAAGTTTTGAAAGAAAGTGGTGATATGAAAAGTGACAGCAATTATTATTTTCTGATGAGCCTCCTATTCGTCTAAAACATCCCGCTTAGTCAGCAATTTGATGTGCGCACCAAATTATTTAAAGTACTCAAGGATGCGCA
Organism: Leptobrachium leishanense; assembly: GCA_009667805.1. Taxonomy (NCBI): domain Eukaryota; kingdom Metazoa; phylum Chordata; class Amphibia; order Anura; family Megophryidae; genus Leptobrachium; species Leptobrachium leishanense. The sequence continues at coordinate 420,886,733 of CM019063.1, read as the reverse complement.
ACCACAACTGATATCACCTGTTCCCCACCACCATCCTGAGAAACAACTGCAGCCACGTTCAAATCCTGAACCCAAATCATGACTCAACCACTGCACCTCCATCAGCTCCAACTATCGAGCCCACGCCTGCACCAGAACCTTTCTTCACCCCTGGCTTGAGAGCGTTCTATGGCTCTTTTGATTCCGAATTACTGTAGAGGAGACAACCATGTCCTAAAGGTTTTTATAATGTTATTTTGTTAATAGTTTATTAAATAAGTTCATTTATTTTGTTAGATATTTCGCACATGTTTGCAATGTTCAATGACATTGCTCAAAGTTCTGAAGAAAAAAAAAATGCCGGCACACTACCTTGAGCCACCTTTATTTTATTTTTTTACTATCTCAGATCAACAATCTTTGCAAGTTTTCGATTTTATATATATTTATATTATATATTTTGGGCCACATTACAAAGCTGGTGCTAACTTAGCCAGAGCTGTTGTAAACTTAGCAACCCCATAGACTATGCGCCACATTACATTCATCATGCTAAAACGGAGACGCTAGGCAGAAAAACCTGCGCCTGCAGGTTTCTCCTTTGCGTCCCCGTTTTAGCGTGATATTACAATGCAGGCACTAAAAAAGCTGCCTGCATCGTAATGCAGCGCTAAGCTCCGGGATGTGCGTGGCAGCGCTAAGCGCTGCCGCAAGCATCCCCTTCATGGAGTCCATAGGACTCCATTGGGGCAGATGCTGCCGGCCACATGACCTGCCGGATCTCGCCTCGCTTGCCTTCTCCAGCGATGCCTCTCTTTTTTTTTATGTGCAGCCCTTCGGGAGGGAGAGGGGTCCAAGGAAGCCAGACCGAAGTGGGACTCTGGCCACAGAGGTGAGTATAGGGAGGGAGGGGGGTTAAAGGACCATGAAGTACATAGTACATCCTTGCCTCCCCTACAGGCACTGTCCCAACTCTGGCACGGGTGGGCTTGAAAATGACATCATCGCGTGCCGCCGTTAGTGCGTCAGGAGGGGTCTAATGTGAAGGTCTAACTTCAAGGAAGGCAGACCACCGTGGGAACCCAAACTGATATTTAAGGGGCTCCCTCCTGGCTGCCGAATCCCCATGACGTGTGGGTAACGTCCTCCGCATGCAGTGGGGAAGCCCCATACGCAATCTGCAGCCAAGGGGTTAAAGCTACGACAAATGCAATCATGAACATGACATGACATTTTTGTCTTCCTCCGGAGATTTTTTCCCATAATTATCATAGCTGATAAATTATATCTCAAGTCAACAAAGTTTATTGGCAGTTATGGGCGGCTACCTTTGAGACTTTTTTGCACTGCACGTATTGTAAACTCTAAACTAAAAATGATAAAACATGAAAACACACATTTGTAGGGTAGACATTAAGAAAAGAACTGTATAAAATACAGTAACATTTACACCCATAAATGCTAATAGATAAGGCTAGGGCCAGACGAACGCAGTGCGAAAGCGCGTGCAGCCGCACTTTATCACGGCCGTAGTAGCAGCAAACGACGGGCAATGTACGAAGTACGGCCGCACAAAAGTGTGGCCGTGCAATGCAAGCGGAAATCAAATGCATTTTTTCAAGAACGTGATACCGCTAGTACTGACGTACAGAGTGCGCTGCGTCCGCTAGCGGCGTGTGTGCACGATTAGGAGACGTCAGACGCTGCTAATGTCCGGCCAACATAACGTCCAGACGCAAAAAGTGTTTTATTGATGATCCGTACAAAATCACGGACGAAAATGTGCATCGTATGACCGGTATCGTGTATTCCGTGAAAAAATACGTCCATTCGTTCGAACGCACTTTTTCACGGACAACGCGAAAAATGCGTTCGTCTGACCCTAGCCTGAGAGGCTTCTAATTTGATGTTTTTTGCATTGTCAATGTGACGAGATTCTTGGGGGAGCGATAATTTATCGTGCTCGAAAAGGGTTCCAATTTTTATTGATGGTTTTTGATGGCTGGTGATGACAAGTAAAACACAAGATTTCTACTGCTTGTGTCAGTACGAGTAGATGAATGCCTGATGGTGATCTAATTTTACCATCGGTAATAAGCGTGTGATTAACAATACGAGTCCTAAGTGAAGCAAACCCTAAAGGGAAAATTACGTTCAGCAAGCAGTCGAATAGTCTGTACGGCTTGAAAGCGCTATGTAGGATACCACCATAACGAGAAAGAAAATAATAAATTTGTGATTTATCAATTCATATAGAAGCCGACCGCTGTTTGCATTTTTTTGCTTCGTAATCTCAATGAACCAGTACCGGGTATACGTATCACTCGCGTGCTATATTTATGCCTATAGCGCCCGTGAATTGGCGGACGCACCATTCACTAATGGGACAATTTATATCACTGACACATACCAATGTTTGGATAAAAAAAGATGACATAATCCAGTATTAAGAAATAATATTTGCGAAATCGCCAAAACTTTTTGATTGTGAAAATTGGATGACATTTTTTAGTAATGTATAAAGAAGGGTTAATTTTAACCGTATGAAATAAAAGTTAATTTGTAAGAAAATTGGAGGGATATCTCCTCGCTAGAGCAATTGACATGTTTCACTTATTGGTGTTTCATCACTGTTCTCGATTCAATAGTTCTCAGATCACGGTGGTTTTTCTAAAACCATTGGTACATTTCAACTGATAACAATATAACTGGTTTACAGCCCAGTGGCATAAACAAAAGGAGTGCACCCTTGGCAAGGGTAAGGGCTTTTACCAAGCTAGTGGCGCGTATATTCATCTAAAGGTGACTTGGACCAGTTTCACGACATACTGCTGGAAGCCCAGCTGCACTATAACTCAGAAGAACTGGTACAAGGAGGCTACAGGCTCTCCAACTGTACCACCTCTTGCTCCTCTACACAGTGCCAGACACCCTATAGTTCCACCTACAGAAACTTCCTACTGGCCTAATACATACACTTGGATTCATATATTGCAGGAGTAATTCTGGACAAAGAGCTGCTTGTGAGATTTAAAGGAACGCTTTATAAAAACTGACCTTCCCCCATTTTTGCCCTTGGACAGATGCTGCTGGCAGTATCTGCCCAATTATACTTTTTATATTTGATTTAGTGTAGATGTAAATACTCACCTTTTCCTCCCTTGGCGCTGTGCTCCTCCTCTTCAGCTCAGGATGTCCGGAATGCAAAATGCCCTGGAGCTTCTTAGGCATTTTGTGCTTATGCTATACAAACTGATTATCATATGGAACTTGGGAACTTTCTCATGTAAATTACTGTATATGAGCATTGACGGGTAACAATATTTTATCATCGCAATTGTATTTTGTGTCTGCATTTATTAATTTCTGGCTGATTATCCTCTAAAATCACGCATTTTTAGATAGTATTTCACAAGAGCCCCCCCCCCATTACAAAGGCCTCTGACACCTAGACACTTACCTGTACTAATTTCCTTTTCACGCAGGAACACACAGACCAAGCATCATTTCCACACTTGGCAGTCCCACCCCTCCCACCCAGGACAGGCCTCTAATTTCGGGCATCCTTTCCAGCTGTCTCCACTTCTCTCTCTAATTACTCTTACTAATCCCAGGCTTCTGGTCTCTCCCATGCAAGCTCTGCAGTGTTTTTCTGGCTACCAGCTCCCCCTCCCCTCTGCTGGAATTAGGGAACTGCAAGGTCCACATACTGCTGCACAATGTGCTCCCTGTCTCTTCTACTCTTTTACTCTGCATTCATCCTAAAATGGAACTCCTGCCTCTGTACCACCAACCCCTCCACTATCTACATCTCTCCCTCTCTTATAAGACAATCCTATTCAGGGAAGCCTACCACCCAACTCACTAATATACCTCACTGCCACAACCAGTCCATCACTCTCACATTGCAGTCCTCTCCTCCTGTTTCCAACCAGTCCATCACCCTCTCCTTGCAGTCCTCTCCTCCTGTTTCCACCACCAACCCTTCTAGAATGTGAGTTTCCACGGGAATAGGGCCCTCGTTTCCTCATGTATCGGTTTATCAAATGTTGTTCAGTCTCAATGTATTGTAACCCTGTCTATATCATGCCCATTGTTCAGCGCTGCGGAATATGCTGGCGCTATATAAATAAAGTATAATAATAATAATTAAAAAGGGCAAGAATCTGTCCTAAAATGAAGCATTCCCTAAATATTAAAGCTCTAAGTTGTATTACAAAAGCCCACGTTGATTTAGCAATTGGAAATTTTTATTACAATGACACATAAAATATCATAATCTGACATATCAGATGCTCTATTATAAATGGTGCTGTTGATCTGGTGCTCTAATAGTGCAGAGGTCATAGTAACATATGATTGCTGATGATAATTGCCATGATAATATAGGCAAATAAAAAATATCCTGCTTGCATAGTCATATAATTGCATGATGAAATGGAAGAAGACAAGACAGCGACAAGTTCAGTTTGGAAATGATTTGGTAATTGTTGTCACTTCCTGCACTGGAATCCCCCGGCGTCCGGCAGCATCATCCTCGCTGCTCACTGGTCGGGCGCCGAGTAAAGAGGGGAATCGCAGGGGTCACATGGGACGCCGGGGGCAGAGCCTGGTGCGCTGACGCGATGCCGCCGGGTTTAAAACCACAGGGAATGCTTTTCCTCACTGCCTTGATGTGGTTTCTCATTCCTCTCAGTGCTGCATATATTGTACTTTCTCTGACTGATACTCTCTGGCATATTGACCCCTGGCAAATGGCTGACATACTCTCTGGAATATTAACCCCTGGCAAACGGCTGACATACTCTCTGGTATATGGACCCCTGGCTTCGTTTGACATTCTCTCTGTATCTGTGTATTCGTTTCGTTATACTAGCATAGGGTATAGTCGCATACCAACCAATTCTAAGGATCGGAGGGAAAGGATAGATGTGCTGCATACGTGGATCAGATACCGTGTCCTGGTAGGGAACGTGACAATTGTACATTATGAATTTCTGATTAGGCATTGGTACTCCATTTGGAAAATGACTTTCAATGAGTCCTACTGGATAGTAATGAGTCTTCTGAGCATTAATTATGGAACAAAATATACAGTTTCATAAATAGGGATGAGTGTTCGGTTCGATTCGAACCTGAGTTTGAATCGAACATCAGTCGTTCAATAGGCTTCTAATTTGATGTTTTTTGCATTGTCAATGTGACGAGATTCTTGGGGGAGCGATAATTTATCGTGCCGAAAAAGGATTCCAATTTTTATTGATGTTTTTGATGGATGGTGATGACAAGTAAAACACAAGATTTGTACTGCTTGTGTCAGTACGAGTAGATGAATGCCTGATGGTGATCTAATTTTACCATCGGTAATAAGCATGTGATTAACAATACGAGTCCTAAGCAAAAGGTTCACTTAAGCTTAAATCCCCGGAAGAATACAAAGCTTTAATGATTTAGTTAGTTGGCTGGGAGAGGTCATTGTAGACTCTCCGCCAAGAGGAGGGAATGAGATAGCAATTCCTGGGATTTAATTTAGAACTATACTAATCTAGTGATCCGCCATTTAAGTGTTCATCCAATTCGTGTTTTAAAATACACTTGCTGTCCTTGAGTGCTCTTGAGATTCTATTTTCAATCTGCATGCCCAAAGAATTCAGTTTGTCAGCAAAGCCAAGGAAGTGCTAACCATTGCAGAATTATGACTGACAGCTGGAAACCCAAAAGGAGAATGAAGGGGAAAGATGACATTGTGTGTAAAATTAGGTCCTAACTCAGACATATGGTAACTGTCACGTGACAATCTGGGTCTGTTGGGAGGAGAACTGTATTTTTGGAACATTGTATAAAAGCAGCTGAGTTTGATGTCCTCGCCACTCAAGCTTTTTGAACAGATAAGATCTGTCTCTTGAGTCCAGCAGGTGCCAGCTGAATAAACGCCATTTTCTTTTCAAACAAAGGCCTCCGTCTGCTTTCCTTCATCGAACCATCACCCACGATTTCCCGGTCAGCTGGCTATAACAATTCTGAGGTCTCGTCCGGTGATTGGGCCTTGGTTCGATAAGGAGGTTTGAACGGCAGTATTTACTGCATTTTCGGTGGGATCCAGCAGGAGTTGCAGCCCAGCATGCTGATTTTCTACTAAAGGCGCCAAGCGAGAAATTCTTGCTTTGTGAACCATCAACCTGCTGGGGGCACGCTCCTGACCGAGAATCCACGAAAAAGGAACAGGCCGAGGAAACTGGGGATGCTGCGGCGGAAAGGGGGTAACTAATATAATTGTATTTTTGTGTGTTGAATAATGCCAGCAGCTAGCTTCAATTAGTGTATAGAATTGTAGAATTGTCCACGCTGTGGAGGGAGAGAGTCCAGACTTCTGTATCTGTGTGTGATGGAGGGGCTGGGGATAGACTGCCCTCCAGCGAGGAATAGAGAGGTCTGTAGAGCCTCAAGAGCCTGTGATGCTCTAAAGCCAGTCCGGATTAACTAAGGAAAGTGTTAAATCCCTGACAAATAGAGAGGTCTGTAGAGCCTCAAGAGCCTGTGATGCTCTAAAGCCAGTCTGGATTAACTAAGGAAAGTGTTAAAACCCTGACAAGGGGACTGATCACCCCCTAGTGCTAAAGCCCCTGCAGTAGGGTAAATAAATACTGATGGTGAAGTATATACTGATGTTGCAGTAGATACTTGTATTTAATGATTGAGAGCTAGCTGTCTGCAACAAAAGAACTGTTTTTTTAATATAGTGTCTGTATTTTATGTGTATTATATCTAATGTTGAGTGTGCAGGAGAAGTGGACTTGTTCCCTCTGAGGAGAAGTTACCTGGAAGAATAGAACTATTTATGTACTGTTTTGTGGTGGATGTATTTGATACAGTATGTGCTGTGATTGCTGAGAATGTTGTGAGTGTGCGCCTACTTGCTTACCAAGGAAGCAAACTTGAGAGTGGACTCCCAAGGTACGTTTCCGGCTCAGGCGACTGCAGTCCGGCTACTGACGGAGGAAGCGAATACGATATATATGAATTGTTGCATGAAGTATCAGACAAATGATTTTTAAAGTGTTTTTTCTGCAAGTTACATCTGCACTGTAAAAAAAAAAGTCTTCAAAAATAGCTATGGGTAATGGGTCTTTTAAACCAAAAAAAAAACAGGGGAGGGTGAAACACCCCTGGAATATATGATGCACAATTTGGAAGCGCTGTATGAGACATCACTATGGTATGGAATTGAGTAAAGAAAAATTAAAACTGTTGTATACAATAATCTGGCCGATGTTAGTCCCTGAATGGCCAGAACAGTGATCTATCGACCCGGAGATAATACAGAAAATGTACTCCCAGGGCACCGGGAGATATGGCCACCCAAATCAGTATCCATATACAGATATTTGGAGGTACTGTGTGAGAGATAAAAGCCATTTTGTTATGTTAGCAGGGCAAAGAAAGAAAGGTATGCCCTTAAATAAATATAAACATGAGTGTGGGAATAATTAGACATAGATAAATTACAAGCCCTGTGTGTGGACTGTGTGATGATCTGCAGGAGTCTCTGAGCCCCTACTTCCCCCCAGGCCAGAAGGAAAGGAGATGATCAATGGATCAGATGGTAATCTAGAAGGTTATATGGTAGAATGTTTTTGTCTGACTGTGTTTATGATTGATCAGGGAACTACATGTCCCATAGCTGCCAAATGGGAAGAAACTAATCGAGTATATATATGTTGTTTATTTTTGATCTATCTTTGTAATAAGGGTTGGATGTTAATTTAGAGTGTGTGATGGCTGAAAGTAATGAGATTCTCCACATTTGTTTCCCCCCTTTTTACATAGAGGGGAGGGAGGGAGTCAGCTCCCTGATGAACAAAGGCATTAACGCTTTATGTGTCTGTGCAGCGAATTTAGAATGGATGTAGTCTGTTGATTGCGAGATGTATGTTTATATTTTGTGTTGATATATTAGGTTAGGTCTGTCTTGACAGACTAAATCGAATTAGTTTTATATAATCTAGGCTATATGTGAGAAAGTTATATTGTCTAGCATTGTGTCCGGTTGTTTCAGGCAATGGTGGGCAATGTGTTAGTATTATTGCAGAAACTAAGTGCATATATGTGCTGTGTTTGTGTTTAGGGCACAATGTATATGTGCTGCCCAGTCTGTATAAATGCTATATATGTGTATAGTGGGTTTATATGCTCTTTCGTTTTGTATGCATTACAAAGAAAATGATCTATGTTTGTAATCCCTGTTGTGTATTGGGATATGGTGTGAACAGTGTCTATGTGGTTTCTGAGAAGCGCAGTCGTTGTTTTGTGTTTTTCGGGTGTGCCCCTACAGAGCATTGATTAAAAGGGCTAAATTAGGAAGAGACTCTGCTGATTTAAAAAAAAAAAAAAAAAAAAGGCAGAAGCCCAAACCCCCCCCCTTATGCACTGAAGAAGAAAAGGTGGGAGGGATGGGCTATTAGTAACATCTGAGAAAGGCAACAGGTATAGAGAAAAATACTGCAGGCGTTAGATCAGTTTGGAGAAATTGTAAACTAAAAAGAAAAGACAAGTAAAATGTGGAATACACAAAGAAGTTGATGATGAGAAAAGAGAAACGTGTTATAAAATGTGTATTTACCACATCCCACAAAAAGCTTGGCAACACATCCAAGTCCACCTTGAACATCTGTCTAAAGTACGATTTTCCTAAAGTTTTGTGTGTTTTCATGGAATACTTCGCTACTGCCAGTGCAAAAGGAGAATACCCAAGAGTACCGACCTGTCCATGATTTAAGAGCAGTTAATTCTGCCACAGTGACTTTATACGGATTTGACCCAATTGAGTGTATTCTCCTAGCTCTGATACCCGGCAACACAGAATTCTACATTTGATTTAAAAGATGCGTTTTTCTGTATCCGCTTGGCTCCAGCGAGTCAGCCATGGTTTGCCTTTCAGTGGGAAAACGCCCAAAATGGCTCCAAACATCAAATGATATGACTCCCTCAAGGTTTGCTATCCTCGGGAGAATTCTGAACAAAGACTTATCTGCCTTTCACTCTCAGCCAGACAAAGATACCCTATGGCAGTATGTTGATGATCTCATGCTTGCTCCACCAACTCAAGAAGATTGTTTCAATGCCACAAAAGAACTGTTAAGTATCTTATGCAAAGCAGGCTACAAAATCTCAAGACGCAAGGCACAGATTTGCAGACACAGTGTCAAGTATCTAGGCTTCCATCTTACAGGAACTGAGCGTGCAATCCAGAACGCAAATAATCAGTCTGCCGTGTCCCTCAAGCCACAGACTCATTGCCAAATAAGAGAATTACTGAGCCTCTGTACCAAGTCACCAAAGGTGCAGAGCCTGACCCTATTATATGGGGTGAAGAACAAGCTGAGGCTGTCACCCAATTAAAGACTTTGTGGCTTGAAGCCACTGCGCTCCTGGTTGCTGAAGCTGACAAGCTCACACTAGGCTAAGAACTCTTTGTGAAAGTCCCTCATGCAGTCCAGACTCTTCTAGACTATAAAGGCAATTATTGGTTCAGCAATGCAAGAATGACCAAGTACCAAGCTATGCTGTGTGAAAACCCAAGAGTCCACTTGGAACTAATCTCCACACTGAATCCAGCTACATTGCTTCCAGATGCTCCAGAAGATCAAGAGCATGAATGCCTCTAAGTAATGGATGAAGTATATAGCAGCAGACCTGATCTCAAAGACATACCCCTAGACAAATACGACATGCAACTGTTCACTGATGGAAGCAGTTTTGTAGAAAATGGAAAGAGATTTGCTGGGTACACAGTAGTCACTCTTGACGAAACAATTGAAGCTAAACCACTACCCAATGGCACATCTGCTCAACTGGCTGAAGTTATTGCCCTTACCAGAGGTCTAGAACTATCTGAAAACAAAAGGGTGAACATATACACCAATTCCAAGTATGCCTTCATGACAATTCAGGCTCACGGAGCACTCTACAAAGAACGTGGCCTCCTAACATCTGCGGGCAAACAAGTCAAATATGCCCTTAAAATATTGAATCTACTGAATGCAGTATGGAAACCGTCCGCAGTTGGTGTTATCCATTGCCATGGCCACGAAAAAAAAAGGCAAGGAAGAAGTTCCCAGAGAAAACCGGAAAACAGATCTGGCGGCAAAGGAAGCAGCCAGACAGACACAAGCCCTTGAGCGTGCCTGTGATTGGAAAGAAACCAAGGCTAAGAGTACTCGACAGCAGCAGGTGCAGCAGCAGGAGAAAACTCACTTGAAACTAAACTGGAGAGGATACCCAGATCAAGATGAAGATCCCCTGGAAAGTGTTTTTGGAAGGAAACCCCGATCGCCGGAGAGGATACCCGGTAAATGCTGAAAATCACTTGAAAAGCAGTATAAGCACAATGTACCGGAGATACCCCTGCAGTATAAGCAGAATGTACCGAGGATACCCCTGCAGTATAAGCAGAATGTACCAGAGATACCCCTGCAGTATAAGCAGAATGTACCGGGGATACCCCTGCAGTATAAGCAGAATGTACCGGAGATACCCCTGCAGTATAAGCAGAATGTACCGGGGATACCCATGCAGTATAAGCAGAATGTACCAGAGATACCCCTGCAGTATAAGCAGAATGTACCGGGGATACCCCTGCAGTATAAGCAGAATGTACCGGAGATACCCCTGCAGTATAAGCAGAATGTACCGGAGATACCCCTGCAGTATAAGCAGAATGTACCGGAGATACCCCGGTCTCCTCTTTTAATACAGACAGCCGCCCCAAGCAGTTGTTTATGAATAGATTAAAGGAAAAGCATTTACCATAATTTGAAACACCATTTTTTTTGTTTTTAAGTGTTTCTATACATCCTACAAATCCGCCACTTCACGGGCAGGTTATGGGGACCTCCTAGGCACGATATTTGAAGGAATTTTTCGTTTTTATTTTTAACCCTTATTTCATGGAAAACTCACTGTCCCTTTAAAACTTTTTTTTTAAAACTTTTTGTCCTTCTTTCCTGTCCCCCAGGGCACTACCTGGACCCCCATACACCTTTTATGGCAAATATCTTGCATATATGCCCTCTTGGAGGGCACTCTAAAAATCGAATTTTGAGTCCCATTGACTTGTATTGAGTTCGAGTTCGAACTCGAACATTTGGAAAGTTCGAGTTCGAATGCGAACCGAACTCGGGGGTGTTCGGCTCATCCCTAGTGATTAACAATACGAGTCCTAAGTGAAGCAAACCCTGAAGGGAAACTTACGTTCAGCAAGCAGTCAAATAGTCTGTACGGCTTGAAAGCACTAAGTAGGATACCACCATAACGAGAAAGAAAATAATAAATTTGTGATTTATCAATTCATATAGAAGCAGACCGCTGTTTGCATTTTTTGCTTCATAATCTCAATGAACCAGTACCGGGTATACGTATCGCTCGCGTGCTATATTTATGCCTATAGCGCCCGTGAATTGGCGGACGCACCATTCACTAATGGGACAATTTATGTCACTAACATATACCAATGTTTGGTTAAAAAAAGATGACATAATTGTCGGATATAATCTCTGCACGTGAATACAACACGGTATATATTGGACTTATCAGCCAAGCCTCCAATATGTCTATATTGGACTTACTGGACCTATCTCGGCAGTTGCCTCCAATATATCAGGGATTATTATTTCATAAGAAATCCACACGAGACACAAATATCAATCGTTTATATTTCTTAGAAATTCTCCTGAATTCTTTTAATTGTCTGTGTTTTGCTTTGAAAAATACAATAATCAATAATCGGATAAATATATATATATATATTTATTACGTATACAAAAAGTTTCAAATCTCATATCATAAACAAAAATTTATAAATCACAGTCCATCAGCATATAAAAACTAGCTTCACAATATATGTATCTCCGGTTAGTAACTGCATATATGATTAATATCATTTACCTTATCAGTTAGTAACTAATACACAAATGGTTAATAAACATTTCTGCTTAATACAACATGCATTTCCCAGCAAACAATGTTTAACCAGCCAGCTCTTATAGATATATATATATCTCTATGCTACATGGATCAACAAAAGATGAGCTAATTTAATGATAAGTAATAAAAATTTATTTAGTGAATCCTCCCCTAATCTCGAGAATTAAACTTCTAATCTTCTGCTTTTTATTTTGTAGTTATATAATTCCTTGCTTATTAATTTTAATCACAGTAATTTCCAAATTCAATATATATATTGGTATCAATCTTACAACATTTCTTTTAGGAATAAAGCCTTATATCCACTTCTTCATATTTCTATCTGCAGAATAGAAATACTTAGAATTTTTGGAGTTACCCAAGTATCTGAGAAATCTCAGTCTACGTTGCAAGAATATCTACAAATATATATAATTACATTAATTCCTTAATTTCATACATTACCTGTCCAATTTGGATTTTGATAAGTATGCCTTGGAATTCCTGATGTAATATGTTTGGAATGTGTGAAGATTATCGATATCAGATAATCAATGCATGTGAGTTAGAGATTTGGTGAGAATCTTGATTGCCTCATGTTGTGCCTGCATCGTGGTGTGAGTCTGAGTGTTGGAATCTTGGACCCTCAGAGTGTCATGTGTACTGGACGTCTGAATGCATTGCGGTGTGAGTCTGAATGCTGGAATCTCCGACTCTCTGCAACCAACACTGCCACTTCAATTATAGTAAATTTGACGTCACTGGCAATATTATTGGTATATCAAATATAATATTTACTATCCTCTAGAGGGCAGTATTGCACTTCTTAATTAATTCCACCATTTCTTTTTAATATTCTTATCTCGGGTCAAAAGGTCAATGTATAGACACTGTGTCTCTACCTATCATATCTGATTTATATCCTCACTCCCTTTTGAAATTACTTACTATCAGCTGGATTCTTTTCTGGTTAACTCAACAGAATCTATTCTTTAGTAATTTTTATTATTTACCAATTATACACTTTCTACAATATTTATCGGAGTATATATTTCCTACTGTAAATATAATAAAATATACCTTGATTATAAACATATATTTTGTGAATATAAATCTATATTACAGAGATATTAACTCTTATTCCTATACCCAAAAGACAAAATATCTTTTGTTTTAAAAACTTAAGACAGACCAATAAATTTAATTATGACACGTCTTAGCACTTAACTCTAGCATTATCACACAAAAACATTCTAGATTCCTTCATGTCTGGCACTTCTTAAAAAAATATAAAAGACTTCACCCAGGAATGAACTCTGTAAAAAAAAATCTCGTTCATTTCTAAACCTAGAGAAAATTGAAAGAAAAACCGTCTTTACAAACAAAATGGCTACAGGCATCCATTTTAATTTTTCCTTTCTGTAATATACCTGACATAATCCAGTATTAAGAAATAATATTTGTGATATCGCCAAAACTTTTTGATTGCTAAAAAATGTCTTCCAATTTTGACAATGTATAAAGAAGGGTTAATTTTAACCGTATGAAATAAAAGTTAATTTTTAAGAAAATTGGAGGGATATCTCCTCGCTAGAGGAATTGACAGTTATGTTGGTGGTTGCATCTCCTTTGTTCTAAGATTTGTATGCAGGTTTTCCATGATGAGAGAAAACATCCATTGACACGTAAGCTGAAGAGAGAAACATGAAGCAACTCTCGTTGACCTTCCCCGAAGATATTAGACGTGCCCTGCTGCTAGACACCTTTTTTCTCTACAAATGGCAAGGAAATGAGAGGGTATATAACGTATGTGTATAGATCACCAGAGTATAACAATACGTAATAATACCTTTTTTATTGGACTAACACTACATTTAAAAGACAAGCTTTCAAGAATATACGTCTCTTCTTCAGGTCTGGAAGCTTTACTGTGGAAAATCATAGAATTGAACAATAAACAGCAGAGCAAAAGGATGGAGGTTAGGATGTGTAGTCGTAAATACTGACTAGTGGAATAGTATGGTCAAGAAAGGTAAAGAAACAGAGGAGTGATCATAGGCCCATAAAACCAGACATAAGCATCATGATGAGCACCTAATGATTGTGCCTGAAGAGGAAGACCTCAATGGGACTACTTAAAAAAGCCGAAATAAAACAAACAAAAAACATGCAAACCAGGTACAATGCTGAGTGTTATGTGACTTTATGGTGTGAAAGCCAGAGTCTTCATTGAGTCCCTCCTCTATAGAGTTAAAATATGTAATCATTTTTATTGCGATTGTATTACGTTCATGAGAATAGACATTCAAAATAAAAACGATCACCCACTGGAGTTTGTTTGTGTAAAAAGATCTAGGAACAACAAAATAGAATTTTCAAGGTTGTGAAAGGACACCTTTCAAGGCAATTACCCATCATCTCCATTGTGAGTGAAAACTAAACCAAACTATCCAGATTCATATACTGTCTGCTCTATTGTGTTGTATTTTGTTCTGTTTCTAGATATGTTCACCCATACATGATTTGTATTTGAATGTACATATGTTTGAGGGAGGTTAAAGGCACACTACTACCTATATGAACTGTAACTAGATTACGTGTGCATTAGAAACAAACCACCCTATAAAACACACGTTGCTGTTTCTTTTCTTTGTATTAAGTAATTGCATGTAAAAAGGAAAAATAAAATTAGCAGGGTTATTCAGAGAGAAGTGAAAACCAGGAGAATGACTGGAGAAGTGAAAATTCTAGGTCAAAATAGCCAAAACCAGAAAAATTCTCCCATTTATCTCAGTTTCCAAATCGACTATTTGGTCTAGATTGTTCTCTTCTCCTGGTTTTCATCTCTCACTGAATAACCCCCTAACAGGGTTATTCAGAGAGCGTGAAAAGCAGGAGAATGACTGGAGAATGAAAAATTCGAGGTCAAAATAGCCGATTTGGAAAGTGAGATGAAAGGGAGAATTTTTCTGGTTTGGCTATTTTGACCTAGAATTTTCACTTCTCCAGTCATTCTCCAATTATTCTCCTGCTTTTCCCGCTCTCTGAATAACCCTGTATGTTTTTATCTCCTAATTCCATTTTGTGCATTTTTCCCATGTTGCAACATTTACAAAAATCGAATAGTGAGTTTTACTGTGTGTCTGTGCTTTATTTTATACAGTATTTAAAAGTTAATGAGGTTGAGGAGGGAGTGTTTAGCTGAGGCAGCAGGAGGTGTATTGTAGTCCCCAACCTACTCAAGATAAGCAATGGCAGCTGAATGAGATAAAACAGGGAGCTTGAAAGACTTCTAATCTACTCCCTGGTGATGTCCATTGACCACATCCCACACAATACAATGATTTGAGTCAGTGATAGACCCATAGACTCCATTCTGCAGCCATTGCTACCCAATGAGGAGCAAGTGATGGTAAAATGCTGTGAGGGGGCAGATTACAACACAAAAGATCACACAATGCATGCACCCAGTGACACATATAGAGTAAAAAAAATTCTTAACTAAACATACAAGAGAAAAAACAAGTACATTTAAGATATCAGCAACATAAAACAAACGAAAAATAAACAAAATAAGGACATTTAACTTTTTGGTAGTAGTGGCCCTTTAACCCCTTGAGGACCAATGACGTACATGGTACATTCTGGAAAAACTCTCATTAACGACCAAGGACGTACCATGCATGTCACGGTTCTCTTACCCCCCTCCCTCCCTAAACTCATCTCTCTGGCCGGGGTCCCACATTGGTCTGACTTCTTTGAATAGAAAACCACACAAGTGCCAAAACTACTTTTTGGGGGGGGGGACAAAAAAAATTGAAACCTGAAAAACTGTTTCTCTCTGTGCTCATATTAAAAAAAGGGGCAGAATTTATTGCCTTAAAATGGAGCAGAATGTTATGGCTTGGGTTAACCCGAAAACAAGCACAAATAGTTACCTAATTTCTAATCTAATCCTAATATCTCTTTTGTTAATATTCAGATTTTTTATTTTGAAAATATGTCAGCTGTACAACAAGTGACAATAACGGAAAAGGACATTAATAAGTGTAAAAGAAAATCGGCAAGACAAAATACAAATAGTAAGTCAGCATGAATCGCAGCCATGAATACACTCAAAGGAAAATAAAATAAAACTAAAATGCATGTCCGACAACGGAGTCACCCAGAACAAAAACAAAAAGGAAAACAAAAAAGGGGACTATGACGGAATGGGATGTTGTTCCGCCTGCGGGTGTGCTCTATCTGCGTGGCCCCGTCGCTTACCGCTGGCCCGACTACCGAGTGACGCACACTCGGCGTCTCGTGCGGCCTGGCGTGGCCCTGGGGAAGGGTTAGCGGGCGGTGGAGGGGACCCCTGCCTAGAACCAGCCCGACCACTGAGCCATACGGCACTCAGCGTCCCGAGCAGCTGGTTCACTGACCTTGTGGGTGTGGGACGTCTGTGGAGATCGGATCTGCCAGCCGCGGAGGAATCTTCGGGTCGCAAGTGGAGGACTTTTCGGATCGGGGATGGATGAAGCTTCGGATCTTGCGGGATCTGCAAAGGATTCGGATCTTACCGCAATCCCTCGCAATACCGAAGCGCGGTACACGGCCGCGCCCTTCGGATCGGATCTCCGTCAGATATTCTGGGAACCGAACCTCATACGCTGCGCCTCTGCCCTGATGCTCGATGCAGGTACAGAGCGCTCGGTTCGGTTCGGATCGTCTGGAACACCGTACCCTGAGACCGCGAGGGATTCTCAGAAGATGAAGCACGGCGGAGAAATAACCACATCAGACGAGGCTGGATGCACTGCTAAATCTGGCTTTATTATTTACAGTTCAAGCATTTATCAACTTTCCACAAATTACAATACAATGGGAATCCCTGCCCGCCCTCCCAGGACCCATTGGCCCTTACCGATCGGGGAGTCGCCGATTCAGACCGGATGGTCCGAATCGGCCATTTTACGATTCGAACTGGATGGTTCGGATCGGCCATTTTCCGAATCGAAGAATCTGAACTGCGCCACAAGGTGATCGGAAAATGGCGGCGGGCAAGGCAGACAAAGGGAAAATACATTTCGCAATAAACCAACGGGGACACTTCATTGCACCACACATAATCACATCTAATAAAAAGTACTTAAAAACTCCGTGCGTGCCACCGCACCTAACTGTCCATGGCCAAAACTGATGTCCGTGTGCACCGCCCCTGGCTGAGGGTGCTGGGCCATTCCGTGACAGGGACACACACCAAAAAAGGACGCTGGGATCCAAAAATAAAATAATCACCCGAGGCGCACGAACGTATTTGCGCTCACAATGTTAAGTATGGGACGCGCGCACGAACTTGCGCTCGCGCAGGGTCACTCGCATTAGACGTTAACGCGCATCGTTTGCGCGAACGTCGTAATACGAAAATCTGAATGCGCAAAAACACATTAACGCAAGGGGAAAACCCTTTGCGCTGAACGTCGTATTATGACGTTCGCGCAAACGATGCACGTTAACGTCTAACGTGAGTGACCCTGCGCGAACCCTGCACGAGCGCATCCCATACTTAACATTGTGAGCGCAAATGCGTTCGTGCACTGGTATTACAATCGATGTGCAAATTTTTACGAACAACGTTTGCGTGCATAATTTTAACGTCTTTTAAAAGCTGGTGTTAATGGCAAATCTGAACGTCCTGGCCGAAACCAAATACACCAGCCCAAAAAAAAATACAGCACAGTATAGTTACACATTCTACACATACCCAAACAATAAATTTGAGAGGTTGTGCGTTTTTTTATTATTGCTGCAGCATATATACTCAGATTGATTTTGACAAGCGCAAGAACTGAATGGGAGAGAATTGTAGTTCTTAATTTTGATTGGCTGAATTGCGTGAAAAAACAGTCTGCCCACCGATTTCTGCGCGCAGCGTTAAATTGCGCGCGTTCTCGCGCGTATTTTTTTTGCGCGATATTTTCGGCCGGATGAAAAAATGCGCTTGGATTTTAATAACAGCGTTAATTTACGCGCGTTAACGCTGCGTGCAAAAAATATTGCGCTGCGTGAGCTTTTTTGCGCAAGGAATGTAATAGAGCTCATGAAATCTATATATAAGATGAATAAGTGGCCGTGTAAAGTAATAGTGAAAGGTTTTATGCACAATTGTGTTCATGGATCACCAAGAGTTCACTTACTGTGCAAACGTACTGTGTTCAAAGTATGTGTTATGAGATACAGTGCATTCAGAAAGTATTCAGACCCCTTAATTTTTTTCACATTTTGTTATTTTATAACCTTATGAAAAAATTGTTTAAATGCATTTTTTTTATCGCATCAAAACATTGAAAAGATATATATTTTTTACAACATTGCACATTTATTGAAAAGAACTTTATGTTTCTTATCTCACACATGTCAGATGTCACCGTGACTTCAAGATTGCAAATAACAAACTAAAAGCCATGCTTTTGTTCTCTTATTGCTCTGCAGGGGTCTCATCAAATAAATCACTTACAAATAGAACTACATGTGCATTTTTCATCAGGCCTTTCAAGTACCCCAGATGTGTTGACCATATTGCAGAAAACAATAATTCCATCAAAGCAAACCTGAATGCATGGGGTGTACCATTGCCCCGCAGAGAGCAACAAGCAGTTTTCCTCATCCTCATCTGATGCACATTGTTAACATTAAATGAAGCTGCAGGCATTGTGACCGCTCAAAGTGACTGTCTAAATGCAGGGGCTTAGATCCTTCCAGACGTTCAGCCCCCAGGTCTGATCTGAGATGATCAGAGATGCTCAGTCTCTAGTTCCAAGACAAACCGACTACTGTAGTTCAAGGATCCCTAAACTCATGATCACCTACAACCTAATCCTCCTGCCAATTCATCTAATCCCCTTTATTGCACAAAAATATTCCTACAACTCTTATTACCAAACATCCACCGATTCAGCAAGCCTACTCAAATATGAAGCACTTGCCCCATTGCCTCTGGATCCAACTGAACCTGTCCCATTGCCCCTAGATCGGATACAGCACAACAGGGAAACAGTAATATTGAAAGATGCATGACCATAGCATAACATGACTAAATTAACTGAATCCATTTTCTGTCTATGCACAAAGCACTTCATGTGTGCAATTCTGAGGCCAGCTGGCAACCTGCTAGTCCAACTTCTGGAAAGGAATACCCCTTATGGTCATAAGCCCTTCCATCCCATATCTATCAGGGTTATTCAAAGAGAGACGATCTGGCCCCAAAATGTAACCAAACACTGAAATTCAGCGTACGGTTACATTTCCTGGCCATTCGGCTATTCAGAATGCAGGTAGTTCGCCAAATGTTGGCGAATTGCATGCACGAACAGTGCCTGTTCGAGGGCAGTGAAATCCCCCATAGAGAACAGTGCTTCGTCTATTCAGAGAACAGCAGTGAAAAGTTGCCAAAATGCCCTGCTGTTCGGTGGTTTCATTTGACAGGTTTATTTAGGAGAATCCTATAGGCATCAATGTTAAAAATATTCCCGTTTTAATCCAATATCTAATTTATTTATTTATTAAGGATTTTACCGTTTATTATTATACTCTGCAAAAAAAGTCTCTTTATTATTAGATTTTTTAGGATCTTTGAGGCATTTTTTGGGATTTTTTTGGCAAACATTTTTTTCTTACATCGATTTTTCTTTTTTCTGTAACAGACCTTTTCATTATCATTCATATGATCTTATATGTAAATTTCAGACATTTTCGTTCAGTAGTTTTTTGCAAACAGTGTTTAAATTTTCAAACTTTCAAGTGAACTCTTTTTTTTTTTTCCACCTCGTTCGTCTGCGTGTCGGGTTTTTCTGGTGGCTGCTCTGCGCTGTGATCTGCAGCTAGTCGGGTTTCTCCGGCGTATTCAGCATGGTTAATCCAATTGTTTCTGCAGGTTTCGGTGATTGTGCGGTGGGTTTTGCAGTGAGTATTCGGCGGGTTTGAGGCGGGTTTTCCCTTACAATACAGGGGCCCTGCGGTGCTTGCTGAATACACCACAGGGTCAGCGAACTAGGATCGCGGAATCGCTCCGAAGTGCGGGGAACGAAAAGTCACCAAAAGTGCGGTGACTTTTCCAATCTTTTTGAATAACCCTGATAATGTTCTAATGTTAGGAGTGGATTAAATACTGGAGAGCGCAGCATATTTTATATGCATATACTGTATAATTATAATCTAAAGCTTATCACATTAATTAGAGCACAGAAATCCCAAGCACAAAAATATATGCCTAACTTTCTTTAACCCTTTCCATGCGGAGGACGCGCTCAGCGCGTCCTGCCGCATGGCTACTTCGCTGCGGAGGACGCGCTGACCAGAGCGTGACCATGTACAATGTAAAAATTAAATAATGAAAAATAAAAATAAAATTAAAAAAAATAAATAAACAAAATTAACTTTTTTTGTTTTTGTTTTATTAATGCAGCAATATTGTTCCCATTTCAATTATAATGTGAACAATGATGCTGCACTAACAATTTTTGTATGCGGTGCGTTTGTTAAAAATAGCGAAATTTGCCCCAATTTTTTTTTTAACAAGCGCACCCCATAGAAAATATAACCGCAAACGCTTGCATGTTAAAATGTGAAAAAAAACACTTTACACGTTTTAAATTATTGAAAATTCGAAATTTATTGCATTTTTTGTTATAATATACAGACAAGACATAACATATACATATAATAATGATATTATGAATCTGCTGAGTCTCCCAGAAAGAACGATATATAATATGTCTGGGTTGTATAATAAAATGTGACTTCAAATCGCGTTTAAACATGATGAGCGAAACCGGTAAAAATGAGCTCAGCACAGAGGAGTGAAAAGGCTCAGCAGCAAAATGGTTAAGTTCAATGACTACTACACGTTTAATTTATTACAACCAGAGAAGTCTTCCTCCGTGTTAAAGATGAGATACATAGATAAGATTACCTTATCAGATTTATCAAATAGAGCGGTTTAGAATTGTAGCACATAACTCAAGTTAAATGCAAAGTACATTACGCTAGCAAATTACAAGAGGTTAAATAGTTACATATTTAATTAGGCTTAAGTTGATATACAAAGTCCATCACTTAAACCATATCAAATCCATTTTCTTGCACACACTGATCACGAAGAAGGCATATAAACTTGTTTCCTTTTGTTACTAAAAGATTGTGAATTTTGTTCACTTTGAACTTGGGTTACATGGGCCTAGAGATGTATTTGGGTGGTGCAGGCCTGAGGTTCTATATTATTTCTCTGCCCCCTCCTATGTTGAAGTCACCCAGTACCTAGGATTAGGGGAGGGATTAGGCTGAAGTGCAGTAGAAGCCAGAGTGTCACTTTCCATTGGCTGCCAGGCACTCCGCCTAGCACTACATTTATTGTTTCATTAAAGGCTCAGTCCCTGTAACTGTGTCTTCTAAACCTCCAAATCTGTGTGTTGTCTCATTTAAGGGGGATACTATCATCACTCTTTGTGTGTACCAATCCTTAAACTTCGGCTAAGGGCTGGAGAAAGGCATAAAACACTGTTGGTGGGATAACGGGGTCCAGTAGGGAATCGGTATTAACAGATGTGACTCATGGTACGAAGATCTGTTACAAATATCCACCTTTTTTTTTTTAATCTTACTTGACATCACATCATTCTCCATTCAACAAGGTGAAGGAGGACAAGGGAGGATTCACTGTGATAAACAAACAAAGCATTTGTTGGAAAAAATGTGAGAAAATAGTAATACAAAGCAAAATACATTAATAGTTTAACCACTTGGCTGCGGAGGACACGCTCAGCGCGTCCTGCCAAGTGCTTCCCCTGTGCGATGGATGCGCTGAGCGCGTCCATGCATAGGAGGCAGCAATCGGTGCGATGACATCTATTTCAGGTGCCCCCCCGCAAGTGCGGAGGAGGTGCCTGAAAGGGAGGGGGCGAAGTCCTTCGGACCTCTCTCCCTCCCGATCGCCGGGGTCCAGCGGTGAAAGTCAGGCACCGTTTGGAAGGGCACAGCCTGCCCTTCCAAACGGTGCCTGGCTTTAACCCCTTGGGTGCCGGATCACGATTCGGCGCCGAAAAGCGCCGAATCGTGATCCTCTCCCGGAGCTGGCCAACATCTTGGATGTCGGCCAAGCTTCCTGGAACTCCCCCTGACGACTGGCGTCATCGTGCATAGCGTGATGACGTATATTTGGTCTTGTGTTAATATCTTGCATTTTACTATTTTGTATTTCTGTAACACTTCAATGTTCTTGAACCCAGGACATACTTGAAAACGAGAAAAATCTCAATGTATCCTTCCTGGTAAAATCCTTTATAAATAAATAAATAAATAAATAAATAAATTCCTGGAGGTAACCCTTAGTTGCCACCAATGGAGGAGATAGGGGATTCCAATGAACTCCCTATCTCCCGATTCGTGGCAGCTAGGGGTTAATGTTTGGTATTGTTGAATCGACCAGAGCATGGCCTTTCCAACGATACCATGACCATGTAAAAGATAATAAAAAAATAAATAAAAAAATTAACCCTTTCACTGCTGAGCCATTTCACCGGTGTATGCTGAGCTAATTTTTCTGCTTTCGCTCAGTATGTTTAAACGCGATTTGAAGCCACATTTTATTATATGGCCCAGACATATTATATATCATTCTTTCCGGCAGACTCGGCAGATTCATAATATATCATTTTTATATGTATACGTCATGTCCTGCCTGTATATTAAAACAAAAAATGCACTAAAATTTGAATTTTTAATCATCTGCAGCGTGTAAAGTGTTTTTTTTTTTCACATTTTATCACATGAGCGTTTGAGATTATGTTTTCTATGGGGTGCGCTTGTACAAAAATTAGAAATGGGGACTTGTTAAATTTTTTGGGGGAAATTACATGATTTTTAGCAAACGCACCCCATAGAAAAAAATCATTAGTGCAGCATCATTGTTCACATTATAATTGAAATGTGAACAATATTGCTGCATTAATAAAAACAACACACAAAAAAACATGTTTTTTTTTTTAAATTTCTATTTACTTATTTATAATTTTTATTTATTTATTTTTGTACATGGTCATGTTGGGTATCATTCGAAAGACCATGCTCAGGCCTTTCGATTGACCCCCTCCATGACTCCCTAGCTGCTGGAGATATCGTGGTTCAAAGGAACCCCCTATCTCCACCAGGGGATTTCCTTGGGAAATCCTTGGGCAGCTAGGGGTTCCCCAGCTATCTGACGTCATCACGCTATGCGCGATGACGTCGGGCAGCGAGGGGGGACCCGGGGGTGGAGCCACCATCCAAGATGGCGGCCCCCACCAGAGCTAGGCCGCACTTCGGCGCCGCAAGGCGCGGAAGTGCGACCCGGTGCTTGAGGGGTTAAAGCCAGGCACCGCTTAAAAGGGGAGACTCTCCCCTTTTAAGCAGTGCCTGGCTTTTGGCGCTGTGCCTTCCCCTACCACAAGAGTGATTATTGTTCTTTGCATTTGTTATCTAATTGGAATATTCAATTAATACTGTAAATGACATTAATATCATGTATTTTCTTTTGTGGGGGTGAGGGGAGTTTAAGGCAGTAATCTATGAAGACTCTGAAAATAACAGATTGTAGAGTTACATATTAATTTATGAAGGTCTGAGTTGTCATCCAGTCTTTACAAGCTTTAATCATTAAACCCTGAATTCCACATCAACAATGTCATCAATCTACACTCAACATCACATAATTACAAAATAATTATTTTTTTTACTACATTACAAATTTATTTAAAAAAAAGAACAGAAATATATATACATATATGCATCCACGATCTCCACTCTCCATCTCTACTGCTCCGTGCCCCAATGCTCGGAAATGGCTGCCCAGATACACGCACAAACGATATCCTGCCACACGGAGACTCCAATAATTTATAAGGATATATATATATATATATATATATATATATATGGAACAAAAATGAGGTTTTGTTTGTTTCAATGGCCATTGCAACGTAAGCCCACTCGCCACTTCAAGGCACCTCTTTAGAGTGGGTACCTAACAATTGTAACCAAAAGGCCGCTCTACTGAGCAGCTCCAAGCCCCTCCAGCTGCTTTTCAGCAAGGAGAGACAAAAATGGTGGTTTTATTTATACACGCACCAAGCACTTCCCATTTGGGATCAAAAACAAAAACATGGAAAGAGGAACAGCTGCAAAACGACGACTGGTGTTACAAGCATGATATACATAAATACAGAAAAAATGGCGTCGCGCCCATACTCACTTATTTTTGAGCGGCGGCAACTGCCAGGAGTAACAGCCCAGTAAATGTATAAAACATAACAAGGAAGGAGAGTGTCATCTGCGCTCATTCCTATGTGTTCCATGTACAACAAAAATGAGGTTTTGTTTGTTTCAATGGCCATTGCAACGTAAGCCCACTCGCCACTTCAAGGCACCTCTTTAGAGTGGGTACCTAACATTGTAACCAAAAGGCCGCTCTACTGAGCAGCTCCAAGCCCCTCCAGCTGCTTTTCAGCAAGGAGAGACAAAAATGGTGGGTTTATTTTACACGCACCAAGCACTTCCCATTTGGGATCAAAAACAAAAACATGGAAAGAGGAACAGCTGCAAAACGACGGACTGGTGTTACAAGCATGATATACATAAATACAGAAAAAATGGCGTCGCGCCCATACTCACTTATTTTTGGAGCGCCGGCAACTGCCAGGAGTAACAGCCCAGTAAATGTATAAAACATAAAAGGAAGGAGAGTGTCATCTGCGCTCATTCCTATGTGTTCCATGTACAACAAAAATGAGGTTTTGTTTGTTTCAATGGCCATTGCAACGTAAGCCCACTCGCCACTTCAAGGCACCTCTTTAGTGGGTACCTAACAATTGTAACCAAAAGGCCGCTCTACTGAGCAGCTCCAAGCCCCTCCAGCTGCTTTTCAGCAAGGAGAGACAAAAATGGTGGGTTTTATTTATACACGCACCAAGCACTTCCCATTTGGATCAAAAACAAAAACATGGAAAGAGGAACAGCTGCAAAACGACGGACTGGTGTTACAAGCCATGATATACATAATACAGAAAAAATGGCGTCGCCCCATACTCACTTATTTTTGGAGCCGGCAACTGCCAGGAGTAACAGCCCAGTAAATGTTAT
Source organism: Leptobrachium leishanense (assembly GCA_009667805.1). Taxonomy (NCBI): domain Eukaryota; kingdom Metazoa; phylum Chordata; class Amphibia; order Anura; family Megophryidae; genus Leptobrachium; species Leptobrachium leishanense. The sequence continues at coordinate 420,861,641 of CM019063.1, read as the reverse complement.
AAACATAACAAGAAGGAGAGTGTCATCTGCGCTCATTCCTATGTGTTCCATGTACAACAAAAATGAGGTTTTTTTGTTTCAATGGCCATTGCAACGTAAGCCCACTCGCCACTTCAAGGCACCTCTTTAGATGGGTACCTAACAATTGTAACCAAAAGGCCGCTCTACTGAGCAGCTCCAAGCCCCTCAGCTGCTTTTCAGCAAGGAGAGACAAAAATGGTGGTTTTATTTATACACGCACCAAGCACTTCCCATTTGGGATCAAAAACAAAAACATGGAAAGAGGAACAGCTGCAAAACGACGGACTGGTGTTACAAGCATGATATACATAAATACAGAAAAAATGGCGTCGCGCCCATACTCACTTATTTTTGAAGCGGCGGCAACTGCCAGGAGTAACAGCCCAGTAAATGTATAAAACATAACAAGGAAGGAGAGTTCATCTGCGCTCATTCCTATGTGTTCCATGTACAACAAAAATGAGGTTTTGTTTTTTCAATGGCCATTGCAACGTAAGCCCACTCGCCACTTCAAGGCACCTCTTTAGAGTGGGTACCTAACAATTGTAACCAAAAGGCCGCTCTACTGAGCAGCTCCAAGCCCCTCCAGCTGCTTTTCAGCAAGGAGAGACAAAAATGGTGGTTTTACACTCAACATCACATAATTACAAAATAATTATTTTTTTTACTACATTACAAATTTATTTAAAAAAAAGAACAGAAATATATATACATATATGCATCCACGATCTCCACTCTCCATCTCTACTGCTCCGTGCTCCAATGCTCGGAAATGGCTGCCCAGATACACGCACAAACGATATCCTGCCACACGGAGACTCCAATAATTTATAAGGATATATATAATAATATATATATATATATATATATATAGTCATCCAAAATAGTTCAGCTCACCGCTCTAATTATCCAAAAATAATGCCGAGGTGCAAAATCCCAGTGTGAATCAATATGGTGAGAGAAATGGAAGCACTCACGGACTTGAAAAAAAATCCAAAGTTTCAGCTCACACAGGAACTTTCATCAGGGACCCCTGATGAAAGCTCCTGTGTGAGCTGAAACGTTGGATTTTAATGCTTTCCCAATAAACTTTTGTTGTTTTATTTCAAGTCCGTGAGTGCTCCCATTTCTCTCACTATATATATATCAGAATATAAATAGTAGGAGTTAATAAGGTCGTACTGAATATCTATTGAAAGAAAACCAAAACACATACATTTATAATAATAGATATTTAATTTTGCAACCCGCCAGGTTGCAATATAATATCCAAAAACTATAATCCTCCTTAAAAGGCTGGATGAAAGTTAGTACCTGTCACAAAGTATGTAATCCGTTCACTCCACAGTAGGGATGTGCGTTTCGGGTTTCGGAATTTCAGAATTTTCACGAAATTTCCCGATTCGTGTTTTCGGATTCGGCCGATTTTCCGAATCGGATCGGACCCGAAAACCGACAGATCCGAAAAGTTTTCCGAGCCGAAACGAAATATTTTCGGAATTTTCGAATGGACTTGAAATGTGTCAAATCGAAATTTATTTTCGCTCTATTCATGATTTCCGTTCCATTCGTGATTTCGGTTCCATTTCGGTAATTCTGGACATCGTATATTTAACTATTATCGGTTATATCGCTGATTCTGTAAATTTTGTATTTGTAAATGCGTATCACTTGTTTTTGTTTCCAATGATCCGATAATTCTGTCGATACGATAATTCTGTCGTAATCGGGTCGGATCCGATTCGTCCGCGGGTCGCGCATGCATGCGCGCGGATGTCGTAACTTTATTGAGCCAGTTTTGACAATTTTTTGACAGGCCAAAAAATTTGAAATTATTTAGAATTCATCATGGCTGAAAGACGAGACAGAGAGTCCCATTCGGACACCTCCTCGTCCTCATCTGCTTCCACCCCAGAGACACCCAGGAAGAAGCGGGCCAGTAACATGGCATTTGAGGAGATGTTGGAGCTGGTCCGCATCTTTGATAAAAAAGATTATGATTGCCGTAAGGGCCCTTACGGCAGGAAGAATAACACCCGCAAGGACCGTATCCTTGACAAGCTCCGAACCACCATCCTGGAGTTGTTCGGGAAAGACCGGACGAAGGACCAGCTCTGAAAACGCTGGTCCGATCTGAAGGCACGTGAGCAGGAGCAGCTGAGGCACATCCGTCGCGTCATAGGCAAACGTAAGTGTCATGTTATATTGTAAAGCGCTGCGCAAACTGTTAGCGCTATATAAATCCTGTATAATAATAATAATGTGCTTGCATGTGCTAATGTGCACAGAAATATGTTGATTTATCTAGTCCTTTTTTCATGCAATGTGATTGTGTATAGCTTTGCGTTTTCACGACTCGTCATACATGCATTTTTGCCATAGCTCTTCTTTTTTGTGATTTTACGTATTCGTGAAAATTGTGATATTTGATGTATGTAGATGAAATAACAATGCTGGATTTCTTTTGGCACTGTGTGTACTGTAGTGTGCTGGGGGGGAGGATGTTGTGATTGAGTGATGCATACGAGATGACCCTCAGCTTGCCCAATATTGGCTCCCACCTGCGCATCAACAAAAATCTCTGCGTCTCTGCTAAGTGGTAGGATGGGACATGTAGTTCTTCTGAAAGTGCATCCAAACAGAGCCGCGTTCAATACATCCTCAGCAGCTGCTGAATTGTTGCAGCGCAGCAATTCAGTTTGCTGCAGCAGTGTCATTATTGAACGCTTTAGATGCAAATTTCAAAACAAAATGGCGGATTTCTGTTTTTTCTGCTATATCCACAGTTTTATTAGCAGAAACTGAAAGTGAAACTGAGGCTGAGGCCATCTATAAAATAACTAAAAGCAGTCAGCAGTGCACAATGGGTTTTGTATGCACACAACACAAATAATAGTTTTTATTGAATAAACGTAATGTTTACTTCTGAAAAAAATATATAATTGAACGGTAATATATGTCTATGTGCAGAGGAAATAAATAAATATTTTGTGACTTTAGAACTATGAGATGGCAGTAGTGGTGGGTCAAGCTGGTAGTGGGGTTGTGGAGGGGTGTCGCAATACTTTCGGCAATATATTGTATAGATATACCATTGTTTCCAGTCTGCATTATTTACGTGTTATTTTTTGGATTTGGCAGAAGACAGGAAGGCAAAGGCAGCATCTGCCCCGGCGGGCACCAGTGCCCCAGTGGAGGAGGAGGGGGAGCCACGGGCGACCACCAGCGCTGGTATATACTGTTTTATTTTGCAACGACTTTTGGTCAAAAACCGGAACATTTTTTGTTTACTGTATTTTCATTTAATTTTTTTATATATAGCACAAGAGGAGCAGGAGGAGGAAGAGGAGGAGCAGGAGGAGGGCGATGTTGGAGAGAGGGAGCCGGAGCCGCAGCAGGAGGCCGCGAGTCCAGTTTTTTTTTTTACTGTTGTATTTTGCATCGACTTTTGTTCAAAAATAAATCAGTTTTGTTGTTTACTGTATTTTTTATTTCTTTAATTTCTTAGATATAGCACCGGAAGAGATGCTGACGGTGGTGGTGGAGGAGGAGGAGTTGGAGGAGGAGTCAGAGCCTCAGGAGGCCGCCAGCTCTGGTATATTTTATACTTTTTTCAAGACTTTCAGTCAAAAATAGAAACCTGCTTTACTTACTGTATTTTCCTTCTTTCATTTATTGGATATATAGAAGGAGAAGCCAGACCGGACAGGTCCAGTGTCAGGATGAGGAATAGGATGGCGATCGGCGAGCTACGCCTGGCTGGCACCAACAGGGCAGCCATCAGAAATGATGGGGCCCCTTACTAAACCTCACGATGGGGCCCCCCAGGGCCCCCCCCTCAACCTCTAACAGCTTTTCTCCCCCTTCAAAAAAAAAAGGACATAACATAGCACCACAGCAATAAAACTCCCAGTAATGTGCAGTGTGTATTAGCTTATCACAGTATCCACAGCAATAAATCTCACAGAAACGGGCTGTGTATGATGGCCTTTGGGTCTGGGTCTGGGCCTGGGCCCTGGGTCTGGTCCCTGGGACTGGGCCTTGGGGTCTGGTCCCTGAGGTCTGGGCCCTGAGGTCTGGTCCCTGGGGTCTAGCCTGGGCCCTGGTCTGGTCCCTGGGCCTTGGGGTCTGGGTCCTAGGATCTGGGCCCTGGGTCTGGGCCTTGGGGTCTGGGCCCTAGGGTCTGGGGTCTGGGCCCTGGCTCTGGGCCTTGGGGTCTGGGCCCTGGGTATGGGGTCTGGACCCTAGGGTCTGGGCCCTGGGTCTGTATTTGGGCCTTGGTGTCTGGGCCTTGGGGTCTGGGCCCTGGGTTTGGCCTAGGGGTCTGGGCCCTGGGTTTGGGCCTAGGGGTCTGGGCCCTGGGTCTTAGGGTCTGGGCCCTGGGTCTTAGGGTCTGGGCCCTAGGGTCTGGGCCCTGGGTTTGGGCCTAGGGGGTCTGGGCCCTGGGTCTGGGCCTTAGGGTCTGGGCCCTAGGGTCTGGGCCCTGGGTTTGGGCCTAGGGGGTCTGGGCCCTGGGTCTGGGCCTTAGGGTCTGGGCCCTGGGTCTGGCCTTAGGGTCTGGGCCCTGGGTTTGGGCCTAGGGGGTCTGGGCCTTAGGGTCTGGGCCTAGGGGGTCTGGGCCCAGGGTCTGGCCTTAGGGTCTGGGCCCTGGGTTTGGGCCTTGGGTCTGGGCCTTAGGGTCTGGGCCCTGGGTCTGGGCCTTAGGGTCTGGGCCCTGGGTTTGGGCCTAGGGGGTCTGGGCCCTGGGTCTTAGGGTCTGGGCCCTGGGTCTTAGGGTCTGGGCCCTAGGGTCTGGGCCCTGGGTTTGGGCCTAGGGGGTCTGGGCCCTGGGTCTGGGCCTTAGGGTCTGGGCCCTAGGGTCTGGGCCCTGGGTTTGGGCCTAGGGGGTCTGGGCCCTGGGTCTGGGCCTTAGGGTCTGGGCCTGGGCCTAGGGGTCTGGTCCTGGGCCTTGGGGTCTGGCCTAGGGGTCTGGGTCCTGGGTCTGGGCCCTGGGTCTGAGCCTAGAGGTCTGGGCCCTGGGTTTGGGCCTAGGGGTCTGGGCCTTGGGGTCTGGGCCCTGGGTCTGGGCCTAAGGGTCTGGGCCCTAGGGTCTGGGTCCTGGGCCTTGGGGTCTGGGCCATGGGTTTGGGCCTAGGGGTCTGGGCCTTGGGGTCTGGGCCTTGGGGTCTGGGCCCTGGGTCTGGGCCTTGGGGTCTGGGTCCTGGGCCCTGGGTCTGAGCCTAGAGGTCTGGGCCTAGGGGTCTGGGCCTTGGGGTCTGGGCCTTGGGGTCTGGGCCCTGGGTTTGGATCTAGGGGCCTGGGGTCTGGGTCTGGGCCCTGGGTCTTAGGGTCTGGGCCCTGGCTCACCACTCGCTGTCTTCTATCTTCTTTTCTTCTGTCTTCAGCTCTTCTTTTCTTCACCTTTTCTTTAATTTTCTTCTCTTCTTTTCTTCTGTCTTCTTCCTGGTCCCTCCAGCTCCGGCGCGCAGCTTCACTGAGTGGAGGGGCGGAGCCAAAGCAACGTGCTTGGGAGGCCCCTCACACGCTGCTTGGCCCCGCCCAGCCAGGAAGTGAAGCTGCCAGGAGCCAGAGGAGACACAGTGTCTCAGTCTCCTCCGGCTCCTGCAGCAGCAGCAGGGACACAGCTCCGGATTCGGACTCATCGAGTCCGATACCAGAGCTGTTAAAGGGCGACGCCGCTGTCGTCAGTAATGGGCGTAATGGGCGTAATGCCCTGATGGCGGCCCTGGGCACCAACATCGAAGCCATCCAGGAGTTGCTGCAGGAGTTAAGGGAGCATATCAACAATGCCGTTGACGTCTTGGAGCGGCAGTGAGACCAGCCTCCTCCTCCCCTATGTTTGTGCCCCTGTTGGGCAGTTTGCCAATGCCATGTGGCATGTTGTAAATAAATTTTATATTTTTTCTATATTTTCCTGTTTGTGTGCGTTGCTTTTCCTTACTTAATAAGTTAATATGTATTGCTTGGTTTCCACACTGTTAAAATTATATGTACATAAATTTATTGACATTTCTATGGACCCTTTGTCATAAATTTGTCAACATATTTGTGGCCATGAATGTGACTGTGCACATTCTACACTGCCTGCCTGGCCAAAAAATGTCACACACTAACACAACCTTGTTGTACTGCCTTGAGATTTGATTACCGACATGGCATGGTTTTGTTAAGCTTAGGCGATGTCACAACAACATAGATTTTTGTCCACAGTCACATTCATTGTATAACCAAGAATTTATCAAAAAATATTGATGGCAGCACTGCGTGAAGTCTTCTCCGACACAACCCAAAGATCCTCAGTGCGGCTCAGGTCTAGTTTATTTGTCCCTGTTTGCAGCTTCATGCGACACCTCCTCCCAGCTATGAGCTCTCTCTCTCCCACCGCTGCCCGCTAAGACGCTGCCCGCCAACATGGTCACGTCCTTGCAGGAAGACAACAGCGTGGGGGAACGGCAGCTGCTGACAGTCCCAAGACCTCGTCACAATGACATCAGTTCTGGAGTTAACCCCTAACTGCATCCAATGGTGGAGATAGGGGGTTCCAATGAACCCCCTATCTCCCGATCCGCGGCAGCTATCGGTTAATGTTTGGTATCTTTGGATCGACCAGAGCATGGCCTTTCCAACAATACCAAACATGACAATGTTAAAAATTATAAAAAATTAAAATATAAGAAAATAAACAGGTTTTTTGTTTTGTTTTGTTAATGCAGCAATATTGTTCCCATTTCAATTATAATGTGAACAATGATGCTGCACTAAGGATTTTTGTATGGGGTGCGTTTGTTAAAAATAGTGTAATTTTCACCCAAAAAAATATAACAAGTCCCCATTTCAATTTTTTTTAACAAACGCAACTCATAAAATATAACCGCAAACACTCGCATGTTAAAATGTGGAAAAAAACACTTTACACCTTGTAAAACAAACATTGAAAATTCTAATTTTATTGCATTTTTTGTTATAATATACAGACAGGACATGACGTATACATATGATATTGATATATTATGAATCATCTGGCGAGTCTGCCGGAAAGAACGATATATAACATGTCTGGGTCATATTATAAAATAAGGCTTCAAAACGCGTTTAAACAAGAGGAGCGAAACTGTTAAAAATTAGCTCAGCAGCAGACCGCAGTGCCGCACACAGGCGTGAAGGGAAGCCATGAAATGCCTCAGCAGCGAAAGGGTTAATTATTTTTTTTGTCGGTTTTAAAAATTTGATTTTTTTTTTGTTTCAGATCATTTTGATCAACTATTTTTCCATTTTAAAACCTTTTGTTCTGGTTTTTATTTTTAAAGTCAGACCATTCGGGTCAGTTTAGCATTTTTTAAATCGTTTTGTTCATTTTTTTTTGTTCCTTGGCTTTCATACCATTTTTTTTATGTGATTAAATAAAGTTGTGAAATGTATATTCATAAGAAAAAAAGGATCTTTATTTAATTAAAAAAAAACACAATAGAATCGCCAGAATTATCGTATCGACAGAATGAATTATCGGATCCGAAAAACAAACCAAAAATTTATTCTAAAAAAATATATAAAGTATAAAAAAGTAAACCATAGTAGTTTACGTCAAAACGAATAGAGTTAGACACTTTGAAACAAGGAGAACAGACGTTCCGAAAAAATTTTTAAACATCCGAACAAATCGAACCGAATCGAACCGATAAAAAAAATCGGTGCACAAGCCTACTCCACAGCACTTAAAAAACTAAGCAATTAACAGTATCATAAAAAAGTATAATAATTATTTAAAATATTATTTGAAATGATTTTGTATTTATAAAAATCTGAAAACCTCACCCTCACACTCTGTAGACATTCTCCTGACCATAGGTGTAGGAGACAGATCCTCTCAAGAATTACCAGGAGGTTCATGAAAGGTGACCCCTCAGTTATTTTCCCTTTATGTCAAGGCTCCACAAACCCAGCCGACCATAATCCTATATTTATGGCAATTGGAAGTATATCAGGGTTATTCAGAGAGAGAGGTGAAAACCAGGAAAATGGCTGGAGAAGTGAAAATTCTAGGTCAAAATAGCCAAACCAGAAAAATTCTCCCATTTATCTCACTTTCCAAATTGGCTATTTTGACCTAGAATTTTCACTTCTCCAGTCATTCTCCTGGTTTTCACCTCTCTCTGAATAAACCTGTTAGTGTGCTAGTAGATAGGTATGCATATGTTAAATCATGTATATAAATAGAGAAGTGTATATATAGTGTGTGTGCTGCCAATTAAGTAGAAATGTACCTAAAGGTATATTTGTGTGAGCTTGTGTATGCAGAGACATGTGAGCAAAAGATTGGGATGGAATTAGAGAGCTAGATTTTACACTAAATTGTGTTATATTCTACAGATTATATCTGATAATAGTCATAATAATATTTATACAGAGTTATTCAAAGAGATCCGAATTGTGGTCGAAAGGTAACTGAACAGTGAAATTCAGCGTTCGGTTACCTTTTCTGGCCATTCGGCTATTCAGAGAGCAGGCAGTTCGTCAAATGTTGGCGAATTGCCTGCACATACGGTGCCTGTTCGGTGTCTGTTCGAGGGCAGTGAAATCCCCATAGAGAAGCAATGCTTCGTCTATTCAGAGAACAAAAACCAGCAGTGAAAAGTTGCCGAATTGCCCTGGTGTTCTGTGGTTTCATTCAACAGGTTTATTCAGGAGAATCCCCTTGGCTTCGATGATAAAAATATTCCCGTTTTAATTCAATATCTAATAAACCGTTGATTATAATATTCTGCAGTAAAAAGTCTCTTTATTTATAGATTTTTTAGAATCTTTAAGGCATTTTTTGCAAAACAAATTTTTTTTGTTATTTTATAAATAGTTTTTTCTTTGTTGTGTAACAGACATTTTTATTATCATTCATTGGATCTTATATGTAAATTTCAGACATTGTCGTTCTGTATTTTCTTTGCAAACAGTGTTTCACTTTTCAAACATTCAAGCATACGGTTTTTCTTCTTTCACTCCATTCGTTTGCAGTGTCGGCTTTTTCCTGCGGCTGCTCTGCTCTGTGATCGGCGGCTGCTCGTTTTTCTCCGGCGTGTTCGGCGGGGTTAATCCAGATGTTTTTGCAGGTTTCGGTGTGCATTTGCTGGGTTTTGCGGTGAGTGTTCGCGGTCGACTTTTCCCTGCACTAAGACGGCCCTGTGGTGCTTGCTGAATACACCGCAGGGTGGCCGAAATGGGATCGCCAAATCACACCGAATTGAAGAGAACGAAAAGTCACCGAACGTGCGATGACTTTTCAATTCTCTTTGAATAACCCTGATAGTATATAATATATCAGTGAGGTCCAGTTGGCCTGCTTTTTGCAATGGAATTGCAATGTCACGCAAGATACAAATACTCAGTATTTGTAACATTCACAATGCTTTGCCTGTAATAATGTATATATACAAGCCAACTTCAAATTTTCATTGCAAAGCCTGGCCCATAGACCTCCATTTTTTTCCATTTGCTCCAGGACCAATAATTCGCCTCCACATGGAAACACATCTCTTTCCAGGATTCCATTTTGCTACATCGCCTGATATTGTTTGATATTATAGGAAACTGCCCACGAAAAAGTGAATAATCTATCTGCGAGACTGGATAAGGCATTTTTGCAACCTATTAGGATAGTAAGGAGGTCCTAGGCAGTGATGAGCCGAACACCCCTGTGTTCAGTTCGTATTCGAAAAGCCAAACGGCGAAATGTTCGAATACGAACTCGAACACAATATTAATCAATGGGGACCGAACACGCAAAATGTGTTCACAGTTCTCCTAAATGTACCGGCGGCTGCCGGTACATTTAGGAGACCTGTGGCTGGGGCCCCCGGCCTCCGTAACTCACCTGTCCTGCAGCTATCTCGGCCTCCTGTTCCCCGGTCCGTCAGCTCCTCCGTTCCATCTGGCCGCGGCTCCTCTGCCCCACGTCTTCATACTGAATGATCTGATTGGGCAACGTCCTGCGCCTGACCTGGACTTTGCCCAATCAGGGCTTTAATTCAATATTGAGCCCTGATTGGGCAAAGTCCAGGTCAGGTGCAGGACTTTGCCCAATCAGAGCTCAGCATTAAGATGAGGCGTGGGGCAGAGCTTTAACCAAGCTCTGATTGGTTAAAGTCGGTGCAAGACTTTAACCAGAGCTTGGTTAAAGCTCATCTTCATGCTGAGCTCTGATTGGGCAAAGTCCTGCACCTGACCTGGACTTTGCCCAATCAGGGCTCAATATTGAATTAGAGCCCTGATTGGGTAAAGTCCAGGTCAGGCGCAGGACTTTGCCCAATCAGATCATTCAGCATGAAGACGTGGGGCAGAGGAGCTGCAGCCAGACAGACCAGAGGAGCTGACAGACCGGGGAACAGGAGGCTGGGACAGCTGCAGGACAGGTGAGTTACGGGGGCCAGGGGCCGCAGCCACAGGTCTCCTAAATGTCCCGGCAGCCGACAGTAACAGTTTAGGAGACCTGTGGACGCATTTTTTATTATGGAATCTCCGCGGTCAAACAAAACGCGAACATCTCATAATGTTCGTGTTCGCCGAACACCCGAACGGCTGATGTTCGATTCGAACTCACGTTCGAATCAAACCGAACGCCCATCCCTAGTCCTAGGTGAACAAAGGAAAATGAGTGAGCTTTTGAGGGCAGCATTAGAGAAATAATGTATAAATAGAATTCAAATTATAACGAAGCACCTATCCTGTCTAGTAATGTTATAAAATGTTGTTTTCTTAATTAAATATTTGTGAGAAATGTTCTTTATATTGGGACACATATCATTCACTTTAGAAAGTAATATGGCTGTGTTTTTAACCCACCATTTTTGGAAGAGAAAAGGATACAGTAGTAATAAATGTTCATCAAGGAGAAAAGTATTTATGAATATACATTGTATAATCTTTTATGGCTATAGCTGATGTTACTGTATCTGGAAACAAAGTATGGTATGCTAGTTTATTGGAGTCAATAAGTTTCTTTCAGAGCTAATGTCATGTCCATATAACTGAAGGACATTTTATAAACATTTATTGACAACCATTATCCCATTGATCATTGCCTCCTGTACTAAGCTTTGTCATTTGACACTGTTGACCAGCCTCCCCTGCTTCTCACGCTGTGTCAACTTGGCCTCAGTGACACCGCTCTCTCCTGGTTCTCTTCCTATCTCTCTCTCTTCACTCCTTCAGTTTCTCCTTCACTGGTGCCTCTTCACTCCTAGTTCCTCTTTCAGTTGGGGTACCTCAAGGCTCTTTGCTGTGTCCCCTACTCTTCTCTATCTATACCGCCTCTCTGGGCAACCGTATTTCTTCCTATGGACTCCAATATCACCTCTATGCTGAGGACACCCAAATCTACCTTTCCTCCCCCGATCTCTCTCCTCCTGTGCTGGACTGTGTTACAGCGTGCCTGTTGGCTGTCTCTGACTGGATGACCTCCCGTTTCCGAAAGCTTAACCTCTCCAAAACCGAACTTCTCGTCTTCCCTCCCTCTAAAACCATCATTCCTGCACCCATTTACCTTCAGGTGAATGGTATCACCATTACATCTACCTCTCAGGCTCGTTGCGTCGGGATCCTCTTCAAATCTGATATCTCCTTCACTCCTCACATTCAGTTACTAACCAAATCTTGCTACTTCCACCTAAAAAAACATTGCACGCATCCATCCCTGTCTCAATCCCATAGTGACCATGTGGTTTTACCATTGTCTGTCCGAAAGTACCCACTGCTGTTTTTACATTTCTGCGCTATTTGTGGTTAGTTCTAATTTTCCTCTTACTCGTTTATGGAACCCACACATATTATATACCGTTTTTCTCGCCACTAAATTCTTTTCTTTGTTTTCCTCTAGTTATTGTCACAGCTTGTTGGAAAAGTTCATCCTGGACAGCAGCATGGATCAATGATGAAGCTCGACATGAGCACTGGGAGAGGGGGTTCTCTGGTTACGGAGAAGGGAATCAAACTCTGGTTAATTTCAGACTTGCCTGTAGTTTGTTTTTACAGCTGGCAGTTTTTTTTTTTTCTGAGAAAGGATTTTACCAGGAAGGATACATTAAGATTTCTCTTGTTTTCAAGTATGTCCTGGGTGGCGAGTATGTACCGTTAGGTGTCTTGCCAAGGACACTTACTGGAGAGGTTGCTCGCTGGGATCGAACCCATGACTCCACAGGCTCTCTCCATGCAGAGCAGTGACATTACCTCTACTCCACCCAGCCGGAACACGGTAGTTGTTGACAGCTGAAGCATTTTCAATGTTTGTATATAGATTTGTGTGTTTTATGGTTGTAAAGTGTATAGTTTAAATAAATCAGCTGTGACCAAGCCGTATTCCAATTGAATTTGGTGTCCATTTTTTTATTTGGTCCGGGTATTTAATGTAATGGGATATTATAACAGATACCACTTCTTTGCTGGATCCCCATTCTCAAGCCAGCAGGCTGTCGTGCCTTTCTCCAGTCCTTAGACGAAGCTTAAGGAGGTGTACAAGAGCCTTCTTAGCATACCCCAGAAATAAGACGACGTGTAGATCTGGGAGTTTTAGAACTGCAACTACTGAACACCTTTATTGAGTTAAATATATACATCCTGAGGTGGACCTAGAGACCAATGGAAAATTACTTTCTGACGCCCCCACACCCCCTTCTCAAGTGAAACAGACATGTCCAGACATGATACAATAGGGTGCCATGTAATCACAACCTGAGCACCAGACTGTTTGAATACACTAGTTAACAGCGGAGAAGTTACATCAATAGACAATAGCCTGATACTAAAATCTGTCACAGTGTAAACACATTCTAGACAGGGGGAGTTGAGTTTTGCTACAGTGACCACAAAGTAATTATAAAAACCATAGTAACAGTAATCAGATAAACATAGCCAATAACAATAATTACAATAACAGCATTCATACATAACACAGACGACACAAACACCCTGCACCCTACAGGCACAGGATGCCTTCACCATAAGAGAAGGCAGGGAAATAATATAGAACATGAGGCCTGCACCTCCCATTTTAAAACCCGGCGGGGCAGCGTCATTCTGCCAGGCTCCGCCCCGCGGCGTCTCACGTGACCGCCCGGATTCCCCTCTTTACTCGGCGCCCGGGCAGCGAGCAGCGAGGATGATGCTGCCGGGCGCTGGGAGACCACAGCAGTGTCCATAATAGTACCCCCCTCTCCACAGGAGGTCCCCGAACGACCCCCTGGTGCCCGAGGAAGATCCCTGTGAAAAGCACCGACCAGACAAGGAGCGTGGACGTCACAAGCAGGCAACCAGGATCTATCCTCGGGTCCATAACCCTTCCAATCCACCAAATATTGAAGGGATCCTCTCAATGTTCTGGAATCAAGTATAGAGCTGATCTCGTATTCCTCCTCACCCTCCACGTCAACAGGTGGAGAAGGCTTCAATAAACTGACGTGAAATGCATTATGGATTCGGAGAGCACGTGGTAAGGCTAATTTATAGGACACAGGATTAAGACGACGTAAGACTTTGTAGGGACCTATGAAGCGTGGGGCCAACTTCATAGTGGGTACCTGTAACTTGATATGGCGGGTAGACAACCAGACCTGATCCCCTACATTATAAACTGGTGACATGCGTCTACCTTTGTCAGTTTTCTATTTTTGAGCTTTGATGTTCCTTTCCGATATGTCTTTTACTTCTACCCAAATCTGTCGGAGGGCATGTAAATGATCCTCCAATGCAGGCAGATTGGAGGTCGGAAAGTGAGATGGAAGTGCCGGGGGATGGAAGCTGTAGACCGTGAAAAACGGGGAGTGACCAGTGGTATCATTATCGCAATTGTTACGAGCGTATTCAGCCCATGGTAAATATTCGGACCAGGAGTGTTGCTGCTGAGATACGAAACACCGGAGATATTGTTCAAGGCCTTGATTGGCTCTCTCGGATGCCCCATTTGTTTGTGGGTGATAGGCGGATGAAAAAGCTAATTGAACACCCATGTTTTTGCAAAAACCCTTCCAAAATTGGGAGACAAACTGAGTACCTCTGTCTGAAACAATCTCAAGTGGTATACCGTGAAGTCTCACAACGTTATTTACAAAAATAGGTACCGGATCTGCGGCAGAAGGTAACTTGGGGAGAGGGACGAAGTGAGCCATTCTGGAGAATCGATCTACAATGGTGAGAATTGCCGTGCTACCCTTGGATGGAGGTAGAGCGATTATAAAATACATGGCAATGTGAGACCATGGTCTGCCTGGAATGGGTAAGGGATGAAATAAACTCACGGGTAAGGTCCTTTGACTTTTATTTCTGGCACATGTGTGACACGCGGATACAAACTCTTTTACATTCTGGCGTAACGTAGGCCACCAAAACTGTCGCTTTACACTGGATATGGTTTTAGATATCCCCACGTGACCCGACGGTTTGGTGTCGTGATGTAATGCAATAAGATTCTCTCTTTGATTTTCAGGGACAAAGAGTTTGTCAGGAGGTGTGTTTTCTGGAGCGAGTTCCTGATCTACCTGGAGGCGTTCGAGTAGAGGAGAAGAAACGGTGACAGTGGTTGCTGACACAATACGAGCCTTGGGAACAATGGGATTGTTATCTTGTATATGTCGTTCATACGGGTCAAACTGTCGAGACAAAGCGTCTGCCTTGATATTCTTTGAACCAGGTCGATAGGTCAGAAGAAAATTAAAACTAGACAAGAACAATGACCACCTGGCTTGCCTAACATTTAATCGTTTAGCATCACCGATATAGGTTAGGTTTTTATGGTCTGTGATAATTATGACGGGTATGGAAGACCCCTCTAGTAAATGTCTCCACTCAGACAAAGCAGATACGACCGCTAAAAATTCTCGATTCCCTATATCATAATTCATTTCAGCAGGGGACATTTTCAGAGAGAAGAATCCACAAGGATGCAACGATTTATCTGGTGTCTCTCTTTGTGATAGGATGGCTCCAATACCTATTTCGGAAGCATCTACCTCTACCTGGAACAGTAACCGAGGGTCGGGATGTCTTAACACTGGAGCAGAAGTGAACGCTGCTTTCAGTGTCTCAAAAGCTTGTCTCGCACAGGGAGTCCATTTCTGGTTCTGTATGCCCTTTTTTGTCATGTTGGTTAAAGGGGCAACCAATGTAGAGAAATTTTTTATGAATCGTCTATAGTAGTTGGCGAAACCCAAAAACCTCTGAATAGCCTTCAAACCTTGAGGCAGCGGCCAATCTACTATGGAGGATAGCTTGGCGGGATCCATTTGGAAGCCCTCAGGAGTAATTATGTATCCGAGAAAATGTACCTTGGTGAGATCAAACATACATGTTTTGAGTTTGCAATATAATCCGTTCTCTAGCAATCGTCTGAGAACGGTCCGCACGTGCGCATGATGGGTTTCCAGATCAGGTGAATAAATTAATAGTAATACGTATCTGGTGGCGCGATGGTAGTCGCTTTTGGGCAACTGGTGGTTCTCTTAGTTCGTTTTGTCCATATGGATTACATAAAACGAAGCAAACAATATCATAGTGCAGACTGTTTATACCAATATAGAAGATATATACTCTGAAATGATTCCACTCACAAGTGTAGAGCCCGAACACTGACTCTGAGTGGGTTAAGGCCTTCGGGTACTTTGCTTCTCCACTTGGAAGGTGACCCTCACCTTATATAGGAAGGGATACTCTCTTGTATGGAGTGCACATAAAGATATAGAGACAAGAAAACTTTCTTGTGTAGATCTGTGTAAACTCAATATCGTACAATATTATGAATTGCCAACTCACATTTGGTGGAGCTTATAGCCAAGCTCTTGGTATGCAGGCACATGGATTTCTTAATTAAGGCACATTGAGAAATCCATGTGCCTACATACCAAGAGCTTGACTATAAGCTCCACCAAATGTGAGTTGGCAATTCATAATATTGTACAATATTGAGGCAAGGGTCTTCAATAGCATAGTCTGTGTAAAGTAATGTGACAGACACAGAGCTTCAAAACAGAGCTGTGCTCCTGTAGATGTTTAATCTATAACTGAACACAAAATGGAGGGGGGGGGAGGGATCAGGAAGACTAACTACGGTGGTCAGGATGGCTCAAAAAGAAACATAGGCAAAACACAATACATTACATCTCCCTTCGTAAGTATAAAACAAACCCTTAACTAGCATAGTCACTTGGGATACAGGTATAGATATCGCAAATATTAAATCGGTGATATTTCTTTAAACTTCTCAATTTACATAAACAGAAAACTTGCATCCCTCAAAAGAACAAAGGAAAGGTTAGCACATTTTAAACGAGACTCAAACGATAACATATCATCCAGAACAGTGCACCATTGTACATAAGCAAGTGGAACTGGAACAGTTATTGGCACACTGCTGTCGCCATTCGCGTTTGCTACGCATGTCTCTTGCTACAAGGAAAGCCGGTCCGGAGGTTTCACAACTCTGCCTAGCCTGGTGATGTACTGCCCGGTTGACGTCATTCCCTTAGCAGTCTGTGGTACTGGAGCAGATTCTTGCTGGGAGTTAGTATGTTCCACAGGCTCGGGCTCCTCGGCACTCACTGGCTCCATCAACTCAGCCCAATGATCATTGATAAGTCTGTGACGGGAGTCATTGGCATCTGGTGTGCTCTTACGAAGGTGCTGGACGTTGCGACGGTATTCCTTATTTCCACTTTCTACAATATAGGATCGAGGGGCATCGTGAGACCTCACTACTACTCCAGGCGACCACCTGTTACTGCCTGGGTGCGGCTGCATCCGAACTTCATCTCCAGGCTTCAATTCAGCACGGAGGCCACTTGCTCTTTTATGGTCATAGTAGAATTTCTGAATGCATTTGCTTCTGTCTAGGCGCTGTTTGACTTTGATGGGATCATAAGCTGCAGGTGCGAGCAGCAGACGAGCAGTAGGCAGGCTATTTCGGGGCCGCCTGCCCATCAGCAGTTGAGCAGGCGAAAAGCCTACAGAATCCAGTGGAGTTGTCCTGTAATCAAGCAGTGCAAGGTGTTTGTCTGACGCTTTGGCCCAAAGTTTTTTAACAGTCTGGACTGCACGCTCGGCTTCACCATTGGAATGTGGTGTGTGGGGTGACGAAGTTCTGTGAGTAATTCCATAATTTTGGCAGAACACCTTAAATTCCTCTGCTGCATATTGAGGGCCATTGTCTGTTCGAAGGATGACAGGGATCCCATGCCTGCTAAACTGAGCCTTCAGCTTTTCTATGATACTGCGACAATGTAGATTCTTCAGCGTGTCCACTTCGATGAACTTTGAGTAGTAATCCACCAGCAGAATGTAATGGGTCCCTTCGAAATCAAACAGGTCCGAGGCTACTTCTTCAAAGGGAAAACTGGGGGTTTCTGTTGGACGTAGGGGTTGTCTTGGCAGTTTATTCTGGAAGTCTGCACACTTGCCACAGTTCTTTACCATTTGTTCAATTACAGAGCTCATACCTGGCCAGTATAGGACCTCACGGGCTCTTTGCTTGCTCTTCACTATTCCCAAGTGGGACTGATGTATGAGCTTCAACATGTGAGCTTGCATAGAAGGGGGAACCACTATACGCAGGCCTTTGTACACAACGCCATCGGAGACAACAAACTGGCTTCGCGAGTCCCAGTATGGTTGTAGTTCATTAGGGAGATCATGCCTGTGGTCTGGCCAGCCTTGCCGGATTATCCTTTGAAGACAGCTGAGCTCTTCTCTTGTGCAGTTCTGCAGCTCTGAGTATTTCTGCTCACTGACTGAAACAAAATGAAGCATGGAGACGCACTCTAAGCCTTCCATCTCAGGCTTGTTCACAGGTAACTGGGCTCTCGACAGCGTATCCGGCAGTTCCATATCTTTGCCCCGTCTGTACTTAACGGTGAGATCATACCACTGCAAGCGAAGGCGCATCCTCTGAATGCGCATGGGGGTAGAGAGTAATGGCTTCCTAAAAATATCCTCCAGAGGCTTATGGTCATTGTAGACGGTAACGTGGTTTCCAAATATGTAATTATGAAACTTGACACATGCATGAACAATTGACAGCATCTCCTTCTCGATTTGCGCATAACGAGTTTCAGTGTCTGTTAGTGACCTGGACGAAAAGGCAATGGGGTGGCTGTCCTGCAACAATACTGCACCGAGGCCGTTGCTGCTGGCATCACAGAAAATTTCGACAGACTTGGATGGATCAAAAAATTGTAGCACAGGAGACTCAGTGCACATGTCTTTGAGTGTGTCAAAGGCTTGTTGTTGAGCTGGCTGCCAGGCAAATTCCACATCAGTTTTAAGAAGTTGTCTCAGAGGTGCATCAACTTCGCTGAGATTGGGCAGGAATTTAGAGAGGTAGGTGACAAACCCTAAGAAGCGACGGACACCATCCTTGTCTCTTGGTGTTGGCATGGATTTCACAGCCTCTATTTTTGCAGGGTCTGCCTTCAGGCCATCTGCTGTTATCAGGTGTCCTACATAGGGCACAGAAGATTGCTTGACGTGGCATTTATCAAAGTTGAGACTCAGGTTGTAGCTTGTGGCTCTCTGAATTACCTTACGGAGAATCTCATCATGTTCCGGTACTGAAGGGGCCGCAATGAGAATGTCATCCATCACACTGATTGCGCCGCTAATACCCTCAAGCATTTCGTCCATAATACGCTGGAATATTTCAGGTGCACATTTTAGACCAAAAGGAAGCCTAAGCCACCTAAATCTGCCAATGGGCGTGTTGAAGGTTGTCAGGAATGATGACGCTTCATCCAATTCTATTTGTAGGAACCCAGATTTTGTATCCAAAACAGAGAAAACTTTAGCACCAGGTATTGCAGAGACTACCTCCTCGATGGTGCGCATTGGGTAATGTTCCCTCTTAATGACTTTATTTAAGTCGCTCGGGTCAATACAGATTCTTATTTTGCCATTACGCACAGCTGCCACCATAGAACTCACCCACTCGGTTGGTTGGTTAACTTTGGTGATGTAGCCATCTTTAACCATCTCTTGTAGTTTCTCTAGTATCTTATTTCTCAGTGCAGCTGGTTGACGGCGGACAGGATGAACCACACCTTGTGCTTCAGGATCAATTTTGATTGTGTACTTGCCCGGCAAGGTTCCAGTAGTGCGAGTCAGTTCTGGGTAATCATCTAGCCCAACTGGCAGAGGTCCTGTTGTTGCCACTTGGATAGAGTGTCGTGTGTTGCTTTTCATAGTAGGCTGCAGCGCATGGAGCCGCATCACTAAACCTAAGGCTTCTGCTGTTGCGCCACTAAGCACATTTTCTTGCAAAATGTCCACAATCTCAAATTCTGCTGGTATCTCTGTATTCTTGAATTTGATTAGAAGGTCCACCGCAGCTATGGGCTTCAGCCTGTGGTTAGAGTAGGACTTTAGCACTCGATTAGAGCGTTTAAGCTCACCTACATGCGGGAGTGTCTGATAATTACTTAAAGTCAATGTGTTGCACTTTGCACCAGTATCAATTCTGAATGGCACTTGCCGAGACAGGATTTCAATGTCCGCAGTCCATTTGTCATCATAGTGCTCATCCGTTCGTGTGAGATTTATGCCCAGTACCTCCTCATCCTCAGTTTCTGATTGCTGCTGCACACTAACTGTGTTTACTGACCTTTTGCGACACACTGCCACCCAGTGGTTTGGTTTGTGGCAGTACGAGCAGACAGAACCTTTCGCTGGACATCTGCCCTGGGTCCACTTATGCTGGGGATCTTTTCCACAATTTAAACAGTTGTATGTCCGGTAAGTATTCATGTCTTTCTGCACAGATTTTGGCTGATATTGTAGATAGGCTTTTTTATTTGCAGTTTGGAATTGTGTATTCACCTTTATTGCTTGCACTTGAGATTCTTCTTCTCTGATTATTGTAATTTGCTTCTGTGACAGTTCAAACTGTTGGGAAATTTCAATTGCTTTTGGTAGTGTTAGATCTTCCCCTTTGTCTAAGAGTCTCTCCTGGACGCGCTTTTCTTTGATTCCAGCGATTATTGTATCGATTAACATATCATCTGGATCAGCATACTCGCAATCCATTAGCAGGAGTCTTAAATCCTTCACAAAGTGGTCAAATCCCTCAGTGACTCCTTGTTTTCTCTGCTTAAAGCGGTGTCTGGCAATTCTCTTATTCTTTCTTGGCCTTATATAGCTGGCAAATTTATCCAGTACTTTAGATGGATCATCCTTCTCTCCTTCTCCCCAGGGTAGCATTTTATATATCTCTCTGCCCTGCTCGCCAATCCACGTTCCCAACCAACCTGTGCGCTGCTTCAGTGTTTGTTCTGAGAGCGGTCCATCAAACACAAAGGAGACGTGGCTGCGAAATCTTTCAAACTCTTGGTACAAGTCTGGAGCTTCCCAGTCAATCTTGGGGTGTTCAAACTGCGATAATGCCATAGTAAGCGTGAGATCTGTTCCAGACAGACTTCTGACACCATGTAAAGTAATGTGACAGACACAGAGCTTCAAAACAGAGCTGTGCTCCTGTAGATGTTTAATCTATAACTGAACACAAAATGGAGGGGGGGAGGGATCAGGAAGACTAACTACGGTGGTCAGGATGGCTCAAAAAGAAACATAGGCAAAACACAATACATTACAGTCTGAAACTTTTCTATTGCCTTGCCGGATACGAAAGAGTGCTCTGCCAGCTTTCTGAGATCTACGAGCTGGATAAAACGTGCGGCTAAATTCAGACACAAACATCTCAAAATCATACACAATAGGCTTCTTGGCCTCCCATAAAGGTGTAGCCCATTCCAGGGCTTTGTCAGAAAGAAGATTAATAAGAAATCCCACCTTGGATTTGTCTAAGGGGCACATACCCGGATTGAGGTCAAAGTGTATACTGACTTGGGTCAAGAAACCCTGACATTCACTAGGGGTACTGTCAAAGCATATACGTAGGTGCCATCATGTGCACATGGTGATTAGGAGGAACAATAGCGGTGGATACACTAGCCTCACTAACCGGGCGAGGAGGGTGCTCGAGTAGGCTGATTCAACAGAGCATGCAAGGCTTGAGCGATTTGATCCATTCTATGGTCTTGTTCTTCTTGCCTTGCAGAGATCTTAGCTGGTCTGCAGGATCCATGGCCCTAACGTAATGATACGATCCCCACCAGGTATGATCCTTGTACGCAGCTCCCTATCCTTTCCCTCCGATCCTTAGAAGTGGTCGGTCTGATATATATATATATCCCTAGAATATAATAGTGCAGCAAGGCGAACTCAGGGTTACCGTGCTGAGAAGTCAGAACCAGAATAGTCAGAAGCCGTTTGCCAATATGTCAGAACCAGAATTGTCAGAAGCCGTTTGCCAATATGTCAGAACCAGAAATACAGCAAAATACACCAGAGCAGCTCTAAGGGATGTTTAACCACGATAGGGCAATGTATGAATGCATTGCCTTCGTTTTAAAACCCGTCAGGTCCTCGTCATTCCGCAAGGCTCCGACCCCCGGTGTCTCACGTGACAGCCCGGATTTCTCTCTTCACTCAGTGCCTGGGCAGCGAGCAGCGAGGATGATGCTGCCGGGCGCCGGGAGACCGCAGCGGCGTCCATAACAGTAACTTCCAGGGGTGCAGTTAGTGCCTCTGTATCTGGGCTCTCACTGCACCTGGGCCCCTGAGTTCTGGGGGGACCCACACCTGGCCGGCCGGGGCCTCACCTGGGCAGCTTGGCTAGGGGCTGAGTCCTCGAGTATGATTCGCTCATACACATCGCACATTACTGTGAGTTTTATTGCTGTGGAGCTCTACGAGAAATACATAGTGCACATTATATTAAAAATGGGATGGACTGAAGTAGTTACAGTGGACCTGAAAAAAATGGGACACTGATTTTCTGGAGTAGACATTGTGGGCCAGGTGTCCAGTGCATGAGGATGGGGGGATTGGGGGCAGCAAAACATGTTTTTGCCAAGGGTTGGGGGCTCTTCATGGATTCCCGTACCTGGGCCCTGAGGTTTCTAGTTATGCCTCTGGATGGGAATGAATAGTTCCCCTGTGTTCTTCCGCCATCCGTTCAAGGTCCTGCTCAAACTATCATTCACAGAGCTCACAGCAGGTTTGCATCTGGTTTCATGCAGTCATATATATCCCAAGAGTCAACACTAGCAGAAGCACAGGGTGCCTTTAGTGGTAGCTGTTTGCAGCTCCTAGTTATTCCAACTCGTGTTGCTAATACAGCAGCTGGGTGGCAATAGACTTGGTAACATGGAGCTGGTAAGGGAGGTTAGCTCACCTAAATTTCTTCCTTAGCAGCTCCTATTACCAACAGGGTCAGATAAGGGTTCAAGTATTATAATAACAAAGTCAGTAACTGAATTTCCTTATTCAATATATATAATTATTGTGCAATAAATAAATGCATGGCCAATGTTATCATACTGAATCGGACCTAAATTTCTAACTAGGAAATGATGTTAATTTATTTTTGTAACACGTAAGGAGAAATGAGCTGCATGATACATTGAATAAGAATCAAGTGAACATTGCAACATGGCCGGTTAGTGTGTCAGGGCTCCCTCTACTGTAATGTTGTTGATAATAAATGCATTAGAATTATCACAGTTCAACTGAAATGAAAAGAAGCATAAATTGCATATCCTGCTATGTTTGACTATTTATGATGATTATCATTATCATTAAGATGATGTTTTATTGTTTGATTTTTTGGGCTCATAATGTGTTAAAATAACTCCGACCTCGATATAGTTCAATATGGTCAAAATATAAGCTAATACTATTCCACTCACTCTCTTATGAGCCATAAACCGGCTCTAGGTGAAGAAAGCCTCTGGGGTTTTCCTTCTCTCTTTTTTAGGTACCCAACCACCTTGTATCACGCATAGGTCTCCATCACTTTACTTCCTTAGAATTAAAAGATAGACACGCCGGGGCCCACCCATAGCATAATACTGTATAATATACTTTATAATATACTTTTTTAAAAATGTAAAAAGGAAAGCCAATTGCCAATTCCCAAAAATATGACAATATATAGCAAAATATACATTATTATTATTGTTATCATTTCTATAGCGTCAACAGTTTCTGCAGCGCTTTACAATAACCAAAGGGAACAAGACATAAATAAACAAACATAGGATGGGAACAAGCGGTGTAGATGGCCTTGCTCAAAGGAGCTTAAAACCAAGAGGGATTGGGGTGAAGGAAGATAAGAGGCATTTTTTTGGTTGTCAGGAATGGATTACTAATGTCAATAGTTCAGGAATGGTAGGGGCCATGGAAGTGGCCTCAATCATGATGTGTGGGTAGGAGAGGATAGGTAGAGGTTGAATAAGTAATATGGTACGCTAATTTGAAGAAATGTTTTTTGAGGGATTTCTTGAAGGCCTGAAGACAAGGGGAGAGTTTAAAAGGGCGTGGTAGGTCATTCCACAGGACCAGAGTTGCCCTTGAGAAGTCTTGAAGGCAAGAGCTGGAGGTGTGGGTGGAGACAGAGTACAGGAGGAGGTCGCCTGTTGACCTGAGCTGTCTAGAAGGGGCGTGTTTGTGAAGTAATGAAGACACGTAAGGAGGGATCGAATTATTGAGTGATTTGAATGTGAGCTTTGGTATTTTAAACTCTATCCTGAAATGTACAGGAAGCCAATGGAGGGGATGGCAGAGGGGGCGAGGTATGCGAAGAGAGAGAGTCAGGTGAGAAAATTAGAGCAATAAGAGCTTTGGGGAGGCCAATAAGGAGCGAGTTACAGTAACCACGCCATGTTTTTTTTTTTAACATATTCAAGTTTATCGTGAATTTCAGGTATCACAGAGAAGGTGTGCAGTGGTACATAACAGGAGCGTGAACAGTAATACCTTTTGCAATAGACAACAAAGTATTTGAAAGGAAAAGGGAGGGGTAACGGCATAGCAAGGCAGAATGACATAATGTATATACAGGTGTTCAGTGGACGATCCACAACAAGCAGCCCAAGTCACTATCTAACTATGGATTGCGGCGGGAGTGCTGTAGTACGTCGGTCAACCAATAGAACCATTTACGAGTATATATCTCATAACGATCAGCTGCTCGGGACGCCATCTCGTCTATGCCACGGATGAATTCCACTTCATCTAGCCACATAACAACAGGGGGCGTAACTGCCTGTTTCAAAAACCTGGGGATGGTCAGTCTGGCCGCATGTATAAGACAAGGCATGACCGACTTTTTGTAAGCCGAGATGGTAATGGACGTGTGGTGTAGAAGATACAGTTCTGGAAGGAAAGGTGGGTGTGGTTCTACCACCATACATACGTAGGCATGTACATGAGACCAGAACGGCTTAATCAAGGGGCATGACCACCAGATGTGCAAATGGTCAGCGCCGGGTGCTTGGCATCGCCAGCATAGATCACCACCTCCTCCCGTGATGTGTTGCAACCTATCCAGTGTGCGATACCAGCGGTACAGGATCTTATAATTCACCTCCTGGATCCTAGTGGAAGGGGTGCAGCAGTACGCAAGTTCATACACCTTAAGCCATTCAGCATCTGTCAAGCCATGGTTTAAGCGCATGAACCAGGACTAAGGTTAAGGCTAGGTTTGAGTTACAGTTTCTATGTGTCAAATGATTAGGGTCAGGGCTAGGTTTAGGTTAGGGCTAGAGTTAGGTTAGGGGTAGGGTTAGGTTTGGAGTTTGTGTGTGTAGAGTTAGGACTAGGATTAGAGTTAGGCCTTGAGTTAGGTTTGGGTTAGGGTTAGGGCTAAGATTATCTAAGGGCTAGGGTTAGAGTCTCAGGGTGTCATATGATTACTGTGGTAGACAGTGCACCAGCTACCAAATTATCAACTTTATTGAGTGTACATTAAACAAAAAAAACATCCCGACTGTTTAAAAAAAACATATATAATGGAACATGAAAAATCTCTCACCCAATCGTGGCTTTACGCCCACTTGAAGTTATGCCTAAATCGCTGCCTAGCAACACTTGACGCCGCTGGCCATGAATGGGCTGCGTGGTGTCGTCATCTTACAGCGACAACCCATTGAACGGATCATTATAGCGGAGCCCTACTGTCACGGTTCCCAGATCCCACCACGCAGTCCTTAAAGCCCAACACTCCACAGAGCCAAAAACTACTAACAGGGTAGCCGTAAAGGAATCCCTAACTGTCTGGTCCTTAAAAATTGGCCAGGTATATGTATACTAGCTAGACAGAAAGAGTTAATCAAAGACAATGTCGTAATACAAAACCAGGTGAGCAACATGGGGGTAGTCAGATGAGCCAGAATCAGGAATACAGAGTATAGAATAGTCAAATGGAATAGCCGGGTCGATATCAGTGCAGAAGCATTGTACAAGGAAATAGTCTAGGGCAACGGAAGGCAGAATAGTCAGAAAACAAGCAGAGGTCAATAACAGGTTAAATCACAAGAGAATTCAGGTACAAGGAGCTCAGGTATGGATAACCACGATCTGGCACTGCTTAGAAGGAACTATTGGTTTTTAAAAGACCATCACCAGACCACGCCCCCCTCTCAAGCTGCACCTCATGCAGCTACCTCCCTGCCTGTTTCAATTTAAACCGGGCGTTGGTGAGTGAGCAGCATCAGACATGCTGCCGTCAAGCAGACCGGAAAGGCTGGAAGCCCCCAACGTTACACCTACGCGTCATAAGGGGGGAATTCCGGAGGAGAGGCGGACCTGATGATGTCACACGCCAAGTGGGTGGGGATATACAGCTGCCCCTCGACACAATAATTGGGTTTTGCCTACTTAAGGGAAGAGAGGTAAGCGGGTCTTATCTC
This sequence comes from Leptobrachium leishanense, assembly GCA_009667805.1. Lineage (NCBI taxonomy): Eukaryota > Metazoa > Chordata > Amphibia > Anura > Megophryidae > Leptobrachium > Leptobrachium leishanense. Next base: position 420,835,851 of record CM019063.1, on the reverse strand, counting down.
TTGATTAAGCCGCATTTGCTTAGGCGGCGAAACATGTTGAGAAGCAAGGCATTTTAACAGTTGTTGTTCGTGTTATGCTCACTCACCGTTAATTTGAGGTTTTGCCCCTATCAATGAGGGCGTAGCAAATTTTGTGAAATACAGCATGGTTGGGTTGGATACAATTTTTGGGTTAATACCCTGTAGATTTCACTTTTCATCTCAACCGACACTATAGTGTTTAGCTTGATAATTATAATCCACTTTATGGATACGCCGCGTCCATTTGAGCATTGATTTGTCTTGCTCCATACTTATAAGGGGCTTTTGACTTGCTAGTTTGGTGTTATATGGTTCTTATACCACGCATGCAAGGTTATCCAGCAATTGCCCACGGTTAGGGTATTATCCCGGATTGGGTGAGAGATTTTTCATGTTCCATTATATATGGGTTTTTTTTTAAACAGTCGGGATGTTTTTTCGTTTAATGTACACTCAATAAAGTTGATAATTTGGTAGCTGGTGTCTACCACACTGTTTTTTCCTGAATCATTTGGGTGATGCCTGTTTCTAGACACTAGTGTTGTTAATCCCCGGTGTTCCTATCATCAGTTTTTTGTCATATGATTAGTACTAGGCTTAATTGTAGGGTCTGGTTAGGGTTAGGTTTGCCATTTTATTTCTAATTTTTTACTATTCCAATTAAATCCAAAGCTTTCCTATTATATTTGGATTAATTTGAATTTTTTAATTCGGAAACCTATTTGGTTCAGATGTTGACAATTTGAAATTCAAATCGATCCAAGTTGCCAAATTGTCGATATTTTGGACCATTTCCGAATGGGTCCGAACTGAATCACACGTCTAAACTTTAGGCAATCTATTGTATGTGTTATCACCCTGTAACTGTCTACAGTTTTATTTTATATATTTCTCTGTATCCATTACTATCAAGCCTTCCACCTTATCCATAGGATTTATTATTACATATGAATTCTTTGAAACCTTTCAATGCTAGTCTGTATTTTTTAGTCATATTATTCGGTTTACATAGCAATCTAGCTTACCCATCTACCTACAATACACCTTCATTAACATGTGTATATGATTTTAACCCACGTAGAATTAGTTTATAATTATCATATAGGGTACATTTTAGTAATGTTTTCTATTAGTTATACATTTAATATTGGGATCATAAACATAGGTAGATAAGAGATTGCTATGTATATTTTGTTATATATTGTTATATTTTTGGGAGTTATAAAAACCCATATAGGTATATGTATTATATATTTTTTTATAACATTGATATTTAGTTGTCTATATATACTGGAAATATGTTTATTTATAGTGAAGGAGGTACCATCAAAGGAATGCAAATGAATGTGTTTATGTTTATACTATTGGTTTTAATTATAAATTCCTCGTTTGCATTAATACAAGTCTCAGGATGTTTTTAGTAGGATTTATATTTTTAACGAGAAGCCCATTGAAAAAAGAAGCCTTATTGGAGGTTTTGATGTTGGGGTAAAAAGAAGATTTCTGTATGTATTGCAGAGGAGAGATCCAATATGGCAATCGGAGTAGGACTTCCACGTCCCAGTTTATATCCAAGATGGCAGTTGCCGATTCTATGATTCCGCGTCTGTTTTTTTGTATATTATTTTAAATGAAGCGCCTTTTGATGTATCCTGCTTGCTGTCATCTGGAGTAAAGTTTAATGGATTTTGGGTTAAAAGTCCACATGTGTGTGAAAAAGAGCCTAGAAATGCTCCATTGATTGTAAACTGGCAATTGGCTATGCTTTTTAAATGTTTATAAAAGGACTTTATACAATAATATGCCAGGGGTGTGCCCCGGTGTGTCTATGTTTTAATTCTAAGGAAATAAAGTGATGGAGATCTATGTGTAATACAAAATGGTTTGGGTACCTAAGAAATAGAAGAAAAAACCCAGAGGCTTTTTTTTTTACACCTAGAGCTTGTTTACGGCTCATACTGTAAGAGTGTGGAATAATATAAGCTTCTATTTTGGTCATATTGAACTATATACAGTATATATTACCCTATATTGGATTCGTTCTACCTTTTTAAGATCTATGTATTGAGATGAATAGATTTTAAGATTATCTAATGGGTATAATTTATACAGTCTACCTTCACAGTCACTTGGTGATTGGCGCTGTACCATATATGTATATATATATACTACCTATAGGTTTTTTGGTTCTTTGGGGAGACCAACATTTGGGTACATAGCGGTTGAAGGAGTGTATTCTGAGAGTTGTGAGTTTTTTGGGCACCAGTATTCGGTGCCTGTCGCAAAAAAAGTGATGGATACAAAAGTGATGTGTATGAGCTATAACAAGTCTGTCAGTAAAGGCTACTTAAATTTAATTATAATAATCTAAAATTTATACGTTTTAAAGAGATTTTTAAACACAAAAGCAATACTTTGCTAAATATATCACTGGGCATGTGGTCTGAATTGAAAGCACATGAAGTACAATTTTTAAATTGTTATTTATAGCAGCAAGTAGCTTACATTTGCAACAGCAGCAAAACATGTGGATTAAAAATGGACAATAATCAATTAAAATTAAAATGGCATTATGGTTTGGAGCACAAGTAAAAAAAAAAACATGGTGTCATCACTCTAAGAAAATATCATCTTTTGTTCAAAATGTTTGTGAAAGTATGCACACAATGTGCACATTAAATATATATAGTAATGTTAAATTTAAAGCAAACTAATGCAAGTCACATAGTTCCAATATTGACAAAGCTAGATTGTGTCCCAGACAGCTAAATGTCACCTTAGGCTAGGGTCAGACTAACGCATTTTTTGCGTTGTCCTTAAAAAAGTGCGTTCGAACGAATGGACGCATTTTTGCACGGAATACGCGATAGCGGTCATACGATGCGCCTTTCCGTCCGTGATTTTGTACGGATCATCAATAAAACACTTTTTGTGTCTGGACGTTATGTTAGCCGGACATTAGCAGCGTCTGACGTCTCCCAATCACGCAAACACGCCGCTAGCGGACGCAGCGCACTCTGTACGTCTGTACTAGCGGTTTGACGTTCTAGAAAAAAATGCGTTCGTTTGCCACTTGCGTTGTGCGGACGAACTTTCATGCGGCCGTACTTCGTGTGTTCCCCGGCATTGGACGTCATTTGCTGCTAGCACGGCCGTGATTTCGTGCGGTTAAACGCACGTTAAAAATGCTTTCGTCTGACCTTAGCCTAAAGCAGGGCTCAAAATTTCAAGTCCCAAGCTACTAGCCAGACCATAAGAGTTACTCGCCACCAGTTGCCCCACCTACCCTGCCCTAAACTCCGCCCCTAAACACGCCTTCTTAAATTATCTTGTGAAATTACACTGTTAAAGATTTTATTCAGAATAAAGTTACAAAATAATAAATAACATTAATACCCAAGCATCAGATACATGTATACCCAAGCACCAGACCCAGACAAGTAGTTTCATCCATTAAGTACAGACTCCTCCAACAGTTTTTAGGACCAAATTAATTTGGTGTCTATGCATCCAATATATCAAGTGGAACCTAATACTCCCATTATTCATATGCCAGGTTATCACTAGAAGTTAGAGGACCCCAAAGCCAGGTTTCCCCCTTGGATGCTGATATAGATGAATCCATTAATTTTCGTCTGCGATACTTCCATCCCCATTTTTCCTTTTTTTTGCTCCTTCTGTATCACTCATCTCTTTCTTTATAAATAGGATTTATTTTGCATAACCTCAAATGCCTTATAACCTCACCACCATTTCACCAATTATGGCCTCTAGCGGGCGTTGTAGTAGCGGCGCTGGTTCTGGCGTCACTTCTGGCGCGCTGACAGCTTTTTTTACTTTCCCTTAGTTTACACCAGGGGTGGGGAACCTTTTTTCTGCCAAGGTGCCCCCTTTAATTAATTTCTCTCCCCACTTGAATTCATTTCTCCCTCCCTTTAATTTCTTTTGCCCAATTAATTTCTCTCTCCCCATTTATTTCTTTTCTCTCTCCCCATTTATTTCATTTCTCTCTCCCCATTCATCTCCTCCTCTTCATTCATCTCCTCCTCTTCATTCATCTCTCTCCATTTCTCCCCCCAATTCATCTTCCTTTCCATTTCATTTCTCCCCCCAATTCATCTTCCTTTCCATTTCATTTCTCCCCCCAATTCATCTTTCAATTAATTTCTCCCCCTCCAATTCATCTTTCATTTCATTTCTCCCCCAATTCATCTTTCATTTCATTTCTCCCCCTCCAATTCATCTTTCATTTCATTTCTCCCCCCCAATTCATCTTTCATTTCATTTCTCCCCCCAATTCATCTTTCATTTCATTTCTCCCCCCAATTCATCTTTCATTTCATTTCTCCCCCCCAATTCATCTTTCATTCCATTTCTCCCCCCCAATTCATCTTTCATTTAATTTCTCCCCCCAATTCATCTTTCGTTTCATTTCTCCCCCAATTCATCTTTCATTTCATTTCTCCCCCCAATTCATCTTTCATTTCATTTCACCCCCCAATTCATCGTTCATTTCATCCCCCCCCAATTCATCTTTCATTTCATTTCTCCCCCAATTCATCTTTCATTTCATTTCCCCCCCAATTCATCTTTCATTTCATTTCTCCCCCAATTCATCTTTCATTTCATCTCTCCCCCCAAAACATCTTTCATTTCATTTCTCCCCCCAATTCATCTTTCATTTCATTTCCCCCCCAATTCATCTTTCATTTCATTTCTCCCCCAATTCATCTTTCATTTCATTTCTCCCCCCAATTCATCTTTCATTTCATTTCTCCCCCCTAATTCATCTCTTTCTCTCTGTTATGCTCTCTGCTTGCTATAACACTCTCCATTTCACCCCCTGCCGTTTATTTCATCCCCCCCCTCCGCTTACTAGACCTGGAGAGTAGAATGAGGGGGCGGAGATTATCATCCACTTTGGGATCAAAACAAAGACACGGAGCAGAGTCTTGGTGCAGGGATGACCTGGCTGGAAGTACATTGAAACATACATAGTGCAGGAGGGGTGGGGTCGCGCCTATTCCCCGAAAGGTTGGCTGCAACCACCAAATGCATCCAGTCCAACAACATGTGTAGAACATAACAAAGAAAAAAAGTTCATCTGCGCTTACTCCAATTATACCATGTGAAACTAAACACAATTAGAGGTTTGGTTTCTTATTAATGGCCATTATAAGACTAGCTCGCATTTTTTTTTCTTTGTTATGTTCTACACATGTTGTTGGGCTGGATGCATTTGGTGGTTGCAGCCAACCCTTGGGGGAATAGGCGCGACCCCACCCCTCCTGCACTATGTATGTTTCAATGTACTTCCAGCCAGGTCATCCCTGCAGCAAGACTCCGCTACGTGTCTTTGTTTTGATCCCAAAGTGGATTTTGTTTCTGGGGGAGCATAAATAAAGGCCCACCAGTCTACCTCATGTTTGACAAGCAGCATGAGCAGGTATGGTTTGCTATGTAGCAGCCTGTGGTTTCATTTTGGTTAGGACTCGCCCTTTTAGAGGGGCCGTGACGTTGGCGGGCGAGCTAGTCTTATAATGGCCATTAATAAGAAACCAAACCTCTAATTGTGTTTAGTTTCACACGGTATAATTGGAGTAAGCGCAGATGACATTTTTTTCTTTGTTATACTTCCATGACTTTATCACAATTTATACTGCATTATATTTGACTACTATTTTATAAGAAAATCAGAACTACAACCAGACAATAGGCTAATTATCTATATCTGTATTCTCACACACTTCCTGGCTTCTAGGCAGAATTCCACAAAATCCTGAAGAACAAGATTATCCATCTGTTATAGTGTGTTCAATATCTATGTGGTTTACTATAGAAATGACGTATTAAAAAAAGTCACGTCAAAAAACCATGCATCTTTAAAAAACACGGTTTTCCAATTTAGACGCAATCTGTCTATGGTTGAGTTCAGTACTCCGATTTTAGGGTTAGAAATATTGGTTAAATTTAGGGCTAGAAAAGGGTTAAGTTTAGGGTTAGGGTTAGGTATTAAGATTAGAAATTAAGGTTAGAGTCTAGTATTTTAAGAAGGGGCAGAATGTTTTGAGTAAAAATGAAGCTAAAGTGGAGCAGAATGTTAGGGTTAGCATTTACGGTTAAATCTAACCCTAAAGATAATCCTAAAAGAAACTCAAATGGTAACCTAACCCTAATCTCTAACCATAGCCCTAACCCTAATCTCTATTTGTAACCCTAACCCGAATTCATAATTGCAACCCTACGGCAGCTACTGTATGTGAGATGTATGTGTTGGCATGGGATTGGGAGTGTTTAATATTGTCATTTTAGGCTAGGGTCAGACGAGCGCATTTTGTACGGACTGTGCGTCCGTGCAGTACGGGCATACGTTCTGACTGAAAACAAGGTAGTGGCCACACAGTCCGTTTTTTCACTGATGTATTTTTTGACAGATGTAGCAGGGAAAATAAATTAAAATGCAAAACCATTTTGTCCGTCAAAAATGCTGGACGTATAAATGCAGTCCGTCTGACCACATTCCATCACTCACACACAAAGCTATGCGGATGTTGCGGATGCAGCGCACTTTGTGCGGCCGTTCTAGGGGTTTACATTCTTGCCTAACTTGCGTCCGTTTGCCGTGGCAGTTGTGCGTCCGCAGTTCAGTGCGGACGTACTTTGTGTGTGGGACTCCATTGGCCTTTATGTCATGCTATCACAGACGTACGTTTGTGCGCCATCACGGACGTGAACGCTGCGCTCGTCTGACAGGAGCCTAAACCAGGCTCTTACAGGTCACATTTTTAGAATGAGCCATCTTCTTCCCTATTAATAGTTCTTTTTTATTACTCTTGCACCATTTTTCCAGCATACGGCTTAATGTAACAATTTTCTTCCCTTTGTATAATTCACAGTGTAATTTCATATTGACTTTTTTTTTCTATTGTATTGTTTGCTGTTAATGTTCTTTTCCTTATCTCCTTTTGTATTTTGCATAGTGTTGCTTTAACACGTTCCTGTTTTGTCTGTCATTACTGCAATAGATTCAAAATCATTAATAAGGAATCGGAGAGGGTTAAGTGTTTAGTATTTGTCCTTGAAACATCATTTGGATATGCAAAGCAAGAATGACGTCGCGTAACAGCATGTGATAGAACACTTGTGTGACTTTGACACCAAGCAGCAGCATCCAGATTAGATTGGCATGCCGGACACGCTTTAGCAGCTGCAGAGCATCATGATCAACCACAGCATAAACGAGGAGACTCCTCGTACCACGTCACTCATTCATCCTGCACTTGTAACATTGAAGCATGTTAGTTTTTTTTCACACCAGTGACACAGGAGAGTTGTATTTGCTTTGTATATAGAGACATAGAAACATAGAAAATTTTGGCAGATAAGAATCTTTCGGCCTATCTAGTGTGCCCAATTACATGGATACTTGACCTGGATTTATCTTTTGTTTAGGATAGCCTTATGCCTATCCCATGCCTGCTTAAATTCAATCACAGTTTTGGCCTCTACCACTTCTACTGGAAGGCTGTTCCATGTATCCACCACCCTCTCAGTAAAATAATGCTTCCTGATGTTACTTTTAAACCTTTGCCCCTCTAATCTAAGACTATGTCCTCTTGTTTTGCTACTTTGTTTCCTTTTAAATATACTCCCTTCCTCTACCTTGTGGATTCCCTTTACGTATTTAAATGTTTCTATCATATCTCCTCTGTCTCGTCTTTTTTCCAAGCAATACATGTTAAGATCATTAAGCCTTTCCTGGTAACTTTTCTCCTTCAAGCCGTACACCATTTTAGTAGCCCTTCTCTGAACTCTCTCTAAGGTGTCTATATCCTTCTGGAGATGTGGTCTCTCCAGTACTGCACACAGTACTCCAAGTGAGGTCTCACCAGTGTTCTGTACAGTGGCATGAGCACTTCCCTTTTCCTACTGCTAATACCTCTCCCTACACAACCAAGCATTCTGCTAGCATTTCCTGCTGCTCTATTACATTGACTACTTACCCTTAGATCCTCTGCAATAATAATCCCTAAATCCCTTTCCTCAGATGTTGAGGTTAGGACTGTATCAAATATTCTATATTCAGCCCTTGGGTTTTTACGCCCCAGGTGCATTATCTTGCACTTATCCACATTAAAACTCAATTGCCACAGCTCCGACCATTTTTTTAGTTTACCTAAAGCCTTTGTCATTTGGCTGATCCCTCCAGGAACATCAACCCTGTTGCAAATCTTTGTGTCATCAGCAAAAAGACATACTTTTCCATTAATACCTTCTGCAATATCACTAATAAAAATATTAAAGAGAATGGGTCCAAGTACTGACCCCTGAGGTACCCCACTGGTAACAAGACCTTGCGCCGAATAAACTCCATTTACCACAACCCTCTGTTGCCTGTCACTCAGCCACTGCCTAATCCATTCAACAATATTGGAATCCAAGATCAAAGATTGCAATTTATTGATAAGCCTTCTATGCAGAACAGTATCAAAAGCCTTACTGAAATCTAAATAAGCAATGTCTACTGCACCACCTGTGTCTATTATTTTTGTTAACCAAGCAAAAAAAACAATAAGATTAGTTTGGCATGATCTCCCTGAGGTAAACCGATGTGGTTTCTGATCTTGTAATCTATGTGTTTTTAGATGTTCAACAATCCTTTCCTTTAACATGGTTTCCATTAATTTCCCCACTACTGACGTAAGACTAACTGGCCTATAGTTCCCCGATTCCTCCCTACTACCCTTCTTGTAAATGGGCACAACATTTGCTAATTTCCAGTCTTCTGGGACGACTCCTGTTAACAAGGATTGGTTAAATAAATCTGTTAATGGTTTAACACTGAGCTCTTTTAATAACTTAGGGTGGATCCCATCAGGCCCCATTGACTTATTTTTCTTTACTTTTGACAGCTGCTGTAGAACCTCCTCCTCTGTAAACTCATATGTAAATGTCTCTTTAGTGTTTCCTCCTAACTGAGGTCCCTTTCCTTCCTTTTCTTCTGCAAAGACTGAACAAAAATATTCATTGAGGCAGTCAGCGAGACTTTTATCCTCTTCTACATACCTTCCATCCTTTGTTTTTAATCTAACCCTTGTTTTACTTTTCTTTTCTCGTTTATGTATCTAAAAAATGTTTTGTCCCCCTTTTTTTACTGACTGAGCTATTTTCTCTTCTGCGTATGCGTTGGAAGCTCTTATAAATTACTTTGCCTCTTTCTGCCTAATCTTATAGGTTTGCCTATCTTCTTCACTCTGAGTTTTTTTATAATTATTGAATGCTATCTTTTTGTTCTTCACTATTTTGGCCACTTCTGTAGAGTACCACACTGGTTTCTTCCCTTTTTTGTTTTTGCTAACAAGCTGAATGCAATTTTATTTATTTTATTTTATAAAGGATTTTACCAGGAAGGATACATTGAGATTTCTCTCGTTTTCAAGTATGTCCTGGGTTCGAGAACATTGAGTGGTTACAGAAATACAAAATAGTAAAATGCAAGATATTAACACAAGACCAAATATACAGATTAACAGTAAAATGCAAGATATTAACACAAGACCAAATACACAGATTAACAGAAAAATAAATATGGAGGAAATAAAGGGACTTTAGACTGGGGGAAGATTTGACGGCGTCTGGGAGGTTATTCCATATTTGCGGTGCTCTGTAGGAAAATGAGGATCGAGCCATTTTCTTTTTGTATTGCGGTATTGCAAGTAAGGTGCTGGTCCTGGATCTGAGGTTATAGGATGAGGGAACTGCCGGGGGAAGCAGCATATTCAGGTAGGGTGGTAGCTTCCCAGAAAAGCTCTTAAACACCAGGTTGGAAAGATGAAGGGTGCGTCTAGAGTCCAGCGATGGCCAGTTTAGTTCTTTTAACATGTCACAATGGTGGGTCATGTAGTTACATTGTAGCACAAAGCGACAGAATGAGTTATACAATGTAGTAAGTTTCTGGAGGTGTGTTTGCGGGGCGGCTGCATACACTACATCTCCATATTCAATGGCTGGCATAAGCATTTGTTGTACAATCTGCTTTCTTACCGCGGTGCTCAGGCAGGATTTGTTTCTGTACAGGGCACCTAGTTTGGGGTAAAGTTTAGATGAGAGTTTTTCGATGTGGGGGCCAAAAGATAGATTTGGGTCTAACCACATACCTAGGTATTTGAGAGAGGTGACTGTGGTCAGTGTGCCATTTGATTTTGTCCCAACACATAGATGGGGTGTTTGCAATTTGTGTAGCTTAGGTGCGGTTCCAAAGAGCATTGTAACCGTTTTGTCAGTATTTAGAAAAAGTTTGTTATTTGCTATCCACTTTTCTACCCCTGTGAATTCTTCTTGCAGCACTGCCTCCAGCTGCGGGAGATTTGGTTTGCTGGTATAGATTACCGTGTCGTCTGCGTACATGTGTACAGTTGAAGCTTTGCAGACATTGGGCAGATCGTTTATGAATATTGTGAATAGCAGGGGGCCAAGTATCGAGCCTTGGGGTACACCGCACGTGACTGGGAGGGGAAGGGAAGTGCTGTCAGAAATGGACACAAATTGAGACCTATCAGACATATATGATTGGAACCAGGTTAACGTACTATCACCAATACCAGAGTTTTTAAGTTTTTGTAATAGGATGCCATGGTCTACTGTGTCAAAAGCCTTGGCAAAGTCAAGGAAGATGGCTCCAGTTAGATTTCCTTGTTCCATGCCCGCTTGGATATCATTACAAACTTTTAAAAGGGCAGTTGTAGTTGAATGGTTTGGACGAAAGCCTGATTGATCTGGGGTTAAATAGTTCTGATACTGATAACAATCATGTAATTGAGTGTAGACACATTTTTCCAGAATTTTTGACATTACAGGGAGCAGTGATATTGGGCGGTAGTTGGATACCAAAGTATTGTCTCCACTTTTATGGATAGGTACCACCCTTGCAGTCTTCCAGAGTTTGGGTATGTATCCAGTCACCAGTGATTCATTAATCAGGGTAGCGACAGGTTTAGCAATTGCTGGTGCACTGATTTTCAGCAGCATTGCTGGGATTTGATCAGGTCCAGACTGGTATTTCATTTTTTGGTTATGGAGAAGTTTAGTGATGGCACTGACAGGCACAGGCCTAAAACTGAATATGTCTGGGTTACGGGGTTTTTGCACTGTTGGTGGGTCCTGACCTGCGTGCGGCCTTTCTGATTGCGTTTCATTTCCTAGCTTAGCAATGAGGGTGGTGGCGCATCCAACAAAATAATTATTAAAAGCATTTACCACATCTAGGGGGTGTTGTACAGTTTGGTTGTTTACTTTTAAAGCAGCTGGTTGGGAGTGGCTGGGGGGTGCTTGTATTGCCTGTGGCCTTCAATAATGCCTCCTTTAAATAATCCCATTTCTCCTGGACTCCCTTTAAACTCCTCCAGTCTGATAATGACTCATTCACACAAAATTTCATTTTAGAAAAATCTGTTTTTTTAAAGTCTAAACCTTTTGTTTTGTGTGGTGCGGCTCCATCCCTGTTCTTATATTAAACCACACTGACTGGTGATCACAAGATCCCAAATTTTCACCTACAACAACGTCTGATACCAAACCTCCATTTGTGAGTATTAAATCCAATATGGCCTCTTTACGGGTCGGCTCCTCAACCTCTTGTTTTAGAGATAATCCCAGTAGGGAGTTTAGAATATTTGTACTCCTGGTGCACCTAGCTATTTTGGTTTTCCAGTTCACATCAGGAAGATTAAAGTCCCCCATGATAATAACTTCCCCCTTCCTTGTCACTTTGGCTATTTCCTCAAACAGCAGATTATCTAGCTCTTCTACTTGTCCAGGGGGTCTATAGATCACACCTACACGAGCTACTGTATGATTACCAAATGTTAGCGTAACCCAAACTGACTCTATGTTCACCTCGCTCACTTTTATTTGGTTCGTTTTTATGTTGTTTTTTACATACAGGGCCACTCCTCCTCCTTTTCTACCTTCTCTGTCTTTTCTATATAAAGAGTACCCCGGTATTGTTATGTCCCAGTTATTTTTCTCACTGAACCATGTCTCAGTAACCGCCACTAAATCTACTTTTTCAGCTGCCATCATTGTCTCCAGTTCATTGATTTTATTGACTAAACTGCGAGCATTTATAGACACGACTCTGAGCTTGTCATTTTTTACCCCGCATGTTGCTTGCACCCTCAGATTTAGATTTGGGGGACAATCGGGCAGATAGTTTTTTACCCTTTTGTCCCCCCTCCTAGTTTAAATATTCCTTTGTGAAACCTTTGAACTTCTCACTGAGAACATATGTTCCCCTATGAGTAAGATGCAAACCATATTTTTTATATAGTTCCGTTCTGCTCCAATTAGAGCTATCACGGGACACAAAGCCAAATCCTTGCTGCCGACACCATTCCCGAAGCCACAAATTAAATTCCCTAGTGCGCATCTGCCTATCCTGAATGTTATGCACAGGCAGAACTTCAGAGAATGACACAGTGGACGCAATCTGCTGTATTTCACCTCCAAGAACACAAAACTCTTCCTTAATCTCAGAAACCTCATTGCTAGCCAAGTCATTTGTCCCTAGATGGACTAGAATGTCCACTTCCCCTTCCTGCTTTGCTTGTTTGACAATATTGAGAATACGTCTCCTGTCTCTTCGAGCAGTAGCCCCAGGAAGACATCTCACCAAACCACTACTCTCCAGCTCAACCCCTCTTATGATAGAATCACCCAGCAACAATTGCCTTCTATCAAGTCCTACGTTTTCCTTTTTGTCCTTAGTTGCAGTCTTGCATACCTTAGGCATAGGGGATGGTGGTTCCTCAACTTTGGTGTCTGAGCCTACTTCCGTCTTACCACTACACTCTGAAAGTGCCTCAAATGAATTAAGAAGAGCCACAGACTGTGGGACATGCCTTCTATCCACAACTCTAAGTCTACCAGATCCTACAGTAGTCCATCTGCCGCTCCTAGGAGGCCTCTGTGGCAGTGGCTTTGTAACAGTCATAGCCTGAGTTTGTCTAACAGATAATTTACAAATCTCAGACTTCAAACAGGCAATTTCCTGCTGCAACCGAATAGCAAGCTTTGCACAGCATTAACGGCTCAGTCGGAAACTGTTATATAGGAGCTGCTAGTAGTTAATAAGAAGTCAGAGTGAGAACAGTGAGTTATTCCATGTAGCTCACAGTTCTCAGCTTGAGTGGGTATTTAGCAGCGAACCCCCCCTTCAGAGGTTGGTATTAAAACCTTACCTCTGATCCAAAAGGACAGAGGGTGGCATGATCCACTGCTCTTTTCTGCTGCACACAGAGGAACGTTGGGAACAAATATTTCCCAGTGTCCTTCAGGGGCTCCTGTATGAATTCGCAGAGGGTTGCACTTTCCTCCATGGATTCCTACGGACCCCAGGAGCCAAAACCAGTGGCTGTGCTGTTGTCGGTATTCATTAACGACTCTGAAATAATCTGACTTGAGATGCTAACACAGCGACTCAATAGGAATAGAGTTGCTAATAGGGAGCAGTGAATGGAAAACGACTCACGCACAGCATATCTATACGCGACTGCTATTAACGACTTGGATGGAGTAGGGCCTACAGGGTTTGTTGTCTCCTTTTGCTTTGCACTGTAATTTAAAAATGGAAAATGGCAGAAATAAATTGCAAGCCCTTTTTGTGATTTATTTATTTACGCTCTCAACAGACAGAATATAAATGTGGTGCCTGCAGCTGGGAAAATCAGTTTAGACCATATTCCCATTAAACACATGCAGCACATTTGTAGTCACGGGGTTCTGCATTACTGCATCCAGTAAACTATATTTATATTTTGCTCCCAAAGACATAATGCACCAGGTTCTTTTGCAGTTTCAGCTCTCCTTTTATTTATTTATTTTTTTCTGCTGATTTCTGTAATAAATCTCCAGCATTTGTAATGGGTGGTAAGAAATTTACCTGTAATATATATATATTATCCTACAATATGCAGTCATCAAATCCCCACCTACTGCCCAAAACACACTGGGGGTTATTAAACGAGATCCGAAATGTGGCCGAAATGTAACGGACACTGAATTTCAGCGTACGGGGACATTTCGGGGCCATTCGGCTATTCAGAGAGCAGGCAGTTTGCCAAATTCTGGCGAATTGCCTGCACGTACGGTGCCTGTTCGAGGCCAGTGAAATTCCCAAAAGAGAAGCAATGGTTCATCTATTCAGAGACACCAAACAGCAGGGAAAGGTTGCCGAAATGCCCTGCTGTTCGGTGGTTTCATTCGACAGGTTTATTCAGGCGAATCCCTTAGGCTGCAATGTTAAAAATAATCCCGTTTTAATACAATATCTAAAAAACTGTTTATTATTTTATTCTGCTGTACAGAGTCTCTTTATTTCTAGATTTTTTAGGATCTTTTAGATATTTTTCGGGATTTTTTCGGCAACATTTTTTTTCTGTTTTTGTTCTTAACCGTTTTTTCAATTTTCCTTAACAGACCTTTTTATTATCATTCATAGGATCTTATATGGAGAAATGAAATAGTAAGTCTCTCAGTAATATCGATTAGGGAAAAAAAGGAAAGAAAGACACCTAATGCAGCAAGGGGATAACCCGTAAATTCAAATGGAGAGCTACTGTATATATCAATGCCTACATGAACAAGCAATACAAGAATAAAACTAAAATTTTAATCAGATAAACAAGTAAAAATCCCTCACTACATAAGCAGAGATATCAGCCAGGTGGCTCACAGTAAAAGAGCAACGGTACAACAAAAAATGAGAATAAACCAGTGAATCAAAAAAAGAACATACAAGTATAACAAAGAAACACAATATTAAAAGTCAGTTCCCTGAGTGCATTGGATTTGTCAAGGAAAAAAATTATTTGTATATGTGAGTCTGTATAACTTGTTGCAGTGCCCAAATGCTTTGTAATCAAAGCGCCTCAATAAGCAGGAAAACAATCCTTCGTGGGATTGTATTTATAGCAAAGAGAGGAAAAGAACTGATAGGTACACTGCAAGCAGACTTCATAAATGTATTGAACCCAGGAAAGTGGAGTGGGGGTTGCGCAAGCCACCACACTCCATATAACAGGGAAGAGACAAATTAAACTATTGCCAGAGTAGAAATTATTTTAGAAGGCATAAAGAATATTGACAGGGCATAACGTCAACATGTTTCGCCGGTATACTGTGCCAGCTTCATCAGGACAGGCCCCTGTAAAGGTGGGAGCTAAGGTAGAGCAGCAGCGCAAGGGTGCAAGGCGCCTGCAGTTTTCCCCCTTGCGCCTGCGTTTTAACGCTGGATTACAATGCAGGCGCAAAAAATGCTGCCAGCATTGTTACTGTGCGTTAACCCCCGGGATGCTCGCGGCAGCGCTGAGCTCAGCCGCGAGCATCCACTCGATGGAGTCCATAGGACTCCATTGAGTTTCCCCCTGCCGGTCGCATGACCAGCCGGATCTCGCCTTGCAGAGGGAGAAACTGGGGGAACTTTTTCCCCAGTCTTTCCCTGCTCCCGCCAGCCGGAGGAGGCGGTTGTAGCCACAGTCCTTGCCGTGGGACCGGAGGTGAGTATACGCTTCTGTTTATTTATTTTTAGGCTGGTGCTAACAGATTCTGCAGAAGCAGAATCTGTTAACACCGAGTTCAGGCTGTGGTTTACTTTTTGTTAACCACAGCCTGACGTTAATCAGCACTAGTAGATTGTAATACTAACGCTGATTAACACTTTGCGCTCCCCATGTTAAGTATAGGGAGCACAAAGTACAGTTACCTCGAGCTGAAAAGTGCAAGGTACCAAACGCAAACGGGTTATTTAACATGTTTGCGTTCGGATCGTAATATGCGGTAGACACCGCAGCTATCGTTAATGCTCACACAAGTGAGCGTTAACGTTAAGGTCAGGAATGTAATGTGGCCCATAGTGTGGTAAAAAAGATCCAAAAATGACTTCTTAGAAACTGTGTATGTTGCGTTAGGTCTGTTATGGAGCTATGGTCGTGGTTGTGGACAGTGGATGCTCCTCTCGCTTGCCAAACGTACGTACAAGGTACAGTAGATAGAGAAAAAAGCCCCAAGCAGAAGATAAAATATATAATGCGAGAATAAAATGCAATACAAGACAGTACTGGATATCAGATAAATATACACAGTAGTTGAAGGTGGCAGATCCATCCTTATGTTTAATGTGTGCAATGTATAAAAATTAGTGTTCAATAAAAAATATACTTATAGTCAAAATCCTTAAACAACTTTAATATGCAAAAAAGCCAAACTGACAAGACATATAATAGTGCAATACAATCTTAATAAATTGGATATAGTGAATGATGAAATTTACAGGTTCACCACTCACAGGATTATAGCCTGTATTGTACAGGCTCTGTACATGAGACAGTGCAAACTTGCATGTGGTGGCACAGCTCGATCTGTGGTGCCAGATGTTCCTCGGAAGAGAAATGGAGAAATACATTTCATAGAGTTATATATCGATACTACAGTTGTGAGGCATATGTTAGCATTAAAACCACTCACCTATGGTGAAGCCTGCAAAAAACAGCTCTGGGAAAGAAGCCTTGTGACACCTTTATCTTGCTTTGATGTAGCTAAGCCCCCTCTTGCCCTATATAGACCGTGGTTTGTAATCCATAGGAGAGGAAAGGAGACAAAGCATTCATCAGAATTGATCAACATCACCGGTAAACCCGCAAATGCAGCCGCAAACCGCAGCCTCAAATTACAGGCTTTCTGAATAGCTGATTTGCCACAAAGTTACACCGTATGGGGAAATTCACCATTTGGTGACCAATTTGGCAGTCTTTGAATAACCCCTTAAATCATGTAATACAAAGTGAATACTTGGCAACCTATGTTCCCTTCTGGATATGTTTCAAACTTAACTTTTATACTATTACAATACACTTGTTTCAAGGGGTTTTGGGCAGGATCCTTGCAATCTAATATAACCACCTGTATCTGAATGATTAATTAAATTAATGTATGGCTGTACAGTATTCATTGTTGATGTTTAACCAGTTTGCTGTGGAGGACTCACTGTGCACATTGTGGGATTTTGCTCCCATCCCATGTACAGACGATGCAACCAGGCAACCTGCCATCCCTGCAGCGACTGGCTGAAATGCGGACGATCGCAGTGTTTCCTCATAGCAGACAGACTTCCTGAAGGCCATTTGACATTTCCCAAAATGGTCATGGGTAGAGTCCGTGCCCTTCATCAGGTGTCTCTGTAGGCTTATTCGTCTTTCTAAACTTTAGAGTTTTCCGCTGCCTGGAACACAGTAAATCAGCTCATGCTAGACAGCCTTACAAAACTTACATTTAGAAGCCGAGGGCTGCCAGAACGGACAAGTCCCAAGGTAAACCCCTAAGGTTGTAAACAGAAGGGCCCCTATCACATTCTTCGCGCAGTGCGTTTTGCGTGCACAAATGCGCATTGTGCGAGAGGCAAAACCTTTTGCGCTGAACATCGTATTACAAAGTTTGCGCAAATGATGAAGTTTGCGTTATCGTTTAACGCGGATGGAGCTGCGCGAGCGTGATGAACTGTGCGCGTCCTAAACTTAACATTGTGAGCGCAAATTCGTTCGTGCGCTGGTACGCGGATGGTATTTCAATCGATGCGCATCTTTTTACGAACGACTTTGCGCGCATAATTTTAACGTCTTTGAAAAGCTGGTGGTAACTGCAAGTCTGAACGTTCTGGCCGAAACGAAATACACCAGCACGAAAAAAAAATACAGCCCAGTATAGTTACACATTCTACACATACCCAAACAAAAAAATTGTGAATTCGTGCATATTTTTTTTTATTGCTGCAGCATGTATACTCAGATTTACTTTGACAGGCGCAAAACCTTAAGTGAGTCAATAAAGGTAAATTGATGTCAATTAAGGTTCTTTATTCTGATCGGCTGAATCCCGCGAAAAAAACAGTCCGCACACAGATTTACGTGCGCAACGTTACTGTGCGCGTATTACACTTCGTTTTGCGCGTCGTTTTTACAAACATTATTTTTTGACGGATGAGAAAATGCATTCGGATCGGAATACCACGTTAATTTTCGCGCGATAACGTTGGACGATGCGCGCAAAAAAATTTGCGCTGCGCAATCAAAATTGCCCAAAAAATGTAATAGGGGCCAAGGTGTGGCAAACATGGGGATGGTCAGGATGGCTTTATAGTTAATTCCCCTTACCTGTTTGTGCCTTTATGTATCCCATTAATTTAAATAATATAATCAGTATAGGATATGGACCTGACCCTATTATTCATTGTATTAAAGTGGTGATGTTATGAGGCAGACCGGTATTACACCCCAAATAACTACAGTATGACTAACATTACCTCTTAAACCCAACACCTTTAGTAGTGCTGTTGGTCAGAATGAAAACCTAGCCAGCAGGAGTCATACACAGGAAGACATTGTGCCCAGAATCTAGTACTACATAGGAGGTACTTTGGGGAGGTCTGCTGCTCTGTTCCAGTTCACTAATGAATAATGAAAAGGTTACCTTTAGGACTGAAGGGTGTCTTTTTAGACCACTGATTACTAGATAGTCCATTGTGATTACATAAACAGATTATCATGAAACTAATATCTTTAGAATTAGGCATTGTCATATGGAATATTAAATCATAATATACCCTTAATATATATTGATGCTATGTTTGCAAGCATCACATTTTCCTTTCTGAATGCCTGAAAAAAACAGTGTCCCTCCACTCATTTCAATCTCCCTTTCTCAAATGTTATCCATTAATCCGTCGGCACTTTGAAGTTAATTTCTGGTCATCACAGAGATAATCAAATGTGCCAGAAAACATCAAATTCATAGCAGGAAACGACTGCAAAGCTATAAAATGGAGGAAGATGACATATACGGGGCCGGATTAAAATCTCTATGGGCCTGGAGCTGAAGATTTTAGTGGCATTTTTGGAATTTAGTGAAATGAAAATATATTTTAGGTTATTTAATAGTGCAGATACGGCTATATCTAACCAGGCAGATACTGTGTGAGGAAATTTCCATTCAGATTTCAATTATTTACAGTGTGAAAATTAAATTTTTCACATTTTATCATCCAAACCTTTGTGGTTATATATTCTATAGGGAATTCTTGTAAAAAAAAACAAAATTTGGAATGGAAAGCTGTTACTGTATTTTTTTGAAAAAATACAGAAGTTTAACCAAAACTGAAAATTTTCACTTGTGTTTTGAAAGATGGTGTTTAATGAAAAATACGACTATGCATAAAATACTGAACTTGCTCCCAGTGTGGGAAATGAGAAGGTGAGTAATGGCAGTGATATTTTGTAGCAGTGAAAAAGTTTTTCTTTTCTTTTTTTAGAGTTTACATGGTCATGTTTGGTATCAATGCAAAGGCCAGACTCTGACCGGTCCAATGAAGCCTCATTTGACCTTGTGGTGTGTAAAGATTGGAGACGCAGGGTTCCAAAGTCCCCCCCAGTGCTCCGCTCTGCAGTCCGGCTATTTAGGTTTTTGATGGAACAAAGCGAAATAATGCATTGTGCCACCTCCTCCACACTTGTTGGTGACATGAGAAATGAGATGTGGGCAAATATATATATATATCCATGTGAACTGGGGGCAAATATATATATATACAGTCATGGGCGAAATTGTTGGCACCCCAGACATTTTTCCAGAAAATCAAGTATTTCTCACAGAAAAGTAATGCAGTAACACATGTTTTGCTATACACATGTTTATTCCCTTTGTGTGTATTGGAACAAAACAAAAAAGGGAGGAAAAAAAGCAAATTGGACATAATGTCACACAAAACTCCAAAAATGGTCTGGACAAAATTATTGGCACCCTTTCAAAATTGTGGATAAATAAGATTGTTTCAAGCATGTGGCATGGGGCAAGTAACAGGTGTGGGCAATATAAAAATCACACCTGAAAGCAGATAAAAAGGAGAGAAGTTCACTTAGTCTTTGCATTGTGTGTCTGTGTGTGCCACACTAAGCATGGACAACAGAAAGAGGTGAAGAGAACTGTCTGAGGAGTTGAGAACCAAAATTGTGGAAAAATATCAACAATCTCAAGGTTACAAGTCCATCTCCAGAGATCTAGATTTTCCTTTGTCCACAGTGCGCAACATTATCAAGAAGTTTGCAACCCATGGCACTGTAGCTAATCTCTCTGTGGGTGGACGGAAGAGAAAAATTGATGAAAGGTTGCAACGCAGGATAGTCCGGATGGTGGATAAGCGCCCCCAAACAAGTTCCAAAGAAATTCAAGCTGTCCTGCAGGCTCAGGGAGCATCAGCGTCAGCACGAACTATCCGTCGACATGTAAATGAAATGAAACGCTGTGGCAGGAGACCCAGGAGGACCCCACTGCTGACACAGAGACCTAAAAAAGCAAGACGACAGTTTGCCAAAATGTACTCGAGTAAGCCAAAATCCTTCTGGGAAAACGTCTTGTGGACAGATGAGACCGAGATAGAGCTTTTTGGCAAAGCACATCATTCTACTGTTTTCCGAAAATGGAATGAGGCCTACAAAGAAAAGAACACAGTACCTACAGTGAAATATGGTGGAGGTTCAATGATGTTATGGGGTTGTTTTGCTGCCTCTGACACTGGGTGCCTTGAATGTGTGCAAGGCATCATGAAATCTGAGGATTACCAAAGGATTTTGGGTCGCACTGTAGAGCCCAGTGTCAGAAAGCTGGGTTTGCATCCGAGATCTTGGGTCTTCCAGCAGGACAATGACCACAAACATACGTCAAAAAGCACCCAGAAATGGATGACAACAAAGCGCTGGAGAGTTCTGAAGTGGCCAGCAATGAGTCTAGATCTAAATCCCATTGAACACCTGTGGCGAGATCTTAAAATTGCTGTTGGGAAAAGGCGCCCTTCCAATAAGAGAGACCTGGAGCAGTTTGCAAAGAAAGAGTGGTCCAAAATTCCAGGTGAGAGGTGTAAGAAGCTTATTGATGGTTATAGGAAGCGACTGATTTCAGTTATTTTTTCCAAAGGGTGTGCAACCAAATATTAAGTTAAGGGTGCCAATAATTTTTTCCAGCCCATTTTTTGAGTTTTGTGTGACATTATGTCCAATTTGCTTTTTTTCCTCCCTTTTTTTGTTTTGTTCCAATACACACAAAGGGAATAAACATGTGTATAGCAAAACATGTCTTACTGCAATACTTTTCTGTGAGAAATACTTGATTTTCTGGAAAAATGTCTGGGGTGCCAACAATTTCGGCCATGACTGTATATATATATATCCATGTGAGCTGGGGGCAATATATATTCGCCTGTCACTGCAAACCCAACACCAGCTCTTGGCCAAAACTGGTAGAATGCCCCCCCCCGAAACCTGTGTTTGGATCCGCCCCTGGTGTCGTGTGTGTGTGTACTGTGATTAACTGCTGACTGTCTGGACAGCCAGTGCAGAGGCTGAGCAGCCCTCTTCATGTGCTGCACAGGCACGGTGCAGTCATAGGCGGGGAGCCTGACAGCAAGAGAAAATTCAGGTCAGGAGATTTGCTACTTTTTTTTGTTTTATTTATTCTTAATTTGTGTTCACTTAAAAGAGCGAATATTTCTCTGTGGCAGGGTACATGGCGAATGAGTGCCACAGGCAAACTAACCGAGAAAGAAATAGGAAAAGCAAATTTTCCCAAACTGATGACAACAGCTACAATGACAATGGCATGCCCATAAGGAAAAAGGAAAGTGATGAACTTGCCAAATTTAGCTTTTAGTAGCTGGCAAGAGTTCCCAGCGCCACTGGCAATACAAACAAGAAGAGAACTCTTTTGACTGAATTAATAATTAGTACTAGACCAAAAAGGCAATCTACTAAAAGATTCTTCCCCATACACAGGAGAACAAAACTTATACCAGATCAGTGAAAATGTGTAATGATCTTTGACAAAGTGACCAGAACCAGATGGAATAAATGTGCAACGTGAATATAAATTCATAGTTTACGGAGTTCAGCAGGTGGATCCCTGGTGATCTAGTGAATAGTGCTCATGGTCTGCACTTCTGTAAATATATATAACCACAGTTGGTTCCTTTCGACCTGGTCACCATTGTCTTAAATTGCTTTTTGGGTAATCTGGGTACGTGCAGACGGAATTCTAAAAACACTTTCTTTTAGATGTGTGAAAAAAAAGACACGTTAAAAAAGACATGGTTTTAAAAATGTGCCAATTCAGACGTGGTGGAACTGGACATGTTTCCAATTCGGACGAGGCCAATTTTAAACATGTAGAATTCGGCAGTGGCTTATTTGGACACATTTCCAATTTGAACATGTATTTAAAATGACTAAATTTGCTGCTCTGGTTTTAGAGATAGAAATATGGGTTAGAAACAATGGTTAGGTTTAGGATTAGAAATTAGGGTTAAGGTAAGAAATTAGAGTTAGGGTTAGAAATAAATTAGGATTAGAGATTAGTATTAGTAATGACTTAGCTTTAACAGGACACACTAGGACAGTGATCGCAAACCTGCGATGGGGGGGGGGGTGTTGAGAACCAAAATGTTCTTTGATTCCCTGTACTGCCCTTGGACTTGGGCCCTGCTCAACAATGCAGCTTGGAATATTTATAAAAAGGAGGTCAGGTATTAACATTATTTTACTCCACAGAGCTCTAATGAAAATAGCAATTAAAAATGTTTATATAAAATATTCGAGTTTGAATTCAGATCTCTCTACAATGAAAGGAAATTAATAAAGAGAAGCAAATATGTATAAATATTAATTACAGGGTTAGGTGGATCAATCAGCCAGGACATTCCAAAGGTTTTCATGGTGATTGACCCGCATTTAGAGCACTGTAACTGAGTTGCTCTCTATATACAGTCAGGTCCAGAAATATTGGGACATCGACACAATTCTAACATCTTTGGCTCTACACGCCACCACAATGGAGTTGGAATGAAACAAACACAATGTGCTTTAACTGCAGACTGACAGCTTTAATTTGAGGGTATGTACATCCAACTCAGGTGAACGGTGAAGGACTTACAGCGGTTTGCAGATGTGCCTCCCACTTGTTTAGGGACCAAAAGTAATGGGACAATTGGCTTCTCAGCTGTTTCATGGCCAGGTGTGTGATATTCCCTCATTACCCCAATTACAATGTGCAGATAAAAGGCCCAGAGTTAATTTCAAGTGTGCTATTTGCATTTGGAATCTGTTGCTGTCAACTCTCAAGATGAGATCCAAAGAGCTGTCACTATCAGTTAAGCAAGCAATCATTAGGCTGAAGAAACAAAACAAACCCATCAGAGAGATAGCAAGAACATTAGGCGTGGCCAAACAACTGTTTGGAACATTCTCAAAAAGAAGTAACGCACCGGTGAGCTCAGCAACACCAAAAGACCCGGGAGACCATGGAAAACAACTGAGGTGGATGACCGAAGAATTCTTTCCCTGGTGAAGAAAACACCCTTCACAACAGTTGGCCAGATCAAGAACACTCTCCAGGAGGTAGGTGTATGTGTGTCAAAGTCAACAATCAAGAGAAGACTTCACCAGAGTGAATACAGAGGGTTTACCACAAGATGTAAACTATTGGTGAGCCTCAAAAACAGGAAGGCCAGATTAGAGTTTGCCAAACAACACCTAACAAAGCCTTCACAGTTCTGGAACAAGATCCTATGGACAGATGAGACCAAGATCAACTTGTACCAGAGTGATGGGAAGAGAAGAGTATGGATAAGGAAAGGAACTGCTCATGATCCTAAGCATACCACGTCATCAGTGAAGCATGGCGGTGATGGTAGTGTCATGGCGTGGGCATGTATGGCTGCCAATGGAACTGGTTCTCTTGTATTTATTGATGATGTGACTGCTGACAAAAGCAGCAGGATGAATTCTGAAGTGTGTCGGGCAATATTATCTGCTCACATTCAGCCAAATGCTGCAGAACTCACTGGACGGCGCTTCACAGTGCAGATGGACAATTACCCAAAGCATACTGCAAAAGCAACCAAAGAGTTTTTGAAGGGACAGAAGTGGAATGTTATGCAATGGCCAAGTCAATCACCTGACCTGAATCCCATTGAGCATGCATTTCACTTGCTGAAGACAAAACTGAAGGGAAAAAGCCCCAAGAACAAGCAGGAACTGAAGACAGTTGCAGTAGAGGCCTGGCAGAGCATCACCAGGGATGAAACCCAGCGTCTGGTGATGTCTATGCGTTCCAGACTTCAGGCTGTGATTGACTGCAAAGGGTTTGCAACCAAGTATTAAGAAGAGAAAGTTTGATTTATGATTATTATTCTGTCCCATTACCTTTGGTCCCTTAACAAGTTGGAGGCACATCTGCAAACTGCTGTAAGTCCTACACCGTTCACCTGAGTTGGATGTACATACCCTCAAATTAAAGCTGACAGTCTGCAGTTAAAGCACATTGTGTTTGTTTCATTCCAACTCCATTGTGGTGGTGTACAGAGCCAAAAATGTTAGAATTGTGTTGATGTCCCAATATTTCTGGACCTGACTGTATATAGAGTCACCTTTTTCACAAAAATCTAGTGATAGTGGACGTCAATGAATGGCACTGACACAGAAACAGATGTTGCATGTACTACTCTCCATAAGAAACATGCTAGCCCTTCATGACCCAAATTCACACCTACACATATTCTTGTTTGTTTAGGTATTACCCAATACATTGTTCATTACAGATATTTAAAATATATATATTTTAGGAAGTGTTGAATTGCATTGATCTTGTTGCAGCATTTCTATATAATAATTATAAAACTACACTTTTTCTGTCTCTGAGGACAAGCATAGATACAAACTATATTC
The DNA here is from genome assembly GCA_009667805.1 of Leptobrachium leishanense. NCBI lineage: Eukaryota > Metazoa > Chordata > Amphibia > Anura > Megophryidae > Leptobrachium > Leptobrachium leishanense. The sequence continues at coordinate 420,811,015 of CM019063.1, read as the reverse complement.
AGTGCTACATACCTTGTGCCTTTATCGGCCAACCTGGGGTGCTACTCCACGGTTGTCGCTAAAACAGAGATGGTAAGAAAATCTACACCTTTTTCCTTACCTTCTCCTTTTTACCATAGCTATTCCAGTGTAGACACTTTGTTAGTCCCTGTGCCGGGAACAAAGTACAAGGCAGCCCAATACCAACAGCGGCGCTGCGTGTCGCCTTGAGTACCGCAAAATCACTTAACACCAGCTTTAAGCAGATCGTCGGGGGTTGCTGCATCTCTCGTGCAGGGGTGACGTCCTTGGCAATCAGTACTGGCCACCATTCTGGATGAGAGCAGGCTCATTTGCATATGGAGCATTCATCCCTGTAATGGCACAAACAAGCTAAAACCTTGTGAGACCTGAGCAGGCCCCACCGTAGAGCAGGCCACTAGTGCCGTTGCTCGTCCTCAGGACCCTCACAAACCTCTCTTTTTTTCACTATTCCAAAGTAGACACATTATTAGTCCCTGGCCCAGGAACAAAGTGCAAGCAGCCCGATACCAACCGCAGCGCTGCGTGTCGCCTTGAGTATCAGTTCCTGTAGTCCATAGGACTCCGTGAAGCCCTGTGTATCACAGCCGTGAGCTCTATGCAAGTCCACTATCACAAGATTATGCAGCCCCCCGTGAAGGAGTCATGGAGAGAGACTAAGAACTATTTCTTTCCAGTCTCACTTTGCTCACGGCAAGAGAAAGTGACAGATCGTGCTGCCCTCTCCACCTCAGGATGAAAGGTAAGAGATTTTTTTTTTTTAAGTTTGAAACACGAAATAATAATTTATAATCCCAAAAATAATTATCCAAAATAATGCAAATAAATGATATTCAATAAAATAAAAAACAAAAAACACTGAAATCGGTCTGAAAACAAGAGTAAGAGGATGTATGGTCTATTTATTCTTTTTTTTTTATTCAAAATGTTTTTATTTTGAGAAGTCAGCAGTGTTACAACAAATGCAAGAAAAGTACGCTACAAAAAGACATTGCAGGGTAGCAGTCGCGTAGGACCAAGGATCCATAAGGTACATCAAAAGAGTGACTAGGAAGAGGTACATGAAAGGAAGAAAAAAGGAGGGGGGAGGTTACACTTCAGTTACCCCGTACCAGTAGATGGTGGAAAATTAAAAGAAACTATAATAAAATAGAGAGAAGGTAAAGTGGCAAAGACCATCTACGTGACGTTCCTGGCTCGCTCCCGGAAGAGGCCATGGAAGGGCAATGTCACGAGGCCCGAGAGCCCGAGGGCCAGATATGGCAGACAGAGCCATGGTGAGTGCCACAGTGGCGCACCCCGGCGCAACTCGGATATTGCCAAAAAAAAAAAAAAAAGGGGGGGAAACACACCATCAGTGGTTGGGTAAGTGTCAGCAGAAGACAAATGCCCACAGAGGGGGGGGGGAGAAAGAAAGAGGGGAGGCAAGAACAGCAAGAAATCGTTTCAACAGTCAAGAAAGTGTGTCATCTGGGGGTCATCATGAGAAGTAACATAGATAAGTATCCACAAATGTCATGAGGGGGGAAACATTGCTAGGGGAATTAAGAAAACAGCTTCACAGTAAAATATGAATCCTCTTAGGGTGGGAGACATAGTTAGTATACTCTTCAAGAAGAAAGAGGAAAATTCCACTTTAGAGGTGGTGAATAACAAAGGGGAAGGGGGTGAAGGCAGCATCAAAATATGTACGGTTCATGTCCACTGTGAACTATAAGAGTCAAAAGGGGCAGTCTGCAAGAAAAACTCAGTGTGGAGGGAGCATCACAGCATCGGTGAGGGTGAATGCATCGAGGCGAGCAGGGGTCTTCAGCCCGTATCTAGCCACCGAGCGGAACAGATCCCATCCTTGGGCACATCAGCCGCACGGGGGACATGCAGGGCAATCAGCTTCCCCAGGGCTCCAGTAGCGTCTCCAGCAGCGATTCCAAAATCGCAGGGGGCACCTCGACCAAACTGCCTCCGGGCAACTCCAACGGCCCCCTTAACAGCGCTGTAGGCCCAAGAGAGTCCCAGTGCGCCACCGACAGTACCAGGCCGCACTACTTCTTCCGCCGACTCAGGGGGATCCACATCAGCTGGCTCAGCGGTCACCCCACAGGCACCCGGCCCAGAACCAGCGCCAGAACCAAAAATTGCTCCCAGGGGGGAAGGATGCAGGACCAGCCCCTCGTCCAGGCCATCAAATCCGGCACCGCAGATCCCGGCAGATGGACATCCTCGTTGCCTATCGGGAAAGCAGCAGCAGGTAGGAACGCTCATGGGGCCTCTACACCCTGGTCGTTGTGCACCGCGGTCATCAGCCGGCGCCAGTCCCCTCTCGTGAGCACCCTCTCATCGGGACCCGAGAGCAGCGACAAGCAAGCATCCAGGTAAGACAGCATGGCACTCGCAGCCCCAGCAGAGGGAGGGGTATCTACTTGCCTCTGAGCCACGAATCCATCTATGTCCTGCTCCCGGTGGATCTCCAACGCAGCCGAGAGGCGTGGGCCCACCATCTCCGCAGCTAGCGCCGTACCTCCACCGGGAATCAGAGCCCCCGAAGGAATCTGCAGAGTGGAGAAAGTCATCAGGGAGAAGGCCTCAAGATGGCCGTCAGCGCGCTCCAAGGCCGATAGGCAACAGCCTAAATATGAGTCTCTGTTCCGGAGGGGGGGACAATGCGGGCTCCGGAATGCAAACACCCGATAGCCAGACCCGTAGAGACCACAAAAAGTGAAAAATCAGAAAGAAAAACACCGAAAATACCCCAATTTCAGGGATAAAGATCAGAGCTTCGCCCAAACACAGCTTCTCCCCACAGCGTCCGGCCACGCCCCCGGTAAGAGATTTTTAAGGGGGAGTTCATAGTTTATTTAGTGATTTTGCAACTGCAAAATCACTTAACACCAGCTTTAAGCAGACGGCATTTCTCACTGAAATACATAGGCGGCTCTAGACTTTGTGAAGCCTTAGTCGAAACTTAAACACATGAGGCCCCACTAATGGCTATAATGAAAAAATCCAAGCATGGGCCTTCAGGTTACCTTCTTACCTTGAAGCTGAACTGTAGATTTTTCACGGATTTCGTAACTTGAATGCTTCCCGGCACAGTCTCTTCTCTGCTGTCTCAACCTTAAGGAATACATGTAGACACAATTAATATAGTATGCCCTAAATATGTTCCATGTAGCACTGATGTGAAGGTGATAGAGCAAAGCCTTATTATACATTGATCCATCTACAACACAAGCCACTTCACCACTGCAAGAAGAGCAGGTTTAGAGATTAGGACCATTTTTGTATTTTTGATATTAAGTGTGTTTACTGTCGCTTTGAGTTTTATTGGGTCTTCCTGTTGACCCAATTGGCGACATGGTTTCTCTTTTCTGGCACCGCTTGCCTTAGGCACTGTGCAATGCATATCTAACCTGTGGTATTCTGTAATTGTCATTGAATTGTGTGCCTGTTTTATTCTGAAAATCTGTTAAAGAATTAAAAAAAAAGAAAGAGCGGGGGTCCTCGGATCCCTGTATTTCCATTCTTTACACCCCACAAAGTCACTTTAGGTGTGATTGGACAGGTCAGAGTCTGGCCTTTCTAATGATACTATACATGACTAAGTAAAATGTCAGGAAAAAAACACAAACTATAAAATCATTTTTTATTTTCTTTATTTTTTGTTCCAAAGCAATGGCATTATAAAAGTTGTTTTTCTGGCACGATTGCTGCACTTTAAAATCCCAATTTGCTGGTGGAATTCTGGCCCTAAGCACACCCATCTTTAACCCCGTAAGGCTGGGCGATTGGTGCCCGTAGGGAGGTGTTAACGCTGGTAAGGCGTACTAGTACGCCCCGCCGCCAGGTGCTGTGCATACAATACAGCCGCCTGATACTGAATCCAAAAGATATTATACTGGCTCTCTGAAAGTCATTTATTTACTTACTATCTGCATCAATGCTGTGATCTGACATAATGCTAAATGCTATAGTTTTCGTCGACATAAGTCCATTTACCACATAAGTGATCTTCAGAATTTGTGAGACCCTTTGAGAAGTCAGGGCATTGTCAAATTCACTTACTGAATACAGATACATGTAAACCCAGACTTACACAGGCCCCCAGATACTGTGCAAGTATACGCAGACAGACACAGGCCCCCAGATACTGTACATGTATACCCAGACACAGGCCTCTAGATACTGTACATATACAGTATACCCAGACATCAGACACCAAGATATCAGAGCCCAGATCAGACCCCTAAGATATCAGACCCCACAAAATATCAGACCCCAGATCAGACCCCACAAGTTATCAGACCCCTGAGATATCAGACACCCGAGATATAAGAGCCCAGATCAGACCCCCAAAATATCAGACCCCAGATGAGAGCCCACAAGATATCAGACCCCACAAGATATCAGACCCCTGAGATATCAGACCCCTGAGATATCAGACACCTGAGATATAAGAGCCCAGATCAGACCCCCAATATATCAGACCCCAGATCAGAGCCGCAAGATATCAGAACCCCAGGATATCAGACCCCACAAAATATCAGACCCTACAAGATATCAGACCCCAGATCAGAGCCCCCAAGATATCAGATACCCAGATCAGACACCCAATATATCAGACCCCACAAGATATCAGACCCTAGATCAGAGCCCCCGAGATAGCAGACCCCAGATCAGAGCCCCCAGCATATCAGATTCCACAAGAGATCAGACCCCCAAGATATTAGACCCCAGATCAGAACCCCAATATATCAGACCCCAGATCAGACCCCACAAGTTATCAGACCCCCAATATATCAGACCCCTAGATCAGACCCCACAAAATATCGGACCCCAGATCAGAGCCCCAAGATATCAGACCCCCAAGATATCAGACATCACAAGATATCAGACCTCAATATATCAGACCCCCAGATCAGACCCCATCAATTATCAGACCCCAGATCAGACCCCATCAAATATCAGACCCCCAGATCAGAGCCCACAGATCAGAATCCCCAAGATATAAGACCACCAGATCAGAACCCCCAAGATATCAAAAACCCAGATCAGACCCTCAAAGATATTAGAACCCCAGATCAGACCACCAGATATAGCTTACCCAGAATCAGACAGTCCTACAGACCCAGAGCATGGGATCCGCGTGGCAGGCAGGCAGGCATTGGCGGCAGACGTATGGCATGCACTCTCTGACATCATCAGAGGGAGCCGGCAGCCATCTTAGATTCTCCAGCGGCAGGGGCCTAGGTAGGCCACAGTGACTCCTCCAAGTCTTGCGGGCTATCCAAATCAACAGCTGCCGCCGGAGTGACCGATTAAGCAGCCGTGAGGCCTCGCTAGCATGGGGCCCTAGGTGGCTGCCTTTTTGTCCTAATTAGAGAGCCACCACTGCTGAAATACCATTTCCCAGATGCTAGTGCAAGCTACCTTGAGTGCAAATCAATGTCTTCTATACGAAGTATAGGGGGACGTTAAGTTACAGTAACCTCATGCAGGGAAACACAACACTTGGGCCGCAAGCCCAGCTTATAGCATGAGAGGAATAGCGATCCACATCGTTTAAGGTAACCTTAGGAAATGTTATGTATAACGCCTCCTGTAGTTATCTTAGCGACAGGTGTGGAATAGGGCTCAAAGTTTAGTTTTCAAAGGAAATATAGTTAATGATATAGTAGGTAATACATCTCATCAAAATCTTCTCATGTGTAATCGGTTTCTGCTCCAGGACCAAGGGAGAATCTAACTCCCACAACTAAAAATACAAGGAAATCTGAACACACCAATAGTTCATTAAATCTTTATTACAAACAATTAATATTAATAAATATATAAACAAGATGCAAAAGAAATTTACACAAGAAAATTTAAACAAGTAAAAAGAATATAAAGAAAACACGTGGTAGCATAGTAAAACTACCACTGGCATCTTCTTTCCAAGTTATTAATATTTATCTTGTTACCTATCCAGGTTATGTGACAGTATTGGTGCTCTTTACTTTGACCTTCAATAAACATTGAATATGTTAAAAAAAACTTGATGCTCATAAACATCATATGATTCTGTACAGCAAAACTAATGTTAAAATCACAAGGAATGAAAAATAGGGATGTGCGTTTCGGGTTTCGGAATTTCGGAATTTTCACGAAATTTACCGATTCGTGTTTTCGGATGCGGCCAAATTTCCAAAAATTTTTAGATCCGAAAATGGCAGATCCGAAAAGTTTTCCGAGCCGAAACAAAATATTTTCGGAATTTTCGAATGGACTTGAAATGTGTCAAATCGAAATTTATTGCTTTGAAACGAGAACAGACGTTCCGAAAAAACGAAAATTTCCGAAGTTACGAAAAGTCGATACAAAAAACGAGCTAAGTGACACGAAAATACGAAAAACGGTTGATATTCCGAAAACATGTATAATTCCGAAAAACGAAAATTTCCGAAATTACGAAAAGTCGATACAAAAAATGAGCTAAGTGACACAAAAATACGAAAAACGGTCGATATTCCGAAAACATGTATAATTCCGAAAAACGAAAATTTCCGAAATTACGAAAAGTCGATACAAAAACCGAGCAAAGTGAGACGAAAATACGAAAAATGGTCGATATTCCGAAAAAATATGTACACGAAAAACGAGTCGAGCCGAACCGAATCGAAACAGAAATCGGTTGAAACGAGCCGAATCGAAAAGTTTAAAAATCCGAAAAATCGAACCGAATCGAACCGAAAAAAAAATCGGTGCACAAGCCTAATTGAAAAACCAACATAGACAAGCAAAATATTTTACAAAATGATCGTTACCTTAGCTCAGAGATTCCCGAACCCAGAAATCCCTGCAGCTATCTAACGCAATTTGCGCTGCTGCATAACGTGCATAGAGTAGGAACCGCAAATTGGACACTGGTGCAAACTTGCATGCTTTACATACGATTGTTCCGTAGCACCTACGCAGAGCAATGGATCAGAGCTGCGTGCGCATACGCGAATCCGATCACTCCCTGTCTCGCTGAATGCAGCGGTCTCAGAGAGAGTGATGTCAGCATGCTCCCTGCTGACATCATTAGTGACTGATCTGGTGAGTGGCAGCTGGGAAATTCAAAATTCTGACTGCTGGTGACGCTGGGTGGGATGGAGGAAACTCCTTCACTTAGCCCAGCATTTTGTCTGTATCAGAGCAGGGGGGGGGGGTAGACGTGAGGGCACTCCTCACATTCTGGCCACTTTAAAGCTATAAAGAGGTCAGGATGAGTAGAGTGTCCTTATAACTTTAATGTTGTACTATTTTTCTATGTGAAATTGTGTTAGAGTGGCTCCAAACTGTATTTTTCACTTTCTATTTTGAATTGTGGATAGTTTCAGAATCCTTACACTAGCGCATATAGAGCGGCAAGGAAATTGCAGCTTTCGTTTTGAACCTTTTGAATGCTTTGTTCTACTTCAGATCTAGTAGAGATCTTTAGTGATACAAACCGATTCTTGTCATATGTTACTGTATTTTTATACAGAAGTGACCTGTATGACATTTTAGTTCAGGTCTGTCCCTGTCTGAACCGCTATGCTAGCAATGAACCGTATAGCGAGCTGCTGTTTTTTCAACATTCGCGGTCACCAGTCTAGACATGTGCATGGCCAAAAAATTTGTTTAGCTTTTTTTTTCGGTTCAGATCATTTCTATGCATTTTTTTCATTTCGAGTTGTTCGATGTTTTATTGCGATTCGGACTTCCGACGGATTCATTAATTCGGATGGCCGGTATTTCGTTTTTCGGGTTCATGCATTTTTTTCATTTTTATTTTTTAATTCGGATTTTAGGTTGATTCGTATTTAATTTTTATTAGTTATTTCATTTTTATTTATCGGAATGTGAAACGGATTAATAAATTACTTAGATTAGGGTAAAAAAAAAAAACATAATCCCCCTATCCTTGCTGCTGACATATATTTCAGTACCAAGGACAGCAGTCAGCCGGTACTACTGTAAAATGGAAATACCCACCGGTACTAAAATAAAGTATCATCTGCAGCCGGTAATATAATAAAATGAAAATACCAGCCGTATCAAAATAAATTACAGCCGGTATTACAATAAAAATACTAGACAAATAGACACGTGTGTTTCATTCTGAATCGTTTGGTACAGTTCGGCGGCAGTGAAATTTCCCATAGAGAAGTAATGATTAATATATCCAGAGAACGCCGAGCGAACACCACCAAAATGCCAGTGAAATGCCCTGTTTTTCAGTGGTTTAGTTCGCCATGTTGCCATTCGGTGCAGTTTGGCAGCGGGGAAATTCCTCATAGAGAAGTAACGGTTAATCTATTCAGAGAACGCCAAGCGAACACCACCGAAATGGCAGTGAAATGCCCTGATTTTCAGTGGTTCAGTTTCTAATGGTGTTGTTTGGTGCAGTTCGGCGGCAGTGAAATTCCCCATAGGGTTAATCCATTCAGAGAACGCCGGGCGAACACCACCGAAATGTCAGTGAAATGCACTGTTTTTCAGTGCTTGTTTGCCATGGTGTTGTTTAGTGTCGTTTCGTGCAGTTCGGCAGCAGTGATATTCCCCATAGAGAAGTAATGGTTAATCTATTCAGAAAACGCCTAGTGAACACCACCGAAATGTCAGTGAAATGCCATGATTTTCAGTGGTTCAGTTTGCCATGAGGTGCAGACCACCGAAATGTATGTCACGCCTCACGTCCGTCCTTGCCAGCTCCCTCCCTGGGATCAGCGGTCTGTCGTGGCACTCCTGTACCGCTCTATCAGGGCCTCCCGTCTTCCGACCCTTGCGTCCTGGGCAGCCACCTCCCCCCCGGCAGCTGGTCCCACGGCCTGCCGCCATGCACACAGTGTTAAAACTGGCAATTTTCAAAGACATATAAACATAAAAATAAACCAGACACAAATATTTCCTGCCACTGGCATGATTACTGTGACCTAAATCACTTTGGACTCTTTGTGCATGGACCTGGAGATGTATTTGGGGGGTGCAGTGGTGGTGTTATATTATTTCCTTGGCCTCTCTTGTGTGCAGAATGTTAGTGTAATCTGTGTTATGCAAGAATAATGTTATTGTCTACCTGTCTGTCGTTATAGTCCATGTGTATTTGTTGTATCTGCTGATAGGGTATGCTGGAAGGCTAATCCTGTCTCAAGAATGTATTAATCTGCTTTGTCAGGCAAACACTGCCCCATTATCTGCTGTTTTAGATTTAATCTACTGTTAATGATTCCCATTGTGCTGCCTCATTTAGGAATGTTACACAATGTTCATTCAATTATCTATCTGTTTTAGTCTAATTATGTCTCACAACATTTTCTGGGGAAGGGTTTTGTATATGAAAATAAACCAGTATGTGTGCCTGTCCCCAATTAAAGGAAACCTCCAGATATACAGCCTCGTCTTATTTCTGGGGGATGCTAGCAGGCTCTCTACGTGTCCTGGTCCTTATCTTGGTCTGTGGACTGGAGACAGGCACAAGAGTCTGCCTGGGGAGAACACAGGGGTCCTGCAAGCAAGCGGCAATGACAAATGTGACCCTGTCACAATTAAAATACCAAAAAATAATGTTAGAGTGTAATTTGGAGTCAGAGACATAATATGAAGGTCTGTGTTAAGCGGTTGGTCACTATTAACCCTTTAAGATGGGATATGTCACCTGATGACAGGGCAGGCAGTTTACCTTCCTTTCAGGACCGCGCTCCGCGTACCAGGGTCTGCGTGTGCGCGCTCCCGAGAGCTAAAGGTAACACATCCATCTCTACGGTAACCGCGCTGAGCACGCGGCCGGCTCTAGGACCTGCGCGCCGCCGCTCGGAGCTGTCAGGGTGGATGCAGGCAGAAGAAAGGAGGAGGCAGCGTGTGACCCGGGCGGAGGAGAGGGCGAGGAGACAGAGCAATGCTAAAGCAAGGGGACTGCCAGGAGACGCGCTGACCGCCAGCCAGGAGGGGTGTGTGTGATTATAAAGGGCTCGCAGAGCGGGATTCGGCCACTTCCTCCTCCCCAGGTATCTCCCGGCAGATCGCACCAATGAACATGTCAGCGTTGACTTTGCAAGAATACGAATTCGAGAAGCAGTTCAATGAGAATGAAGCGATCCAGTGGATGCAGGAGAACTGGTAGGTGCAGCGGTTACATTGTGTCACTGTGTGCTGCTGGGGAGGAGGATGCGCTGGGCACCGGGCTGCATCATGGCATTGCCACCTCCCATCTCGGGCACCCCAGGTTACCATGGGCTGGGTGATATCAGGATGGAGATCTGTCACCCTCCCCCATTGCTGTGATTGCAGCCTCCCCCCCCCTGTGTCCTGCTGCCAGCCCTGAGATGGGGGCCCCAGGCTGCCCAATGAATGGGATCACTATGTCCTCCTCAGCACACTGGCCTCCAGAATGCATCATGTCATTCATTCCTGTTTAGGAGTCCTCCAGGTATTGGCAGGCACAGACAGCGAGCCCTCTCTGCACATCGCATGCTGCCTGTAGCTATACATGAAGGCCGGGCATCACCATCATCTGTGCCCACATCAGCTGCTTCCTGGGCAAGGGCAAGCAGACATATGGAGAAAACTCCTGTGGGGCCATGAGCTGTCCTAAGCCAGATATTCGCCTTCCTAATGCCTGGGAGGCAGGCGGGTACAAAACTCCAGCATCCTTGCTGCCAATAATTGGGGTCTTCTTCTCCACAGGCCCACCTGCCTGAGTTGTGGTGAATAATATTTTATGTGTTGAAGCCCCTGTGTATGAATATTTGCTTTATGTCTAATCTCACAGACAGTTCCTACTGTGTAATCTGCGGCTCGGTTTTTGAGTAAATGATGCTTATTTCATTCATTTAGGGACTACTGGTGCAAGACTCCGGCCTTCCTCAGACTTGAACATAGGAAAGTCATTGCCGTTATCCATTACATTTAGATTTTTTACAAACTAGGTTTTTCATCACTTTTATACCTGAATTTCCGTGCCCATTATACGCAGAGACGCAGATGGTGTTTGCCCTCACTCAATAGTAATAGATATTGTGACAAAGTGGCGAGTTTTGATGTAGAAAGTCATTCCATTGGAACTTTTAAAGTTGTATATGCATGTGTATGGGGGCATCACCTGAAAAGTACTGCCTGAGTTATGTTTGAAGGAAGGTAATAGATTGAGAGTTCACACGCTCTTCCAGGAAGCACTTTTCGTGCGCTTCCCATCACTATGAAGAAGTGATTTGTGTTTGTGAATATGCAGTGGATCAAGGAAAAGCTAATCATGTAAGCCTTCCCTGCAGAGCAGCAAGGGCAAAGCTCTGACATACATCCCAGAATTAACACCTTGGCTCATGTGAGCAGACGAGCTCTTTAACCCTTATGCCCAGATTGACAAAACTGGCAAATACAAATGACTTTTCTTTGACTATCTTCATCGGTGAAAGGATGTTTCCAAGTATTGCCATTTTTTTATTGATATTTATACAACACTAACATATTCCGCAGCACCTTTTATATACAGTAACGGATGAGATTGTGGTTACATTGTTTCAGTTAGTTTTGACTGATGTTGAGAAAATAATAAAAAAAAAAGCTGTGTGCAGGGGTTTCTCTACGTCCGTCTAGCTTTTTCATGTTGATGCCATTTTGGCGTCCGTTGCAACATGCGTTGCAAATGCGGGAAAAAGTGCGCACGTGCATCGTGTGTTGTAGCTATTCAACGGAGTCAATAGAGAACAACGGACCGCAGACAGATGTGAATGGTGTGCTCATCTGAACCCAGTCCTATCAGAACCAGAAACAAATTTAAGAAAACAGAAACTGGACTCTATTCCAATCCCATCCTGGTGTAAACTTAACCAGAGCTGTTGTAAACTCACCAGTCAATAACGTCTATGGGCCCTTTTCTCTAGTGAACGGTAACTGTAGTGTTCAGGGGAGTAAGTGTTAACGCCAGGATAAGTGACTTTAACGCATGCCTCCCATATTACCTTCCTAACGCTAAAACCTTAAAAACCTGTCAGCGCATGGGTGACTAGCTTATGCAAGCTTACTATACTTTGCGCTCCCTATGTTAAGTATAGGATGCACAATCAGTAATTACCGTTAGTATAAGTAAGGTATTACAAAGTCCTAGGGCTAATTACTGCAGTGATGGGTTAACAAAAAATTTACAGACACCTAAAAGCTGGTGCAAACTGATTTTGCTTTTACTGAATCATGTAGCACCCCCTAAACCGATCCTCAATAAATCCAATACTAACCTCTCATCCCGCGGCGAGAACGGTGGCCTGATCTCCCACTTCTTGTCACTGGGAGCAGAGTGAGACTGGGGACGAATAGTCCCCAGTCTCCCTCCACAATCACTCCGTGGATCTGCGTGATCTCGTGAGCGCAAGATATCGTAAGGCTTGCGACCCAGCAGCGCAACCCTCCATGGAGTCCTATAGATTCCAGGAGGTGATACTGTCACATATCCGGTCGCCGGCACCGTAGGAAAAATAAACCCGGCGTTGGTTCATTCATGACTCCCTGAATTCGCCTCTCCATACCTCTGTGTTTCTCCAGCATGCACGTGGGTGCAGGTGCTAATCATCAAGAGGCCTGCACTTCCCTATAAAGAGGCAAAGCACCATGGGACATTGCTTTTGCATTGCTTGCCTATCTGTCCCTAAAGCTGCAATAACCTCCTGCCTGTTAAACTTTCCTGTAAACCTCTGGTGATTTATTTGCTGCCGGACCTCCGCTTTGAACCTTCTGGACTTGCCTCTGCCGTATCCCTCTTCTGATAACTGTTGCCGAACTCCTGCTTTGTGTTCTGGACTTTACTTCTGCTAAACTATATATATATATATATATATATATATATATAATTCTGAACGACCTGTTGCCGAACCCCCTGCTTGTATTCTGGATTCCATTTGCCTGCTCCCTCTGATACCTCGCTGTTGATACCCCACTCCATTCATTTAAAGACTTCTTCCTTATTTCTATTCCTATATCTTGTGTTTTGTTATTATCTATTCTAGTTCCCTGGTTCTCTGTTCATTTGTGTATTCAACCCCTCTGATATTATTCAGCCTTGGTCCCCGTTTCTCTGTTTATCTCTGTATTCAGCCTAGTTCCCTGGTCTTGTTTTTCTGTTCTATTCAGTACCTGTTTAGTTTCCCATTATTCCTCCAGTCCTTCTAGTTATATCCTGTTGCTATTATCCATTGTCCTCCCTGTTTCATTCAGCTTTTCTTTCATATTGCTTTACAGTTCTCTGTGCTTAAATAAACCTGTTTATTTCATATACTTATCTTGTGTTTCATCGCACATTGGGCTCGACCCACAACCCAGCCATCTGTATTGTGCCAGATACTCGCGGTGGCGTGGAAACGCTACCGTGATTCTCACCGAGGGTAGCACTTCGTTCTGGTGCAAGGCGCTGAAGTAGCACCTCTCCCGGAATTTAACGCTAAAATGGGGAAACCTGCAGGCACAGGTCTTCCCCGTTAGCGTCAACGTTTTAGCGTTGGGTAGAGAATAGTGCCTATGGAGTTGCTAAGTTTACAACAACTCTGGTTACATTTACACCAGGCTTGGAATACTATCCCAAGAGGTGTAAACACCCTGCACAGACATAGTTACACTCTAGACGTAAAGGAAAAGGTCACATATTGTTATTTATTTATTTATTCATAAAGGATTTTACCAGGAAGGATACATTGAGATTTCTCTCGTTTTCAAGTACGTCCTGGGTTCAAGAGCATTGAAATTTTACAGTTGTTACAGAAATACAAAGTAATAAATGCAAGATATTAAAACAAAACACAAATATACAGATTAACACGGAAAATAAATATGTAAGTAATATAGTCACTATGTTACATGTTTACAGGTGCATTCTGTACCGAGGTATGCTAGTAAGGAGCTCTTGAGTGACTTAAGACTGGGGGAAGATTTGATGGTGTCTGGAAGGTTATTCCATAAATGCGGTGCTCTGTAGGAAAATGAGGATCGAGCCACTTTCTCTTTTTATTGCGGTATTGCAAGTAAGGTGCTGGTCCTGGATCGGAGGTTATAGGATGAGGTAACTGCTAGGGGAAGCAGACTATTCAGGTAGGGTGGCAGCTTCCCAGAGAAGCTCTTAAACACCAGGTTGGAAAGGTGAAGGGTACGTCTAGATTCCAGTGACGGCTTTTAACATGTCACAATGGTGGGTCATGTAGTTACATTGTAGCACAAAGAGGCAGAATGAGTTATACAATGTAGTAAGTTTCTGAAGGTGTGTTTGTGGGGCGGCTGCATACACTACATCTCCGTATTCAATAGCCGACATAAGCATTTGTTGTACAATCTGCTTTCTTACCGCGGGGCTCAGGCAGGATTTGTTTCTGTACAGGGCACCTAGTTTGGGGTAAAGTTTAGATGAGAGTTTTTCGATGTGGGGTCCAAAGGATAGATTTGGGTCTAACCACATACCTAGATATTTGAGAGAAGTGACTGTGGTCAGCGTGCCATTTGATTTTGTCCTGACATGTAGATGGGGATTTTGCAGTTTATGTAGTTTATGTTGTCTTAAATGTTAAATAGTTTGCTGTTAATTGAAAAAGCTCTACTGTTCTCTTTTAAAATCTCATGAAGCTGTATTCCAAGCCTGGTGTAAATTTACCAGAGTCAATAAAGTCTATAGAGTTGCTAGGTTTAGAGCTCTAGCTAACGCTAGTCTAGGGATCTAGCTGCTATAGTCTTCTCTGTGCTTTATCTACCTGCGGCTGATGCCTTTGGCAAATGGTCTTACTAATGTCAGGAAGTAGACATACGCTGCCGCTCAATGCATCACATTTTAAAAAATAATTTACTTGATCGATTGGATTTTGGAGGTGAGATTTAGGTGTTTTTTTTTTTTAAAGTGTGTTACCGCTTTCTTGTGTTTTCACTGAACTGATTAACCAAGTTTAATCTAGAAGTTTAATCTAGCATAACCTTTATTTGAATGTGCTGCTCGTGCACACCCTCATATTCACATACATTGCATTTTTGGCAGGCATTACGGGTAGGCGAGGACCTGCTTTTCACACTATTGTATTCATTCAAACTGAGGAGTTTCAGTTGTTCGGCATTCTGCTCAATAAGTGGGCAGGTCGGCAAGTTTTCTTGCAGGATGCACGTATAAACCATGTGCTTATTGAGAATGCTGTACGAACGCATGATCACCAGACTTCAGTATCTACTGACTATCAGAAGGAAAAATAAAAAAAAAGAACAAAGGTGACCAGGAAAAATAAATTACTATAGAAACATACATTTTTATTAAATACAAAAATATAAATAAAAAAATACTTGGTGATTTTTGGCAGGAGAAATAAGGGTTGTCTACCTCTCATTCATTATTCCCTCAATAATTGCTACAAGCTCGTCAATTTATCGCTACCCTTTGTATTTTCTTCCGATGAATAATCATAATCACTGACTAGTTTATGAGAACAGGAAGATTAGACGAGTCAGACACTCCTTCCATTGAAGATCTGTAACCGGATTCATAGACACTAGAAGCAGTGGAGGAGTGGACAAAAGTACCACAGAGCAGTAAAAAAAGAGAGGAAAGAGCCCTGAACCAAAGTTTTTGACCGCTAAAACTTTAAATGCTCCGCCATGAGTACGGCTCTGGATGATACGCAACTGTAACCATATGGAGAAATCATTACAATCTGTATGCATTGTGGCCTCTTTACTATTGGTTACAGAACAGCATTGACATTCATATGGGTGTGCATTAACACTAGGCATTCATGTGGGCCACTAACCAATCATGGACTGTTTAGCAAGTAACCGGTGTTTGTTAGGAACAAACGGCCGTTGTTTGGACAGTGGGTTTTGTCTCTAAGGTGACTGATGATTGGCTGCTAGTTAATCTATGATGGGCCACTGGGAGGTTCACATATTACAGTCATCAGTCGACTGTCAGCTGTACTCGTAATGGCGAAAAGCACATCACACGGTTAATACCTTCATTACTGTTTTTAGCAATTAATTGTTTAGGTTAAGGGCTTGTTCCTCGCTTTTTTTTAAATTCTGCATGGATGCTCTTGTTCACTCTTAATTTTCTATTTTTCTAGTGACTATTAGTCTGTTTTACAGGGCTTCAGTAGCAGGAGTGAGGTGTGTCTGACATGTCTATTCTCACTGGTAACATGGACTAGTCAGTGATTGCAGTTACACAAGGTTGTGATGAGAGAATTTTTTGCAAGCTGTTTTTAATGTGTTTTTGGCAGCTGAATTAAAAAATTCAAAAAATGTCATATCCCCTCAGTTTTTTTTTTTCATGATTTCTATGTTTTGTTACCAAGTACTGATTTCTGCTACTTACAGTGATTTGCACAATATAATATATATATATATATATAATATATATATATATATTATACTGATTTCTGTGTTTCCAATCAGCAAATTAAAATATTTTGAATATCTGTTAGAAGACATTCACCGCTTTCATTCTCTTTTTTTAGGACTCTGAAAGGCCAGACTCTTTTGTTTAGCACTCTAGTCAGTTGTACGACATGGGAATGTGTCCGCAGGCCAGAAAACCAACATGTGTATTTCTTCGGAATATATATATATTTATTCCGAACTGGCCAATAGGTTTCATTTGATAATTTTGCATGCTTTTCATTAGGGATGCACCGATACCACTTTTTTAAGACCGAGTACGAGTACAGATACTTTTGTTCAAGTACTCACCGATACCAATTACCGATACTTTTATTTTATGTCATGTGACCGCTTTCCAATAAGAACAGACCTTCTATAAAGCCCCCAGGTCTCATGGATATTGCCCCAGCTCATGGATATCCTGACCCCAGCTCATGGATAATTGCCCCCCAGCTCATGGATATGCCCCCCCTGCTCATGGATATGCCCCCCCCTGCTCATGGATATGCCCCCCCTTGCTCATGGATATGCCCCCCCTTGCTCATGGATATGCCCCCCCCGCTCATGGATATGCCCCCCCCGCTCATGGATATGCCCCCCCCGCTCATGGATATGCCCCCCTTGCTCATGGATATGCCCCCCCTTGCTCATGGATATGCCCCCCCTGCTCATGGATATGCCCCCCCTGCTCATGGATATGCCCCCCCTTGCTCATGGATATGCCCCCCCTTGCTCATGGATATGCCCCCCCTGCTCATGGATATGCCCCCCTGCTCATGGATATGCCCCCCACTCTCCGCTCATACTTACCTTCCTTCAGCGCCGCCGGTAAAGTCTTCGCGCGCGCTCCTTGGAAGGACCCCAGCCGCGACCACGTGGGACCATGTGATCGCGGCTGGGGTCCTTCCAACGAGCGCGCGCGCGGGAACTTTCCCGGCGTCGCTGAAGGAAGGTAAGTATGAGCGGAGAGCAGCTGCAGGGCCTGTCCGAATGCAGATAGAGCATTCAGACAGGCCCATCTGCATTCGGACAGGCCCTGCAGCTGCTCACTTTGTTTAATACTTACCTTCCTTCAGCGACGCCGGGAAAGTTCCCGCGCGCGCTCGTTGGAAGGACCCCAGCCGCGATCACATGGTCCCACGTGGTCGCGGCTGGGGTCCTTCCAAGGAGCGCGCGAAGACTTTCCCGGCGGCGCTGAAGGAAGGTAAGTATTAAACACAGGGCGGAGAGCAGCTCCAGGGGCGGCTGTCCAAATGCCGATAGAGCATTCGGACAGCCGCCGCAGCCCCTCGGATACCGGCAAGCCGGCTCAATGCCGGCTTCCGGTATCGGAAAAAAATATCGGGGGTACTGCACGAGTACCAAGTACTCCTGCAGTACCCGGTATCGGCACCGATATCGATACTAGTATCGGTGCAACCCTACTTTTCATTCATTCTCACAATCCAACATAAAAATGTCAGTCATTTGTGAAAACTCTCATGTGATGGAGTAAATTTGAGGTAATTTTTATTCCGCATCCCAAATTCATATAACTAAACTTTGAAAAACGTTTTTATGACCCTTAAATTTGCAGGCTGGTGTTATTCCTCAGAAGAAAAGCACCAAAATGTGAATATATAGGTAAAGTAATATTAAGAAGGGCAAAGAGTATAAAGACACTGGACGGAGGAAGATTGGAAAATAAGTGCTGTGAACAGACAAATATACGTTTGAGGTGTTCGTATCAGAAAGCACAGCATTCATAAGATGCAGACCAAGTAAAACGATGCTGAAGGAATGTATAACAAAATCATAGTATCAAGTATGGTGGAGGCAATGTAATTGGCAACAGGGTGCTTTGGTGGTAAATTTGTGCATCGTAAAAGGCACATTGAAGAAGGAACACTATCACTCTGTTTTGCACCCTATGTACCTTGTGTAAAGAGCTTGATTGGAGCCAATGTCCTACTACAGCAGGTCAATGGCCTAAAGCACAGCCCCAAACTGTGCAAGAACTATATAGAGAAGATGCATTCAGCTGGTATTCTGTCTTTAGTGGAGTAGCTGGCACAGTCCCCAGACTGAGCTGATGTTGGACCACCTTGACTGTATGGTATGGACGAAGCATCCATCTAGCATCCAACTTCATGGTGGCGCTTCAGGAAGCATGGGGTAAAATCTCTTCAGATTGACAACTAGAAAGTTAAAAGGTATGCGATGTGCAATTGCTGCACATGGAGGATTTTTTGACAGAAGCAAAGTCTGGAGCACATTTATTATTTAAATTAAAATTCATTATTTCTAAACTTGTCAATGACTGGATTTCCTATTCAAACTTATTTCATGGATGCTTTCATGCCTCAAACGTTTGAACGCTGTTACATAGCTTCTATCCAGATCTGAACAAGAGAGTTACAGTCTCGAAAGCTTGTCTTTTAAATGTAGCGTTAGTCCAATAAAAAGGTATCACTATATACTGCTACACTCGTGTGAGTGTCTTCTATATATATCTTATTTATTATTGCAGAAGCCATATAAGAATAATTAATTATTGCGTAGAGGCTTTTTATCTCACTTTTGTCCTCCACCACAACCCTTGTAAGCACTATATAAATATCCACTTGTTTAGGTCGTGGTGGAGGGCAAAAAAATGGGATTAAAAGCCTCCACACTGCAAATAATCAAATAATAAAGTTTATTATTGCAGCGGTCATTTACACATCCCAGCAATTCAAAGAACTGCATCACAGAGCTCCTGTGCCACATTCCCCATATGCAGCAAGAAACTCTGGGTAAGACATGCGAATGACATCTGTCTCACTTTTTTGCATCCTGGGTCTGCTTTCACACAGAACCCTACAATCAATGCCATGTCATACTAGATGGCTTTTATTTAGCAGAGATCAGGTTTATGCAACTGGTCAAAGCCACTCCTAGACAGTGCTGTTTCAGGTTTATTAGACCCTCTTCAGCAGGAGCTAGGCATGACAAGTTGCAGTTTGATGCTTGGCCCGTAGGGTAAATCAGTACTTATTTAGGTTGAGGTGGAGGGCAAAAAATGGGATTAAAAGCTTCCACACTGCAAATAATAAAGTTTGCAGATGTCTTGAGAAAAGTCCCTGTGTGGACTGAAACGTGGACATATTTTTATGGAATAAACAGACATATGTATGAAGAAAGCCTCCTGTGTGCACCTTTTTCTGGAATTGTATATATTTATACAAATGGATTTTAGTAATTAACTCCATCAGATCCCTTTTTTTACTTGCTTGTTCCTTTAATTCCTACCCACACGTGTTAATTTTGAAATATTCTGATACATAGGTGAGATCAAAATAGCCATTACTCCAGGGCTTGACAAAGCCAGGAGCCTGGTAGCCACTGGCTCCTAAAATTTTACTCCTGGTTCCCAAATTTCCAGTTTATTTTACACCAATCTAAAAGCAGTCTTTGGCATTTATACCGTGATAAAGGCGAATCCTCGCCGAAACGTTGGCTCCTAACTTTTGTAGCTGGCTCCTAGATTCAAAGAAAATTTGTCAAGCCCTGCTCTGTATCACTTATACCGTTGATTATAATAACATGTGACACATTTTGTGATTAACCACTTTATTGCGAAGGACGTACGTGGAACGTCCTCACTTTCAAGCCCCCTCCCGCCCGATACTCACCTCTACGTCCAGGGTCCCATGCATATCTGACTTCCTTGAAGTCAGATCTGCATATTCATACCCCTCCCGGCGCACTGACCTCATCGCGACGGGCGTGATGTCAGTTTCAGGCACCCCTCGCCAGAGCAGGGGGAGTGCTTGGAAGGGATGGGGGTCCTTTGGTCCTCTCTTATCTCCCCATCGCCGGGGGGTACAAAGTCAAGGGAGGCATCACTGGAAAGGTTACAGTCTGGCCTTTCCAGCGATGCCTCTCCTTAACTCATAGGTGTCAGGCCGTGATCCGGCACCATTCGGCTCCGGATTGCAACCTATTTCCAGTAGGGGGCTGCCATCTTAGATGTCAGCCCAGCCTCCGGGTCTCCCCTCATCAACTGACATCATAGCTTACGGTACAATGGCATCGGTTAGCGAGGTAACCCCTAGCTGCTCAGGGCTTTCCTATTGAAGTCCCTATGGTGGAGATAGGGGGGGTCCTTTTGGACTCGCGTATCTCCCGATCAGTGGCAGCTAGAGGATGGCCTTTCCAATGATACAAGCATGACCAGGTTACTTGTACACAAAGAAAATAAAAAGAAAATATATTTTTTTTAAAAAAAATTAATAATGCAGCACCACCATTTAGCGAGAAACAGCACGTATGTTAACGCCAGACGGGTGGTGTCCGATGGGAGGGTGTTAACACCAGCCTCTTGAGTGGGTGCTTCCTTCGGCCCACCTAGCTGCTGACACACGTCATTGGCTGGAGGTGGGACGGCTTGATTTCAAGCCGTCCCATGGCAGATGAGGTGCCATGTGGGAGTTGCAGCCCATTGAAGTCAACGGGACGTACTAGTACGCCCCGCGTCTTAAAGGCCAACCCACTGCAGGGACAGCATGGTACACACTGCTGCGGGAAAGGGTTAATACACAGAAAAAGGATGTGGAGGGGGGGCGCTAGGAGAGGACTTGCGCCCGGGCACCTCATGACCTTGCTACGCCTCTGGACAGTACTGACTGGAGCTGCTCCCGATTGACGCTTCCTACCAATGTACAACAACATTGAAATCGTCCAAAATATCTGAATTCTCAACACCAAGGCATACCGTATTTGGCATAATTTAGCTGAGCAAGAATGTCGGATAAAGCGTCCCAATGGGAGGCAAACAGCTCAGCAAATGCACCTTCCTCCTAATTTCACAAAATACAAGCTAGCTTGTCAGCAAAGCCTTGGAACCAGCTAGATTTAGTAATCAGCAGGATACACCACACTCTCTTTAATAGACATGTACCTGCTGTCATTCTTGGAAGAAGATGTTCTGGGATTTGGGCTGTAAAATGTACACGTTTTCCAGGTACCAATTCATGCGACACATCTGGGAATACATTCCTGACTTAATTACTGTGCAAAAAAAAAAAAAGAAACAACAAAAAACAAAAGATCAAGAGGTTTGCTCTTGTACATACTAAAAATCTATAACTGAGAGACCTACTTCAGCTCTAATGTTTTTTTGTTTAGTGCTAAAATATAGTTTTAAATGAATAACATTTATTAAGCTTTGTTTAATTTATTTATAATCTTGTTTTGATTGTAGCGTTTAATCTCAATGCTTAGCATATTAATAGTTACAAAGGTTTCTATTGATTGAGGAGAATAGCATTCATTACAGAAATACACAGCAAAAATAGGGAACAAAAGAACCCAAGGCACAAACTGTACAGCAAAGTGACTCCGTTGGAGAGGCCTTAGGTAAAATTCAAATGAACCCCTTTTTCATGCCAAAAAACACAGAAATTATTCCATTACATATTTGATTAGGAAACATCACGTAGCTTTGTTTGAAACATGTAAGTGTAGGAGTGTATTTGTGTGGAATGTCCATAAGAAAATGATGTATACAGATATTCCGCAAATATTCTGTCATATGAGTGTGCTGCTGTCACGGATCCCCCTGATACTAGAATGGTGGTCCCTATACGCAGGACACTCTCTACCCTTCCGATCCTTAGAGTGGTCAGCACGACTAGACAGACTACTAGAATGGCAGTACAGAGCACATACAAGAGAGACGTCACGGATCCCTCTGCTTATCTGACTAGTGGTCCCTAGACGCAGGACACTCTCTACCCTTCCGATCCTTAGATTGGTCGGCACGACTAGACGGACATAGAATGATACACAAGGACTTAGAATACTTAGCTCTTCCCAAGACCCTAACAAGACAAGGGGTAGTCTGATGTGTGCTTAGGGTGCCACACAGACTGACCTCAATACCAGAAATAGAAGAGTTAATGCCAATACCAGGGGTTACGCACAGAATGGTTCGTTCGCCAATGCCAGGGGTCATACACAGAATCGTTAGTTTGCCAATGCCAAGGGTCATACACAGAATCGTTAGTTTGCCAATGCCAGGGGTCATACACAGAATCGTTAGTTTGCCAAAATATACAAGAGCTCTGCGGGAAGTAACTACCACGTCAGGGCATCGGCGTCTCTGTGAGTCTGGGCTTTAAACCCGGCGGGTCCGCGTCTCCCCGCCAGGCCCCGCCCCCCGGCGTCCCACGTGTGCGGAAGCGACCGCAATATCACTCGGCGCCTGGCCAGCGAGCAGCGAGGAAGCTGCTGCCAGGCGCCGGGGGGGTGCGGGGGCCACCGTGACAGCTGCAAGTAACATAAGTAGACTGTAGTTCTCCCATCCATGTAACAAAGATATTTGCTCCCTTAATTGCCATTCATATTTTAATGAAGTTGAACCCCGGGCTTACCTGGTCGCTGTTCAGTTGTGACCGCACATCCTAAATGTATACATATATATCTCTCAATATAATATATATTTTTAATGTTTTGTATACATCAGCCACAGATTCTGCATTCTTGTACATAGGCACAAAAAGGGGGGGGTTGCGAGGGTCCTGAGAACGAACAACGGCACTAGTGCCTGCTCTACGGTGGGGCCCGCTCAGGTCTCGCAAGGCTTTAGCTTGCTCGTGCCATTACAGGGACAAATGCTCCATATGCAAATCAGCCTGCTTTCACCCAGAAAGGGTGGTCAGTACTGATTGCTAAGGACGTCATCCCTGCACGAGAGGTGCAGCAACCCCGATGATCGTTTCAGCACTTTTGAGGCCTCGTCAGGAGGGGTACAGCGGACACCCCTCTAGGCACCTTGTTCAAGGGGTCCACGTCTGGATTACCCTGTATACTTATACTGAGCAAAAAAGGGGGGGGGATTTGAGAGGGTCCTGAAAATAAACAACAGCACTAGTGGCCTGCTCTACGGTGGGGCCCGCTCAGGTCTCGCAAGGCTTTAGCTTGCTTGTGCCACTACAAGGACAAATGCTCCATATGCAAATCAGCCTGCTCTCATCCAGAAAGGGTGGCCAGTGCTGATTGCTAAGGACGTCATCCCTGCACGTGAGGTGCAGCAACCCCCGATGATCGTTTCGGCCTTGAGAGGCCTCGTCAGGAGGGTATAGCTGACACCCTTCTAGGCACCTTGAGCAAGGGGTCCACGTCTGGATTACCCTGTATACTTATAGTGAGCAAAAAAGGGGGGGTTGAGAGGGTCCTGAGAACGAGCAGCGGCACTAGTGGCCTGTTCTACAGTGGGGGCCCGTTCAGGTCTCGCAAGGGCACCCACCGTAGAGCAGGCCACTAGTGCTGCTGCTCGTTCTCAGGACCCTCACAAACCCCCCTTTCCTCACTAAGTTTACAGGGTTATCCAGACGTGGACCCCTTGCTTGATGTGCCTATAGGGAGGGGTGTCAGCTATACCCTCCTGACGAGGCCTAATAAGGCCGAAACAATCGTCGGGGGTTGCTGCACCTCTCGTGCAGGGATGCCGTCCTTGGCAATCAGCACTGACCACCCTTTCTGGGTGAGAGCAGACTGATTTGCATATGGAGCATTCATCCCTGTAATGGCACAAACAAGCTAAAGCCTTGTGAGACCTGAGCGGGCCCCACCGTAGAGCAGGCACTAGTGCCGTTGCTCGTTCTCACGACCCTCACAAACCCCCTTTCATGTACATAAACACACATGAGTACACAGTCATATGGACAAGACTGCAATATACAGGTTGTGTATCCCTCAACTAGAATTCCAAAAACTGAAACCGCTTTGTGTTTTTCGGTTACAGTAATCCCTTTCCTGTCACTCCTGATGGGTCCTCAACCTTTGGCGGTCATACAGCCTGGATTCCAAAGCCGGAGGGGGGATACAACGGGAAAGACACTAGGCACATGATGGAGCAGCATTTGCATGAGACCGTTTCCACAGCGCTTTTCAGTAAAAATTGGGGAAAAAGAAAACACAAGATTAGAAACAAACTTGGATACCAAAAACAGGAGTTGTAGAGGGTGCTTCTGAGATCTACATACAATCTAGCGCAGTGGTTCTCAACACTGTCCTCAAGTACCCCTAACAGGCCAGATTTTAAGGATTATCTTAGGGGGAAATGCAGACTGAATCCTGCAATCACTGAGCAGCAAATCATATCACCTGGGCTGAGCATCAGATATCTGTCAAACTTGAGGTCCAGGCTTGGAAACCACTCTCCTATTGGATTAATTCAGTAGTGTACATCTCACATACAACGGTAATAATAATATTTTTCAATGGTATGTTAGTAGGACAAAAATACGAAGTACTAACCATATTTGCAAAAACACTTTACTTGAGGACAGGGTTGAGAACCTAGAGAACCTAGAGGAAATGGGGATATGCTTTTAAAAATATAGTTCGCTTTTTTTACTTTAAATTGGGCAGATGCTGCTGACGGCCTCTCTCCAATTTTTTTTTTTTTTTATATATATATTTTTTTCTAGGTGATTTTACTCACCTGTTGTCCCTCGCGATGCACAGCTTCTCTTCAGCTGAATCTTTACTATGCAATTTGCACTCCTACGCTTGGAGGGGTGGAGGACACTCCTTCACTTCACCCAACTTTTCAGCCATATTGAGGGGGAGAAGGGGACACTCAACACATCCTGACCACTTTAAACCACTAAAGTGGTCACAATGAGTAGAGTGTCCCCTTAGTTGAAGTCTCAGTCTCGGTCTTAGTTGAAGTCTCGGTCTTAGTTGAAGTCTCGGTCTTGGTTGGATGCTCAGCGCCAGTGATTCAGAAATGGCAAGGGGCTTTGTTAGGTGTTATTTAATTTTCTCACTATCAGGGTGTAGGGAAAGGGAGGAGAGGGCTTAGTCAGTCATGTGATACTTTAATCTGAAGAGATGGATTTTGAGGGATTTTGTGAAGGACCGACAATTATGGGAGAGTCTCATAGGACAAGGTAGGTCATTTCACAGGACCTGTTGTGCCCTTGGCAAGTCTTGAAAGTGTGAGTTGGCTGTAAGGATGGATATAGAAGACAGACAGAGGTTGCTTGTAGACTGGAATGGTCTAGAAGGATTCCACTTATGAAGTAAGGAACACCTGTAAGGCGAGGTAGGGTTAATGAGGGCTTTGAGTGACAGCATCAGTATTTTAAATCGTATCCTGATAGGTACAGGAAGCCAGTGAATGGGCCGGCAGAGGGGAAGGCATGTGAGGAGTGTTGTGTGAGAAATATAAGCCTGGCAGCTGCATTCATTACAGATTGCTAGGGGGCAATGTGGGTGTTGGAGAGGCTAATAAAGAGTTAGTTACAGTAATCATGTTGTGATGTAATAAGCGCATGCACAAACACATAGTGTGTATTTATTACAGTAAGAAGATTTGATGCGACTAAAAAAAGTGGATGTTCTGGTTTCATGAACATCCTGACTTTTTGCGTGACTTTCATCACTTGTGGTATTTAACACTTTGACTACCATGGTGTAGACATGCAACATTTCTTAACTGTTTTTCCTTTTAAGTAATTAAAGAAACAGCTGTTTCTTCTATTGCTCTCTGTGTATATATCTTATATAATTCGTTCTGGAAACGTGCTTGTAATCCAAATAGGGCTGCAACTAACGATTATTCTCATAATCGATTATCATAATCGATTAGTTGGTCGTTTTTTTTAATTTTTTTATTATTTAGATTCATCGGATAAAAAAAAAAGAACAAAATAACCACAACCCCCTCCCCCATTTTTCATAAGCAACTTGCGTAGTGTACGTCACTTACGTACGTGCATAAGAAAATTGCATATCTTGCATACTTTTGACACACAAGGTATGCGAGTGCTTGGTCAGAGTAATTGATGCTGCATGCACAGCTTAAGCCCATGTTTGCTTTCTCAAATGAACGCAGCTACGAGCATTTGGATAGAGATGATGATATCAGCATGAAATCGGGGTTAATAAGCTAAAGTGGTCAGGGTGCGTAAAGTGTCCCTGTTAAATAATTTTGTGAACAAACTGAGTGGGAGGAGGGACTCGAGGTGGAAGGGAGTGACTTTGCTCAAGTGACTTGACCTGAGTGTGAGAGGGAGTGGGTATGGACAAAAGACCGGATCTGAGTGTGGCAGGGAGTTTGGGGAAGGGGACCAGACCAAAGGGAGGAGAATGGCAGTTCCCGACCAAAGAGAGTGGGGTGGTGGCAAAGGACTCCAGCTTCAAGTAAGGATAACACACAGGCATACAGCTCCTTCAACCAGTGGCAGTATCCTATGTTTTGTGTTATAGTTCTGCTACTGTTGTAAACGGAATAAAAACAAACTGGTTGTGTCTGACATAACTCTAGAACTAAATCATACCGCGTAAAGCAGCGACGCGTCTTCTCCAATCAGCTCCGAAGCTCAGGTTATTTACGTTTAACTCAGTCTGACTCTAAACAGTGTGTGCTGTACTCAGGACGATTAATCGATAATGGAAATAGTTGACAAATATTTTAATCATCGTTTTAGTTGTCAATTAATCGATTAGTTGTTTCAGCCCTAAATCCAAAGCACTCGTATATCAAAGCAAATTCCCCCCCCCTCGCTGAGCCTACGTTGGTGCACTCAGTCCTACAAAAGTGCAAGCCTCCTATTGACGATCGAGCTTTGTAGGCATCCGTCGTAGCTTTTTGACGGGGAGGGTTTGAACACATCTGGTGTAACATGCGATACTATTATGCACGTTACACGATGTGGCCCTCCCCGTCAAGCCGTCAGAAAGCTATGACGGGCGCAGGGAGGAGGGGGTCACACGGATGAACTCAGGGCCTACTGCTCGTATTGCAAGACATCACATGCTTATCAAGTTAAAAAAAATAATAATTTTTGCTCGTCTTGCAAAACACTCGTAGACCAAGTTACTCGCAATCCAAGGTTTTACTGTATTTGTTATCTTTGTGACTTGTGATGTGGTTTAACACTCTAGGATGTCACAGAGAGCTTGTAAACCACCAACCTGTGTTCAGTATCTGCTGCCAGTCTTGGAAATTACGTTCCAATTAAATTAAAGTATGAAAAACCTTTTTGTTGTATTCCCTGAGAAATTAGTCAGCGCCTCCCTGTGAGGATCTATGCTAATTACGCAGTGAGGTCCACTGGGTACACCTAGCAGCCTACAGAGCCTGAAGAGTCATCTAGAGATCCCTCAATGACGGAATATCACAAGGAATGATTTTCAGTTATTTGTCTCTGCCCGACTATTTGTGTGCCTTAGCGTCAAGGAGCAGAACTGCTACTTGATTTACATTGGATTAGCTTGTTCCTGAGGTAGCTCAGTCATAAGCCAGAAAGAATTGCATGAAAAAAAAACTATCATTCAGCACATAGGATTGAATTAACTTTTAAAGGGTCTTTTCTTACCCTCCATTCCAACACAAAGCGCACTGGTCTGGATCTGGCAGTGCCTCTTACTTCCTGTAACAGCAAGGTGCCAGGGCAGGCATGGGCTCACTTGAGCAATCGAAAGGCTTTCAATGTGCTTGCATTGGCTGGTCTGGAATGCACAGAGCTGCACATTCCCTATCTAAATCCTGAAAGGATGATAAACGAAAGCTGATTGGGGAGGGAAAAGGAAGGACACTCCTGAAGATTTAAAAAAAAAAAAAAAAGCATGAGATCTAGCTAAAGTTCTGTAACTAATTACAATATATTCAGTTTTGTATTTTACCTAAAACGTTAAAGCCGGGTGCACACTAGCGTTTTCTTCTGCGCACTAGCGTGCGTTAAAAAGGACGCACTTTATGACGGAAGAGATTGGTAGACGCCAGACGATGCGTTCATTTTGACGCACGTCGTAAAAACTGAATTTCTTGTCACTCTGTCACAGCTGCAGAGACACACTGGCCTACCCAATGTGCCTGCCGTTGCTAGTGCGCAGGTGCGCTCATTTGACGTTCACACGTGGCGTCAATCCTAGCGCAAAAGCCTTGGTTTTTCCATGACGGACGTCTTCAGCGCGCGTTATGCGTTGCGTGCGTACTACGTGTGTTCTTCTCTATCCGCGTAATTATATGCAACAACGGACGTCATAAAGAGAGTCATAACGCACGCTAGTGCGTAGAAGAAAACGCTAGTGTGCACCGCACCCGGCCTAAGTAGTTAGGTGAATTTTAATAAAATTTCAATGCATAGCACATAATCGTTCTTAAAAATAAACTATGCACATACACAGAATTAGATTAAATGGATCACTTATGGTTTATTCAAATTTGTCACTGATTTATGGAAAACGTTGGCAATGACCTGCACCAAGGGGATCACCAAACACTTATTACCATGTTTCCTTGCTTCCACAGGGCTCGTTAACCCCCCTTCAAATCCAAAAACGTTTATACGTGCTTTGCGTTGAAATACGTTAAAACCAATATTTAGCTCATGGAACGCCATTTACACACTCTATACGGAAAAGTGATGCTCTCTTTGGGGAGATATTATATTCTGATTTAGACTTTAATCCTGTCACTTTGTATTACTGCAAAGGGAGCCGCAGCTTCCACTCTCATTGTAAATAAAGGGCCGATTCCAGCTGAGCCGTTAATAGTGGCGCACGAATAGATGACTTGTGCATAAGCCAAGTTTGCATCCATTTGCAGCTTGCCAACACCAAGTTTTAGCAGTCAGTGATTTATTTTGTTTTTTATTACTGGCTGCAAGTTAAAATTATGAGCTGTCTTGGAATAGGCCCATTCAGTATTGTTATATAATCACATTGCCTATAGTCTAGGGTTGTTAAACCTTATCTTGACCATGATTTTGTGTTTTTTATACTGCTATAGATGATCAGCTATGTTCTAAGTTTACAAATATACTTCACCTCCACAATACACATCCAGGTGTCCCAGAACATATTACTTCACTTCCACAATACACATCCAGGTGTCCCAGAATCTATTGCCAGGGCCGGATTAAGATCTCTAAGGGCCTGGAGCTGAATATTTTGGTTCGCTTTTTTTCGAATATAGTGAAATAAAAACATATTTTCGGTTATTTAATAGTGCAGATACGAGTATATTTAACCAGGAAATTACTGTGTGAGTAAATTTCCATTCAGATTTCAATAATTTACAGCGTGTAAAAATTATTTTTTCACATTTATCATCTAAACCTTTGTTACTATATATTGTATAGGGAATTCTTGTTAAAAAATTGAAATGGGAACCTGTTACTGCATTTTTCTAAAAAAATCTACAATTTTAACCAAAAAATGAAATATTTCCCTTGTGTCGTGGAGGATGGCGTTTTATGAATATTATGACTATGTATAAAATACTGACCTTGCTCCCAGTGTGGGAAATGAAAAGGTGAGTAATGGCAGTGGTAATTGGTATTGCTCATTTTATTCATGACAAATAAATAAAAAGATTTTTTTCTTTTAGATTTTACATGGTCAGGTTTGATATCAACACAAAGTATGTCCAATGACACCTCACTTGACCTTGTGCGGTGTAAAGATCTGTGACGCAGGGTTCCAAAGTCCCCCATAGCTCTTCGCTGCAGTGCTGGGGTCAGACGAACGCAGTGCGAACGTGCGTTGAGCCGCACTTTATTACGGCCGTAGTAGCAGCAAATGATGTCCAATGACTGCCAATATACGAAGTACGGCCGCACGAAAGTTCGGCCGTGCAACGCAAGCGGCAAACAAACACATTTTTTTGAGAATGTGGAACCTCTAGTACTGACGCACAGAGTGCGCTGTGGCGGCATAGCGGCGTGTGTGCGTGATTAGGTGACGTCAGACGCTGCACATGTCCGGCCAACATCACGTCCATTAATTTTTTTTATAGCTCCGTCAAAAAATATGGCCGAAATTGCGCATTGTATGACTTTTATCGCGTCTTCCGTGAAAAAATGCGTTCGGACTCATCAACGCACTTTTTGATGGTAGATGTGAAAAATGCGTTCGTCTGACCCTAGCCTAAGGTTTTTGATATAACAATTCAGAATAACGGATTGTACCACCACCTCCACACTTGTTGGTGACATGAGAAATGAGATAGTGAATTAGTGCAGCATCATTGTTCCCTTTATAATTGAAAAGTGAAAAATGTTGTGTTAGAAAGAAAATATTTATTTTATTTTTGTCACATAAAACCTGATCATCTTTAGTGTCATTGGAAAGGCCATGCTCTGACCTTTCCAGTGATACCTCACATGACGCTGTAGCTGCTATGGAGGTGGAGATACAAATGTCCAAATGCCAATCAATGCAGTCATAGCTATCCTTTCTCTGGGCCTATTCTGGAGCATGGGCCTGGAGCTGCTGCTCCATCAGCCCCTATGTGTCTAGAGCTGAGGATATTGGTGGGCTTCAGTCCCGTACCTCACAGCTTCACTGTGCTTCTGTCTTATCCCCACTCAGAAATATTCCCTACCTAGTTATTATTTTTTTTACTGTAATTAGGGATGCACCAATACCACTTTTTTAAGACTGAGTACCGATATTTTTTTTCAAGTACTCACCGATACCGAGTACCGATACTTTTTTATGTCATGTGACCGCTTTCCAATAAGAACAGACCTCATATAAAAATGCCCCAGCTCATGGATATGCCCCAGCTCATGGATATGCCCCCCAGCTCATGGATATTGCCCCCAGCTCTCATGGATATGCCCCCAGCTCATGGATTCCCCCCCCCAGCTCATGGATATTGCCCCAGCTCATGGATATTGCCCCAGGTCATGGATTTGCCCCCCCAGCTCACCTGGCACCTGGAGCTCTCTGCGATCATACTTACCTTCCTGAGCGACGCCGGAAAGTCTTTGCGCGTGCGCTCATTGGAAGGCCCCCAGCCGCGATCACGTGGGACCATGTGATCGCGGCTGGGGGCCTTCCAACGAGCACACGCACGGAAACTTTCCCGGCGTCGCTCAGGAAGGTAAGTATCATCGAGGAGAGCTCCAGGTGCCCGTCCGAATGCTCTATCGGCATTCGGACAGGCCCTGCAGCTGCTCACCGCATTCATACTTACCTTCCTGAGCGCCGCCGGGAAAGTTTCTGCGCGTGGGCTCGTTGGAAGGCCCCCAGCCGTGATCACATGGTCCCACGTGGCCCCAGGGGCCTTCCAACGAGTGCACGCACGAAGACTTTCCCAGCGTCGCTCAGGAAGGTAAGTATGATCACGGAGAGCAGCTGCAGGGCCTGTCCGAATGCCGATAGAGCATTCGGACAGCCGCCCCAGCCCCTCGGATGCCGGCAAGTCGGCTCAATGCCGGCTTCCGGTATCGGGGAAATTATCGGGGGTACTGCAGGAGTACCAAGTACTCCTGCAGTACCCGGTATCGGTACCGATACTAGTATCGGTGCAACCCTAACTGTAATACTTACCCTAAAAAACACTTGTTTCCAACAGCGTTTTTTTATTTTTTTATACTCCCCTCCCTTCTCTTCCGCTCCCGTCTTTGTAAATCTGTAACTTGGCTTAATGGTGTACGTGAGAAGCGCGCATGCGCGCTTCTCGCAACGTAAGCCAGCCAATCAGCAGGCTTCCTCTTCTTCTTGGATTAGTGTTACGCGCAAGAGGATGCACGCAACACTAATCGCAGCCGCAGACTATGCTGGCGGCTCGCTCCTGCCAGCTACTGCGGCGAGTTGGAGACGTTATCGCACTGAAAGCGCGATGACGTCTCCTACTCGGCAATAGTCGGCAGAAGTGGGAAATATGAATCCCGCTCTGCTGACTGACAGCTGGGAGGGCGGAGTAAAGTCCTCCGCGCCTCTCAGCTGTTTCAGCCGATCGGCTGAGCGGAGGGAGGGGGGAAAGGCAAGGGCATACTCAGGGCATCATGACCACCTAAAAAAAGCTTAGGTGGTCATGTTGCCTAGAGTATCCCTTTAAGGGCTTAAACAAGGCAATGCCTACCAGCTGGGTGGAGTAGCGGTAATATCACTGCTCTATAACCGTGTAGACTGTGGAGACACAGGTTTAAATCCCGGCAAGAGCAGCTCTCCAGTAAGTGGTTTTGGGCAAGGCACCTAACGGTACATACTCGCCACCCAGGACATACTTAAACTAGAGAAATCTCAATGTATCCTTCCTGGTAAAATACTTTCTCATAAAAAAATTACATAGTAGTATTTATAGGTTGAAAAAAGACCAACATTGATCTAGTTCAACCTTCCAAATATCCCCTTGGCTGCTGTTGTTCCAAAAGACGACTAAAAATCCATCCTGGTGTATTTTCTAATTGTGCACAAAATGGGGGAAAAATTACTTCTTGATTTCATAACAGCAATTAGATTTCTCCTTGGCTCAACAAACAATGCATTACAATATTAATTATTATATCGATTTTATATTAGGGCTGCAACTAACGATTATTTTCATAATCGATTTTGTTGGCCGATTATTTTTTTTCAATTAATCGCTTTCATTGGTTAATAAAAAAATGAAAATTTTTTTTTGCAATTTGTGTAACGTATGCAACTTTTGTACATACAAACACAAATTGTGTATCTTGTGGAACTTGCATACTTTTCACATACGAGGTACGCGACTGCCTGGTCAGAGTAATGGATCGATGCTGCATGCGCCACTCAAGCTCATGTCTGCTTTCTCCCTGAACAAAAGCTGCTAAGAGCACTCGGATGGACATGATGATGTCTGCATGCAAAGCGGGGCGAGAAGGTGGGGGACACTCACACAGCCTGACCATGTTAATAAGCTAAAGTGTTCAGGGTGAGTATGGTGTCCCTTTTTAAAATGATTTCATTAACAAACTTAGGCCGTATTACATAGTTGGTGCTAACTTAACCAGAGCTGTTGTAAACTTAACAGCTCCATAGGCTATAATGGCTCTGGTAAGTTAACAACAGCTCTGGTTAAGTTAGCGCCAACTTTGTAATATGGCCCTTAGTGGGAAGGAAGGACTGAAGATGAGAGGTTGTCAGTTTGGGCAAAGGAACTGGCCCAAGTATGAGAGGGAGTGAATTTGGGCAAGAGACTAGAGCTGAATTTGGGAGGGAATTTGCGTGGAAGGGACCAGGACCAAGGGGAGTGATGGCAGATCTGGACTGGAGGGAGGGAAGGTGGCACAGGACTCCTGCTCCAAGTAAGGATTAAACACAGGTGTTACAGCTCCTCCACCTAATGGCAGCACCCCATGGTCTGCGTGATAGTTCTGCTACTGTTGTAACTAGTGATGTCCAACATAAGCCTTGAGCAAAATCATACAATCAGCTCCTAAGTAGTATCTGAGCTTAATAATGTTTAACTCAGTCTGACTCTAAACAGTGCGTGCTATGCACAGTCCAATTAATCGACTATCCGATTAATTGACAATGACAATTGTTGACAACTATTCTCATCGATAAGTTGTTTTAACCCTAATTTATATCATATTTTACAAGGAAAGAATTTAAACCTTTTTAAAAGGCATCATTGAATTGGATAATGCATTTGAAACTTCAGCTTTTTCTTCATCTTCATTAACCATCATTCCATTTTCTAATGCTAAAGCACCTACATTATCATTCGTATTTCATTTGCATTTATGTATTTAAAATAAATCTTTCGGGCTTTGTCTTGCTTTCCTTGGCCAACAGTTCTTCATCATGTAATTTAGCCAGTCTAATGACACTTTTACAGGATTTGTTATCATCTTTGTATTTTAGGTATGATGTGGCTGATTGATGTGTCTTTCGTTTCGTATCGCAATTTGGACAAAATTGTACCGATTTGTAAACGAACCAAAACAGTATATAAAGAATTTATTCCATTTTTACGAATCAATTCGTTATACCGTTTCACTTAGACTCAGCACCGCGTCCCTGTCCATGGACAGCGCCATGGTGGCATTCGGTGCGATTCAGCGGCAGTGAAATTCCCCATAGAGAAGTAATTGTTAATCTATTCATTGAATGCCGGACAGCACCGAAATGTCCTGATTTTTGGTGGTTTGTTCGACAGTTTTTAACAGACAAATCCCATAGCTTTAAATGTAAAAAAAAAATCTTTTTTATTAAATATTCAACCATTTATTCTTTTCATTTGCAGCAAAAAGTCTTTTTATTTATTTTTTTGGGTGAAATTTTTAATTTCCCAATTATTTTAAAATGAAGAAGCTTGGTACTGAAACCTATTTCAGTATCAAGGACGGGGATGTTTTGCTCTGGAGCCCTGCGGTGCTGTTGTCCTTGGTGCTGAAAAATATTTCAGCACCAAAGACAGGGGGATTACACATCTTTTTTTTTTTTAACCCTAATCTGAGTAATTAATTCATCTCTTTCACCATTCCTAAATAACGAATCAAATCGAAATTACTAGTCGATAAAAATGACTAATCTCCCAAAATAGCAAATCAATCCAAAATACGAATCACGGTAACATATACAAACACACGGAAACTAATTAAAAAATGTAACGGATCGATCCAAAACTATTTTTTTTCATTGTGCACATGTCTAGTGGCTAACCCATCCAACTGATGTATTTTTTTGCATTTCCTGCCTAATATTCCTATTCAGACACATTGATTTCAATTTGTTTCTTTTAAATTTACTTCCTAATGGTGTATGTTTAGAAATGTACTCTTGTGCAGTGTGTTGAAATATATTCCATTTATCTTCTGTTTTGTTGTACAAAGCATTTTCTCCCAATAAGTGGCTTGAAAGATACCCATATCCTATCAAATTTTGCTTTTTTAAAGTTGTGTTTTGGTTAACTTTGGCTTGAATTGTTGATTTGGTCTATGGCTAGGGTCAGACGAGCGCGTTTTCTACAGACTGTGTGTCCGTGCAGTACGGACGCACTTTTTGTCGGAAGACGCAGTAGTGGCCACACAGTCAGTTTTTGTGACTGACGTTATTTTTGACGGATGTAGGAATAAAAATAAATTAAAATGAAAAAACATTTTGTCCGTCAAAAATGCTGGACGTATAAGGCTGGGGTCAGACGAGCGTGATTTCTACGGACTGTACGTCCGTGCAGTACGGACATCGTCAGTACGGATGACGCAGTAGTGGTCACACAGTCCGTTTTTTCACTGAAGTTATTTTTGACGGATGTAGGAGGGAAAAATAAATTACAATGAAAAAACATTCTGTCCGTCAAAAATGCTGGACGTATAAATGCAGACCATCTGACCATGCTCCATCACTCACACACAAAGCTATGCAGACGTTGTGGACGTGGCGCACTCCGCACGTCCGTTCTAGCAGTATTACGTTCTTGCCTAACCTGCGTCCGTTTGCCGCGGCCGTTGTGCGTCCGCAGTTCAGTGCGGACGTACTTCATGTGTCAGGCTCCAATGGACTTACTTTCATGCTATCACGGACGTACTTTTAGGCGCAATCACGGACGTGAACACTACGCTCGTCTGACCCCAGCCTTAATGCAGTCCGTCTGACCACGGTCCATCACTCACACACAAAGCTATGCGGACGTTGCGGATGCAGCGCACTACGCACGTCCGTTCTAGCGGTTTTACGTTCTTGCTAACTTGCGTCCGTTTGCTGCGTCCGTTGTGTATCCGCACTTCCGTGCGGACGTACTTCATGTGTGGGGCTTCATCGGTCATGATTCTCTGCTACCACAGACGTACTAATGTGCGGCAACACGGACGTGATTACTGCGCTCGCCTGACCCCAGCCGATGCAGCTCTGGTTTGGATATACAATATTATTTTTCTTCAAATTTCCTGCACATGTGATGGTATAACATACAGTTGTGTTCAAAATTATTCAACCCCCACTGAAATTGAGTGTTTTGGCCAGTTTGACATTGATTTTGATCATTCAGTCATCTTGCTTACAATTAAATCAAAGAGGCACGTGTAGGTCAGACAAATATAACATAACATTTATAATGAAATAACCACAAATGTCTTTTCTGTGCTCACATCATTATCAGTTTTATTCAACCCCCAAGTGACATTCAATCTTAGTACAACATCCTTTTACAGTTATAACAGCTTTTAACCCCTTAGTGACCGGGCGGTTTTACACAAATCCGTCTTTTAGTGACCGCTGTTGTTTTTACGTTTCTGCGCTGTTAGTGTTTTAGGACAATTTTTCCTCTTACTCGTTTATTCGACCCACACATATTATACACCCTTTTTCCCGCCATTAAATGGACTTTCTAGAAATACCATTATTTCCATCATATCGAATAATTTACTATAAAAAAAAATATGAAATATGAGGAAAAAAATGGTAAAAACACACTTTTTCGTAATTTAATCCCCAAAATCTACAACCACCCAAAAAGACCCCGGCTAAATAGGTTCAAAATTTTGTCCCGAGACTAGAAATACCCAATTTTAACATGCGTTTGCTTTTTAACCCCTTCACTGCTGAGACAGTTCACCTATGTGCGCTGCGCTCATTCTGACCATTTTGTGCTAATTATTTTTAGATGACAGCCTAGGTCCTATTTAATTAAACTCCCCCCAGACAAAAAAAACTTTTAAAAAAAACAAAACATTTTTTTATTTTATTTAATTTTATTATTTTATTTTTTATTTAATTTTTGTTTAAAATTTTTTTTTAAAACCAAACCTGGTCATGTTTGGTATCATTTGAAAGGCCATAATCAGGCCTTTTAAATGATGGCAAATATGACCATCCAGCTGCCATGGATCGGGAGATAAAGGGATCCTTAGGATCCCCTTATCTCTACATGGCAGCTAGAGGGTTAACTGGCCCACTGACATCCTCACACATATGGTGAGGTTGTCAGTGGGTGGGAGGGGACCTGGAGGCTTGGCTGACATCCAAGATGTCAGCCCCCCTCCAGGTTTGAATCGCGTTTTGGCGCCAATTGGCGCCGAAAAGCGATCCGGCGGCGAAACTGTTAATGCCATACACCGCTGGAAAGGGGAGGCTCTCCCCTCTCCAGCGGTGCAAACGGCATCTCCCTAGCTTCAATGGTTGGGGAGATAGAGGGCTCCATAGGAGCCCCCCCTCCCCTCCATTGAAACACATGGGGGCACCTTCTGATGACATCACCACGCAGCGTGGCGACGTCATCAGCCTCGCCTGCCCATGTAAATCACATGGGCAGGCTTCCTCCCTGCCAGATCGCCGTGGGATCCGACGAGGGAGGTGAGTATCGGGCGGGAGGGGGATTTGGCTCCGCTGACGTACCCTGTACGTCCGCGGGTCTAAGGGAGACCCGAGGACAGGACGTACAGGGTACGTCAGGGGTCATTAAGGGGTTAAACGTGAAGCATAGCTTGACACAAGTGTCTTGCAGCGATCTACGGGTTTCTTCGCCCATTCGTCATGGGCAAAAGCCTCCAGTTCAGTCACATTCTTAGGCTTGCGCACTGCAACTGCTTTCTTTAAGTCCCACCAGAGGTTCTCAATTGGATTTAAGTCAGGTGACTGCGATGGCCACTCCAAAATGTTCCAGCCTTTAATCTGCAACCATGCTCTAGTGGACTTGGAGGTATGCTTGGGATCATTGTCCGGTTGAAAGGTCCAACGTCTCCCAAGCCTCAGGTTTGTGACGGACTGCATCACATTGTCATCCAATATCTCCTGGTACTGAAGAGAATTCATGGTACCTTGCACACGCTGAAGCTTCCCTGTACCTGCAGAAGCAAAACCGCCCCAAAGCATGATTGACCCCCCGCCATGCTTTACAGTAGGCAAGGTGTTCTTTTCTTCATAGGCCTTGTTCTTCCTCCTCCAAACATAGCGTTGATCCATGGGCCCAAACAGTTCTAATTTTGTTTCATCAGTACACAAAACACTTCTGTGGTTTGTCCACATGACTTTTGGCATACTGCAGTCGACTCTTCTTATTCTCTGGAGACAGCAAGGGGGTGCGCCTGGGAGTTCTGGCATGGAGGCCTTCATTACGCAGTGTGCGCCGTATTGTCTGAGCTGAAACTTCAGTACCCACATCTGACAAATCTTTTCTCAGTTCCTCAGCAGTCACACAGGGACTTTTCTCCACTCTACGCTTCTGGTAGCGCACAGCATTCGAAGTCAGCATCTTCTTTCTGCCACGACCCAGGTAGCGTTTCAACAGTGCCCTTTGCCTTGAATTTGCGAATGATGCTTCCTATGGTCTCTCTTGGTATGTTTAACATCTTTGCAATCTTCTTATAGCCATTGCCCTTCCTGTGAAGAGTAATCACCTCTTCTCTTGTCTTCCTGGACCATTCTCTTGACTTCACCATGTTTGTAACCACACCAGTAAATGTCTAGAAGGAGCTGAGTATCACAGTCATTTTAAAGCTGCCTAATTGGTGCTTATTATGCTTTATTGCTGCTCCGTGACATCCACAGGTGTTTTCAATACCTGATTGAAAACACTTGAATGAACCTCTGTTCTTCAGAGTGGTAGTCTTTAAGGGGTTGAATAATTGTGTCAATGAAGAATTCACAAAAGAAACATTTACTACTGTATTACAAAACCAATTGATGTCATTTTAGTTGCATATGGTTCTTTAAAAAGTCCTTGTAGGATTTCATTCTGAATACAATTACAAATGTACACTAAATTCCCTAAAACCCTTTACAGCATTGGGGGTTGAATAATTTTGAACACAACTGTAGCTGCAAACCAAAAACCGAATACGGTTTCCAGCTTCCACAGGAATTAATCATCACTAGGCTTTGATTAAATATTTTTTACTTATTGACTGTATCATATGTCATGCTTAATTAGTGACTATTCCCTAGAAAATATTATGCTTGAGATACTTAGACACATATAATTCAACCCAGAACCATGCATGGCAACACAGTCGTGACCTTGGCAGAAAGTAGCATTTATGATAACGCTCTCAGCAGTGTTGAGAATGGCATTGTGGGTATTACTTTAAAAAATGTGACGAATTTAGAAGAAAAGGGAAAGCTGTTGATGTCAGCAAATGCAGTAACTGTGCAGACGCACAAAGTTTCCTTTCTAATTTGCATACTTGTGTAACGGGTTTTTACGTAGTCCCACAAATACCCCTGTGGTCCTTTACCTCAGTTACCTTCAAGCGCTCTGCAAGCCGATCCTGAGCCTCCGCTACTTGGGAGTTGGGGTACATGACTGCGGCAGTGCCTCCACCCAACTGGACATCCAGGCTTTGGGTGTGAGATCCAGTTGGGAACATATTTAAACAAGCAATAAAATCAACACAGAGCTGTCTTTTATAGAACTTTGTATTGCACAGCAAAACTCTATGCAAAAATAAATGTAACGGTCTAAATAAACATAATGCAGTGGAATAAGTAAATAACGCAAGAGTCAGTATGAGTTTACCCACCCACAAACAATACTGTGGCCCACCCTAGTCTTTTCCCTAATGGTACCATAGGTAGGTGGTGCACATAGTTGGGGCCCAGAATAATTGTAATCCACCTTGTTTGTAATATGCTGGGATGTTCCAGGGATAAGAGAAGTCATAGACTGCTGCTTTAGTAACCAGTGTTAGAATGCCCTGTTGTAAAACCAAGGGGAGAGGTCTCCGCTTAACACTCCAGTCTGTAATCAGATTTGTCCAGGAAGGGGAGAAGCTGCTCCACTGGGATTCCTTCACTCTGCATAACAATCAGTGCCAGGAACAGTTCTGTGCTTTGATCTGGATACAGAGTTTGCTGGTAGCCTTTATGCAGGATGCTTCAGCACTGGACACAATACCACAAATCTCAGCCACCATCATCTTCCAGCTTCCTCTCTCTTGCTTCCTCTCTTGCAGCCCTGCCTCCACACACAAAACCATAGAGCCACACAGTCTTGAATCTCCAGAGCAAACAGAAGATCGCCATCTGCTGGTTACTACATAGAAAATGCAGGGTAGTAGAATTACTGTACTCCAGGGGTTACACTTGTTTATTTTTTCTATAGTTAGTCAATTTCATAGTTAAAGGGATACTATATTAAACCTAGAGTTGCTTTTTTCTGCTCTTAATAGTTTTTATTGTTTTCTTATTTGGGGATATTTTTTACTCACTTTTCCTCTTTCCTCATGTGTTGCTCCTCCTCGTCAGCTGAGAGACTTTGAACCCGGGAGGCCCTGAAGCTTTTCTTCGCAACTTGCATAGTGTAAGAACCTAGAATTGCGCGCTTCTACGGACTTGCACACTTTATGTACGTGAGTTCCGTAGCGCTTTGTAGGCCCGTCAAACGGCCTGTCTTTGTGAGTTGTGTCAGGTGTTATTCTTGTCATTTAGGGTAAAGGGGCTTAGCTGGTAAGTAAACTGCATGTGTTTAGGACAAAAGTAAATGGATATGTAGTGCTGTTTAAAACTCTGTTGCTGCATTGCTCAGTTTTGACCACTAGAGGGAGACCAGCGCAATGTAAACTAATACTGGACACAATGAGACTACGTTTTCCAGCATGCTTTGGGGCAGAGACAGGAAGTGGGTGGAGAAGGAGGAGAGGACATCCGCAGCCTCGTGGAAGGAGAGCCAGTGTGAGCCGAGGAGTGAACCGAGTGAGACGCACGTGAGACCGTGAGCGATTGTTACCAGGCCGGAGAGCAGGCGCTGCCTTGCCGATGCTGGGATCGATACAGTGACTTGCCAGAGACCTAGTAATCCACCGCAGAGAGGTTTGCACAGACGCAGAGTAGCAGATTGGACCCCGAGTAAGGAGACCGCGATGATCCACAGGGAGTGCAGGCGGTAGGCCGTGGACCTTGCTGTAAAGACGGACAAACAGGAGAAGCGGATCCGGTGGCACAGAGTCCCAGTGAAATCCAGCGGAGAGACGTCCTTGATCAGGCAGCAGAACAGAGTTTCTGGCGGATGGGTGAGAGGCCTTCCAGGCCACAGTCAAACTATAACAAAGCACGCTGCAGTATTGCTTAAATCTACAGGGCCCCAACGTGACTAGTCGAAGATTTACTAAATCCTTTCACTGGCCAGTTGAAATATAGTACCCGGGTACCTGAGCTCACACACACACACTTTTTTGGGACATAACCTGTACGGGACTTACACTCCAGAAACGAAGGGGTTAAACTTTTATTTTACCGCTGCGCGTTTCTCGCATTACGAAATCCTGTTTTCTATACACCATGCTTACATTACTGGTCTCAATAAAGCGGCATATATAAAGTATATAATTTATAAAATCCACAACAGTGCTGGTGTAGATTTATTCCCTAGTGCGGAGAGACTAACCCGAGGTAATTCAGAGAGATCCAAAATGTTGCCGAAATGTAACCTGAAATTCAGCGTACGGTGACATTTTGGGGCCATTCGGCTATTCCGAGAGCAGACAGTTCACCAAATTTTGGCAAATTGTCTGCACGTGCGGTTCTGTTCGAGGGCAGTGAAATCCCCCATAGAGAAGCAATGGTTCGTCTATTCAGAGAACACAAAACAGCAGGGAAATGTTGCCGAAATGCCCTGCTGTTCGGTGTTTTCATTCGATAGGTTTATTCAGACGAACCCCATAGGCTTCAGTACAATAGATACAATATCTAATAAACTGTTTATTATTTTATTCTGTAGTAAAAAGTTTCTTAATTTATATAGATATTTTTGGATCTTTTAGGCATTCTTTTGAATTTTTTCTTCAATGTTCTTTTACTTTTTTTTTCCTTCAAATTGTCTTTTCTTTTTACTGTAACAGACCTTTTTATTATCATTCATAGGATCTTAAATGTAAATTCCAGGCATTTTCGTTCAGTAGTTTTTTTGCAAACCGCGTTTCAATTTTGAAACTTCCAAGCAAACTTTTTTTTATACCCCGTTCGTCAGCTTGTCGGCTATTTCTGGCGGTTGCTCTTGCCTGTGATTGGCAGCTTGTCGGCGTGTTCGCCGTGTTTTTTCCGGTGGGTTTTCAGCGGGATTGCGGTGGGTTTTCCCTGCACTCTGGGGAAATTTGATTCCCCGAAGTGCAGGGAACTGCGGGGAACGAGAGAGCACTGAAATGTCGGTGACATTTCGGTGCTCTCTGAATAACCCCTTAAGAGGTCCACATACTCTTCCTTGAAGTAGGAATAACATGCTCAAGAGAATTAATAATGGATGTATATTAGGAATGTTTAACTCCTTGAAATGATTTCAATAAAAATAAAATAGCACTAGCATGTCTCGTCAAATTCGTTCATTATTGATTCGGTGTGTATTAAATTGATCAGTAAGCCCATGTCAATGTGTAAAAAGTAGCAGTTGTGCTGTGTCACATACTATAAAAGTTGTTTAAATCTTCTTAGTTTCCTCTGTTTCCTTGTAGAGCAGATCTAAATGTTGCAGCAAGAAGAATCTTACAAATCAAGATCTTTTTGTGCAAATTTGTCTCCCTAGAAGAATACAGTTTTCGCCTTAAGGCTTTTTCTTTCACCCGCATTTTTTTTTTTTTGCAATAGAGAATGTGCTGTCTTTCAGCAGGAAAATACCAGTGAGGGTTTGAATGGAGCTGCTTCTCATTCTTTGCCTCCTCTCAGTGCATGGTATAGGCGTGCACTGCTGATTGACAGCAGCAGCAGTTGTAATTACCCAGCCAATGACTATTACCTTCTGATGTCTGCTGACGTACAGAGACCCAATAGGAAATGCTGGATCCCTGTGCTGACTGCGAGGAAATAATCTGTGTAGAGTTACGTCACACCCGGGGCTGTCTGCCTCAAATCACACACACGCCACACACTTTGTACTCATTTAACCAGCAGCCTGCTCAATGAACAGCACATTAAATATCCCCGGATACAGTGCACTCCAGCATATCTGCCTCTTGCACACTCCACTCTGACATTTTTCATTTTACTTCTAACAGTATCACTCACAATTGAGTGCTTCAAGGTCCTCCTTCCCAAAAACAGTGAAAATTGTTAGGCAGAATCAAATCTATTTCAATTGAAGATCTATGTGCTTTCTGATATATTGCAGAGATGCTTTCCAGCCTGGAAATGATACCGTGGAGGTTATACGCTAACCACTGCCAGAGCGACTTCCGAAGCCTCTGAAGCTTTGTAGTCTACTTTTGGAAACAAGCGTTAAATTCTGCAGGTTTTACATGAAGAAACATCTTTATTTTTTCCACATAAGCTTTTATAAAATATAGGCATTTTTCACTGACCATTGTAGTTTGCCACGGTTGCAAACACAATAAACTTCGACAAAGGGACATTCAAACGGCGGCAGGGGAAGCTAACCCTTTCACTGCTGAGGACGTGTGGGGACGTCCTCATTGACTCCTAAGGAAAGATAGGGGGTTCATTTGAACCCCAATATCTCCCGACTGTTGGCAGCTAGCAGGGTCATGTTTGGTATCATTAGAAAGGCCAGAGCATGGCCTTTCCAGTGATGACAATCATGACCATGTTTAAAGGATATAATTTTTTTTTAAAATAATTAAAAAAAAAGAAGAAACTTGTTTTTTAAGATGTGAAATGGCTCAGCAGTGAAGGGGTTAATAAAAGCTTTTTCTACTGTGACTGGTTGAACTTTCCCACTTGGGATTGCCAAAGTTTATTGTCATTACAACAATGGTAAACTATGGTGGTTAGTAAATAACCCCCTATAGAGGTTATTCACTAACTTCTGAACTGTCCCTGAATTGTACCGGATGGTGATTTTCACCGTTCAGTGCATTCGAGCCAATCCGCCTATTCCATAAGCTGTCAATTCACCAAATAGTGGCACATTGACAGCAAAATACGGTGCAAATTGCCGCAATTCAGCAGTAACAAAATTGCCCCGTAGAAGACTATTGTGTCTTCTATTCACAGAACGCCGAATTCCACTGAAAAGCGGAAAATGCTTTGATTTTCGTTGTTTCGGTTCAACAGGTTTAGCCACTTTACTACCAAGATCGAGATCTCAGGCTTCAAAGGTACCATCAGGTGCCCCTATATCGAGATATTGCGATCTGCTGATCTGCAGCCCAAAAGCAAATGAAATTTGTTTGCTGCAAATGAATTTCGATTGCTTTTGGGCAGCAGAAGGTGCCCCCAAAGTTTTAGCCCTGAGGGTATAATGTGCAAAGAGCTAAAACTGTAAAATCTACTGATGAAAGCTCTGAAATATGAGGCTTCCAGCAGCCGCTGCGGGGGGGGGGGGGGTTAATAGACCTGCAGCTCATACCTCTTTAACTCAGTTTGGCAGTAGATAGTGCCATCTACTGGCCAAATAGGTTATTTACAGTAATAACTACTTATTACTGTATAATTAAAATGATTTTACAGAGAAACACTGGTTTCTAACAATGTTTTTTTGGAGAATCACTTGTTAGTGAAGGGGTTAAACAGGCGAATCCCATAGGTTTCAATGTAAAAATGTAATATCTTTTTTAGTTTTTTTTAAAAGACCATTTAGTATTTTCAGCAAACACCCTTTTTAGAACACCGATTTTTATATTTTTTTGCATGACAATGTCTTATTTTTTTAAAGACATTTTTAAAAATTTTGTAACAGACCCTTTTCTTAATTTCTAAAGGACCTTTTTTTATTATTTGGACATATTTTATTGATTTATACTCCTATTA
Source organism: Leptobrachium leishanense (assembly GCA_009667805.1). NCBI lineage: Eukaryota > Metazoa > Chordata > Amphibia > Anura > Megophryidae > Leptobrachium > Leptobrachium leishanense. Next base: position 420,766,231 of record CM019063.1, on the reverse strand, counting down.
GGAGAACAGGAACTTTTTTTGGAGTTCTGCAGAATTCGCCGATGCCAACTTGGCGGTTATCGGTGCAATTCAGCGGTTTTTGCTGACGCCCGATAACCGCTTCAGCAACTCCAATATGATGACCATTCGCTGAATAGTGAGTTTACCGTATTTTTTGTGAAATTAAATCGTCGCAATTGGCCGAAATACAAAGTACTAAAATTGCAAGCAATTTTGGTACTTTTTAAATAGACCCTTATATTTTATAAAACCATATACAATATTTAAAAAGAATCCTGCCATTGAGGCCCGTGTCAGACGAACGTAGTGATCACGCCCGTGTTGCCGCACAGTTTAACGTCCGTCGTAGCATAGAATCATGAGCAATAGAGACCCACACACGAAGTATGTCCACACCGAACTGCGCACGCACAACGCACGTGGCAAATGGACGCAAGTTAGGCAAGAACGTAAAGACGCTAGAACGGACGTGCAGAGTGCAACACGTCCGGGTAGCGTTGTGTGTGTGTGTGTGTGATGGAACGAAGTCAGACGGACCGCATTTGAGACGTCCAGCACCTTGACGCACAAAATGGCTTTTCATATGTATAAATTTTTATTTTTCCGATTAATTTTATTTCCAATAGATCGCTTTTTTCCAACGTCCGTCAAGAAAAACGGATCGTGTGGTGTTTACAGTATCTTCTGTCAGAACGTCCGTCCGTTGTGCACGCACGCAGAGTGCGCTCAGAATGCGCTCGTCTGACCCTAGCCTTAAAACCTGCAGCATTTAGCATTTGCTTCAAACCGTAAACATACTGCAAACCTGTTTACTGTTTGAAGTGTAGCGCTCACTCCCGGAGGAGCCGCTGAAATTTGAACCACGGGTCAGTCTCCCCGCACTAGGGAATAAATATACTCCAACACAGTTGTGAGTTTTTATCATTTAAATAGTTTACTAAAATATTTGAGCAGATGTCGAGACACGGTATTCACAAATATTATTACAGTATTTTCGTATCACGGTAAAACGCGTAGCGGAAAAGAACCGAAACACGAGGCTTCGTATTTCGGAAAATAAAATATTCACAACCGAACATAAAAGCAATGCAATTTCCCGATAGTTCAGAAAAAGGGGACACGTAGCAAAACCCCAAATATACAATCCCCTCGTATTACGGTAAACGCGCAGCCAGGGCCGGCGCTAATGTAAGGCGGCACAGGCGGCCGCCTTACTGTCCTGGCCTGCTGCCAGTTTGAGGGGCGGAAAAATCAGATTTGCGGCGGCGCTGCAGTGTGTGTGCCTGTCTCAGTCCCATCCCACGTTCTTAACACGAGCAGGCACACTGTGTAATTTGGCGCCGCCCCCACACGTGATCCACATAGCCCAGGAAAACAACTGCAGGAGGAGCCACCAGCCTGCGTGCTTTCACTCTGCTGCGATGGAGGAGCGAGGCAGAGAGGAGATTTATTACCAGGTGTGAATAAACTAATGGGAGGGGGGTGTAGATTAATATACTGGGGGGGGGGCTTTAAATTGCTGCACTGGGTCTGGGGGCTGTAAATTGCTATACTGGGGGGGCTGTAAATTGCTATACTGGGGGGGGCTGTAAATTGCTATACTGGGGGCTGTAAATAGATATACTGGGTCTGGGGCTGTAAATTGCTATACTGGGGGGGCTGTAAATTGCTATACTGGGTCTGGGGGCTGTAAATAGATATACTGGGTCTGGGGGCTGTAAATAGATATACTGGGGGGGCTGTAAATGGATATACTGGGTCTGGGGGCTGTAAATAGATATACTGGGGGGGGCTGTAAATTGCTATACTGGGTCTGGGGGCTGTAAATTGATATACTGGGTCTGAGGGCTGTAAATAGATATACTGGGGGGGCTGTAAATTGCTATACTGGGTCTGGGGGCTGTAAATTGAATACTGGGTCTGAGGGCTGTAAATTGCTATACTGGGGGGGCTGTAAATTGCTATAAACTGGGGGGGTTGTAAATTGCTATACTGGTCTGGGGGCTGTAAATGGATATACTGGGTCTGCGGGCTGTAAATGGATATACTGGGTCTGGGGGCTGTAAATAGATATACTGGGGGGCTGTAAATTGAAATACTGGGTCTGGGGGCTGTAAATAGATATACTGGGGGGGGCTGTTAATGGATACTGGGTCTGGGGGCTGTAAATAGATATACTGGGGGGGCTGTAAATGGATATACTGGGTCTGGGGGCTGTAAATAGATATATACTGGGGGGGCTGTAAATTGCTATACTGGGTCTGGGGGCTGTAAATGGATATACTGGGTCTGGGGGCTGTAAATAGATATACTGGGGGGGGCTGTAAATTGCTATACTGGGTCTGGGAGCTGTAAATGGATATATACTGGGTCTGGGAGCTGTAAATAGATATACTGGGGGGGGCTGAAATGGATATACTGGGTCTGGGGGCTGTAAATGATATACTGGGGGGCTGTAAATTGCTATACTGGGTCTGGGGGCTGTAAATTGATATACTGGGTCTGGGGCTGTAAATGGATATACTGGGTCTGGGGGCTGTAAATGGATCTACTGGGTCTGGGGCTGTAAATAGATATACTGGGGGCTGTAAATTGAAATACTGGGTCTGGGGGCTGTAAATAGATATATACTGGGGGCTGTAAATTGAAATACTGGGTCTGGGGGCTGTAAATAGATATACTGGGTCTGGGGGCTGTAAATAGATATACTGGGGGGGCTGTAAATAGATATACTGGGGGCTGTAAATAGATATACTGGGGGGCTGTAAATAGAAATACTGGGTCTGGGGGCTGTAAATTGATATATACTGGGTCTGGGGCTGTAAATAGATTTACTGGGGGGGCTGTAAATAGATATACTGGGGGGCTGTAAATTGATATACTGGGTCTGGGGGCTGTAAATAGATATACTGGGTCTGGGGGCTGTAAATAGATATACTGGGTCTGGGGGCCGTAAATAGATATACTGGGTCTGGGGGCCGTAAATAGATATACTGGGTCTGGGGGTCGTAAATAGATATACTGGGGGGGCTGTAAATTGCTATACCTGGGGGGGGCTGTAAATTGCTATACTGGGGGGCTGTAAATTGCTATACTGGGTCTGGGGGCTGTAAATAGATATACTGGGTCTGGGGGCTGTAAATAGATATACTGGGGGGGCTGTAAATGGATATACTGGGTCTGGGGGCTGTAAATAGATATACTGGGGGGGGGCTGTAAATTGCTATACTGGGTCTGGGGGCTGTAAATTGATATACTGGGTCTGAGGGCTGTAAATAGATATACTGGGGGGGCTGTAAATTGCTATACTGGGTCTGGGGGCTGTAAATTGATATACTGGGTCTGAGGGCTGTAAATTGCTATATACTGGGGGGCTGTAAATTGCTATACTGGGGGGGTTGTAAATTGCTATACTGGGTCTGGGGGCTGTAAATGGATATACTGGGTCTGCGGGCTGTAAATGGATATACTGGGTCTGGGGGCTGTAAATAGATATACTGGGGGCTGTAAATTGAAATACTGGGTCTGGGGGCTGTAAATAGATATACTGGGGGGGCTGTTAATGGATACTGGGTCTGGGGGCTGTAAATAGATATACTGGGGGGGCTGCTGTAAATGGATATACTGGGTCTGGGGGCTGTAAATAGATATACTGGGGGGGCTGTAAATTGCTATACTGGGTCTGGGGGCTGTAAATGGATATACTGGGTCTGGGGCTGTAAATAGATATACTGGGGGGGGCTGTAAATTGCTATACTGGGTCTGGGGCTGTAAATGGATATACTGGGTCTGGGAGCTGTAAATAGATATACTGGGGGGGCTGTAAATGGATATACTGGGTCTGGGGGCTGTAAATGATATACTGGGGGCTGTAAATTGCTATACTGGGTCTGGGGGCTGTAAATTGATATACTGGGTCTGGGGGCTGTAAATGGATATACTGGGTCTGGGGGCTGTAAATGGATCTACTGGGTCTGGGGGCTGTAAATAGATATACTGGGGGCTGTAAATTGAAATACTGGGTCTGGGGGCTGTAAATAGATATACTGGGGGCTGTAAATTGAAATACTGGGTCTGGGGGCTGTAAATAGATATACTGGGTCTGGGGCTGTAAATAGATATACTGGGGGGCTGTAAATAGATATACTGGGGGGCTGTAAATAGATATACTGGGGGGCTGTAAATAGAAATACTGGGTCTGGGGGCTGTAAATTGATATATACTGGGTCTGGGGGCTGTAAATAGATTTACTGGGGGGGCTGTAAATAGATATACTGGGGGGCTGTAAATTGATATACTGGGTCTGGGGGCTGTAAATAGATATACTGGGTCTGGGGGCTGTAAATAGATATACTGGGTCTGGGGGCCGTAAATAGATATACTGGTCTGGGGGCCGTAAATAGATATACTGGGTCTGGGGGTCGTAAATAGATATACTGGGGGGGCTGTAAATTGCTATACTGGGGGGGGCTGTAAATTGCTATACTGGGGGGGCTGTAAATTGCTATACTGGGTCTCTGGGGCTGTAAATTGATTTACTGGGGGTGTAAATTGCTATGCTGGTGGGTGTAAAATCATGTACTGGGGGTGTAAAATGATATGCAGGGGTTTGAATAAACTGATATTGGTACATTACCTTTTTTTATTGCTGTGGAGCTCTGTTATACACTCATTCACACTGCCACATTACTGTGAGTTTTATTGCTGTGGATTCTGTGATACGCTCATACACACCGCACATTACTGTGAGTTTTATTACTGTGGAGCTCTGTGATACGCTTTTACACACTGCACATTACTGGAAGGTTTATTGAAGTGAGCTCTGTAATTTGCAGTGTGTATAAGTACATCAATAAGGTAGACGTATCTTATAAACCTGAATTGCTCCTGGTGAGGGTATAAATAAAACCCACCAGTTTCTCTCATGGCTGAGAAGCCGCATGAGGACACGTGGTTGCTTAGAAAGCAGCTTTTGGTTTCATTAGGAAGGACTAGCCTGACCCAGAGGTGTCGTGATGCGGCAGAAGAGCTTACACTTTAATGACCATTCAAATAAACCAAAACCTCTGTGTTTTGCTCAACATTGAGCTACAGGGGTGAGCAGGGCTGGACTGGGACAGAAAATCAGCCCTGGATGTCATCCAGACCGGCCCAATTTAATTATGCAAATACGCACAAATATAGTATATAATCCAACTGGATCGCTCAACCAATCGCTCTACAGATACTGGAGTTGCTGCAGAGCGATTGGGTAAAGCACCGCAGTGGCACTGAGGTCAAGTGTGCACCATGCCTTAAGGTGAGGCGGATGCGCAGAGGGTCTCACCGGCACGGTGGCCGCAATATGAGACTGCGTCTGTTTTGCAGTGTGGAAGTTCTCACCTCACCCATTAAGTGCAGCGCGAGCCACGCGGTGAACCAGCATTCACACTGGCCCACAGAGCCATCGGCCCACCGGGAATCTCCCTGTAGTCCCTATGGCCAGTACATGCCTGGGGGTGAGCGCAAATGACAACTTATTTTCTTGGTATGTTTTAGAGATTATTATTGCATCTCAATGCTGATTGACATGGCATGGTAGGAATGGGGGGGGGGGGGGCACCAAAACACACCTTCGCCTGAGTAGACAAAAATGCTTGCACCGGCCCTGCGCGCAGCGGAAAAAGAGGGAAAATATATTCGGAACGTATCTTTATCTGTAACCCCTGTTCCGATTCGTAAAAGGAAATGAGTCCTGCACAAGTTAAGTCCCAGGAGGTGAAAGGTGTATATGTGTGTGTGGTACCCGGGTACTGTTCAACTGGCCAGTGAGTTTATTAAAGGAAAGTCTTCGACTAGTCAGTTGGGGCCCTGTGGACTTTAAAGAGAAAACAGCAGCTTGACCTTTAATCACAAACAGCCTTGGAGGCCTCTCACCCATCCGACGCAGGCTTTAGGCTCCCTTGACCCAGGACGTCTCTCCTCCGGATTTTGACTGGGGATACTAGCGGCCGGATCCGTTGTCTGACTTCATGCAGCTTATCCAGCTCTCCGCCTGCTCTCCGTTCGATTCCGCCGGTCTGCAGCAATGTCTGGGCTCTGGCAAGTCTCCTTCTCCTCAGGTTGAGTGACCCAAACCGAAATAACAAGTCTCCCTCGGGCTTTGGCCTAGGTTCTCCCGCGCTCTCCTCAGTGCGTCTGCTTTTTTTCGTTCCCTGGCGCGCTCTGGAACTTTCTCCATGAGGCAGAGGATGTAAGTGTCCAGTCTCCACCCACTTCCTGTCTTCTGGCAAAGCATGCCGGGCATTGTAGTCCCAATGTCCAGTATCTCTGATCGCGATAGTCTCCATCTTGTGGCCAAAAATAGGTACTGCCACAGCAAGATTTTTAACACAGCGCTACAGAAGCAAAAGCTAAATGCTGCAGGTTTTGCACGTAGAAAAAAAGGGAAATATGGGAAACAAAATTAATATGAAAAGGCATACTTGAAAACGAGAGAAATCTCAATGTATCCTTCCTGGTAAAATCCTTTATAAATAAATAAATTTAATTTTGTGCGTCAAGGTGCTGGACGTCGCAAATGCGCTGCGTCTGACGTCACCTCATCACGCACACAGAACGCTACGCGAACATGGTGGATGTGGCGCAGTCTGCGCGTCCGTGTTAGTGGTTTTACGTTCTTGCCTAACTTGCGTCCGTTTGCCGCGTGCGTTGTGTGTGCGCAGTTCGGTATGTACGCACTTAGTGTGTGGGTCTCTATTGCTCATGATTCTATGCTACAACGGACGTTAAACTGTGCGGCAACACGGACATGATCACTGCGTTCGTCTGACACGTGCCTTAGGCTGGAGTCAGGCGAGCGCACGGACTGCGCACAGTAACAACGTACTTTTTAACTGATGAGATTGTGTTTACATTGTATCAGTTAATTTTGACTGATGTTGAGAAAAAGAAAAAAAAACTGTATGCAGTTGTTTCTCTTTTCACGTTGATGCCATTTTGGCATCCGTTGCAACATTCGTTGTGCGTGCGTGAAAAAGTGCGCACGTGCTTCGTGTGTTGGTCTCTATTGACTCCTTTGAAAAGCTACAACGGACCGCAAACCGTGCGGTCAGACGGACGCAAAAAGCCAGACTTAGGCTGGGGTCAGACCAGCGCACTTTTAACGTGCGTTCTGGCGCACATAATTACGGCCGCACTAGCAGCAGATGACGGGCAATGACGGCCAATATACAATGTACGGCCGCACAAAAGTCCAGCCGTGCAACACAAGTGGAATTTGAACGCATTTTTCTGAGAACGCTGAACCGCTAGTACTGACGTACTGAGTGCGCAGCTGCGGCATAGCGGCGTGTGTGCGAGATTAGGAGATGTCAGACACTGCTAATGTCCAGCCTACATAACGTCCAGACGCAAAAAGAGTTTTATTGACGATCCGTACAAAATCACGCCTGAAAATGCGCGTCGTCTGACCGTTTTTGTGCATTCCGTGAAAAAATACGTCAATGCGTTCGGACACACTTTTTCACGTTCGCGGGGAAAAATGCTTTCGTCTGACCCTAGCCTTGGAGGCTTCACATGTAACGTAGCTCTGGCAGAGATTGTGTTGATTTCTGATGGATTGCATATGACTTACTCCTAAAAAGTTGCCATATTTTCCTTTTTTTGGTCAGTTGTGGACGTTGGCATGTGTTTTTGACAGTTTTACTCGCTGTGCACCTTTCCACCCTTTGGTCTTTTGCCGGTGATACCCTACAGTTTTTCACCCATTCCCCCCCATTGTTTTGGCTCCCCCATTGTGTTTACATCTTTTCTTTATGCTGAGTTACTGAGTCGGTCCTGCGAGGCCGCTAGCATTGTTGGCTGAACAACTTGAACTGTGACCTCCCCTATAAATTCATGAATAAAGAATTTAAAAAAAAATGTTATCCTGGACCCATATAATGTATTCATGCTGATGGGCAGTGCATGAAAAATGCCTCCCACAGCATGAGCTGCAGGTAAGAAATCAAATAGGAATCCCAGGTGATCTGCCTTGATTTTCTTCCTGCAGCATATAAATTATACATGTTGCAGGCCAGAATTTTCCCTGTATTCCCTGTGCATGAAATATAAATATATCTAAAAAAAAATGGAAGTCTATCAAATTCTTATAGTAAGAGAAAGGGGGGTGTGAGGGTCCTGAGGACGATCAACAGCACTAATGGCCTGCTCTACGGTGGGGCCCGCTCAGGTCTCACAAGGTTTTAGCTTGGTTGTGCCATTACAGGGATGAATGCTCCATATGCAAATCAGTCTGCTCTCACCCAATGAGGGTGGCCAGTACTGATTGCTAAGGACGTCATCCCTGCACGAGAGATGCAGCAACCCCTGACGATCGTTTCAGCCTTGTTAGACCTCGTCAGGAGGGTATAGCTGACACCCCACTAGGCACATCAAGCATGGGGTCCACGTCTGGATGACCCTGTAAACTTATAGTGAGAGAAAGGGGGGGTGTGAGGATAGTGCAGGGATGACGTTCTTGGCAGTCAGTGCTGGCCACCCTTTCTGGGTGAGAGCAGACTGATTTACATATGGAGCATTCATCCCTGTAATGGCACAAACAAGCTAAAACCTTGTGAGACCTGAGCGGGCCCCACCGTAGAGCACGCCGTTAGCGCTGTTGCTCGTTCTCAGGATCCTCACAAACACCCCCCCTTTTTTATCAAATACATATGCATGGTATCGAGGTTTGTCAGATCCTCCATGGCATCAAGGGCAGTTCGTGAAAATGCAAACCGACAGTAGGTCAAATTAATTTACTGCAGGTACAAAATCAATCTCAAATGACCGGCCTTGATTAGTTGCTACATGATTTCCATCCTGCAGTAAATCTTATTGTTACATACTGTAAGTCATAATCCTCTCTGTGCTCTCCGTCTGCCTGAAATAGTACTGTCAGGGTTATTCAGAGTGCACCAAAAATGTCACTGAGATTTCGGTGCTCTCTCGTTCCCCGCACTTCGGCTAGACCGATACGCCGACCCTGCGGTGAATGCTCCCTGAACGAGCTGCCGAATGCATCCAAAACACCGCTGAATTGATCGGAATAAACACTGAATTGATTCGAAAAAACTGCTGAAACCCCACCTAATGCATCTGAAAAACCACAAAATCGATCTGAAAAAAGCAGACGATCTGCCGAACAGAGCGCAGACCAGCTGCCGGAAGCCGATGAAAGGGTAAAGAAAATGCCCAAAAAACACCCGCAAGTTTTAAAATGTGTTTGCAAAAAATCTTCTGCACAAAAATACCTGGACATAGTATAGAGGTCCTATGAATAATAATAAAATGGTCTGTTACAAAAAAAACCCCCAAAAAACGCCATTTGTAAAAAAAAAAAAATCGGCAAAAGATTTCAGACAAAAATCCAGAAAAATGCCAAAAAATCCTAAAAAAATCTATAAATAAATAGACTTTTTGCTGCAAGCGAAAAGAATAAAGGGTTGAATAAATATTTCATAGAAATGGGGAATTGTTTTACTTTGCAACCTATCGGATTCGCCTAATTAAACCTGTCGCATGAAACCACCGACAATCAGGGCATTTCACTGAGATTTCACCGCTGTTCGGTGTTCTCTGAATAGATTAACCTTCTTGCTTCTCTATGGGGAATTTCACTGTCGCCGAAGACCACCGTATTTCGCAGGCGATTCGCCATTAGGCTAGGGTCAGACGAACGCATTTGGCTAGGGTCAGACGAACGCATTTTTATGTTGTCTGTGAAAAAGTGCGTTCGAACGAATGGACGCATTTTTTCACAGAATACGTGATAGTGGTCATACTATGCGCATTTTCGTCCGTGATTTTGTACGGATCATCAATAAAACACTTTTTGCATCTGGACGTTATGTTGGCCGGACATTAGCAGCGTCTGACGTCTCCTAATCACGCACACACGCCGCTAGCGGACGCAGCGCACTCTGTACGTCAGTACCTGCGGTTTCACGTTCTCGAAAAAATGCGTTCATTTTCCACTTGCGTTGCGCAGCCGGACTTTTGTGCGACCGTACTTCGTATATTGGCCGTCATTGCCCGGCATCTGCTGCTAGTGCGGCCGTGATTAAGTGCGGCTGCACGCGCGTTCGCACTGCCTCAGTCTGACCCTAGCCTTTTTCACGTTGTCCGTGGAAAAGTGCGTTTGAACGAACGAACGTACGTATTTTTTCCCGGAATACGCGATAGCGGTCATACGATGCGCCTTTTCGTCCGTGATTTTGTACGGATCATCAATAAAACACTTTGTGTCTGGACGTTATGTTAGCCGGACATTAGCAGCGTCTGACGTCTCCTAATCACACACACGCCTCTAGCGGATGCAGCGCACTCTGTACGTCAGTAGTAGCGGTTTGACGTTCTCTAAAAAATGTGTTCGTTGGCCACTTGCGTTGCACGGACGAACTTTCGTGCGGCCGTTCGTCGTATGTTCCTCGGGATTGGACGTCATTTGCTGCTAGCACGGCCGTGATTTCGTGCGGCTAAACGCACGTGAAAAATGCGTTCGTCTGACCCTAGCCTTATTTGGCAAACTGCCAGCTTTTTTAATAGCCGAATTGCACCGTATGGGAAGATTCACTGGTGCAATTCGGTGACCAGTTCGGCTCTTTTTGAATAACCCCATATGAATTCAGGTAAACCCCCTACTGGTTTGGCAAACCCTATTATCTCACTATTTTGTTCATTTAAAAATTTATATTGTTTGTCTATTCTACTAATGCAAAATTCTATTAAAGTGTGCACTAGTTTGCATATTCTGTTAGACTGCTGGAAGGTGACTTCATATAATTGTTATACAGGGTTATTCAGAGAGCGGTGAAAAGCAGGAGAATGACTGGAGAATGGAAAATTCTACGTCTAAGGCTGGGGTCAGACGAGCGTAGTGTTCACGTCCGTGATTGCGCCTAAAAGTACGTCCGTGATAGCATGACAGAAAGTCCATTGGAGCCTGACACATGAAGTACGTCCGCACTGAACTGCGGACACACAACGGCCGCGGCCCACGGACACAAGGCAGGCAAGAACGTACAACTCCTAGAACGGCTGCACAAAGTGCGCTGCGTCCGCAACGTCTGCATAGCTTTGTGTGTGAGTGATGGAACGTGGTCAGACGAACTGCATTTATACGTCCAGCATTTTTCACAGATAAAATGGTTTTGCTTTTTAATTTATTTTCCCTCCTACATCTGTCAAAATATAGGTCAGTGATAAACAGACTGTGTGGCCACTACTGCGTCTTCCGTACGGACGTACAGTCCGTAGAAATCACGCTCGTCTGACCCTAGCCTAAATAGCCGATTTGGAAAGTGAGATGAATGGGAGAATTTTTCTGGTTTGGCTATTTTGACCTAGAATTTTCCATTCTCCAGCCATTTTCCTGGTTTTCACCGCTCTCTGAATAGCCCTGATAATATTTGACTGAGGCCTAGAAAGAGTTGCTGCACTTTTCTGACATGTTTTGGTATAGCATTCCAATGTAATATGACATACGCATATAAATTATATATTTTGAATATCCTGAATCTGCGGAATAAAATGATATATCATTTGTTTTGGTTTTATAAAGAAACATGAATTCATAGCGTTTATACATGATGAGCACAAAATGGTCATCATGAGCTATGCACACAGTGATTAAATGTCTCAGCAGTGAAGGAGTTAATCATGTTAGATCTATAATAGATGTTTAACAATATATAGGGAAGGGATACCCCTCCTGAGGGGTGGGGCACACCTCAATTAAGAAAGAGGATGGTTGGGGAACACAACAATGAGGAAAAAAGAAGATTGGAGAAAAGGATTCCACTTTTTTTTTTTTTTGAAAGTATTTTACCAGGAAGGATACATTGAGATTTCTCTTGTTTTCAAGTATTTCCTGGATGGCGAGTATGTACCGTTAGGTGTCCTGCCCAAGGACACTTACTGGAGAGGTGCTCTTGCTGGGATCGAACCGGTGTCTCCACAGTCTCTCTCCACGGTTATAGAGCAGAGATGTTACCTCTACTCCACCCAGCCGGCACTTCTCAACACTCACAGCCGAAAGGCAACGAAGTCAAAAATGAATATAAAATATACTGCAGGGGAGGAGCACTTAGCCACCCATGGCCATTCAAATTACATTAAGGCCGGGGGCAGACGAGCGTGGAAGGAATGTCTGTGAGAGTGGACGTTCCTTCCACTCGACGCCCGTCTGCCCACCTCTGAGTGCGCTCAGCGCTGCAAAGCGGATCCTCTATGGAGGATCGCACTTTGCAGCCCCGTTTACACGCGTCTAGCATTTCAACGGAGACGCTATGTGGGCGGACGCTTGCTGCGCGTGCACAAGCGTGTGACCTGCCCCGTTGCATCGTCACAACGCCGCACTGGTAAGTACGGCTGTATGGGCGCACCTATTGCACTCATGTGCCCCCGGCCTCAATGGTAATGGTGGATAGTGTGTCGCTTTTAGGCTAGGGTCAGACTGAGGCAGTGCGAACGCGCGTTCTGGCGCACTTAATCACGGCCGTGCTAGCAGCAAATGCCGGGCAATGACGGCCAATATACGAAGTACGGTCGCACAAAAGTCCGGCTGCGCAACGCAAGTGGAAAATGAACGCATTTTTTTCGAGAACGTTAAACCACTAGTACTGACGTACAGAGTGCACTGCGTCCGCTAGCGGCGTGTGTGCGTGATTAGGAGACGTCAGACGCTACTAATGTCCGGCCAACATAACGTCCAGATGCAAGAAGTGTTTTATTGATGATCCGTACAAAATCACGGATGAAACTGCGCATAGTATGACCGCTATTGCGTATTCCGTGAAAAAATACGTCCATTCTTCGAACGCACATTTTCACGGACAACGTGAAAAATGCGTTAGTCTGACCCTAGCCTTAGGACTTCTATTCATTAGTCCGCGTTTGAAATCCTAGCGGACGGTCCGGCATTATCTTGAGTTTAATGCTTTAGTGGAGATGAACGTTTGAGATGGCTCGGACATGAAGCATTAGGCACTTGGCTGCACTTATAAGAAATTGTTCTAAGCATAATAATCTGGCTTTATTTTGAGTTGTTGTTTTGTTTCCCCTCAAGTAGTTCATAATCTAGTTCAGGTATCTCAAACTGTGGCACTGCAGATGGTGATGGCCTACAATTCCCAGAATCCTTTGAATGCAATAGATGGCCGAAGAATCATGGGAGTTATAGTTCTGCAAAATGTGGAGGGGGCAGAATTTGAGATCCATGATCCAACTAGTCATAAGCTTTGATGTTCATTTTTGTTAACCGTTACTGTGACGAGATTGACATTGAATTTGGGGTACATGGACCTAGAGATGCATATGGGAGGTGTGTGCCTGATGTTCTTTGGCAAATTGCCAGCTTTCTGAATAGCTGAATTGCCACAAAATTGCACCTTATTTTGAAATTCACTATTCGGTGGCAAATTCAGCAGTCTTTGAATAACCCCATGTATCTTGTTCTCAGTAGGGGATGCAAGCATCTGCAGTGGAAGGGGGATCGATATCGGGCTACATACAGGGTTATTCAAAGTGATCCGAATTATGGCCGAAAGGTAACCGAGTGCTGAAATTCAGCATACGGTTACCTTTCCTGGCCATTCGGCTATTTAGAGAGCAGGCAGTTCGCCAAATGTTGGCGAATTGCCTGCACAATATGGTGCCTGTTCGAGGGCAGTGAAATCCCCCATAGAGAAGCAATGCTTCGTCTATTCAGAGAAAACCAAACAGCAGTGAAAAGTTGCCGAAAATGCCCTGCCATTCGGTGGCTTCATTCGACAGGTTTATTCAGGCGAATCCCATAGGCTTCAATGTTAAAAATATTCCTTTTTTAATGCAATATCTAGTAAACCATTTATTTTATTCTGCAGTAAAAAGTGTCTTTTTTTTTTTCTTTTTTACGATCTTTTAGGCATTTTTCGGTATTTTTTTGGCGTAAATTTTTTTCTGTTTTTTAAATAGTTTTTTCTGTAACAGCCCTTTTATTATCATTCATTGGATCTTATATGTAAATTTCAGACATTTTCGTTCTGTAGTTTCTTTGCATACAGCGTTTCACATTTCGAACATTCAAGCGTACGTTTTTTTTTTCCCTCCCCACTCCATTCGTCTGCGGTGTCGGCTTTTTCCGGCGGCTGCTCTGCGCTCTGATCGGCGGCTGCTCGGGTTTCTCTGGCGTGTTCGGGGTTAATACAGATGTTTTTGTGGGTTTTGGTGTGCGTTTGCCGGGTTTTGCGGTGAGTGTTCGTCGGGTTTGCGGCGGCTTTTCCCTGCACCATGACGGCCCTGTAGTGCTTGCTGAATACACCGTAGGGTCGCCGAAATGGGATCGCCAAATCGCACTGAGCTGAAGACAACGAAAAGTCACCGAACGTGCGGTGACTTTTCGACTCTTTGAATAACCCTGACTGTGAAGACACTCCGGGTCTGTGTCTGGGAATGAAATTAGGCTCTGACGCAGTAAGTTTATATTTCAGTAGAAACAGATAATGCAGGGCTTGACATATATATTGTAAATCACATATATACTTTTTGCTTTTGTTTTTTGCATCCATAAGTCTATATATATATATTGTATTGTATTGTATTTAAGTTGTGGTGGAGGGCAAAAAATGAGAATAAAAGCCTCTACAATGCAAGTAATAAAGTTTATTATTGCAGAGGCCATTTACACATCACAGCAATTCAAATATATAATATATAACTCCTAGGCTGGTTCCTAGATTTTGTCCTGGCTCCTAAATTACAATCATATTTTATCAAGATCTGCCGTAAGCGACGCAATAAAATATGTGTTCAATGAGCAATGCTGTTGCGAAAAGCAATGAGAAACAAATTCTCATCAGACTCTACGTAAGCTGATTGCAGTCTGTCCATCTCCATATGTCCAGGACAGCAGTATAAGCAGGCAGTAGGACTTATTAAGTCTGGGAGCTAAAACTCCCATATACACAGGAATATGTTATTAGATTACAAGGTACAATACTGGGAAGTACTGATGGTGGCTAGGCTTTGCACTGTGGATGTTTTCGAGAAGCTGTTGGGAGTCAGGTTTGTAAAGGGGTAATGGATGATCTGGCAAAAGCAATTATCATGATAAAAGAAACAAGACTTGCTAGAAATGACTGCTTGTTTCCTCTGCGTGGAGACTGACATTTAACCAGATCCTTTAGAGCGGATGCTGCAGGCATCAGATTCATGTGAGTCAGGCAGTCCACTAAGGAAACCGAGTCAGTGTTCATTTGGTAAGTCTTTTCATTTGCCAGAGGTTACATTCAGTGACGAAAATGCCGGTCTACTTATCTTAGAAAAATTAAGTAGCAGGTTCTATATATAGACGTTAACATATATTCGTATGGACTGAAGTGAACACAGTCGCATCAAATTGAGAAAAGCTCGTCTGTGCAATGCAAATCATCTAGTATATTACAACATCAATGCACCTCATATTATAACAGATTAAATAAAAGACATACAGTGGATCGTGGAATTGCGGTGAGAGGATAGTCAGATTTACAGTTGGGTTATCTTCTTTGTCATAGTGTATTCAATCACATAAGCAGATAATCAATCTTTTTATTGGGGGTTTAGCCAGAGCTACAGGGTAATGTCTTTACAAAAGAGCACATTTTATAAAAAATACCCCCCCCCACACACACACTTTTATTCAAACTATCGAAAATTAACACTTAAACAACTCTAGAGTATCACTAATATAGGGATCAGCATCCTTAATCTTTCAGATTTTGTGGCACTATCAGGGTTATTAAGAGACAGGTGAAAACAAGGAGAACTGTCAGGAGAATGAACAATCTAGACCAAATAGCCGATTTGGAAAGAGAGATAACTTCTCCAGTCATTCTCCTGAGGTTCACCTTTCTTTTGAATACACCTGTATGTCTCCCATGATGCTCAGACATTCATCAGGTTGTTAGCCCCTATGAACAATGTGGTGTTTTATTCGTGGTGACCTTAATCATACATATGATTAAGGCCACCACGGTCGAAACATCACATATTGTTTATCCCCCTTTTGAATAAAATTAATTTGCACCTTTTCTGCCTGGAAGTCCTGCGGTTTCTTGATTTGTGCCGTGGGGACTTCGGTGTCCTTTGGCGGTGCCCCCGCGGTTTGAGTGGCGTGGGCTCCCACCTCTGCAAGATTGCAGCGACAAACACGGGTGCCACCGTCGCCATGGCGACTAAAATGTTGTCCTGGCGTCCAGGTTTGCATGCACAGGGTTTGGCAATTCATTCTGGACAAAGTGGCTGCTGCTGTGAGGATCGGCTCTATGCAATTAGATTTGCATACCTGCTATTTAAGTGGATTGGGCACAGCATGGAACCATAGTCACTCCGCTGTAACTATTTTTTCTTTTGTTCTGATGCCCCTGCATGCAAGTTGTGAGATCTGCAAGCTCTCGTGAGAGTGTGGCCCCAGCGGTCTGACGTCTGGAAATTAGTCCGGAACCATAATTCCGAGCAGGGACGTGCAGTCAGGGGAGGCAGGGCCTCCCCTGCCATTCCAGTAAATTAATGTGCTCATTGTGCTGCAATGACATGTATGTATAGTTAATCTGTAAATAAAATGTTATTCATTGAAAAAAGTTTTCATACTCGCATCTCCACGCTCCCTCGCTATGCTTCTCTGTCCCTGCTTTTTTTCCCCCTGTACTTTCAGTTTGCCGGCTGCTGTGTGTGTGATTCACTACACAGACAGCAGGGGCAGCACTGAGTCAGCATAGCCTACACAAATTGCGCAGCTGAACGCTACACTAATTGCGTAGCTCAAGCTGACTTCCTGGTTCTACGCTTTTCAGTGCCTCCAGAGGCACTGAGAGCAATTGAAAGCTTGAGCCAATGGGAAAGCTCCATTGCTCTCAAGCGATTTAAAAAAAAAAAAAAAAAAACACCCTCATGGGAGGCAGAGGTCCCCATGGATTGATTGACGCAGAACAGTCATGTTCGAATCGAACTCCGAACCCGAACAGCTCATCCCTAGTCCAGATGCCAAAATCACGTGTATAGCAGTAAGTAGTGATACCTTTTTTTATTGGACTAACTTTACATTTAGAAGGCAAGCTTTTCAGAGGATTTCTCCCTTCAGGTCAGTATAGCTCCAGACCTGAAGAAAAGAGGCATCCTCTCAAAAGCTTGTCTTCTAAATTTAATGTTGGTCCAATAAAAAAGGTATCACTACGTACTGCTATATTCAGAATCCGTGACGTGCGGTGAGGTCAGTGGCTGGTGAGGCACTGGCTAGTATCAGAGGCAGATATACACAGGGTTACACAGTTCTAAGAGCATGCACTTACAGTCAGGTCCAGAAATATTGGGACATCGACACAATTCTAACATCTTTGACTCTATACAGCACCACAATGGAGTTGGAATGAAACAAACACAATGTGCTGTAGCGCTCACCCCTGAAGGAGCCGCTGAATTAACCTCGGGTTAGTCTCCCCGCTCTAGGAAATAAATACACCCGCACTGTTGTGGATTTTATAGATTATATACTTTACTGATCCCAATAAAGCGGCATATATAATGTAGATACTTTATATGAATGACAGGATTTCGTAATGCGAGAAAAAACACGCGGCGGCAAAAGAAAAGTTTAATCCCTTCAATTCTGGAGTGTAAGTCCCGCGAAAGTAATGTCTCCGAAAGGTGAGTGTGTATGATCTCGTGTAGCTGGGTTCTGTATTCAACTGGCCAGTGAATGGAATGAGCAAATCTTCGACTAGTCACGTTGGGGCCCTGTAGATTTTAGACAATAATGCAGCGTGCTTGGTTAAACTTGGAACTGTGGCCTGTAAGGCCTCTCACCCATCCGTTAGACAATCTGTTCCGCTGCCCGATCAAGGATGTCTCTCCGCTTTTACTCTCTGGAACTCTGTGCCACCGGATTCGCTTCCCTTGCTTGTCCGATCTCCGCAATGAGAAACTACGGCCTACCGCCTGTACTCCCAGTAGATCATCGCGGTCTCCTTACTCGGGGTCCAACCGGAACTTTGTCTGTACAGAACCTCTCAGCGGTGCGTAGGTAGGTCTCTGGCAAGTCACTGTCCCGATCCCCAGCACCCGCAAGGCAGCGCCTGCTCTCCGGCCTGGTCACAATCTCTGGCAGTCTCACGTGCGTCTTCCACTTTTCGCCGCTCGGCTCACACTGGCTATCCCCTGAACGAGGCTGCGGATGTCCTAGCTTTCTCTCCCACCCACTTCCTTTCTCCACCGCAAAGCACGATGGAAATTGTAGTTCCGTTTGTGTCCAGCATAGTCCATATTGCCCCTGTCTCCCTCTGGTGGCCACAACGAGTAAATGCAGCAAGCACAATTTTAAAGCGGTGCTACAGTGCTTTAACTGCAGACTGTCAGCTTTAATTTGAGGGTATGTATATCCAACTCAGGTGAACGGTGTAGGATTTACAGCAGTTTGCAGATGTGCCTCCCACTTGGTAAGGGACCAAAGGTAATGGGACAGAATAATAATCATAAATCAAACTTTCCCTTCTTAATACTTGGTTGCAAATCCTTTGCAGTCAATCACAGTCTGAAGTCTGGAACGCATAGACATCACCAGACGCTGGGTTTCATCCCTGGTGATGCTCTGCCAGGCCTCTACTGCAACGGTCTTCAGTTCCTGCTTGTTCTTGGGGCATTTTCCCTTCAGTTTTGTCTTCAGCAAGTGAAATGCATGCTCAATGGGATTCAGGTCAGGTGATTGACTTGGCCATTGCATAACATTCCACTTCTGTCCCTTCAAAAACTCTTTGGTTGCTTTTGTATTATGCTTTGGGTCATTGTCCATCTGCACTGTGAAGCACCGTCCAATGAGTCCTGCAGCATTTGGCTGAATGTGAGCAGATAATATTGCCCGAAACACTTCAGAATTCATCCTGCTGCTTTTGTCAGCAGTCACATCATCAATAAATACAAGAGAACCAGTTCCATTGGCAGCCATACATGCCCACGCCTTGACACTACCACCACCATGCTTCACTGATGAGGTGGTATGCTTAGGATCATGAGCAGTTCCTTTCCTTCTCCATACTCTTCTCTTCCCATCACTCTGGTACAAGTTGATCTTGGTCTCATCTGTCCATAGGATCTTGTTCCAGAACTGTGAAGGCTTTGTTAGGTGTTGTTTGGCAAGCTCTAATCTGGCCTTCCTGTTTTTGAGGCTCACCAATGGTTTACATCTTGTGGTGAACCCTCTGTATTCACTCTGGTGAAGTCTTCTCTTGATTGTTGACTTTGACACACATACACCTACCTCCTGGAGAGTGTTCTTGATCTGGCCAACTGTTGTGAAGGGTGTTTTCTTCACCAGGGAAAGAATTCTTCGGTCATCCACCACAGTTGTTTTCCGTGGTCTCCCGGGTCTTTTGGTGTTGCTGTCACCGGTGCGTTCCTTCTTTTTGAGAATGTTCCAAACAGTTGTTTTGGCAACGCCTAATGTTCTTGCTATCTCTCTGATGGGTTTGTTTTGTTTCTTCAGCCTAATAATGGCTTGCTTCACCTGATAGTGACAGCTCTTTGGATTTCATCTTGAGAGTTGACAGCAACAGATTCCAAATGCAAATAGCACACTTGAAATGAACTCTGGGCCTTTTATCTGCACATTGTAATTGGGGTAATAAGGGAATATCACACACCTGGCCATGGAACAACTGAGAAGCCAATTGTCCCATTACCTTTGGTCCCTTAACAAGTGGGAGGCACATCTGAAAACTGCTGTAAGTTCTACACCGTTCACCTGAGTTGGATGTACATACCCTCAAATTAAAGCTGACAGTCTGCAGTTAAAGCACATTGTGTTTTGTTTCATTCCAACTCCATTGTGGTGGTGTATAGAGCCAAAGCTGTTAGAATTCACCTCTTCCCATCATAGACTGCAGGATTTCTCACGCGCAGCCCCCACTCTCTGGAACGCTCTCCCTCGTACTGTCAGACTTTCCCCTAACTTCTCTTCCTTCAAACGCTCCCTTAAAACGTTCCTATTTAGGGAAGCCTACCACCCAACTCACTGACACAACCATCAATCACTCTCACCTTACAGTCCTCTCCTCCTGTTTCCAACCCCAACCCTCCTAGATTGTGAGTTCCTACGGGAATAGGGCCCTCATCTCCTCCTGTACTGTTTGTCAAATGTTGTTCAATGTATTGTAACCCTGTCTATACTGTGCCTATTGTACAGCGCTGCGGAATATGCTGGCGCTTTATAAATAAAGAATAATAATAAAATAATAATAATTGTGTCGCTGTCCCAAAATTTCTGGACCTGACTGTATATACCCGAGGTCCGATTTGTCTGGGTATACATGTATCTGAGGTCTGGTGTGTATGTAATTATATATGGAGGTGTGTGGCAGGGTCTGCAGCGGGTAAATGGTGTGTCTGGCCATACATTTCAATATTAACATAAATTGGACAGGCTTTCGGCAAAATCCTAAATTTATTTATTGGAAAGCAGTCACATGACATTAAAGTACCAGTGAATACCTGGTAAAAGGAATATCAGTACTCGTACTCTGTCTTAACCCTTTCACTGCTGAAGACGTGTGGGACACGTCCTCATTGATGCACGTTGCATGCTGAGGACGTGCCCCACACGTCATCAGCTGTGCGGGACCCCTGGCGGAGATACTCACCTCTCTGTCCGGGGTCCCACGGCGTTCTGACTTCAGCGTCCTCAGACGCTGAAGTGAAGCTCCTCCCGGCGTAAATGGCGCCATGCGCGATGACGTCATTTCCAGGCGACCCCCCCCCCCCCCGGCAATGCCGGGAGATAGCCTGGAAGGGAGGGGGGGATCCATTCGGATCCCTCTCCCTCCCGATCGGGAAGGAGCAGCGCTAAAAGCCAGGCACCGCTTAAAAGGGGAGAGTCTCCCCTTTTAAGCGGTGCCTGGCTTTAACCCCTCAGGCTGCACGGCGCTGAAGTGCAACCCAGCACTTATCTCCGGTGGGGGCCGCCATCTTGGATGGCGGCTCCACCCCCGGGACTCCCCTCGCTGTCTGACGTCATCACGCATAGTGTGATGACGTCAGATAGCCGGGGAACCCCTAGCTGCCGGGGATTTCCCAAGGAAATCCCCTGGTGGAGATAGGGGGTTCTTGTGAACCCCGATATCTCCAGAACCGTGGCAGCTAGGGGGTCATGGAGGGTGTCATTTGAAAGGCCTGAGCATGGCCTTTCGAATGATACCCAACATGACTAGGTAAAAAGTAAAAAAAAAATAATAAAAAAAAAATTAAAATAATAAATAAATTTTAAAAAAACATGTTTTTTTTGTGTGTTGTTTTTATTAATGCAGCAATATTGTTCACATTTCAATTATAATGTGAACAATGATGCTGCACTAATGATTTTTTTCTATGGCGTGCGTTTGCTAAAAATCACGTAATTCCCCCCAAAAAAAGTAACAAGTCCCCATTTCAAATTTTTTGTACAAGCGCACCCCATAGAAAACATAACCGCAAACGCTCATGTGATAAAATGTGAAAAAAAACACTTTACACACTGCAGATGATTAAAAATTCAATTTTTATTGTATTTTTTGTTATAATATACAGGCAGGACATGACGTATACATATAAAAATGATATATTATGAATCTGCATAGTCTGCCGGAAAGAACGATATATAATATGTCTGGGTCATTTATTAAAATGTGGCTTTAAAATCGCGTTTAAACATGATGAGCGAAAGCGGTAAAAATGAGCTCAGCACACAGTGGTGAAATGCCTCAGCAGTGAAGGGGTTAAAAAGGAAAAAAATGATATCGTAAATAATATCTTTAGTTGTGGAAAGTAAAGCTTTATTAGTCCGAAGAAAAACCTGGTTCCTAACTTTTGTGGCTGGCTCCTAGTTTCAAAGCAAATTTGTCAGGCCCTGCATTAGGTTGTTTGAGGCTCAAGAGAAATTAAGTTTCATAACATCTGAAGAGCCAAGTGCTTTTTGAAGGTATATGTTTTTGTCAATTATAACCCATAATACATGTTTCTATGCTTTATTTAAGTTCTATAGATGCCATGAAATATTTGAGTATTTTCCCATTGTTCTGTTCAGCAAAGGAATCTGGTGCAAATCATATGAATCTCTGCTTGACAGGATTATATGTTCATATGTGGTTTAAGAACTGAACCCAAGTTATGGTTTTCCTGTATGAAACTACTCGTGACCGCACACGTTCGATGCTATAGTAGAGACTCTGTTAGATTGTATTGAGAGCATTGAGTTCCCTAATGCCAACATCCCAACGGCCAACTTCCAGACAGAACAAGTGCCGGACATACCAAGTTCCCTACACGGCCAACATCCAGACATCCATAATCCCAGTGGCTAACCCTAACCCTAGGTTTAAGGGGGTTAGGGCTAGGTTTTGGGGGTTAGGGCTAGGTTTGGGGGGTTAGGGCTAGGTTTAGGGGGTTAGGGTTAGGGCTAGATTTAGGGGGTTAGGGCTAGGTTTAGGGGGTTAGGGTTAAGGCTAGATTTAGGGGGTTAGGGCTAGGGTTATGGTTAGGGCTGGGTTTAGGTGGGTTAGGGTTAGGGCTGGGTTTAGGTGGGTTAGGGTTAGGGCTGGGTTTAGGGGGTTAGGGTTAGGGCTGGGTTTAGGTGGGTTAGGGTTAAGGCTGGGTTTAGGTGGGTTAGGGTTAGGGCTGGGTTTAGGTGGGTTAGGGTTAGGGCTGGGTTTAGGTGGGTTAGGGTTAGGGCTGGGTTTAGGGGGTTAGGATTAGGGCTAGGTTTAGGGGGGTTAAGGCTAGGTTAAGGGGGCTAGGGTTAGGGGGTTAAGGCTAGGTTTAGGGGGTTAGGGTTTAGGGGTTAGGGCTAGGTTTAGGGGGTTAGGGCTAGGTTTAGGGGGGTTAGGGCTAGGTTTAGGGGGGTTAGGGTTAAGGGGTTAGGGATAGGTTTAGGGGGGTTAGGGTTAAGGAATAGAGTTAGTGTTAGCCGCTGGGATTTCAGTTATCAGGAAGTTGGCCGTCAGGGAGTTGACTGTGTAGGGAAGTTGGCCCGCGGGATTTTGGCATTAGGGAACCTGGTTGTAGGGATTTCGACCCAAACCTGTAAAAAATCCATGGCTTTCAGTAAGCTGGAAAACCATTGTAGTGCAAGAATGTAGGACATACGTGTTAGATTCTCCACCCTATTTAATTTAATACTCAACATAAGATAATACAAAAAAAGGTATTTACTTATCTTATTGTCGTCATCTTCATCTATATATCATCCAGTTTCTTACTGCTTTACAGTAAAGAATGTGAACTTAAACTAAACAAAATGACATCATTTAGGAACCAGAAATGAGAAACATTCCTCTACATCACCTCTTAACACCGGTCCTGAAGTTCACCCTACAGGCCAGATTTTGCAGATCACATTGGGGAAATGCAGACTGAATACTGCAATCACTGAGCAGAAAATAATATCACCTGTGCTGTGCTTCAGATATCTGGCAAACCTGGTATGTTAGGGGGACCTCAATTGAGAAACACTGATGTAGAGGGTCCTGCTTCAATGAACAATGACGTGAAATCATCTGGCGTTCTACTTCAATCTTCTCCTTAATATTCAACTATATGTCCATGATCCCTTATATTGCTCGTATTTGTTTTTTATATTCTCCTAAGCTTCATAGGAAACTCTGTTGGGAACCTTCAGAAGGACTAACTGAATTGTATTACTACATGTAACAGGAAGAGGAGACTGTGGATTTTGCTCTTCTCTACACCTGAAGAGGTAAATATTGTTGCTAGGACCACCTATGTTCTGCTAGCTACAAAAAGGCTTGTATAAGGAGTATACTATATTAAAACTTTTGAATTCTGTTTATTTGCTTAATCTAAAGACTGAAATATCCCCAAAAAAGTCCTAAATTAGGTGAAAATTTGACTCCAGACTAGGGATGCAGCGATACTGGTATCGGTGCCGATATCGGAATCTGCATGAGTACTTGGTAGTCGTGCAGATGCCCCCGATACCTACACCGATACTGGAAGCCAGCACTGGTCTGGCTTGCCGGCCGGCATCCGTGGGGCAGCCGTTCCCTTCGAGGGTTCTTCCTCCTTTTGAGTGTCCGCCGGCAAAGGGTTGTAGCTTGGCGGCTCGCCTGGGATCCACCAGCCGTGATCTCGCAAGATTGCGGAGTTCACTAGATCACGTGAACTCTGGGTTCTCGCGAGACCGCGGCTTGTACATGGTTACCAATGAGCGGCCGGGCTGCAACCCTTTGCTGGCGGCCGCTAGAAGGAGGAAGAATGCTCTGAGGAGCCTGGCAGAGCGGGAAGAAACCGCTGGGGGCAATCCCATGTGTGAGCTGGGGGCTGTAACAGATCTGTGCCCGGACAGGGTCACATCTGTCCAATGCTGCTTCCTCGCTGGACACCCAGGTTCTCCTCGTGACTCACGCCTTTCTCCAGTACCTTAGCAGCAGGTTAAGGACTGGTGCACGTAGAGAGCCTGACTAGCACCCCCAGAAATAAGCCTTCAAAAAGTGGTATCGGTACATCCCTAGTCAGAATCGAAAGGGACACCAAGGCAGCGAGCTTGAGGCGTCGGGCTAATGAGCTTTCCATTTACTCCGAGATAGGTGGTATTGGGTTTTTCTTGGAGGGAGGAATAACGATAATTTCAGTTTTGGCAAGATTGAGTTTAACCCTTTCCATGTGGAGGACATGCTCAGCGCGTCCTTCCGCATGTACACTTCAGCGCGTCCTTGCAAGATTCCGGCCAATCGCGGCGGCCCCCCAGTGCGGGCTAACCTCCTCAATGTCAGCCCAGCCTCCGGGACCCAGTCGGGCACAATAGATGTCATTGTGCCAGTGCGATGGCGTCTATTACAGGCAACCCCCTGCCAGTGCATGGAAGGTGCCTGAAGGGGAGGTCCTTTGGACCGCTCTCCCTCCCCATCCGTGCGGGCCACAAGCTAAAGGCAGGCACCGTTTGGAAGGGCACAGCCTGCCCTTCCAAGCGGCGGCTGTCTTTAACCCCTAGGGGGCTGGATCGCGATACACTGTTGGCGCCCTATTGCAGTCCCCTACCGGAGCTGGCCGACATCTTGAATGTCGGCTAAGCTTCCGGGATATCCCCCTGACGACTGGCGTCATCGTGCATAGGAATTAACCCTTAGCTGCCACCTATGGTGGAGATAGGGGGTTAAGGGGTTCATTTTATCTCCTGATTTGTGGCAGCTATGGGGTTAATATTGACACTGTAAAATTGACCATGTAAAATGTAAACAAATTTTTTTTAAATTAAAATAAATTTTTAAATAAAGTGTTTTTTTGGTTTATTAATACAGCAATATTGTTCTCATGCTGCACTAACAATTTTTTCTATAGGGGCTTTTGCTAAAAAACACGTAATTTCCCCCGCAAAAAAATGTAATAAGTCCCCATTTCTAATTTTTTTAGTAAAGGCTCACATGTTAAAATGTGAAAAAAAACACTCTACACAATGTAGATGATTGAAAATTCAATTTTTATTGCATTTGTTTTATAATATTCAGACAGGACATGACGTATCCATATAATAATGATATATTATGAGTCTGCCGGAAATAACGATATATAATATGTCTGGGTTGTATAATAAAATGTGACTTCAAATCGCGTTTAAACATGATGAGCGAAAACGGTAAAAATTAGCTCAGCACACAGGGGTGAAATGGCTCAGCAGCGAAAGGGTTAAGGAAGCAGAAAGACATCCAATTCGAGACAGCGGAGAGTTAGTCAGTGACTCGAGCCGGAGAGCGATCAGGGGAGGAGAGGTAAATTTGAGTGTCATCAGCGTATAGATGGTACTTCGAGTCCAAAGGCCCTGATCAGTTTGCCTAAAGAGACAGTGTAGATCGAAAAGCGAGGAGGGCCCAGTACTGAACCTTGGGGCACCCAAACAGAAACTGGCTGCCGAGAAGAGGTACTTCCAGATGGGATAGAGCAGGCAATGTGAACTCGGCCAGTTCATGTGCATTTTAAGAATAAAGAGCTGTTTCCCATATCACCCGAGTACTGCTTTTTACAACGTATTGGATGCACAAAAGTACATTGACTGCATGGAAAAAACAGAATGTAATTCGGTTTACTGCTCGACTAGTTATAGAAAACCAAATTGTAATGATTGTGCTGGGTGCAGAGGTAAATACCTAAGGCTCGTGTAATCAATACTGCTCAAATTGAAATCGGGTCCCTTGGTTTTCAATTATTTTTTAATTCTATGCTATTAATCTAGTCCTCTACATTTCTTTACCTTTTAGGCCAGAGTTTTGGAATTAATGAATGCTGCCAAAAAACAGGATAGTTCATGAACATCAGCAAAATTCCAACACATTGTTAATCACCAACAACCTCAGCCATCTGTTTTTATTTCTGCACGCTTATTGGAGTTAAACTGTCTGTCATCACTGAGGTGAAGAGGATATACCCATTCTATAGCCAATGCTAAGTATCAAACATACAGTTTGCAAAGTGGCAGCTTCAGAAGCTTCTGATAAGGTTGGCGGCACACGAGCGTAACGGACGCACATTTTGACGCGAGATATTGTGTTCAACAGATGATCAGAAGTTATAAATGTGGATCAGAAGATGGCAGATGCATCAGTGTGACGGCCTTCTTGCTCTTGCGCAAGTATTCACGCACACGGAAAGCAGCAGGTAGTTCCTGCGGGACGCCTAGCTTTTTCACGTCCATGGCATTTTTGCGTTCGTAGCAATACGCAAAGGCCGTGCGTGAATAAGTGCGCAGGTGCATCGTGCAGTGTTCTTCATTGACTCTAGCTAAAAGCTACCACGGACGGCAAATTGTGCGCACAGACGGACGCAAAAAATCTGCTCGTGTGCCGCCAGCCTTAATGTTTAGATAAATAGAATAAAGTTAAAATGTCGAGTGAGGTCGCTCAGGTAGGATTCGTTTATAATGAATTGACCACATCTTACTTTTGTAGTCCTTCAGTAAGTACATCTGAGATTCCCCACTGACAGCCACTTTAGCGCTCTTCAGAAGGTGCAGATATCCTGCCAGCAACAATGAGCTGTTCTTCCCTGCTGATTTTGTGTGTAGGTTAGGTTTCTGCAGAGGTAGGCTTTACACAAAGTGAACATGGTAGATTTGTTCATTGTATTGCTCATTTACATTATTCATTGGAACAGATTAGTTTTCAGGCCAGACGAAAACAAATAATGACTGGAACACAAAACTGCTTGTCTCCTGTCCTGCACTCACCATCATTTACATTTATGTAAATATTTGCAATTCTGATGTGTATAAGGACTACTCCTTCTTCAGACGGCATTATCTTTTTTTAATTTAATGTAAATATACCGCAGTGACCCTAGCGTGCACAAATGAGAGGTTATAAATACTATAACCTAGGGAAATGTTTTTTTTTTTTGTTTCAACATTGTATAAGCATGTTTCAAACAGTTTTTTCCACAATAAGAGTAAATAAAGTGGGGTAATAATATGCATGCACAGAACAGTAGGAGAGAGGACCTGCTCGAGAGTTTATAATCTATTAACACATATCTCCAGATGCCTCAGGATAGGACCTTCCATCATTTGTGCAGAGAAAAGATTGCATTGTCAGTGTCATAAATGGTCAGTATTGGTTTCCGGATCTGAACAGTGATTCCAAAAGATATGGGCAATATTACAGTCTTAACACTTACATTAGCGCTCAGCTGTGTGAGCGTTAATGTTAGGTTAAGTGGCCCTAGCGCGGGCCGCCCATATTACATTCCGAACGCTAATGGGTTAGAAAACACGTTAGCGCATCAGAGATTGCTGGTGCCT
Organism: Leptobrachium leishanense; assembly: GCA_009667805.1. Taxonomy (NCBI): domain Eukaryota; kingdom Metazoa; phylum Chordata; class Amphibia; order Anura; family Megophryidae; genus Leptobrachium; species Leptobrachium leishanense. Next base: position 420,738,429 of record CM019063.1, on the reverse strand, counting down.
CTTCAACACCGGTTCCTCTCTTGGTTGGGGTGCCTCAAGGCTCTGTTCTGGGTCCCCTACTCTTCTCAATCTATACTGCCTCTCTGGGCAACATCGTTTCTTTCTATGGGCTCCAATATCATCTCTATGCTGGCAACAGGGCTCAAGTCGAGCGGGAACGGCGTTCCCGCACTTTTCCCACAGCGGGAACGCTGCGGGAACGCAGCGTTCCCGTTGTGGCCTGAGCCCGAAAGGCTGGAGCAGGCGGCCGCCGCACATTGCCGGCGGCCGCGTGCTTCCTGTTAGAACGGCCCGCTGACAGGAAGTGGAGCCGCTCGCCTGGCTGTTTCATCGATCCCAGGCGAGCGGCTGCACTTCCTGTCAGCGGACATTCTAACAGGAAGCACGCGGCCGCCGGGCGCAGAGAGGTGAGCTGGGGGCACTATCCATGAAACGCTGGGGGCACATCCATGTAACGCTGGGGGGCATATCCATGTAACGCTGGGGGGCATATCCATGTAACGCTGGGGGGCATATCCATGTAACGCTGGGGGGCAGTATCCATGAGCTGGGGGGCAGTTCCATGAGCTGGGGGGCATATCCATGAGCTGGGGGGCAGTATCCATGAGCTGGGGGGCAGTATCCATGAGCTGGGGGCATTTCCATGAGCTGGGGCATTTCCATGAGCTGGGGGCATATCCATGAGCTGGGGGCATTTCCATGTGCTGGGGCATATCCATGAGCTGGGGGGCATATCCATGAGCTGGGGGGCATTTCCATGAGCTGGGGGACATTTCCATGAGCTGGGGGGTATATCCATGAGCTGGGGCATATCCATGTGCTGGGGCATTTCCATGAGCTGGGGGGCAATATCCATGAGCTGGGGGCAATATCCATGAGCTGGGGGCATTATCCATGAGCTGGGGCAATATCCATGAGCTGGGGGCAATATCCATGAGCTGGAGCAGTATCCATGAGCTGGGGGCAATATCCATGAGACCTGGGGGCATTATCCGTGAGACCTGGGGGCATTATCCGTGAGACCTGGGGGCATTATCCATGAGACTTGGGGGCATTATCCATGAGACCTGGGGGCATTATCCATGAGACCTGGGGGCATTATCCATGAGAGCTGGGGCATATATCCATGAGACCTGGGGGCATTATCCATGAGATCTGGGGCATATATCCATGAGACCTGGGGCATTATCCATGAGACCTGGGGGCACTATCCATGAGACCTGGGAGCACTATCCATGAGACCTGGGGGCATTATCCATGAGACCTGGGGGCATTATCCATGAGACCTGGGGGCACTATCCATGAGACCTGGGGGCACTATCCATGAGACCTGGGGGCATTATCCATGAGACCTGGGGGCATTATCCATGAGACCTGGGGGCACTATCCATGAGACCTGTGGGCATATATCCATGAGACCTGGGAGCATATATCCATGAGACCTGGGGGCATTATCCATGAGACCTGGGGACATTATCCATGAGACCTGGGGGCAATATCCATGAGACCTGGGGGCAATATCCATGAGACCTGGGGGCATTATCCATGAGAGCTGGGGGCATCATCCATGAGAGCTGGGAAAATATATCCATATAACCAGTGCCGTGTATATAATTCTGGGGGGTCTGGGCCTTGATATATATATAGATTATATATAAAACGCGTTAGTCCAATTGCCAAAATCGCGAGTATACCTGTACGTAGTGATACCTTTCACTGATCAGTATAGTTTCCAGTTTACACTCTTGAAAGCTTGTCTTTTAAATGTAAAGTTAACCCAATAAAAATGGTATCACCGGCTCGTCCGGCTATACTCGTGATTATATATATTTTTTCTTCAGGTAATAGGGGTTGTGGAATTCGTGGATGAGTTCCCTCACTTTTTTTCCCAGGACTTGACCCCTGGCTGGCAACACCCAAATCTACCTTTCCTCCCTCGATCTCTCTCCTCCCGTGTTGGACCGTGTCACAGCCTGCCTGTCTGTTGTCTCCGACAGGATGACTTCCCGTTTCCTAAAGCTCAACCTCTCTAAAACTGAACTTCTCGTCTTCCCTCCCTCTAAATCCTCCATTCTTGCGCCATTTCCCTTCAGGTGAATGGTTCCACCATTACTTCTTCCCAATGCTTTTTTTCTGGAAAAATAGGTGGGGTACTCTCACATCTGGGGAAAAACTGATTATTATGACTATTTTCATGTCCTAATAAACAATAGTTGTAGTTCACTTAACTCTTTCGCTGCTGAGCCATTTCACACCTCTGTGCTGAGGTAATTTTTACCGGTTTCGCTCATCATGTTTAACCGCGTTTTGAAGCCTTATTTTAATATATGACCCAGACATATTATATATCGTTCTTTCCGGCAGACTCGGCAGATTCATAATATGTCATTATTATATGTATACGTCATGTCCTGTCTGTATATTATAACAAAAAATGCAATAAAATTTGAATTTTCAATAATTTACAACGTGTAAAGTGGTTTTTTTTCACATTTTAACATGCGATCGTTTGCGGTTATATTTTCTATGGGGTGCGCTTGTTAAAAAAATTAGAAATGGGGTCTCGTTACATTTTTTTGGGGGAAAATTTAGCTATTTTTAACAAACGCACCGCATACAAAAATCGTTAATGCAGCATCATTGTTCACATTATAATTGAAATGGAAACAATATTACTGCATTATCAAAACCAAAAAAAAAAAACTTGTTCATTTTTTTTTATAATTTTTTTTAAAATTTAATATATATATATATATTTTAAAACTTTTTACATGGTCAAGTTTGGTATCGTTGGAAAGGCCATGCTCTGGCCGATCCAACGATATCAAACATTAACCCCTAGCTGCCACGGATCGGGAGATAGGGGGTTCATTGCTGGCAGCTAGGGGTTAACTCCAGGACTGGCGTCATCGTGCTGAGTTCCTGGAGACTTGGCCGACATCCAAGATGTCGGCCAGCTCCACGAGAGGATCACGATTTGGCGCTTTTCAGCGCCGAATCGTGGTCCGGCTCCCCAGGGGTTAATTACAGCCACCGTTTGGAAGGGCAGGCTGTGTCCTTCCAAACGGTGCCTGGATTAATCCTGTGCCCCCCGGCGATCGGGAGGGAGAGGGGTCCGAAGGGAGAGGGAGAGGGGCCACCGCGATGACATCTAATTGCTCCGCCGGGGTCCCGGAGTGCTAGGCTGACATCCAAGATGTCAGCCCGCACCGGGGGGCGCAGCAATCCACCGGAATCCGGCGGATTGCTGCCTTCTGTGCATGGACGCGCTCAGCGCGTCCATAGCACAGAACAATCACTTGGCTGGACGCGCTGAGCGCGTCCATAGCAGCCAATTGGTTAAAGGAAGACACTATAAAAGGGAACCATATTTTTTAATACTGTGTTCCTTTAAATGAACTAGAACTATTGTTGCAACCCTATGGGGGTTATCCACTATGTGCCTCTGTTGCAAGAAAAATCTGTATTGCAGGGCAGTTAGCTGTTTTTTTTGGGGGGGGTCAATGGCACTGAGTGGATAATCCCCTAGCATTTGTGAGCACCAGAGCAATGAAACTCAGTTTTGCTGAGTATGTATGAGCCCCACAGCAATAAAACTCAGCAATGCGCAGTGTGTATGAGCTCCACAGCAATGACACTCACAGTAATGCGCAGTGTGCATGAGCTCCACAACAATGAAACTCACTACCACCTTACAGTGCCAGCTCCTCTAATCACACTGCTTGCCTGACAATCCGCAGCTCTGGCAGATGTGTGTAAACATGCTGCACCCCCCTCCTCCATGCCGTTCAAAGTTTCAGCGGCTGCAGAGAGAGGGGGGAGCAGCCCTCCCTTGTCACTTAATGGGGGAGGGGGGTTATCAGTCCCTACATACACTCCTGACAATCGGAAGTGTTCAGGAGCAATATGAGCTGCCGAGCGCTTCCGATTCTCTGCCTGCCACTGCAGGAGGAGGGAAGAGCATCATGCTCTCTCCTGTTAGTTCTGGCTGGTGGTGAGATGCCGCTACTGAGTGGTGAGGTGCCGGTACTGCGTACCCCCTTAAAAAAAAACCTGCTTCTTCCTCTCAGGCTCGTTGCCTCGGGGTCCTCTTGGACTCTGATCTCTCCTTTACTCCTCACATTCAGTCACTAACCAAATCTTGCTACTTCCACCTAAAAAACATTGCACGCGTCCGTCCCTTTCTTAATTAGGACTCTGCTAAAATGCTCATCCAAGCTCTTATTATCTCCCGCCTTGACTACTGTAATCCCCTTCTCTCTGGCCTTAAAATTCGCAGATTCTCTCTTTGCAGTCTGTAATGAACGTCTGTGCAAGACACATTCACCTCACATCCTGCAGCGCTCACACCTCACCCCTTTGACAATCTCTACACTGGCTCCCTGTTTCCTTTAGAATCCATTTCAAAATATTGGTGCTCACATACAAAGCTCTCCATAAGCGCACCCCTGACTACATCTCCTCCCTTATTAGTAGGTATATCCCATCCCGATCATTTCGCTCTGCCAGTGATCTGATGCTGTCAGTTCCTCGTACCCGCACCCCTAACTCTCGTCTTCAGGACTTCTCCCGAGCTGCCCCCTTTCTATGGAACTCACTCCCCCACAACATTAGGCTCTCCCCGTCTCTTCGATGTCTCTGAAAACACATTACAGTACTTTAGAGAAGCCGATCGGCTCACTCCATAATCCTCCACTGTTTCATGCACCATCTTCCCATTCAGCCCACACCCTTTCACATAGACTGCTATTCATGTTCACCTAGTGTGTCACCCCTCTCCTCTTAGATTGTAAGCTCTCGAGCAGGGTCCTCTCCTACTGTTCTGTGTATTTAACTTGTATGTATATTTGTTATTCTGTAGCATTGTACCGCGCTACGGAACTTGTTGGCACTTTTATAAATACTTCTAACTGTAACAGCGCGAGCTTACTGTACTGTGCGCGCCCGATGCTTAATATGGGGAGCGCAAAGTTATTTAGTGTTGGGGTTACAAAGTCCTAACGCTAATTACGTCCCGCTGCAGTTAACTGAAAAGTTAGCACCAGCTCCAAGCTGTGGTTAACTGATAACGCTTCAGCAGAATCAGTCAGCACCAGCTTCAAATTCCCCCCAAAAAATCACTTACTCATCTCTCATCCTGCGGTGAGAACATCGGCCCAATCCACCTCTTCCAGCCGTCGGGAGCAAAGTGAGACTGGGGGAAAAAAGTCCCCAGTCTCTTCTGCAAATCACTCCGCCGACTTGCAGGATGAGGCGAGAAGCGAGATCTTGCAGGTCATGTGACCTGGCAGTCGAAGCCTCAATGGACTCCATGGAGGGGATACTCGGGGCGGCGTGTTAGCACTGCCTCATGGGGCAGGTTGCTGAATTAGAATGTGGAACTAAAACGGAGATGCTAAGGAGAAACCTGCAGATGCAGGTTTTCCTCCACAGTGTCCTCGTTTTAGCGGCAGTTTACAAAAACCGCATGTAATATGTGAGGTGTGCTAAATAATTTGGTGGAAAATCACAAGTGAACATGTACATAGCAACTTAAGGCACAAGTGCTCATGTCCTTAATGCATAGCAAAGCTAAATAGGCTTGGTCCGTAAGACTGGGGTCAGACGATCGTTTTCCAGAGTGGAAGGAACGTCCATGAGAGTGGACATTCCTTCCACTCTGAAGCCAGTCTGGCCACCTCACTGAGCACAGTTAGTGCGCTCAGCGCTGCAAGGCTCGATCCTCCTATGGTGGATCGTGCTTTGCAGCCTTGTCGAACACGCGTTGAGTTTTAATGTGGATAAGTGCAAGATAATGCACTTGTGGCGTAAAAACCCAAGGGCTGAATATAGAATATTTGATACAGTCCTAACCTCAACATCTGAGGAAAGGGATTTAGGGGTTATTATTTCAGAGGATCTAAGGGTAAGTAGTCAATGTAATAGAGCAGCAGGAAATGCTGGCAGAATGCTTGGTTGTGTAGGGAGAAGTATTAGCAGTAGGAAAAGGGAAGTGCTCATGCCACTGTACAGAGCACTGGTGAGACCTCACTTGGAGTACTGTGTGCAGTACTGGAGACCGTATCTCCAGAAGGATATAGACATCTTAGAGAGAGTTCAGAGAAGGGCTACTAAAATGGTGTACAGCTTGAGGGAGAAAAGTTACCAGGAAAGGCTTAATGATCTTAACATGTACAGCTTGGAAAAAAGACGAGACAGAGGAGATATGATAGAAACATTTAAATACGTAAAGGGAATCCACAAGGTAGAGGAAGGGAGTATATTTAAAAGGAAACAAAGTAGCAAAACAAGAGGACATAGTCTTAGATTAGAGGGGCAAAGGTTTAAAAGTAACATCAGGAAGCATTATTTTACTGACAGGGTGGTGGATACATGGAACAGCCTTCCAGTAGAAGTGGTAGAGGCCAAAACAGTGATTGAATTTAAGCAGGCATGGGATAGGCATAAGGCTATCCTAAACAAAAGATAAAACCAGGTAAAGTATCCATGTAATTGGGCAGACTAGATGGGCCGACATGTTCTTATCTGCCGACATTTTCTATGTTTCTATTGTAGCGCTGTTTTAGTTCTGTTGCTGTAATTACCCATTTTTGGCCACCAGGGGGAGACAAGCGCAATGTAAACTATACTGGACACATTGGGACTACGTTTTCCAGCATGCTTTGGGGTAGAGACAGGAAGTGGGTGGGGAGAACCGACAGACATCCGCAGCCTCGTCGGAGGAGAGCAGTGCTTGCCGAGGGGTGAACAGAGCAAGACGCACTTGAGACAGGGAACGATTGTGACCAGGCCGGTGTTCTGGCACATGTGGGAACCTCTCATATGTGGGGACCGGCGCACTTCCGGTGACGTTTCAGCCGCTCACATCAAGGAACCACCAGCAATGCGCATGCGTACCGCCGATTGGTTACCCCAGCTCTCATGCACGCACACGCAGGCTGCTTGCAGAGCACAGCTGTATGAGGTCCTGCAAGGGTGATACAGTGTTTATCCTGCCATCTGCTGATATTTTCAGCAAATAACAGGAAGCAGTCCCTGTGAAGTTCTGATTTATATATACCCTGTGTCTCCCCAGCCCCAAGTACAATTACAGATGGCTGTAATCGCAGCGAGCGTGTCTCCGACGAATCGGCGGTACGCGCGCGCATGCGCATTGCTGGTGGTTCCTTGATGTGAGCGGCTGAAACGTCACCGGAAGTGCGCCGGTCCCCACATATGAGAGGTTCCCACATGTGCCAGAACACCAGAGAGCAGGTGCTGCCTTGCGGACGCTGGAGATCGGTTTCAGTGACTTGCCAGAGTCCTAGTAATCCACCGCCGATAGGTTTGCACAGACACAGAGCTGCAGATTGGACCCCGAGTTAGGAGACCGCGATGATCCAATGGGAGTGCAGGCGGTAAGCTGAAAATCTTGTTGCAAAGACGGACAAGCAAGAACAGCAGATCCAGTGGTACAGAGTCCCAGCCGAATCGAGCGGAGAGACATCCTTGGTCGAGCAGCGGAGCAGATTGTCTGGCGGATGGGTGAGAGGCCTTCCAGGCCACAGTAAAGTTAACAAAGCACGCTGCAGTTTGCTTAAATCTGCAGGGCCCCAACGTGACTAGTCGAAGATACACTGAATCCATTCACTTGGCCAGTCGAATCTAGTACCCGGGTACCAACGCACACATACACGCACACCTTCTTGGGACACAACCTGTACGGGACTTACACTCCGGCAACGAAGGGGTTAAAATTTCCTTTTTTTTACCGCTGCGCATTTCTCGCATTATGAATTCCTATATATATATATATACCATGTTTGCTTTATATATGCCAGTTTATTTGAGACCAGTAAATTATATAACTTATACACCAGCACTGTTGTGGATTTTATATTTATTCCCTAGTGCGGGGAGACTGACCCGAGGTTAAATTCAGCGGCTCCTCCGGGAGTGAGCACTACACTATGTAGCACTTTGATGGGGAGGCTTTCAGCATGGCTGCAGAATGTCCACTGTAGCGCGCGCAATTCGGTTGTGCGGTACAGCGTGTGGCCGGCCCCGTCGAAGTGTCACAATGCTGCGACGGACGCCGGGAGGCCCGTCGGTACGGACGCACGTAATGCGCTTGTCTGTCTCCGACCTAAAGGGCTATGTATTGATTCAACACTCAGGTGCACTTCTATGATTATCGCATATACCGGTATATGGGACAAGCTTTATTTCCCCAATCATTTTTTAAAGGATATTTTATGGGAAGGTCCTGGCTCTTCTGCTGTCTCTAGTTGTGCCAATGCCCTGCCTATAAAACTGCCCCAAAAAGTTTTTTTATACATGAATCAGTAATAAGTGGAATCCATCTGTTTAAGATGTGAACAGAGGAAAAAATAATATAAGAGCAAATGTAATGTGAACCTGATCTTGCTAAAGCAGCAAAAAGCTAATTATTCCGCTGCTCACATATACAGTTTCCAGCCCATAATCCATTAGACCTAGTTGTGTTCAGTTAGTTGTGGATTTGTAAATGGTGTTTAATGAAAAAAAGGGGTGATTTTTAGCCTAGAGTGTTCCTTTAAGCAAAGTTCTGTCATAGCAGATAGTCCTTCATTTAAGATTGCCCTACCTAGTTATTCAGTATTTTTTTTTTAATGTAATACCCTAATAATCACTTGTTTCCAACGGCGTTTTTTTTTTTAATACTCACCTCGACGGGAGCGGAAGAGGAGGGAGGGAACACTGCAACTCGGCTAAAGGTTTACGTGAGAAGCGCGCATACGCGCCTCTCACGTAAACCAGCCAATCAGCAGGCTTCCTCTCTTCTTTGATTAGTGTTACGCGCAAGAGTATACGCGCAACACTAATCACAGCTGTCGACTTTTGCCGACGGCTCGCTCCTGCCAGCTACTGCGGCGAGACGTCATCGCGCTGAAAGCGCGATGACGTCTCCTACTCGGCAATAGTCGGCAGAAGTGGGAAATACAAATCCCGCTCTGCTGACTGACAGCTGGGAGGGCGGAGTAAAGTCCTCTGTGTCTCTCAGCTGTTTCAGCCGATCGGCTGAGCGGAGGGGGGACAAAAGAAGAGGGCATATTTAGGTCATCATGACCACCTAAAAAAGCTTAGGTGGTCATGTTGCCTAGAGTATCCCTTTTAATACACTTCACTGCTGGAACATTTACTTCATCATGTTTTAAAATGTACTTTACATTAGGACTTAAAATGTAAAACATGGTAATGGGGTTAATGAGTCAAATGGTGTTGAATGGCAGGGAAATTGCAAATATTATTATTATTATTCTTTATAAAGCGCCGGCATATTCCGCTGTACAATAGGCACAGTATAGACAGAGTTACAATACATTGAACAACATTTGACAAACAGTACAGGAGGAGATGAGGGACCTATTCCCGTAGGATCTCACAATGTAGAAGGGTTGGGATTGGAAACAGGAGGCGAGGACTGCAAGGTGAGAGTGATTGATGGTTGCGTCAGTGAGTCGGGTGGTAGGCTTCCCTAAATAGGAATGTTTTAAGGGAGCTTTTGAAGGAAGAGAAGTTAGGGGAAAGTCTGACCGTACGAGGGAGAGCGTTCCAGAGAATGTGGGCTACGCGTGAGAAGTCCTGCAGTCTATCATGGGAAGAGGTGATGCGGGGAGAAGCTAGGCTAAAATTGGAATTTTCCTTCCATTCTATATCAACTCACTATTGCAAATATACTTTGAGCTACACCCTGACTAGCAATTTCAATTGCACAGTGTTTGAATACCACGATCCATAGCTCCGCGTTACCCCATGCTACTCTTTGATGGCAGACTTACTGCAAAGCCCTCCAAGAAAGCTCTCTGGATGCATTCCATCCACTACAGAAGTTAAAGCCCTCCACATGTTACATTTAACACCTTAACGACGGGTGGGCGTCGCCCATTGGGGGTGGCTAAATGCTGGCGAGGCGTACAGGTATCGTTGCGAGGCGCAGTTTGCGCCCCACATTATTTGCTGCAGGGGGACGGCCTAAGTTCAGGCCGTGGGGAGGGGGCCGAGGCAGCCCCATTGAAGACAGCGTGGTGTACCTGTACGCCCTGCATCTTCAAAGCCCTCCAGCTGCCAGGACGGTATAATACGTCCTGCGGCAGTCAGGGGTTAAGGTATAGTTTAACAATTTTAATATACATTGGTCACCATAGGTTATAATATGATTCACACAAAAAAAAACTAATTATATGATAAAATATATAATATATATATTTAATTTTGTGTTTGTGCCAATTTGCTGCCGGCTCTTTTTTTCCTTCCTGGCAGAGCTTCATTTGTCACAAATGTCATATAGAACATTTTTATTCCGGAGTCATATTTGAAGTTATTGCTGCAGTCTATCCTCGGAAGAGTTTAATAGTAGAAAACCCAGGAAAGTATTTTTTTGCCCCAGTTTCATTCTTCGTGTTTCAGCCTAGTAATTCGTCTCTATGGACACTGCAGGAATGTTAGTGCAGGTATGATGAATAGGTGTTCTTTCTAAAGTCTGCTGCGCTGTAACATAAGACAAACAGTTACTGACTGCCAAAAGCTTGAGCAATTTCAAATTGCAATTCCAACAAAAACCAAGCTACGGAATACGCTGACAGTTCAATTAGGGATCTCTTGATCTATTCTATACTTTATTTCACAGGATTCATAGTTTAACAGCTCAGAAATAATCTATGTTGGCAATCTTATCATATGTCTGCACAGTGACAATTATATTGTAAGTTTGTTACATTGATTTTTCTAGTAAAAAACTGATACACTGTATTTAGCCTTGTCAATTAAGTATGTGTGTATATATATATATATATATATATATATATTTATTGTACGTGCTGGGTGGAGTAGAGGTAGCATCACTGCTCTATAACATTGGAGACTGTGGAGACACCGGTTCGAATCCTGGCAAGGGCACTCCTCCAGTAAGTGTCCTTGGGCAAGACACCTAACGGTACATACTCGCCACCCAGGACATACTTGAAAACTAGAGAAATCTCAGTGTATCCTTCCTGGTAAAATACTTTCTAAAAAAATAAATATATTAGATAGGCCGTGCTAGTGCAGATTCCAAAATCACAAGTATAGCATTACGTAGCATTGGACTAACATTACATTTAAAAGATAAGCTTTCGAGAGGATTTATCTCTTCTCCAGGTCTGGAGCTATACTGAGCAATATCATAGAACAAGAAGACCTTAAGGGGCACACGGGTGGGGGGGGGGAGTTGGATGTCGAATATTAGTGAGAGTCAAAGAGTATGGTCAAAACGGGTAAATAAACACATGAGAGATCTTAGGACCATAAGATCATCAGGACAATCACCTGACCTGAATCCCATTGAGCATGCATTTCACTTGCTGAAGACAAAATTGAAGGGAAAATGCCCCAAGAACAAGCAGGAACTGAAGACAGTTGCAGTAGAGGCCTGGCAGAGCATCACCAGGAATGAAACCCAGCGTCTGGTGATGTCTATGCGTTCCAGACTTCAGGCTTCATTGACTGCAAAGGACTTGCAACCAAGTATTAAGAAGGGAAAGTTTGGTTTATGATTATTATTCTGTCCCATTACTTTTGGTCCCTTAACAAGTGGGAGGCACATCTGCAAACTGCTGTAAGTCCTACAGCGTTCACCTGATTTGGATATACATACCCTCAAATTAAAGCTGACAGTCTGCAGTTAAAGAACATTGTGTTTGTTTCATTCCAACTCCATTGTGGTGGTGTATAGAGCCAAAGATGTTAGAATTGTCGATGTCCCAATATTTATGGACCTGACTGTGTATATATGTGTGTATATATATATATATATATATATAATGTGTATGTATGTATGTATGTATGTGTATATATATATATGTATATATATGTGTGTGTGTATGTATACTGGTGTAACAGTGAACAGATATTTGCATTTGTAGCTTTGATATTCTGTATTTAGTGTATAGCTTGGCAACTGAAGAAGCCAGGTAGCCAATGACAATGCAGAATATTTCAGATATTTAATTTTGCCACTGGCGCCTATATTTATGAATTATTGTACACTATTCTACATAAGAAACTTGTCATGGCTCCTGGAAAAACTGTAAAATAGAAGACTCCTATGTTCTTTTATTGGCTCCTAATTTGATCTATATTTGTCAAGCCTTGTTATAAAATCTGAAATTACCGTCTCATTTGTACACAATTAAAAACATACCAACAAAGCCAGAGGGAATCATCACATTGGTTCCACACATTGTAACCATAATATAAAGCTATAACAATTATGATGGATGCCTTCAGTCTAGCATTAGGCAAAAGCTTTATATCCAGGATATCAAACTCTGTTCCCATTCTGGACTACAACTCCCATAATTCTCTGGCCATCTATTGCATTCAAAGATTTCTTGGAATTGTAGGCCATCAACATCTGGGGGGCTGGTGTTTATCTCTACTTTACACTATTCATACAGTTAAGAGATATCATGTCAGGGGTTAAAAGAGGTAGTCATACCTATTCCATTAATAATTTAAAAGCTTGCAGGGTTAGCCCATCACATTGTTAATATATGTACACGTGTCTTCTTTCCGAAACCACATCAATATGCCAGCGTAACAGGAGTGTCTGAAAAGGTATGAAAAATATGTTTGCACATGATCATAGAGGAAAAATACCCAGTCCAGTAAGTGATGTTGTTTTAGATTAGACATGCATACAGTACACCGTTCAATAATGTGCTTTCGTTTTGGGTGCTTTAAGTGGTTTAACCCCTCAATGAATGTGTTGTAATTCAAAATTCCTGTGTGCTTATGACTGAGCAAGTTTTGCAACTTCTTCTTCGTGTTAGTTTTACTTTTATTATTTGCTCTTTTGTATTGTTTTTTTAGCAGACAAACCTCTTTTTTTTTGGAGGGGGGGTGTCATTTATGCATGTAGAAAAAAGTTTGCATAATACCTTGAAAAATGGAAAACAAAGATTTTAATTTATTTTTGCAATTTGCCTTGTAATTATTTCTACACAATATGCATGTGAAACTGAGTGTTTGTATGACTTTATTGAGTGTTCTTGCGAGATTGCCGCAATATTTTGTAGATGTGATCTTGCAATCTCTCAGAGGTCCAGATAAAGAACATCTCTGTGCTCTTCTGGTAGCAGCAGCAGGAGGTAGCTGATATGGAGGGTTGCCACCCCTGTGGGTTTCACCCAGACAGTTTGGGTTTGGAGTCATATGGTCGGGTTTCAGGGCAGCTGCCACCCAGACACATGATTCAGCCTGGGCTGTGTCCTCTGCACTTCAACAGCCTGAGCTGCATCTCCCATTTATGTCGTCTCATGGCAGAGAAGGAAGAACTACAACACCACCACTCTGCACGCCCGGGAGCCATGCTCCCAAGCCCCTCTATGCACTCCTGTGTACATAGCTTGCTGCCATGAGCCAGGATTAGGAGCAGCAGCTACTGCTATGGAATCCTGCAGTGTACGTACAAACCTCTCAGCCCAGGAGTTGCATAAACATCTTGGCCTGCTTTTCTCGTCCCATACATCAGGTATATAGGATGAGGGGATTTAATATTAGGAAGTGTAGGTCGCCTAGGGGGCTGTATAGAACGTGTAGGTAGGATGAGGTGTATAGAACGTGTAGGTAGGATGAGGTGTATAGAACGTGTAGGTAGGATGAGGTGTATAGAAAGTGCAGGTAGGATGAAAATGGGTTTTTCCTGGCAGCAGAAGAATAAGTGATTTCAATGTTGCTCATTATTCTCGATCCTATGTGTAAAATACTGTTTGAGTGCCTGGTATGAAGTGAATTTGCAAAAAGCTTATTCTAAAATAATCTACGCTCCTGTCTTGTCACACAGTGCGGTTTGGTTTAGCTTGTAGGAATAGTGGCAGCTCTAGGTTGTGTATAGATTTTTTTTCTCTTTTTACTGTGGCTTCATATTTGAAAAAAATCACACAGCAGGGTTTTAATCCCTGTATTTTTTGTAGACGATTAAGCTAGTGTAAAGAATGTGTTTGTAATACAATTTAATAATGCACAAGGTTGTGATACAGCTTTGTGTTGTGTTCCAGGTGATACCTGGCAGCCAGCACATGGATCATGCATAAAAAAATAAAGGAAAGCAGATCACACCATCACAATAAAAAAGGAGCCGGTTTATTAAAGTGATGCAACATTTCTGTTCAAATCATGAACCTTTCTCATGCATTCGTGATTAACGTTCATGATTTGAACCAACACGTTGCATCACTCAACAGTCCAGCTCCTTTTTTATTGTGATGGTGTGACAGGCTTTCCTTCATTTTTTTTTCCCGCATGAGTAATGAATGACTTGGGATTGTATGCTATTCTCATGCCATGTCCACTTCTACATTTCCTATAGTATCAGACATGCGGAAAGTCAAGCTACAATGCAAGCAGCAACTCTCAACTTTGCAAAGCAAGTCACATGGTAACAAATGAGTGAGGCATAGCTACAACTGCTGTGTGTTGCACAGTCATTACCACTTGACCTATTATAAAGCCTTTTGTTTGAAGTTTAAGAAGAGCATTTTTTGGGTGCTTTTTTCCAAGAGTAGTAAATATGGCATTTAAATTCTCCATGTCTCTCAAAGACAAAAATTGTTTCGTAGATACTCGAGTATAGTGCGACCCAAATATAACGCGATGGATAGAGATTTATTATGGAAATGAGAGAATACTCAAGACTCGAATATAACACGAGGGACAAAATTTTACTGTACCGGAGAAACAATTAAAATCCTTCCAGGTTCTCTTAACACAGTCAGGCTACCCCTCAGGCCAGGGTGCTCTGCTCTAGAATGATTGCAGTTGTTACAAAGTATGATGCCACCAGCCACCTGTCTTCTTTACTAGCGATTTAGATGGCTGGCAGAGGCGAGCGGGGTGAATGATTGACTTAAACCAAGCGTGCCCTCTGGCCGTGATGGATCCCACCTCTCCCGAATCCAGGAGTTCCTGAAATGTTTGCAAGCATCAGGGAGCCCGTATTCACTTCAGCGAGACTACCGGAACTTCTAGGAGACTTGGGATCCAGAGCAAGGCAAGGTGTTTTTTTTTGTTCTTTTTACACGCGATGCAGATGTCTCGAATATAACGCAACCCCTCTGATTTTAAGGTAAATTTTTGTCCCCAAAATCTAGCGATATACTCGAGTATCTATAGTAGTCATGCAAAGCTAAAAGGGTTGGGAACTAGAGAGCAGAGAAAACCAAAACTCAGCAGAGATTGTGAATCCAGAAATCCATGTGAAGTCAAGTAAAATAACAGGGTTGTATCAGAGACATAAAATATACAGGCGTTTGTCTGGGAGTCTGAAAATCACAATAAGGCCCCACATAATTTGATATGCTAATATTTACTGCAAATGTACACAAACAGACACTAGAGAGCAGAAATACAACAGAGCCCTTGTGATCCATGTCAAACGTGCTGTGGAGACCACTGGGCTCCCGACATAACGACTTTTCGGACCATCTTTTGTTAGCATATTAATGACACTTTCTTACTGTCTAAGTGGAGTAAACATATTAGAAAGAGCAAGTATTTGCTGCGTTCATATTGTAGATTCTGTGCATTGGAGTTTCTATGTCTTTGGCATAAAGGTTAAAATGCCATACTTGGTATTACAGAACACATTCTAATTAGATTCTGTCCATCAAGAACATACAAAGCAAGCATTTGTCTCTCTAGCCAGGGATGTTGCTAACTATTTTTGCTCTAATGCCCAATGTCATACCTATCCATCCTTTAATTAGATGAACTGTGATAGATGAAACAGATCAGACAAGCCGATACCCCTGTCATGAATAATTGCATGACAAAAAAAGAATCCTAAATAGGTTTTTTTGGAGCACTGGATTGTGTGGATAAAATATGCAGAATAACATTCAACCTGCAGCTACCCTGAAAGAATAGGACAAGCTATAAATGTCCAATTCTGATAATGCAATGAATTAAGTACTTTACCTTATGGCAGTGTACCATACCTTGTTCAGGTGGACAGCAAACTCCAAGAGCTATATTCCAAGTCAGGTGTAAACGTAACCAGAGCTATGATCAATTTACCAACTCCATAGTCTGTTATGATTATAAACCTATAACATTCACTCCATTATGACCGATCTTAATAGTGTCTGGATTTAATGCACATTACAAAATGCAAAACGATAAGTGTACCAGCAGATATTGTATCCGTAACTGGTGAACTAGGTATCAGACAAATGTAGCTGAATGCCTATCGTATCCATCATGGATGCCTCAGCTATACATTGTGAATCTCTATAGTGAGACAGTAAAATTAGGATTTAAGATGTGATAAGGTATTGTCTTGTGTCCATTAGGAATAAGGGAAAGTGAACCAGAATTCTAGTGCCAGTCATTAGTCTTAACATACCTAGAACCCCTTACTATTTTATGACTTACTATAGTTCTAACATGGAATTAAGGGGGTTATTCAGAGAGCACCGACCTTTCGGTGCGCTCTCATTCCACGCACTTCCCTCCACTTCGGGGAGTCAAATTTCCCCACCCTGCGGTGAATTCAGCATTCCTTGCAAGGTCCCCGGAGTGCAGGGAAAATCCGCCGGAGCCGCTGCAAAAAACACGCTGAACACATCGGAAGAAGCCATCAAGCCATCGAATACAGCACAGACCAGCTGCCGGAAAAAGCAGACAAGCTGACAAGCGGGGTAGAAAAACCCCCCAAACAATACGATTTGAAAGTGTCAAAATTGAAACGCTGTTTGCGAAAACACTACTGAATGAAAATGCCTGCAATTTACATATAACGTCCTATGAATGACAATGAAAAGGTCTGTTACAGAAAAAAAAGTTTAAAAAAAAAATGCTGAAAAATCCGAAAAAATGCCTAAAAGATCCTAAAAAAAAAAAGAGACTTTTTACTGCAGATTAAAATAATAAACGGTTTATTAAATATTGGATTAAAACATTGCAGCCTATGGGATTCGCCTGAATAAACTTGGCGAATGAAACCACCGACCATGAGGGCACTTCAGCAACTTTTCACTGCTGTTCGGTGTTCTCTGAATAGATTAACCATTGCTTCTCTATGGGGATTTCACTGCCCTCGAACAGGCACCGTACGTGCAGGCAATTTGCCAAAATTTGGCGAACTGCCTGCTCTCTGAATAGCCGAATGGCCCCGAAATGTCACTGTAAGGGGAAAATCCCTGTTCAGTGACATTTTGGTGCCAGATTGGCTCTCTCTGTATAACCCCTTAAATCTTTTAGACCAGACGTGACTAGATCCTTTTTCTTATCGTGCCTGATACCTGTCTGACATCAGAGCTATCCTAACTGATGGTGACTGAGAATGTATAGAAAATGCAGTCCTGAAGTAAATGTAATTACATTTTATAATATTTATTTTTGAGCCTATTTAATAATTTCACTATACAAGAAACGCAAAAAAACAGCCTCTGCCAGCAGAGCCATTAGAATTTACAAGTGAGCTGTTAAGTAATTGCAGCCCCCATTTATCAATACTATCAGCTCCTGTCTTATTCCAGCCGAGCCGCACACTCCTCTTGCGACTTTGCTGTAACGGTTGTCTACTGTACATCAACACTTCTATGTATAAGAAGTGCTAATGTGGAGGCAGTCAGAGAATAACGAGTGATTCCAAGGTCACTCGTTAGTCTTGCTTGCAGCCGGTAATGACAATGAAATTACTAACTGCAAGAAACTGGTGTTAAAGGAACACTCTAATAAAAAATCCCCCCCCCTGTTTTTTTACATTAATTTATCCCTATTACCTTAATAAATAGGTAGGGATTTCTTTTAATTTTTTTTTTAACTGTAATACTTACCCTAAAATCCACTTCTTTCCAACAGCGTTTTTTTTTTATACTCCCCTCCCTCCTCTTCCACTCCCGTCCTTTTTACTTTCAGTTGCCTTCTGGTTTACGTGAGAAGCGCGCATGCGCGCCTCTCACGTAAGCCAGCCAATCGGCAGGCTTCCTCCCGACTCCATCTGCTCAGGATTAGTGTTGCGCGCAAGAGGATGCGCGCAACACTAATCCTCAGGCGGCCGCCAGCTACTGCGGCGAGTTGGAGACGTCATCGCGCTGAAAGCAAAAGGCAAAAGTCGGCAGAAGCAGCAAATATGAATCCCGCTCTGCTGACTGACAGCTGGGATGGCGGAGTAAAGTCCTCCGCGTCTCAGCTGTTTTCAGCTTTTTCAGCTGATCGGCTGAGCGGAGGGAGGGGAGACAGAGGGGGGCATACTCAGGGCATCATGACCACCTAAAAAAAGCTTAGGTGGTCATGTTGCCTAGAGTATCCCTTTAAGTGATTTTGCTTTAACAAACCGTAGAGCTGATTACAGGGAACCACAAATGGTTAATGGCTCGCACCCTCCTTTTTACCATTTGTGGCTCCGTATTACTGGAACATGAGCCGAGGTGTTTATTCCATTTTATGTGAAGTGAAAGGCAAAACCCCCTTCAGCATTAATCCAATAGAGCCCATGTGAAACTCGTCTGGGAAGATTCAATTAATATTTCACAGACCGTCTTGATTTGACAGCTATTTGTCATCTACATTAAAAACTCCCTTTATCTGAAGCATAAAATCTTTGCAACATATTGTAAGAATATATGCACCTCTGTAGTGCCTGTGTGTCTCATTACAACAATTTTTATTCATTACATTTACAAACATTGCAGGTGTAGCATTGTGATTCAGTGTAGAACTGCTTATGCTATCACCTCTTAGAATAGACTGTGTGCGGTTATTAAATTGGATCACTTTGCCTTTTCAGGTCAGCAAAATACGAATGCTCATTCTATTAAACAGCTTTTGCCTTAATTCTCAAAGGAGAAACAAAACTGTGTTATTAATCAGCTACATTTGTGTATACGTTAGCTAAAACCTTATTCTACATGTGTCATGAATTTAGACATAATACTCTGACCAGCATATGACATCAGCAATAACAATCTCTTGATGGTGCTTCGTCCAAAATTGATCAAGGCATAAAAGTTCAGTTCTCATGTGATTTGACAGAAAACTGTTTTTTTTTTAGATGGTAATAATATTAAGAAATTAAAATATAACCACCGTTTTATAACAAAATTCTCTCTAAACCACTAAATTACCACATATATTTATTATCAATGTATTTACAAATCTAGAATCCGAGTAGCTATGGTGCAAAGTGAACTTTGTTATTCGTATTATGAGGAAACCTGTAGAACAGTGTTTCCCAAACTTGTCCTCAGAATCCTCTGCCTCGCCAGGTTTGCAGATATCTGAAGCTCAGCACAGGTGACATGATTTGCTGCTCAGTGATTGCAGAATTCAGTCTGCATTTCCCCAAGGTGATCTGTGAAATCTGGCCTGGTTGCGGGTCCCGAGGACAGGTTTGAGAAACACTGCTAGAGAAGGTAGCTACATTTAATAAAATCCTTACATGTAACAAATCCCGTTGTCTTGTGTTTAGTGTAGAAACATATGCATAGGAACAGTTTTTTGCTTTTCATTTGATTATGGATATCAATATGATGGTAACAATGATTTACACACAGGTAGGAGCGTGGTTCCTCCACAATTTCTGCAGGGGCACCTTTGATCCACTCATTGAGAAGCTTTACCTTTCAATCTGTTTTGTATCTTTCTTTCTAAATCACAATAAATATATATTTATGATAATTATCTTAATCATTCCCTAAAACATGGCCAGGCTATCTAGGCTATAGATTTATTAACCCCTTAACAGCTGGAACTCCTCTCCCGATCTAGCTTCTCCTGCGTTGGACCGTGTTACTGCTTGCCTGTCGGCTGTCTCTAACTGGATGACATGCTGTCTGTTCAAGCTAAACCTCTCTAAAATTGAACTTCTCGTCTTCTCTCCCTCTAAAGCTGACATTCCTGCACCCATTTCCCTTCAGGTGATTGGTGCCACCATTACTTCTACCTCACAAGCTTGTTGCCTTAGTGTCCTCTTTGACTCTGATCTCTCTCCTTCACTCTTCACATTTAGTCACTAACGCATTCTTGCTACTTCCACTTAAAAAACATTGCACCAGTCTGCCCTTTTCTTAACCCAGACTCTACTAAAATGCTCATCCAAGCTCTTATTATGTTCCTCCTTGACTATTGCACCCACCTTCTCACTGGCCTTAAGACATCCCAGATTCTCCCTCTGCAGTCTGTAATGAACGCCTGTACCAGGCTCATCCACCTCACTTCCTGCACCTCTCACACCTCACCCCTTTGTCAATCACTGCACTGGCTCCCTGTTCCCTTTTGAATCCAATTCAAATTAGTGGTGCTCACATACAAAGCTCTCCATAACTGTTCCCCTGCCTACATCTCCTCCCTTATTAGTAGGTACATTATATTGCCAAAAGTATTCGCTCACCTGCCTTGACTCGCATATGAACTTAAGTGACATCCCATTCCTAATCCATAGGGTTCAATATGACGTCGGTCCACTCTTTGCAGCTATAACAGCTTCAACTCTTCTGGGAAGGCTGTCCACAAGGTTTAGGAGTGTGTTTATGGGAATTTTTGACCATTCTTCCAGAAGTGCATTTGTGAGGTCACACACTGATGTTGGACGAGAAGGCCTGGCTCTCAGTCTCCGCTCTAATTCATCCCAAAGGTGTTCTATCGGGTTGAGGTCAGGACTCTGTGCAGGCCAGTCAAGTTCATCCACACCAGACTCTGTCATCCATGTCTTTATGGACCTTGCTTTGTGCACTGGTGCACAGTCATGTTGGAAGAGGAAGGGGCCAGCTCCAAACTGTTCCCACAAAATTGGGTGCATGGAATTGTCCAAAATGTCTTGGTATGCTGAAGCATTCAGAGTTCCTTTCACTGGAACTAAGGGGCCAAGCCCAGCTCCTGAAAAACAACCCTACACCATAATCCCCCCCTCCACCAAACTTTACACTTGGCACAATGCAGTCAGACAAGTACTGTTCTCCTGGCAACCGCCAAACCCAGACTCGTCCATCAGATTGCCAGATGGAGAAGCGCGATTCGTCACTCCAGAGAACGCGTCTCCACTGCTCTAGAGTCCAGTGGCGGCGTGCTTTACACCACTCTGACGCTTTGCATTGCACTTGGTGATGTATGGCTTGGATGCAGCTGCTTGGCCATGGAAACCCATTCCATGAAGCTCTCTGCGTACTGTTCTTGAGCTAATCTGAAGGCCACATGAAGTTTGGAGGTCTGTAGCGATTGACTTTGCAGAAAGTTGGCGACCTCTTCGCACTATGCGCCTCTGCATCCGCTGACCCCGCTCCGTCAGTTTACGTGGCCTACCACTTCGTGGCTGAGTTGCTGTCGTTCCCGACAATAATTGCTGACGTTCTTATAATACAGCGGACAGTTGACTGTGGAATATTTCGGAGCGAGGAAATTTCACGACTGGATTTGTTGCACATCCTATCACAGTTCCACGCTGGAATTCACTGAGCTCCTGAGAGCGATCCATTCTTTCACAAATGTTTGTAAAAACAGTCTGCATGCCTAGGTGCTTGATTTTTATACACCTATGGCCAGGGAAGTGATTGGAACACCTGATACTGATTATTTGGATGGGTGAGCGAATACTTTTGGCAATATAGTGTATGTCCCGACCACTTTGCTCTGCCAATGATCTGATGTTATCATCTTCCTATACCCGCACCCCCAATTCTCACCTTCAAGACGTCTCCTGAGCTGCCCCTTTTTTATGGATCTCCCTCCCCTGCAACATTAGACTCTCCCCAGTCCTTCAAGAAGTCTCTGAAAACGTGTTACTTTAGAGAAGCCCCCATGCACCCACTTCTTCCCATGCCCAGTGTGAAGGAACCGTTCCCTTCCGACGGTCCTGGCTCTCCAGACACCCCTTCGTTGCGGTCAGCCCGGCTACTGGGAGCGCTGTCCTCAGCGCCTCGAGCAGCTTGACCGGCCTGCTTCTGTTCCTCTGCCCTGGGGCCGTTAGGAATCTCCAGAAGGCCGCTCTCTGCCTTCTGAGGGTGATAGTGTAGTGTAGCGTCGCTGAATGAAACACCAAACGCGGATGTATGTTCCAACAGGATCCTCTCTCTCTGAGCTTGAGAGTTCTCTGACTTCTTTTAATGAACAACGCCACCATTTATGCTGAAGTACAACAGTCATAATTTGCATACCCATACTAATTACTAGCATACCCATACTAATTAGATTATGTCAGTTATTTACAATAAACATTCTTCACATTCTCTTAGCCTTCAGCTCACACAACGTTTGTACATCCATTGTTCTAGCACATCAGATTAAACACACTATCAGAGATCCCTTGAATTAAACATGCAGCTAGATAATGGGGAAAACCCTGATGCATAAATTACACAGCAGCAAAGCTTGTTTACTGTATACACAAAACACATTTACCTACAGGAATATAGTATTTTAAAACCAAAGCTATGTCATTTAACACTAAACTAAATTAACTAAAACCAAACGATGTAAAATATATTTAAAATCACACGATATAAATGAACATAAAGTCTCTTGGGGTTTGAAGCATGGAGCGTTACATCAACTCCATGACATATGTCCCTATGGTGCAACGGCACTGAAGAGTCCACAGTAACCCCAGCGTCATTAAAGCTGTCCCTGGCTGAGGGTCCTGGGGTTTGTGGCCGAGCCTCTTGGGGCATCCCGTGACACTCCTCCCCCTTCCCAAAGTTCGACGCACCCGGTTGGACCCCAACGGGTCATACCGGGGAAGTCGGTGCTCCCAGGTCCATAGTCTGTCGGAAGGGGGCGAGCCACCAGGCTTCTCCATTTGGCCTTGCGGCCGTGCCTGGCGGGTTGGGGGTACAAGTCATTGGGGATACCCCCTCTGGAATAAGGATCCTGTGGCTGGGGAGGGGTACCGCCTGTGCCACCTCCGGGAATATCTCGCACCCGGGAAAAACGGGTGCTAAATGCACGCGCCCCGAGTGCCCTGGTCAGCCGTTGAGGAGAACAGTGGCTGCGTGGGGCCTCCGGGCCAAAGGGTTGTGGAGATGGGCAGAGCGGAAGCAGGCTCTGCCCCGTGGCCAGCGCGTCGGCTGGGTGGTTCAAGGCCGAGAAGGGGACCCCGGCCAGGAGAATGGCGTCCTCCATCTCCGGTGAGGTCCGTGGCTGCGGGATAAGTAGCCAGAGGGTATCCCCCTTCTGCTCCTTGGGGTGGATGGTGGGAGATGGGCAGAGGCCAGCAGCCCTCTGCCCCGTTGCCAACTCTTCTGCTGGGGGGTGGGTACAGAAATGACATCCAGGGGGTCAAGTGGGGTCAACGGCTGCGGGGTCAGCAGCTTGGAAAACCCTGCTGCTCCTCAGGGCAGTCGGAGAGTGGGCAGAGGCCAGCGGCACTCTGCCCCGTTGCCAGCTCTTCTGCTGGGGGGTGGGTACAGAAATGACATCCAGGGGGAAAGTGGGGTCAACGGCTGCGGGGTCAGCAGCTCGGGAAAACCCTGCTGCTCCTCAGGGCAGTCGGAGAGTGGGCAGAGGCCAGCGGCACTCTGCCCCGTTGCCAGCTCTTCTGCTGGGGGGTGGGTACCGGCACAACATTCGGGTGGTCGGAGGAGGACAACGGCTGCGAGCCAAGCAGCTGGGGTAAACCTGGCTGCTCCTCAGGGCATTCGGCAGAAAGTGGCCACTCTTGCCCCGTGGCCAGCTCTTCTGCTGGGGAGGCGGGTACCAGAACAAAGTCCAGGGGACGGACGAGGTAAGCGGCTGTGGGGGAGGCAGCCCCAGGGTATCCCCCTCCTGCTCCTCGGGACAGCTGGGAATAGGTGGGCAGAGGCCAGCGGCGCTCTGCCCTGTGGCCAGCTCTTCAGCTGGGTGGGGGTCTTCTTGCGGGGGATGGTTGTTCCACCCCCGGGCAATCAATGGCTGCGGCCAGCCTAGCCCGGGGAAACCATCTGCCCGCTCCTCCTGGCAGACTGTGGGAAGTGGGCAGAGGCCAGCGGCGCTCTGCCCCGTGGCCAGCTCTTCTGCTGGACCCGCGGACTCAGCCACCGTGTCTTCCTGCGGGTTTGAAGGAATCACTTCTGCTGGGCCCCAACGGGGACCCATGGGAGCATCTCGGCCTCCCATACTTCAAGGTTCCTTGGACTGTCGGTTCCTTCCGCCGGACAGTCCCAGTACATGGGACTTAGACCCGACTGCGGAACGCTGTCCAACAGTCTCCTATAGGCCTTCTCGAGCTCCCATTCTCGCTCTACTAGGAACTCCAGTTCCTCTAACTCAGAGTCCCTGCTATCGTACGGGAGCTCCTTTTCCCGTCGCTCCAGTATCTCCTCCGACCGCTCTTCTGTCTTTCTTCCGAACCCAGGGTCCTGGGCCATTTCTCGTAAAGCAGCCCTGTGCCGCCGTAGTGGGGGCCTGCGGTGGAGGCGCTGTCAATGGTGCGGGGTAGCAGAGGGCCTGTTAGCCACCGGAGCGCACGGTACGCGGCGTCCAGTGCAATCTCCTGCTGCACCAGGTATTGGAGCTCTGCCTCCCACTCGTCCGGGGGTCGGCCCCTCAGGAATACAGCTCTGGCATTGAACTGCACCTGGAAAATGACAGCGCTCGAAGGGACATCAACCACGTGGCAGTCCCTTTCATGGCGTAGCGCCTCATACCAAAGCTCTTGGCGGATCTCGTCCCGCCACTCAAGCCCAGTGGGCTCCACTGTGGACCCGTGGTACCGATCCAGGCCCTCCTGCAGCCTTCTCGGAAATTCAGCCTCCATGTCGGCGAGGGTTCCGGCACAGGGGCACCACTCCTCGGCGGGGAATGTGGCGTCCTCAGATGCAGCTCCAGGCGAGCTGTAAGTCTCCATCCAAGGGTCGCTGGGATGTGCGATTTCCCCAATACAGACTCCAGGCGAGCTGTAAGTCCCGAAAGGGGTATCGCTGGGGGGTGCAGATTCCCGGGGTGAAGCTCCAGTCGAGCTGTAAACCTCGACCCAGGTTCTACGGGCTTGGGGACGGGGTTAGAAAGTTCATCGCACTTCATACAGAGCGCCGCCATGCGCAACTCGTGCTGACGGTCCCTCTCCTCAGCCGCTTGGAGGTCCACCATTAGCCGGCTCACCATGTCCTCGGAGGGGGTGAGGCCGAATCCATGATCAACGACCGAGCGCTCTGCCGAAGGTGCTCGTTAGGGTCCTGAGTCAGAGTTGGGGGGCTCACCCTTTGCTGGTCCATCCTGGTCAGCTCCTTCACTAGGGTTTTCTTCTTTTTGTTGCCGGGAGTCCCTCCCCGATTCTCCAACATGCCCCGCAGGACGTCCCGCTGGTAAACGCTGTACCCGGCCATGGTAAGGGTCTTCTTGGGGTTGCAGAGAGCTATCCCACCGCTTGCCACCAGTGTGAAGGAACCGTTCCCTTCCGACGGTCCTGGCTCTCCAGACACCCCTTCGTTGCGGTCAGCCCGGCTACTGGGAGCGCTGTCCTCAGCGCCTCGATCAGCTTGACCGGCCTGCTTCTGTTCCTCTGCCCTGGGGCCGTTAGGAATCTCCAGAAGGCCACTCTCTGCCTTCTGAGGGTGATAGTGTAGTGTAGCGTCGCTGAATGAAACCCCAAACGCGGTTGTATGTTCCAACAGGATCCTCTCTCTCTGAGCTTGAGAGTTCTCTGACTTCTTTTAATGAACAACGCCACCATTTATGCTGAAGTACAACAGTCATAATTTGCATACCCATACTAATTACTAGCATACCCATACTAATTAGATTATGTCAGTTATTTACAATAAACATTCTTCACATTCTCTTAGCCTTCAACTCATACAACATTTGTATATCCATTGTTCTAGCACATCAGATTAAACACACTATCAGAGATCCCTTGAATTAAACATGCAGCTAGATAATGGGGAAAACCCTGATGCATAAGTTACACAGCAGCAAAGCTTGTTTACTGTATACACAAAACACATTTATCTACAGGAATATAGTATTTTAACCACTTGAATGCTAAGGACGCGCTCAGCGCGTCCTCAGCATTCCCGCTGGTATGCGGAGGACGCGCTGAGCGCGTCCTCGCATTGGGGTCAGCGTTCGGCCGGGTTCCGGCCGATCGCTGGCCCCTCCGGTGCGGGCTGACATCCTGGATGTCAGCCCGGCATCCGGAGCAGTGGCCGCCATTATTAGGTGTCATCGCGCCCCCGCGATGACACCTAATTCAGGCGCCCCCCCCGCATGTGCGGAGGAGGCGCCTGAAAGGGAGGGGGGGCCCTTCGGACCTCTCTCCCTCCCGATCGGCGGCACACAGGGGCTTAACCCAGGCATCATTTGGAAGGGCACAGCCTGCCCTTCCAAATGATGCCTGGCATTAACCCCTGGGGAGCTGGATCGCAAATCGGCGCTGAAAAAGCGCCGATTCGCGATCCTTCCCGGAGCTGGCCGACATCTTGGATGTCGGCCAAGCTTCCGGGAACTCCCCAGAGGACTGGCGTCATCGTGCGTTAGCACGATGACGCCAGTCCTACAGTTAACCCCTAACTGCCACGAACTGTGGAGATAGGGAGTTCCAATGAACTCCCTATCTCCGATCCGTGGCAGTTAGGGTTAAATTTTGATATGGTTGGATCGGCCAGAGCATGGCCGTTCCAACGATACCAAACATGAAAGTAAAAAAAGTTGTAAAAAAAAAGAAAAATAAAAAAAAATAAAAAAAAAAAAAAAAAAAAAAAAAAAAAAAAATAAACACTTTTTTTATTTTTTTGGTTTGTTAATGCAGCAATATTGTTCCCATTTCAATTATAATGTGAACAATGATGCTGCATTAACGATTTTTGTATGCGGTGCGTTTGTTAAAAATGGTGTCATTTTCCCCAAAAAAAATGTAACGAGACCCCATCTCTAATTTTTTTAACAAGCGCACCCCATACAAAATATAACCGCAATTGCTCGCATGTTAAAATGTGGAAAAAAACACTTTACACATTGTAAATTATTGAAAATACATATTTTATTGCATTTTTTGTTATAATATACAAACATGACATAACGTATACATATAATAATGACATATTATGAATCTACCGAGTCTGACGGAAAGAACGATATATAATATGTCGGTGTCATATACTAAAATAAGCCTTCAAAACACGTTTAAACATGATGCGCAAAACAGGTAAAAAATGACCTCAGCACAGGGGCGGGAAAAGCCTCAGCAGCGAAAGGGTTAAAGCCAAAGCTATGTCATTTAACACTAAACTAAATTAACTAAAACCAAACGATGTAAAATTTATTTAAAATCACACGATATAAATGAACATAAAGTCTCTTGGGGTTTGAAGCATGGAGCGTTACATCAACTCCATGACATATGTCCCTATGGTGCAACGGCACTGAAGAGTCCACAGTAACCCCAGCGTCATTAAAGCTGTCCCTGGCTGAGGGTCCTGGGGTTTGTGGCCGAGCCTCTTGGGGCATCCCGTGACACCCAGCTATTTACCCTCACCTAGTGTGTCCACCCCTCTTTTCTTAGATTGTAATCTCTCAAGCAGGGTCCTCCCGCCTACTGTTCTATATGTTTAATTTGCATGTATGTTTGATCTGTCTCACCTATTGTACAGTGCTATGGAACTTGTTGGTGCTTTATGAGTATTTGTAATGGTGTTAACAATGTGAACAAGGAGTAGGATTAAATTGATTATTGGCAGGAAGTTTGAGGAGTTCCCACACTTCTTTATGTTGGACTTGTCACTGTTTACACAATTTTTATAACTTATAGCCAAGAAAAATAATGATTATTGTGTGTAATAACTTTAAAAATCAGGATAGATCATGAACCAAAATAATACATGCTGAAATATTTCTTAAAAAAAAATTGAGAATCTTTGTAAATTATTAACATAATGCAAAAAGGCTAAGGCCAGGTGTTTCGCTTGCTGCCTACATGCATTTTATTAACAAACATTATTCATCACACCTGCAGTGCATCAATTCAATCTATTTGGTGCCTCAAGAATAGAGAAACTGCACCAGTTCCTGGGGAGCAACATGTCACATTCTGGTTATAAGCATCTCAATAATTCATTCATTGCAGTAGTCATGGGTGAACTCCAAAATGTTCTCAAAGGAAATAGACATTCCTCTCCCCTGTGTTTTTTTTTTTATTTACATGCATTTTTTTAATTGTGTCCGTTTTTTTTTATTATTTAATACTTTTTATCAATTCCTGTTCAATTTTTTTTTGTGTGCTTTTTGTCATGTGTTGTGCAAGGGTGGGAGGGCGATCAGGAGAGAGGGAGTGTGGGAGAGGCAGGGTTAGAGATGAGTTAGGATGTGAGCAGTATGCATTGACAAGGGTCTAGGGGGTGAGAATAGTAGAAGAGGGGGGCGTGGCCAACTGCAGACAGAAGCGGACATGTTTTGGTGGAATTCCACTTCATCCCTTTTGGGGCTTATTTGATGACTTTCCCTGCTTATGCTCCCTAAGTATCTGACCATCGGGTGTGCACTGTCCAGGGCCATTCTGTCCTCCCCCGTCCGGACCAGAGACTTTTCTGTCTGCTACGTCTTCAGGCCGGCGGCCAACTTGCGGCCTACACCCTGACTGTATCCTGGCCTCCCTCCTCTGTCGTCTCCCAAAAGTTTCTGATCTTTGGAGGGGACCATGACGCGGGCTACGGAGATGATGAGCCCATATCTCCCACCCGCTGAAGCTGGCTATGTGTCAGAAGCGGGATTGCTACCTTCCTCCTGCTGGCAAGATGGAGGCTGTGTGGCTGGCACGGAACCCCCCGAGCTCGAGACACCTCTGGAGTTTTTTTTTTGGGAAAGTATTTTACCAGGAAGGATACATTGAGATTTCTCTCATTTTCAAGCATGTCCTGGGTGGCAAGTATGTACCGTTAGGTGTCTTGCCCAAGGACACTTACTGGAGAGGTGCTCTTGCTGGAATCGAACCCATGTCTCCACAGACTCTCTCCACGCAGAGCAGTGATGTTACCTCTACTCCACCTAGCCGGTAGAGTTACCTTCCTACTTTTCCCTGAAGCTGGTCTGCTGACAACTCGCTCCCGCTGATGAAGGGGGGCCTGGCGGACCTTCTCGTCGAGCTGCAGGAGGTGTGGCGCTCCTCCTTTCGGGATGCTGCATGGGTATGTGGAGCGGATGGCCCTGATGAGTGCAGCTCAGGAGCTGGTGGCCCGGGGGGATTCGCCCCCTCTCTGGCTGACCATGCTGCTTTGGCAGGCACCTGCTCCTCGGCAATCTCCCCTTTGCTTGCGGTGACAGATATCTCTGCAGCTGTGGCATGAAGGGGCCTCCTGGTTTTCTTCCCTCTTTTGCGACTCCGGAGTTCTGCTACGGATGTAGTCTGGTCCCGGCTGTCTCGACTAATGGAGGCTAATCTGCATCCACCACTGTCATGGCTCTATTGGGTATTGTGTCCCGTGGTAGGGCTTATTCCCCCACGGCGCTGGCCTCTCTGGCTGCCTGGTCCGTTTTCCTATTGGGCCTCCTGATCGCTGTTGCTGGAGCTCTGCTGGTCCCCAAGCACCTGGATCCTGGCTGGGTTACTGGGGTGCGAGGTGTTGTCCTCGGCCTGCTTGATCTGGGAGTATCCAACCTCCCCTGTGGCACCTTGCCAGTGAGGATCCTGGCCTCGTTCCTGGATGCGAGTTTAGGTGGATCCTACACTGCCTGCTGGCCCCGTGACTGCTGTCTGAGTTAGAGTTTTTCCCTTGTATCCCCTCACACCTTTTCACCATCCGTCTGGATATTGAGACTTTATTTTTTTTGGCTAGACATCCTATCCTCGTCCCCCAGTTTCACTCCCCCCCCCCTCCTGCAGCAATTGATGGATGATTTTGTTATTTTTGACTCTGCGTTGCTGTATGTTGCC
Source organism: Leptobrachium leishanense (assembly GCA_009667805.1). Taxonomy (NCBI): domain Eukaryota; kingdom Metazoa; phylum Chordata; class Amphibia; order Anura; family Megophryidae; genus Leptobrachium; species Leptobrachium leishanense. The sequence continues at coordinate 420,708,593 of CM019063.1, read as the reverse complement.
TGGCAGACTTTGTGTCTTGCGGACATTTGGACTTTCTGATGACATATTTTTCTTCCCCATTTTTTCTCCTGTGACTCTTTTTGATGAGGGAGGGAATTTTCTCTCTGCAGACTTTTCTGCTGGCCTCTGAGACTCTTTTTGTATGGCGGCTGGGGATCTCGGGATTATCCTATTCCTCCCACCCCCTTTTTTATTTTTTGGATAACGGGTTGCCCTGGGTAAGCCGCATGAGTGGCAACCATGGCTCTGGCCGCTCTTTTGGTCTCAGGTCTCCCAACCCCTCGGCCTCTTCCATGGCCCCCGGTCTTCTTGGGAGTTGCCAGGGGAGCCGAGACGCTGTATTCTGTGGGCAGTCCTCTACCCCCCTTATTCCCCCTACCTGAGGATTTTCCCAGGCACCCTTGTATGTTCTTTGCTAGCCCTTTAGTCAATTTGCTCGTTCTATTTTACTTTTCCCTCCCCTGTTGTGATTCGATGCCTTTCTCTGCTGTGCTGCCACTTACTGTGGCTTATTCTTGCATGATTTTATTGTATGCCTTTTTGGTCTCATAATAAAAAATTTTGAATAAAAAAAAAAAAGAATAGAGGTGAGGGGAGGTCTGTTGGAGTAAGGGTGGGGGAGAGCGCTACACGCAGCTCAGGCACACAAAGTGTAGGATTTGCTCACAGGCAAGTGGAGGGAGCTAGTATGGTGCACACTCCAGGAGACAGGTCCCAGGGCTCCTCTGGAGGACAATCACAGGTGCTTATTGAAAGGTATGCAGCCAAGGAGAAGGAAGTGCTTATAGAAGTTTACATGCATCAGGCCCACAGGTCAACTGACCTTATGGAATGAGATTTGGCAGGTGGTTTGTGCGTGTGGTCACAGCAAAGCTCTTGAATCCATCAGGCACCATGATTTTGGGAGCTGAAGACCAAGATGAGCAAGAGTCCTCAGGAGGCCCAGAGGACCTGCGGTGGATCCCTGAGGGATTTACTTTATTCTCGTTTTCCTTGAATTTCTAGGGGATAAAGATTATGTGCCTTTTGTCAGTCCGCATACTCACACATTGTAGGACATTTCTTCTTATACATCATACTTATGCTGCTCACACTGGTGGAGCACAATGAACCAGCTGACGATGTCTACATTGCTGTCACTGCTGGAAGGTCCTCCACTTAAGCTTCCTCAGACACATATGCCAAACATATCTTCCCCCTCCAAATGCTTTTGAAGCTCCCAAGTTTGTGGAACAAGTCCCATGTGTTTTGTCACCTGCTTCCAGGCCACTCTTACCCACTGCTCGGCAACAACCATGGCTGCAGCTCCACACTCATACCATGGATTAGAAAGCAGTGTACTAAATTATTTCTAGTGTAGAGGTACTAGGAGACTAACAAATGAACTTAAGCATTGACATTGTGCAGGGTTTCTAAACATTAGGGGAGCCCTTTTACTCATCCAAAGGGAGAAGCAGCTGCTCCACCAGGAGCTGCAGAGAAGCACAAAACATAAGTTATCTCTTGTAACTGCTGGACCAATAGACCTAGGAATAGATGAACCGTTTATACCTTGAGGTTATTTTTATATAGTTTTGTTTCAATTACTGTCATTTTTGTGTTTATCTATTTCTAGGCCTCTTTTTAACATTGGGTATTGATCTAGTTATTTTTACAGTCAGCTTCATGTTTACAGTTAATGACGTAACTTTTTTGAAGAAGGTGCTACTGTGTCCTAATATCGGTTTATGTTGAGGAAAGATTATAGATATTCAAGTTTTACAAAAAATAATCCTTTTGGATTTCAATGTTTATTATTAATAAACATTAGGTAACTATCTTTGACATGCTTCATAGCATACAGCTAATGAGTCATCATATGAGCATTTCTTCACGATAATTAAGTATCATTTTATTATGTTACTGTAGCACATGATGTACAAATTATCAATTTATTGCCATTTAAACATAAATGAGCGTAGTAGCCTTTCATCATTATGATAACGCCATGGTAACGACTGCTCATATCAATGTCCAAATGAGCATTATTATTCATTTCACTACGCACATAATTATGTTGTCCCAACAAGAGGTTAAAATGTTTCCACACTTAAGTACAAATGCTTATAGGAAGTCAATAACCTGCACTGCATTATAGGGTGTGATTATTGAAATGCAATACATTGAGGGTTATAATATAATTTATTTACAATTCAATCTTTAATTGTGTAGAAAACAAACAATATAATTGTATCCATAAGTTGTATCTTTACTGTGTTCAAAATAATTATAATATTTACCATTGTATCTGATTGTACATATAAATAATGTAAATATTACAACACACTTGGGCCAGTAACAGGGAGTCTCTAAGGTTGTAATGACTGTGTTACTTGTATGTTTGTGTTCATGTTGTGTGTATTGCTAAGTCTGGATTGTGTGTGGGTTTTTCTATGTGTGCATGTAATGTATATGTACGTTTATCTGTTCCTTTGTGTGTCTGTGTCTCAGTGTGTAGAAAATATAAAGGATTGCCGGTCATACCACCACGATAAAGGAGGAGCTGGTTTATCAGAATGATGCAATGTTTCAGTTCAAATTTTGAACCTTTCTCAAGCATGCGTAAGAAGTTTCATGATTCATGATTTGAACCGAAATCTTCTACCAGTCCAATAAGCCAGCTCCTCCTTTATCGTAAAGCTGTGACTAGGATTACGTTATTTCTTTGCGTGATCTTGGAAAGCTGGATCACCAACTTGTGCATTATCAAATCATATTACAGACTCGTGTCAAAACTCTGGTCAGTGTCAAAAATATATATCATACAGGTGAAAGGGCAGCTTAACCCCTTAAGGACCAGTGACGTAACTGTTATGTCACAAATGCATTGACTATAACCCCTTCACTGCTGTGGCATTTCACCGCTGTGTGCGGAGCTCATTTTTACTGCTTTTGCTCATCGTGTTTAAACAGGATTTGAAGCCACATTTTATTAAACGACTCAGACATATTATATATCGTTCTTTTCGGCAGATTCATAATATATCATTATTATATGTATACGTCATGTCCTGTCTGTATATTATAACAAAAAATGCAATCAAATTTTTTAATCATCTACAGTGTGTAAAGTGGTTTTTTTCACATTTTATCACATGAGCGTTTGCGTTTCTATTTCTATGGGGCGCTCTTGTACAAAAATTAGAAATGGGGACTCGTTACATTTTTGGGGGGGAATTACGTGATTTTTAGCAAACACAGCCCATAGAAAAAAATCATTAGTGCAGCATCATTGTTCACATTATAATTGAAATGTGAACAATATTGCTACATTAATAAAAACAACACACAAAAAAAACACTTTTTTTGTTTGTTTATTTATTTATTATAATTTTTGTTTTACTTTGAACCTGGTCATGTTTGGTATCATTCGAAAGGCCATGCTCGGGCCTTTCGAATGATACCCTCCATGACCCCCTATCTGCCGTATCTCCACCAGGGGATTTCCTTGGGAAATCCCCAGGCAGCTAGGAGTTCCCCAGCTACCTGACGTCATCGTGCTATGCATGATACGTCAGGAGCTGAGGTGGAGCCGCCATCTAAGATGGCGGCCCCCACCAGAGCTAAATCGTGATCTGGCGCTGAACAGCGCTGGATCGCAATCTGGCATGTCAGGGGTTAAAAAAAGGCACTGCTTTAAAGGGCAGACACAGCCCTTCAAAGCGGTGCCTTTGTATTCACTTTAAACCCTCCCGATCGGGAGGGAGAGGGATCCAAAAGGATCCCCCCTCCCTTCCAGGCAATCTCCCGGCATTGCTGGGGGTCGCCTGGAAATGACGTCATGGCACGATGACGTCGGGAGGGGCCAGAACACCGCGGGACCCTGGACAGAGAGGGGAGTATCTCCGCCGGGGGTCCCGCTTGCGGATGATGTGTGGGGGAATGTCCTCCGCATATAGCGGGAGTCAATGAGGACGTTCCCCACACATCATCCGCAGTGAAAGGGTTAAAGACCCTTGGTCCTTAAGGGGTTAATTAGTAGTGCCTTCTGCTTTAGCAATCCTAAATTTGACTGTTTTCTATACAAACTACATACTTCATAGCTATATATCACCACAGATTAACAGTATAAATGACATTTACATGAATGCAATGTGGAAACATCACACTATATTGTGAGGAGCAATGTACTCCCGCAGTTAGTAGGTACACTAGTGGCCAACATTGTGGATACACCTTCTGATTTTCTCAGTTTTGGTTGACCAGAAAATTCCTCTGCTTCCCTGGCCTGGAAATAGCCCTGACTTGATTCCCATCGAAAATCTGTGGTCAAGATTGAATCGCATGATCTCGATCGAGAATCCAAGCAACAAGCGAGTACTCGTCGAGGCTATAATCAATTCCTGGCATCATTTGATCACAGAAGAGGATGTCAAAAGACTTGTAGAGTCAGTGCCTAGAAGGTGTCAGGCAGTAGTTAAGGCCAAAGGCTATCCAACACGTTACTGAAAAAACATATTGTGACAAACTTGAAATTGTCATTTTTATGCTATATAACAGCCAAGATGCATTATGGGACATTTCCAGCCAAAATTCAACTTAAAGATTTTTTGTTGATAAGGCATTAATTTACTATATTCAATTTTACATGTGCTATGACATTTTTATAGATTTTTCTATAAAATTTACATTAAATTGCAAAAATGTAAGGTGTATCCACAATCTTGGCCACCGGTGTAGATTGCTGGGAATGGATCAGTAAGCAATGTCAGGCACAACTATTTAGAATCACAAACTAAAATATACAAACACACAAAAATCACTTGCAGGTCATAAATTTTAAATAATTGTGGTCCGGTGCACATATGAAAATATCTTCAAACACTCTTGATAATTGGCTACAATGTAAACATATATGTAAAGAAAATGTGGCTAATGCTATTTTATTATTAGTTATCTTTAGTGGCACTCAGAGAGATGTCAGACATCTGCATCTGGTGATCTGCTCTGAGATATGATCAAAACTTTGGAATTAGTGAAGCTAGTGTAAAAGGTAAAAAAAAACTCAAGATTAATGCAGCAGTCAAAGAGAACCATCAGGGTAATAGCAGACTTTGCTGCTTGGGAATTCTAAGGGCAGAAATTTTACTAGTATGTGCAGACTGATGGGAGCCAATGATAACAATATATTGGAAGCCAATGGACCTTTTCTTGTTACTCCAAATTGTAATATCTCTCTAAGGGCGCTGAAAAGGAAATGCTGAACCATTAGACTCACTAGTATTAATTAAAATGATCAATGCTCTGTAATTTTGTATTGTGTAAACATAGAAAGATAGAAAATGTCGGCAGATAAGAACCTTTTGGCCCATCTAGTCTGCCCAATTACATGGATACTTTACCTGGATTTATCTTTTGTTTAGGATAGCCTTATGCCTATCCCATGCTTGCTTAAATTCAATTACCGTTTTGGCCTCTACCACTTAAACTGGAAGACTGTTCCATGTATCCACCACCCTCTCAGTAAAATAATGCTTCCTGCTGTTACTTTTAAACCTTTGCCCCTCTAATCTAAGACTATGTCCTCTTCTTTGGCTACTTTGTTTCCTTTTAAATATACGCCCTTCCTCTGCCTTGTGGATTCCCTTTACATATTTAAGTGTAGATGGCAGTGGCGTAACTAGAAACCTGAGGGCCCCGGTGCAAGAATCCATGAAGGGCCCCCCAACCTCCCAAAAAAATCTATATTTTTTTTCCTGCATTATAAAAAAGATAGTATTGCCCCCAGCTCACATGAATATATATATATCTTGCCCCCAGCTCACTTGGACATATATTGCCTCCAGGCCACACATGGATATATTGCCCCAGATCAGCTCATGGATGTATTTGCCCCCAGCTCGTGGATGTAATTGCCCAGCTCATGGATGTATTTGCCCCCAGCTCATTTATAGATTTGCCCCCAGCTCGTGGATGTATTTGCCCCCAGCTCATGGATGTATTTGCCCCCAGCTCGTGGATGTATTTGCCCCCAGCTCGTGGATGTATTTGCCCCCAGCTCATGGATGTATTTGCCCTCAGGCCCCAGCTCATGGATGTATTTGCCGCAGCTCACCTCCTCTGCTGCCGCCGACGTTCTGTTCCTCTCAGAGGCGAGCGGCCGCTGAAAGCATGCAGCCTGGCCGCTCAAAGGAAACCACCTGACCAGCGCAGCCGAGTTCTCGCGAGATCTCGTGCGCTGGTCAGCTAGTTCCCATCCCATGCGAGCGGCCAATCTATATTTTTACTTTTTTTTTTCCTGCAATATAAAAAAGATAGTATTGCCACCAGCTCACATGGATGTATACTGTATATTGCCCCCAGCTCACATGAATATATATATATATTGCCCCCAGCTCACATGGACATATATTGCCCCCAGGCCACACATGGACATATATTGCCCCAGATCAGCTCGTGGATGTATTTGCCCCAGCTCGTGGATGTATTTGCCCCCAGCTCGTGGATATATTTGCCCCCAGCTCGTGGATGTATTTGCTCCCAGCTCGTGGATGTATTTGCCCCAGCTCACCTCCTCTGCTGCCGCCGGCGTTCTGTTCCTCTCAGAGGCGAGCGGCCGCTGAAAGCATGCAGCCTGGCCGCTCACCGGAAACCACCTGACCAGCGCAGCCGAGTTCTCGCGAGATCTCGTGCGCTGGTCAGCTAGTTCCCATCCCACGCGAGCGGCCAATCTGCAAGCCAGCGGGTCTCTCGCAGGGAGAGGAACAGCCGGCGGCGCTGCTCCCAGATTCCGGCGCTTATTGCCGGAATCTGGCGGCGGCACTGGGCCCCCCTCCAGTGGCGGAATGCCAGGGCCCGGTCGCAACTGCGACCGCTGCGACCCTGGTTCTTCCGCCACTGGTAGATGGGTATAGCTGGCTGACTATTGTAATCTCTGGCAGATGCAGACTGTATGTAGTCTTGTGCTCTACTAAGAAAACATTGGTAATGTTCCTCGTAAACACTTTATTTCACGGCTGTACTATTCACAATTATCTGGTTATTATATATTAAGTTTTTTCATTATTTCCAGACTAGGTGCTATAAAACAAGCATGTAGAATATAGTGATTAGTGGCTGTGTGATTTTTTTTTTTTTTTTCTTTAATTTTTTTAAACAATGCTGTCTTATAGTATATGGTCATGGTTTTAAAGGTTTAGGGGGCTATGTCGCCAACATTTTGGTGCTCTCTCGTTCCCCATAGTTCTCCACCCTGCGGTGAATTCAGCATTCACCGCAGGGTCCCCAGAGTGCAGGGAAAACCCGCCGAACCGCCACAAAAAACACGCTAGAAAAAGCCACTCAGCCGCCGATCACAGCGCAGCCACTGGAAAAAGCAGACCATCTAACGAACGGGGTAAAAGAAAAAAATATGCTTGACAGTGTCAAAATTGAAACGCTATTTGCAAAAAACTACTGAACGAAAATGCCTGGAATGTACATATAAGATACAGAACAAAGAAAAAACGATTTAAAAATAAATGGGAATTTTTTTTGCCGAAAAATGCCTAAAAGATCCTAAAAAAAAAAAATCAATAAAGAGACATTTTACTGCAGATTAAAATAATAAATTATTTATTAGATATTGAATAAACAACGGAATATTTTTAACATTGAAGCCTATGGGATTCGCCTGAATAAACCTGCTGAATGAAACACCGGACGTTCGGCAAAATTTGGCGAACTGCCTGCTCTCTGAATAGCCAAATGGCCCCGAAATGGCACCGTATGGGGAAATTCTCTGTTCGGTGATATTTCGGAGCCACATCGCCTCTCTCTGAATAACCACTTTAGTCTTCGTATTGTTCAGGTGTACCATAGTGCAGTCGAAAATGGTGCAGTCTGTTTTCTTTTGTTTTCTCTTCTTCTGTAAGCTGATCTTAAACCGTATGTGCAACCCATTTATGTGCAACCAACATGATAATGATCAGTTATTTGTATCAGATTTTTTGGGCATTGAGAGACATATTTGAGTCAGGTGGTTCAACTAGCCAACTCCTCCTTAAATGAAGTCCGGCTGCTATCATGTGCTTATTTAATTTTGAATCGCTGCATACCCAACCCCTGGAAGGCGGTGTATCTCCAGCTGATTGACAGCATTTGTGGCAGAAGGGGACACTTCACTATGAAGGTCTGCAACAGTGGCCAGGGCCAACTAGGGGGACATCTGAGTAGTTTTGGTATCTGAAATAATGAAGGATCAGCTTCCTTTGCCCATGTATTGATATCCTCACTATCATAGCAAGACATCTAATAATCAGACTTAGTCAATTGCTTTAAGTTTTGTTTTAGTATTATTTTAGCACATGTTTGATATAAAAAAACAAGTCATTCCTAAATATGCCATTCGTATTGATTCTACTTATGCTTTAAGGTGTAGAAAAAAAAAGCTAAAATATAATGTTAAGCTGTTACAGCATGTCATTAATTACACATTTTGGTAATAGACTACTAACAATACCAATTTAAAATTATATAGAAAAGTATATTAAAACATACTGAATAAGTGTGAAGATTAGATAAGACATGTATTTATGTCAGAGGAGATTTAACTAACTGTACTAAGCAGTTTATTGGATTAACAATATGTAAAGTGTGAAAGGCATTATTCTTCAGAGGGAGATTTTACCGCGGCAGATTTTGAACTAAAAGTAAAAGCACATTTTCCCAATTCTCTAAAATAGATATAGAAAGCGACCCTTGCGTCTTGCGAGGCCTTAAAGTCAACCCATCATGGAGAGGTTTACTTGAGCTTAAACACTGGCCCTTTAAAGGGATCTTCACATCTATACTGCCCCATTTCCCAGTTTTTAGCTTCGACTGTAGAAAAAACACTCAACTTTATCCTGCTTCGCGGTCTCTCCCTAGGTGCTCTTCAACCTGGAGAACCCCCGGCTACAGGAAGCAGCATATTGGCAAGTAGCAAAAACCATGAAGATCGATGCATGTGTGACTAGCACATGCACAACCAATCAGATGCCTCTCAATGCAGTCATTGAGCGGCTTTGAAAGATTGTGTAGAGTGATTGACAAAGCCAGTTATGCTGCTGGATCCTTCCCATTGAAGGCTTTCTAACGGTCACTAATTGACTGCATTCAGGACAGAATGGAGACCTTGGCTTTTGAAGGCTGTCACAGCCCCAAAACCAGCTGGGGGAGTGGAGAGGGACACTCAACACACCCTGATCATTTAACTTCATTTAAGGCCGGGGTCAGGTGGGCGTTTTTCATAGCGGAAGGAACGTCTGTGAGAGTGGAACGTTCCTTCCACTCTGACGACCATCTGGCCATCTCGCTGAGCTCAGTGCGCACAGCACTGCAACGCTCGATCCTCCAATGGAGGATCGCGCTTTGCAGCCCCGTTTAATGCAACCTGTAGCGTTTCGACGGGGAGGCTTTCAGCACATCTGCAGCACGTCCACTGTAGCGCGCACAATTCGTGCACGCGCTACAGCATGTGGCCGGCCCCGTCAAAGCATCACAACACTGCAACGGACGCCAGGATGCACGTCACTACAGACGCACATAGTGTGCTTGTCTGACCCCGGACTAAGTGCTCATGAACGCTACAGTGTCCCTCTAAACTCTTTCTATAATGCTGGATGCATAAAATTTATAGATCCATAATATTTCTAACAAATGTATAGATTTCCCTTAAATTTGTGGGGAGAAAAACCTGCTCGAAGAAACTAACTGGTGCTGTCTTAAAAAGCTAAAATATTGCATTGATAGTGCACTCCTTTTAAGGACAATCACGCTCCAGGCTAGTTGTTCATATGTATGCGGTGCATATTTGAGTACTGTATTTGTATTACATTAATAAAACAAAACGCTTGAACATGTGCTGCAGGCTTGGTTTCTTGTCATTACCGATATGAATTTTGTTTTCATTAAATTAATATCTCTAAGAATAAGAGAAATGTGATTTTAGGACGATGCTGCATATCCTAGATAATTAATCAGATTTTATGGTTTGTTATTTGGAATTGAATATGTTATGTTTATGCTCTCTTATCTTAAAGGGCCACTCTACTCAAAATATCACCCCCCTGTTTTTTTATCCTAACCTATCCCTATTCCATTAATAAATCTTTAGTTTTTATTAATTTTTTTGTAACTGTAATACTTACCCTAAAATCCACTTCTTTCCAGCGGCGTCTCTTTTTTTTTTTTTTTATACTCCCCTCCCTCCTCTTCCGCTCCCGTCCTTCTTGATGCTTCTTGGCTTCTGGTTTACGTGAGAAGCGCGCATGCACGCCTCTCACATAAGCCAGCCAATCGGCAGGCTTCCTCCCGGCTCCCTCTGAGGATTAGTGTTGCGCGCAAGAGGATGCGCGCAACACTAACCATCAGAGGGAGCCGCCAGCTTCTGCAGTGAGTTGGAGACGTCATCGCGCTGAAAGCGCGATGACGTCTCCTACTTGGCAAAAGTCGGCAGAAGCGGGAAATATGATTCCCGCTCTGCTGACTGACAGCTGGGAGGGCGGAGTAAAGTTCTCCACCTCTCTCAGCTGTTTTCAGCTTTTTCAGCTGAACTGCCGAACGGAGGGAGGGGAGACAGAGGGCAGGATACTCCGGGCATCATGACCAACTAAAATAGCTTAGGTGGTCATGTTGCCTAGAGTGTCCCTTTAAGTACATAGTTCCACTTTCACTTTCTCATAATTTGCAAATTATAATCACTCCTGAAGCCTAACAGGTTTATTAAGAGAGAGGTGAAAAGCAGGAGAACGACTGGAGAAGTGAAAATTCTAGGTCTATTTTAACTAAAATCACGTATTTAAAATAGAGTAATAGGTTCCCATTTCTACGGTTTTTTAACACGTGTGCCCCATAGCATATATAACCGCAAAGGCTTGGAAAACAAAGTGAAAAAATAATTTTACACGCTGTAGATGATTGAAATTCTATTTTTTTGTTATAGCATTCTGACAGGACATGACGTATACATATAATAATGATATATTATGAATCTGCCGAGTCTGCCATAAAAAAAAGATGTATAATTTGTCTGGGTCGTACAATAAAACATGACTTCAAATCGTGTTTAAACTAGACATGTGCACAGCACAAAATTTCGTTTTGAACTAATGGATTAGTCCTAAAATGCAATTTATTTAGTTGCTAAAGAAATTCGTTTTCAGTTCTTTAGTATGAAAACTAATTTATTTCATTCATCCGAAAATCAGTGGATACAATTACTATTGCAGTGGCTCCTCAGAGGGCTGAGATTGCTGTTTGTTACAGTATCTCTCACTTTCAGCACAATGTGTTAGGCAAAGCTGTTACAGTAACTGACTGCTGCTCATCACAATGCTCAGAGTTTCAGTAAAACTAGTTCTAACCTCTTATATATAAAAATATTATTTACAATATTATTTCCTTGTTTTACTGAAACTCTGAGTGCTGTTACAGTCAGTTACTGTAAGTTACTGTCAGTTACTGTAACAGCTGAGCCTGATACATTGTACTGATAGATAATGTAACAAGCAGCCGATCTCAGCGCTCACAGCCACTGGATTTAAAGGGCTAAAAAAAGGGCTCCTCTCTGTATAATGTTTAGAACCTCCTCCTGAATTAATTAATGTTCTTCTCTGTATAGAACATCCTCCTCAATTTATACCTTTTTCTGTATAATGTATATAACATCCTCCTGCATTAATACCCCTCTCTGTATAATGTAGAGAACATCCGCCTGCATTAATTAATGCCCCTCTCTGTATAGAACATCATACTGCATTGGCATGTTTAGGGTGCAGAACTTCGGATGTTGCGATGTTGCGCTCTTCATTGCTGGTCTCCTTCACTCATCAATGTAATATCACAAAAAGGACTGAAACTAAAATGTAGTGCATTTTATTTTAGTTTCTTTCGTTTTTTGTACTGAGCAGTTTCGTTTCTCTTGAGTCATACGAAAACTAAATTATCCCAAAATTCGGACTAAATCGTTTTAGTACTAAAACGAATGCACATGTCTAGTTTAAACATGATTAGCACAAAACGGTAAAAATGAGCTCCGCACACAGAGCTGAAATGGGTCAGCAGTGACTGGGTTAAAAAGTTTCATACAATAAGAAAATATAAAGACTAAGGTTTTAGAATAGTAATTGTAACTGTTATATAAAACTTGTGTGTTTTTTTTTTTTTTAGAAATTAAATAAGACCAGCTGGTGCACTTACTGACTGTTTATTGGACCGCAAAGGGTTAAGCTATGTGAACAAATGGATGTCATTTTATCTTTTTCTCCTGTGATTTGATAGGAACACCCGCCATGGACGAACGTAATGTGAAAAATTGTCGCAACCATCTCCTTGTCCCAGATCAATGAGTTACAGTAAATCTCATTACTCCCGAATAAGCATACATTACTACATGTATTCTGTGTGCATGCCAATTGAAAGAAATTTAATTATCTTAGCTGTATGAAATACAACTCGATTATTTCCCATGGAAAAGAACACGTCTCGCTGAGTGAAAGGACATTATGTAAGAACATAACTCTTAGAATGCCTCAGTATTAAGTAGCAGGTGTGTACTTGGGGGCGGGGCGGTCTGTCCCGGGTACCAGGTGGGGCCAATGATAGGGGGGGGTGCCGCAGCCCGAGCCGAGAGCAGCCGAGAGCCTGCCTGCCACTGAAGTGGTTAATTGGATACCTGAAAAGGTTCAATTAGAATTATGCCCTGCCTCTCAATTAGGATTTTGATTGGTTGTAAGTAGGGATGCACCAATACCCTTTTTTTAGGACCGAATACGAGTACCGATAATTTTTTCAAGTACTCACCGATACCGAGTACCGATACTTTTATTTAATGTCATGTGACGCTTTTCAATAAATAATTTAGGATTTTGCTTAAAGCCTGTCCTGTTTAGCCATATATTGCAATATTAACTTAGACACCCCAATTACCCACTGCCTGCACACACCCTGACCACACACAGACACCAGATATACATTCATATTTACACACACACTGGTCTGGTGGGTATACATGTATCAGATGCCTGTGGGGTGTTGGAGATTATCGACTTCTTTAATAGGTCAGGGATATATTAATTATGACGCATATTTTTCTTATTGTTGATATACATAGATATATATATATATTATTGACAGTGCCTCCAATACCAGCGGTATAAATTGGTATTTAACCCCTAAGATAGGGATTAATAACCAATCAATGAATATACGTCTTAACAAATATATGGCGCGTTATCCCGAGTTCTTTTGATGCTCTCTAGATATTTTTAAACACAATAAAATCAATAAAGATATGAGGCTGCGTAACGGTAAAACAATTCAAACCAAAATTTATTCACACGTCAAGTTTCATACAATCGTATGTTATCAACGGATTAACAAACTACAATTTACAAGTGATTATAGATCGTGATTAGTAGCGATACTGTGACACGCAATAATCTAATGGACAGATATTTTAGGTTTATAGACCGCACCACAGATATACACGCCTCAATTCTTAAACACCAAGCTCTATTCTATTCACTTAAACCTTTCCCATTATAAACCAATCCTCCACCTGGCTAAGATAAACACTCAGTTACTGGGCATCACCTGCAGCACAATTTATTATTGTGGGGGCCTATTCACTAAATGCAACTTCCTTCAGGGAGATACATAACACACTCGATAGGGAGACTATCTCTTCCACAGATCAATCACAGCACTTCATTCGATATACGTTAACCTAACGCTTCTTAATGACTTACGGTACATGCATTCATTCGGAAGGGCTGCAAGATGGATATGGAAGGAGTTATGCTAGGTTATGAATGGGGCGGACGGCACTTGACATATAAAAGCTATTTCACGGTCCCAGCGTATCTCCCCATAGGTATAAAATTGATATTTTTAGATGTCCACAAACAGTATTCTTGGAATATAAATAATTTCACTAAATTATGGCTCAAGTATGCAGCCGGGAACAGCTTTCCTCCTTAGTAGTCCTCTGCAGTGGACTGTAAAGGCAGAATTTCTATTCTACTGATTATTAGGCTCAAACAGCAAAATAATTCATTTATATTCCTTTAGTTTGTGATGGACATCTAAAGTCAGGACTATGCAATTAGAAAATAGATATCATATTATTCAGGTATACTTTACCATCTGGTTAGTGAAGATAGAGTGGTGGAAGATTAGGGTGTGGTCGGTCTTAAAGGGGCGGCCGATGGTGATTGCCTTTCTTCCCTCCAAGCGTCCCTCAGGTCTCTCTCCAAGCTTTTCTCAGTGTTTCCTTTTGCTCTGGAGTGTCCCCTCTATATAGTGGTCTTCCGCCCAGTTTTAGATCTAGCCCATCACTATGTGGCCTCATTTGATTGGAGGATATATATTCATCAACTCCAGGGGTCTGTCCAGGTGTTATGTTACCTGGCCAGCAGATGGCGCTCTCAGATCAACCATCAACCTTCTGCAGGAATTAATTTATGGGCTTGGCCAATCTTTTACTGGTTTGGGGTCGTTTTATTCCTATATCCCGGGACTCCATAGATTTTATTAACAAATTAAAATTTATTTCTATTGTGGCATCTCATCCCCCTTTACTTATATCCACAGGGATGTGTATGTGAGGGGACATACATTCATGGTATCGTTTTAACATTCACACGTTACCCGACTTAATCGGTTTCATGCGGGTTAGTACACCAGACATTTGTAATAATCATCTAAATGTGGTAGGGCCTCTGTTTTTATAAGATGCTAAAATTATCAGTTCTAACTAATAATATTCTCATACCATATAGTACATATTGCCGAATAGCATTACAAGCTGGTTTACCCAAGCCATTTAACCTTCTTTGGGTTTTTTTCTTTATTGGGCACCTATTGTTCCATGTTTACGTGGTCTTTCAGAGTTTCGATGTGACGAAATAAACACAATACTGAGATTTCTATCTTAGTTGTCCTTGTGTTCCCTTACTTTTAAACCATTTGATCTAAACCCTGTTTGGTTGTAACAAATAAATAAAATAAACAGAGTCCATTAGACTGTCTTTGATCAATGTTAAATGTCCTTTCTTGTATGCGTAACACTAACGAGTTTAGCTTGTCTCTTGTTCTTGTTATATATTAACGACGCAGACAAGTTGTTTGCGTGACGCAATTCCTGGCCCCAAATTTAAACATTCCTGCGTTATAGAAATTTCATATCTAAAAAGGTCTGACAGGGGTATATTATTTATATATAATATACCCCACATGCATCAGATACATGTATACCCACCAGACACCAGACCACAGTGTGTGTATACACACATGCCCTCAGAGTGTGTGTGTGTATATGTGTAATATATATGCATACACACACACACTTACTTCAGACCTCAGTGCGTGTATGTATGTGTAATATATACACATACACACACATTGGCCCATTTCA
The DNA here is from genome assembly GCA_009667805.1 of Leptobrachium leishanense. Classification (NCBI taxonomy): domain Eukaryota; kingdom Metazoa; phylum Chordata; class Amphibia; order Anura; family Megophryidae; genus Leptobrachium; species Leptobrachium leishanense. Next base: position 420,693,178 of record CM019063.1, on the reverse strand, counting down.
GACCTCAGTGTGTGTATGTGTTATATACACACACACTGCCCATTTTAGACCTCAGTGTGTGTGTGTAATATATATACACACACACACACTGGCCCAGTTCAGACCTCATATATTAGTTGTGTTCAAAATTATTCAACCCCCAATGCTGTAAAGGGTTTTAGGGAATTTAGTGTACATTTGTAATTGTATTCAGAATGAAATCCTACAAGGACTTTTTAAAGAACCATATGCAACTAAAATGACATCATTTGGTTTTGTAATACAGTAGTAAATGTTTCTTTTGTGAATTCTTCATTGACACAATTATTCAACCCCTTAAAGACTACCACTCTGAAGAACAGAGGTTCATTCAAGTGTTTTCAATCAGGTATTGAAAACACCTGTGGATGTCACGGAGCAGCAATAAAGCATAATAAGCACCAATTAGGCAGCTTTAAAATGACTGTGATACTCAGCTCCTTCTAGACATTTACTGGTGTGGTTACAAACATGGTGAAGTCAAGAGAATGGTCCAGGAAGACAAGAGAAGAGGTGATTACTCTTCACAGGAAGGGCAATGGCTATAAGAAGATTGCAAAGATGTTAAACATACCAAGAGAGACCATAGGAAGCATCATTCGCAAATTCAAGGCAAAGGGCACTGTTGAAACACTACCTGGTCGTGGCAGAAAGAAGATGCTGACTTCGACTGCTGTGCGCTACCTGTAGCGTAGAGTGGAGAAAAGTCCCCGTGTGACTGCTGAGGAACTGAGAAAAGATTTGTCAGATGTGGGTACTGAAGTTTCAGCTCAGACAATACGGCGCACACTGCGTAATGAAGGCCTCCATGCCAGAACTCCCAGGCGCACTCCCTTGCTGTCTCCAAAGAATAAGAAGAGTCGACTGCAGTATGCCAAAAGTCATGTGGACAAACCACAGAAGTTTTGGGATAGTGTTCTGTGGACTGATGAAACCAAATTAGAACTGTTTGGGCCCATGGATCAACGCTTTGTTTGGAGGAGGAAGAACAAGGCCTATGAAGAAAAGAACACCTTGCCTACTGGGAAGCATGGTGGGGGGTCAATCATGCTTTGGGGCTGTTTTGCTTCTGCAGGTACAGGGAAGCTTCAGCGTGTGCAAGGTACCATGAATTCTCTTCAGTACCAGGAGATATTTGATGACAATGTGATGCAGTCCGTCACAAACCTGAGGCTTGGGAGACGTTCGACCTTTCAACAGGACAATGATCCCAAGCATACCTCCAAGTCCACTAGAGCATGGTTGCAGATTAAAGGCTGGAACATTTTGGAGTGGCCATCGCAGTCACCTGACTTAAATCCGATTGAGAACCTCTGGTGGGACTTAAAGAAAGCCGTTGCAGTGCGCAAGCCTAAGAATGTGACTGAACTGGAGGCTTTTGCCCATGACGAATGGGCGAAGATACCCGTAGATCGCTGCAAGACACTTGTGTCAAGCTATGCTTCACGTTTAAAAGCTGTTAGTACTTAGTACAACATCCTTTTACAGTTATAAGATTGAATGTCACTTGGGGGTTGAATAAAACTGATAATGATGTGAGCACAGAAAAGACATTTGTGGTTATTTCATTATAAATGTTATGTTATATTTGTCTGACCTACACGTGCCTCTTTGCTTTAATTGTAAGCAAGATGACTGAATGATCAAAATCAATGTCAAACTGGCCAAAACACTCAATTTCAGTGGGGGTTGAATAATTTTGAACACAACTGTGTGTGTATATATATCACACATACACACACACACACAATGGCCCATTGCAGCCCTCAGTGTGTGTGTGTATGTGTAATATACATACACACACACAATGGCCCATTGCAGCCCTCAGTGTGTGTGTGTATGTGTAATACATACACACACACACACTGGCACAGGGGGCGGCTGTCCGAGCGCTCTATCGGCATTCGGACAGGCCCCTGCTGCTCAACGCGGTCACAAAGTCTTTGCGCGTCCGCTCGTTGGAAGGCACCCAGCCGCGAGTTCACGAGATCGAGGCTGGGGCTTTCCAACGAGCGGACGCGTGGAAACTTTGCCGGCGGCGCTTGTGGAAGGTAAGTATGACCGCGTTGAGCTGCAGGGGCCTGTCCGAAGGCTGATAGAGCGTTCGGACAGCCGCCCCAGCCCCTCGGATGCCAGCAAGCCAGCTCAATTCTGGCTTCCGGTTCGGTGGAAATATCGGGGGCACTGCACGAGTACCAAGTACTCGTACAGTACCCGGTATCGGCACCGATACCGATACTAGTATTGGTATCGGTGCAACCCTAGTTGTAAGGTATAAAACAAGCCATGAATGTAATGGATATCATACATGACTCAGGCTCCAGGCCGAAACGTTGTATGCTTTCTCCAGTATTCAGTGAATAAAGACTAAATGGTGGTAAGAAATCAGTGTGGCCTATCTTTTGTTTGACTGACTGCCACTGCTACACACTGTGAGGCCAAGGTAGGCGCCGGATCCGGCCCGCCCGGCTTCCAAATGTGTGTGTGCAGGCATGCGTCAGGCCGTGCAAACTGCGGAGCGGCGGCTTTCAACATGTGACATGATGTGTCACGTCACGTGCGCCGCCTGTACGTGCCGTGCTGTATGAGGAAAGCAGACAGTGCGCAGACGTGCGGATGAATCCGCTCGGCCTGCACTGTCTGTTGCCTACCCTGCCCCACCCAGTCAATCGCAAGCGGCCAGAAGAGAAGCAGCAGGGCCTACTGCCAGCCCAAAATTCGGGTCGGCCAGGTCTACTCCAGACAGACTTAAGAGGCATTGAGGGCCATGTGCAGAGGAGCTTACAATCGAAGAGGCAATGAGGGTTCTGTGAAGAGGAGCTTACAATCTAAATAGCAATGAGGGCCCTGTGCAGAGGAGCTTATAGTCTTAGAGGCAAAGAGTCCTGTACAGAGGAGCTTACATTCTAAATAGCAATGAGGGCCCTGTGCAGAGGGGCTTACAATCTAAGAGGCAATGAGGGTTCTGTGCAGAGGAGCTTCTAGTCTTAGGCAAAGAGAGTCCTGTGCAGAGGAGCTGACAATCTAAATAGCAATGATGGTCCTGTGCTTACAGTACATTCTAAATGGCAATGAGGGTGATTTTTTTTTTTACATTTTAAAGTTTGGGGGGTGCCAAATATGAGGTCCGCCCAGGTGCCAAATGTTCTAGGTACGCCCCTGTTAAGTAGGGATGCTAGTATTAGTATCGGTGCCGATACCGGCATTTGTACAAGTACATAGTACTCGTGCAGATGCCCCCGATGCCGGAAGCTAGCATTGAGCTGGCTTGCTGGCATCAAAGGGGTTGGGGTGGCTGCCAGAATGCTCTAATGGCATTCTGACAGGCCCCTACGACTAGCCGCGTTCCAACGAGCACCGCCGACATATGTTTAGAGTGGCCACTCATTGGGTACCCCCAAGCCTCGATCTTGAGAGATCTCGGAGTTCGCGAGATCTCAAATTGTGCACAATCTTGTGAGACCGCAGCTGGGGGGTTCCCAACGAGCGTCCACTCTAAACCTTTGCCGGTGGCGCTCGTTGGAACACTGACAGCCGCAGAGTATTCTGACAGTCTCGTGTATCGGCTGCTGAAAGCCTGTTATTTCAGAGCTTGGAGCAGCTGATTTTACAGTTTTAGCTCTTTGGGCATTATACCCACAGACAGAGCTAAACCTTTAGAGGCACCTTCTGCAGCCCAAAAACAAAATTCATTTGCAGCAAACAAATTTCATTTGCTTTTGGGCTGCAGATCAGCATACCAAGATATCTCGATATCGGGGCACCGGATGGTGCCTTTGAAGCCCGAAATATCTCTATTGGTATTGAAGGGGTTAATATTCCAGTAATAGCATTATGAACTGTATCATAAAATTGAGTATCTTTTTGCTTGCAGTGGGATTCTATATACTTAAATTATCAGTCTGTGGAACACACAGTAATTGTTGACAGTCGTGTTCTTTTGGCAGGGAGCTGCTAGGTTTCTGGAAAACACCGCTTTGACAGTGCTTTCTAAGTATTGTTGCCTACACACTTTCTCATTTTGTAACCTGAACTGACTGAAAATCTATTAAAAAGAAAGTTCTGACACATTTCAATGTGCACAGTGATGTAAAAATGTCTGGTTATAGATGAAGCGTGATAGAAACATCTGTTTCTGAGTACAATGTCTAACAATATGCCTGGTGAGGTGGGAACAGGTGGCGACGAAAGAGCCTATACCTCATGTGGTTATCAATCCCTTTTATTGTCATCCCCTTTATCATGTTACACAAAAATGACCACATACTTAAGTATTTTGTACTTATTACTTTCTTTAATAATAAAAAAAAAAGTGTACAACCTATAAGGCCGGGTGCACACAAGCGCACCTAGTGCGCCCATGCACATGCACTTACCGGCGCCCGTCGCAGCATCACGTGGCTGATCACAAGCTTGTGTGCACGTGCGCGCAGCAAGCGTCCGCATAGAAAGCCTCCCCGTCGATGTGCTAGGATGCGCGTCGACAGGCTGCAGCGCTGAGGGGGGGGGCAGGCGGGTGTCGAGTGGAAGGAACGTCCACTCTCATGGACGTTCCTTCCACTCTGAGTGCACTCGTGTGCACCCGGCCTAAGTGGTTAATCTTTATAAAAATTAAATATCTTTCCTTTCTCTCTAAAACACAGAGGGCTCTATTACATTCTTCACACAAAAATGCACGGTAAACGCGTGAATTTTTGCACGAAGCGTTAAACGTTAACGCATGTAAATTAACGCTGGTATGACAATCCTCATCCTCATCCGTCAATTTCATCCGTCAAAAAATAATACGTGTACAAAAGACGTGCAAAAACGCGCGCACATTAACGTTGCGTACAGAAATCGGTGTGCAATCAGAATTAAGAACCTTAATTGTCTCACGTTAAGTTTTTGCGCCCGTCAAAGTCAATCTGGATGGACCCTTACAGCTTTGGCACTAAGACAAGCTGTGCAGGTTTTGACAAGGGCCAGGGCCCTTCGGAGCTACTGCCCCCTGACCATATCATGGGCTGTTACCACTTATAACAGCCCTGGTGGTGCCTACCATGCCATAAAGAATATTATAATAGCCCATTGGCAGAGCAGCCTTTTCAGAGATGATGAATATCTACAGTCAGGTCCAGAAATATTGGGACATCAACACAATTCTAACATCTTTGGCTCCATTCACCACCACAATGGAGTTGGAATGAAACAAACACAATGTGCTTTAACTGCAGACTGTCAGCTTTAATTTGAGGGTATGTACATCCAACTCAGGTGAACGGTGTAGGACTTACAGCAGTTTGCAGATGTGCCTCCCACTTGTTAAGGGACCAAAAGTAATTGGACAATTGGCTTCTCAGCTGTTCCATGGCCAGGTGTGTGATATTCCCTCATTACCCCAATTACAATGTGCAGATAAAAGGTCCAGAGTTAATTTCAAGTGTGCTATTTGCATTTGGAATCTGTTGCTGTCAACTCTCAAGATGAGATTCAAAGAGCTGTCACTATCAGTGAAGCAAGCCATCATTAGGATGAAGAAACAAAACAAACCCATCAGAGAGATAGCAAGAACATTCAGGCTGCGATTGACTGCAAAGGATTTGCAACCAAGTATTAAGAAGGGAAAGTTTGATTTATGATTATTATTCTGTCCCATTACTTTTGGTCCCTTAACAAGTGAGAGGCACATATGCAAACTGCTGTAAGTCTTACACCGTTCACCTGATTTGGATGTACATACCCTCAAATTAAAGCTGACAGTCTGCAGTTAAAGCACATTGTGTTTGTTTCATTCCAACTCCATTGTGGTGGTGTATAGAGCCAAAGATGTTAGAATTGTGTCGATGTCCCAATATTTCTGGACCTGACTGTATATGGTACTAGGATTGTGTGGGTGTTAGTTGCCTTGCTTCTTTGCAGCACAGTCACACTGCAAACATCTTGAGGCTGGACTTGGAAATCCAGCGACTAAGAAGCCACGGGCTCCTACTATTTTATCTTTTGCCTTGTAATATCTGAATTATTTTGTATTAATCTACAGTTAGTCCCATATATATTTGGACACAGGCACAATTTTAGTTTTTTCCAGTATTTGCCAAAACATATTCACGCTATATATTCATAGTACTGGCTGGGTGGAGTAGCGGTAACATCACTGCTCTATGACTGTGGAGACGGCGCTTACCAATACAGCTGGACAATGATCCAAAACACACTGCAAAAGCATCTCAGGAGTATTTGAAGGAAAAGAAAGTGGAATATTCTCCAACGATCTCAACGCAATTGAGCATGCATTTCACTTGCTGAAGGCAAAACCAAAGGCAGAAAGACCCATAAAGAACAGCTGAAGACAGCGGCAGTTCGAGCCTGGAAAAGCATCCGAAAGGAGGAAACCAAGTCTTTGGTAATGTCCACGGGTTCCAGACTTCAAGCAGTCATTGCCAGTAAAGGATTCTCAACAAAATATTAAAAATCAACATTTTATTTATGATTATATTATTATGTCCAATTACATTCTAACTCCATTGTGGTGGTGTATAGAGCCAAAGATGTTAGAATTGTGTCGATGTCCCAATATTTCTGGACTTGACTGTATGTATGTACAGTTGTGTTCAAAATTATTCAACCCCCAATGCTGTAAAGGGTTTTAGGGAATTTAGTATATAATATACCCCACATGCATCAGATACATGTATACCCACCAGACACCAGACCACAGTGTGTGTATACACACATGCCCTCAGAGTGTGTGTGTGTATATGTGTAATATATATACATACACACACACACTTACTTCAGACCTCAGTGCGTGTGTGTGTATGTATGTGTAATATATACACATACACACACATTGGCCCATTTCAGACCTCAGTGTGTGTATGTGTTATATACACACACACTGCCCATTTTAGACCTCAGTGTGTGTGTGTGTGTGTAATATATATACACACACACACACACTGGCCCAGTTCAGACCTCATATATTAGTTGTGTTCAAAATTATTCAACCCCCAATGCTGTAAAGGGTTTTAGGGAGTTTAGTGTACATTTGTAATTGTATTCAGAATGAAATCCTACAAGGACTTTTTAAAGAACCATATGCAACTAAAATGACATCATTTGGTTTTGTAATACAGTAGTAAATGTTTCTTTTGTGAATTCTTCATTGACACAATTATTCAACCCCTTAAAGACTACCACTCTGAAGAACAGAGGTTCATTCAAGTGTTTTCAATCAGGTATTGAAAACCCTGTGGATGTCACGGAGCAGCAATAAAGCATAATAAGCACCAATTAGGCAGCTTTAAAATGACTGTGATACTCAGCTCCTTCTAGACATTTACTGGTGTGGTTACAAACATGGTGAAGTCAAGAGAATGGTCCAGGAAGACCAGAGAAGAGGTGATTACTCTTCACAGGAAGGGCAATGGCTATAAGAAGATTGCAAAGATGTTAAACATACCAAGAGAGACCATAGGAAGCATCATTCGCAAATTCAAGGCAAAGGGCACTGTTGAAATGCTACCTGGTCGTGGCAGAAAGAAGATGCTGACTTCGACTGCTGTGCGCTACCTGAAGTGTAGAGTGGAGAAAAGTCCCCGTGTGACTGCTGAGGAACTGAGAAAAGATTTGTCAGATGTGGGTACTGAAGTTTCAGCTCAGACAATACGGCGCACACTGCGTAATGAAGGCCTCCATGCCAGAACTCCCAGGCGCACCCCCTTGCTGTCTCCAAAGAATAAGAAGAGTCGACTGCAGTATGCCAAAAGTCATGTGGACAAACCACAGAAGTTTTGGGATAGTGTTCTGTGGACTGATGAAACCAAATTAGAACTGTTTGGGCCCATGGATCAACGCTATGTTTGGAGGAGGAAGAACAAGGCCTATGAAGAAAAGAACACCTTGCCTACTGTGAAGCATGGCGGGGGGTCAACCATGCTTTGGGGCTGTTTTGCTTCTGCAGGTACAGGGAAGCTTCAGCGTGTGCAAGGTACCATGAATTCTCTTCAGTACCAGGAGATATTGGATGACAATGTGATGCAGTCCGTCACAAACCTGAGGCTTGGGAGACGTTGGACCTTTCAACAGGACAATGATCCCAAGCATACCTCCAAGTCCACTAGAGCATGGTTGCAGATTAAAGGCTGGAACATTTTGGAGTGGCCATCGCAGTCACCTGACTTAAATCCAGGGCCGCCATCAGGGCATTACGGCCCATGCTGCAGTAAGAGGCCCGGCCGACTGGGGGGGCCCGCCGTCGGTAGCTTTGATTACTTTAGGCCGCAGGCCTCTGGAGGAGGTACTGCGGCCTACTTGGGCCTGACTACCCTGTGAGCAGCAAGATGGCCGCCGGGTCACGTGGGGAGGGGGCCCCAGGCCCACACTGGGTGACACCCTCTTGGAGGGTGGCACCACTCAGGGCCAGCCTTTGTATTCTGCCTCTGTGTGCTCAGGAGAGATCAACCACGCTGTGCTGAGAAACTCCCCCCCCCCGGCCGGCATAAGCCCCGCCCCTCCATGTGACAGCCGTGGGTCTGGGAGAGGAGGGGGAGCAGTCCTCCTACCATCATGGCTGCCTCTTGCTTCCCCCGGCTCTGGAGTCTGCACACTGCCTGCCCTGCCCCTTCCTCACACAGCACCACCACAAGCACGTGCCTGTGGATGGGAGGAGAGAAGCCATGCTGAGGAGCAGCTGCCCTGACACCCTGCACATGCTGGATCTGGACAGAGGCAGGTAACGGGCTGCACTGGGAAGGGTAGAAGAGGGGGGGCAAGAGAGGTGACAGACTGTACACTGTGGGCTGGGGGTGGGGTGATAGAGAGAACACAGGGGGCTGGGGAGGGTGACAGAGGACACCCTGTCTGTCAATCCATCCATCCTTATCCCATCCCACTGTCTATCTATCCATCCATACCAGTCTGTCCATCCCACTGTCTATCTATCCATCCCTCTGGATGCAACGCTACATTCCTAGAGTTAAAACGTGGGCGCTAGGGTGGAAAAACTGTGCCTGCAGTTTTCCCCTTGCGCCCGCGTTTTAATGCTAGATTCCAATCCAGGCGCAAAAAATGCTGCCTGCATTGTTACTGCGCGTTAACACCCGGGAAGGTCGCGGCAGCTTTAAGCGCAACTGCGCGCATCCTCTCGATGGAGTCCATAGGACTCCATTGAAGCAGACGCTGGCAGTCACATGACCAGCCGGATCTCGCCTTGCGAGATCCGGATGGTCAGCGTAGTGATACTCAGTGGGATACTGCGGGGACTTTTTCCCCCAGTCTTAACCTGCTCCCACCGGCCAGAGGAGGTGGTCCTCGCCGCGGGACAGAAGGTGAGTATCTGCTCACTTTTTTTATTTTTTTGGATGGTGTTAACAGATTCTGCAGAAGTGGAATCCATTAACACCAAGTCTTGGGTCTGGTTAACTTTCCACTAACCAGAGCCGGAAGTTAATCAGCGCTGCCTGGGACTTTGTAATCCTAACGCTAATTAACACTTTGTGCTCCCCATGTTAAGTATAGGGAGCGAAAGTACAGTAACCTTGCGCTGAAAAGCACAAGATATCAAACGCAAACGGGTTACTTAACCCATTAGCGTTTGGATTGAAATATGCGTTAAATACTTGGGCTAACGCAGGGGTCAAGTCCTGGGAAAAAAAGTGAGGGAACTCACCCACGAATTCCACAACCCCCATTACCTGAAGAAAATATATATATATCACGAGTATAGCAGTGCGTGGTGATACCATTTTTATTGGATTAACTTTACATTTAAAAGACAAGCTTTCAAGAGTGTAACCTGGAAACTATACTGATCAGTGAAAGGTATCACTCCGTACAGGTATACTCGTGATTGTGGCAACTGGACTAACGCATTTTATATATATATATATATATATATCTATCCAGGCACAGACCCCCCCCAGAATAATATACACAGCACTGTGCCCCCAGAATAATATACACAGCACTGGACCCCCAGAATAACATACACAGCGCTGAACCCCCAGAATAATATACACAGCGCTGAGCCCCCAGAATAACATACACAGCGCTGAGACCCAGAATAATATACACAGCACTGAACCCCAGAATAATATACACAGCGCTGAGCCCCCAGAATAATATACACAGCACTGAGCCCCCAGAATAATATACACAGCACTGAACCCCAGAATAATATACACAGCACTGAGCCCCCAGAATAATATACACAGCACTGGACCCCCAGAATAACATACACAGCGCTGAGCCCCCAGAATAATATACACAGCACTGAACCCCAGAATAATATACACAGCGCTGAGCCCCCAGAATAACATACACAGCGCTGAGCCCCCAGAATAATATACACAGCACTGAGCCCCCAGAATAATATACACAGCACTGAGCCCCCAGAATAATATACACAGCACTGAACCCCAGAATAATATACACAGCACTGAGCCCCCAGAATAATATACACAGCACTGGACCCCCAGAATAATATACACAGCACTGAGCCCCCAGAATAACATACACAGCACTGAGCCCCCAGAATAATATACACAGCACTGAGCCCCCAGAATAATATACACAGCACTGAACCCCAAGAATAATATGCACAGCACTGGTTATATGGATATATTTTCCCCAGTTCACTTGGATATATATTGCCCCAGGTCTCATAGATAATGCCCCCCCAGGTCTCATGGATATGCCCCCAGGTCTCATGGATAATACCCCCGGCTCTCATGGATAATGCCCCCGGCTCTCATGGATAATGCCCCCGGCTCTCATGGATATGCCCCAGGTCTCATGGATACTGCCCCAGGTCTCATGGATACTGCCCCAGGGTCTCATGGATAATGCCCCAGGGTCTCATGGATAATGCCCCAGGGTCTCATGGATAATTCCCCCCCAGGTCTCGTGGATATTGCCCCCCAGGTCTCGTGGATATTGCCCCCAGGTCTCATGGATATTGCCCCCAGGTCTCATGGATAATGCCCCCAGGTCTTGTGGATATTGCCCCCAGGTCTTGTGGATATTGCCCCCAGGTGTTGTGGATATTGCCCCAGGTGTCATGGATACTGCCCCCCCCAGGTCTCATGGATACTGCCCCCCCCAGGTCTCATGGATACTGCCCCCAGCCCAGCTCACCTGTGCTGCTGCTGCCGCGTGCTTCCTGCTTCAGCGGCCGCTGACAGGAAGTGCAGCCGCTCGCCTGGGATCGATGAAACAGCCAGGCGAGCGGCTCCACTTCCGGTCACCGGCCGTTCGAATAGGAAGCACGCGGCCGCCGGCAATGTGCGGCGGACGCCTGCTAAAGCGTTCGGGCTCGGGCCACAGCGTTAATGCTGCGTTCCCGCTGTGGGAGAAGTGCGGGCACGCCGTTCCCGCGCGTTCCTGCTCGACTCGAGCCTTGGGCTAACGTTAGTGCTCACTCAGGTGAGTGCAAACGTTAGCACCAAGTATGTAATGTGGCCCATTGCCTTTACTGTTAGAGGTCTATTGCTGTGGTTTCTGTGTATGTTCATACTCACTGCCTTTACCGTGAGAGTTCTATTGCTGTGGTGCTCTGATATGCTCATACGCACTGCACATTACTGAGAGTTCTGTTGCTGTGGTGCTCTGCCAGTGGAATTATTTAATTATACTTTTATGCTACATTGTTTGCACGAATACATTTTTCTGTGATTTTAAGGTATTGGAGCAACACTCTGTAATCATATTTTTTTTAATGAAAAATTGAATTTTTTACTGTCTTAAATTATTTGAACCAGATAGATACTTTTTATGTTAAATGTGCTGTTGTGCGAACAATATGTGTAATTTTAAGATATTGAGACTAACACTCTGTAATGTGATCACGATTCACATTAAAAAATTATTTCCTATGGGGAGAGGGGATCATGGGGGGGCCCTATTCTGAGGGTCAGTAAGGGGCCCCAAAATTTCTGATGGCTGGCCTGCTTAAATCCGATTGAGAACCTCTGGTGGGACTTAAAGAAAGCAGTTGCAGTGCGCAAGCCTAAGAATGTGACTGAACTGGAGGCTTTTGCCCATGACGAATGGGCGAAGATACCCGTAGATCGCTGCAAGACACTTGTGTCAAGCTATGCTTCACGTTTAAAAGCTGTTATAACTGTAAAAGGATGTTGTACTAAGTACTAAGATTGAATGTCACTTGGGGGTTGAATAAAACTGATAATGATGTGAGCACAGAAAAGACATTTGTGGTTATTTCATTATAAATGTTATGTTATATTTGTCTGACCTACACGTGCCTCTTTGATTTAATTGTAAGCAAGATGACTGAATGATCAAAATCAATGTCAAACTGGCCAAAACACTCAATTTCAGTGGGGGTTGAATAATTTTGAACACAACTGTATATGAAGGGAGCGATGAAAGTCCTGCTCTGGCCTTCTCATATCATAAAATAACATGCTTGGGCTGTACTCTGTGGGAAATTTGTTAACTATGAGGGCACTGACATGTTGCCGACATTTTGGTGCTCTCACACTTGCCGCAGTTTCCCACACTTCGGGGAATCAAATTTCCCCACCATGCAGTGAATTCAGCATTCGCCACACGGTCCCCGAAGTGCAGGGAATCGGGGGCGCCGAATGCCGCCCCAAACTCACCGGAGGGGCGCCAAATGCAGCCGACAAGCCGTCGGACGGATAAAAAAAAAAAAAAAAACGTAAGATCGAAAGTGTCAAAATTGAAACGCTGTTTGCAAAAAAAACAACTACTGAACGAAAATGCCTGAAACTTACATATAAGATCCTATGAATGCTAATGAAAAGGTCTGTTACAGAAAAAAACGAAAAACCGCTTTAAAAAAAAAAAAAACGGGATAACATTTGCCGAAAAAATCCCGAAAAGTGCCTAAAAAAATCCTAAAAGTATCAATAAATATACTTTTTACTGAAGATTAAAATAATAAACCGTTTACTAGATATTGAATTAAAACAGGAGTATTTTTAACATTGAAACCTATGGGGTTCGTCTGAATAAACCTGCCGAATGAAACCACCGAACAGCAGGGCACTTCGGCAACTTTTCACTGCTGTTCAGTGTTCTCTGAATAGATTATCCGTTGCTTCTCTATAGAGGATTTAACTGCCTTCAAACAGGCACTGTACTTGCTGGCAGTTCGCCAAACGTTGGCGAACTGCCTGCTCTCTGAATAGCTGAATGGCCCTGAAACGTCACCGTATGGGGAAATTCCCTGTTCAGTGACATTTCAGGGCCAGATTGTCTCTCTCTGAATAACCCCTTAAATCTCTTTTTTGTCAATTGGGATAGTTCCAAGATGGTGGGTCAGGGCTCCAGAATTAGAACAATTCTATAGAATCCATTATATTTTCTCCCCCTAGTGACATCTAGTCATCTTAATAAATATTAATTCTAAAATGAAATAAATGATCTGATCAGGGCCGTTAGGAACATTTATTCTATGTCTAGCAGCTAAAATATCTTAAGGAAAGAGATTTCCCCCAGGTTTCTATATGTTTGTGACCTCCATAATGCACATGGCAGAAGACATGTCTGCTATCCTGCCAGCTGGACTATCCAATTGCTCAGACAGTCTTCCTCGGGAATATGTTGCCCAGGGCAGCCTCTGATTATATGAAGGATGGTTGTCATTTAGGATCTCACTGCACCACTGCACCCGTCGTCTCAGCTCCTGTTTAGAGATTACTACATAATTCTTAATGAACACTAAACTTTAAGATATTGTGCTTTTGTTAATTAAGGTTAACTTTACCTGCTGTCAATAAGGCTTTATATTCTTTCTACATGTTGTGCTACCTGAACCGATAACATATGTATAGATTTAATTTAAAGGAATACTCTACTCCACCTGACCACTTTATCTTTTTAACCCCTTAACGCCGCAGGACGTTCCATGACGTCCTGACGGCAGGCGGGCTTTGAAGACACGGGGTGAACATGAACGCCCCGCTGTCTTCAATGGGGCTGCCTCGGCCCCTCCCCGCAGCCTGCGCACGCTGACTCGTGGCGCGCGTCATTGGCTGCACGTTTCAGGCTGTCCGCCTGCAGCCAATGACGCGCACTGCGCGCCGGCTGCGGGGAGGGCTCGGAATCAGTGCCGCGCGACGGCACCTGTCGGCGAAATCGACCCCTTAAGGGCGCCACCCCTGCGTCCTTAAAGGGATACTCTAGGCAACATGACCACCTAAGCTTTTTTAGGTGGTCATGATGCCCTGAGTATTCCCCTGCCTGTCCCCCCTCCCTCCGCTCAGCAGATCAGCCGAAAACAGCTGAGAGAGGCAGAGGACTTTACTCCGCCCTCCCAGCTGTCAGTCAGCAGAGTGGGATTCAGATTTGCCGCTTCTGCCGACTATTGCCGAGTAGCAGGCATCATCGCGCTTTCAGCACGATGACGTCTCCAACTCGCCGCAGTAGCTGGCGGCAGCCTGAGGATTAGTATTGCGCGCATCCTCTTGCGCGCAACACTAATCCTCAGCAGATGGAACCAGGAGGAAGCCTGCCGATTGGCTGGCTTACGTGAGAGGCGCGCATGCGCGCTTCTCACGTAAACCAGAAGGCAACTGAAAACACGAAGGACGGGAGCGGAAAAGGAGGGAAGTGAGTAAAAAAAAAAAAAAGACGCCGCTGGAAACAAGTGGAATTTAGGGTAGTAGCATTACAGTAACAAAAAAAAATAATCACTACCTAGTTAGTGAGGGAATAGGGATAGTTTAATGTAAAAAAACGGGAGGGGGGATTTTTGATTAGAGTGTTCCTTTAACCACTTGGCTGCTATGGACGCGCTCAGCGCGTCCAGCCAAGTGGTTCTCCTGTGCTACGGACGCGCTCAGCGCGTCCGAGCACAGGAGCCAGCAATCCGCCGGATTCCGGCGGATTGCTGCGCCCCCCCCGGTGCGGGCTGACATCTTGGATGTCAGCCCGTCAATCCGGGAGCCCGGCGGGGACATTAGATGTCATCGCGGCGACGCGATGACCTCTAATGCAGGCGCCCCCCCCCCGCATGTGCGGAGGAGGCGCCTGAAAGGGAGGGGGGGGAGGTCCTTCGGACCTCTCTCCCTCCCGATCGCCGGGGAGTAGCAAGTTAAAACAGACACCGCTTGGAAGGGCACAGCCTGCCCTTCCAAACGGTGGCTGTCATTAACCCCTGGGGAGCCGGATCATGAATCGGCGCTGAAAAGCGCCGGTTCGTGATCCTTTCCCGGAGCTGGCCGACATCTTGGATGTCGGCCAAGCCTCCGGGAACTCCCCCTGAGGACTGGCGTCATCATGCTATGCACGATGACGCCAGTCCTGGAGTTAACCCCTAGCTGCCACCAACGGTGGAGATAGGGGATTCATTGGAATCCCCTATCTCCCGATCCGTGGCAGCTAGGGGTTAATGTTTGGTACTGTTGGATCGGCCAGAGCATGGCCGTTCCAACGATACCAAACACCACTGTGAAAAAAGTTTTTTTTTTTTAAAAAAATTAAAAATAAAAAAAATTATTAAAAAAAATTCTAAAAAAAAAAAACAAACAAGTTTTTTTTTTGTTTTGTTAATGCAGCAATATTGTTCCCATTTCAATTATAATGCGAACAATGATGCTGCACTAACGATTTTTGTATGCGGTGCGTTTGTTAAAAATCGCGTAATTTTCCCCAAAAAAAAATGTAACGAGACCCCATCTCTAATTTTTTTAACAAGCGCACCCCATACAAAATATAACCGCAATTGCTCGCATGTTAAAATGTGAAAAAAATACACTTTACACGTTGTAAATTATTAAATTCATATTTTATTGCATTTTTTGTTATAATATACAGACAGGTCATGACGTATACATATAATAATGACATATTATTAATCTGCCGAGTCTGACGGAAAGAACGATATATAATATGTCTGGGTCATATACTAAAATAAGCCTTCAAAACGCATTTAAACATGATGAGCAAAACCGGTAAAAATGACCTCAGCACAGAGGTGTGAAACGCCTCAGCAGCGAAAGGGTTAAGGGGTTACAAAGACCAGGATGTGTTGAGTCCTCCCCCCCCCCCCGCTGTCCCGATCTGGCAGAATTGCTGTGTGAAGCAGAGGAGTTTCCTTAACTCCACCCAGCATCCATGATTCTGAATTTCCAGGACAGCGATCACCACAGAGGTCACTAGTATCTTCAGCACGAAGCACCTGTTAATATCACCCTCTCTGAGACTACACGCAATAACAAGCGTTCTTAGAGAGGCATCTGATGGATTGGCTCTTCGCATGCACACAGCTCCAATCGATTGTTCTGCGCAGGTGCTATGGAACTTGCATACTTTTTAAGTGCTCAAAGCCCATAGCGGGGAGCAGTTTGCAGTTCCTACGCTATGCAAGTTGTGTAGGCGTGCAAATTGCGTAGTAGAGATTCCGGGACCTACAGGTTCTGGGAGTCTCTGAGTTGAAGAGGAGGAGCTGTGCGTACCGAGGGACGAAAGGTAAGTAAAAATCACTTAAATTAAATAAAAATGTAAAAAATTATTGAGCAGAGGCTGTCAGCAGCATCTTTCCAATTATTCAAGGGCAAAAAAACGGAACTCTAAATTTTAAATGAGTATCCCTTTAAACACTGACGAAAATCTATTGCTGTCCCACCAGTCAATCCTAACTTTGTGCTGGATACTGTGATTAGTAAGTGTAAGAGATATAGCCAGCAAGCAGCTTTCTTTCTATCAGCCAGGGCATGGATACAGGATATGTCACCAATCAGGAACACTCATGTGCAAGGAATATGTGGGACACAGGATTGGCCATTTTGCCAATTTGACGCCCATGAGCCACAGATAGCAGGACTTGAGAGTGGACTCCAGGTGAGTCACAGTTAAAAGATAGATATTAAAAATAGAATTCCCTTTTTATCTGTAAATAATTGAGAAGAGGCCGCTGACAGCCGCTCCCCCACTTTTTTTCCCCTCTCTTTTTCGGTTTTTTTAAACCTTTTTTTTCACCTTGCTGGGCGTAGCACCTCCTCTTCGCCTCAGGGACTCCCTCACCTTGAGGTCTTTGAAGCTTTCTAACGCAGTTTGTAGCCCTACGCAATTGGCTTAGCGTAGGAGCTGCGAAATGCACAGCACAACAGGACAAGTTACATAGTGCCTACGCAGAACGATAGATCAGAGCGGCACCCATGCACAGATCCGGTACATCAGCTACAGCGATTGCTGTCAGTGAATGTGACGTCGGGACACACTCTGCGTGCTGACGTCACTAGTGGCCGATCTGGTGACCAACAGACAGAATATAAAAAATCTCGGCAGCTGGTGATGCTGGGTGGGTGCAGGAAGTGGTTTCACCAGATCGGTGGAGCTGGGAGGGGCGGCACTCCTCACATCCTCCTGACCACATTGTAACTGCAAAGTGTTCAAGAGGAGTAGATTGTCCCTTTAAATACTATGGGCTCTATTACATTCTTCACGCAAATGTTAACGCGTGCGCAAAAGCGCATAAACGCGGGGGGAAAAACCCTTTGCGCTGAATGTCGTACTACAAAGTCAGCGCAATGCGCGCATTCGTCTAACGTGGGTGAACCTGCGCGAACCCTTTGCTAGCGTACTGTACTGCGCGGGTCCTATACTTAACATTGTGAGCGCAAATGCGTTTGTGTGCTGGTATGTAGATGGTATTACAATCTATGCACAGTTTGTAACGCACAGCGTTTGCGCGCATAATTTTAACGACTCCTAAAAGCTGGTGTTAATGGCAAATCTGATCGTCCTGGCCGAAACCAAATACACCAGCCCGAAAAAAAAAATACAGCAAAGTATAGATACACATTCTACACATACCCAAACAATAAAATTAAGTTGTGCGTGTTTTTATTATTGCTGCAGCATATATACTGAGATTGATTTTGGCAGGCGCAAAAACTTAACGGGCGACAATTGTGGTTCTTAATTCTGATTGGCTGAATCGTGTGAAAAAACAGTCCGCACACTGATTTCTGCACGCAACGTTAATGCGCGTGCGTTTTTTCGCATCCGTTTTACACGCGCAATTTTTCAACAGATGAAAATATGCACGCGGATTGTAATACCAGCGTTAATTTACGCGCATTACCCGTTAACGCTTCGAGCAAAAATTAACTCGCGAGCGTTTTTGCGCATAGATTGTAATAGAGCCCTATAAAGGGAAGTACAACATTGACGATGATGTTCCCCATTGTTGTCTTGCCTGTTCTGTAAAAAATACAATGTCAGGGTTATTCAGAGAGCGTGAAAAGCAGGAGAATGACTGGAGAATGAAAAATTCTAGGTCAAAATAGCCGATTTGGAAAGTGAGATGAAAGGGAGAATTTTTCTGGTTTGGCTATTTTGACCTAGAATTTTTCATTCTCCAGTCATTCTCCTGCTTTTCACCGCTCTCTGAATAACTCTGTATGTATTTATTTTCCTGCTAGTTATGAAAATAGAAACAAGTTTAAGTTTCTATGAATATGTCTATATTTCTAAATTCGAGGTTAACAGCAATAGACAAAGTAGTAACTAGAAAGTTTGCATGATTATAAATGGCGCACAAAAATTCAGATTGTTGAAGAACTAATCTTATCCAAAATATCTGTTTCTCTGGAGATCATAGTGAGGTTTTAAATTCTTACAGTGCATAGATTTTTACAGATGCATCAAAAAATGGATGTGTCTCTTTTTCAATAATCTCTTTTATCCACATCAGTATTATATTTCCACATCCCAAGTGTAGCGTCTTCTTTGTAATCCAATGTTGCGTGAAGACTTTTGTGAAATGACCTTTCCATCACGCACTGAAGTAGGAAATGATTTCTGCATTTTTTCTGGCCTTGTTGACCTTTTTTTTTTTTATTTTAATCATTATAGATTAAATCAGATATTTTCCAAAGATATGCTGCAAGAAATGCTTAATTAATTTGACCAAATATTTGTGAGCAGGCAGTATAGCCTGTGGTGCATGTCAGGGTAACAAAACTGCTTGCTAAGCAAATTGCTGCTTCATTGATTTGATGAGTCTGTTACTTTTCTCCGATCTGCCCATGTTTCAGAAATATCTGGATTTATGGAATATCTTGAAAGTGAAGTGTGTTTTAAGTAAATAATGAATAAATGTGTAGCTTAAAGCTTTACAGTCAGGTCCAGAAATTTTGGGACATCAACACAATTCTAACATCTTTGGCTCTATACACCACCACAATGGAGTTGGAATGAAACAAACACAATGTTCTTTAACTACAGACTGTCAGCTTTAATTTGAGGGTATGTACATCCAACTCAGGTGAACGGTGTAGGACTTACAGCAGTTTGCAGATGTGCCTCCCACTTTTTAAGGGACCAAAAGTAATGGGACAGAATAATAATCATAAACCAAACTTTCCCTTCTTAATACTTGGTTGCAAATCCTTTGCAGTCAATCACAGCCTGAAGTCTGGAACGCATAGACATCACCAGACGCTGGGTTTCATCCCTGGTGATGCTCTGCCAGGCCTCTACTGCAGTGGTTCTCAACCGGTGGACCCTCAGGACCCACAATTGTCCTTAGTCATTAAGTCGCGACCCAAAAATAATTGAATTTCTGAAACATTAGAATTCATTCTACAATGTATGCACTTTTTAAACAATTTTGTAAACAAACAGGGATTCTTTCCAAAAAGGATAGTGCAGTAATCACAGCACTAGTGAAAGCGAAAATGCTGTTGAGGCAAAAACCCAATAAAATAAACCGTAATTGAAACATATGAAATTAATTAGAACTTAAGGGAAAGCTGGGGATGCTTCTTGCTCTAAATAAGTGTCTCAAAGTCTGGGGTGATGGTAGACAAAGCAACTCTTATTTTATTATTCATTCAGTAGTGATTTAAATATTATAAAAAAAACTTAAACCCATCTGCTCCGCGGTCCCCTGCCATCTGTCTCTGCCACTGCGCACATAATTTTTTCGCAGCAGCCTGTCCTCCCTGAGCCTATCCAATTTGCGTAGCTGAACGCTACGCTAATTGCATAAACTCAAGCTGACCAAGAGATTGAGAAGTCTGCAGTGCGCGTCTGGCGCTGCCTACTTCCTGAACCTACACTCTTCAGTGCCTGAGAGACAATGAAGAGCAGTGGAATAGCTTGGACCAATGTGAAAGCACCATTGGTCCAAGCCATTCAAAAAATGCCTCCATGGGAGGCTGGCCTATATAAATATACTTTGCTTCACTCAGATGTGCATTGTGCACAGTGGCTCCTGGTGTTGGGAGTACAGAGCGTGCCACCAGTTACTGAGCCACACCTTCCCATTACAGACCCCCCCACCTTGCCATTTCAGAGTATCTTACCTGATGCAGCGGGTCAAAGGTGGCGCCTGGGAACATTCAGAGGTAGCCGCGCCTCCTGGGAAACGCTGCCGCAGGTAAGATGCATCAGCGGGTCCCAGGCATTAGAGAGGCCTGGGGGGGCACATGCCTCGCGACCCAGTCCGCCCTAGTCGCGACCCACTTTTGGGTCGCGACCTACCACTTGAGAAACACTGCTCTAATGAAGTGGAAATAGGCTGGAAGACGGCCGCCATTGTACACAGGCGGCCATCTTGTTCAGAATATTGGTTCACTTGTATATAACTAGACAGGTTTGTAGCTGAAACTAGAATGAGGTATACGTAGAAATTTAGGAATGCGTTTAGATTAGCAGAAAAGCAATTAAAGCCTTATGAAAGATCTCTGCTGTTCCTGGCACGGAGGAGAAAAGCGACTCAAGGTCGTTGGGGCCCGCAGAAAGACAAAGGAGTAGAGATCAGGCCAGGTGCCATCTGTAACAAGTGATTGTAGGCGCAAGGGAGGAGGGCGCAGCCCGGAACAGTAAGAGCAATTAATTTTGATTTACTGAAACTAACACAAAGTTTGCCAATTTACAGCCAATTAATGAAATGTCTTTGTATTAGCCAAAGGGAGGTATTAACCCACGTGGGGTGGAATAAAGTGTCATTGGGAGGTGGGCTAACTGGGACGTATCTAATTACGTATTTTTGGGTATAAGATCCCTTGCACGGGTGAAAGGGGGGCTCACTCTTTGCGATTCAATCCTGTGTGAGCACTTGTGTGACGACACAATAAACGTTTGCCTTTCCTGAAGAGACTCGTGTTCTGACAATCCTTACTTGTGCCCGGTCCGGCGCCGTCTTGAAAGTGAATCTGTTTTTGTCCGCCTACATTTTTGGGGGCATCGTGAGCCGGGATACGGGCCCTTTCCGGGCACACAGTAACGGGCTGCTGTGAACACAGTGCAGTGCTTGACTGCAGCGGGTGCGAGAATCCCGATGGTTGGGCGTCCGTTGAAGGTGAGCTGACATCTGCAGGCGCCAAGCAGGATTTCCTGTTCAGTGGACCTCGTCTCGTCCCAAACGGACCCCTGACCCGCGGGAACTCTGGGACACCACTGAGTCTGAGGAAACAGCAAGCAGCGCCGGCGATCGGTAACGTGTCTTCTATGTTTTGTATGTCTAAAGGAGATACCGGTATCTAAGGAAACGTCCGACTGAGATAGACGGATAAGAGGATGCGATGGCCACCATCCTATTGGCATATCTAGCCCGCCGCTGATAGCACTGACATTGAAGGAGCCAGAGTGGCTAGCGGGTGTCTGGATTCGGGGGAATTGAATGCCAATCAAAGGTAGTTCTGTAAGTGAGGGAGAAGGTAACCACGTGGAGTTGCATAAGTCAGTAGTCAGTGTTTGTAAATAGAGCTTTACCACGTGGGTAAAAGGGAAAGGAGGAGGGATTTTCTGTGACTGGGCTGAGAGCCTGAGTCAGTGCTAGTGTGCACGTCGTGTAGTGAAAAGGGCTCATAGTGGAGCCAGCGGTAGCTGCAGAGATAGTGGTGCCGGGTGGGTGAGATTACCCATAAGGCAAATTGGAATTGCAGACGGCAGTAGAGATATAGAACGGGGTGCACATAGTCACAAGCAGTCAAGAGTTAGAGTTCAAATTACGGGGTATAAGGAGCCACAGAGGAGGGACTGAGTACCCCTCGGCTAGTAAAAAAAGAGTTGAAGTGTTTTATGTTCTGTTATGTGATGAAAGCATCTGATCCGCAAAAGCAGCTGCAAAACCACCACCGCCAGCAGAAGACCAAGCTAAAGTATTGATCTGCAAGCAAGAACCGCAATCCTCTATGCCAAATTACGAGTTCTACATGAATTTGAGAAAGTTTGAACCCCACGGCGAGTTCATTGAAATAATATTGCACAAATGGCAAGATGATTATGAACTATTAGAACTCAATCATGATTATATTCAATGGCTTTCCCAACTCGGACACAAGGCCGAAATTTCTACTCTACTCCCCTAAATCTGCAAGAGACACGCCTAATGGTTAACACCTCAGAAGTTCAGCAAAGACTGCGCAGAGTCTACAACATGATGCTGAAATTCTTCGGCGTAAAAATAGTGGGGAGGAGGAAGACAAAGAAATAACCGAAGTTGAACGAGCAGAAAATTTCGCGTCACGTTTTGAAAATTTGACAATCAATCCTCACAATAATCTACGGATCACACGAATACTGCACAGTCTGGGAGAATTGGGAGCAGAAGAATATCAAGTCCCACTGGTGAGGTTCTTCCTCAAGGAGATCCTTATCAAGAACAGACTGCCAAGAATGAAGAAAAGTGCAATGAACTTTTTCATACCTGCAGTAAGAGATTCACAAGACAGACAAGATTTGTTATTTTTCGCATGGCGATACTATTTCCCAAAAGAAGAATTCATCTGGGGAAATCATGGAGAATTGGCACGATACAAACCAAAACCAGTGGTAGCTGCACTTCTACCGGCGCCACTGAGCGAATGGACACCTGTGTACTCAGAGAAAGAAAAGAAGTGGCTGACAGAAGAACCCGGAGGGTATGGAGAAGATGGATGGTTCCAGATGGAGAATGGACGAATAGTCCTACCAGCAACACTGGCTCCTGAAATCGTAAGAGCACTTCACGCGAGTACCCATGGAGGGAGAGAAATGATGGAGCAACAGTTGGAGCCACATTTCTACGTACCAGGATTGTCAGCAATCTGCAAAGCAACAGCTCAGCAGTGTGTAACATGTGCCAAAAACAACCCGAGAACAGGCCCATCTCAACCCCCAGGAAACAGCCAATCGGGCTATCCCCAATGGCATCATTACAAATAGACTTTACAGTGCTGCCACCCTGCAAAGGATACAAATATTTACTAGTGATGGTGTGCACTTTGACAGGATGGGTGGAAGCCTTCCCAACAAGAACTGAAAAGACTACAGAAGTAGTAAAGAGTCTGATGAAAGAAATAATACCACGTTACGGGCTTCCACTCGAAATAGGGTCAGACAATGGCCCCGCATTCATCCAGAACTGTTTACAACAACTTGCCCGGCTACTGGGCATCACCTGGAAGCTACACACTGCCTACAGACCCCAAAGTTCGGGAAAAGTTGAAAGAATGAACCGTACCCTAAAGACTTTGATGTCCAAACTGTGCCAAGAGACGTCACTAGGCTGGTTGGACTTGCTGCCGATAGTCCTTTTGCACATTAGGTGCAGACCAACCCCCCAATTGAAGCTAAGTCCGTACGAACTTATGTTTGGACGGCCAACCCCTCTAATTAATGGACTAAGGGGGGACCTTCGGGCATTGGGAGAAACTAAACTAAATGATCAGGTAGTAATGCTGGGTAAATCAATGCAGAAATTAAATACTTGGGTGGGGGATAATATACCGCATTTTCTGTATCCTTCACTGCATAAGTATTGTCCGGGTGACTCCGTATGGGTAAAAGAGTGGAAAAATGATCCACTAGGTCCAAAATGGAGAGGTCCTTATCTTGTCCTGTTATCAACCCCCACAGCAGTAAAGGTTGCCGAGGTGGTCCCGTGGATACATCACTCCAGAGTGAAAGCAGCTGCAGCCAGTCCTGAACCAGCATGAAAGGTCGTTACCAACGAGACCAACCCGCTGAGGCTGAAGCTGACAAAGACCACAGCCATGAGCACCTAAATGATCCTAACCCAGATAATACAGAGGATCAACAAGTGGGTGTTTTGATGGGCACAGGTCCTGACCACCCGCCAACGGGGGATACCCACAGGGTGCTTTTTAGGGGCCCGGCCCCCACCCTTGATCATCCAGAAATGTTTTTTACTTTTGAAATTCCGGTGGGGAGGGATTGGGTTTATGTGACTGTGAAAAGAATTGCCCAAGGAATTCTGACATTCGGGGCATTTGTGGTGCTGATTTTATATCTTGCTAATTTGATTTATGGACTCTCGCGTGGAGGCAGGCCCTAATTGTACGGGCAATGTGGGGAAAGTGAATATTTCCCATATCTGGAATGGTACGCACCCGGTGATGGAGAACCGTACCATGTGGAGACAAAAACGAGAGGTGCTATCTGGAACCAACCAAGAGGACATTTACTTGTGCAATTCAAATATGACTATGCTAAAAAGTCTGGGCAAACCGCATGCTGGGTGTGTAGTAGACTGCACCCAGAGACAATTCATATACCATTTGTCTCTGTTCCAATGAATTTGAGTATGTTTGTATCAGGGAATGTCACAATACATGCTGTCGATGCACCAAGGGAAAAGACAGAATCAGTCAGTCCCGGGTACCCCATAATAGGACCAGTGTATCCACCAGAATGGTGTTTTCAACTAGGACCAGATAAAGAAATAAATAACGAGGGTGGGTTATGTAACTCAAGTCAGTTCAACTGGACATCATACATTTACATATTCAAAACAGGACAAAAGGCGAATTATTTATATATACGATGCAGGCAACTCACTAGAGACCAAGAGGCGGTGATTGGGAATGTGACCAATGGGAGGCAGGGTGCAGTGGATATGATGAGACGGCTGAGACACCTTGCGATAGAGATATCAAAGGGAACACTATATTCATCACCATTTATAGTGAAAGGAGGGTACCAGGTGTGCTGTGAAAGGGTGTGTTACACATGGGTACCACCAACAATAACGGGAATGTGTTATTTGGCTAAGCTGGTCCCAATCCAGAGACTAAGGGGAGAAGACACAAACACAGACACAGAACTACACCCTAGGTACCCACTGGTGTTTGAAAGACCAAAGAGAGAATTGTTCGCGAAGATGGATCGAATATGGACATGGTTGCCAGCATGGACTGGATGGGGAGGAGAGATGATGAGGAGATTGAATAGCTATGTCAATTTGATGGATGAGATTCTGAATAGAACCAGTATGGATATCCAGCTGCTGAATCTGGAAATGCGTGAGTTACGAAAGGTGCAGATGATACATGATATGGCGCTTGAGCAGATCAGTGCGGCCTTGAATGGATTGTGTGAAATGACAATGCACTATGAATGTTGCACCTTCATCAGAAACACTACACATGAAGTCCCAGATTATTACCAGGTAATTCAAGATCACCAAGAGAAGGTAGCACAGTTGCAGGGTATAGCCAGGAGGATTGCTGCCGAAGGCTGGAATCCGCTCCGTGGGTTTGGAGCAATGGGAGAATGGTTTGGTTCCATCTTGAGATTTATCTCACGGATTGGATCCATGATACTCATGATAGTGGTGATCTTGATCATAGGGATACTGATATACCGCATAGGGCTATGTTTATGGCCACTGTGCAAAACAGCACTGACACCTACACAAACACAGAAGATACCACTGATAATTCCACAGGGTATGTTCCCAGTGAAAGAAACCCCCCCTTTTTCAAGGAGTTTCAGAATAGTGGAGTGTAATGGCTACAAGTGCCAGGAAAAGATCCTGACACTTGAGCCAAGGGGGAATGAAGTGGAAATAGGCTGGAAGATGGCCGCCATTGTACACAGGCGGCCATCTTGTTCAGAATATTGGTTCACTTGTATATAACTAGACAGGTTTGTAGCTGAAACTAGAATGAGGTATACGTAGAAATTTAGGAATGCGTTTAGATTAGCAGAAAAGCAATTAAAGCCTTATGAAAGATCTCTGCTGTTCCTGGCACGGAGGAGAAAAGCGACTCAAGGTCGTTGGGGCCCGCAGAAAGACAAAGGAGTAGAGATCAGGCCAGGTGCCATCTGTAACAAGTGATTGTAGGCGCAAGGGAGGAGGCGCAGCCCGGAACAGTAAGAGCAATTAATTTTGATTTACTGAAACTAACACAAAGTTTGCCAATTTACAGCCAATTAATGAAATGTCTTTGTATTAGCCAAAGGGAGGTATTAACCCACGTGGGGTGGAATAAAGTGTCATTGGGAGGTGGGCTAACTGGACGTATCTAATTACGTATTTTTGGGTATAAGATCCCTTGCACGGGTGAAAGGGGGGCTCACTCTTTGCGATTCAATCCTGTGTGAGCACTTGTGTGACGACACAATAAACGTTTGCCTTTCCTGAAGAGACTCGTGTTCTGACAATCCTTACTTGTGCCCAGTCCGGCGCCGTCTTGAAAGTGAATCTGTTTTTGTCCGCCTACACTACTGCAACTGTCTTCAGTTCCTGCTTGTTCTTGAGACATTTTCCCTTCAGTTTTGTCTTCAAGTGAAATGCATACTCAATGGGATTCAGGTCAGGTGATTGACTTGGCCATTGCATAACATTCCACTTCTGTCCCTTCAAAAACTCTTTGGTTGCTTTTGCAGTATGCTTTGGGTCATTGTCCATCTGCACTGTGAAGCGCCGACCAATGAGTTCTGCAACATTTGGCTGAATGTGAGCAGATAATATTGCCCGAAACACTTCAATTCATCCTGCTGCTTTTGTCAGCAGTCACATCATCAATAAATACAAGAGAACCAGTTCCATTGGCAGCCATACTTGCCCACACCATGACACTACCACCACCATGCTTCACTGATGAGGTGGTATGCTTAGGATCATGTGCAGTTCCTTTCCTTCTCCATACTCTTCTCTTCCCATCACTCTGGTACAAGTTGATCTTGGTCTCATCTGTCCATAAGATCTTGTTCCAGAACTGTGAAGGCTTTGTTAGGTGTTGTTTGGCAAACTCTAATCTGGCCTTCCTGTTTTTGAGGCTCGCCAATGGTTTACATCTTGTGGTGAACCCTCTGTATTCACTCTGGTGAAGTCTTCTCTTGATTGTTGACTTTGACACACATACACCTACCTCCTGGAGAGTGTTCTTGATCTGGCCAACTGTTGTGAAGGGTGTTTTCTTCACCAGGGAAAGAATTCTTCGGTCATCCACCACAGTTGTTTTCCGTGGTCTCCCGGGTCTTTTGGTGTTGCTGAGCTCACCGGTGCGTTCCTTCTTTTTGAGAACGTTCCAAACAGTTGTTTTGGCCACAGCTAATGTTCTTGCTATCTCTCTGATGGGTTTGTTTTGTTTCTTCAGCCTAATGATGGCTTGCTTCACTGATAGTGACAGCTCTTTGGATCTCATCTTGAGAGTTGACAGCAACAGATTCCAAATGCAAATAGCACACTTGAAATGAACTCTGGGCCTTTTATCTGCACATTGTAATTGGGGAAATTAGGGAATATCACATACCTGGCCATGGAACAGCTGAGAAGCCAATTGTCCCATTACCTTTGGTCCCTTAACAAGTGGGAGGCACATCTGCAAACTGCTGTAAGTCCTACACCGTTCACCTGAGTTGGATGTACATACCCTCAAATTAAAGCTGACAGTCTGCAGTTAAAGCACATTGTGTTTGTTTCATTCCAACTCCATTGTGGTGGTGTATAGAGCCAAAGATGTTAGAATTGTGTCGCTGTCCCAATATTTCTGGACCTGACTGTATATGGTACTAGGATTGTGTGGGTGTTAGTTGCCTTGCTTCTTTGCAGCACAGTCACACTGCAAACCTCTTGAGGCTGGACTTGGAAATCCAGCGACTAAGAAGCCACGGGCTCCTACTATTTTATCTTTTGCCTTGTAATATATGAATTATTTTGCATTAATCTACAGTTAGTCCCATATATATTTGGACACAGGCACAATTTTAGTTTTTTCCAGTATTTGCCAAAACATATTCACGCTATATATTCATAGTACTGGCTGGGTGGAGTAGCGGTAACATCACTGCTCTATGACTGTGGAGACGGCAATTCCCAGTACAGCTGGACAATGATCCAAAACACACTGCAAAAGCATCTCCGGAGTATTTGAAGGAAAAGAAAGTGGAATATTCTCCAACGATCTCAACGCAATTGAGCATGCATTTCACTTGCTGAAGGCAAAACCAAAGGCAGAAAGACCCATAAAGAACAGCTGAAGACAGCTGCAGTTCGAGCCTGGAAAAGCATCCGAAAGGAGGAAACCAAGTCTTTGGTAATGTCCACGGGTTCCAGACTTCAGGCAGACATTGCCAGGAAAGGATTCTCAACAAAATATTAAAAATGAACATTTTATTTATGATTATATTATTTTGTCCAATTACATTTGATCCCCTGAAAATTGGGGGACTGTGTATAAAAATGGTTGCAGTTCCTAAAATTTGTACTTGATATTTATGTACAACCCCTTGAATTAAAGCTGAAAGTCTGCACTTCAGATTCATTTAAATTGTTTCGTTTTAATTTTATTCTGATGGCATACAGAGCCAAAATTATGAAAATTGTGCACGTGTCCAAATATATATGGACCTAACTGTATGTAGAAAGTTTGCCTGACTCCTTTATTCATACTTGATTTTATAGCATGTTTCTTAAGCTTATTCTTCACCCTTATTGAATGCTGAAAAGTTATTCTTGATCATCCTCCAGATCTATTTAATCCATTTTCCACCACAAATTGTGTATACACGATTTTTTATTGGAACACCATGACAAAGGAAAATTTAATATATAAAACTTAATGTACATACTCTCTTAATGCAAGGTTAGTGTTGTATTATATATTTCTGTATAGGAATAATGCAGAGCCTGTTTGAAATTGTGCAAGGGTCACCATCTAAAATTTAGAACTTTTAATCGCAGTAATATTTATGTAAAGGATAGAAGAATACATGAAAAATTATAGCTGAGCAAATTTATATTATTTTAATATCCTACCTTTCTCGGGATATAATTTTTATCCAAAGTTGCCATTTTACTATACATTTAAATGTATATATTAACCCTTTCGCTGCTGAGGCATTTCCCGCCTCTGTGCTGAGCTCATTTTTACCTGTTTCGCTCATCTTGTTTAAACGTGTTTTGAAGGCTTAGTTTAGTATATGACCCAGACATATTATATATCGTTCTTTCCGTCAGACTTGGCAGATTCATAATAGGTCATTATTATATGTATACGTCATGTCCTGTCTGTATATTATAACAAAAAATGCAATAAAATATGAATTTTAAATAATTTACAATGTGTAAAGTGTTTTTTTTTCACATTTTAACATGCGAGTAATTGCGGTTATATTTTGTATGGGGTGCGCTTGTTAAAAAAATTAGAAATGGGGTCTCGTTACATTTTTTTTGGGGAAAATTACGCGATTTTTAACAAACGCACCGCATACAAAAATCGTTAGTGCAGCATCATTGTTCACATTATAATTGAAATGGGAACAATATTGCTGCATTAACAAACCAAAAAAAGAAAAAAAACTTGTTTATTTATTTTTTTTATAATTTTTTTTAAATATTGTTTTTTAAAACTTCTTTTTTCATAGTCATGTTTGGTATCGTTGGAACGGCCATGCTCTGGCTGATCCAACAGTACCAAACTTTAACCCCTAGCTGCCACGGATCGGGAGATAGGGGGTTCATTGGAACGCCCTATCTCCACCATTGGTGGCAGCTAGGGGTTAACTCCAGGACTGGCGTCATCGTGCTATGCACGATGACGCCAGTCCTCAGGCGGAGTTCCCGGGAGGCTTGGCCGACATCCAAGATGTCGGCCAGCTCTGGGAAAGGATCACGAACCGACGCTTTTCAGCGCCAATTCGTGATCCGGCTCCCCACGGGTTAATGACAGCCACCGTTTGGAAGGGCAGGCTGTGCCCTTCCAAGCGGTGCCTGTATGGACTCCCTGCTCCCCGGCGATCGGGAGGGAGAGAGGTCCGAAGGACCTCCCCCCCCTTCCCTTTCAGACGCCTCCTCCGCACATGCGTGGGGGCGCCTGAATTAGATGTCATCGCGTCGCCGCGATGACATCTAATGTCCCCGCCGGGGGGGGGGCGCAGCAATCCGCCGGAATCCGACGGATTGCTGCCTCCTGTGCATGGACGCGCTCAGCGTGTCCATAGCACAGGAGAACCACTTGGTTGGACGCGCTGAGCGCGTCCATAGCAGCCAAGTGGTTACACACATCTTATATTTGAAACAAATGCTATGATAATTTTTAACAAAATAGAAACTTGCTAGTGAAAAGGATAAACACATAAAAATGAAACGGTGTCTTTGCTCTTTATTTATTTCCATTCACTCACTTTTTTTTTTGGGGGTTTTTTGAGAAAGGATTTTTACCAGGAAGAATACATTGAGATTTCTCTCTTTTTCAAGTATGTACTGGGTCAAGTATGTCTGTGTGTGTTTGCTGTTGTTAGTAAGACTTGCAGGAAGTAGATGGAGACGTCACTAGTTTGGTCCTAAACCATAAGGCTGGGTTCACACCTGGGCGTAGCGCTGCGTCGCGCAATGCACGCGTTTTTTTACGCGCGTTCGCGCATACAAAAAAAACGCGCGAACGCGCGTTTGCGCATACAAAAACGCGCGAACGTGCGTTGCAGCGCGTTCGCGGCTATGATATGGCCGCGAACGCGCTGCTGTATGCCCGAAAAGAAGCTCCCGAACTTCTTTGGACGTAGGGCGTTTATCAGCGCGTTCATGCGCGCTGAGAAACGGCCAGGTGTGACATGCCCACATAGGGAATCATGGGATTTCATTGTTTGAGCGTTTTACAGCACGCAGGAGCGCGCTGTAAAACGCTTAGGTGTGAACCCAGCCTAACTCTGTCATATATCTTGTTTGCTGTGCAGATCTTTGTCCATCTTGATGTATGTACATCCTTAACACAAACCATGATTAGAGGTGTTAGCACTTCTTTTACCAGTGCTCTTTCCAAGTGCATAATCAGCTAGACATAGAGCTCTGCCAAGAAAATTACATTGAGCGCACACAGCAGGGAGTCTTGCTCTTTACACATATGCATGTGGGAATCAGAGATGTCTACTATGTGTGAGTGTGTGTGTGTGTATATATACAGTTGTGTTCAAAATTATTCAACCCCCACTGAAATTGAGTGTTTTGGCCAGTTTGACATTGATTTTGATCATTCAGTCATCTTGCTTACAATTAAATCAAAGAGGCACGTGTAGGTCAGACAAGTATAACATAACATTTATAATGAAATAACCACAAATGTCTTTTCTGTGCTCACATCATTATCAGTTTTATTCAACCCCAAGTGACATTCAATCTTAGTACTTAGTACAACATCCTTTTACAGTTATAACAGCTTTTAAACGTGAAGCATAGCTTGACACAAGTGTCTTGCAGCGATCTACGGGTATATTCGTCATGGGCAAAAGCCTCCAGTTCAGTCACATTCTTAGGCTTGCGACTAAGAAGTCCCACCAGAGGTTCTCAATCGGATTTAAGTCAGGTGACTGCGATGGCCACTCCAAAATGTTCCAGCCTTTAATCTGCAACCATGCTCTAGTGGACTTGGAGGTATGCTTGGATCATTGTCCTGTTGAAAGGTCCAACGTCTCCCAAGCCTCAGGTTTGTGACGGACTGCATCACATTGTCATCCAATATCTCCTGGTACTGAAGAGAATTCATGGTACCTTGCACACGCTGAAGCTTCCCTGTACCTGCAGAAGCAAAACAGCCCCAAAGCATGATTGACCCCCCGCCATGCTTCACAGTAGGCAAGGTGTTCTTTTCTTCATAGGCCTTGTTCTTCCTCCTCCAAACATAGCGTTGATCCATGGGCCCAAACAGTTCTAATTTTGTTTCATCAGTCCACAGAACACTATCCCAAAACTTCTGTGGTTTGTCCACATGACTTTTGGCATACTGCAGTCGACTCTTCTTATTCTTTGGAGACAGCAAGGGGGTGCACCTGGGAGTTCTGGCATGGAGGCCTTCATTACGCATTGTGCGCCGTATTGTCTGAGCTGAAACTTCAGTACCCACATCTGACAAATCTTTTCTCAGTTCCTCAGCAGTCACACGGGGACTTTTCTCCACTCTACGCTTCAGTTAGCGCACAGCAGTCGAAGTCAGCATCTTCTTTCTGCCACGACCAGGTAGCGTTTCAACAGTGCCCTTTGCCTTGAATTTGCGAATGATGCTTCCTATGGTCTCTCTTGGTATGTTTAACATCTTTGCAATCTTCTTATAGCCATTGCCCTTCCTCTGAAGAGTAATCACCTCTTCTCTTGTCTTCCTGGACCATTCTCTTGACTTCACCATGTTTGTAACCACACCAGTAAATGTCTAGAAGGAGCTGAGTATCACAATCATTTTAAAGCTGCCTAATTGGTGCTTATTATGCTTTATTGCTGCTCCGTGATATCCACAGGTGTTTTCAATACCTGATTGAAAACACTTGAATGAACCTCTGTTCTTCAGAGTGGTAGTCTTTAAGGGGTTGAATAATTGTGTCAATGAAGAATTCACAAAAGAAACATTTACTACTGTATTACAAAACCAATTGATGTCATTTTAGTTGCATATGGTTCTTTAAAACGTCCTTGTAGGATTTCATTCTGAATACAATTACAAATGTACACTAAATTCCCTAAAACCCTTTACAGCATTGGGGGTTGAATAATTTTGAACACAACTGTATATACACAGTTGCATAAACCTTATCTCTGCTAGAAAGCCACAGTGTGGCATAGCATTGATTTTAGGGTTCTGTGTAATAACAGACCCAGGATGCATAAACGTGAGATAGAGGTCATTTGCATATCCTACCCAGAATTCCTTGCTGCATATGGGGAATGTGGCACAGGAGCTCTGGGATGCAATTCTTTGAATTGCTATGATGTGCAAGTGGCTTCTGCAATAATAAACACACTATATATATTTATATATGCAATGTGCTAATTAAATCTCACATAATAAGCACACCAAAATCTTGAGTTTACTTTGAAAGTCCATTTAAAAGGACAGCTTACCTTCCAACCTCAATTTAAGCATTGGGTCTGTTTCAACACAGCCATTAAGTTAATGATTGGGGCCATGTTGTAAAAAATAATTTTAAAACGGTATTACCAGCCGATAGCGTGAGACGTCAAGTAGCGAGTGACAACACAAACACACAGCGATGGGTATAAAGAATTTTCTTTAAAATTAAAGCAGAAACCGAAAGATGAAACATTATTAAACTAAATCCTGGACACTGCAATAACACAAAGACTCAGCATAGGTAACGGGATATACAAGGGATCAACAAGAGCAACATTCATTTACCAAATCCAAAAATGCACAAGTCCAAGCTAAATCACAAAAGGACTGATCCATTCCTGGAACTCCTGGTTGAATGAAAAGAAGGTTGGCCTAGAGTCTTGTCTCCCCCCACCAGAGTGGGCTGGCTTAATGATGTCACAGCTAACCACACAGGGCAAAAAGCCTCACACTGCCCCTTGTGTTCCCTCTTTGGTATTACAATTAAATATGATGACTTAGTTATGACACAATTCCTCCATGGTCACTACAGGCCATATATAGCCTTTAACTAAGTGGCTTGTGCCACTATTCAACAGAGCCACAATCTTGGAGGTTCGCTCTTTGCATAGAAACAGGGGAGGCAGAGGACGCCTGCACATTGGAATGATCGAGAAAGGGTTTACTTATGAAGCAGGGAAGAAACAGAGAATTGGGGCAATTTGAAAGTGTTTGCCTGTGTTTTGAATTGGATCATGTGTTCTTGGCGTCAAGAGAATTTGTGTACACACTGTCGCCTCTAATGCAAGTAGGTAAAATGTTATAGATGAATAAGTGGCGCAGACAATCCAATAAATAACGGATGCAAGAATAAACCTTTTTTTACAGTCAATTAAAAGAGAGGTGGACAGATTTCAAATTGATTTTGCATAGCACAATTCACAATTTATTAAAATCTTCATCTTGGACACTGTTTATATGCTAACTGTAAATCACACAGCAATTGTGAGGCTTATAAATTCTCAAAATAGCTGTCAAAAAGACAATAAATGTACATTTGATGAAAATCAAGCAGAGGTTAAGATGTTTCATTTTGAAAAATCTGCACAACATTAAGTAAAATAGACTAACAGGGTTATTCAAAGAGATCCGAAAAGTCACTGCATGTTCGGTGACTAAGTTCCCCGCACTTCAGGGCGTTTTGGCGATTCATAGTTCGCCGACTGCGTTGTATTCAGCAAGCACCACAGGGTCCCTGTAGTGCAGGGAATACTCGCCGCAAACCTGCAGAACACTCGCTGAACACTCGCCGAATACTCACCAAACACTCACCGAAAACCCGCAGAAACCGCCGCGAGAACCAAGCCGAACACGCCAGAAAAATCCGAGCAGCCGGCGATCACAGTGCAGAGCAGCTGCCGGAAAAAGCCGACTAGCAGACGAACGGGTTGAAAAAAAACCCAAAAACTGTTTGCTTCAAAGTTTGAAATTTGAAACGCTGTTTGCAAAAAAAACTACTGACCGAAAATGTCTGGAATTTACAAGATCCAATAAATGATCATGAAAAGGGCAGTTACAGAAAAAAAAAAAACGATTAAAAAAAAAAAAGCACAATTTTTTTTTTTACAAAATCCCCAAAAATGCCTAAAAGATCCTAAAAAATCTGAAAATAAAGAGACTTTTTACTGCAGAATAAAATGATAAACAGTTTATTAGATATTGAATTAAAACTGGAATATTTTTAACATTGAAGCCTATGGGATTCGCCTGAATAAACCTGACAAATGAAACCACCGAACGGCAGGGCACTTCACTGACATTCCTCAGCTGTTCGGTGTTCTCTGACTAGACGAACCATTGCTTTTCTATGGGGGATTTCACTGCCCTCGAACAGGCACCATACGTGCAGGCAATTCGTCAAGATTTGGCGAATTGTCTGCTCTCAATAGTCGAATGGCCCCGAAATGTCCCCGTTCGGTGAAATTCAGTGTCCGGTTACATTTTGGGGCCAGATCGGCTCTCTGAATAACCCTGCATATTTTATTGCCCTTTGAATATCATAGAAAGGGACCGTAAATACGAGGATAGTTGTGCTGCCATTATAAACCCACATCCTAACATTCTTCCTTCTGCTGACATAATTTGGGAGGCAGGAAGATCTGGATCTCCGTGATCTCTTAATGACACAAACTTATTTTTAGCTTGCTCATCTTTAGAAGATTTCTGTACTTTTTGTTGTAATTGCCATGAATATAGTAAAGTTGAGTTGATCCAAAGGTGACGAGAAGAAAAAATAAATAAATATATATATATATTACTATATGACCAAAATGACCTCTAATATAATAAATAAAATGACGTTCCCTATTCCGCACTTGATGTTAAAATGGAGACGGTAAAAACCTGCAAATTTTCTTTGCTTTCTCCATTTTATCGTCTGTATTCTGGAGTAGGCGCTTTATTAGCACCTGTCCCTAAAATGAAGCGCAAGGTTGCCCGGTACTGGTATTGACTCACGGAGTCCATAGGACTTCATGGAGCCTTGTGCACTCTGCTCCACGTGAGAGGAAGTGGTGGATCACTCTGCCCTCTCCATGAACAGATGAGAGGTGACTATTGCATTTAATGGGGAGGGGGGGGGTTAGAGCGTGCTATGTGATTTTGCAAATGCTAAATCCTTGAACACCACTTTTAGGAATTGGTATTTCACAGTGAAATACCGTCTACTGGTGGAAACGCAAGTTACATTGGAATAGCCTTCACTTCCACACAGAGCTGCACATTAATGTCTCCTATAATAATTATAGGAGATGTTTGTTTATTTATTTATAAAGTATTTTACCAGGAAGGATACATTGCGATTTCTCTCCTTTTCAAGTATGTCCTGGGTTCAAGAACATTGAAATGTTAGTCGTTACAGAAATAAAAGGTTATTCCATAATTGTGGTGCTCTGTAGGAAAATGAGGATCGAGCCACTTTCTTTTTGTATTGTGGTACTGCAAGTAAGGTGCAGGTCCTGGATCGGAGGTTATAAGATGAGGGAACTGCTAGGGGAAGCAGTCTATTCAGGTAGGGTGGTAGCTTCCCAGAAAAGCTCTTAAACACCAGGTTGGAAAGGTGAAGGGTACGTCTAGATTACAGCGATGGCCAGTTTAGCTCTTTTAACATGACACAATGGTGGGTCATGTAGTTACATTGTAGCACAAAGCGGCAGAATGAGTTATACAATGTAGTAAGTTTCTGAAGGTGTGTTTGCGGGCGGCTGCATACACTACATCTCCATATTCAATAGCTGGCATAAGCATTTGTTGTACAATTTGCTTTCTTACCGCGGGGCTCAGGCAGGATTTGTTTCTGTACAGGGCACCTAGTTTGGGGTAAAGCTTAGATGAAAGTTTTACGATGTGGGGGCCAAAGGATAGATTTGGGTCTAACCACATACCTAAACATTTGAGAGAAGTGACTGTGGTCAGCGTGCCATTTGATTTTGTCCCCACACATAGATGGGGATTTTGCAATTTATGTCGTTTAGGTGCTGTTCCAAAGAGCATCGTTACAGTTTTGTCAGTATTTAAAAAAAAGATTGTTGTGTTTGATCCACTTTTCTACCTCTGTGAATTGTTCTTGCAGCGCGGCCTCCAGCTGCGGGAGATTTGGTTTGCTGGTATAGATTAAGGTGTCATCTGCGTACATATGTACAGTTGAGGCTTTGCATACATTGGGCAGATCATTTATGAATTTCGTGAATAGCAGGGGGCCGAGTATCGAGCCTTTGGGTACACCGCATGTGACTGGGAGGGGGAGGGAGGAGCTGCCACAATATGTTAATGTACAGTAACCGCGTGCAGGGAATTTCACTACTCCAGCTGCAAGCTCAATTTGCGGCAATAGTGTAATAGCAATCCCCGTCGATAAGATAACTACAGGAGACGTTAGGTATAATGTCTCCTGTAGTTATCGACAACAGTGGAATAGGGCCCCACATTTTTTACAATTCTTAAGCAAATTATCTTTGCATTCAATAATGTGATTTGGAAGTTTTACAGTATTGTCAGTTTACTTAACCAGTGTTATTTATTTCCTTCACAGGAAGAAATCCTTTTTATTTTCAGCATTGTATGCTGCATTTATATTTGGTGGCCGTCATTTAATGAAACAAAGAGAAAAGTTTGAATTGAGGAAGCCCCTTGTCCTTTGGTCGCTCAGCCTTGCAGTTTTCAGGTAAGTTCAGCCTGTTTACTTATATTACTTATTCTAGAAATTCTGTAGTGAACGTTCTAATGACAATCCATACACACGTTTTATTGATACAACACGCCAAACACACACTTTCCCCTTTTTAAATGAAATTGATATGTCTCTTACTAGAAATCTTTCCTGAGATGTCTCCGCAGACAACTACCACAGAGATTTAGAAATACATAAATATTATATATATGATATTATTATATAAACTCCACTTATGGACTCACCCTTTGCCTGCCCACACCACATCTCCTCTTCTTGTGTGTTTATACCTAAGGAAACAATATTTTAATAGTCTGTATTTTAAATCATGATAAAAGTGTGGGTGTATATATAATATATATATATATAGGGCTCGATCACCTCCTCCAAGCTAACACTAGCGTCAGTGCTAGCTTAATGGAGGTCATCGAGCTGCGCTCACATCGCCTTTGAATCGCTATCTGGTTAAAACCCATTAGCACTCGTTAGTTTGCGATTCGTAGCGCGAGTTTATTGTACTTTGCACTCCCCATGTTAGGTATAGGGAGCGCAAAGTGCAAGCACAGATTGACTAGTATTAGGATCACTTGGTCCTAACGCTAGTTACTAAGAGCTGGCACTACGTAAGGAAGTTAACACCAGCTCAGAGCTGTAGGTAACAGATTGCGCTGCTGCAGACTCCATTACCTGCAGCTGAAAACCCCCCAAAATCAAATACCTCTCATCCGGCGGCGAGAACCGCGGCCTGATCTGCTTCTTCTGACTGCTGGGAGCAGAGGGCGCCTGCCCCAAGATCTACTGGGGAAACCGCAGCGCCTGCTCCATGATCTGCTGGGGAAACTGGGAAGCAAAGGGGAAATTAGCGACTGCAAATTTTTTCCTTATTGTCCCGGTTTTAGCGAGGCCAACACGATAGTGCTCATAGATTTTTACAATATTTTTTTTTTTTTACATGAACAGTTTAAGAAAATAAATGAATTAACAGTAGGGATCATTTTGGAGAATATCCTCTTTTTTCCCCATGGGGTAGGTTTGGGGCTGAAAGTTAGGTTTAGACTTGGGAATATGGTAAGGACGGAGTAAGGCTAGTATTACCTATGTTTTTTCTATTCTTCACAGAGAACATTTTCTGCTACAATGAAAATCATATGCTTTCGAGGGGACCTTATTGTATCCCCACTGAAACAGAATGCCACTTTAGGGACCACCCACTGAGCACCGGCATCATAAAAATGTCTCTTACCAATGGAGATAGGGGTGTCAGCTTGACAAATAGACAGCTTGACATTGCTGCTGGGTTATGTGACAGCTGGGACAGATCACAGCGAAGGGGGTGGTTATTAGGGACACATTTCCCAAACAACCACAATACAGGGGCTCTGGTTTTGATAGCCGTCCATTATCACTTGCATAGAGAGGAAACGATTGTCCCCTGCACTGCTATGGGGCCCATGATTTGCACAGAATGTGCCTCTTTACAGGGTCCAAAGGACTAAATGTCCACTACTTCAATTTCTACTCGTCAAGGGTGAGTAGGAATTTGGATCCATTATAGTGAGTGATATACACAGAAAATTAAATTCATGTCGTAGTATGTGCTGAATGTATAGCAGGTAGAGTAATGTAACCATCATTTCTAGTTGCTACATAATAATTTTCTAAGTTCCAATATGTTATATTATCATATCATTACTTTGGATGCTGTTGATGCTCCTATCTGCTGTAGATTCATAGAGATTTTAGTATAATTTGACAATGATTTATAGAGAAGTAAGAGAGATTGTGTTTTACGACCAACGTATATATTTTGGTAGAAGTATCTTTGTGGGCTTAAAACACTTTGCAGGTAACGAGCATGGTATAGATACAATATTGAATGGAGAATGCATTAGTGCTGGACTAAGACACATTTGAGTTTAATTAGTGAAACATTTAAGCATCTTTTACACGTTCTTAAGATGCAAAGATATGTGTAATTGTGGAGCCAGCTTTATAACCTTGTCTGCATGCTGTGTATACAAACTCATTACTCATGGATCCATACTGTCATATATATCACTGTCAAGATATCATGATGGAGCTTGTAACAATGCAGCTTGGAATATTTATAAAAAGGAGGTCAGGTATTGACATTATTTTACTCCACAGAGCTCTAATGAAAATAGCAATTAAATATATTTATATAAAATATTCGAGTTTGAATTCAGATCTCTCTACAATGAAAAGAAATTAATAAATAGAGAAGCAATTATGTATAAATAAATCAGCCAGGATATTCCAAAGGTTTTCGTGGTGATATATATAGCCTGCTATATTTATAAAGAAAACTAATTAACTCTCCCCTAATGTGATGGTTGGAACTGCTTCTCTTTGGTGAGGTGCGTGATGTTAGCCGGTACAGATGATGTTGCTACACACAATTTTCCAGGTTTGTGCTGAGTTGCATTTGTCTTGTTGCAGCATTTTTATATAATAATTATGAAGATATGCTTTTTATGTCTCGAAGGACAAGCATAGATACAAACGATATTAGCGCAACATACCTTGTACATTTATTCCACTATTCCACACTTGTTGCTAAAACGGAGATGGTAAGTAGGAAAATCTGCACCTTTAGATTTTCCTTACCGTCTCCTTTTTACCATAGCTATTCCAGTGTAGACACTTTGTTAGTCCCTGGCCCAAGAACAAAGTACAAGGTAGCCCAATACCATCAGCGGCGCTGCGTGTTGCTTTGAGTATCCGTTCCTGGAGTCCATAAGACTCCATGAAGCCCTGCACATCACAGCCGTGAGCTCTACGCAAGCCCACTCTCACAAGATTACGCAGCTCCTCGTGAAAGAATCACAGAGGGAAACTGGGAACTGTAGGTACTCGAGTATACCGCTAGAGTTTGGTGACAAAAATTTACCTTAAAATTGGAGGGGTCGAGTTATTTTCGAGACATCTGCATAGTGTGAGAAAAAAAAAAACTTGCCTTGCTCTAGATCCCAAGTCTCCTGGAAGTTCCGGTAGTCTCACTGAAGTGAATGTGGACTCCCTGATTCTTGCAAACACTTCAGGAACTCCCGGATTCGGGAGAGGTTGGATCCAGCAAGGCCAGAGGGTAAGCTCAGTATAAGCCAATCAGTCACCTCGCTCGCCTCCGCCGGCCATCTAATCGCTAGTAAAGAAGCCGGATGGCCGGCAGCTTCATACTTAGTAACAACTGCAATCATTCTAGAGCAGAGAACCTGGAAGGATTTTAATTGTTTCTCCGGTACAGTATAATTTTGCTCCTCGCGTTATATTCGAGTCTTGAGTATGCTATCTTTTCCATAATAAATCTCTATCCATCGCGTTATATTCGGGTCGAGCTATACTCGAGTATCTACGGTATTTGTTCCCAGTCTCACTCTGCTCACGGCAAGAGGAAATGGCAGATTGCGCTTCCCTCTCCACCGCTGGATTAAACGTAAGAAATTTTTAAGGGGCAGTTCAGTTTATTTAGTGATCTTGCTACCGCAAAATCACTTAACTCCCAGATGCTAGTGCAAGCTACCTTGAGTTCAAATCAATGTCTCCTATATGAAGTATAGGGGATGTTAATTTACAGTAACCTCATGCAGGAAACCCCACCACTTGAGCCGCAAGCCCAGCTTGTGGTGAGAGTGGAATAGCGATCCACATTGTTTAAGGTAACCATAGGAAATGTTATGTATTAGCGACACTTGTGTGGAACTGGGCCCAAAGTTTAGTTTTCCAAGGAAATATAGTTAATGATATTGTAGGTGATACATCTCATATGTAATAGCATTTTGCTCCAGGACCAAGGGAGAATCTAACTCCCACAACTAAATATACAAGGAAATCTGAACACACCAATAGTTCATTAATCTTTATTACAAACAATTAATATTAATAAATGTATAAACAAGATGCAAAAGAAATGTACACAATAAAATTAAACCTGAAAAAGAATATAAAGAAAACACGTGGTAGCATAGTAAAACTACCACTGGCATCTTCTGTCCAAGTTATTAATATTTATCTTGTTACCTATCCAGTTTATGTGACAGTATTGGTGCTCTTTACTTTGACCTTCAATAAACATTGAATATGTTAAAAAAAACTTGATGCTCATAAACATCATATGATTCTGTACAGCAAAACTAATGATAAAATCACGAGAAATGAAAAAACAGCATAGAAAAGAAAAAACTTTCCCGAACCCAGAAGTCCCTGCAGCTATCTAATGCAATTTGCGCTGCTGCATAAGGTGCGTAGAGTAGGCACCGCAAACTGCTTCAAACTTACGTGCTTCATACTTTAACTTGCAAGTTCCGTAGCACTTACACATAGCGATGGATCAGAGCTGTGTGCGTGTACGCGAATCCGATCACTCCCTGTCTCGATGAATGCAGCGGTCTCAGAGCAGGATGAGTAGAATGTCCTTATAACTTTAATGTTGTGCTATTTTTGTATGTGAAATTGTGTTAGAGTGGCTCCAAACTGTATTTTTCACTTTCTATTTTGAATTGTGGATGGTTTCAGAATCCTTACACTAGCGCACATGCGCATATAGAGCGGCAAGGAAATTGCAGCTTTCGTTTTGAACCTTTTGAATGCTTTGTTCTACTTCAGATCTAGTAGAGATCTTTAATGATGAAACCGATTCTTGTCATATGTTACTGTATTTTTATACAGAAGTGACCTGTATGACATTTTAATTCAGGTCTGGCCCTGTCTGAACCGCTATGCTAGCAATGAACCGTATAGCGAGCTGCTAAAGTTTTTTAAAGGGACATGCATGCTTTGCTAGTGTGCTTTTAAAAATGTGCAATGCTTTTTTGAATAAGTCTCATTCAGCAGGCATAAAAATGAAGTAAATATGATATTTCCTCATATTTAATTGCTTTTCTTGGCATTTTCTATGCACACCACAGGAGGCACTTTGAGCCAACCAATCAGTATGTATAGCTAGGTATAGATAAAAAAACACACTGAGCATGTGCGAATGAGTTGCTCCTCCTCCCTCCTTGCACTGTGAGGTGGGAGATAGAAAGCAGAGAGACGGACAGCAAGGAAAGGTACAGAGACACAGCAAGAAAAAACCGAGGTGGTTTTAATATATATCTAATAAATAGTATTTTTAAGATGTCCCTGAGTGCTCTCATCTTGGCTTTTTGTATAAATATGTATCTCGAAAGCTTGTCTTTTAAATGTAACTTTAGTCCCATAAAAAAGGTATCACTACGTATTGCTATATTCGTGATTTTGGCATCTGGACTAGCATGGCCTATTATATATTATTGCAGAAGTCATTTACACATCCCAGCAATTCAAAGAACTGCATAACAGAGCTCAGGTGCTACATACCCTATGTGTAGCACAGAACTCTGGGTAAGACAAGCAAATAACGCCTGCAATTTCTCTTTTTTTTTTTGCATCCTGGGTCTGTTTTCACACAGAACCTCCAATCAATGCCATGTCATACTAGATGGCTTTCTTTTTAGCAGAGATCGGGGTTATGCAATAGGTCAAAGCCACTTCTGTACAGCTGTTTCGGATTTATTGTACCCTCATCAGCAGGAGATAGGCGTGACCAGTTGCATACACACTATCAGGGTTATTCAAAGAGATCCGAATTGTGGCCGAAAGGTAACCGAACACTGAAATTCAGCGTACGGTTACTGTTACGTGGGGGTTTCCATCCACGTGCAGACTGCTCCCCTTGAAGTCAGTATTCCGCAGAAGTACCGCTTCTAACCCAGATGCAGGAAATATCACACAGGAGATCCTTGCTGTTTCAACTCAAAATGGAGAATGACTGTTTATTACACAGAGACACACAGGTTACAGTCAAGGACTCACACATTTGTATACAATGAAACAGATTACATCACAGATCAGATAGCTGCACAGGACCTTG
This sequence comes from Leptobrachium leishanense, assembly GCA_009667805.1. Lineage (NCBI taxonomy): Eukaryota > Metazoa > Chordata > Amphibia > Anura > Megophryidae > Leptobrachium > Leptobrachium leishanense. The sequence goes on along the minus strand of CM019063.1, from coordinate 420,649,992 downwards.
AAACAATGAGATTTCCTAGGAGTGGAATGGGGGAGGGAGAAAGCAGGTAAAACAAAAGGAATTTCTTATAGAGAGAACATACGCAATAGAGAGAGCAGGTACTAACACAGAGATGGACATTATACAGAGAGAAGGTACACAGAACACACAAAAACCCTGCATCTAGAATTGTAGATACAGGGTGACTTTAACAAAGGAAAGAGCAGGAAAACCATATAAAACATCAGGCTCGCACCTCCCAAATATATTTCTAGGCCCATGTATTTCAAGTCCAAAGTGACGCATGTCACAGTTACCTTTCCTGGCCATTCGGCTATTCAGAGAGCAGGCAGTTCGCCAAATCCTGGCGAATTGCCTGCACATACAGTGCCTGTTCCTTGGCAGTGAAATCCCCATAGAGAAGCAATGCTTTGTCTATTCAGAGAACAAAAACCAGCAGTGAAAAGTTGCCGAATTGCCCTGCTGTTCGGTGGTTTCATTCGACAGGTTATTCAGGCGAATACCATAGGCTTCAATGTTAAAAATATTCCCGTTTTAATTCAATATCTAATAAACCGTTGATTATAATATTCTGCAGTAAAAAGTCTCTTTATGTATAGATTTTTTAGGATCTTTTAGGCATTTTTTGGGATTTTTTGAGAATTTTATTTTTTGTTTTTTTTTAATCGTTTTTTCTTTTCTCTGTAACTGCCCTTTTTATTATCATTCATTGGATCTTATATGTAAATTTCAGACATTTTCGTTCTGTAGTTTATTTGCAAACCGCATTTCACTTTTCAAACATTCAAGCGTACTGTCTTCTTTTTTTCTCACTCTATTTGTCTGCGGTGTCGGCTTTTTACGGCGGCTGCTCTGCGCTGTGATCAGCAGCTGCTCGGGTTTCTCCGGCGTGTTCGGCAGGGTTAATCCAGATGTTTTTGCGGGTTTTTGTGTGCGTTCACCGGGTTTTCCGTTGAGTGTTCGTCAGGTTTGCGGCGGCTTTTCCTTGCACTACGACGGTCCTGTGGTGCTTGCTGAATACACCGCAGGGTCGCTGAAATGGATCTCCAAATCGCACTGAATTGAACGAAAAGTCACCGAACGTGCGGTGACTTTTCGATTCTCTTTGAATAACCCTGTATGATACGGCAAGTCCTGACTCCTTTTCCTTGCAATACTCTTTGGTTAGCCCATGATATGTTCTGTGTTTTTCCAATACCCTTTTCTTTCTTTCAATGTACTCACGCCACTTTTTTTTTTTTAATTGGAAACAGACTTCAACTTTATTTATTCATCACATTTTTCCAAGCAACATCAGTATTTACAATGTAGCCATGCAGTGTTATTTAGTAGCCATATCATTTCTTTATTAACCCCTTAAGGACCTCTGACGTACCCTGTACGTCCTGTACTCGGGTCTCCCTTAGACCCGCGGACGTACAGGGTACGTCAGCGACGCCTAATCCCCCTCCCGCCCGATACTCACCTCCCTCGCCGGATCCCACGGCGATCTGGCAGGGAGGAAGCCTGCCCATGTGATTTACATGGGCAGGCGAGGCTGATGACGTCGCCACGCTGCGTGGTGACGTCATCAGCAGGCGTCCCCATGCTTTTCAATGGAGGGGAGGGGGGGGCTCCTTCGGAACCCTCTATCTCCCCAACCATTGAAGCTAGGGAGATGCCGTTTGCACCGCTGGAGAGGGGAGAGCCTCCCCTTTCCAGCCGTGTATGGCATTAACCATTTCGCCGCCGGATCACGTTGCGGCGCCAATTGGCGCCAAAACGCGATTCAAACCTGGAGGGGGGCTGACATCTTGGATGTCAGCCAAGCCTCCAGGTCCCCTCCCTCCCACTGACAACCTCACCATATGTGTGAGGATGTCAGTGGGCCAGTTAACCCTCTAGCTGCCATGTAGAGATAAGGGGATCCTAAGGATCCCTTTATCTCCCGATCCATGGCAGCTAGATGGTCTGATTATGGCCTTTCAAATGATACCAAACATGACCAGGTTTGGTTTTAAAAAAAAATTAAATAATAAAAAAATAAAATAAAATGTGTTTTTTTTTTAAATTTTTTTTTGTCTGGGGGGAGTTTAATTAAATAGGACCTAGGCTGTCATCTAAAAATAAATAGCACAAAATGGTCAGAATGAGCGCAGCGCACATAGGTGAACTGTCTCAGCAGTGAAGGGGTTAAAAAGCAAACGCATGTAAAAATTGGGTATTTCTAGTCTCGGGACAAAATTTTAAACCTATTTAGCTGGGGTCGTTTTGGGTGGTTGTAGATTTTGGGGATTAAATTACAAAAGTGTGTTTTTACCATTTTTTTCCTCATATTTCATATTTTTTTTTATAGTAAATTATTCGATATGATGGAAATAATGGTATTTCTAGAAAGTCCATTTAATGGCGGGAAAAAGGGTGTATAATATGTGTGGGTTGAATAAACAAGAGGAAAATTTGACCTAAACTCTAACAGCGCAGAAACGTAAAAACAGCAGCGGTCACTAAAAGACGGATTTGTGTAAAACCGCCCGGTCACTAAGGGGTTAAAGGGATACTCTAAGCAACATGACCACCTAAGCTATTTTAGGTGGTCATGATGCCCTGAGTATGCCCTTGTCTGTCCCCCCTCCCTCCGCTCAGCCGATCGGCTGAACCAGCTGAAAACAGCTGAGAGAGGTGGAGGAGTTTACTCCGCCCTCCCAGCTGTCAGTCAGCAGAGCGGGAATCATATTTCCCGCTTCTGCCGACTTTTGCCGAGTAGAATACGTCATCGCGCTTTCAGCGCGATGACGTCTCTAACTCACCGCAGAAGCTGGCGGCTCCCTCCTGAGGGTTAGTGTTGCGCGCATCCTCTTGCGCGCAACACTAATCCTCAGAGGGAGCCGGGAGGAAGCCTGCCGATTGGCTGGCTTACGTGAGAGGCGCGCATGCGCGCTTTTCACGTAAACCAGAAGGCAACTTCAATGCAAGAAGGACGGGACCGGAAGAGGGAGGTGAGTATATATAAATAAAAATAAAAAAAACACCGCTGGAAACAAGAGGATTTTAGGGTAAGTATTACAGTTACAAGTAAAAAAATAAAAAATAAAGATTTATTAAGGAAATAGGGATAGGTTAGGATAAAAAAACGGGGGGGGGGGGGGTGATTTTTGAGTAGAGTGTTCCTTTAAATTTCTATAAGAACTCTCACAACAACTGTTGTCCCCCTGGACTCTGAATCTGAAGCCTGGCCACATACTCACATCACCCTCTGCTACAGTGCTCCCCCTGGACTCTGAATCTGAAGCCTGGCCACATACTCACATCACCCTCTGCTACAGTGCTCCCCTGGACTCTGAATCTGAAGCCTGGCCACATACTCACATCACCCTCTGCTACAGTGCTCCCCCTGGACTCTGAATCTGAAGCCTGGCCACATACTCACATCACCCTCTGCTACAGTGCTCCCCTGGACTCTGAATCTGAAGCCTGGCCACATACTCACATCACCCTCTGCTACAGTGCTCCCCCTGGACTCTGAATCTGAAGCCTGGCCAATACTCACATCACCCTCTGCTACAGTGCTCCCCCTGGACTCTGAATCTGAAGCCTGGCCACATACTCACATCACCTCTGCTACAGTGCTCCCCTGGACTCTGAATCTGAAGCCTGGCCACATACTCACATCACCCTCTGCTACAGTGCTCCCCCTGGACTCTGAATCTGAAGCCTGGCCACATACTCACATCACCCTCTGCTACAGTGCTCCCCCTGGACTCTGAATCTGAAGCCTGGCCACATACTCACATCACCTCTGCTACAGTGCTCCCCCTGGACTCTGAATCTGAAGCCTGGCCACATACTCACATCACCCTCTGCTACAGTGCTCCCCCTGGACTCTGAATCTGAAGCCTGGCCACATACTCACATCACCCTCTGCTACAGTGCTCCCCCTGGACTCTGAATCTGAAGCCTGGCCACATACTCACATCACCCTCTGCTACAGTGCCCCCCTGGACTCTGAATCTGAAGCCTGGCCACATACTCACATCACCCTCTGCTACAGTGCTCCCCTGGACTCTGAATCTGAAGCCTGGCCACATACTCACATCACCCTCTGCTACAGTGCTCCCCCTGGACTCTGAATCTGAAGGTACCGGCGATTTGAACATGTCTTCTGCAATTCTACACCACAATTTTGACTGTAATCGTACTGTTAATATTGTATGCTTGCACCTATCTATTAATATTTTGACTGTTTGTTTTTTTCTTGCTAAATGGATTTCCTGCTTGGTTTCAAGCCATGTGCCATATGCCTGCCCCTCCCCCCCCCCAGGTCGTAAACAAATTTACTCTATACAGCTCACACGATGTGACTCTGCAAATTCTTTCTTCCACAGCCTGGCCACATACTCACATCACCCTCTGCTACAGTGCTCCCCCTGGACTCTGCTGTCCCTCCCTCCCCATCCACCCACCCAGTGCTGGTCAGAAATTTGTAGCTTACTTTCCAGCTGCTTCCACTTTGCAAATCACCCTAATTAACCCAAGGTTCTAGCCCTTCCCATGATATGTTAATCTGTATATTTGTGTTTTGTTTTTAATAGTTTGCATTTTATTACTTTATATTTCTGTAACAACTGTAACCACTCAATTGTTCTCGATCCCAGGACATACTTGAAAACGAGAGAAATCTCAATGTATCCTTCCTGGTAAAATCCTTTTCAAATAAATAAATAAATAAATAAACTGTTCTGCTGATAAGTTGCACCTGAAGTTACAGTCAACAAATTACCAAGTTTCTTTCCATCCCCAATTTAACAGATCACACCCTTGCCACGTTTCTTAAGACCTTACGAGGACTGCATACTTCCGATCCTCAACAGTTGCACTTGCACAGTTTCTAATCCTTCGTGCAAACTCAAGTTAATAATGTCCATTACGACATCTGTCAGATGCACACAGTCAGGCAAAAGAAACAACAAGCCTCTTCTTCCATCATCATATGGTGAATCACCACTCCTATTTGCCATACAGAAGTTGACATAAAGTTGTAATTTTGCCTCTGGAGTGCTGTGTGGCTTACAGACACAGGCATACTGCCATATTTTTCTTGGCACAAGTCTAAACCATACTCATCCTTTGATATCCTATATCAAATCAACCTCCATTTCATTGTCTGATACCATAATGGGCTCTTAGATTTCTTGTATTGTTACTGTTTCGCCATGCCTGCATCTTTTCGATGCTTAAGGGTGTGTGACCAGGGGTCTAGAAAAAATACTGTGGCAACCCTACACGGTTTGTTCTCTCACTAACCATTGACCTGTAGTATTTTATCCACCACCCCACTTGCAAATGTGATGTTTATATTAAATTAAAAAGATAGGCTAAGTCTTGAGAACCATCAGGATAATTGTAATAACTATCATGTATTTCTAGTGACTTAATAAGGAAACATAAGCTTAAAACCTAAGTATAAGCTTTACAGTGTGTGGTCACTCCACAAGGGAACTCCATTGCCCCTGTAAAAATAATGGAGGAACTGCATTCCCAAACCTTCCCACTCACCTTTGTGTGTGACCAACTGGTATCTTGCATTCCACCAAAGAACCCTTGTAATTTGGTCCCATTGAAGCATCTATCAAATGCATCCCCCCCCGCACACTGAACTCTCGTGCCAGTATCTGCATGCATGCACAAATTTACATTGCCTGTCATGAAACTGCCAACAAAAACCCTTCAGGAATGTCGTAGACAGTGAGGCACCAGGCACGAGCCTTCATATGTCCTTTTGGCGGACAAGATGTTAAGTAGCAGAACAATTACGAGCATCACTCTAGCGTTATCTCTCCAATCACAGTGTCTAATGTACAAAAACGTCTTCAGCCAATTTTTGCTATTAAGAATAAACAACTTAACGTATCCCCTTCTCTAAATCGTTTCATGGATGTTGTGCTTAAGGTGATTCCCCTGAGGACTCACAAAGGACACATTTGGCATGTTAACTGTCAGAGACGACTCCAGTCAACTTCTTTGTTGCCAAGTCCCCATCTTCTACATCACACAGTGACACTGGAACCATGTCACCCTCACTCTGTACACCCCTGTAGCAAGACACCTCTCTCTTTGATCCTTTGTTGTTGTTACTGATCATTACTAAATGCCTGTGACTATCCCCACCTGTTCCTGCAAATGTCCTAACCTGTCCCTGTCTGGAATGCTCAAATTCTCCCTTTGTTTTACTGCGTTTTTGGAGTGCCTGCATCCTCTGTTTTTGTTTGTACTCAACCTGTGAGCCCGGCACGGGAAAAACTGCCCCCATCTTACTGCTCCAAGTGGGGACTGTGCCTGCGTCACCTAGACCTCCTGCTAATACCTGACCACTTTCAGGTTAGACCTAGGGATAGTGTAAGGTTTGTATTATCTTAGTTTCATCCTTTGCTCTGAATTTGTGAAACCTGGGACTGCACTGAAAATATTTCCTGCTGTAATGGAAATCAGATGTTTTTTATAGGATCTTCCTGATTGTGTCTTCACTTTACTGAAGCGTAAAGCCACTTTAGAGACCACCAGGGCTGGACCGGACTTCATCCAGACCGCCCCACTTTAGCTATGCAATAATGCAAACACGCACAAAAAATAAATTAAAAAAAATATTTTATGTTTGTGTTTTTTTAACTTTACATGGTCATGTTTGGTATTACATATTCGAAAGGCCAGACTCTGACCTGTCCAATAACACCTATCATGACTTTGTGGGGTGTAAAAGAATGGAAACACAGGGGTCCAAAGACCCCTTCACTCCTTGTAGTGGTGCAGCGGCTTTTGTTTTAGATGGACCAATGCGTAATAATGCTTTGCTCCATCACCTCCACATTTGGTCTCGGCGTTGGAAATGAGAAGGTGAGTTAGTTACCCATTATATCCCCCACATGTCTTCCTCAGCCAAGGAATCAGCATTCACAACGTCCCACTGAGCCATCTACCCACTGGGAATCTCCCGGTAGTCTCAGTGCATGCCTGGACACCACCTACTGAGCACCAGCATCATGAAAATGTCACTTCCCCAAAGGAAATATGGATGTCAGCATGACATAACGACATTGAAGAGAAAGTACTCACACTTCTGTGTTTTGATGCGGCAGCTGGGACAGATCACAGACAAGGGGGATGTTACAGTACCACTGGATCTCTGGAGTTTTGTTACAATTTTGTTTTACTATTTATGCCCTTTACAACCAAAGTTGAACTATCTCAATTATGCATTGTAAATATACATTGAACAGCAGTCATTAGCATATCAAAACCCAGTTTTCACATCTTTTTAGAGCAAGTTTAGTGTGCCCCCCCCCGAAAATGAAATCTACTGTCTTATATTTAACCAGGCACCCTGCAGAGAGATAAAACAAGCTGCAAATAGCATCCTCAATCCTCACTGTATTAAGAAGCTCAAACACATTACTGTTGCATTGCAACTGCCAGGAAGAGGGCAGAATACAGAGAGAGCTATGGGATCACTCACTGCTGTACAGGGATAGGATTCAGGGTGTTATAATGACTGAAAATCCCTGTACAGTACAGATACAAGGTGTTATTGTAATTTACATATCCACGCATTATGCCACATACACATATTATTTTTATATTGGACTGGTATTTTTTGGAAGCTGCTTTGCTAATAATCTCATTACTAATCCCATTAGCAGGAGATCTGACATTTTTACTATTTATCTTTATCACAGTTCCAGTATTTGACACAAAAGGCAATTTCTGCCTGTATGCTATTAATGCAGACCCCATTTGAAATACTGTGAGATAAGGGACACCATCTTGAGTTCGAAATCTTTCAATATCAACAATATTTCTGTATTAAATAAACAAATACATGATAAAATTCGCAAATTTACATTATTTAAATTTTTTAACTATCTCAGAACAACAATCTCTGTGCAACATTTCTATTTTACCCTATATTCAATAGTTGCATCCCATGTTTGAAATAAATGTTATGATGAAAAAAAATATTTCAACAAACGTTGCTTGGTAGTGAAGGGGTTAAGCAAAAGAATGTTAAGCATAATTTGAGCCCCTGGTCTTAAATACAGCTAAACAGATTGGCTCCTCCGCTTCGTCTGAATGGTTTCTAGGTTATTAGTAGGTAAAGCAGGTAATCCCAAAATGTATTGAAGGATTACAAGATCAAAGCATTATGTATTCATGTGCTTAAAATTAGTAATATGCCATAGTCTTGCATGTCAGACATCTTCTCTCTTATGAACTAGAACCAAATGTCAGGTAATTTACTTTATTTTCTGTAGATCTATACATCTTTACATTGTGCTGACAGATGGATAACTCAATGTACAGATGAAAAGATTTGGGGAATAAATTGGAAGAGTGTCACTTTGTGCATCACAGAATCCCTATAAATATATTTCTATAGTTATTCTAGTAACCGCTAATGACCTGTCCTCAGTATATTCATTATATGACACCTAAGGGTATTGGAAGAAGCCAGAACAGCTAATGACCTGTATGGAGTGTATATCCTTTTTGTGAAATTTCTTCTCAAGTGAAAGCTGGCTGTGAAATAGATACCCTTCCGTTATGTAACATTACATTAGAACATAGAAAAAGAAAACTTCAAACTTGCAGTAGTTTAATTAAATTGTCCAGCCCTCACAGTCACTGCTAGTGTTAGACCTGCTTGGATCACAATGTGGTGCAGCTCCACTCATTCTTCTCTATGAACCCTGACCCCCCCCCCATCCCAATTCTCCACTGGCTTGATGGCTTGATACCGCTCTGTTATCTAATTATACGCTCCACTCTCCATGTTTAAATGTTATATTTACCTTGCTGTCAGCCTGTACTAGCCATTGGGCAAATAGCAGTGAGTGATTGAGGGATCTGACGTAATCCTGGTGTCACGTTCCACGTAGCGCTCACTCCTGATAACCGTGATGTGGATCCTTTTGGAAAGACCTCTGTACTTCTCGATTTGTAAGCAGTCAGGACTTCCAGCCCTAGCACTCCCAGCCTGGGAGGTGAGACAGAACACCCACACTATGTACCACTCCGTAGCAAATGATTTTGAGACCAAGTGTCTACTGAGCAAAAACAAGTTAACTATGCACGAACAGAGATTATGCAGAAGTTTCATGCACTATGGGTTAACATAAGCGTGGTCAAAAGTACAATCCGAATCGGCAACAGAGGTGTAGTCATACAAGCAGAGTTGGCAACAGAGAAGACATTCATACAGTTGCAAGAAAAAGTATGTGAACCCTTTGGGATTACGTGGAGTTTTGCATGAATTGGTCATAAAATGTGCTCTGATCTTCATTTAAGTCACAACAATTTGAAAAACACAGTCTGCTTAAAATAATACAACACAAACATTATATGTTTTCATGTTTTTATTGAACAGAACATGTAAAGATTCACAGTGCAGGGTGGAAAAAGTATGTGAACCTTTGGACTTAATAATTGGTTGGCCCTCCTTTGGCAGCAATAACCTCAACCAAACGTTTCCTGTAGTTGCAGATCAGACCTGCACAACGATCTAGAGTAATTTTGGACCACTCCTCTTCACAAAACTGTTTCAGTGTAGCAATATTCTTGGGATGTCTGGTGTGAATCGCTCTCTTAAGGTCATGCCACAGCATTTCAATCGGGTTGAGGTCAGGACTCTGACTGGGCCACTCCAGAAGTCGTACTTTGTTTTGTTGAAGCCATTCTTTTGTTGAATTACTTGTATGCTTTGCGTCATTGTCCTGTTGCATCACCCATCCTCTGCGGAGCTTCAGTTGGCGGACAGATGGTCTTACGTTTTCCTGCAAAATGTCTTGATAAACTCTGGAATTCATTTTTCCATCAATGACAACAATCCGTCCAGGCCCTGAGACAGCAAAGCAGCCCCAAACCATGATGCTCCCTCTGCCATGTTTTACAGTGGGGATGAGGTTTTGATGTTGGTGTGCTGTGCCTTTTTTTCTCCACACATAGTGTTGTGTGTTTTTTCCAAACAACTCAATTTTGGTTTCATCTGTCCACAGAATATTTTGCCAGTAGTGCTGTGGAACATCCAGGTGCTCTTTTGCAAACTTTAAACGTGCTGCAATATTCTTTATGGACAGCAATGGCTTCCTCCGTGGTGTCCTCCCATGTACACCATTCTTGTTTAATGTTTTCCTTATTGTAGATGTGTCAACAAAAATGTTAGCATGTGCCAGAGATTTCTGTAAGTCTTTAGCTGACACTCTAGGATTCTTCTTTACCTCATTAAGCATTCTGCGCTGTGCTCTTGCAGTCATCTTTACAGGACGACCACGCCTAGGGAGAGTAGCAACAGTGCTGAACTTTCTCCATTTGTAGACAGTCTGTCTTACCGTGGACACATGAACGTCAAGGCTTTTGGAGATACTTTTGTAACCCTTTCCAGCTTCATGCAAGTCAACAATTCTTGATCGTAGGTCTTCTGAGAGCTCTTTTCTGCGAGGCATGGTTCACATCAGGCAATGCTTCTTGAAACCAGTAAACCCAAAACTGGTGTGTGTTTTTAAAGGGCAGGACAGCTTTCAGCAACACATCCAATAATATCACACTGATTGGACTCAAGGTTGGCTCACTCCTGGCTCCAATTAGCTCTTGGAGAAGTCATTAGGCTAGGGGTTCACATACGTTTTCCACCCTGCACTGTGAATGTTTACATGTTATGTTCAATAAACACATGAAAACATATAATGTTTGTGTTGTATTATTTTAAGCAGACTGTGTTTTTCAAATTGTTGTGACTTAGATGAAGATCAGAGCACATTTTATGACCAATTCATGCAAAACTCCACGTAATCCCAAAGGGTTCACATACTTTTTCTTGCAACTGTAAACTTCGTGTCGGTAATGTAACTCAAGGATTCAGCACCCTGCAGGGCAGGCCTACAATCGGAGGCTGTGTGGTGTGTATTACCCTTAACCTCAGTGTCAGCAGAGAGCACAGTGCATATGTAGAAGGAGTCAGAGAGAATGGTCAATTAGGCAATCTGGGTCAAACACAAGCAGGGTCCTCATACAGGCAATATTGGCAACAGAGCAGGATAAACAGTGAAGCACAGAGTGAACACAGCTGGCGATGCGGGAATAACTCCACGTCAGGGCGACGAGCTGATCTCGTGCCCTGCATTTAAGGCGGCGGCTCCATGTCACTATGTCAAGCCCCGCCCCTACAGACGCCGGACGATCAGCCGGAACTCCTGGCAGCCAGCCGCCGGGTGTCCGGACCCCCCATGGGGCGCAACAGGAGCCGAGGATGTGACACCTGATACTCTAGGGGATCTATCACCTCCTTCAAGCTAACACTAGCGTCAATGTTAGTGCTAGCTTATAGGAGGTCATAGCACTGCGCCACCATTGCCTTTGAATCGCTAACGGGTTAAAAACCCGTTAGCGCTTGGTAATTTGCGATTCGTAGCACGAGTTTACTGTACTTTGCACTCCCTATACCTAACATGGGGAGTGCAAAGTGAAAGCACAGATTAACTAGCGTTAGGATCACTTGGTCCTAACGCTAGTTACTAAGAGCTGGCGCGAACTAAAAATTTACCACCAGCTCAGAGGTGTAGGTAACGGATTGCACTGCTGCAGAATAACAGATTCCTTGCAAATATTTACCTGCAGCTCAAAACCCCCACAAAAATCACATACTCTCCTCTCATCCCCCGGCGAGAACGGCGACCTGATCTGCTGCTTCTGGCCGCCGGGAGCAGAGGGAGACTGGGGAATAAAGTCCCCACTCTCCCACCGTGATCACTCCACCGACCAGCAGGATCTTGCGAGAGATGAGATCCCGCCACTCATGTGACCCGGCAGACCAATCCTCCATGGAGGCCTATGGATGCAATGGAGGGGATGCTGGGGATGATGCTGTAGCGCTGCCCCCAGCTTCCGCGAGCTAAGCGATCAGTAAGGGGCAGGCTGCTGGGCGCCTGCCCCGCGATCTGCTAGGGAAACCGGGATGCTAAGGGGAAATCTGCGAATGCTAATATTTCCCCTTGGTGTCCCGTTTTAGCTCCGGGCACGCGATACTGCCCTAGTTGTATGAGCTGATGAGGAGATCAAAAGGTCCTCCAAACAAGCTATGTCCTACTTTCTACAGACATTCATCTTTGTGATCAGACCTCCCAGTCCAGCTCATGATCTGGACTTGGGGTCCAGACTTTTTTCTGGACCTGTTAAAGGTCCTGCCAATTCAGCTAATAGTCCTGACTATGGTATGTCTTGACTAACATATTGCTTGTTTTTTACATCCCATTGATCAGAATTTAAATATTTTTGGGTTTGACATCTGTTGGGTGTGACAGGCTTACTTTGTGGTTTTGCAGCTGCAAAGTCATTTGTCACAAATTTTGTCTCCTTTGAATTTCTATCTATCCTTGTACGTTTTGTGCTAACTATACAAAGTACAGGGTGTATAAATGTACACTAAGCTGCCGGACAAGTTTAGAAATAACAGAATTTTCCACATGCTGTTAACGTCTGTGAGTGAACCTGCAAGATTTAACAGCTCAGTCCAAATTACTAAGGGCTGACTGGGAATATTTAGATCCCATAGTTTTTTGATAAAATTCCTATGAAATGTTTGCTCCAATTCCCCTTTTCCCCACCATCAATCATATCACTGTCACAATAGCCAGGGAGAAGAGACAGATGAGTGCTGCCTAAAAGTGATTCTTCTGGTCCCTGAAGGCAGAGGCCAAGGCCAAGGAGGGCCCTTGACACCTGACATGTGATTGGGTGGTTGAGTTGCCTACTGAAACGTAATGTCTCTGTTCCAGATTGATGGTGACGTCTGACCTTGAAGCTGTGGTAAATCACGGTTTGCAAAATGCCATTAAGAGATGAGATATTGCTTTGATCCTTATGATTAATGCCATATCCGCAGCTTTATGAGCTATTAATGGTAAAATGGTCCCATCGCTGTCACGTTTGCTTTAAAACCAGTAGTATAGTTTTAAAGAAACACTATCGGGGTAATTCAAAGAGATTCGAAAAGTCACCGCACGTTCGGCGACTTTTCGTTCTCTTCAATTCGGTTTGTTTTGCCAATCCCATTTCGGCGACCCTGCTGTGTATTCAGCAAGCACCACAGGGTCCCCGAATTGCAGGGAAAGGCCGCCGCAAACCCGACGAAAACTAACCACAAAACCCGGCGAATGCACGCCGAAAACCCTCAAAAACATCTGGATTAACAGAAATCTACGAAAAAACCTGAGCAGGAGCAGATCACACGCAGCGAAGCCGCCGGAAAAAGCCGACTCCGCAGACGGAGGCAGTGAATACTGTAAATTAGAATAACAGTTTGCTTGAATGTTTGAAAAGTGAAACGCTGTTTGCAAAGAAAGTACTGAGCGAAAATGTCTGAAATTTACATATGAGGTCCAAGGAATGATAATAAAAAGGGCTGTTACAGAAAAAAGAAGTAAACTTAAAAAAAAAATCCAGAAAAATGCTTAAAATATCCTAAAAAAATCTATAAATAAAGAGACTTTTTACTGCATAATTTTATAATGAACGGTTTATTAGATATTGAATTAAAACGGGAATATTTTTAACATTGAAGCCTATGGGATTCGCCTGAATAAATCTGCCGCATGAAACCAGCGAATGGCAGGGCATTAGGGGAACCTTTCACTGCTGGTTTTCGTTCCCTGAATAGCCGAAGCAGTGCTTTTTTATGGGGATTTCACTGCCCTCGAACAGGCACCGTATGTGCAGGCAATTCGCCAGGATTTGGCGAATTGCCTGCTCTCTGGATAGCCGAATGGCCAGGAAAGGTAACCGAACGCTGAAAATCAGCATTCGGTTACCTTTCTCCAGCAATTCGGATCTCTTTGAATTACCCTGTATAAGTAACATAAGCTGTAACTAGATTACTTGCGCATTACATAAAAAATACCACCTTATAAAACACATGCTGCTGTTTTTTTTACTTTGTTTGAATTACAGTAATTGCAGTAAAAAGGAAAAATAAAGTTAGGTTTTTATTTTCTACTTACAGTTTGTGGATTCTTCCTGTGATGCAACTTTTGCCAAAATCTTAGCAAAGTCTCACTTTGCAGCTGTGGTATAACTTCTACAGCAGTGAAAAGGCTGTGTCATTATTAATGACTCCTGTACAAAGTATAGGTTATTAACCTCCCTAGCGTTCCGATTCTGACATTTTATATGTCAGACTCGGAGCAATTTATTCAACCCCCTAGTGGTATTAGAGTGTGGCTCGGGGTTAAATGCATTGCTGAAAGCGGTAACCCCGAGCCACACTCGGGCTGCCGCTGTATTACCTGCCCCTGCGTTCCCTCGCTGTACCCCGCAGTCTCCTTCGGCGATCGCGACATCCTACTTCCTGGTTTCCTTCTCGCGAGAAGGGAACCAGGATGCAGAACACAGCGATCGCCGGAGGAGAATGCAATCGAGGAGGTCAGTGAGGGAGCGCAGGGATAGTTATGTATGCAGCCCGAGTGTGGCTCAGGGTTACTGCTTTCGGCAATGAAAGTTAACCCCGAGCCACACTCGGGAACACCGTCAGGGAGGTTAAAACAGCAGTGATCATTACCCATTTGTGACATATATTGCTGCAATCTGGTTCACCTACATCTGATTGACATCTTTCTATCCTTTTTAAGCTTTAATTTGTGCATGTTAGCTATATACTGTAACGATGCTCTTTGTAACAGCACCAAAACTACATAAATTGCAAAATCCCCATCTATGTGTTGGGACAAAATCAAATGGCACGCTGACCACAGTCACTTCTCTCAACTATCTAGGTATGTGGATAGACCCAAATCTATCCTTTGGCCCCCCACATTGATAAACTCTCATCTAAACTTTACCACAAACTATGTGCCCTGTACAGAAACAAATCCTGCCTGAGCCTCGCAGTAAGAAAGCAGATTGTACAACAAATGCTTATGCAGTGGCCCCACAAACACACATTCAGAAACTTACTACATTGTATAACTCATTCTGCCGCTTTGTGCTACAATGTAACTACATGACCCACCATTGTGACATGTTAAAAGAGCTAAACTGGCCGTCGCTGGAATCTAGACGCACCCTCCACCTTTCCAACCTGGTGTTTAAGAGCTTTTCTGGGAAGCTGCCACCCTACCTGAAAAGACTGCTTACCCCAGCTGTTCCCTCATCCTATAACCTCAGACCCAGGACCTGCACCTTACTTACAATACAACAATACAAAAAGAAAGTGGCTCGATCCTCATTTTCCTACAGAGCACCACAATTATGGAATAACCTCCCAGACGCCATTAAATCTTCCCCCAGTCTTGAGTCATTCAAGAGCTCCCTATTAACATACCTCAATACGGAATGCACCTGTAAACATGTAACATAATGACTATTTCCTACATTTTTATTTTATGTTTATCTGTATATTTGTGTTGTTTTTTTAATATCTTGCATTGTATTACTTTGTATTTCTGTAACAACTGTAACATTTCAATGTTCTTGAACCCAGGACGTACTTGAAAACGAGAGAAATCTCAATGTATCCTTCCTGGTAAAATACTTTATAAATAAATAATAAATAAATATTTATGTACACTTTAGGTTCTATTGACTATTCCACTATACATAAGAACAAAGTTTAAAATCTCGCTGCTTTTATAATATTATCCGTTATAATTTATTCTTTTTATAGTTTCCTATTTCGTTGATTTGTGTCACATTAAGGTGACATTAAGTTCCATAAATTGATCTGCTCAAATAATATGATCAGATGTTTTCAGCAGAAGTGCAAGGCTTTTATGAGAGTCAGATTGATGATACTTGGAAAGAAAATGATTCCTTTCAGTCAGGGAACACAGATCAATAAAGAGCATTTAAACAGACGGATCCTGACATTTATATCTTCTGTATTATTTCTCTCTGACACTGCCATGCTTCTAACAGATCAGATATTTAAAACAAAACAGACATGTCATTTTCTAATAAATTCTATTTTATTATTGTCTTCCTAAGCCCTTCATTACCGAGTGATTTTTGATAAAAAAAACCTATTTTTTATTTATTACATTCTATTTATTTGAATCATTGAATGTGCAGTTAACAATTAAATGTAGGGAAAATTGCAATTTTACATAGAGATTTTTGTTCCAAAATATTTAGAACGTTAAATAATATAAATTTGCTAATTTTTATTTTATTTTTTACTTATTTGTTCATCCTTTTCTGGAAATATTACAAACAGGGTTATTCAGAGAGAGGTGAAAACCAGGAGAATGAACAATCCAGACCAAATAGCCGATTTAGAAAGTGAGATAAATGGGAGAATTTTTCTAGTTTGGGTATTTTGACCTACAGGGTTATTCAGAGAGCGTGAAAAGCAGGAGAATGACTGGAGAATGGAAAATTCTATGTCAAAATAGCCAAACCAGAAAAATTCTCCCTTTCATCTCACTTTCCAAATTGGCTGTTTTGACCTAGAATTTTTCATTCTCCAGTCATTCTCCAGTCATTCTCCAGTCATTCTCCTGCTTTTCACGCTCTCTGAATAACCCTGCTAGAATTTTCACTTATCCAGTCATTTCTCCTGGTTTTCCCCTCTCTGAATAACCCTGTAAGATGAAAGGTTCTTAATTCTCGCTAACATCCTTTATCCTATACACTTTCACACGGGGTCTGCATTATTAGCATACTAGGAGAAATGTCCTTTGTGTCAAATACAGTAAATGTGATAAAGATAAATAATAAAAATTGTTGGATTTGCCAGAGCATGGCCTTTCCAATGATACCAAACATGACATCTGTCTACACCCGTTCTGCCAACTCTCACCTGCAAGAATTCTCAAGGGCAGCTCCGGTCCTGTGGAATGACTTGCCTCGCCCTATCAAACTCTCCCCTGATCTTCAGGCCTTCATGAAATCCCCCAAAACCCATCTCTTCAGATTAGCGTACCACATCACTGATGCAACTCCTCTCTCTGCTTACCTACTCACAAAGGATTGAAGCTGCTTCTATGGCCCCACCATTCCCAAACCACTGGCACAAATGATCCTGCCGTCCAGTAAAATTCCCCTTGTCTTCCTCAGACCGCATCTCTAGATTGTAGGCTCCTATGAGCCGGGCCATCTACACCTCTTGAAGGAAAGAGTGCAGTGTCTGTGTGGCGCCACTAGATGTCTCTATTATCAAAGCAGGGAAATAAAAGAAAACAAAGTGTATATGCTATATTACTAATCGAACGGAATGATTAGAATGATGAATGAAGAACAAGATGTGGTGACTAGAATTTAAATACAGTGGTAGATAGAATTGAGTTACAGGTGTATTAATCCTAAGAATAGACACTTCACCCTCAGAGGACAAGACACTAGGCTGGATAGCCCCTACTGGATCTGAAGATACCAAGTGCCAGCGCCTGACACCAGCTCTAATATCTGGACCATCTACACCTCTTGTTTCCATCCTGTGTCTAGTAATCTGTATGTCATTCCCTTTGGTTATTGTAAAGCACTGTGGAAACTGTTGGCGCTATTTAAACGATGAAATTATATTAATGACCAGGTTAAGTGTAAAAAAATAAATATAAATAAAAATATGCATTTTTATTTAATTTATTAATGTGGCACTATTGTTCACGTTTCAATTCTAATGATGCTGCACTAATGATAAATATTGTTTTTTCAGTTTTAACTAAAATAACGTATCTTCTCAGAAAAATCCAGTAACAGGTTCCCATTTCAAACCGGGTTATTCAGAGAGAGACGATCTGGAACTGAGATTGCACCGAACAGTGAATTTCCTCATACGTGGCAATTTCAGGGCCATTCAGCTATTCAGAAAGCAGGCAGGCCAAATCTTGGCGAATTGCCAGCAAAATATGATGCCTGTTCGATGGCAGTGAACGCCCCATAGTGAAGCAATGGTTAATCTATTCAGAGAACACCGAACAGCAGTGAAATGTCTGAGAAATGCCCTGATGCTTGATGGTTACATTTGGCAGGTTCATGGGACTCTATGGAGGGTTCCGCTTTTGGGCCACGAGCCCTGTGCGATAACGCTCTCACGAGATCATGCAGGGCCGCGGAGTGATCGGGAGGGAGACTATGGACTATTTGTCCCCAGTCTCACTCCGCACCAGGAGACAAGAAGCAGCAGATCGCGCCACTGTTCTCACCACAGAATGAGAGGTGAGTATCTAATTTATTGGGAGGGAGGTAGCTGGTGCTAATTGATTCTGCAGAAGCGGCAACCGTTGGCACCAGCTTTTGGGTGCCGCAGAAAAAAAAATCGGTTAACTCAATGGTGTGTTACTTAGCGTTAGGAAGGTGTGTTAAAGTGAAGTCACTTACCTTGACGTTAATGCTTACTACAGGTAGCGTTGCCTGCGGAGGACGCGCTGAGCGTGTCCTCCCTTTGCGGCCAGCGATCGGCAGGATTCCGGACGATCGCTGTGCCCCCCGGTGCGGGCTGACATCCTCGATGTCAGCCCGGAACCGGCGCCGGCACCATTAGATGTCATCGCGGTGGCGAGATGACATCTAATTCAGGCGCCCCCCCCCCCCCACGTGTGTGGAGGTGGTGCTTGAAAGGGAGGGGGGAGGTCCTTCGGACCTCTCTCCCTCCCGATCGCCGGCTGTCACAGGGTTAAGGCAGGCACGGTTTGGAAGGGCACAGCCTGCCCTTCCAAACCGTGCATGCCTTTAACCCCTTGGGTGCCGGATCACAATTCGGTGCCGAAAAGTGCCAAATCGTGATCCTCTCCCGGAGCTGGCCGATATCTTGGATGTCGGCCAAGCTTCCGGGAATGCCCCATGAGGACTGGCGTCATCGTGCATAGCACGATGACGCCAGTCCTGGAGTTAACCCCTAACTGCCACCAATGGTGGAGATAGGGGGTTCATTGGAACCCCCTATCTCCCGATCCGTGGCAGCTAGGGGTTAATGTTTGGTACTGTTGGATCGGCCAGAGCATGGCCTTTCCATCGATACCAAACATGACAATGAAAAAAGTTTTTTAAAAAAAATAAAAAATAAAAATATATATTTTAAAAAAATTATAAAAAAAATAAACAAGTTTTTTTTCTTTTTTTGGTTTATTAATGCAGCAATATTGTTCCCATTTCAATTATAATGTGAACAATGATGCTGCACTAACGATTTTTGTATGTGGTGTGTTTGTTAAAAATAGCGTAATTTTCCCCAAAAAAAATGTAACGAGACCCTATTTCTAATTTTTTTTAACAAGCGCACCCCATACAAAATATAACCGCAATTGCTCGCATGTTAAAATGTGAAAAAAAACACTTTACATGTTATAAATTATTGAAAATTCATATTTTATTATTATTATTATTATTATTATTCTTTATTTATAAAGCGCCAGCATATTCCGCAGCGCTGTACAATAAGCACAGTATAGACAGGGTTACAATACATTGAACAACATTTGACAAACAGTACAGGAGGAGATGAGGGCCCTATTCCCGTAGGAACTCACAATCTGGGAGGGTTGGGGTTGGAAACAGGAGGAGAGGACTGTAAGGTGAGAGTGATTGATGGTTGCGTCAGTGAGTTGGGTGGTAGGCTTCCCTAAATAGGAACGTTTTAAGGGAGCGTTTGAAGGAAGAGAAGTTAGGGGAAAGTCTGACAGTACGAGGGAGAGCGTTCCAGAGAGTGGGGGCTGCGCGTGAGAAATCCTGCAGTCTATCATGGGAAGAGGTGATGCGGGGAGAAGCTAGTCGCAGGTCACTGTTTGACCTTAGGGAGCGGGCTGGGGTGTATTTGGTGATTAGTGAGGACAGGTAGTGGGGAGCTGAGTTAGTGAGAGTTTTGTAGGTAAGGATAAGGATTTTGAACTTAATTCTGCAGTGGATGGGGAGCCAGTGAAGGGACTCGCAGAGGGGAGCGGCAGAGACAGAGCGGCGGGTGAGGTGAATTAGCCTGGCGGTGGCGTTCAGGATGGATTGTAGGGGGAGAGGCGGGACAGAGGAGGCCAGATAAGAGATTATTGCAGTAGTCAAGTCGGGAGATTACCAGGGCGTGTATGAGTTGTTTTGTGGTGACAGCGGTAAGAAATGGCCGAATTCTGTAAATATTACGCAGTTGGTATCGGCAGGAGGAGGAAAGAGACTTGATGTGGGGGATGAAGGAAAGCGCAGAGTCAAGTGTAACTCCAAGACAGCTAACTTGGTTTGATGGGGAAATGGTGATACCCTCCACCGTGATAGAGAAGTCAGGAGGTGGGGAGGCATTGGAGGGAGGAATAAGTAGGAGTTCAGTCTTTGACATGTTGATCTTTAGGTGGTGGGAGGCCATCCAGGAGGAGATGCCAGATAAACAGTCACTGACTTTTGAAAGGACAGGGGGAGAGAGATCAGGGGTAGAGAGGTAGATCTGAGTGTCATCAGCGTAGAGGTGGTAATTGAAGCCAAAGCTGTTGATGCATTTTTTGTTATAATATACAGACAGGTCATGACGTATACATATAATAATTACCTATTATGAATCTGCCGAGTCTGACGGAAAGAACGATATATAATATGTCTGGGTCATATACTAAAATAAGCCTTCAAAACGCATTTAAACAAGATGAGCGAAACAGGTAAAAATGAGCTCAGCACAGAGGCGGGAAACTCCTCAGCAGCGAAAGGGTTAATTTGGTTTACAACTAAGATGTTATGTTTTAATTGGAAATGTATTTGCATAACTGCATTTAAAAGATGATACAAATTTTAAATACATTCATTGATATATTGATACAGTATGATACTCCGTTTTTTTTTCTCTCTGCAGTATATTCGGTGCTGTTCGGACAGGTGCTTACATGTTGTATATTTTGATGACCAAAGGACTGAAGCAGTCCGTTTGCGACCAGAGCTTCTATTATGGCCCAGTCAGCAAATTTTGGGCTTACGCGTTTGTGCTCAGCAAAGCACCAGAATTAGGTAAGTGAAGATGCTTCTCTTCTCTGTCACACTTGAACCTTAGAACTGGATTGATTTTAACAGTGGGGAAGCAGGAAGGCTATATTTATAAACTGGTGCAACTGACGGAAGGAAAATGTAGCTGTTAAATTTTAACACATGCCATTTTAAGCACTCTGTGCTTTTGTTGAAAGCAATAAAATTTTTCAAGCTCGCCTTGGGCATCTTCAGAAAGCCCAAAGAATCCTTTCATTTGCTTCATGCATAGTGGGATGACCAAAGTAACTCTTAATATAAAAAGAATATATATAGGCAGGGCCTCCCTAAGGCCTTTCCTTGCCCCTGGCCCCATGGCTGCTAGAACAAGCAACCATACCATTCTCTCTAAATGATGTGGGTGTGCTTTCGCACTTCTTTCTTAATAGAGTAGGAGCCTCAAAAGGTCACGAGACCCAGGTCCTGTGCTTTGCTTGTCACTTCCTAATTGTGTCCATAGTTGGCTGCCAACTTAAAAGAACATTCTATGTAAAATTTACCCCCCCACCCTGTTTCCCCATTAATAATTGTGCTGATACAGCTGACCGCATCTGCACAATTATTTTTTTTAATAGCTTTTTTTAGTTAGGTTGAAATACTTACTAGTTGTCCAGTGGCGTTGGGTCGCTTCCTCTTCCACTTGAGGGTTCCAAATGCAGAAGTCCCTGAAGTCTTTTGTCATGCACCACTCGCACGATCGGGACCCATCAATTGGATGCCCTGAATCGGTCGTGTGCTGATGTCATCGCTCTCCCAAGTTGGTCCCTAGCAGATATTCAAAATCCCATCTGTCATTTGACAGCTGTGCGGGTGGAGGAAACTCCTCTGCTTCACACAGCTGCTAGAGCTGATCCAGAGAGTGGGGAGGACGGGAAGGGGAGTAAATGCTCATCTCACACTGACTATCACACTAAATAAGAGTCAGTGAGTAGAGTGTCCATTTTAAGATGCTTTTTATGGCCTTTCTTCTAAATATTGTAAACAAGTATAGTCTTTGTTACAAATGAGTAAAATTAGGTAGTAATGAAGAATGTTAAACCGCAAAGGCAAACACAACATCAGCAGATAACAGCTATGATAGTGGCAGTTAGTAGTAAAGCTGAGCATGATAGCTTTTCTTTGCTGTCATTTCCGACCTGTACCTACTTTGTGCTGCCAAGGCAAACACTATCAGGGTTATTCAAAGAGCTCCGAATTGCTTGAGAAAGGTAACCGAACGCTGAAAATCACCGTTCGGTTACCTTCCTGGCCATTCGGCTATCCAGAGAGCAGGCAATTTGCCAAATCCTGGCGAATTGCCTGAACATACGGTGCCTGTTCGGTGCCTGTTCGAGGGCAGTGAAAACCCCATGAAAAGCACTGCTTCGGCTATTCAGAGAACACAAACCAGCAGTGAAAGGTTCCCCTAATGCCCTGTCATTCGGTGGTTTAATTCGGCAAATTTATTCAGGAGAATCCCATAGGCTTCAATGTTAAAAATATTCCCGTTTTAATTCAATATCTAATAAACCGTTCATTATAAAATTCTGCAGTAAAGAGTCTCTTTATTTATAGATTTTTTAGGATATTTTAAGCATTTTTCTGAATTATAATTTTATTTTTTTTTTAAAAGTCCAATATTTTTTTTTTTTTTAAGTTTACTTATTTTTTCTGTAACCGCCCTCTTTATTATCATTCCCTGGACCTCATATGTAAATTTCAGACATTTTCGCTCAGTAGTTTCTTTGCAAACAGCGTTTCATTTTCAAACATTCACACAAACTGTTTTGCTAATTTATTCACTGCCTCGTCTGCTTCGCTGCGTGTGATCGGCTCCTGCTCGGGTTTTTCGACGGGTTAATCCGGATGTTTTTGGGGGTTTTCGGCGTGCATTCGGTGGGTTTTGCGGTTCGTTTTCGTCGGGTTTGCGGTAGCTTTTCCCTGCGATTCGGGGACCCTGTGGTGCTTGCTGAATTCACCGCAGGGTCACCGAAATGGGATCGGCAAAAGGAACAAAATAAAACATGGACACCCTAGACATACATGGTATTTCCAAAATCAGGATACATTAATGAATTTATTTTTATAGTATTTTTTTTTAACTGCACAAGTTGTGTTAAAACTTTTGTACAAAAATACTTTAAAATGTTTTTACTTCATTTTTTCTTCTTTTAGCCATAACCTTCATTGAATTATTTGTAAATATTTGGTATTAAATGTAAGCCTTATATTTCCATTACAAAACGATGTATAACGTCTGAGGGTGTGTATTATAAGTAGGAAAATTAGACATAATCCAGTGTACCTTTTTATATATAATTTTTCCCATGTAAAGCACCGCACAGGTTACACAGTATATTTAAGTTCAATATAGTAGTTGGTGGCATGCTTTGCAGGTCGCACACAATCCACTTGATATATATCCGATGAAGAACATTTAGAGGTTATATTATTTCCGTCAAACTGCTGACAAGTCATATCTGTTCTTTATCAGCTGGTAATAACTTAATCTGGGCTAAGCCATGTAATGATTTGTACCAACCCAGGGTCTGTTTGATACAAAGCTAATTATTCGGCACAGCAGTACTCAGTGCTGGATTTCCATATGAGCATTCATGGATCTTTTTAAACATCGTAATGTTTTTATGATAAATGACAATATTCTAGAGGCAGATTGTGTTTATAATCCTATTCCTAAACGGAACTAGAAATGAACCATTAAATACATTAAAAAAATTATGTGCATCAGGCACAACTAAATATTATATGTGACGGAAAGGGGTTAATTGTAGAAATCAAGGAGGAAGACTGGTGGGTTTGTTCAAGATAACGCAGGGCTTGGGTTTTACAGTTATATTCTAAAATTGTTTAGATTCCATTTTATTATTATTAATTAAGCGCCAACACATTCCACAGCGCTGTACAAGGTTCAAAGGGTAAAGACAGGACAATTCTACAATACATACAGGAGGCAGGTCAGTATTCCTGCCAGCAGATACAGGAGGACATGAGAACCCTATTACCATGGGAATTCCCAATCTAGATGGACGAGGGGCTTAGAAACAGGAGGGGGGATTCTAAAATAGTTTAGAAGACGTATGTTATATGCAGAGTTACATATAACATTAATACCTAGCAGTGCTTCCTTGAAGAGCTACCATAGGGTTAAAACAGGGGGGAGTTGGAAACCAATGGATTAAACTAGGGATGCACCGATACCGATACTAGTATCGGTATCGGGGCCGATATTGCCGTTTGCACGAGTACTTGTTACTCGTGCAAACGGCCCGATACATCACGCCGTTACCGGAAGCCGGCGCTGGGCCGGCTTGCCGGTATCCGCGGGGCTGGGAAAGCTGGCCGTGTGCATGTAAAGCACGTGGCCAGCGTTCCCCTCTGGCGCGCCAAATACTCACCCTTCCTGAAGTTCCGGTCGCTGGGCAGTGATGCGTTCCTGCAGCCACTGGGCGCTCCTGTGACGCTGCCTCTCGGCTGGAGGCAGCGTCACAGATGCGCCCGGCGGCCACGTGACCGCATCACTGCCCAGAGACCGGAACTTCAGGAAGGGTGAGTATTTGGCACGCCGGAGGGGAACGCTGGCCGCGTGCTTTACATGCACACGGCCAGCTTCCCCAGCGTTCGAGCTGGGGGTAAATCCATGAGAGCTGGGGGCCAATCCATGAGAGCTGGGGGCCAATCCATGAGACCTGGGGGCCAATCCATGAGACCTGGGGGCAAATCCATGAGACCTGGGGGCAAACCCATGAGACCTGGGGGCAAACCCATGTGAGCTGCGGTCAATCTCATATAAATTTTTATGAGGTCTGTTCCTATTGGAAAGCGTCACATGACATTAAATAAAAGTATCGGTACTCGGTATCGGTGAGTACTTTTAAAAAGTATCGGTACTCGTACTCGGTCTTAAAAAAGTGGTATCGGTGCATCCCTAGATTAAACATTAATCCCTCCTGACCCCCTCCACACTCCCCGCTCCTGTTTTTAACCCTTTAGTTTCTTTAAAACGCACCTGAATCCAATGCTAGTCTCCCTGTGATCTCTGCAGGAAATTACATTCTTCCAGCTAACCATGTCATGTGTCCGCAGGGGGGCTGGACGCTCCAGCCAATCCAGTGGCTCCTAGTTCAGGAAAGCTTTCATACCATTGGATAAGGGTTATTTCAAAATTTCCAGACCTTGAAATCGAAACCTGAGCTGAGGGATCTTTGAGTGGAGCTTCTGTGTAGGCCTAAGCCCCTGCATTTGGATGGCTTAATTAGCCCTTTGAGGGGGTAAAGGGAATTCACAACAGATTGAGTGGTCACACTTTGCATAGTGTTACTTTAATACCCAAGTATCGACATGAACATATGAATATTGTCAAATATTTTAATATGCAATACTATGCTATATCAATATGGTGTTGCTCATTTTTTACATTGTTCATTTTATTTTCCAGGAGATACCATTTTCATCATCCTTAGAAAACAGAAGCTCATCTTTCTGCACTGGTACCACCACATAACAGTGTTGCTCTACTCATGGTATTCGTACAAGGACATGGTCGCTGGCGGCGGCTGGTTCATGACAATGAACTATGGTGTCCATGCTGTTATGTATTCGTACTATGCCTTGCGTGCCGCTGGCTTTAGGGTTTCACGTAAATTTGCCATGCTGATCACGTTGTCTCAGATCACTCAAATGCTTATTGGCTGCGTGGTGAATTACTTTGTCTTCTCCTGGATGCAACAGGGACAGTGTCCATCTCACGTCCAAAACATTGTGTGGTCCTCCATCATGTACCTCAGCTATTTTGTTCTCTTCTGCCATTTCTTCTTCGAAGCCTATATCACCAAAACCAGGAAAGCTGTCAAGGCTGATTAATGGTGGAATCCAATGCCAAGTCATAGCTCAGGGTCATCAAAATGTTTGAAATGCGAAAAATTATGTTAAAAAGAAAAAGCAAAGAATATGAGCAAGCAAATATTTAAAAAGGCACAAAGAAACCATATCTCTCGAGAACTTAGATGGTTGTAAACTTAGCCAAGATAAAACCATGTCGTAAATTGATGAAGATATGATGCGTTCCGCCACACTCTATCGATGTAATAACACGGGATGAACGCTGATCTGAAGAAGTCAGCACGATTAGCCAATCACTTGACAACTAGGTGTTTGCAAACGTCCCCAAATAACCAGGCAATGATTTTATAGAAAAAAAAACCTTCTATTTTCCTTTCTTTTTAAATCTATTCTATGAATTAGCATATAATATACATTGGAGAATACATGATATAAAACAAGGCACAGGCAAAGATTTTTTTTGTTTCTCCCCTTTAATGGTCTTCAATCATGTTTTAGTGTTATGAGTCTGACAAGTTGCCCGTGGAGTTGATCCGGCTCACGGGAGGCACATTTCTGTGTTTGGCTCCAGTCAATATGCAAATCAAACCACTCAGCCAAATCGATCGCTATAGTATTAACGCGAGACTTAGATTGCTCTCCGTATCTGCAAGATCCAGTCGAACCTGGACAGCTGACCTGACATAACAACACACATATCAAAGCCTCATCCCTTGCTTCAGAACTACCTGTGGACGCTAATCATAGCCCGTACGGGAGGCCAGATCGGAAAGGACTTGGTTTGCACTTCAGAATGTTTTTCTTCGAACGATGGAAAAAAAAAATTCTAAATGAAAAGCCCCGGTATAAGTATAACTATAATACTTAAAATGTAACTTTTTCTATTTTTGTGAACTGTTTCCTCATCAGATTACTGCTGGAGGGCTTTGTCTTTGAGTTGTTAATGTTAACACTGTGCTCTATTACGTTTTTTTCTTTTGTATTTGCTTCCGAAGCAGTACAGAGATGATTAAAGTGCCCTCTTCTGGTACAAGTAGATAATACAACTCACAATAACTTTGCTATATATATATATATATATAACAAAAAAATACAAAACAGGGATGGATTACTCTTTCCTGTTATTGATCTTAAGCCACATTCCTCAAGGATTGACTTATTTCACATTCTCCTGAACTTTTATATCCATGAACTTTCAACGCAGGCGAAAGAGGAATAAAATAAATATAAATTATATATATAATATATATATATATATAATCTCGTAACTGGGTTCGAAATCAAGCACTCAACTTGTTGCAAGCCATATTCTTATGAAGGTCGTATGTGTTTTGTCTATAATACCGAAGTCAAGAAAAGCCAAATACAATATGTACAATTTCCTAGTATTTCAACAAAGCACTTAATGTATCTTGATGTTAAATGTTTAAATGTAGTCTTAACTGTATTAGTTAGATAGTTTATTATATTTAGCAAACTATAGAAGGAACAGTAGATGAAAAGGGGTTAGAGGCTGCTATTGTGTTTAACAATACAGTATATATATGCTGTAATGGCAGACATATACGACGCATATAGTCATTGTAGAACCCTGTGGTAAATAGAAGCACATTTCCGGGCTAGTTAAAAAAAAAAAGTATTTTATTTTTTTTAAAAAATAAAAAAATAAATAAGATACAAGGGATTTCATTAATTTTTTTAGCTTTAATGGTGCTGCCATTCATGCTGCTTTTATTTAATTTTTATTTTTGTTTACTGCTTTTTTTTTTTATTTAAAAAAAAATTAGTTACAAGTAGAACTGCCGAGGCTGCTTAGTGTCTCAGTGGTAGCGTATAAATAATGAAAAAAAAAAAGATAATGTAATGATGTGTTTGTTTGAATGTTCATTCCAAAAGAAATGAAAGAGAAAAACTCACGGAACGCTATGGTTATGACCAATAAAGTTTACATTTATGTTACAGTATTGAAAGTGTTTTAATCATGGGTGTGGTTGTTTCATTCTTTTGAGATTAGAAAAGATTTCATCACTTTGTTTAGCTATCAACATGGGTTATGTTAAAAATGAGGACTGTTAATTAAATAGTATTATTTAAAGTTGAATGCCACATATTATTGTTCATTTTTTCCAGTGAGAATAACTAATATTATTTATTAAAATAATTTTTAATGATTTTTGGTTAATTTTATTGCACTCACACATTATTTATCTTCGAGTTCTTACATACTCCGTCATAGTATTTTACAAATTGTTGCAATTAAAGGGATATTCTTTTATTGGTGGATTGTATTGTATATTGTTGACTATTTTTGCAGCTATCAGCATCCACCATTGCTGTCACGATTATACACACCCAACACAAAGCAGGACTAGCACACTCCTGAGACATGGAAAACAGGTGCACCAAGCCCCATAGAGGCCAACTCCTACAACATACAGTCCACAAACAAAAATAAAAATTCCAATAAATCTGCCGTTGTTGTAAGACTGAGTTTGTTCATGAATCATACACAACCAGTCGGATGCATCTCTATGCATGTGTGTTGAGAAGCACTGGAAATCAATGTAACGCTGTCGATGAGAGTTGTTTGTGAGCCTTTAGTGAAGAGGGAAGCCCATGTCAAATGTAATACACAAAGCTAAAAATGGCTGCACTCAACCTGAACATGCATTTTTCATAAGGGAGCTTCTGAAACCAATGAACACAACATACAAAATTCAGAAACTCCTTTATGAAAAATGCACACACACCAAAAGATCTACTGTTGACTCTGCCACTAGGTGGTAGACCAGTCCAAGAAGCCCTATGGAGGACCAACCCAGTCCAATCCCTGCCTGCTCTTATAAATAAAGTAACGGTGATAACAATAAAGCTGTGGAATTCTCTGCCTGTTGAGGTGGTTGGGTCAGAGTCTGTACAGACTTTTAAAAAGCGACTGGATGACTTCCTGCAGTCACAGAATATTAAGGGTTATAATATTTAATATGTGGGTAAAAACTTCTTGATCCAAGGAGAAATCTGACGCCATTCTGGGGTCAAGAAGGACATTTTTCCCAGTGTGTTGCATATTGGCGAGCATTTCAGACTGGGTTTTTTGTCTTATTTTGGATCAACAGCAGTAGGTGATGTGTGAGAGGCTGAACCCGATGGAGGCATGTCTTTTTTCAGCCTTTGTAACTATGTAACCACATCAGGTCTCAAAATGAAGACGCTAGACAGGTTTAAACAGGCCCGGACTGGCCATTGGGCACACCGGGCAAATAGTCGGTGTGTTGTAATGACATTTGGTCTAGAGTGCCTAAATGGTGCAAAAATCCCCTGTCTTTGGCTGCACAACCCCTCCCACATCCAGTGCAAGTCTATCCCTGGGCTGACCTAATTCCAGCCCTCAGATGGCCCCATGCATATATGAAGTATGCCATTTTGACCACATCCAAATCTCAGGTTTTTGGCCCCTCTCTGTCCCTCACCATTAAAACTGATTGTGAGCTTGAACTCACATTCAATATGCTGATATAAGTAAATGTGTGGTTGAGTTTATATGAAGATCTTTTGGTTTTTCATGTGCAAGGAGAGTCAGTTTGCAAATGCACTGTGCTATTTTGTTTTTCGTGTGTGTGTGAATGTATCTCTTTTATTGCATTATGGGTAAATTTGTGAAGAAAGCTATATATTTAATCCCTATTCATCTCCCTATAATATATGCACCAACCATGTCAGTAGTTCATTCCTTCCTCCACATTATCAGCAGCCCTTTACTCATACTGCACATCTCATTGGCAGCATCTTGATCTCGTCCCTTCAAGTCCATTGTCTTCCCATTTTTAATGAGGCTTTCTCCAGCTTTACTACTTTAGCAGTGATCTATACAGGTCTATTCACTTAAGGTGAAACTCAGCAGAACTGGCAGGAGAAGAGAAACATCTAGGTCAAAATAGCCAAACCAGAACAATTCTCCCATTTATCTCACTTTCCAAATCGGCTATTTGGTCTAGATTGTTCTCTTCTCCTTCCAATTCTCCTGAGTTTCACTTTTTATTAGGTTGACCTGATAGTGTCCCAAATGTTTCCTCAAAGTCTAAAAACCAATAGATGCAATGTTTATCTGTTCGGTTCCTTCATTCTTGGCAATTTTCAGCTTTTGCCATTCGTTATTAACGTCCAGGTTAATTCCACTTTCATTTTTCAACAGTTGACATTGTGACTGTTTGCTTAGTGGAATGTCTCATAAGGCTGGGTTCACACCTGAGCGTATTTTATAAACTCATTTTTTCCCGGTGTTTGAACCCAGCGTTCATACGTGCGTTTTCGATAACGAAAACGCGCAAACGCCGATAACAGTGTGTTCATGTCTATGGCCGCGAACACTCTGTAATACGCCCCAAAGAAGCTCCTGTACTTCTTGGGGCGTAGGGCATTTTACAGCGTGTTCCTACGTGCTGTAAAATGCCCAGATGTGAACGGGGCCTTAAGGTAATTATAAAAACTCATCGATTTTTAATTTATCCAAATTAAGTCACCAAAGGGTATGTCCCATGAAGTGGTTAGAGCCTTATAATTGAGCCATTTCTAGATAATTTATTGGTATTTTGAATATTATTTTTTAAAAATCAAAAGTGTTCTCCCTTGCTAAGTGTGCTGCACATATTGAGATGGTCTTTTTTAATAATTCTTCGACCGCACTGCCACCGGTGACATCACTCTTGTAGTTTTGTTTGTTGATTTTAATTTTTTCTATGCACCAATGTACTGGGATGACCTTTGGTAGCAATGTGCTTTTTTGCTTCCTGGGTCCATTAAGAAGTTATTTCTTTAGCTGACCTTAAGAAATGATACCATATGCTCTCACGCAATCCAGCCAAGCTGTCTGTACTATTCTGACCAGTGTGCTATTTGCATTACATTACCCTAAACAATTGTTTTATCTCTAATCTTTACATCCGGCTGAGTTCTTTTTTGCATATCGCACAATTTTTCCAAAAGTCTGTTTAAATCATTACACCAAAAGTGAAGCTGGTTTATTTAGTATTTATATAGTGCATACAACATCACAAAATTATAATGGGGAATAATATAGGTTCATATGAAATATATACAGTATATTTTAAATTGAAAAATGACATTTTGCAGCTTAATGTTCTGTGACTTTCTACCACCATTAAAATACATATTTCGTAAACACATATATTATGTAATTTTTTTATAATTTTATCTGAACGCTACTAAAACATAAAAATGATGTAATAGTGGGGCATTTTTAAACTCTTGGCAATGGCTGCCATGCCAGGCACACAGCAATTCAAAATGACTGATCTCAAAGTCGAATGAAGGCCCATTTGCAGAAAGCACTGCATCAATACAAGATGCCACTCATGCAAGGCATCCTGTACTGCAATCTAATGCTGCCCTGACTCTGTCAGCCTTTGCCTATGTTTACATATCCCATCCCACTGATAGGGCCCAAACCATCCTTTCTGTCTAGTGCAGGCTAAAACTAGGACCCACTGGGCTCTATTACCTCCTTAACGCTAGCGCTCACATAAATGAGTGTTAGCACGTCACACAGATCACCTCCCGTTCGATAACGGGTTAAAAAACCTGTTAGCGCATTGGTATTAACACTTTTTAGCACGAGCTTACTGTACTTTGCACTCCCTATGCTTAACAAGGGAGCACAAAGTGTAAACAATCAGTAAATAGCGTTAAGATCACATAGTCCTACTGCTAATGACGAACCGCTGTCGCTAACTGAAAAAGTTTGCTACAGCTTAGAGCTGGTGCTAACTGATTCCACTTCTGCAGAATCCGTTAGCAACAGCTGGAACTCCCCTAAAAAAAGTCACTTACCTCTTATCCCGTGGCGAGAACGGTGGCCCAGAGTGAGACTGGGGAAAAGACGTCCCCAGTCTCCCTCCGCAATAACTCTGCAGACCTGCAGTATCTCGCAAGAGGCGAGATCCTGCAGGTCATGTGAACCAACAGCACAAGCCTCCATGGGGGTCCTATGGACTCCATGAAGGGGATGCTCGCAATGGGGGATGAGGCTACGGGGCAGGCTGCTGGATTCAGCAGCTGCCCCGTAATCCAGTTGTACAACGGGGACGCTAAGGGGAGATTCGCGATCGCAAATTTTTCCCGTTAGCATTCCCGTTTTAGCTTAGGACAAATGATAGGACCCAATAGGTATTCAGGTAACCAGCAATTCAAAAAAATTCTGGCACGACCATTCAAGGATAGCAGTGAAAGCAAGTCATAGTGCACCGCACACATAGCTTAATGTTTAGGTTAACTTAGGCTAAATTTTTGGGTTAGACTTTGTTTCAGTGTTTTCTATAGTTTTGGGTTTTTTTTGGTATAGGAATAGAATAAGAGAAAGAAACAGAGTATACCTCCAAACTGCCCCTCTTCATGCAGGACAGTGCCAATTTGGGGTGACTATCCCCCTGTTCTGTTGTGAAAGCAATCTGCTCTGTTTTCCTGCAGAGACAATGGGACAAACTACCTTTTTCAGGTGGTTCTGCCCCATTCTACCCCATTTTTCAAATGTGATTGGCACCTATTTAGGAGGGCACACCCTGTTTATAAATGGGTCTACACCTTTTATGGGTAGATTCTCCCTTACCTTCATACCCGAGGTTGCCTGAGCCTCTGAAAAGTGAAATGAAAGTGCTAATATTTTTTAATTTTTGTGTTTTTTTAATGTAATATGGTTTTTATTAACGTTTTCATCAGCATATAATAACAAAGCAAGCAATAAGAAGACAACATCAGGAAATAGTAGATGGCCACTAGGAAAGGCAGTGGTTGATCGATTCAGGTCAAATTGTCGAGTTCTTTTCAGTGAAAGCAAAAAAGAACATGGTGCATTGAAAGAAGACCGTTAATATAATTTCAAAAAGAATATACACATACGAAATAATATCTATCTACTCAGTCACACAGGTAATAATAAACACTGCTCAACCTCGGGACTAGGGAGTACTACCTGGTACAGATACCTCAGTCACAGACATTGTCGCCATAGCAGCCGGGCCCTCTCGGCGATGTTTGGCCACAAAGTCCGTCCACCAATACAATATCTGAAAATATGTATCGTACTCGTTTTCAAGGGAATAGTGCAATTGTTCCAACTCTCTAATATAATTGACCCTGGCAATCCACTTAAAAACAGTCGGAGGAGACGACTGCCTCCAATATTTCGGAATAAGAGCTCATGCAGCGTTAAGTAACGGTGTATTGAAAACGGGCCCACATGGAGGAGAGCTACATGGGGAGAGAAGGACAAGTCCAGAGAGGTAATTTCGTTAATATAAGACCAAACTACTTCCCAGTAGGATTTGATTACTGGACATTCCCACCATATGTGCATAAATGTGCCCCTCGGCACCGCCAGCACCCACCAGAAACCTCAGGAAAGATAGCGTGCAGGCGAGATGGGGTTAAGTACCACCGAGCTAAAAGTTTATAATTCGTTTCCTGAATGCTGAGGACCCGAGAGGAGCGGAACGTGATTTGGAACACCATAGATCATTCCTCGTCAGTTATAGGAGTTGGTAATTCGGACGACCACTTCCCAGTGTAAGATGGGAGGTCCGTAAACTGAGCAGACAATAAAGTTGCATAAATAACTGAGAGTAAGTGCGGGGGTGGAGGGTCAGCAGTGCAGAGTTGTTCAAAGGACGTCAGTTCAGTAGGGAGGGATTTGTGTTTTTTAGCAATAAAAGAAAGTGCATTGTGAATATTGGCTTTAAAGAAAATGAGCCTACACCCTAATGCTTAATAAAATACCTTTGGCCTCTTTCAGCTCAGAAACTAACAGGGTTATCCAAAGAGATTCGAATTGCTTGAGAAAGGTAACCGAACGCTGAAAATCAGCGTTCGGTTACCTTTCCTGGCCATTCGGCTATCCAGAGAGCAGGCGATTCTCCAAATCCTGGCGAATTGCCTGCACATACGGTGCCTGTTCGGTCCCTGTTCGAGGGCAGTGAAATCCCCATGAAAAAGCACTGCTTCGGCTATTCAGAGAACACAAACCAGCAGTGAAAGGTTCCCGAAATGCCCTGCCATTCGGTGGTTTAATTCGGCAAATTTATTCAGGAGAATCCCATAGGCTTCAATGTTAAAAATATTCCCGTTTTAATTCAATATCTAATAAACCGTTCATTATAAAATTCTGCAGCAAAAAGTCTCTTTATTTATAGATTTTTTAGGATACTTTAAGCATTTTTCTGAATTTTTTAAAAAAAAATTAAAAGTCCGATTTTTTTTTTTTTTTTTTTTTCAGTTTGCTTATTTTTTTTGTAACAGCCCTCTTTATTATCATTCCCTGGACCTCCTGTGAAAATTTCAGACATTTTCGCTCAGTAGTTTCTTTGCAAACAGCGTTTCTTTTTCCCAGATTCATACAAATGGTTTTTCTAATTTATTCACTGCCTCCTCTACGTCACAGCTGCTTCGGCTCTGTGTGATTCGGCTCCTTTTCGGCTCCTGTTCGGCTCCTCTTCGAAGGTTAATCCAGATGTTTTTGCTTGTTTTCAGCGTGCATTCGGTTAGTTTTCGTCAGGTTTTCGGCAGCTTTTCCCTGCAATTCGGGGACCCTGTGGTGTTTGCTGAATACACCGCAGGGTCACCGAAATGCAATCGGCAAAAGGAACCGAATTGAAGAGAACGAAAAGTCACCGAACGTGCGGTGACTTTTCGAATCTCTTTGGATAACCCTGTAAGTGTAATTTCTAAAAGAGACAAAAAAAATAGCATTTTCAAGTGGCACCTAGAATGAACCTGGAACAGCAAGAACATATACAGGGTTATCCAAAGAGATTCGAAAAGTCACCGCACGTTCGGTGACTTTTCGTTCTCTTCAATTCGGTTCCTTTTGCCGATTGCATTTCGGTGACCCTGCGGTGTATTCAGCAAACACCACAGGGTCCCGAATTGCAGGGAAAAGCTGCCGAAAACCTGACGAAAACTAACGAATGCACTATGAAAACAAGCAAAAACATCTGGATTAACCTTCGAAGAGGAGCCGAACAGGAGCCGAAAAGGAGCCGAATCACACAGAGCCGAAGCAGCTGTGACGTAGAGGAGGCAGTGAATAAATTAGAAAAACCATTTGTATGAATCTGGGAAAAAGAAACGCTGTTTGCAAAGAAACTACTGAGCGAAAATGTCTGAAATTTTCACAGGAGGTCCAGGGAATGATAATAAAGAGGGCTGTTACAAAAAAAATAAGCAAACTGAAAAAAAAAAAAAAAAAAAATCGGACTTTTAATTTTTTTTTAAAAAATTCAGAAAAATGCTTAAAGTATCCTAAAAAATCTATAAATAAAGAGACTTTTTGCTGCAGAATTTTATAATGAACGGTTTATTAGATATTGAATTAAAACGGGAATATTTTTAACATTGAACTCTATGGGATTCTCCTGAATAAATTTGCCGAATTAAACCACCGAATGGCAGGGCATTAGGGGAACCTTTCACTGCTGGTTTGTGTTCTCTGAATAGCCGAAGCAGTGCTTTTCATGGGGATTTCACTGCCCTCGAACAGGGACCGAACAGGCACCGTATGTGCAGGCAATTCGACAGGATTTGGCGAATTGCCTGCTCTCTGGATAGCCGAATGGCCAGGAAAGGTAACCGTACCCTGATTTTCAGCGTTCGGGTACCTTTCTCAAGCAATTCGAATCTCTTTGGATAACCCTGATAGATTTTATATTTTGAGATTATATTGGTTATTCAGAAAGCACCAATAGTTCAGTAAAATATCGGTACTTTCTCATTCAGGGCACTTCGGTGCACGTCGTCGATTCCAGTTCGCCAAGCCTGCGGTAAATTCACTATTCACCGCCGGGTCCATGATGTACGCCGAACATGGAGCTGCTGAAGACCGCCAAAGAACACTGAACTGACTGCCGAACTGCAGAAAAAAACAGAACTCTGCTATTCCTCTAAAAGGTGTTTAAACCGATAAAAATGCATGAAAATGTTTGTAAGTAATAAAAAAGGTATGTTACAGAATAAAAAAAAACCGCCTTTAAAAGAATTGATAATCAAAATTTTCGGCTAAAATTTTTTGCATCAAACTGCTCCGCAAAATATATAAATTAAAAGATGGTTTGTAGAAAATGAAAAGAATAAATGGTTGAATAAAAAAATATAAAAAAAACTGATAATTTTTTTTACATTGAATCCTATGGGACTCGCCTGTTTAAACCTGTCGAAGTCAATCACTGAAAATCAAGGCTTTTCACTGACACTTCAGTGCAGTTTGGCGTTCTCTGAATAGATTAACCATTACTTTTCTATTTGGGACAATTTCACTGCCACCGTAGATCGCTGAATTATGGCGAACTACACCGTATT
Source organism: Leptobrachium leishanense (assembly GCA_009667805.1). Taxonomy (NCBI): domain Eukaryota; kingdom Metazoa; phylum Chordata; class Amphibia; order Anura; family Megophryidae; genus Leptobrachium; species Leptobrachium leishanense. The sequence continues at coordinate 420,613,845 of CM019063.1, read as the reverse complement.
TCGCTGTCGATTCACATTATGTGCCCCAACTCTCAGCTTCAGGACTTCTCCTGAGCTGCCCCCTTTCTATGGAATTCCCTACCCCACAACATCAGACTCTTCCTGTCTCTCCAGTCCTTCAAAAAGTCCCTGAAACCACGTTACCTTAGAGAAACCTAACAGCTTTCTTCTTAGATTGTAAGCTCTCTAGCAGGGTCCTCTCTCCTACTGTTGTCCGTATGGCTAACTTGTATGTATGTTTGTTATTCTGTCTCACCCATTGTACAGTACTGGGTCCCCTACTCTTTTCGATCTATACTGCCTCTCTTGGTGACCTCATCTCTTCCTATGGATTTCAATATTATCGCTATGCTGACGACACCCAAATCTACCTTTCCTCTCCCGCTCTCTCTCCTCCTGTGCTGGACCATGTTACTGCCTGCCTGCCTGATACATGGCATCATGGACTGTATCAAATATTAACAGATATTAAATGAACACCACCTATCTCTGCCAGAAAGCTTATATTGGGCTGTGGTTAGGTCTTCCAGTAGGACATGATACAAAACATGCATCAAAATCATCACAAAAATGGTTTACTGTCCACAAAATCAAGGTCCTGCCATAGACATTCCAATCGTCATACTTGAACCCAATGGAAAAGCTGTGGGGTGAACTGAAGAGGAGGGTACACCAGCTTCAACTTGGAAATTTGACGGATCTGCAGAGAATATGTATGGAGGAATAGTCTCAGAACCCTTTCCATGTATTTTCCAACCTCAACAGGCATCACATGAGAAGACCCAGAGTTGGTATCTTGGCAAAGGGAGGTAGCACAAAGTATTGACTAAAAGGGTGCCAATAATTGTTCCAATAGGGTGCCAATAATATGTATATATTTAGCAAAGATTAACATGCAACTGTTTGATATCCATGAGAGCAGAGTATGTTTGTGTATTTTTTAAACAAAACATCAAAAGGTTAAACAATAAAGACCATTTTCACAGCCTTCTTTGCTCATAATTACCAAGGGTGCCAATATTAGGAGGGCAAGGTATGTAATGGGCCCAGGAGAATTTGGAGAGCCTTGGAAAGCAACAATCCTAAATACGTCTCTGTGCTGACTATGGGCACTATTCCCTATTGAATGATAACGCTAGCATTTGGAATTGTAAGCGTTAAGATAAGTGACTTTATCATATGCCCCCACCATCAGGATGTGCAAGCCAAAACTTTAGCTACTCATAAATTTTAGGACCTAAAAACTGGTGCAAATAACTCTGCAAAATCATTTCGCACTCCCTAAAATCCCCCAATAAATCCAATACTCACCTCTCATCCCGCGATGAGAACGGTGGCCTGATCTACCGCATCTTGTCGCTGGGAGCCCAATCCGCCGTATTTTGTAGCTGCATGATTTTGTGAGAGCGAGCTCGCGCAGGGCTTGCGGTCCGGAAGCACAAACCTCCATGGAGTCCTATGTATTCCAGGAGGTGATGCTAGCGTCGGTGCAGAAGCGCCTTCACGAGTATGCCAGCAGTTAGCGCTGTGTTCTGGGGTGAGGTGCTCAGCTAGCGCCTGCCATGGAATCAGGGCCGGCCCAAGACATTGTGCTGCCGAGAGCGAAGGATGAAAAATGCTGCGCCCCAAAAAAACAGTGTGTATAAGCGTATCACAGTGCGCCACACTGAATTTGACATTCCCAGCATAGCCCAGAATTTCAAAATACCCAGCAGAGCCCAGAATTTCAAAATACCCAGCAGAGCCCAGTGTGTCACATACCCAGCAGAGCCCAGTGTTTCACATACCCAGCACAGCTCAGTGTTTCACATACCCAGCACAGCCCAGTGTTTCACATACCCAGAAGAGCCCAGTGTTTCACATACCCAGCAGAGCATACCCAGCACAGCCCAGTGTTTCACATACTCAGCAGAGCATCCCAGCACAGCCCAGTGTTTCAAATACCCAGCAGAGCATACCCAGCACAGCCCAGTGTTTCACATACCCAGCAGAGCATACCCAGCACAGCCCAGTGTTTCACATACCCAGCAGAGCATACCCAGCACAGCCCAGTGTTTCACATACCTAGCAGAGCATACCCAGCACAGACCAGTGTTTCACATACCCAGCAGAGCATACCCAGCACATCCCAGCGTTTCACATACCCAGCAGAACATACCCAGCACAGCCCAGTGTTTCACATACCCAGCAGAGCATACCCAGCACAGCCCAGTGTTTCACATACCCAGCAGAGCATACCCAGCAGAGCATACCCAGCACAGCCCAGTGTTTCACATACCCAGCAGAGCATACCCAGCACAGCCCAGTGTTTCACATACCCAGCAGAGCATACCCAGGAAGGAGGGGAGAGAGAGAGATGGGAGTGCAGGAAGGAGGCGGGATAGAGAGATGGGAGTGCAGGAAGGAGGGGGGAAAGAGAGATGGGAGCGCAGGAAGGAGGGGGAGATGAGCATGAGAGTAATGGATGGGGGGTGAGAGAGACAGACTTGTACTTACCAGCAGGTTCTGTCTCCCTCCGGCCTCCATGCAGCCCAGCTCCTGCTTCTCTGCCTTCACAGGCGCTGTTCCCCCATCTGTGAACTTCCATGTTCACTCACTGTCCAGGCGCCGCCTAGTGGCATCACAGGAGCATTGCATGCCGAGAGGTGTCGTTTTAGACTGGTTCTCTGCAATAGTCAGTAATCCATTCTAGAACTACACCTCCCAGCATGCAATGGTCTGATGCGGCGCCCAGACAGGGAGTGAGTGCAGATGTTCAGCTCAGAGCGGCCCCGCTGCGCTGGTCTCCAATAGATGCCGGCGCAGCTTAAAAAATAATGCAGGGGCTCAGCGGAAAAAAATTTGCTGCTCCCCCAAAATCTGCCGCCTGGAGCGGTTGCTCCGAACTGCTCCATGGTTGGGCCGGCCCTGCTTGGAATATTGCAGTAAAATGGGGACACTATGGGGAAACCCACAGATTTTCCCCATTAGCATCCCCATTTTAACGCACATTAGGGAATAGTGCCCTATATCTTTTAAAAACACATTGGTGTAGAGTGTTTGAGGGTCTTTTCCTTATCCTAAGGATGTATAAATGAATCAATAGATGTTCATAAGTAGGACTGCAGAGCCCTCTTCTGGTTTAACAATAAATGCTCTCTACCAGAAACATTGTATTTCCCAGCTCAGCATTCAATGTTAATTCACTCAGGATTTTGCTTCATATATCAAATCTTAATGACTAATTTATAATTTACAGCACTCTTTATCAGAAATGCATACAAGCAAAATATTATTTAGATTGATAGAAGCATAGAAATACTTTATATCTATCTAGGGCTCTGTCTCTCTCTGACTATCTTCTATCTATCTATCTATCTATCTCCTATCTATCTTTTTGTCTGTCTGCCCATCTGCTGATTTATCCATCTATCTTTCTGTCTATCTGTCTGTCTAGCTTTCCATTCATGTAGAAAAATAAAGAAAAAACTCCAGCACAACACGCTTCAGCTCAGTGGGTTTATTCCAAAATCCACAAAGCACAAACAGTGACAGGGCCCTATTCCCTAGTAAATGTTAATGTTAGCATTCGTATATGTAAGCGTTACTGCCAGGATGAGTGTGTTTAACGCATGCCTTCCATCAGTGGGGTCACAAGGGGGGCGGGGGTGCGGCCCACACCGGGTGACACCACCCCCTAGGGTGACACCCTAAAAAAAAATACACAAAAATATTTTGCCAGGAAGGATACATTGAGCTTTCTCTCATTTTCAAGTATGTCCTGGGTAGGCAAGGCCTAGGCTGGCACTTTCCAGGAGGCGGAAAAAAAAAACACCACTGAAGGGGATATTCACAGAGCACCGAAATGACGCAGACGTTTCAGTGTTCTGTTGTTCCACACACTTTGGGGAATCGAATATCCCCGGTGAATTCACCTCAGGGTCCCTGAAGTGCAGAGAATCAGCCACCGAATGCTACAGCAAGCCGTCGCCCGCTGTTTTCAAAAAAACTGCTGAAGGAAAATGTCTGGAATTTACATATAAGATCCTATGAATGATAATAAAAAGGGCTGTTACAGAAAAAAGAAAAACTGCTATTAGAAGAAAAATTGAATTTTTTTTTAAAAATGCCTAAAAGATACTAAAAAAAATTGATTTTTTTGCTACAGATTACAAGAATAACGGTTTATTAGATATTGGATAAAAACAGGAATATTTTTTACATTGAAACCTATGGGGTTCGCCTGAATAAACCTGCCAAATGAAACCACTGGACATCAGGACATTTTTCTGCTGTTCGGTGTCTCTGAATAGATTAACCATTACTTCTCTATGGGGACTTTCACTGCCTTCGAACAGGCACTGTACTTGCTGGCAGTTTGCCAAAATTTGTGTGTGAGCATGTGATAGAGCTCCACAGCAATAAACCTCACAGTAATGTACGCCATGTATTATGAGTATTCAGTGTTATATGGGAGTACTGAGTTATGAGTAAGAGTAGTTAAAAAACGAAACCGCAAAACTCGGGGCGGGTGACACCATGAGTTAACGCAACGGGTGACACCAACTCTAGTGACGCCACTGCCATCCATATTACCTTCCTGACGCTAAACACGTAAGAAATCGCTTCCGCGAGCATACTGTATGTTGCGCATCCTATACTTAACATGGGGAGCACAATCATTAAACCCTTACTGACCGGGCGGTTTTACAAAAGTCTGTCCAAAAGTGCCCGCTGCTGTTTTTACGTTTCTGTGCTGTTTGTGTTTAGGTCAACTTTTCCTCTTGCTCGTTTATGCAACCCACACATATTATATACCGTTTTCCCTGTCATTAAATGGACTTTCTAAAGATACCATTATTTCCATCATATCTTATAATTTACTATAAAAAATAATATGAAATATGAAAAAATACACTTTTTTGAAATCTAATCCCCAAAATCTACAACCACCAAAAAAGACCCTGGCTAAATAGTTTTGAAATTTTGTCCTGGAATTAGAAATACTTTTTGCTTTTCAACCCCCTTTACTGCTGAGCCATTTCACCTCTGTGTGCTGAGCTTATTTTGACCATTTTATGCTCATCATGTTTAAATGCCAGCTTAAATCCTATTTTGTAAACCCTCCAGACAATTTTTTTTTAAAAAAAAGCCCCAAATATTTTTTTCATTATTATTTTATTTTTTTTAATTATTTTTTTACAACAAACCTAGTTATGATTGGCATCATTGGAAAGGCCATGATCAGGCCTTTCCAGGGAAAACATGACCCTTTAGCTGTCACAGATTGGGAGATCTCCCTTGGCAACTAGGGGTTAACTGGCCCACTGACATCCACAAACATATGGTGAGGATGTCAGTGGGTGGGGGGGGGTGACCCGGAGGCTTGGTTGACATCCAAGATGTCAACCACTTCCGGGTTTGAATCACGATACTGCAACGAAATGGTTATTGAGAAACACTGCTGAAAAGGGGAGACTCTCCCCTTTCCAGCGGTACCATTCATTTTTTTGTAACTTGAATGGTTTGGGAGAGAGAGGGCTTCAAAGGAGCCCCCTCCCCTTCCTAATTTTTTACTGCAGGCGCCGGGGACACCTGGCGATGATGTCTTCACGCACCGTGACGACATCATTGCGTCTGCGGGGCCCCCTAAAAAGGCGGTGCAGGCTTCCAGCCTGCCAGTCCGCCCTGGGAGCCCATCGAGAAAAGTGAATATAGGGAGGGAGGGGGGAGGGGGGTTAGGAGACCATGATGTACTATGTACATCCACGGTCGTTAAGGGGACTTCCCGACCGTAGATACTATGTACGTCAGCGGTCGGGAACATTACGGGAACACTAATGGGGACACTACGGGGAAACCTGCAGGAGCACAAGGACCGCGGCTCCAACCGCCTCCTCTGTCCGCCAAGAGCAGGGAGAGACTGGGGGGAAAAGTCCCCCAGTCTCCCTCTGCGGATCACTACGCCAACTGATCCGGCAAGTCATGTGACACAAAAATATTTTACCAGGAAGGATACATTGAGATTTCTCTAATTTTCAAGTATGTCATGGGTAGACAAGGCCTAGGCTGGAACTTTCCAGGGGGCGGTAATAAAACCACCACTAAAGGGAATATTCACAGAGCACCGAAATGACGCAGACATTTCAGTGTTCTGTTGTTCCCTGCACTTTGGGCAATAAAATTTCCCCGGTGAATTCACCGCAGGGTCCCTGAAGTGCAGGGAATCAGCCACCGAATGCTGCCGCAAACCCGTCACCCGCTGATTTAAAAAAAACACTAAACGAAAATGTCTGGAATTAACATGTAAGGTCCAATGAATGATAGTAAAAGGATCTGTTACAGGGGAGGGGGGGGGAATGCTACTAGAAAAAAAAAACCTAAAAGATCCTAAAAAATCAATAAATAAAGAGACATCTTACTACACATTAAAGGAATAAACGGTTTATTAGATATTGGTTAAAACGAGAATATTTTTATCATTGAAACCAATGGGATTCGCTTGATTAAACCTGCAGAATGAAACCACTGAACATCAGGGCGTTTCACTGACATTTCTCTGCTGTTCGGTGTCTGTGAATAGATTAACCATTACTTCTCTATGGGGACTTTCTCTACCTTTGAACAGGCAAAAAATTGTGTGTGAGCACATCACAGAGCTCCACAGCAATATGACCTCACAGTAATGTGCGGTGTATGAACGTATCACAAAGCTCCATAGCAATAAACCTCACAGTAATGTGCAGTGTGTAAGAACGTATCACAGAGCTCCACAGCAATAAGCCTCACAGTAATGTGCGGTGTGTATGAGCATTCAGTGTTATATGGGAGTACTGATTTATGAGTAAGAGTAGTTAAAAAAGGAAACTGTAAAACTCGGGGGGGGGTGACACCGTGAGTTACCACACCGGGTGACACCAACCCTAGTGACGCCACTGATTGACCATTAAAGTGTGTGAGCCCACTTTAATCAATAGACAGCTGTTCAAACAACTAAAATGTTGCCGCTGATAGTCAGAAACTCAGAGACAGCCAGGTAGATAGACAGATGGATAGACAGATAGATAGATCTGAGCTTATGTGATATTTTGATTTCCAGTTAGCCAGTTAAAGCCGTGTTCATCAGGTGATTTAGCTTTTGCTTTCATGTTCAATGATCTAAAAGCAGCTGCATAAGGAATGACATAGATGTAAAGAATGTTGTGTATCAATATTTGCCACTTTGTTATTTTTACCCCAAGTCATATATCAGGTCTGTGAAGAGGGAAATCTAAACCTGCCTTACAGTTCTGAGTTAAACATATGAGGTTTGATCAACAGATTACCTTCATCTGACTGAAACACTGTGAATGGAAATAATTTATGCCGTTCTGGTAACTTGCCAGAGCACAGCTATGTGTCGGCCTTGACAGATGTAAACTTTTATCAGTTATCAAGGAAACTTTTTCCATAATAAACTCAGCATTAAATCATGCCAAAGGTATCTGTGTGATAAAAAAAATCGGAAAATTCCAGACAATGGTCATGGTAGCATGTGTATATACCATTAACAATCTGAGCAGGGGCATAACCATAAAACAGTGAATAGCAGTAAATGGAAAGTAACATGCAAAATAAATCCCAAAAATTCACCAGGTGTGAATTTCAACCAATCAGAAGGATTTTTTTAGTTCAGCTGTTCATAGTGAAGTAAGGGAGTCAATGATATGTAATAAATATCCTTTTGCTATACATTACAAGAGCACTCAACTAAAATTCATGTGGAGTTGCCAAACATTATTATGCTTTATTAGTAAAGCGCCAACAGATTCTGGAGTGCTGTAGATAGATAAGTAGATAAGGAAATAATACATCAGAACAGACCTCAAAATTTCCACTCGCCAGCCCGCATTTGGCGAGTGGAAATTAGCTGAGGGCGAGTGGGGCAGATTGACACATCGGGCCCGCGGGTTGGTAGGGGCCTGGGCCGCTGCCTTCTTACTTCTCAGCTCTGGTATCGGACTCTTGGAGCGACAGTATAAGCTAGCCCTATTTGCCAAAGATGTCCTCCTCTCCCTGACCTCTCCGATCACTACTCTTCCCACTCTGCTGTCAGTATTGCGAGACTTTGGCAGGGTCTCGGGTTACAAACTTATTGCGGACAAGAGCGAGGTCCTCAACCTCACTATGACGGCGAGAGAGTGGGAGGTGGTCCGCGATCAATTCCCTTTCCATTGGTGCCGGTCCTCCTTGGGTTCCCTGGGGACCCAGTTGACCTTCCGCTGGGATCAATTATAAACAGCAAATTATGGGACCCTACTTCCCACTCTTCATGCTCTGCTGTCCACTTGGTCCCACCTGCGTCTCTCTCGTTTCGGACGCATTTACGCAGTTAAAATGACCCTATCTCGAAGTTGCTATACCTGTTCCGAACACTGTCGATCCCTATACGTAGAGTGGATCTGACTTTTCTCCAGTTGGCAATCCACTGGTTTATCTGGGGGGGGCGCAGGGGCACACTGTCTAAAAACCTTATGCATCAGTCCAGATGGAGGTGGGTATGGGGGTCCCACACCTTTACTCCTTCTATAAGGCAGCCCAATTTACGATGCTTTCTGTGATAAATTTGCGGCATGGGGCCCCGATATGGACCCTTCTCGAACAAGTTATGGAGGGCCCCAGACCTTTGCGCTCGATCCTATGGGCCCCCAGAGGCGCCTCCTGGATTCGCACGATAGCCCCACTCTTCAACACTCCATGTGCCTCTGGAATCTTTACCAGAACGGTGATGGCCTGTCCCCACCGGGTTCGGGCCTGCTGTGTTTCTTTCATAACCCTCAGTTCCCGGAGGGGGACCCCCTGACTGTGTTTGCCTGGTGGATTGGGGCAGACGTTACTGAGGTCCACAATGTGCTGCTCCAAGGACATCCTGTCACCCTCGGATACCTAAGGGAGTTGAGAGTGCTCCCCCCTTCGGAGACGTTCAGGGCCCTCCAATTGTTGCACTTTGTTGGAGTGAGGTTTCGGGAGTCCCTGGCCTGGCAGGCCACCTTTTATGAGAATTGTTGCCGACAGCCGCGCCGCAGACGTGGCATGATATCCTTACTTTACTCCCACATCCTTAACGTGACGTTTGCGCAGGAAGCGCTCTACATCTCGCATTGGTAGTCTGACCTGGGAGCAGTGGTGTATTTTGGCCTAGGCCTAGGGCGGCACTTTCCAGGGGGCGGCGGCCCACACTGGGTGGCCCCACCCCAATATATATATTTTTTTGGACTTTTGCAAAGTATTTTACCAGGAAGGATACATTGAGATTTCACTAATTTTCAAGTATGTCCTGGGTAGGCAAGGCCTAGGCTTTTACTTTCCAGGGGGCAGCAAAAAACCTCACCACTAAATGGGTTACTCACAGAGCACCGAAATGATGCCAACATTTTGGTGTTCTGTAGTTCTGTGCACTTTGGGGAATAAAATTTCCCCACCCTGTAGTGAATTCACCATTCACCGCAGGGTCCCCAAAGTGCAGGGAGTCGGCCGCTGAATGCTGCCACCGCAAACCCGTGGCCTGCTGTTTTCAAAAGAACTACTGAACGAAAATGTCTGGAATTTACATATAAGATCCTATGATTGATAATAAAAAGTTCTGTTACAGAAAAAAGAAAAACCGCTATAAAAAAAGGGGGGAGATCTTGCCCAAAAAAATCAGAAAAATGACTAAAGGGTACTAAAAAAAAATCAATAAAGACTTTTTACTGCAGATTAAAATAATAAGTGGTTTATTAGATATTGCATAAAAACGGGAATATTTTTAACATTGAAACCTATGGGGTTCGCCTGAATAAACCTGCTGATTGAAACCACCGAACATCAGGGCATTTCACTGCCATTTCTCTGCTGTATGGTGTTCTCTGAATAGATTAACCATTACTTCTCTATTTGCACTGATTTGCACTGCCTTCAAACAGCACCGTACTTGCTGGCAGTTCGCCAAACTTGTGTGTGAGCATATCACAGAGCAGTGGTTTACTTAGGGGAGTGGTGGGGGGCGGGCCGCCCCAGGTATCAGTGATTATTGGGGGTGTCATTAGGGAGTACTAGGAGGTGCCACTGTCACTGTGTGTCAGCTTTGAGCTGTGTTCTCAAACAACGAGCAGCGGAGCAGGGCGTTTGCATAAGGAATAAAATCGAATAGAATAAAAATCCCCCTCTCATCCCTCTATAGCTCCTCCCCTGCCCCACAGCAGCTCCAGGAGAGGGGAGGGGGATGTGATTTGTGTGCAGAGAGAGAAGTTGACAGTAAATGGCAGGTGAAGGGGGGGGTATCAGCAGAATATGAAGCCCTGTCTGCTTACTGTTGTTTAAAGTGGACCTTTCCTTAACCAGCACTGCAGTGATAGAAATTTGTCATTGAGCTGCCTGGCTCCTGGTGAGGCTGCGTGCGTGAAGGTCATGCAGTCCGGCCAGTCAGCTGGTACTGAGTCTCAGTACCACCTGACTGGCTGAACCACGTGACACGCACGCAGCTGCCCGCCCTTTCGTTAACACAGACTCTCACTCTATTCTGGACTGAATACCCACCGGAAAGGGAATCAAAGCCACGGTGCACCCTCTGGCAGTGGCACCGCACTGCTGACATGATGGCTCCATGCACAGGCACAGCCGCGATCCTAACGTGGCCTGGAGGGACCTCCTGCTGAGTCCGTACACAGTCCCTGCTGACTCTGCAAACAGCCCTACCGCGGACGAAGGCCGGTAAATATAGAATAAATAATTGCTGTGTGCTCATATTCACTCGGTTTGCTGGGAGTTTTATTGCAGTGGATTCTGATGCACTCATACACACTGCACATTGCATTGCTGGAATTTTTATTGCTGTGGATTCTGATACGCTGACACATACCAAACATTGCATTGCTGGGAGTTTTATTGCTGTGGATTCTGATACGCTGACACACACACCGCACATTGCATTGCTGGGAGTTTTATTGCTGTGGATTCTGTGATACACACTGCATATTACTGTGAGTTTTATTGCCCTGGACCTCTGGGATACGCTCATACACAGTGCACATTTCTGTGGGTTTTATTGCTGTGCAGCTCTGATATGCTCATACACAGTGCCCATTTCTGTGGGTTTTATTGCTGTGCAGCTCTGTGATACGCTCATTTGAAGTGCACGTTTCTGTGGATTTTATTGTTCAACCAATTAGAGCAGCTGTGATCCAGTATACTTGACCTGCGTGGCTGTTCATTGTAAAAATGCTTTGAATTTAAACATTTCATAATTTTATTTATCTCAATAGATACATTTGAAATGGTATACAAAATATACAACTAGGCACTTGGTATCCACTTTTAATATAAAGAGAGGAAAAGGTGGAGCTTAAAGAGGAAGGGTGGGGATTAACCAGGAAGAGGTGTGCTCTTGACAGGAAGGGGTGCCTCAAATTTAAATTAGGGGGTGCACGAGTTTAGTCAGGCCTAGGGCAGCACAAAACCTAAATACACCACTGCCTGGGAGACTCCCTGCAGGAGAACACATGGTTAGACATTGTCGACAGAACCTCTCGGGTCATGGTGTGCACTGCAGTCCGCGAGAATTGCTACAAGGTTTTAGCGAGGTGGTCCATCTACCCGCACCACCTTGCTAAGATGTGCCATGGGGCACTGTCGACTTGTTTTCGGGGGTGTGGGGCTGACGGGACGTACCTACACGCCTGGTGGGACTGCGGCTTGGACAGAGCCTCTCTATTTGGGAGGAAGTGTTTGGGGATTTGAGCAGGGTGCTAGGGGTAAATTTACCCCCTAATCCATGGACAGCGCTTCTTAACCACCCGCATCCATGGGCGCATCTCACGCGCGGCGAACATTCACTGGTCCCTAGGGTGTGCGCGGCTGTGTGCATCTGCTTAGCTAGGACATGGAAAGGCCCCCCCCTGCGCCAGTTGATTAAGGCTAAAATATGGCACATGATCACCATGGAACATCTGACAGCAGTGGTCTCGGACCGTATGGCACATTTCGAGAGGGTCTGGTCCCCGTGGTTGTCAACGTTTGCCTCCCCCGCCTCTGCCCACCTCGCCTTCTCGGGCTAGTGGGTGAACCACCTGGGCGGGCTCGCTCCCCCCTTGGCTCTGTGATAGTGAACTGCTCAACACTCTCTTCCTTCCCTCGCCGGGAGGTGCTGCTGAGAGTGCTGGCCCTGGGGGCCCCCTGCCCCCCCTTGAAGGTGGAGAGAGGGAGGTATACCCAAGAAAATGGGACTCCCCCGATTTTACCTTCTTCGCTGCTCATTCCTCCTTCCCCCCTTTTTTTTTCTTCCTCCATTCCCCCTTGGTTCTCCCCCAACTTCCCATTTGGTTCAAGCCCTTACTCTAGGTACCACGGAACGAAGCCTGAACCCCTTGGTACCTTTGACCTACCTTTTTGAGTGCTACTGCCCCCCTTTGCACTTTGTTTCCCACTATCAAGCTATCACGTTTCTATATGTGCAAGGTTTCTTATTTATGAAAATGTGAAGTGCTGGAATTGTGATCTTACTGTTTCTTCTCTTCTGTAATGAATACTGCTCTTCAATAAAAAATTTGTTGAATTTAAAAAAAAAGTTTCAGCAGCCAGCGAAAGTAAAATAAATAATTTATTGATATAAAATCCTGAGTAGGTACACTAAAATGTTTTACGCGGTTTCAAACTGCTTCCTCAGTTAGTGTCCCCACAAAACCACTACCCCGATTTATTACTGTGGAACTCTGTGATACAGTAATGTGCAGTGCGTATGAGCGTATCACAGAGCACCACAGCTATAAAACTTACAGTAATGTGCGGTGTGTAGGAGCGTATCACAGAGCTCCACAGTAATAACACTCACAGTGATGTGCGGTGTGTATGAGCTTGAGTTTTATTACTGTGGGGCGGGCCGAAATCAGTGGCTCACGGCGGCACCTGTTGGCGTTAACCCCTGCCCGACGGGCGACACCTGCCTTTCCCTAAGGGGTTAAGTTAAAGCAACTGTTTGTGAACTGTGAAAGGTGTTGTGTTTACAGGATTATTAAAACACTCAGTTGAATTGGAAATTAAACTTAATGTAGTCTCCATCTCGTCAGCTCATGGCTGAAATCGAATTTGTGAGAGCTTACTAGTGTACAAAAAAATATCCTGATATTAGAGAACAATAATGCTTTCAATGTTAATTTACGCCATAAAACGTCATTCTACTATTTTAGTAAAGGTTAATAAATCCAATCTGGTAAAAGAAGCAATTGACAAAGCTATTCACTTATTTTCTGCCTACTCATCTAGCATTTGTCAGTGTGCTGATTGCTGAAGACATTTTTTATATTATTGGATTATGGCTGTGTTTACCCATTATTTCATTATAATAGTTATTGGATTTGGTGTCTCCTTTTGGTTACAGAGTCATGTCAGTGTAACATTGCACCCAGATTAATAGATGTGTTTAGAAAGGTAATAACCAAAACAAATGCACACTGCACAGGTTTAGTTTACTGTTAATGACCATTTAAAGTGTAACCTGACCCACCAACAACTAGGCAAACCTCAGGTTAGAACACAACTAATCCGCTGAGCTAATGGAGGGAACCTATAGACATATTGTCTCCAGCTGTTGGTATTCAGCAGCTCCTGCCAATACTACAACTGAGCTGCAAGCTCTGCTAGCAGCCAAAATGCTGCGGCACCTTACTGTAAATTAGCTCCCTGTGTTCTTCCACGGTTCCTTCTGTGGCTCCTGCATGTCCCTGCTCAAGCAAACTCTCTCAGAGCTTATGCAGGGACATGCTGCCCTTCACGTAGTCCTTTGGCCTCCAGCAATCAATACCTGTGGCAGCACATGGTGCTTCCGCAGTTTTCTGTGAGCTGATGGAATAAATTCCAGCCCGTCTCGAGCTGCTGGTATAGCAGTTTGGCCGGAATAGAGCTGTTAATGGCGAAGCCACAAGTGCGAAAAAGCAATCACTGCTTTTTCCCTTTTGAGGTTCACCATTAGTGGTTAGGTTGTGATCTAGCCCCTCATTTGTAAAGAAAGACCGAACTTTATTAGATATGGTTGCTCAGCCAGTACCATCTATTTGATGAAGACACCCAAATATGTACCTTTCCTCCCTTCATCTCTCTTCTGCTCTCCTGGATCATTTCACTAAATGTCTCTCTGTCCTCTCAAACTGGATGTCTTCACTCTTCCTCAAACTAAAGGGTCTATACAGAAGGGGTTATTCAGAGACAGCCGATCTGGCCCTGTATTCGGCACCGAACAGGGAAATTCCCTGTACGGTGCCATTTCGAAGCCATTCGGCTATTCAAAGAGCAGGCGGTTTGCCAAATTTTGGCGAATTGCCTGCACGTACTGTGCCTGTTCGAGGGCAGTGAACTCCCCCATAGAGAAGCAATGATTCATCTATTCAGAGAACACCGAACAGCAGAGAAAAGTTGCCGAAGTGCCCTGCTGTTCAGTGGTTTCATTTGACAGGTCTAATCAGGGGAATCCCATAGGCTTCAATGTTAAAAATATTCCCATTTTAATTCAATATCTAATAAACTGTTTATTATTTTAATCTGCAGTATAAAAAGTCTCTTTATTTATAGATTTTTTAGGATCTTTTAGGTTTTTTTGGCAAAAATGTTTTCTGGTTTTTTTTTAAACGCGGTTTTTCTTTTTTCTGTAACAGACCTTTTTATGATCATTCATTGGACCTTATATGTAAATTCCAGGCATTTTCGTTCAGTAGTTTTTTGCAAACAGCGTTTCAATTTTTACAGTTTCAATCGTATTGTTTATTTGGATTTTTTAACCTGTTCATCAGCTTGTCGGCCTTTTCCGGCGGCTGGTCTGCTGGTTCAGCAGCTCGTTGGCTTTTTCCAGACGTGTTCAGCGTGTTTTTTTTTGCGTTTTTCGGCAGACATTTGGTGGGTTTTGCATTGGTTTTTCGGCAAATGAATGCTGGATTTACCACAGGGTGGGGAAATTTGATTCCCCAAAGTGCAGTGAACGGGAGAGCAACGAAATATAGGCGACATTTTGGTGCTCCTTGAATAATCCAAAATATAAAAAAATGGATTTACACAGTGACACCTATACAGGTCTATTCAATAAAGGTGAAACTCAAGAGAATTGGCAGGATAAGTGAAAATTCTAGGTCATAATAGCCAATCCAGAAAAATTCTCCCATTATCTCACTTTCCAAATCGGCTATTTGGTCTAGATTGTTCTCTTCTCCAGCCACTTCTCCTGATTATCACCTTTCTCTGGATAACCTTGTAAATTTTGCCAAAACCAGACTTCTCCTTTTTCTGTCCTCCAAAAAGAACCTCCTACCCCCTATCTCTCTGCAAGTTAATGGCATGCTCATCAGTCTGACATCTTAACCACTTGGCTGCTATGGACGCGCTCAGCGCGTCCAGCCAAGTGGTTCTCCTGTGCTATGGACGCGCTGAGCGCGTCCATGCACAGGAGGCAGCAATCCACCGATTCCAGCGGATTGCTGCGCCCCCCCGGTGCGGGCTGACATCTTGGATGTCAGCCCAGCACTCGGGACCCCGGCGGAGCAATTAGATGTCATCACGGCGGCGCAATGACATCTAATTCAGGCGCCCCCCCGCATGTGCGGCGGAGGCGCCTGAAAGGGAGGGGGGGAGGTCCTTCGGACCTCTCTCCCTCCCGATCGCCGGGGAGCAGGGGGTTAATCCAGGCACCGTGTGGAAGGGCACAGCCTGTCCTTCCAAACGGTGGCTGCCATTAACCCCTGTGGAGCCGCCTACATAAATCTGCCAGAGCATGGCCTTTCCAACGATATCAAACATGATAATGAAAAAAGTTGTAAAAAAAAAAAAGAATTAAAAAAAATATATATTTAAAAAAATTATAAAAAAAAAATAATCTAGTGTTTTTGGTTTGTTAATGCAGCAATATTGTTCCCATTTCAATTATAATGTGAACAATAATGCTGCACTAACGATTTTTGTATGCGGTGCGTTTGTTAAAAATAGCGACATTTTCCCCAAAAAAAATGTAATGAGTCCCCATTTCTAATTTTTTTAACAAGCGCACCCCATACAAAATATAACCGCAAACGATCGCATGTTAAAATGTGAAAAAAAACACTTTACACATAATAAATTATTGAAAATTCGAATTTTATTGCATTTTTTGTTATAATATACAGACATGACATAACGTATACATATAATAATGACATATTATGAATCTGTGGAGTCTGCCGGAAAGAACGATATATAATATGTCTGGGTCATATATCAAAATATGGCTACAAAATGCGGTTAAACATGATGAGCGAAAC
The DNA here is from genome assembly GCA_009667805.1 of Leptobrachium leishanense. Taxonomy (NCBI): domain Eukaryota; kingdom Metazoa; phylum Chordata; class Amphibia; order Anura; family Megophryidae; genus Leptobrachium; species Leptobrachium leishanense. Next base: position 420,597,574 of record CM019063.1, on the reverse strand, counting down.
CAGTAAAAATGACCTCAGCACAGAGGTGTGAAAAGCCTCAGCAGCGAAAGGGTTAAGCCCGTTGCCTTGGCGTCATTTACTGACACTGATCTTACATTTCTCCTCACATTCAGACAGTGACAGTTATGGTGCTCATCCATGTGCTTTATATATCACCACTTGATTACTGTAACTCTCTCCTTATTGGCCTCCCCAATGCCCGCATTGCCCCTTGCAATGTGTAATAAATGCAGCCGCCAGTACATAGTACTGACATACATAGTACGTCTAGGCAGGGCCGGTGCTAAACTATTTTGCGCACTAGGCAAGACCAGGCTACTTGCACCCCTCCCCCACTTGAAAAAATTGTCAACTGTTGAAATGCGGGGAGGGGGACATACGAACTGTGCGCGGGGACAGACACACACTGTACACGGACACACACACACTCCCACACAATGGGCATGGGGCCGCACACAGTCGTTTGGTGCCCATTTTACTCCTCCGCTGGTCAGGCCCAGGATTGGTCTGTGCCTCTTTCTTTCCTCTGCCTCTTTCTTTCTTTCCCCTGCACCTCTTTCTTTCTTGCCTCTTTATTGTCACCTTTTCTTTCATCTGCTTCTTTCTTTCCTCTGCTTCTTTCTTTCATCTGCCTCTTTCTTTTCTTTCATCTGCCTCTTTTTTTCTTTCTTCTCTTTTTTTCTTTCTTTCCTCTGTGCCCTTCTCTCTTTCTTTCGTGCCTTTTCTTTATTTTGTGCCTTTCTTTCCTGCCTTTCTTTCTTTCTTTCTTTCTTCTGTGTCTTTCTTTCTTCTGCCTCTTTTTTCTCTCCTCTGCCTTTTGTGCCTCTTTCTTTTTCTTTATTTCTTTTTTGCCTTTCTTTCTTCTGTGCCTCTTTATTTTGTCTTTTTCTTTCACCTACCTCTTTCTTTTCTTTCAACTGCCTCTTTCTTTCAGCTGACTCTTTTTTTCCCTTTCATCTGTCCCTCTGTCTTCTGTGCCTCTTTATTCATTCTCTCTTTCGTGCCTTTTCTTTCTTTCGCGCCTTTCTTTTTTCTTTCTTTATTCTGCCTCTTTCTATTTCATCTGACTCTTGTGGCGCCCGCCCGTCATCTCGTGGCACCTGCATGTCACCATAAGACACCCACCTTCTGTGCCGTTAGCAGGGTCCACTTTGAAAGTCGCCACTGCCGGCTACACAAGCAAACAATGAGGAAGGGGTACAATAAAGGAACCCGGGTTGGGGCCTGCTGCTCCTCTTGGTGGCAGTGCACCCTAGGCGGTGGCCTAGCTTGCCTAGCGGAAGCACCGGCCCTGCATCCAGGGGAAAATTCCCTTAATTCCCTTAAGGGTCAAGGATGTACTATGCATGTCATGGTCCTTTAACCCCCCCTCCCTCCCTATACTCACCTCTCTGGCTGGGGTCCCGTGATGCACTTGCTTCCGTGAAGCCAGGCCAACATTTTTACAGGCCACAGCCGTTGCGATGATGTCATTTTCAGGGGCCCCCGTTGCCTGCAGGGGAAACCTGAAAGGGGAGGTGGGGGTCCTTTGGACCACTCTTCCTTCTCCACGGCTGGAACTAGAAAAAAAGAAAGGTACTGCTGGAGCAGGCTGAGTCTGCTCTTTTCCAAGTTACCACTCTCTAACCCCTTAGGTGCCGGATCGCGATTCGCACCCGGAAGTGGCTGACATCTTGTATGTCAGCCAAGCCTCCACTCACCCCCACCCACTGACATCATTGCCATATGTGCGATGACATCAGTTGGCCAGTTACCCTCTAGCTGCCAAGTGGCGCTAAGGGGATCCCCATATCTCCCGATCCGTGGCAGTTAGAGGGTCACGTTTGGTATCGTTGGAAAGGCCTGATAATGGTTCATGACTGCATAAAATAAAACGAATGGTTAGCAATGCCGATTCAGAGGGAATTTTTCAGTCATTAATTTGTCATATTTCTATTGCATTTTCTCACTTTTGTCCTGGATGGTTAAACCATGACTAGGTTTGATGTAAAAAATAATCAAATCATGTTTAAACATGATGAGCATAAAACAGTCAAAACGAGCTCTGCACACAGAGGTGAAATGTTTCAACAGTGAAGGGGTTAAAAAAACAGAAACATGAAAAAATTGTGTTTTTCTAAGTTCAGGACAAAATTTTAAAACTATTTACCTGGGGTCTTTTGTGGCGGTTTTAGATTTTGGGTACTAAAGTTTGAAAAAGTGTGTTTTTTCCATTATTTCATCATTTTTCATAATTATTTTATTGTAAATTATAAGATATGATGGAAATAATGTTTTCTTTAGAAAGTCCATTTAATGGCGAGAAAAATGGTATATAATATGTGTGGGTTCCATAAACAAGTAAGAGGAAAATTAGAGCTAAACACAAACAGCGCAGAAACGTAAAAACAGCAGTGGATACTTTCGGACAGACAATGGTAAAATCGCCTGGTCACTATGGGGATAAATACTGACTTCATGTTCAAAGCTCTCAATATCTTCACAAGGCCTCCTCTTGTTCTCTGTTTCCATTCTCTCTGCTAACATGTACCTCCAAATCTTCCCAATGGCACCCCTGCGCCCTGTGGAATGACCTACTTCACCATAGAAGACTCTCTCCTACTTTTGTTTTCGGTCCTTCAAGACATTCCTCAAAATCCATCTTTTCGGATTAATGTATAACATTACTGATACTGACTTATCCATCTCCTCACCCCTTACATCATGTAACCCTAGTGCTAGTGATCTTGACCACTAATAAACCTCTTCTTGTCTTACTCCATCCCAATTACGCTAGATTGTAAACTTCTCTGAGCAGGGCCCTCTAAACCTATTGTTTCTGGTTTCTAAGCTTGTTTGTAATTTTGCTTCATTCCTATTATTGTAGAGCACTGCAGAAACTGTTGGCACTGTAAAGAATATATTCATAATATATATTTAATGTTAATTTAATGTATATATTGTTAAATAGCAGACATCATATGTTGTCATCAAACCAATACTCACTAAGATTTTGTAACTGAATCTTGGAATAAATTGTCACTATACAAGTCAGGCATTTTTAGTCACATAAAATATCCCTTCATTTCCCTAAGACACGTGTGGATTTCAGTCTCTTCTGTCTTTGACCATGTGTCAAATGACCTTCGTGATCTCCAGGTCAAACCAAAGCAGTAATACATCGTTTCTACATGCACAGAAAAATTGATGCTTCAAACAGAGAAAGTGTGACTGGGTTTTATGCTAATGATCAAATAAATGGCACATTTTCTGTATATTCAGCTCTCTCAGGTTAGAGCTTTCAGTGCCAAAACAGCTGTGTAATTTATGGTGTTTCCGTAGTGATTAAATTTGTTGTATGAGGCATACTTATAAAACTTCACTGATACTTCACTTTCTATTCTGTCTGTAGTATACATTATTAATATTATTGTTATTATATATTTATAGAACTGTAACATTTTCTGCAACATTTTACAATATAAAGTGGGATGTAAAATTACCAAAATGACAAACACAATGATTGAAGATGGAAACAAAAGGTGAGTAGCACCATCCTCATAAGACCTTGTCTAGCTAGGCATGATGACCAGTTGCAGTGGATGCTTGTGACCCACAGGGCAATCAGTATCTACAAGGGTTGTAGTGGAGCCTTGTAGATACTGATTGCCCTGTGGGTCCCAAGCATCCACTGCAACTGGTCGTCATGCCTAGCTCCTGCTGATGAGGGTCCAACAAACCCGAAACAGCGCTGTCCTGGGAGTGGCTTTGACCAGTTGCATAAACCTTATCTCTGCTAGAAAGCCACAGTGTGGCATAGCATTGATTTTAGGGATCTGTGTAATAACAGACCCAGGATGCATAAAAGTGAGACAGATGTCATTTGCATATCCTACCCAGAATTCCTTGCTGCATAAGGGGAATGTGGCACAGGAGCTCTGGGATGCAATTCATTGAATTGCTGTGATGTGCAAGCGGCTTCTGCAATAATAAATACACATATATATATATATATATATCTGAGGTCTGGTGTCTGTGGTCAGGGTGTGTGAAGACCTGTGCAGTAGGTAAATGGGGTTTCTGATATTTCAATTTCCATACATTTCAATATTAACATATATTGGACAGGTCTCAGCAAAATACTAAATTATTTATTGGAAAGCTGTCACATGAATAAGCAAATGTATGTTGTGGAAAAATAGGATCGATACTCGTACTCAGTATTACAAAAATGGTATTGTTGCATCCCTATTATAAATGTTTGCAACTGATATTATGAACCCTTCAATAAACTGCCAGTTATATTAAATACAAAGTTTAAAAGAATTCATTTCATGTCATATGTGTACTATGTAAGAAATACATAATTTAACAATCATTTGTAGACCTCACTACTGGTGCACTGTAAGGTATTATTATTTTATTTGTTAAGCGCCAACACATACCGTAACGCTGTACAGAGGTACAATGGGTAACAAGACAATTTTACAATACACCAAACGGGCAAGTCAATATTTCACTAACAGATACAGGAGGAGATGAGAGCCCTATTCCTGTGGGAATTTACAATCTAATCTGCAAAGAATACTTTGGTGCTTTTAAGCTTATAGTTAGTGAATTGATGGGCTTTTCTTTAGCCACATTGAAAAAAATCAATAACGAATATTTTTACGGTGGAAATAATTATTAGTTAATCTTTATAATGATGAGGATTTTCATATAAAGTATTGACTCTAAAAGTCTGAAAGCCTGTTTATGCAAGTTTATACTAGTTTGGTATGAAGGGGATGAGCGTCAATGCCTGGGTAGTATTAGAGTGATTCTTGCCAATAATTTCTGTCCCTTTACGATATTTTTATATAGCTTATCAATTAACAGCAACATTTTATAATATATGACAGTGTATAACAATGCATTGGGAGATGCAATCTACAGAGCCCTTTCTCTTGTTCTACATACACATAGGGTTGCCAGACTCATTATATGTTCCCAGATGTAGATTGCATGAATTCTACTCATAGTTATGCTCAGTGGGTGTACCTTGTTTGCCCAGACACATGAATCAGTCATAGCTGTCCCCTATTCAAGACTCTACCTACATTTTCAATATGCTCCATTTCATGGTGAAGACAAATAGCATCGGCTTTGACATATGCACTCGATTGTTTGCAAAACATTTGCTGAATTTTCCTACCATAAGTTTGTAAATAATAACTTTGTTTCCATTAGCTCCTACCAGAATTAGCTGTGCACATTACTGATTGTACTGAAATCATAGGTGTGTGCAGGGGGTGTGCCTGGTGTGCGCAAGCACGCTCTAATGTTGGGTGAAGAGGTCCACTTTCACCGCCTACATTGACACTTTAGAGGTCCCTATCTGATGAATAGCCTAAAAACTGACTGTTTCTCTGCTTACAGGCTTGCTATTTCTAATGACAATGTACATTTTTGTGCAAACTCTTCTAAATAATGATTAATGTACTATGGGTGCCCATCCTAATGTAACCGGCTGCGCACACCAGTGACTCAAATCCATTATGATTAATAGACATTACTCTTCTAATAAAGCAATCTTAAAAAGATACGTCTTATACGTCAAATAAATATCTATTACAAATACACCACAGCATTCAGTTCTGCAGCATACAACTTTACAGGCATGTTTTGGGGTAACGCAATAATATTCTTTTACATATGAGTCTATACGTGCCTCAATGTAATGTAATGTTATGGAAACCAATCCACTGGTTTCCCCACATAGTTCTTCTTACTACAAGCACAAAGCCATGTAACACTGGATGGAACAAAAATGAATATACTTATAGCTACTTAAGACACATTGAAACATAATGTGAAAGTGACATAGATAAGTAAAGTTGAAGGATGTAACAAACGTTCGGTATTAAGGACTAGCTCATAAAGCCTTCATTAAGTTCATTAGGGAGAGGTTAAAGTGCCTCCATCTGTATGGTATAGTTCTTGGGTTCAGATTTGCTTCCCGACCAAATGTCGCTCATTAACGTTATTAGCTACGAGCTGAGTCTTATTTCTGGTTCAGGTGCAGGGCATTAAAATAAAGATATAAGGATAAAGGTTAATCCAGGAGGAGAGTGGAGCAGAGCGGCAGGATTTGTCAGGAGTACCGAGCATCTCCTCATTTCTGTCAGACAGCAGCATTTTGTCTTAAGTAAGCGCTCCCTCTGTACAAGCCTCACAGATGAGGGGCTAAAGAAGGTATTAACTGCCCCACTCAAAGGCTTTGTGATTATCCTTAAGGTCACACAGCAGTCATTCTGCCTTTTGACCCAGGAGGACATTATGTATGTCCAGGCAACCAAAGCTCTACTCAAAGACAGTAAATGTATTACAGAGGTATTAACACATATGGCAAATCTAATCCCTTTTCATGGAGTCAGGGGCCGGCACTCACTCATATCAGATTATTAAAACTAGACAGCACTTTATTACTCATAATATGCCATAACGTAATGTGATGCACAGTCTATTGTGCAAGAGCTACTAAAAACCTACACAGTGAAACACCCAACAGAAAGTAAAACATCAGTTTTGTAGGGAAGAAACACTCTTTACATGGGGAGTGATTTCCCGCAAAACCACATTATATACTGTATATATATTTATATATCACGAGTTTAGCAGTACTTGGTGATACCTTTTTTATTGGACTTACTATCTGGACTAACATGTACTATCTAATCTATATATATATATATACACACACAGTATCAGGGTAATTAAAGAGATCCAAATGGCTGCCGAAAGGGAACCGAATGCTGAAAATCAGCATTTCTTGGCCATTCGGCTATCCAGAGAGCAGGCAATTCGCCAAATCCTGGCGAATTGCCTGCACATACGGTGCCTGTTCGATGCCTGTTCGAGGGCAGTGACATCCCCATAAAAAAGCAATGCTTCGGCTATTCAGAGAACACAAACCAGCAGTGAAAGATTCCCGAAATGCCCTGCCATTCGGTGGTTTAATTCGGCAGGTTTATTCAGGCGAATCCCATACAGGGTTATTCAGAGAGCGTGAAAAGCAGGAGAATGACTGGAGTATGATTGGAGAATGAAAAATTCTAGGTCAAAATAGCCAAACCAGAAAAATTCTCCCTTTCATCTCACTTTCCAAATCGGCTATTTTGACCTAGAATATTTCATTCTCCAGTAATTCTCCAGTCATTCTCCTGCTTTTCACGCTCTCTGAATAACCCTGATATGCTTTAATGTTAAAAATATTCCCGTTTTAATTCAATGTCTAATAAACCGTTCATTATACTATTCTGCAGTAAAGAGTCTCTTTATTTATAGATTTTTAGGATATTTTAAGCATTTTTCGGGATTTTTTTTCTTAAATTCCGATTACTTATTTTTTCTGTAACAGCCCTTTTTATTATCATTCATTGGACCTCACATGTAAATTTCAGACATTTTCGCTCAGTAGTTTCTTTGCAAACAGCGTTGCACTTTTCAAACATTCAAGCAAACTGATTTTCTAATTTATTCACTCCATTCGTCTGCGGTGTCGACTTTTTCCGGCGGCTGCGCTGTGTGTGATCGGCTCCTGCTCGGGTTTCTCTGGCGTCTTCGGCAGGGTTAATCCAGATGTTTTTGCGAGTTTCGGTGTACGTTCGCCCTTGTTTTGCGGTGAGTTTTCGGCAGGTTTGCGGCGACTTTTCCCTGCATTTCGGTGGCCCTGTGATGCTTGCTGAATACACCACAAGGTGGCCGAAATGGGATTGCCAAATCGAACCGAATTGAAGAGAATGAAAAGTCACCGAACGTGCGGTGGCTTTTCGATTCTCTTTAAATAACCCTGTATATATTTACACTCTCACGTACACACGTATGATTGCCTTTGTATTTTGACAATGCACAGTTGTGGTCAGGGGGCAAGTACAAGCAAATAGCCCTTTTATGAACAAGTCAAAATATAAAATCCCATACAAGTTTTATTTTTAGATAAACTACTTAAAAGCAATATTGTGAAATCAGGACATAATTATACTATAATTTCTAGAAAATATATTATAATAATGTAATTTAATATAACTCCCCTATAAATGAGCAGATTAACCCCACTGAAGCTGCTCTCCTGCAGTGCTGTGTGTATAGACAGCACAGAGAACTTGTTGAGCAGACCAAGGCTGGGGTCAGACGAACGCAGTGCAAACGCACGTGCAGCCGCACTTTTTTATGGCCGTAGTAGCAGCAAATGATGTCCAATGACGGCCAATATACGATGTATGGCCGCACGAAAGTTCGGCCGCGCAACGCAAGCGGCAAAAAACACATTTTTTCGAGAACGTAGAACCTCTAGTACTGACGCTCAGAGTGCACTGCGTCGGCATAGCGGCGTGTGTGCGAGATTAAGAGACGTTAGACGCATATGGTGGGCTCATGCCATACCTTTCTGAGTGCTTTGAAGTGTTCTTGGCACTGGTTTAATGTCAATTGCCACATTTCTGGTTTTACAAGGCTCAGACTATTATATTACCGCAACATTAAACGCCACATGCACAACTTTGACATAAAACTATATTAAGATGTTTGATTGACCCGTATTACAATGAGCAGATTGAGGTGGAAAATAAGACTGATTATAAATATAACCAATAAGTGTTTCATGCAGTCGGCTTTACAAAATATTCTTGTAATAAATGAACTGTGTGTTTTTGTTATATCTGTTGAAATACATAAGCTCTGCTAGGGGAAGCACTAATTTGCTATAGGTAGGGGAAATCCTCATGAGTCCTGTATGGCAGGCCTCAAAATTTCCACTCGCCTACTAGCATTTGGCGAGTGGAAATTACATGAGGGCGAGTGGGAATGCAGATGCAGGCAGGGCAGGATAGGGTTAGGTGGGGCAACTAGTGGCGAGTAATTCTTAAGGCCTGGCTAGTAGCTTGTGACTTGAAATTTTGAGCCCTGCTGTATGGAATATGGTATCAAGAAGAAAGATTCAGGGCTAGCCTCTGACCTAGCCGGTAATAGGGAGCTAGTAAGGGAGAAAATATGTTGCAAGTTTATTGGCTTCTTGTTACTGTTATTCCAACCCAAATGCTGTATCCATAGGACTCCACGAAACACAGCACGACCCTGCATGATCTCTGCACAAGCTTGATTTAACAGGGACTGAAGTGCAGAAGGAGTTACAGAAGAACACTGGGAACTATTTGTTCCCAGTCTTATACTGCTTGCAGCCAGAGGAAGCGACGGATCATGCCACTCTCTGCACCACTGGATCTGAGGTAAGTATTTGATTTCTTGGTGGGGTTAAGTAGAGTTATGAAGTGATTTTGCAAAAGCAAAATCACTGTCACATACCTCCTAGATATAATGTCTGATCTCTACACGCCGACGAGCTATCCTACATTGCCGATCCTTAGAATGGTCAGTAACAGTCTATTTCCAGAAACAGACAGAACCGGAGGTATACATGAACAGAACAACAGACACCAGGGGTTAATGCCAGGGATGCTCGTGAGCCAGATACCAGGATTGCTCATGAGTCGGGCACGCAGGGTTAATACCAGTCGAGTAGTCAGAGCGATGCCAGGGGTTGGTTTGCCAGAATGGAACGTCAGCCAGATGCCAGTAGTCATGTGCCAGATTGGGTAGTCAGAGGAGTGCAAACGGTTAAGAGCCAGGAGAGAAACATCAGACAAGCCGGAGTCGATAACAGGTATACACAGGTGAATAAAGCAATGAGCACTGAAGAGAGAAAACCAAGTCAGGACAAGGTACATGTCTCAAGCGTCTGCATTTAAATCCAGCAGGCGCCGCATCATCATGCTCAGCCAGCATCGTCGACTTGTGACCACTAGAGATGAGCCGAATACCCCCGTGTTCGGTTCGCATTCGAACTCTAACAATTTCAAAAGTTCGAGTTCGAACTCGAACACGAACCGAACTAATTGCAAGTCAATGGGACTCGAAATTTCGAATTTTAGAGTGCCCTCCAAGAGGGCATATATGCAAGATATTTGCCATAAAAGGTGTATGGGGGTCCGGGTAGTGCCCTGGGGGACAGGAAACAAGGACAAAAAGTTTTAAAAAAAACGTTTTTACAGGAAAAGTGAGTTTTCCATGAAATAAAGGTTAAGAATAAAAACGAAAAATTCCTTCAAATATCGTGCCTAGGAGGTACCCATAACCTGCCCGTGAAGTGGCGGATTTGTAGGATGTATAGAAACATTTAAAAACAAAAAAATGACATTTCAAATTACGGTAAATGGTTTTCCTTTACTCTATTCCTAAACAACTGCTTGGGGCGGCAGTCTGTAATAAAAGAGGAGACATTTTAGGACACACAGAACAAGTTTAGTGATTTTTTGTCTAAATTATGGTGAAACTTATGCCGGCTTTGGATGAAAGTAACAATAGGTGCTTTAAAATTGGACCTTTAGTGTCAGCAACAGTCCCATCACACCGTAACCCCTCTGTGGTATTGTGGAAGAGTGCAGGGTTGGACTCTGCGGTCCAATATTAAAATGATATGAATCTGGTACAGGCGTCAGTGCACCCAAATATTGTGCCTTTGGTGGCAGCAAGTGCCTTCACACCGTAACCCCTTTGTGGTATTGTGGAAGAGTGCAGTGGTGGAGGTTTTGGGAATGCAGAAGAGATCCCCGATCTATTCAATTACGTCAGCATCAGGGGATTGATAGCTGCTGATCCAGGACTGATTCATTTTTATAAATGTCAGCCGGTCTACAGAGTCAGTGGACAGACGCACTCTTTTGTCTGTGACAAAACCTCCAGCGGCACTGAACGTCCTTTCAGAAAGCACGCTGGATGAAGGGCAACCTAGTAGCTGCATAGCATATTGGCTAAATTCTGGCCAGTGATCCAATCTCAAAACCCAGTAAGCCAGTGGATCATCTGCTGTAAAGGTATCCAGGTCTGCCCTTGCTCCTAGGTAGTATTGCACCATATGGTGAAGACGCTGGCAATGGGTGCCTACACTTGACGTCCCTGGGCGTCGTGGACTAAAATTTTTTAAAAAGGCATCAGTCAAGCGGCCCCGGCTGATGCATGCACTGTCCCTGCTCACATCCTCGTTGCCTCCTCAAATGGTGACAGTACAGTGCATGCATCCTTGATCATCAGCCACTGCGGGGGGAAAACAAGTTGACCTGAACCTGTCCTTGTGCCATACTCACACAGGTACTCATTGATGACCCTCTGCTGCTTGTGCAGACGCTGCAGCATTGCTAATGTTGAGTTCCACCTGGTGGGCATGTCACAGACCAGATGGTTTGTAGGAAGGTGAAATTCTCTTTGAATTTCTGCCAGGCGAACACTTGCTGGGAATGACCGTCTGAAGTGGCTGCAGACTTTTCTGGCCTGGCTGAGCCAGCCCTGGGTACCTGGTTAGGAAACGCTGTACCACCAGATTTAGGATGTGTGATGACGTCAACTTACCCTGGCTTAGGGCGGAGAGAAGGTTGCTGCCATTATCACAGATGACCATTCCCAGCTGAAACTGGCGTGGTGTTAACCATCTCTGCACCTGCCCCTGCAGAGCTGACAGAATTTCTGGCCCGGTGTGGCACCTGTCCCCTAAACAAATCAGCTCAAGCACAGTATGGCATCTTTTTGCTTGAGCCATTGCGTAGCCCCTGCCACGCGTCGGTTTAACTGCCACTTCGCCAGAGACAGAGAAGGAGGAGGAGGAGGAGGAAGAGGTGGTGGAGCAGACAGACCTCATACAAGCAGCTTTCTGGAGGCGTGGTGGATGAACAAGCTCCAGCACAGAGCCCCGTCCTGGTTCCCTCCCAGCTGCAATCAGAGTTACCCAGTGTGCCATGAAGGAAATGTAACGGCCCTGTCCATGCTTGCTGGACCACGTGTCTAAAGTCATGTGCACCTTGCTGCTGACTGCCTTTCCCAATAAGTCCATAACATTGTGTTCCACGTGCTGGTATAGTGCTGGAATGGCCTTCGTGAAAAGAAATGGGGTTTTGGAACCTGCCACTGTGGTACAGCACATTCAGCAAATTCACGGAAAAAAGCAGAGTCCACCAGCTGGAAAGGCAGCAGCTGTAATACGAGTAATTTTGTTAATCTGGCATTTAGACGCTGTGCTTGGGGATGGTTGGGACTATATTTTTTCTTACGCTGCAGCAGCTGGGGCAACGTAATCTGACTGCGTAAATCTTCAGCTGCTGGGATGATGTCACATTGTGAGGAAGGACCTGGTACACCCATTACTGTAGCATCATCCCTGTCAGTGGAGGTTGTAGGCAATGACATGGCAGGACATATAGTGGGGGTAGAGACAGATGAGGAGGAGGAGGACCTATGCAAAGTGTTGTGCCAACGGGATGCGTGGCAGGTGGTCATATGTCGCCTCAAGCACATGGTACCCAAGCGTGGGATGTCTTTCCCACGTTTGATCCTCATCTGACATAGATTACAAATAGCAACGGTGCGGTCTGCTGCACATTTCATAAAGAACTCCCAGACAGCAGACTTCCTGTACATGTTCTTTGAGACAACAGCGCTCTGCACCTGAGCAGCTGTGACTTCTGATGCCTTGGACTGGCTACGGTTGCTCATAGAGGACGTTCTGCCTCATTTTTGTTGTGCCTCCTCCTCCTCCCTTGACTCCTCTGTTCGATCAGGCACTCAGGTGGAGTCAGTGACCTCATCATCATCATCACCCCCTATCTCCTCGTCACTGGAGCCAACTTGGCAGTATGCTGCAGCTGCTGGGGCAACATGAGTGCCAGTTATTTGTGTATCACTGGAACCCCCTTCCTCTAGGTTGATTATACTCCCTTCCTCAACCTCAGAGTTTGAATCAGAGCACTGTAGTTGCTGCTCATCCTCAAGCAGCATGTCACTCTCATTGTAGTCAAACAATTCAGCTGACTCCTCCGTGTGTGATAGTGAGGCTACGGCAGGAGTAGCTGTGGACATGGATGCTAAATTAGATGTTTTGGCAGCTGAGGTGGACTGTAAACCACTACAAGCCTGGCTGGCAGAGGACTCGGAGGATGAGGATGGGCTGGTTAGCCAATCCTGAAAATCCTCTGTATGTTGCTGCTGCTTAAGACGGCCAGCACCAGTTAGAAAGGACAAGCGTGCCCCTGCAGAGGATGCACCACGTCCATGACGACCAGAGGCACAGCCTCCCAACACAGAGGCTGCTTGCCCTCTTATCTGTGTCTGTGAGCGTCTGCCTGTCCTTTTTGGTCTTTCTGACATGGTGAGTAATATATAGATTAAAGATATACAGAACTCTGATTCAACTCTGTTATAAAAATTGGAGATATGCAGATTGCAGAACTCTGATTCAACTGTGTTATCTAGATTAAAGATTTCCAGAACTCTGGTATAACTCAGTGAGACACCCTGATAGCTGGCAGCCAGTGACAAGAAACAGATTAAAATTTGCAGAAATCTGCTACAAGTCTGTGAAACCCCCTGATAGGACCCCCTGATAGCTGGCGACAGTGACAAGATACAGATTACAATTCCCAGATATCTGCTACAAGTCTGTGAGATCCCCTGATGGGTGGCAGTGACCAGACACAAATTAAAATTCCCAGAAACCTCCTATAAATCAGTGAGACCCCCTGATGGGTGGCAGTGACAAGACACAGATTATAATTCCCAGATATCTGCTAAAAGTCTGTGAGACCCCCTGATGGGTGGCAGTGACAAAACACAGATTAAAATTCCCAGATATCTGCTACAAGTCTGTGAGACCCCCTGATGGGTTGCACTGACAAGACACAGATTACAATTCCCAGATATTTTGTAGAAGTGAGACCCCCCTAATAGCTGCTGGCAGTGAGAACACACAGATTACAACAATTCCCAGATATTTGTAGAAGTGAGACCCCCACAATAGCTGCTGGCAGTGAGAACACACAGTTTACAACAATTCCCAGATATCTTGTAGAAGTGAGACCCCCACAATAGCTGCTGGCAGGGAGAACACACAGATTACAACAATTCCCAGATATCTTGTAGAAGTGAGACCCCCACAATAGCTGCTGGCAGTGAGAACACACAGATTACAACAATTTCCAGATATTTGTAGAAGTGAGACCCCCACAATAGCTGCTGGCAGTGAGAACACACAGATTACAACAATTCCCAGATATTTTGTAGAAGTCAGACCCCCACAATAGCTGCTGGCAGTGAGAACACACAGATTACAACAATTCCCAGATATTTTGTAGAAGTGAGACCCCCACAATAGCTGCTGGCAGTGAGAACACACAGATTTCAACAATTCCCAGATATTTTATAGAAGTGAGACCCCCCACAATAGCTGCTGGCAGTGAGAACACACACTAACAGAACAATCTCCTCTCATAAAACATGTGCTGGGGCTGCGAGGGACGCCATATATAGTGCGCTGCGGGACTTAGCTCTGTGAGCCCATGATTGGGCAAAATTTGCCCAATCAGGACTCTGAGCCTTGATTGGCATAGTCTTGTACCTGACCTGTGGTCAGGTGCAAGGCTGTAGCCAATTACAAGCTTCAGGCCAGTGGAAAAGTGCATTGTGGGGCATTGTGGGCGAACATGCGGCGAACACGTGGAAATGTTTGGAGTTCGCGAACAGCCGAACGGCCGATGTTCGATACAAACTCCGAACAGATCGAACTGAACAGCTCATCCCTAGTGATCACGAGTTGCCACTATATCACCTGTCGACCGGCCAGCCAGGAAGGCGCTGCTGGCTCCCGGGACTCCAGGACAGCAGGGGACGTGACAATCACTTAACAAAAGGGTTTAAGCATAGGCGTGCGCACGGGGTGTGCCGGGTGTGCCTAGGCACACCCTAATGCCGGCCCGCGGCACATTCTGGGTCCCGGCTGGCCGCATCCGATGGATAGCCGCCGGGACCCCTCGTCTCCGCGGGCCTGGCGGCAGCCTCCGCTTCCCTGGTGGTCCCTGTGGTTCGTGGGGTGCTGCACTGCGCTCTGTGCATGGCGCACAGACCGCACAGCACATCCCTCACTGACACGAGCGGCCGGCGATCTCTGATGACCTGTCACCTGACCGCCGGCGCTCTGACACAGACAGTAAGCGCCGGCGGTCAGGTGACAGGTCATCAGAGATCGCCGGCCGCTCGTGTCAGTGAGGGATGTGCTGTGCGCTCTGTGCGCCATGCACAGAGCGCAGTGCAGCACCCCACGAACCACAGGGACCACCAGGGAAGCGGAGGCTGCCGCCAGGCCCGCGGAAATGAGGGGTCCCGGCGGCTATCCATCGGATGCGGCCAGCCGGGTTACCCCTCTTTGACCTCCCCCATCTGTGCCACTGGACCACCAATGATACATATTCAACCCCCTCCCTGCAAGCAAAAAAAAAACCAAAGGTAAGCAGGAGAGGGGGCAATTTTCATATATGAAAAATATTTTTTAATAGTGTATTTTAAATATTTAAACAGTTTTATGGCTGTGGATTCTGTGATACACATATACTGCTGAGTTTTATGGCTGTGGATTCTGTGATAGCAGTATTTGTGTATCACAGAATCCACAGCCATAAAACTCAGCAGTATATGTGTATCACAGAATCCACAGCCATAAAACTCAGCAGTATTTGTGTATCACAGAATCCACAGCCATAAAACTCAGCAGTATATGTGTATCACAGAATCCACAGCCATAGAACTCAGCAGTATATGTGTATCACAGAATCCACAGCCATAAAACTCAGCAGTATATGTGTATCACAGAATCCACAGCCATAAAACTCAGCAGTATATGTGTATCACAGAATCCATAGCCATAAAACTCAGCAGTATTTGTGTGAGTTTTATGGCTATGGATTCTGTGATACACACATACTGCTGAGTTTTATGGCTGTGGATTCTGTGATACACAAATACTGCTGAGTTTTATGGCTGTGGATTCTGTGATACACATACACTGCATACTGCTGAGTTTTATGGCTGTGGATTCTGTGATACACAAATACTGCTGAGTTTTATGGCTGTGGATTCTGTGATACACATATACTGCTGAGTTTTATGGCTGTGGATTCTGTGATACACTGATACACACTGCATACTGCTGAGTTTTATGCCTGTGGATTCTGTGATACACACTGCATACTGCTGAGTTTTATGCCTGTGGATTCTGTGATACACTGATACACACTGCATACTGCAGAGTTTTATGCCTGTGGATTCTGTGATACACATACACTGCATACTGCTGAGTTTTATTGATGTGGATTCTCTGATACGCTCATTCACATTGCTTGGTTTTATTGCTGTGGATTCTGTGATACGCTCTTACACGCTGCACATTGCTGAGTTTTATTGCTGTGGAGCTCTGATACACTCATACACGCTGCACATTGCTGAGTTTTATTGCTGTGGAGCTCTGTTACACTCATACACGCTGTATATTACTGAAGGTGTTATTGCTGCGAATCTCTGATACGCTCATACACACTGTACATTACTGTGAGTTTTATTGTTGTGGTTTCTGGGATATGCTCATTCACACTGCACATTAATGTGGGCTTTATTGCTACATACCCCCAGGGTGTAGGGAGGAGGATATATAGTTATGTATGTGAACGTATGGCTGTGTGTATAAATGCATGTATCTGTCTTTAAACAGGCTGCTTTGCGTAAAATTCTGCACCTGTTTCCTTGTCCGGTGTTGCCCCCTTGTCTTGTACCATAAAGGATTGTATTGTGCACAGAAATCACCACAATATCTGCTGCCTGCACTCCACAAAAAGAATTACAGCGAGCGTCTTGGCAGCATCGTGAGGTACAGGTAGGAGACTGTATTGGTACAAGTCAGCAAGAGGTTAAATGGGACACTCTACTCAAATTTCACTCCTTTTTAACATTTAACCACTTTGCTGCTGACGACGTGCTGAGCGCATCCTCTGGTTTCATGTTTGTGTGTAGAGGATGTACTCGGCACGTCGTTGAAGTCTTTGTGAGATCCGTCAGGTCGATATAGTGATTCCCAGAGTGAGACTGAGGGACTTTTTCTCCCAGTCTCCCTCTGCTCCTGGCGGCCAGAAGAGGTGAATGGAGCAGTCGTTCTTTTTGCGGGATGAGAGGTGAGTATCTGATTTTTGGGGGGGGGGGTTCAGCTGTTGCTGACTGATTCTGCAGAAGTGGAATCCATTAGCACCAGGTCCTGGTTGTGAGTAAATGTTCAGTAACCGCAACCGGACGGTAATCAGCGCTAGTAGATTGTAATGCTAATGCTGATTAACACTTTCCACTCCCCATGTTAAGTATAGGGAGCTGAAAAGCGCAAGATTCCAAACGGTAACGGGTTTTCTAACAGATTAGCGTTTGGATTTTAATATGGTGCGCCCGCGCTAACTAACAATCTTTTGGATGAAAAAATGTGGTAAAATAAATTTACACGCTGCATGTGATCAAAATCCAAATTTAAATTTTTTGATCTAGCATTTTGAGGTGACATGATGTATACCGGGGTCATTGGTCCTCTAGCTCATTTGGAACTATATCTCCTATGTTGCTCGGCCAATAATTAAGATAGATGAGACTCATTGGAAATGTAGTTTCAAAACGTCTGGGTATCGAAGGTTGCTTAACCCCTGAAGCATACACATAGTAATGGTGTGTGTGTGTCGTCGTATGTATGTATGTATGTATGTATGTGATATATATATATATGTGTGTGTTTTGAGCTTTTGGGTGCACACCCTAATGCAATAGGCTGCGCACGCCTATGGGTTTAAGTCTGTGTGCATTTTCAAATCCTGGCTTGTTTTTAGAGTCGAATGCTCTACATTGGAATTCCTTGTGCTACTCTAGGCAGGCGCAAATGAAAAACTATAATATAATATAAGGTATTGGAGACATTAATTTACAGTATGCAGCCGCAACATCCAAGTTGTTATAGCTGTAGAAGGTTTTAAGCTTGCTCCTGGAGATGTTTTGGCCAATGTCTCTAGATATTACCTTTCCGTCTTGGTTGGAATCAGGCCCCCAGTGTGCAAATAAAATATTCTTCACCCTATTTTACTTAATTATAGTGGCCCCACTCATTTTACAAAACAGCTCCCATCCTATCCCAGCCATGCAAGTAGTTCCCAGTGTCCTTCTACTGACTCGGCGTAACACAACTTACGCAAGCTCCCGAAGGGCTTGCACAAAGCTTCATGGAGCCCTTGCACCAGATCTAATAGCATCTCCTCATTACTAGCTGCATATTACGATCAATACCAGTGTGTGTAAGCCATAGTGGTTAAAGTAAATGGACATAAGCAAAAAAGAGGGGAAGTGTTTAGTTAGCTAAGGCTAGGGTCAGACGAACGCATTTTTCGCGTCGACCGTGGAAAAGTGCGGTCGAACGAACGGACATATTTTTTCACGGAATACGCGGTAGCGGTCATACGATGCGCCTGTTCGTCCGTGATTTTGTACGGATCATCAATAAAACACTTTTTGTGTCTGGACGTTATGTTGGCCGGACATTAGCAGCGTCTGATGTCTCCCAATCACACACACACGCCGCTATGCGGCCGCAGCGCACTCTGTACGTCAGTAGTAGCGGTTTGACGTTCTCGAAAAAATGCGTTCGTTTGCCACTTGCGTTGCGCGGACGAACTTTCGTGCGGCCGTACTTCGTGTGTTCCCCGGCATTGGACGTCATTTGCTGCTAGCACGGCCGTGATTTTGTGCGGCTAAACGCACGTTAAAGCTGCGTTCGTCTGACCCTAGCCTAAAGGTTCTTGCTTTCCAATGAGTGGCTCGAATTTTCTGTAAGATAACGAATCGCTTTCCCTCGTTTTTCTGCTGAAGTCTGAACAACATCCTATTTTAAATATCTACAATATGTATCTATGAATAGTATTTAATTACCACTCAACGCTATTGACAACAAATCTTGATTTTGTTTTGTGAAACATTTAAAAATATGCGACATTCAGAAAAATCCCCAAGTAAAAGCAAAAGCTTTAATGTTCATGGGAAATACAGTAACAGTGACAGATATCCTGCACTTGTAATATTAATCTTTAGACATAAAAAACAGACCCAAGAAGCATATGCTTTAGGTTGTAACAGTAGATTATTCCTTTTTTCGGATCACAGCTGCTGAACATTTAGGTATTTACCTTGCAATCTAATCCATTAAATTCACTATGTGAGACCCACCGCTATTGCATATTTAGCGTTCCGTGCAGAACTTTCAAAACAGCTGTAATCTAAATAAGCAAGTAGAATTTAATAGAAGTGTAGATAGGCAGAAACCACATACGACTGGTGGAGAATTCACATGCATGCCTTTCATTATTCCTGCACATATCGCATGATCAAAAGGCAGGAGGGATCTGCTGAGGGGTGTTAAATGTGGTTTATGTCAATACATTGTGTTTTTTGTTCCATTTTATTTTCCAATACCAGAGCTGAACATACAAGTGGGAGGAATGAAATAATACAAAATAGCACATAAATGTGCATATATACAATTGTATATACATGTATACAGTGGCGGCCTTAGGGTTGTGAGAGCTGTGTGGGTGCATAGCAACTGGGACACCTGGTGGCCAACAGCTCAGTGTGCTGTACCTCTCCAAGAGAGACTTGTGGAAACCATTGTAGGGCACCGGCAATTGGGGGAGCTGGTCCCACTATCAAAGTGGGAGACATGGGAACAGCTTCCCATGCCTTCCAGATGGAGACTATGTGACAGGGGAAAAATCACTTGCCCTGCTACAATGCTCCTCCATGATCCAACATCTTCAATAGTCTCCATCCCATTTAAAAAAAATAAGTGTATTCCATTTAGATCACTAGTTGTTAAGTCTGCCCAGAGGGCAGTCTATTGGTGTTGTCGCCAGCTCAGAATCCGTGTCCACATATTTGCTTTTCAATGTCCTATCCAAGAGTATCTCCATATATAAATGCGTTTGTAACGCATCCATCGCCGTCCCATCCGCAACGGGAGGGCCGAGTAAGCAGCTATGACGTGTGCGCGCGTAGCTGACAGCACATTACAAACGCTTTTATATATTAGAGCAGGCTCCTCTTCCCTCTTAGATTGTAAGCTCACGGGAGCGGCTCCTCTTTCCCCTCTTAGATTGCAAACTCACGTGAGCAGCTCCTCTTCCCACTCTTAGATTGTAAGCTCACGGGAGCGGCTCCTCTTTCCCCTCTTAGATTGTAACATCACGGGCGCAGGTCCCCTTATATTGCAAGCTCACTGGCACAGGCGGCAGGGTTTTGTGCCACGCGACCGAAAGTGGGAGAGGCGTTTCGGGCGCTTCTACATTTTTTTTATTATTGTTATGGCCCGTCCGAGTACCCCTCCTCCCTGTCAGTCACACGGGGGAGGCAGGGAGGGAGTTCTCAAGCCAGCCACAGTGTCCCAGCACTCTCTTTCTCTCTCTCATCCCCCCCTGCAGACACACTGGGAGAGGGAGGAAAGCAACTGTACCAGCGTCACCATCCTCCCCTCCCACAACTCACGTAGGAAGGGAGGTTTTGCCGCGGGAGCCAGTGAGAGCAATGCAGTTCTGGCTCTGCATCTGGCTGTCGTGGATGCGCGCACAGCCGACGGGTAGAGGCTGCGCGCGCATCCAGCGTTTGTCTGAAGCGGCGCATCCGGCTTCTGTTGGCTGCGCATGCAGCCAACAGAAACCGGATGCGCGGTGACGGAGAAAATTATTTTATATATAGAGATTCTAAAGAATACAATAAATGCTGTAAAGGTACCGACTTACCTATTCTGAACTGGTTTCTATTACATGTTACATTTAATTTACATGTCATCACAATTCGGTTGCCATCTATATTTTCCCAGAAGAGCTAATGCATATTTTTTTAATACACATGGGGCCCTAAGTCAAAGTTGGTGCTAACTTAACTAGAGCTGTTGAGAACTTACCAGACCCATTACTGTGCACTATTCCATAGTTGGTGCTAATGTAGCATCTCGATATGTAATCATTAGCGCTAGGAGAAGTAAGTTTAACGTTTGGCATCGATATTCTGATACTGTCTCCAAACCCATGTGGAAACGTTTTGGGCTTTGCAGATTGCAGCTTACTGTACTTAAACGTTTCCTATATCGAACATGGGGAGCACAATATTTTTTAGCTTTTCAATAAGTGAGGTATTACAAAGTGCCGACGCAGATTACCATCAGGACACACAAAGCAAAATTATAGTGAGTCCTAAAAGCTGGTATTAAATGATTCTACAAATGCAAAATCATTTAACACCTCCTGTAAACCCTCCATATTTTATCCCATACTCACGTCTCATCCCACGGCGAGAAGGGCAGCCCGATCTGCTGCTTCTTCTGGCCACAAAGAGTTCCTAGTCTCCTTCCGCAATCACTCTGTGGCGTTGCTTAATCTTGCAACAGCGAGATCACATATGGGCACATTTTCTGGAAGTGCAACCCTCCATGGTGTCCTTTGGACTCCAGGAGATGAAGAAGGCAGCGTGCTACTGCGTATATCACTGCGGTTCGCGCTGCATTCCAGGACAACGTGCTCTGCTAGCACCTGCTCCGGATTACCACGTTTACATGGGGACACTACGAGGAAGGTGCATATTTTCCCTTTTAGTGTCCTCATATTAGCGTGAACTTTGTAATAGTGCCCACAGTCTATGGATTTGAAAAGTTTACAACAGCTCTGGTTAGTACCCACTTCGGAATGTTGCCCATGGTTTTTAGACATTTGAGGCACTCACGTAAACTAGGACTGTTCTTTCATACTTTTTTTTATTCTCTTTCTTTTTACAAAAGAATATTTAAAAAGTAGTTAATATTTAAACAAATATTGTGGTTTTGCTAAAATAATCTAGGGTGTTTCTGTGACTATGGGGTCTTCATGATCATAGTAGTGTCATGGGATCATCTTTGGAACCACCTACTATTTGTACTAATTGTTTACACTCTATAAAATGTGATTCCACGTAGTTGTATAAGGACTTGACAAAGATCAGCAACCTGACCAAAGCAATCTCAAATACATTAGTTTTGCAACACAAAAGAAGTCCTGTAGTCTTATGCTGCAGGTAACAGATTGTGGATCCAGGGTAACTAGCACTTGCATTTTCATTGAATAAATCATTAATCCCACTGGATTGGTTGTGTCAGTGTTGGTGTGTGTCAGCGTTTGTGTGTGTTCAGAAGAAAGAATGGGAACCCAGCAAATTTGTTTGTCTCAAGCAACTGATCAGCTGGCCTTCTTTAGAGGTGAGAAACCCTTACATGAAACTCAACCACAATCCAATGCCACTATCTAATTCTGACAATGTAGAGGAAGCTTTTTAGGTATCTCAAAAAAGCTGTAAAAAAAAAGCATTCCGTACTATATATATTTTATGTTTTTATGCACTTTATAAAATATATCATTACTGAGCAAAACAGGGGTGTATGAGCAGCGGCGTAGCGTGGGTTGTCAGCGCCCGGGGCAAGACAAGAACTGTGCACCTCCCAACCTGTGGACATGGTAACACACCCCGATTCCCTTCTACCAGTAGAGTATTGACCCCCTTACCCCACAAGTACATGTATTTTATACTAACAAAATACTGCTATGCCACACTATGCCACTGTTACCAGTCACCCTGTCCCAGTACCCCCTCTCTCTCTCACACTATACCCAGTAACTCTCTCCCAGTACCCTCAGTCACTTTCTCCCAGTACTTCCCAGACACTCTCTTTCTCCCAGTACCCCCAGTCACTTTCTCCCAGTACCCCAGTCACTCTTTCTCCAAGTACCCCCACTTTCTCCCAGTACCCCCAGTCACTCTCTCTCTCTATCCAAGTACCCCCAGTCACTCTCTCCCAGTATCCCCAGTCATTCTCTCCCTGAACCTCTCAGTCACTCTCTCCCCGTATCTCCTCTCTGTGTGTTGATCATGCTGCACTGGTGTCAATGTAATTGTTGGTGGCCCGGGGGGAGCTGTCCAGGGGATTTAGTGGAGACTGGATTTTAAATGTGCTGCAAGACAGGTGCCTCCCTCCCTCCTTCCTGTTCAGCGGCAGCACGGCTGCCAGTGGCGGGGGGCTGGCATGGGGCTGACAAGCGTGGTTCAGGGTGTTCTGTCGGATAATGCTTTGCTGCTTCACGTGACTCATGTCAGCATTAAGGAGGAGTCAGGACAGGACCAGAATATTCTGTCCTGATCCTCCCTTCCGAACGCTGATTGCTAAGTCACCACCGGTGCTGCAAAACTGGCGGCTGCCTGTGCACGGCCCTCTCAAGGACACCAGTGTCCGTGAGTTGACACCTTGCTGATCCCTACTGGAAAATGTTAGTGGTTCAAATTTCTTTAGAACAGGCACCAGTGCTAGTAGCCTGCCTTACTGTCTGCCGCGGTCTCATACAGTTGTAGCTCAATGATGCCATTGCAGAGGAGGCTATACCATATGAAAATCAGTTTGCCATTACCCAAAAAGGGTGGCCAGAGCTGAAATGCCAAGACAGCCTCTTCTGTACACAACCTCCGATGAGCGTTTTGGCCGTGTTTGGCCTTGTCAGGTAGGCATAGTGGATGTCTCTCTAGACGCCCCAAGCAAGTATAAATACATTGTCCGATTAAAGGTAATCAGAATTATTACGCTGTTTTATGGAAGCCAGAGCAATGTTTGAGAAAAGTACAAAAAATTAATTCATGGGTCGAATTTTCAGCCAAATTCATGTATCATCTTAAAGAATAATAATAATAATTACAAAAACAAGTTCTATTCGTTCAAGTCCATTTTACTGAAATGTCCAACCTCACTGGTCATTTGCAGAGCAGCCAGGAGGATAACACTTATGGCAATGATCATTTATATAGAATTCTGTTTGTTCCATCATTGTTTCATTTTAGAGAAATCATAGAGCTTAGTATGAATGCAGTATTAAGCAAGAGCTTGTTCCAAACATGTATTTATAAAATAAATCATGTTTATGCCATTTTACGTCTTCCAAGTCCTGTTTCCAAACTAAGGAGAAGCAGAAGTTGTATGAATCATTCTGTTACCTTATACTGAAAATCATACTTTTTGAGTAATTCAATCACTTCTTCTGCTTTCCAGTGTAAATGGATTCAAATGTTGCATTTCCCACATAAAATGCTTTCCAGTGTCAAACAACATATGCTTTGTTTTGAAATCTAGTTATAGCCTCCTAACATTTACAATATTTTTGTTTAATATTCCCTAATATATTACAGGAAAACATCTTTTAATATCCAAACAAAGAGAGAGAAAATGTACACTAGTTTTGATCTATTTTCCTTTTTTTCTCTGGAAAATTATTGCAAATATATAAAAAAAATCATAATTGTTGTCTTGAGTGATTTTTGTTGTTAATGCCCTCAATTATATTAAACAAAGTGTAAAATAAACATTTAGCTCCTTGATATTTCTGGATTTAGAGGAACAAAAATGAGTCAAATCAATGTTTCTTTTTTTTTACAAATTAAGTCAACTTTTAAAATAAGATCATTTAAAATATACATTCTTTTTTGTCAAATGGTCAGTAATCTCTGCAGTGGTAGGTTGGTACTGAGATTTTCATAGATGGTATTCTGCCAGGTTTATTTTCTGGAAATGTCTTCTGAGAATGTGCCATCACTAGGACATAAATACTACTTATCTTCATGGGGTTGTTCCACTTTACATATGGTACAATTGGAAGAATTCTGCAAAATAAGTAGTTACAGTCAGCTGAAAGTGTGCATGAATGACTACACAAATGGTTTCAAAATAGCAACTGTTGCTGTAATAAATATATGCTGCAATTTTTTGAAAACGTATTTGCAATGTTTTAAGTGTTTTCTTTGCTGAGGGGTTCCTTGAAGAAAGGACAGTACTCATAGTTAAGTCTCACAAGTTACAAGGATCATGCATCTGGAAAAATTTAAGATTCATAAAGACTAAACAAGAAAAACCACTATTCACAAAAAGAAAAGAAAAGCATTTTCCTGAAAAAAATCCCGAAAAAGGCTAAATGAGCCTAAAAAAAATTTAATAAAAAAAATCAATAGACTTTTTAGTGCAGATTAAAATAATAAACAGTTTATTAGATATTGAATTAAAATGGGAACATTTTTAACATTGAAGCCTATGGGATTCACCTGAATAAACCTGCCGAATGAAACCACCGAACAGCAGGGCACTTCGGCAACTTTTCACTGCTGTTTGGTGTTCTCGGAATAGATTAATCATTGCTTCTCTATGGGGGAGTTCACTGCCATCGATTAGGCACCGTACTTGCAGGCAGTTCGCCAACATTTGGGAGAACTGCCTGCTCTCTGAATAGTCGAATGGCCATGACATGGCACCGTACACTGAATTTTGGCGCCTGGTTACATTTCGGGGCCAGATCGTCTCTGTCTGAATAACCCCTATAGTCATTTTATTCATAAAACACAATCCTCCAAAACACAAGCAAATATTTTCATTTTTTTTCAGTTTTAGTCAAAATTGCAATTTGTTTCAGAAAAATATAGTAACAGGTTCCCATTTCTATTTTTTTGAATAAGAGTGCCATATAGAATATATAACCACAAAGGTTTGGATGATAAAATGTACAAAAGTATATTTTACAAGCTGTAAAAGATTGAAATCTTAATGGAAATTTACGTATTTCTTTACTTTTTTTCGTATAGCATTCTGACGGGACATGATATGTATACACATAATAATGATATATTTTGAATCTGCTGAAAACAAAGATATATGATTTGTTTGGGTCCTCTAATAAAACATGACTTCAAATCGCGTTTATACTTGATGAGCACAAAATGACCTCAGCACATGGGGTGAAGGGGTTAAACTTTTACAAATAATGTTCACTGCTTTAGCTTGATTTTTAGGTGCATCCAATTGTTAAGTCCTATGAAAGCACACAGAAGGCAGGCTAACTGAATTTTGCTGCCTTCTTCAATCTCCTGGAGAATATTAACCAATGTGATCCCAAATGGGGTAATAACGGTAATCTAGGAATGTTTATTCCTTGGCGGGCATTGGTTGATCAGCACTGCACATCCTGATCGGAGCAGAACGTAAATCCATGAGGCTGTTCCAACATGAGCTGACTGAGGTGGTGGTAAGTCCTCAACTTGTGAATTTAAAACAGCCGACCGGAACAGCCACAGGTGGGAGGAGGTGGGGGGTGACACCTACCACACCATGACCAATTAGCTATCAGATATCTGAATTTCAATAAACACATTTCATATAAAATACTCTTATGTTATGTCATGGAACCATTAGTAAAGTCTTTAGCGCTTCTTCCCAACATTACCATAGCACAAGGCACCCAAAAGAAGACATACATGATGGTTTACTTTAGGCATAACTTAGCTTTGTTGTTAAAGCAGTTATTGAAAATTGGAGAACCTGGGTAGTGATGGGAGTACTATGTATAAGAAAGAAGTGTAATATGTACAGGTTAGATATCAGGTAACTATTATTGCTTGCCATCTTTCTATCTACATGTTTACTTACTGACCTCTACTTATGCAAATCTACAGTTCTGTTTTTTTTTAATGCAATATTACATCATCATGACTACATCCTTGATTTATATGAGGTAGTGTTGACTGGATATTGTATCCTTAGCTTGGATACATACCGTATATCAGCTTGGTTTCATACAGTATATCCCATCCAAGGAGGCATCCCATGTACTCAGACAGGAGAGCCAAAATCATGTTTTGAATTATGAATTTGTATTTTGGCAATATAGGGAAATTCTATTTTTATTGTACTAACAGAATTGTAATGCAATCATGTAAGCAGCCCCTGGCACTCACTAAGCTGGGCGGAACGTAATTTGAAAGTGGCTCAACGTGTGCTGCCGTGTCATCCCCCTGCCATTTCCTTAATTTAGAATTAGCCCTCCAACTGTTATGTGCCTGAGCTAACAATAACACTGCCTAATAGCTGCAATATAGCCAGGCAGCTGGGAACTTTGAAGGATAAAAATGAAGTCAGATGAACTAAAGTTCAGGGCAAACATTGGATGGGTCTGGCAGCTATTTAATGTATATAAGATGTGAATTATTTCATGGATAATCTCCAGTGGATCCTGACTGCCCTTTGATGCTTCCTGCCACTCTCACTAAGCGACACAATAATAATAATAAGAAAGAATGACTGTACCGCAGGTTCATTGCTACTCGTTCCTAATAGGAACCATTGTGGCGTCTGGCGGTGCTTCTGGTTTATGAAGGCTTTTCCTCTGATACATCTGATGCCTTGCAAACAAAACAAGGATGGATTATTGAACAAAAAAAGAAAAAGA
The DNA here is from genome assembly GCA_009667805.1 of Leptobrachium leishanense. Lineage (NCBI taxonomy): Eukaryota > Metazoa > Chordata > Amphibia > Anura > Megophryidae > Leptobrachium > Leptobrachium leishanense. The sequence continues at coordinate 420,570,341 of CM019063.1, read as the reverse complement.
AAAAAAGACAGGCAGATATGAATGTTGAAATGACATGTACACGGACATAGGTGATTTACAATAGTTCGCGTTAAAGAAATGTTAATAAATATAACATGGAAACATGACAGTAATTTTTACTATATTAGAAAACCATCCATCTCTATTTACCAGTTGAATCTCTGAGGACAAATGTGTTCTACACCATTCTATCTCTCTTTCTCAATATAGAAAGATAGATACTTACAGAGATAGATACTTACAGGGATAGAGAGATAGATGCTTACAGAGAAAGATAGATAAATACAGAGATAGATACGTACAGGGATAGAGAGATAGATGCTTACAGGGATAGAGAGATAGATACTTACAGGGATAGAGAGATGCTTACAGGGATAGAGAGATAGATGCTTACAGAGAAAGATAGATAAATACAGAGATAGATACTTACAGAGATAGAGATAGATTTACAGATATAGATACTTACAAAGATAGAGAGATGCTTACAGAGATAGATACTTATAGGGATAGAGAGATAGATACTTACAGGGATAGAGAGATAGATGCTTACAGAGAAAGATAGATAAATACAGAGATAGATACTTACAGGGATAGAGAGATAGATGCTTACAGGGATAGAGAGATAGATACTTACAGGGATAGAGAGATAGATACTTACAGGGATAGAGAGATAGATGCTTACAGAGAAAGATAGATAAATACAGAGATAGATACTTACAGAGATAGCGATAGATTTAAAGAGATTGATACTTACAGAGATAGAGATAGATTTAAAGAGATAGAGAGATGCTCACAGAGATAGATATTTACAGGGATAGAGAGATAGATACTTACAGGGATAGAGAGATAGATACTTACAGGGATAGAGAGATAGATGTATACAGGGATAGAGAGATAGATGCTTACAGAGAAAGATAGATAAATACAGAGATAGATTTACAGATATAGATACAAAGATAGAGAGATGCTTACAGAGATAGATACTTACAGGGATAGAGAGATAGATGCTTACAGGGATAGAGAGATAGATGCTTACAGGGATAGAGAGATAGATGCTTACAGGGATAGAGAGATAGATACTTACAGGGATAGAGAGATAGATGTTTACAGCGAAAGATAGATAAATACAGAGATAGATACTTACAGAGATAGAGATAGATTTAAAGAGATAGAGCGATGCTTACAGAGATAGATACTTACAGGGATAGAGAGATAGATGCTTACAGGGATAGAGAGATAGATACTTACATGGATAGAGAGATACTTACAGGGATAGAGAGATAGATGTTTACAGCGAAAGATAGATAAATACAGAGATAGATACTTACAGAGATAGAGATAGATTTAAAGAGATAGAGAGATGCTTACAGAGATAGATACTTACAGGGATAGAGAGATAGATAGTTACAGGGATAGAGAGATAGATACTTACAGGGATAGAGAGATAGATGCTTACAGGGATAGAGAGATAGATGCTTACAATCCATCCTGAACGCCTCCGCCAGGCTAATTCACCTCACCCGCCGCTCTGTCTCTGCCGCTCCCCTCTGCGAGTCCCTTCACTGGCTCCCCATCCACTGCAGAATTAAGTTCAAAATCCTTATCCTTACCTACAAAAGCCTCACTAACTCAGCTCCCCACTACCTGTCCTCACTAATCACCAAATACACCCCAGCCCGCTCCCTAAGGTCAAACAGTGACCTGCGCCTAGCTTCTCCCCGCATCACCTCTTCCCATGATAGACTGCAGGATTTCTCACGCGCAGCCCCCACTCTCTGGAACGCTCTCCCTCGTACTGTCAGACTTTCCCCTAACTTCTCTTCCTTCAAACGCTCCCTGAAAACATTCCTATTTAGGGAAGCCTACCACCCAACTCACTGACGCAACCATCAATCACTCTCACCTTACAGTCCTCTCCTCCTGTTTCCAACCCCAACCCTCCCAGATTGTGAGTTCCTACGGGAATAGGGCCCTCATCTCCTCCTGTACTGTTTGTCAAATGTTGTTCAATGTATTGTAACCCTGTCTATACTGTGCTTATTGTACAGCGCTGCGGAATATGCTGGCGCTTTATAAATAAAGAATAATAAAAATAATAATAATAAAAGATAGATAAATACAGAGATTGATACTTACAGAGATAGAGATAGATTTACAGAGATAGATACTTACAGAGATAGAGATAGATTTAAAGAGATAGACACAAAGATAGAGAGATGCTTACAGAGATAGATACTTACAGGGATAGAGAGATAGATACTTACAGGGATAGAGAGATAGATACTTAAAGGGATAGAGAGATAGATACTTAAAGGGATAGAGAGATAGATACTTACAGGGATAGAGAGATAGATGCTTACAGAGAAAGATAGATAAATACAGAGATAGATACTTACAGAGATAGAGATAGATTTACAGAGATAGATACTTATAGAGATAGACACAAAGATAGAGAGATTCTTACAGAGATAGATACTTACAGGGATAGAGAGATAGATACTTACAGGGATAGAGAGATAGATACTTACAGGGATAGAGATAGATTTACAGAGATAGATACTTATAGAGATAGACACAAAGATAGAGAGATGCTTACAGAGATAGATACTTACAGGGATAAAGAGATAGATACTTACAGGGATAGAGAGATAGATACTTACAGGGATAGAGAGATAGATGCTTACAGGGATAGAGATAGATTTACAGGGATAGATACTTACAAAGATAGAGAGATGCTTACAGAGATAGATACTTACAGGGATAGAAAGATAGATACTTACAGAGATAAATAAAGAGAGAGAGAAAGAGATGATATAGTCATAGAGTGAGCAATCTGTATTGTAGGGTGTGCACACATATTACTTTTTTTACTTAAACCTGTAAATAATCACAAACGGTTTATTTCCATGTTCTTAATCATGAAATATAAAAAATCCAAACAGTATACATGGGAGCCTGGAAGGTCTAACGCACACCATTTTGTACATGCATATGGAGACAGACAGACAGACAGAGGCCATTCTATTATATATTCATGAAAAAAAAAATAAGATTCCAGAAGGGATGAATGGGTTAGTTTCATATTATAACTTCTTTGGAAAGCGTGTAAGAATGTAATAAATGTCTGTAATTAAACAAAACATAACAACCATATGCTTGAAAACATTTGGCTGAATCTGTACAGATTTGGCTGATTGGCTCTATATAAAATATATGTTTATCGTATATAACATGATTATATATATATATATATATATTTATTAGAATATTGTAGATGAGCTTCACTTGCCTGGATTCAGCTTTGTTAAAAGCAATACTAAATAGCACATAATTTCACCAATTTCCGAGATAATCGATGAAATTTATATTAAGTTTTACTTTTTGGGCAAACTCGTTTTTTAATGAATTGACCCTATAGTAAACTCTTATTCAGAGATATAGAATACCATGAGTGTAGGTGGCCTGCTTGTCTCCCACATGATGAATACAGTCAATTAAATCACAGATTGGTAGCAAACCACCATATCGCGTTTCCCTTGCATTTGGTACAATATGCTGAAAGGATCGCGGAGGTCTCGATCAGATGTCGTCACATGTGAAATATATGTAATGTTTTCTTGGCCGAGCTAAACTCAGAGCAAACCAATTTGCATATCTCTGATATGATGGCTAAATGAGTAACAGATGGCAGATTCTTCTTTTCAAGGAAGTAGAGGATTATCATGTTGTTATATTTTTAAATTTTAATCAAAACACGTGAGATCGAAGAAACAACCAGCGAACATTTGCTTTCAATATTATTTGTTCATTGTTATACTTTGAAGATTATTAAAGTGGCCAGAATGTGTTATTTTTAACAATATTATAATATTAATGAAAGTGTGATGCACAGAATAGGGCCTTGCTAAAAAATGGTATCTGTCACATTGATCATATACATCTCAAATAACTAAACCATCAATAAACAAGAATATGAATCAAAAAATTGATGTAGAGAGCGCCCACCTGGTAAGGTGGCTGCGTATGACTGATCTGGAAACCCAAAACTAAGGTAAAGTATAATTTTTACAATTTTTTCATTCAAATTATGGCAACTTATAACAAATTAGGCAGCTCTGAGGTACAATAATAAACGGGTATGATATGAAAAAGTTATATAAGCTATAAACATAAAACCCATCTGTTCCCTTTTCCTGTAAAATTGGCGGATTTGACTATTTTTGGATATTTGTCACACTTCTAATATACATAAGTACACTCTGAGGTCTTAAAATAACAATTCAGTTAATGTATTAATGCATTAGGTACATTTCAGTATTATTACTTTTAACCCCTTCACTGCTGAGCCATTTCACTGCTTAAAAAACCAAATTTTTATTTTTTTATTATTATTTTTATTTGTTTTCTTTACTTTAAACATGGTCATGTTTGGCATCATTGGAAAGGCCATAATCTGGCCTTTCTACCGATACCAAACATGACCCTGTAGCTGCAAAAAGTCAGGAGATATTGAGGTTCAAAAGAACCCCCAATCTCCACCTCATCTTTCCTTAGGAGTCAATGAGGACGTTCCCCACACGTCCTCAGCAGTGAAAGAGTTAAAAGCAAAGAGGTATGTGGGTAAGTACAGGCTGTAAGATGACAGGACGTAAGAAAAATTTTGAGATGGCAGAGTTATTTATTTTCTAATGGCTTTTGTGTCATCGTGGGATACAGGAGAAAAGTTTCAATATATGTCATAAGACTAATTAGAATGCATTTTGTATTAATGTGCTACAATAAATCTCTGTTCACCTGTAAAAATATATTCCAAATGATCCAAGTCCCAGGACAAGGACTAAGACAGTCATGGAAACGGCGATAGTAACATTTCGCATCTTAATTTGCATGGCACGCGGCGCCCACCATTCCAGATCATCATACTGGCAACGCTCTCCCACAAAGCCTGACAAACAGCTGTAAGAGAAATGACAATGCAATGTCAACACAATGGATACTTAAAAAGAAACAGTGGTTTTTTTTGTCTTTTTGATGCAGACCCCATTTGAAATTGTGTAAGATAAGGGACACTATCTAGAGTTAGAACCTTTCATCGCAGTAATATTTCTGTAAAGAATAAATAGAAATTTAGAATTTAATGAGCACATTTACATTAATCATCTGAGAATAACAATGTTTGTGCAGAAATGCTATATTACAATAAATTAATGGTGTACTTCACATCCCATGTTTCAAATAAATGTTATAAGAATATTTTTTTTAACAAAAAGTGCTTGGTAGTGACAAAGTTACCCATCACAAGTTTTGCCACTTTGCTCATTAGTGAATCCCTGACTTGTAAGGTTTGAAGAGAGTAAACGGGTGGGTATTAATGATAATGATGCCGTGCCTTACCATAGATTATTTAGTATATACATTTCTTTTTTGTTGTATTTCGTTTCGGGTTTTATATAAAGGCAGGTTTAACTTATCATTACCCATACGATAAATGTATACGGTGGCGTCCAGACCCGGACTGGCCATCGGGTGTACCGAGCATTTGCCTGGTAGGCTGATGGCCTTGTTGGCTGGAGCCTGGTTGGCTGTGTCTCTTATACAGCCACTGGAATTCTTCATCCTTTTTGAAGACCCCCTAAAATCCCTGGTGATCTTAGTGGCTGTGGATGTGCAATGCAATCTGTGCTTCCAGCCCAGACCGCAGAGCACTTCCCAGGATGGGCTCCGGCACTCACTGACTGGGGTCAGAGTGGTGCCGGTGCTCAGATGAAATGTCATCAGAGAGTACCGGCCCACGGACTCAGCACCAGAATCCACCGTGGAAGATTCTTAGCGGTCTGTGCTGAAAACACAGATCGCTTTGCACGCCCACAGGTATTTCATCCTGGATGAAGGCACCCAGTGCTGCATCACTGGCCCATCCTCCCTTCTTCCTCTACCACTCGAGCAGAAGGGATTTAGCCCCTTTCCCTGGAAAAAAAAGAAGGTAAGCAGGAGAGGGGGCAATATTAATACTTTTATAAACTATATTTAATTAGTTAGGTGTGTGTTTGGGTGTATGGGAGTGTTTAGGGGTATGGGGATGGTGAGGTGCATGGGGATGGTTAGGTTTGTGTGTGTGTTTAGGTATATGTGGGTGGGTGTACAGGCGCATGTAGGCGTACATATGGGAATATAATAGGGTTATGTAGGCATACAAATATGTATATAATAAAGGTGTGCAGGTCCTGTTGGTATATAATAGGGGTGTAGGCGTCCGTGTAGGTATATAACAGGGGTTTGTAGGTATATAATAGGGGTGTGTAGGTGCCTGTGTAGGTATATAATAGGGGTGTAGGTATATAATAGAGGTGTGTAGGCGCCCATGTAGGCATGTAATAGGGGTGTGTAGGTGCCCATGTAGGTATATAATAGGGGTGTGTAGGCGTACATACATAATTTACTCGATATCAGTGCACCAGCATGTGCTTTTGAAAATAGAGTATACTCGATCTTGGTCGTGAAGGTGTTGGGCAAAGAAACATTAAAAATACTAAAATGTCTGGGATTCAACAGAGTTCAATCAATAAGACAGGTGTGTTGTCTTAATCTTTTGGACTATAGTTTCCTTTTGAAAAAGAAGCAAAGTTTTCAAACATTTTATTGAGCAATAATCCGGTATATATAAAGAGTAAAAAATTATTTTCCTAACGCTTATTTTGATGAAGGTAAGATGGCTTTTGGTAGTCTTGGTAATTACCAAAATGGGGTAAGAGCAGCTCAAACAGCATTCGATTACGCATAGATACACCAATCATCCCGTGCATGAAAGCACTTTTAGATGCAAAAGAGTAGCGTGTTAAATAGATTTTAAACAGTATTCCAGCTACAAAAAAATCCCAGGGTATTTCCTAGAACCATAAGCTGGAGGATATCAAATGTATCGATAGTTGGGCTATAAAAAAAAACATATAATATTTCACAAACGGTTTCTGGTGCATGTATAAACCTATAATTCATGTAGAACAGGATGAAAAATATGTAGAGGGACTCATAATTTTAGAAATGTCATTTTACAATGTCTTTTATTAACCAATTATTCACACTCTGTAAAACTGGATCAAAGGCAGGCTACATGTTTTAAAACATTGATACCATGGGTGTTATTTTATAAACCAGCAAAGAATGTAAGAGCTTGTTGCGTTCTGTACAGGATAACTCCATCTGAGAGGCAGCTTATACACACTAATCATGTGATAATGCTCGGTAATAATACTATATGCAGCTTCTTAAACCAAGGACGCAGCCATACTTTTTTAAGGTCTGTGGACGTGAATTTTAAAAGGCAATCATTGTGCCTACATATCATAACTTTGCAGTCCAATGAGCATATTCTGTAGATTTCTTTTATTTTCAGTTTAAGAGGCAAAGTGCAGGGTGCCTGTTCGGCGGCAGTGGAAGTCCCCATACAGAAGTAATGGTTAATCTATTCAGAGAACACCGAACAGCAGAGAAATGTCAGTGAAATGCCCTGATGTTCGGTGGTTTCATTTCGGCAGGTTTAATCACGAGAATCCCATAGGTTTCAATGTTAAAAATAGTCCACATTTTTTTAAAATACCTATTAAATTGTTTATTGTTTTAACCTCAGCCAAAAGTCTCTTTAATTTTTTTTAGTATTTTCCAGGCATTTTTCCGGATTTTTTCTGCAAAATTGTTTTCCAATTTCTTTTATATAGCGTTTTTTCCCTGTAACAGGCTTTTTTTTATTATTCATATTATTCAATGTTAATTCCAGACATTTTCGTCATATAGTTTTTTTTGCAAACAGTGTTTGAAATTTTTGAGTTTCAATTGTTTTCAGGGTTATTCAGAGAGAGCCAATCTGGCCCCTGAAATGTAACCGGACACTGAAATTCAGCGTACGGGGCCATTTTGGTGCCATTTGGCTAGTCAGCGAGCAGGCAGTTTGCCAAATTTTGGCAAATTGCCTGCACATACGGTGCCTGTTCATTGCCTGTTTGAGGGCAGTGAATCACCCATAGAGAAGCAATGGTTCATCTATTCAGAGAACACCGAACAGCTGAGGAATGTCAGTTACATGCCCTGCCGTTCGGTGGTTTCATTCGACAGTTTATTCAGGCGAATCTCTTAGGCTTCAATGTTAAAAATATTCCTGTTTTAATACACGATCTAATAACCCGTTTATTAGTTTATTCTGCAGTAAAAAGTCTCTTTATTTATAGATTTTTTAGGATCTTTTAGGCATTTTTCGGAATTTTTTTTGGCAAACTTTTTTCCGTTTCTTTTTTTAAGGCTAGGGTCAGACGAACGCATTTTTCACGTCTACCGTCAAAAAGTGCGTTGATACGTCCGAACGCATTTTTTCACGGAAGACGCGATAGCGGTCATACAATGCGCAATTTCGGCCGTATTTTTTACGGATCCAGACCAGGACACTTTGGATGTCTGGACGTACATGAGCAGCGTCTGACGTCTCCTAATCACGCACACACGCCGCTATGCGGACGCAGCGCACTCTGCACATCAGTACTAGCGGCTCGACGTTCTTGCGAAAATGCATTTGTTTGCCACTTGCGTTGCGCGGCCGAACTTTCGTGCGGCCGTACTTCATGTGTGGGCCTGCGTTGGACGTCATTTGCTGCTACCAAGGCTGTAAAAAAGTGCAGCTGAACGCACGTTCGCACTGCGTTCGTCTGACCCCAGCCTAAATCGTTTTCTTTTTTTCTGTAACAGACCTTTTTATTATCATTCATTGGATCTTATATGTGAATTCCAGACATTTTTATTCAGTAGTTTTTTTGCAGTTTCAATTTTGAAACTTTCAAGCGTACTGTGTTTTTTTTTTCAACCCGTTCGTCTGCTTGTCGGGGTTTTTTCACCGGCTGCTCTGCACTGTGATTGGCGGCTCGTCAGGTTTTTCTGGCGTGTTCGGCGTGGTTTTTGCAGCGGTTTCTTGCGGGTTTTCAGTGAGTGTTCAGTGAGTGTTCGTTGGGTTTGTGGTGAGTTTTCCTTGCACTACGGGGGCCCTGCGGTGCTTGCTGAATACACCGCAGGGTCAGCGAACTAGAATCGCCGAATTGCCCCGAAGTGTGGGGAACGAAAGGGCACCAAACGTGCAGCCACATTTCGAATCTCTCTGAATAACCCCTTTGTTTTTTCCCCGTTCATCGGCTTGTCAGCTTTTTTCAGCGGCTGGTTGGCGCTGTGTTCGGTGGATCGTCGGCTTTTCTCGGATGCGTTTGGCGGGTGTGCGTCAGATCGTCAGATACGTTCGGCGGGTTTTCTTTGGCGTTTCGGATGGATCCAATTTTTTGGATCGTATCGGTGGGATTTTCAGCGATATTTCATAGATTTTTTATGGATCAGTTCAGAGGCTTTTCCCTGCACTTTGGGGGACCCTGCTGTGAATGTTGAATTCACTGCAGGGTTGGGGAATTGGATTCCCCCGAAGTGTGGGGAACGAGAGAGCACTGAAATGTCAGTGACATTTCGGTGCTCTCTGGATAATCCCTTTAGTTAAGATCATAGTTTGATATCTTCATTATAAGGCAGAATATGCAAAACAATCTTTTCTTTCTGCATAGAAATGCACATACCATATCATTAGGTTGTCCATGCATAGAACATTTATTACTTACAAACTGAGCCTCTTCAGTTGTTGCCGGTTACAGGGAGATGGTAAAGGAAAAACATCATTGCAAGCTGATATCCCTTACCGGCTCGATGACACTGGGAATATTCAGACCGAGTTTAGTGGATACAGTTCGATTTTTAGAGGGCTGTGATCACTGATCAGTTACCGGCAGAGGCACCGCTCTTCACTGCTGGTATCGGCTCCTGGAACTTATAGGACTCCATAGAGAGTCCTATAAGAGTCTCACAACACCTGTTTTGAGCAGTTATTAATAGCAAATATACACTGTATACGAGAGGTTATTATAAAGTAAGGAGCCCTTTAAATAAGCACATTTTCATGGTCTTTATCATGAACCAGATAAGGAAAATCTGTGAAGTGTAGACTGGGATCTACAAATCTGGACAATCAGGTCCTCTTATGTGGAGTCTAGGCATATCAGATATTCATTCTTATAACTAATCCACTTTTGGGCTTTAGAGCAAATAAAATGTATTTTCATGATCCTTACATATTACTAAATTAGTAAATTAAATAGCTAAATTATTAAGTAATCTTTGTCTACCAGCATAGCTGCATTAGAGAGCATGTGATATTACTTGTACAATAGCTAATCTCTCCATTAGGATTCCAGCTTTGTCTAATGGCTTGTCTGGACTTGGCAAGCTCATTTCTTCTCAGTGCATGTGGTTTTTAAGCACATATTTCAATTGTTCCAATTTATTTTTTACAAGATTTACAAATTAGATTTCTATTCCAAAACGGAGTATTTCCATTCCCCATTTTTATGTATGATGTATTTTTAATGGGGTTTTTTTTAGTCTGGTTTTTCTAAACCCAAAACTGACGCATGGTGACATCCTTTCTTACGCTAGTGGTCATTATTATGATTTTTAAAGCTGTGCAGCGGGATTACCAGTTTTTTTATTGGTTTTACATCACTTTCTGGTTTAATGCTCTTTAACCCCTTCACTGCCAAGTGATTTTCCAAAAAAAAATCAGAAACCAGTGTTTTTTGGAAAATATTTTTTAATTAATTTTAAAATAAGAAATATTTGAGTTTATACCCATTGTATGTCTTACTATAAATAACGTATTAGGCCAGTAGATTAGGCCATCTACTGTGAAATTGAGTTAGAGGTTTGAGCGGCTGGTCTATTTTCTTCTATTTCTCCTGGCATTGGCTGCTGAAAGCCAGATATCGCAGAGCCTTGAGCAGCTGATTGGGCATTATGCCCACAGGGCTAAAGCTTTGGGGGCACCTTCTGCAGCCCAAAATCTAACGAAACTCGTTTGCAGCAAACAAATTTAATTTTCCTTTGGGCTGCAGTTCAGCATATCGAGATATCTCGATATTGGGCCACCAGATGGGGCCTTTGAAGCCCGAGATATCTCAATATCGGTAGTGAAGGGGTTAATAATAATTTATATTTTTTATGATATTTGGGTATATTTTATACTGTTCTAAGGATCTAATCAGTTTTTGCAGTTATTGGCAAAAATAATTAACCCTCTTACTCCCTGTTTGCCACATTTAGCAATGTACAGATTACTAACGTTCAATTTACATTGTTACTAAAAATGGCTCTGCTATTAGCTTAAATGCTACGGCAGCTATTATTACCGAGCCTCAAACGTAGCTTGTGTCTTGAGGGTTACAGCTGCTTACCATAAATTACCAGCTCTAATACTTTGTATAGGAGCCATTAACTTGCCGCCACTTAGAGAAAACCAAGCGATTCCAAAATAGAGGAGAACAAGTTATCCCAACGTACATGATTCTCCTCAAAATGAATTCAGAAATGAATACAGACTCTTGAACCCTGGTGCTAAGTGATTTTGCTTTTGAAAAATCCCTTCCCACCTCAATTTCACCCCAGCAAAAAATCGCAAACGTATATCAAGTCCCGCAACGCACATGTTTGCACGATTCGCTGTTTTCGGTCCCTGTGACCAACAGAAGGGTGGGTACAAAAAGGGCTGTCTTTAATATTAACTGGGCCCTGGGCAAACATTTTCTTGGGCCCCCCCATGCAATTTTGCTCTCCACTCCAGCATCCCAACAAAAACGCACCCAAGAATAAAAAACAAAAAATTTGTGTTTTTTTCCCTTTAGATTTTACATGGTCATGTTTGGTCCCATGACACCTGTCTCCTGTCCAATGAAACCTAACTTCACTTTGTGGGGTGTAAAGAATGGAGATACAGGGGTCCAAAGGACCCCTGGTCTCCCCACAATAGTGTGGTGACTTGTGTTTTAGTTGAACCAATGCATAATAACGCATTGTGCCATGACCTCCACATTTGCTCCCATATGCTCTACCCTTTCCAACAATTCCTCACGTGACTCTCTAGCTTCTATGGTTCCGGAGCAATGAGTTTGACAGCCTTGACTTACTACATTCTGCCTCCACTTTACGGGGTCGATCACACATTTTCTGCCACTAGCAGTTCAGGGCAGAGCTGTTACTATTCCACACCACACCTGGGGCCATATTACAATCTTCACACTAAAACGGGGACCCTAAGGAGAAATCTACAAGTGCAGGTTTTCCTCCTTTTTCGTCCCGTTTTAGCATGATAAATTACGGGGCAGGAGCTAATCCAGCAGTCTGCCCTGTAACACAGCACTAAGCCTCAAGATGCTCGAGGCAGTGCTAAAACATTAAAACATTTTAACTTACTGTTTCAGCAGCCTGCCTCGGAACACAGCGCTACCCTACTGGATACTCGCGGCAGCAGTAACGCACCACCGCGAGCATCATCTCCTGGAGTCCACAGGACCCCATGGAGGGTTGTGCTGCCGTGCCACATGACCTGCACGATATTGATCTCGTGAGATTCTGCAGGGACGCGGAATGATTTGCGGAGGGCGACTAGGTACAATTTGTCCCCAGTCTCACTCTGCTCCCGGCGGCTAGAAGCGTCGGATCAGGCACTATTCGCACTGTGGGATGAGAGGGGAGTATCTGATTTTTTTGATGGGGGTTCACCTGGTGATAACTGATTCCGCAGACGTAGAATCAGTTAGCACCAGCTTCTAGCTGAGTTTTTGTAATCCTAACGCTAATTACTCTTTGCGCTCCCATGTTAAGTATAGGGAGAGCAAAATACAGTAAGCTCGCAGTAGAAAACGCTGTTACCGATGCGCTAATGTTTTTTTTGTCCCGTTAGCGTTTGGGATGTAATATGGGGGGCATGCATTAGACTCATTTAACCTACCGCTAACGCTCACGTACGAGCGCTAGCACTAGCATTAAGAAGGTAATAGGACCCCCAATATCTTATAAAGCTTGACATATTTCTCGTTTTATATTTATAATATATTTAACATGTTACATAGAACTGTTACTCATGTTCAAGAAATAGCCCAATCCACATGGCCCCTAAATAATTATTGGAATCTGTCCAGATTTCATTGATAAAGAAAAATACTTGAGCAAAATTTTGGTTCATTGAAATGTAATGTAAGAGAAATTCAACAGCAACAAAAAAATAAATACGTGGAATGATTTGTGTTTTAAACAATCCAACATCGCCACCTAGTGTACACAATTAGTCTCACAGATCAAGTAGTGGAAATAGTCTTCTACTGTAGATTGGCTGCCCGCTTGTGTAACTCTTCAAAACACTCAAACAGACTGGACATAATAGTTGGGCCGGATGCAGTGGCGACTCTCGGAACAATATATAAGGGGGCACATAAGATACCACAGTCAAAACCGGGGGGGGGACGACTAATAAGTTTTGCCACTAAATCATGCCACTGAGAAAAACCTAAATAAGTAGATTTATTTAGTATTTTAGCAGGAAGGATACATTAAGATTTCTCTCGCTTTGAAGTATGTCCTGGGTTCAAGAACAATTGATTTTTACAGTAGGTACATATAACTAAGGTTCCAAAATTCCAGAGTAATGTGATGCAATGATACCTTTTTTTTGTACTAACCCGATACTTAAATTCAATATTTTATTTTATTCGTCGCAATTTGACAGTTTTTGGCAAAGTCTGATAACTGCTTCAGCGACTCCAGTTTTTGCAAATTACGGTGACCATTCGCAAAATATGGAATTCACCATATTTTCGGGAAATGGATTCCTCAAAATGTGACGAAAAGCAAAGGATCTAAAGATGAATTGACCCTTTATATTCCAACTTCCATAATAACCCCTAAAATGCCATTAAAGCAGACAAATACAATAAAAAAAAAATAAAAAAAAATGTGTGGCATGTAGCCTACCCATTAAGCCCTAAAATGCCAGTTATCTAGATAAAACATGAAATGTATACACTGTGAGGCATACAGCTGCGGAATATGCTGCGCTATATAAATAAAGATTAATAATAATAATAAAACCAAGGTAAAATGAAAGTAATACACAATGTAATATAGGGTGACCATAAACCCCTTCACTCCTGAGCCATTTCAACCCTGTGAAAATAAATAGTTACTTTTTTTATATTACTTATGATCTATATTTTACAATGAATATGTTGAGTATCATTGGAAAGGCTAGACTGTGCCCTTTCCAATGACATTGATCGACCATGTACGACGCACGGGGACGGAGATACAGCAGTCCAAAAGAAGTGGGGAAACTGGATGCTGATCCATGGCGAGGGGCACATGGGGAGGCAAGGAATAATCTGGGGAGGGGGCAATTGCCCCTCCATAGAGATGCCTTTGGCCGGATGGAGTAGCATGTTGGTGGTTTTGTTCTTACCTGTGAACCTGTGAACCTAGGCAGCTAAAACCTTGTCACTGCTGCTGGAGTGAACCTCAATAAAAGCCACATTTGGATTGGAATGCAGTCTCCTCAACTTTTCTCTCCGCACCTGTGAACTGGCCAATCTGGAGCCTTTGAGCACCCATATTCCTCTCATATATTCACAGTATAGTGAGTTAATTTCCCTTGATCCCGATTCAGATCATTATTGTAGGGACTGACCAGAAACCTTCCAAAATTATTTAAATTTTTTGTTGACCCATCAGTGGACCGTGTTCTAAATAATCAACAGATTGACATACTCTATATATGTACATGTGCTCACGGAATACTTAAAATGCTTTGAAGAAGGCTAGACAAATGCAGGTCTAACACCCTGGATTATAGTCTTGTTGTTTAGAGGTTGTGGATACGGAGAGTTCACTAATGTCAAAAATAATAATGTATGACTAGAGGCTTTAAAGTATTGATTTTTAAATTTGTTTTCTGTATATAGTGGTTCAATATATTTTGCAAGAATATATTCATAATTATACACACATAGAAATACACTATATTGCCAAACGTATTCGCTCACCTGCCTTGACTCGCATATGAACTTAAGTGACATCCCATTCCTAATCCATAGGGTTCAATATGACGTCGGTCCACCCTTTGCAGCTATAACAGCTTCAACTCTTCTGGGAAGGCTGTCCACAAGGTTTAGGAGTGTGTTTATGGGAATTTTTGACGATTCTTCCAGAGGCGCATTTGTGAGGTCACACACTGATGTTGGACGAGAAGGCCTGGCTCTCAGTCTCCGCTCTAATTCATCCCAAAGGTGTTCTATTGGGTTGAGGTCAGGACTCTGTGCAGGCCAGTCAAGTTCACCCCCACCAGACTCTGTCATCCAGGTCTTTATGGACCTTGCTTTGTGCACTGGTGCACAGTCATGTTGGAAGAGGAAGGGGCCAGCTCCAAACTGTTCCCACAAAGCTGGGAGCATGGAATTGTCCAAAATGTCTTGGTATGCTGAAGCATTCAGAGTTCCTTTCACTAAGGGGCCAAGCCAA
Source organism: Leptobrachium leishanense (assembly GCA_009667805.1). Lineage (NCBI taxonomy): Eukaryota > Metazoa > Chordata > Amphibia > Anura > Megophryidae > Leptobrachium > Leptobrachium leishanense. The sequence continues at coordinate 420,554,927 of CM019063.1, read as the reverse complement.
GCTCCTGAAAAACAACCACACACCATAATCCCCCTCCACCAAACTTTACACTTGGCACAATGCAGTCAGACAAGTACTGTTCTCCTGGCAACCGCCAAACCCAGACCTGTCCATCAATTTGCCAGATGGCGAAGCACGATTTGTCACTCCAGAGAACGAGTCTCCACTGCTCTTGAGTCTAGTGGCGGCGTGCTTTACACCACTGCATCCGACGCTTTTGCATTGCAGTTGGTGATGTATGGCTTGGATGCAGCTGCTCGGCCATGGAAACCCATTCCATGAAGCTCTCTGCGCACTGTTCTTGAGCTAATCTGAAGGCCACATGAAGTTTGGAGGTCTGTAGCGATTGACTCTGCAGAAAGTTGGTCTGCAGAAAGTTGGCGACCTCTTCTCACTATGCGCCTCAGCATCCGCTGACCCCGACCCGTCAGTTTACGTGGTCTACCACTTCGTGGCTGAGTTGCTGTCGTTCCCAAAAACTTCCACGTTCTTATAATACAGCGGACAGGTGACTGTGGAATATTTAGGAGCGAGGAAATTTCACGACTGGTTTTGTTGCACAGGTGGCATCCTATCACAGTTCGCTGGAATTCACTGAGCTCTTGAGAGTGACCCATTCTTTCACAAATGTTTGTAAAAACAGTCTGCCTGCCTAGGTGCTTGATTTTATATACCTGTGGCCATGGAAGTGATTGGAACACCTGATTCTGATTATTTGGATGGGTGAGCGAATATTTTTGGCAATATAGTGTATGTACATTGATTTTATATACAAAATAAATTTAGATTCTGTATCTTTTTTTCAATTCCAAAGCCAAAAACTCACTTGCAGCTGTAATCTTCAAGTTTTATCAGGTAACTACACACGCCTCCACTTAAGCAGTATCCATCGTGTGACGGGGGACATTCTCTCGAGAATGTATTTCCAGAAGAATTATTTGTGCTCATCATGGTAGTATTGACAGCTGTCCAAGATTCTGAAAAACAGTTTATACCATTGCTTAATAACTTTATAAATGTTATGAGGACTTTTAAGAAATATGCAAAAGGAAATGGAAAATCAAATAATTTATTTGTTATTTATCCTTTATGTTGTGGTTTAAGCAGTTATAATATTCTTATGCACTAGAGTTACAAGAGAAACTGAATAAAAAAGTACAGTTTAATACATAAGCAAATATGTTGCTATTGAATCAGAGTATTTTAGGTTTTTGGGGAGATAGTATACTTGGCATGCCTAAATATCCCTCATACTATATCACCACTGACAGTATTTTGTATATGAAGGCACAAAAAAATTAAAGAGTGTCAGCAGATCCTGGAGAAATTGCAAAGTATACATGGCAAAATCACGACTCTGTTACCATTATAGGATTATACTGTATATCATTATATTCATATGCCATTCAATACTTTTGCCATTCATCTTGCATTAATGTGTTTTATATAATATACTTAGAAATAAATGTTTTTGAAGAGTGAGAATTTACATTCAACAAGCATGTCGGGTCAGAATGGAAAATCAGAGGTCTGCAAGGCTTTAAATGGTTTAAGAATTAAGGGAATTAAAGAGGATTATTTCAAGATAAAACAGTAGACATATGAAAAGCTTATTAAATATTCAAGATCTATTTTATTCCAGCATAAAGATGTCTCTGGTTAACCAAAACGCTTTCGAACAGCTAGGTCTGTCAGATAAGCGTTTTTAGAGCTCACTCACCAGTGGAGTTGAGTATATTTCCAGTAAGCACAATCGTACATGCGCAGGTGTAATTCCCCACTGTATTCGTACACCGGGAGTGTTCCTCACAGTCATGGGTTCCCAATGAGCATTCATCAATATCTGTCAGACCAAGGCTTAGAGTTAAAAGAAATGCTTGTCTGAAACTGCAACACAACAAGAAAAATGGACCATAATGATGATAAATAGTGGGCTATATTACATAGTTGGTGCTAACTTAACCAGAGTTGTTGTAAACTTACCAGAGCCATTTTAGGGCACCATTACACTCTTCTCGCTAATGTTAGATTTCACCTGAGTGAGCGTTAACCGTCGTGGCCCTAGCCACCCATATTACAATTCAAACGCTAATGGGTTAAAAAACCCGTTAGCGATTGGTATCTTGCATTTTTCAGCACGAACTTACTGTACTTTGCGCTCTCTATGCTTAACATGGGGAGCGCAAAGTGTTAATTAGCGTTAGTATTACAATGCACTAACGCTAATTACCATCTGGCTGCGGTTAACCCGACAGTTAGCCACAGCCTGGATCTGGAGCTAACGGATTTGGTGCTAACCCCTCCCAAAAAAATCAGATACTGCCCTTCTATCCCACAGTGAGGACCGCGGCTCCAACCGCCTCCTCTGTCTGCCGGGAGCAGTGAGAGACTGGGGGAAAAAGTCCCCCAGTCTCCCTCTGCGGATCACTACGACTATCGGGTTATTCAGAGAGAGGTGAAAAGCAGGAGAATGACTGAAGAAATGAAAATTCTAGGTCAAAATAGCAAAACCAGAAAAATTCTCCCATTTATATCACTTTCCAAATCGGCTATTTGTTCTCTTCTCCTGCCATTATCCTGGTTTTCACCTTTCTCTGAATAACCCTGATTGTTCCATCAAAAACCTAGACCGGTACACTACAAGTAGGAAGCTTTGGAACCCTATGACTCTAACCTTTACAACGTACAAGGTCAAGTGAGATGTCATTGGTGAGATGTCATCTTAAGTGAGATGATATTGGAAAGGTCAGAGTCTGGCCTTTCCAATGATACTAAATATGACCACATGACATGTAGAAATAGTAAACCAAAAAAAAAGCAAAATGTACTTTTTTTGTTCTCTGTTCCAAGGCAGCAGCATTATGTGCTTTTACTTAGTGCCGCCACATTGTTTGCTTTATAACTCACCTTCTCATTTCCAACAATGGGAGCAAATGGGGAGGTGATGGTGCAATGCAGTATTTCACAATCTAAATCACAGGTCTCCGCACTGCTGTGAGGAGAATGAGGGTACTATAGACCCCTGTATCTCCATTCGTTACAGTCCACAAAGTCAAGATAGAGGTCATTGGACAGGAAAGAGTCTGGCCTTTCCAATGATACAAAATCATGACTATGTACAATCTAAAAGGAAAAAAAGTAGCAAAACAATTTTTTAAAATTTTTATTAACCTCCCTGGTGGTATTTCCGATCCACACTCAGGCTGGATGCATACTCACCTCCTCCTGCACTCCCTGGCTGTGCCCTGCAGTGTGATCACGGCGAGTTGCTTCCTGGTAAGGCTCCCTGCGAGTCACATGATTCAGGGGGGGCGGGACCAGCAGCAAATTTAGAAAAAAATTATAATACACTGTATAATCCAATGTGCAATGTTTATGAACGGCCACTAGGTGGCACTACAGGATAAGAAACAGACCATACATCGTCTCACCCGAGTTTTCAGACAGATTTCAGTGTTTTTTGTTGTATTTTATTGAATATCATTTATTTGCATTATTTTGGATAATTATTTTTTTGATAATAAATTATTATGTCATGTTTCAAACTTTATCAGGCTCAGTGTATTTACTATTTTTTTATTTATTTATTTATAAAGAATTTTACCAGTAAGGACTCTTGATTGCACGGATTTCAGTGCGTGATTCCTAATTATTACAGGCTAACTATGTACAAAAACACGTTTCCTTTAAAAAAAAAATTGACACGCTTTTAGACACGAAATTTTGAAAAAGTTAGACCGCCAGGGAGGTTAATTCTTTTTTTTTGCTCCATAGCAATGGCATTGGCCATTTGTCACATATAAAATGAGCAATACCACTTCAATTACTCACATTCTCATTTTCCATGCTGGGAGCAAGTTCGGTGTTTTATACATAATTATATTATACGTAAAGCACAATCAAAAAGTAAAGTTTTTTCATTTTTAGTTAAGGCCCGTGTCAGACGAACGCAGTGATCACGTCCGTGTTGCCGCACAGTTTAACATCCGTCATAGTATAGAATCATGAGCAATAGAGACCCACACACTAAGGGCTAAATTACAATCTTCAAGCAAACGTTTGCGCCGGCGCAAAAAAACATTAACGTGAGGGGTAAAACCATTTGCTCGTAATCCCGTATTACATAGTCAGTGCAACAACCGCACGCAATCATCTACTGCGGGTGAACCTGCACGAACCCTGCGCAAGCTTACTGTACTTCGCGCGTTTTATACTTAACATTGTGAGCGCAAATGCTAATGTGCGCTGGTACAAGGTTGGTATTACAATCTATCCGCGGTAATTACCGCATAGCCTTTGTGCGCATAATTTTAACAACTGAAAAAAAGCTGGTGTTAATGGCAAATCTTACCGGCGACCTGACAAAACCAAAATACACCAGCCCAGTAAAAAAATGCAGCAAAGTATAGTTGCCCCTTCAAAACATACCCAAACAATAAAATGGAGATGTTGTGTGTGCATGTATTATTGCTGCAGCATATATGTTCAGATTAACTGTGGCAGCCGCAATTTCTTAACGTGAGGTAATTGTGGTTCTTAATTCTGATTGGCTGAATCGCGAGAAAAAAACTGTCTGCACACTGTTTTTTGCGCTAGACGGTACTGCGTGAGCATTTGGCCGCATCCTGTTTGTGCGCGGTATTGATCGGCGGATGAAAAGATGCGCGAGGATTGTAATTCCAGCGGTGATTTGCATGCACAAAAGTTTAACGCTTGGCGCAAAGATTTTTGCTTTGCGCTAGGGATTTTGCGTGAAGATTGTAATATAGCCCTAAGTGCGTCTGCACCGAACTGCGCACGCACAACACACGTGGCAAACAGACGCAAGTTAGGCAAGAACGTAAAAGCATTAACAAAGATGGACAGAGTGCGCCACGTCCACCACGTCCGCGTAGCATTCTGTGTGCGTGATGAGGAGACGTCAGACGCAGCGCATTTGCATTGTGTACATAAATTGCAAAACGTACAAACCAATTTTATCATATTTCCTGAAAAAATTTATGCTAAAATAAAGGTTAAGTAACAGAACAAAATACAAACTTAATGGAGGCGTATCAAAACAACATCTTAAATATAGAACGTACCCAGAAAACTGTGTCCCAAAGAAAAGAATCTCTAATAAGAAATTACGAAACAGACCAGGCACTGGAATGTAAGGTAGATGAGGACCCTATGAGCTGTTGGTGCGCCACCACCACTCGGGAGTACCAAAGCCATGTACAGGAAGGAGTAACACATTGTAATACGGAATGAAGGTTCAAGGGCTGGTAAATAACACTCCCATGTAAAGACAAAATGTTTGACCTAGAGTTCGTTATTGGTAATTGTATGTATGCGTGGGTCCAAGAAGAAGAAAATCTGGGGAGGGCAGTGACATGGAACGTAGACTGAAGGTATGTATGTACAGATGACCAAAATGTTTGCAAGGTAGAAAAGCCCCAGAAACAATGAAATAGATCCTGCTGGGGTTCCAATCAATTGAAACAGGAAGGAGAAGGTTTCTGCCCCATGAGGAATATCCTATATGCGGAATAATAGGCATGATGAAAAAGTTTAAGGGCCATTTCAAAATATGAGGTGTGGGGTAGTGTTTTAATCTCATAAATATGTGTAGAAAGGAGATCATTCATAGAGTTGTTTGGAAAATGGGGCAACCAGTGTGAGGGTCCCGCAGTAGTCCAATCAGAAGTATATCATAGAAACATAGAAAATGTCGGCAGATAAGAACCTTTCAGCCCATCTAGTCTGCCCAATTACGTGGATACTTTACCTGGAATTATCTTTTGTTTAGGATAGCCTTATGCCTATCCCATGCCTGCTTAAATTCAATCACTGTTTTGGCCTCTACCACTTCTACTGGAAGGCTGTTCCATGTATCCACCACCCTCTCAGTAAAATAATGCTTCCTGATGTTACTTTTAAACCTTGGCCCCTCTAATCTAAGACTATGTCCTCTTGCTTTGCTACTTTGTTTCCTTTTAAATATACTCCCTTCCTCTACCTTGTGGATTCCCTTTACGTATTTAAATGTTTCTATCATATCTCCTCTGTCTCGTCTTTTTTCCAAGCTATACATGTTAAGATCATTAAGCCTTTCCTGGTAACTTTTCTCCTTCAAGCCGTACACCATTTTAGTAGCCCTTCTCTGAACTCTCTCTAAGGTGTCTATATCCTTCTGGAGATATGGTCTCCAGTACTGCACACAGTACTCCAAGAGAGGTCTCACCAGTGCTCTGTACAGTGGCATGAGCACTTCCCTTTTCCTACTGCTAATACCTCTCCCTACACAACCAAACAGTCTGCCAGCATTTCCTGCTGCTCTATTACATTGACTACTTACCCTTAGATCCTCTGCAATAATAACCCCTAAATCCCTTTCCTCAGATGTTGAGGTTAGGACTGTATCAAATATTCTATATTCAGCCCTTGGGTTTTTACGCCCCAGGTGCATTATCTTGCACTTATCCAGATTAAAACTCAATTGCCACAGCTCCGACCATTTTTTTAGTTTACCTAAATCATTTGTCATTTGGCTGATCCCTCCAGGAACGTCAACCCTGTTGCAAATCTTTGTGTCATCAGCAAAAAGACATACTTTTCCATTAATACCTTCTGCAATATCACTAATAAAAATATTAAAGAGAATGGGTCCAAGTACTGACCCCTGAGGTACCCCAATGGTAACAAGACCTTGCGCCGAATAAACTCCATTTACCACAACCCTCTGTTGCCTGTCACTCAGTCACTGCCTAATCCATTCAACAATATTGGAATCCAAGCTCACGATTGCAATTTATTGATAAGCCTTCTATGCGGAACAGTATCAAAAGCCTTACTGAAATCTAAATAAGCAATGTCTACTGCACCACCTTTGTCTATTATTTTTGTTACCCAATCAAAAAAATCAATAAGATTAGTTTGGCATGATCTCCCTGAGGTAAACCCATGTTGTTTCTGATCCTGTAATCTATGTGTTTTTAGATGTTCAACAATCCTTTCCTTTAACATGGTTTCCATTAATTTCCCCACTACTGACGTAAGACTAACTGGTCTATAGTTCCCCGATTCCTCCCAAACAACACTTCTTGTAAATGGGCACAACATTTGCTAATTTCCAGTCTTCTGAGATGACTCCCGTTAACAAGGATTGTTTAAATAAATTAGGGATGTGCGTTTCGGGTTTTCGGAATTTTCACGAAATTTCCCGATTCGTGTTTTCGGATGCGGCCGAATTTCCGAAAATTTTTAGATCCGAAAATGGCAGATCCGAAAAGTTTTCCGAGCCGAAACGAAATATTTTCGGAATTTTCGAATGGACTTGAAATGTGTCAAATCGAAATTTATTGCTTTGAAACGAGGAGAACAGACTTTCCGAAAAACGAAAATTTCCGAACTTACGAAAAGTCGATACAAAAAACGAGCTAAGTGACACGAAAATCCGAAAAATGGTCGAAATTCCGAAAACATGTACAATTCGGAAAAACGAAAATTTCCGAAATCACAAAAAGTCGATACAAAAAACGAGCTAAGTGACACGAAAATCCGAAAAATGGTCGATATTCCGAAAAAAAAGAGTACACGAAAAACGAATCGAGCCGAACCGAATCGAAACAGAAATCGGTCGAAACGAGCCGAATCGAAAAGTTTGAAAATCCGAAAAATCGAACCGAACCGAAAAAAAAAATCGGTGCACAAGCCTAAAATAAATCTGTTAACGGTTTTGCTATTACACCACTGAGCTCTTTTAATAATTTAGGCCCCATTGACTTATTTGTCTTTACTTTAGACATCTGCTGTAGAACCTCCTCCTCTGTAAACTCATATGTAAATGTCTCTTTAGTGTTTCCTCCTAACTGAGGTCCCTTTCCTTCATTTTCTTCTGCAAAGACTGAACAAAAATATACATTGAGGCAGTCAGCGAGACTTTTATCCTCTTCTACATACCTTCCTTCCTTTGTTTTTAATCTACAGTAACTAATCCTTGTTTTACTTTTCTTTTCTCGTTTATGTATCTAAAAAATGTTTTGTCCCCCTTTTTTACTGACTGAGCTATTTTCTCTTCTAGAATTCTCGTAGAATATTATATAGGGAAGAGATGAAGTAGTCCCGTCGGTCTATTGCATATGTGGTTATCTAGCTTGTTAGCCCAATCAGTGCTCATAAAGTTAGAGATGGTTTGGTGGACATAGGATTACACTTGAAAATAATCAAACCATGGAAATATTAATCTTGGATATTTAGCTTTTAGTGCATTTAAAGTCAAACAATTATAAAAGACGTAATACTCCTTATGCCCATGAAATAAACTGCTACAACGTAGTTCCCTCTCTAAAACGTGGGTTAGCTGTGAGAGGCAGGAAGAGGAACAATATAGGGAAAGCTGAAATCCCAAGTCTCGCTAACTTCCATGCCTTAATAGTAATAGTGATGAGTGGGATATTTAGGAGGGTGGGAGGTATGTCTTTATAGTAGACATGTGCACAGCACAAAATTTCGTTTTGAACTAATGGATTAGTCCTAAAATGCAATTTATTTAGTTGCTAAAGAAATTCATTTTCAGTTCTTTAGTATGAAAACAAATTTCATTCATCCGAAAACCAGTGGATACAATTACTATTGTAGTGACTCCTCAGAGGGCTGAGATCGCTGCTTGTTACAGTATCTCTCACTCTCAGCACAATGTGTCAGGCAAAGCTGTTACAGTGACTGACTGCTGCTCATCACAGCGCTCAGAGTTTCAATAAAACTAGTAAATAATATTTTTATATATAGGGTTAGAACAATATTATTTCCTTGTTTTACTGAAACTCTGAGCGCTGTTACAGTCAGTTACTGTAACAGCTGAGCCTGATACATTGTACTGAGAGATAATATAACAAGCAGCCAATCTCAGCGCTCACAGCCACTGGATTTAAAGGGCTAAAAAAAAGGCTCCTCTCTGTATAATACATAGAACATCCTCCTGCATTAATTAATACCCCTCTTTGTATAATGTAGATCACATCCTCCTGCATTAATACCCCTCTCTGTATAATGTGTAGAACATCCTCCTGCATTAATTAATGCCCCTCTCTGTATAGAACATCCTACTGCATTGGCATGTGGAGGGTGCAGAACTTCGGAATGCAATGCTTATCCAGTACAGGACAGGGAACTTTTACTTAAACTTTGTATCTCTGTGGGGGAGACACAGAAAAATAAAAGCAGGGGAGAGGGAAAATATTAACGTAAATCGGTCTGAAAGCTCAGAGAACAGATGACTGGTGCAAATTTATTTTTATAATAAAATAAAGCACTTTAAATCCAGGGAAAACATTCAAATAAATCACACTGAAGGCTCATAATGACTGAGTATCAGACATAAAAAACCCTTTATAACAAGCAGCACTAGGAGAGGAGAGGAACTTTATATAAAATGTGTATTATAGATGAGGAAAGGGGGATAGTGTTCCTGGATAATATAAAATGTATCAGACCTAAGCCCCTATTATGCAGAGCGGGAGGGGAGATAACACACATTTTATAAATTCCTTCTCTTCTCCCAGCGCTGCTTGTTATAAAGGGGTTTTTACTATCCAGCCCTCCTCTGTCATTAGCTTTCAGTGTGATTTATTTGAATGTTTTCCTTCTCCAGAGTAATTCCTTCTCAGTCCCACATTCTAAACATGAGCAGGCACACTGCATAATTTGGTACCGCCCCCTCACGTGACACGCATAGCCAGGGCACGCAGCCGCAGAAAAGCCTGAAGGACAAACTCAAAAGCATAGGGTGCGGCCCTGCAGCCGAGTCAGCCTGCGTGCTTCCACTGTAGTGTGAAGGAGGACTGGGCAGAGAGGCCGAGAGAAGATTTTTAAAAGGTTTGAACAAAATGAGGGAGGGGAGGGTGTGTGTGTGTGTAATGTTCTGCTCGGGGGGTAATGTTCTGCTCGGGGGGGTGTAATGTTTATCTGGGAGGGGTAATGTTCTGCTGGGGGATAATGTTCTGCTCGGGGGGGTGTAATGTTCTGCTCGGGGGGTGTAATGTTCTGCTGGGGGATAATGTTCTGCTCGGGGGGGTGTAATGTTCTGCTCGGGGGGTATAATGTTCTGCTCGGGGGATGTAATGTTCTGCTCGGGGGGGTGTAATGTTCTGCTGGGGGGTGTAATGTTTTGCTGGGAGGGGTAATGTTCTGCTGGGAGGGGTAATGTTCTGCTCGGGGGGTATAATGTTTTGCTGGCTGGGGGGTATAATGTTTTGCTGGGGTGTAATGTTTTGCTGGGGGGGTAATGTTTTGCTGGGGGGTGTAATGTTCTGCTGGGGGGTGTAATGTTCTGCTGGGGAGGTGTGTGTGTAATGTTCTGCTGGGGGTGTGTGTGTGTGTAATGTTCTGCTGGGGGTGTGTGTGTGTAAAGCTCAGTTGGGGTGTGTGTAATGTGCTGCTGGGGTGTGTGATATGTTCTGCTGGGGGTGTGCGTGTGTGTGTGTGTGTGTGTAATGTTTTGCTGGGGGGTTTGAGTAAACTGACATCGGTACATTACTGTGAGGTTTATTGCTGTGGAGCTCTGTGATACGCTCATACACACCACACATTGTTGTGAGTTTTATTGCTGTGGAGCTCTGTGATACGCTCATACACACCACACATTGCTGTGAGTTTTATTGCTGTGGAGCTCTGTGATACAGTAATGGGCAGTGTGTATGAGTGTGAGTTTTATTGCTGTAGAGCTCAGTGATACTTTCATACACACAAACTGAACATTACTGTGAGGTTTATTGCTGTGGAGCCTGCTGCCAGTCTGCTTCTGGACCTGGAGTCAGACAGTGGACCACAGCAACAGAGTGAGAGTGGTAGGTAGCAGGATCACAGGGAAACACTGGGAGTGGCAGGCAGTTTGAAATATGTGGGTATATTGACACAGCAAGACCAGGGGGCACCACCAGGCCACATTGCAAATTTGTGCAGTGCCTGGTGCCCCTCCTATGCCACATTGCCAAAGGAGGGGACCACACACTCTGTAGATTGGCCCTGTGGCACAGAAGGGGCACCAGGCACAGCATAGATTGGCAATGCGTGAGGACACCAAACACTCCCGATTGGCATGGCACGGATTGGGTGGAGGGGGGCACCAAAACGCAACTTCGCCTGAGTAAACAAAAATGCTTGCACAGGCCCTGGGTGTCCACACTCGACTCTGCAGGCTCCCAGTCCAACCGTCTGAAGTCCCTATCAACCGCGCCTGCGGTGACGGATGCAAACGTTTTTATATATAGAGATTAGATAAAAACGGGAATATTTTTAGTATTGAAATCTATGGGATTCGCCTGATTAACCACTTCGCTGCGGAGGACGCGCTGAGCGCGTCCTGCCGCAGGAAGGGTTGGCTGCGGAAGATGCGCTGAGCGCGTTCTCTCAAAGCAGCCAGCATAGCATGATGATGCCAGTTCTGGAGTTAACCCCTAGCTGCCACCAATGGTGGAGATAGGGGGTTCATTGGAACCCCCTATCTCCCGATCCGTGGTAGCTAGGGGTTAATGTTTGATATCGTTGGATCGACCAGAGCATGGCCTTTCCAACGATATCAAACATGACCATGAAAAAAGTTTTTTAAAAAATAAAAATTAATTAAATAAATAAATAAATAAATAAAAAATAAAATAAACAAGTTTTTTATTTGTTTTGTTAATGCAGCAATTTTGTTCCCATTTAATTTATAATGTGAACAATGATGCTACGCTAACGATTTTTGTATGGGGTGCGTTTGTTAAAAATAGCGAAATTTTCCCCCCAAAAAAATGTAACGAGACCCCATTTCTAATTTTTTTAACAAGCGCACCTCATAGAAACTATAACCGCAAACGATCGCATGTTAAAATGTGAAAAAAAACACTTTACACGTTGTAAATTTTTTGAAAATTCAAATTTTATTGCATATTTCGTTATAATATACAGACAGGACATAACGTATACATATAATAATGACATATTATGAATCTGCCGGAAAGAACAATATATAATATGTCTGGGTCATATAATAAAATAAGGCTTCAAAACGCAGTTAAACATGATGAGCGAAACCGGTAAAAATGACCTCAGCACACAGGCGGGAAATGCCTCAGCAGCGATAGGGTTAAACCTGCCGAATGAAAACACCGAACATCAGGGCATTTCACTGACATTTCACTGCTGTTCGGTGTTCTCTGAATAGAATAACCATTGCTTCTCTATGGGGACTTTCACTGTCATGGAAAAGCACCGTATTTTGCGAACTGCCTGCTTTCTGAATAGCCGAATGGCCACAAACGTACAGGGAACTTCACTGGTGCAATTGGGGTGCCGGATCAGCTTTTTGTGAATAACCCCTTAAGTAATGTTTATAACTTTATATATTCATTCATATGAAAAGGGACTTGCCGTATGAACAGAACACAACCTACTCCTATCTTTGGACCCCCATAGCAATACTAATTTATTGAGTGTTATTCGAAGTATTGACTTCTCCTATTGGCCCTGCTGACTCAGTTTATACATCGTCAGCCATGCTGATAATTGCAGAAGGTCTAGTTGCAAAACATCTAATGAAGGTAATTAGAGATAAGTTCTTATACTGCAGATTCACTTTATGGCTTATGTGTTGTGAGGTTAACACTTTCAGGTATAGGTATGTAGAAGCTAATTTTGAAGGTCTATATTTAGATACATTGATTAAGCAGACCACAGCTGAAGAAGACTTGATATTTTCGCTGGCAGATTTACTATCTAATAACACTGGACTCATATGCTCTTAAAGTAAATTTAGCATAAACCTTGAGGAAGGTTCACAGTCATTATGTTTAACATATCTTTTATTTGGATTCTAAGTACTCCTTAAATATCAAAGTGCAGGGTCATCAAATGCTTTTCTAATTTAAAGCAAATATATTCTTTCTGCATTTTGTGCTGAAACACATTTAATGGCTATAGAGGGTCAGCTCAATGGCCTTCATGACTATTCATCAAAATTGGAATTATTTGATGAGAAGTATAACCAGGTCAATGTCAGTTTGAGATTTTTTTTTTACTTGTAGTAATGATTTCCAATAAATCTATACCCTTGTTCTGTTTCCAAAGCTCCCGAAAAATAAAGGCTAGAAATGCAGAAACAAGCATTGATGATCTGAGGCTTTATCCATTGATCCGAAGTTGGTATTACTTCTTATTACAATGTAAAGCCATTGATGTGAGATGTAACTGTGGAAATGTATCCCTCCCAGATTAGAAAGGAAACCTCTAAAACGCTTTTGATCAGATAGATAGGGTACTCTGATTACAAGCCAGCAAGCTTCACTATTTCCTGTTGTGTTAAAAGTGTAAATAGGGTCATGCAAGTTACGTAGAAATAAAGGACCAATGCATCTAACCAGCACAACACCTGTGCACAATGATATATGTTCCCATGCATACATGAGAAGATGAAGTCAAGCATTAAAATGCAGAAACAATCGGTCTTACCAGAGCATTGAATACCATTTCCTTGAAAGCCTTCCTTGCATTTGCAGAGGTATCCTCCATCAGTGTTTATACATTCAGCCTGGATTGGGTCACAGGACGCGATGTGAAGAGCACACTCATTAATATCTGCAATGTAAGTCAAAATTACTTTTAATCAAATTTCTTTTCACTGCCTGAGAACATAAATATAAATAAGTCACGAATTTATTTATTTATTTGTTATTTTACCAGGAAGGATACATAGCGATTTCTCTCGTTTTCAAGTATGTCCTGGGTTAGAAGGATAAACTACACTCCGTATAATGTTCCCAGCATTGTTGCCTTTTTCCTTCTAGCTCATAAATTCCATTGATGTTTTCCAAACACGTCAACTAAGGATTTAGTTATTTAAACACTCTTCTCATGACTACAGTCCTGCCAAGTCACCCTGTTGGGCTGTGTGATGCACTTTTTCCTTCAGACCTCTTGATCACGTGTCAGCCCTAAGCTGTCACCTGCTTTTTGGGAGTCATGAGGAAAAGGGCAACGCAAGCGTTTCTTAAATGGTTAAAATCATAGTTTTTGAAGCCAATACACCGGTGCTGAAAGCAGTCTTGTCCATGAGTAGCCCTGATTGGCTGCTCGGCAGAGTGGTTGGTCACCCTGCTGCACTTGCCCTGGCGGGACACACCCCTTTTGGTGAATTGCATCACGGCCATGCCCCCTCTCAACTGCTCCTAGCTCTGCCATTGTCTGTTAATAACATAAAGAGAACATTTGCATTGTACGCTCTAGTGAAGAAAAGGTTGAGTCTACATTTGTATCAACTTACTATTTCAGTTAAAAAATAAAGGGTCTATTCACAAAGCACGAAATGTCAGTGAAATTTCGGTACTTTTCACTTCGGTGCATTTCTGCGATTCCATTTCACCAAAATTTCAACAAAATCAACAACAAATGCATCTCAAAAGTTATTTAAAGTAGGGGGTTATTCAGTAAGTGCCAGTGTTTTCCTTTGTTGCAGCAATGACAACCTTTGGCATGTCAAAAACACAAAGTCATCAATAAAGCTTCTGCTGCCACTGTTTGAAATTCCCTCTTCTGAATCACATTGCAGTTGCAACAACAGCGATTTTCTGTGTTATTTGCAACTGCAGCAGACACCGGTGGTTGCGGAACAACTCCCTAGGTGTCATAATAATCTTTAGATTATATATTTTGTTCATGTGTTGATTTTTTTATGTGAATTCAGTATATGCAGTGCAGGTGTGATCAATGTCAATCAAAGTTTGAAACGTTGACACGCAATATTCCGCTGTTCTCAAAACCAGCTTCTAATGTCGGTGAATGCAAAAAATTTAACACTTTGTGAAGAAGGGGGCGTGATCCTGTCTCAACGCAATGCAGTTTGAAGGACACTCGGAAGAAATGGTTCATCTTTGTCCTTCTGTCAGTCCTGAAATAACCTGGATATCCAGGAAATGTCTTGTAAAATTAGTCTAGGGCTGCAATTAACGATTATTTTCATAATAGATTAGTTGGGTGATTATTTTTTCAATTAATTGATTCATTGGATAAAAGAAAAATACTCAAATTGCATATTTTGCACACACAAAGGTACACCAGCACCTGGCCACAGTGATGGATTGATGTTGCATACGCAGCATAAGCCCATGTCTGCTTTCTCCCCAAATGAATGCTGCTACAAGCGCTAAGATAGACATGATGATGTCGGCAGGAAATCAGGATGAGAAAGGGGAGCACTACACGCAGCCTGACCAATTTAGCTTTTTCGAGTGTCCCTTTACAATAATTTCATGAACAAACTGAGCGGTAGGAGGATCCGTAGGTGGAAGTGACTGGGAGTGAGTTTGGACAAGGGACTTGACCCGAGTGTAAGAGGGAGTGGGTTTGGGTAAAAGACAGGACCTGAGTGTAGGATGGATTTTGTGGAAAGGGACTGGACCAAAGGGAGAGAATGGCAGCTCCAGATCAAAAAGGGGATGACAGGCAGATTGAGGTGGTGGCACAGGACGAGGCAGAATCTGAGGTTATAACATTTAACTCCGTCTGACTCCAAACAGTGTGTGTTGTACACAAATTTATCAATCAACAGACGAATAATCCATAATGAGAATAGTTGATAAGTATTTTCATAATCGATTAGTTATTTCAGCCCTATATGAGTCCCATGTGACATTCAGTAGTATCCTCTGATCTCTAGGAATAAACACCAGTAGCAGTGCACATGTACATGAGTGAGATCTAAAACTGGATGAGGCGATATGGTTTGCATTTCAAAGCTCAACATAATTTTTTCATCAAAATGATGTGGTCTGTTGACATGAAGAAAGTGGATGGGCAATATGTGTTGTATTTCTGAACCCAACATAATTTTTTTTCATCAAAAATATCGAGTTCTGGTGATATGAAGAATTCTTATAAAAATACAGACCTGTATTCCAACCATGGTGTAAACTTAACCAGCGCTGTTATAAACTTCCCAGAGCCAATAAAGGGCCGTACTCCATTGTCGTTAAAAAGATAACTACAGGTGACTTTAAATATAATGTCTACTGTAGTCATCTTATCGTTAGGAATCGCTATTCCACTGTTGCAGCAAACTGGGCTTGTGGCTCAAATGTAGCAATTCCTGCAACGAGATTATTATAAACTCTCCTATACTTAGGGCACTATCTTGTGCCTACAGCTAAAACAGGGATGCCAAGGTGAAAAAATTGCACTCAAAAATTTCCCCTTAGCATCCAATAGCCTGCCCCATAACGGCCACAAGCCTCAAGGATAGATGTAGCAGCGTTAGTGTGGGGAGTTTTTCCCCCAGTCTCACTGTGCTCCAGGCGGCCAGAAGCAGCAGGTCAGACGCTGTTCTCGCCGCAGTATGAGTGTTGAGTATCTGATTTTTGGGGGTTCCAGTTGCTGCTAACTGATTCCGTAGAATCAGTTAGCTACAGCACAGAACTGTGGCTAATTTTTCAGCTAGTTGCAGCTGTGAGTATATTAGCATTAGGACTTTGTGATCCTAAGGCTAATTATTCCTTGCGCTTCCCATGCTAAGTATATGGAGCGCAGTACAGTACAGTAAGTTTGCACTAAAAAACGCTAATACCGATGCACTAACAGATTTTTTAACCCGTTAGTGATCGGGATCCGATCTGGACGTAGTGCTATCACCTCAATTAACCTAGTGCTAATGCTCACTCATGTGAGGGCTAGTGCTAGCATTTAGGAGGTGATAGGGCTCTTAATGTGGGAAACTTTAATTTGCACCTCTGAATTGAAGTGCAAGCTACTCCAAGGTAGCTTGTGCTTCCAGCTGGGAGAAGGTATTTCATTGAGAAACATCATCTCCTCGAAATGCATTAGTGAAATTACTTAATACGCTGTCCTAACCCCCCAAAGAATCCTATACTCATCTCTCATCAAACAGTGGAGAGGGCAACGTTATCCATCGCTTCCTCTCATCGTGAGCAGAGTGAGACTGGGAACAAGTAGCTCAAAGTATCCCTCTGCAATTCCTCCATGGCACTGTGCGATCTCGCGCAGAACTTGTGCCCAGGACAAAGGTTAAACGGAGAAGTTATGAGAAATCTGCAGGTGCAGTTTATCTTACCATCCCCATTTTACTGACAACAATGAAATAGGGTGTGAATCCAATGGTAAGCGCCACACAACACGTGTTTAATGTTCAACAATATAATAGGACCCAAAGTCTAGGGAGTTGATAAGTTTATAAACAGCTCTGGATAAGTTTATACATATGTATGTTAAAAAAAATCCAGAACATTTTGTAATTGTAAATAGACCCAAAATTAAATAATGTTTTACATTTAACTTTTAATGCATAATGTATTTTAAAACCATTTCTGATTCAATCAGACTGTCTTTTCTGTCGTTTCACGGAACATAAGGTCATCAACTCGCTGATATCATTTCAATGCAATTTCTACTTAATGTTTGATCACTGTAGGGACGGAGCGCTCTTCCTTTTTTGTCTTACCGTCCCACTGCTATATCCTCATTAGTAGAGTATCTCTCAACCTCTCCATGACTTGATCGAGGCATTTCACTGCCCAAGTTATGAATCTAGTTCATTGTTACACATTCACATTGCAAATAACAAGGATCTAGTAACATCATTACCACGGCATGACTGTCCATTTCCAGTAAACCCTTCCAGACACTGGCATTTTGGTCCACCTTCTGATAGGACACAATAAGCATTGATGTGACAATGGATTTCCATACAGGGGCTCTCATCTGTTCAGAAAACAAGATATATAACCTCACATTGTGCCAGAAAGAGAATTAAAGGCATGACAGGTGCGTGGACATTGTGACCTTATTAAATTAAAAAATGCAGACATGACACTGTTTCTATATTAGAATAACTGCAATATATATATATATATATATATATATACATATATATATATATATATATACATGTTTCATCCATTCCCTCAGTCTTTTCAATATTTGGATTGGCAAACATTGATTAATCTTTAGTAAACATATAATGTCATGATTATTTATAAAGCAAGTAGTTGCCAAATTTATTTCATTTTGCTTTTAATGTCCAAAGCTTTTTATTTTTATAAGTGAATGTGGTATCAAACAGTACTCATATGTTTCTAACATAAATCAACTCACACTACACACCTTTACACAATAGCATTACTTTGGAACATGTAGTTTGAATACTGGCAAGAGATTTAAAAAAAAAAAGGAAATATATGCATCTTGTATATAACTTTTTTTTTCCTTTTGGTATAACATTTTTTTCTTTTGTTCTTATAGAAGTCCATTTGTATTAGTGTATTTGTTATACAATTTCAAGCATATAGATGTGAACTAGTTAAAGCATCATTAAAATACCTGAAACTAAAATAATATGCTGTTGTTTAACAATAAGTGAGCAGCAGGTAGAAATACATCCCTGTATAAAATAGAAATCAAATTTACAACGCCATCACTAGTGATTTGTTCTCTTAGGTAGGTGGTATTGTATTTCTATTTATGTATTAGCATGATAGCTATACTATTTATTAATAAATGTGGGAACTAACTGTCTAATTTACTCCATGACATCATTCCTTAAATTGCACTCCTTTTTAAATGTAACCAACCATGTAATTATTACAAATTTCCGAACAATAATAATTATAATAGATGTTTTCCCACCTATAAACATAATGAGTTATTTAATTTGAAAATCTAAATTCATACTTGAAGTTGAAATTCATATTAAAGTTAAGTGACCTGGATACGTTAACTGGACTTCTTTATCCTCAATATTTTTTAAACTGGATAATTTTACAAATTATAACGCACACACTAAAAGCTGTACAGCCTTGTCTAGATTCAAGTAAAAATAT
Source organism: Leptobrachium leishanense (assembly GCA_009667805.1). Taxonomy (NCBI): domain Eukaryota; kingdom Metazoa; phylum Chordata; class Amphibia; order Anura; family Megophryidae; genus Leptobrachium; species Leptobrachium leishanense. The sequence goes on along the minus strand of CM019063.1, from coordinate 420,536,082 downwards.
CAATATGTATATAGTCAATACTTTTCTACACAACGTAATATATTAGATATATGTTAATATTTATAGTTTTAGTTGTTATATATATATATATATCAGCTCCCAACCCTGCACTCGAGACTCCACTTCAATTACGCATGGTGCTCATTTGGCTCAATATCTATTTCACATAAGACGGCAGTCACGGGGCTTGCAATTGAAATTATTTTTATTAATCGATGTTTCAGTCCACTATCCACGGACTTTCGTCAGTATATCAACCACAAATAATAAAAACATTATATATAGACCTATAAAATGTTTTTGTTGTTTGTGGTTGATATCCTGACGAAAGTCCGTGGATAGCAGACTGAAACGTTGATTAATAAAGTGAATTTAAATTGCAAGCTCCGTGACTACCGTCTTATGTGATAAATATATATATATTTATCTATCACATAAGATAAATATATATAGGTTCTACCAGGTTTAAGCTAGGTTTTAACACAACATGTGAATTATTCATTAGATTATGCAACGTAGAACAAGAAAGAGAGTACTGTCAAATTGTATTTGTAATATATTTGATATATTATATCAAAATCCCTATATATATATATGTATATACTGTATATGTATATTTGAAGTTTGATCTGTTGTAAACATTTCTAAATTTCCTTAGGATTAAAAATATTTAATATTTTTTGCAAAACATATTTTACTAAAATAATGAAAATTAATTCTATATTTCCAAATGCCTTTGTATTGCAATGGATTGATTTCTACATGATCATTTTTAAATCCAAGTCCCTGTCATCAATATTTGCGTTTTCCACATCTCAATAAAATAACTATTATCTCTGTATTTCCCAAACCAATCATTGAACAGATACACTCCGCTTCCTTTAACTTTTGTCCTAGATTAACAGCTCATAAACATCCCTAAATGTTTGACTCTTCTAAAATCATTTTCAACTCAAATGTCATAAATAAAATATTAACTAACTAAACAAAATATAAATGAACTTTAACAATTCTAATATTCTTGTTAATATCTAATACTATATAATAAGTGCTACCACTTTTGCTCCTTAAATATATTGTCAGTTATTGTCTGTATGAGCTAAATGACTACTGGCTCCATACTACCCTCTGACAATCCGAAACCACAAACCTCATCTTCCCGTAGCACCAAAATGGACATTCAGAGCAATTTCAAATCAATAAAAATAAGACTCGGGATGATTGTAACAGGAAACAAGATTTTTTACTGTATAAGATATTAACAAAGGTTATTTATACACCATTGTAAGAATAACATCCATAAAAAGGATTGCATCACACTATATAATAAGGTATGTCCCTTCCAATCAAACAAAACCTGTCATGTTAATGAAATCACAATTTGTCAATTTTTTTAAAATATTATATGGAAGTTTGTGTTGTTGCAAATTATTGCAAATTTTACACCCAGGACATTCAACTCAATAATGTGTACATACAGCATTGGAAGAAACATTAGTATTGAGCAGCGATTGTTATAGACTCTAAATGATGTTTTTTTCTGGTTTGTAGCATGTCTGTCACTATCCTAAGTAATGTCAGAAACATACTAGACCATGATTAGGCCATCGGGGTGGAATAGATCCTACCTGTCACCACCACTTCTGCTGTTAGCTCTTCTCTGTCCCAATGATCTTCTTTTTTTCCATTTTCATAGATGTCTTTAGATAATGGACCGTGGAAGAAGGATTCGTATCTTGTCGTTTCGTTTAACCCGACTTTCGATTCTTTAACCTGTGAGATTTCATCCCAGTGAGCTGGAAGAGAGAGAACTTTTCACATTTTCATCTTTGATCAATTACATATTGACTGTTCTCGTCTATACTAAGCCACGCTGTTTAACTCTGAGGTTTTATTTTCTGATTATAAAAGGAATTATGGGTATAATAGGATCAGTTGACAAATATAGACAAAGAAACAGCTTATTATCTTTTTTTATTTGAGTTGGGTGCCTGGTAGACTGTCGCATAATTTGGTATATGTTTTACGATAACAGAGACTAAGTTTAAACTAAAAGCTGAATTAAAGTGTTACTCTTCTAACAAGCGGACACATTTCACTTTGAACGTGAGCCAAGACTAAAGCCCGAGTCTTCAAAGTAGATGAACAAGGACACTCCAGCAAAATAAAGCCGTGCCAAAACAGGATATCTGAACACATATCAAATATTCGTAGATTATATTGTCAGCACACTAAAGCTTCCATTGTGCTACATCAAGGCATCTAAAGCAGTCCCCTTCCCTGTCCATTCTTTATGTCCCAGCCAGAAATACAATTCAATCCGTGAAGGGTATCAAAACAAACTGGCTTTTCTAATTCCATCCTCCGAACACTAAAAAAGATTAGGTCTGTAATGTAGTTATGAGTGTGTAGAAAAACAATGACTCACTAGAGCCTTATTGTCTATTTCAGGAGAACGTGCAGAGAAACCTGAGTTAATGACACGATAAGCTTACAAAACAAAACTCTCATAAATGATATACCTGTGCGCGCCTAAAATATATTGTAAATAAAAACATATTTGAGACAGGATTAAATAAATCCCAAACTACCTGCTGTTGTTTCAAAGGCATTATCAGTTTTTCCATGTCCACATTACTCAGGGTCTTTATTGAGCAAACTATGTGTGCCTGAGATCTGTTTTTACAGCTCATCGCTCTGGCACCTTTTTATGAATGAAATTGTGTTCTTAGTTGATGAACTCATCAGAATCAGCTGTTTGTTCGTTTAGGACCTGATAGCTTTAAGATTTGAATTTTCCACACAATTTACCAGCAAACCATCTATTTTTTTGTTAAACGTATTTGCGACAGTATACATAAAAGTATTATAAACATAAAAGTACAGTTATTAACAAAACCTTTAGGAAGGGGAGAATTATTTTACGGTATAAAAGAAGATTATCATTAATTTACCCAAAGCACAAAAATAATCTGCTCATTGTACAGCGTTGACCATTTTATAAAATGACTTATTTGGAGAAACACTGCTTTCAACCTATTTGTTCAACATGTTTTAAAAAAGGAAATTATTTGTTCTGGATCAAAGTGCAAAATGTTACGTGGCAATACAGGATGATATTAAAGTTGCTTTGCTTCGTAAGTGTAAGGACGCAGACTCTACAGGGCTTTGTTCTGTGTGTCATCATTTCACAGGGGCTTGATGCTGAGGGTCTTTGATGTTGGTCTTAATGCAGGCTCTGACACTTTGGACCATATAGTTAGTCAATTGGGAGAAGTGTGAGTCAAGCTCATCTTCATGTTGCATGTTCTGATGCTATGCCCCCAGGCTATCTACAGTTGCAACTAAATATATTAATTCCCAACTTTTTTGGGCTATATGGGTTTTTTAGTAAAGTGCTGGGGGCCCATTCCAACAGAGACGTTAATAGCAACTTTAAAAAGGAAAAAACCTGCGTGAGCAGCTTTTACTTTACAACTCTTTATCAAATACTGTATTCTGACGGAAATGCTGTATTAGTGGCTCAAGTCAGAACATTTGTGAGCCACTGTTTGATAAGAGCAGAATCACGCTGTGCCACTGCCATTATCAGCTCCTAGAGTTCATAGGATTCTTTAGAGCCAGGAGCGAGCTTGCATGAGTGGGGTCTTGCAGGGACAGCAGCAGAAGAATACTGAAATTTATTTGTTCGTTGTCTCCTGCTACTTGCAGAGGAAGCGCAGATCATTCCACCTTCTGCACACTGTTTAAGGGATAAGTGTGACATAAGTCACTTTGGACTTGGGTTGCATGGGCATGGAGGTATATTTGTAGGGTGCAGGCCCCATAATCAATATTAGTTCATTACCCCTCGTGTGCAGAATGTGTGTAATCTGTGGTTATGGAAGAATGCTATTATCTATCTGTATATTGTCTGGTCCTTGTGTGTCTGTTATCTGTAGAGAGGATTAGTTTTTCAGCCTACCCCTGTCTCAGGAATGTGTTGATGTCTGTTTATATTTGAATAGTTTGTATATCTGCCTTGTTAGGCAAATGCTGTCACATTACCTGATTCCTGTTACAATGGCTGATATAATTACTGTGTGGTCACTATTTGTTAATTTATGCAACTTCACTCTGTTATCTAATGTATTCAGGCATTCTGATACACAGCCTGTGATTACATGCCACCAAATTGTTTCATTCATATCTGGACATGTCTGGTTCACTTGATGCTGGGGGTGGGGGGTGCCAGGGTGTAATTCTCCATTGTCTCTAGTCCCTCCTGGAACTGTATATATACAATAAAGGTGTTCAGTCTGTCTGTTCCATTCTAACCCTGAAAGACCTCAGATCTACAGCCTCGGCTTATTTCTGGGGGATGCTAGCAAGGCTCTCTTTGTGTACCTATATTTAAGCTGCGGCTAAGGACTGGAGAAAGGCACGAGAGTCTGCCTGGGGAGAACACGAGGGGGGGTCCTGCAAGGAAGCAGCAATGGCAGCTGTGACCCTGTTGGGGCACTGAGATCTGTCACAATAAGTAAGGGATTTTTTGCTTTGGTTAAATCTAATAGTTACTTGATTTTGCAAACGTCAGGTTTTAAGAGCCGGTACTCATTTCCGGAATAATGGCTGAAGCCCTGAAGAACAAGGATGGAAGAGCCTGTTTTTCATTGGCTAGACACAAAATAATGTCTCTTATGCAGTGTAGAGGAGCTGTTAATTTAAACTAATCTACAGCAATGACAGAGCAGCAAGCAGATCTGTTATTTATTTTATTAGCTTAATGGTTTAGTTGGAATAGGGCCCATGATCTGGTATATTGGTTGAAAATCTCTCTTACAGCATCAACAATACATCATCATGCTGCGGTGAGATTAAAAATTGTCAATACATCTGTCCTGAAATTCATTCCACTACAAAATTCAAGGAGTTTTGAAATTACTTCCCACACAGTAGTTTTGCAAGATTGTATTATTGCTGATTATCATAAGTGTACTTTATTATTTTTTTACTGCTTTTACAATCTACATGGAGTATATTATAATATTATGCATAGTGCATATTCTATAAATGCACACCTTTTTATTAGTATCACCTCAGCAAAACATGATGCTTGAAAGTTGCCCAACTTTAAGTGCAATCTATGCAACAGTATCTTGACACCAAAAGCATACTTTAAGAAATAATAATTTTAGTAGTGAACACATCTAGAAAAACCTTATAAACAAAATTGTATCTTCCCGAAATTAACAAAAATTGCATCAAAATGATTTTCTTTTGCCTACGATATGGACACCAGCGACATTTTGACCTATTAATGTTCCGGCATTTTAGAGCAATGCCAATAATAAATATTAGCTTGATCACTGGCATACAGAAAACTCACAGGGAATGTATTAGATGAAACCATTTGTTCATTTCATCCAGAGTCTTTAAAAAGGAACTTGTGAAATTCTGACAGAATTTGGCTACTTTTCAAGCTCAATATTTTGCTTTGGTGAATGGAATAGACATATCATGGACAGCCACAATAGGAATTTATCTCTGTCCAGGTCAGATATCACAGTGCCTGACAATAAGTTTGATGGATAGTGCATTGTGTTCCAACAATGACTCTATACTATCAAAATAGACAACTGTCTGGCCACCATTCTTGGTTATCAGTGTTTTGCCAACTGCATTAGTCCTGAGGCTCAATTTTTCATTGAAAACCCCCACTTAATAATGAGGCAGTACCATGAAATGTTAACTTGAACTATTAAGAGTGTCTTTAATTGATTAACATTTTCTTGGGAGATGTTTGCCTGCTTTCCTGCCCAGTGCTCTTGGACGGGGCACAACCATTCTTAAGAAACACTTTAAATTTTAACGGACAATGGTTATAATTCAGATTGTCTGTTATCTCTATTGCTTCTTGTTAATACTTAAATAGGGAACACGAATGACATGATGACAATGTGGATTATGGTAGATTTTACCATGCCACCCTTTCCCCAGCTGTTGTTAAAGGCTAAATGCAATTCCACGGTTGGTAAAAGGACAGCGGACCAGCAGTCTGGAATTTAGACTTTGTCACTGCACTCCTGTTTGTCTGCCCGAGATGATATATTTTCTTTTAAAAAAACACCTTCAATGCCATTCTTACATACAAGACAAAACAAGAATGCGCTTTCTAGGACTGTGCGTTAGCACTAGGTTGTATTCTGTACGCAAGTTAAAAATTTGTAAATGTTCTCTTTCACAGCTTACTGAATAAACTCTCATTAAATAAAATAAAGGCTGAACAACTGTAACATTTGTGTTTTTTATGCAGTAATAAACGATTTCATACAAAAATACAAGTCGATTACATTTTTAGTTATTTAAAATATAAAATATTCTAGACTGATAAGTGATAACAATAATTTATGTAGATTTTTTGCTTTTCTACAGTACTGTAAAATGCACTCAAACTGCACCCGGTAATGGATGGGACTGTACATTTGGAAGCAATAGAATACAAATAGAAATATGCACCAATTCTAAGAGTTTAAATGCTATAGAAGCCAGACATTCTTCTTGCTCGGCCTCTCTTATATTAACTTTTGTTAGGGATGTTTTTACAAAATAGCTGTAGTGATAAAAAGAGAAGAATATTTAGCTAAATGCTTTCTATTTGTTTTATTAAATTTCTGTTAAAAATAAAACCTCAAGAGAGTGGATACAGTTATTTTTTTCCTCCCTTTTATATCTATGTTCTAACATGGTGTATCAATTTGCAAAATTCTATCTTGGTTCAACACCACCATCTTTTCTTTGCTCTGGTACCGTGCAAAGCAGTTTTGGATCTTGGTCAGAATACCACACCAGCAGGTGTCTTTGGGCAAGACACTTAATGATATATACACAACTAACTCACAATTTATATATTGTGGTGCAACCTAAGAACAAAATGATCAAAAACAGCACAGAGCGTATCCTGTGAAAGAGAAGATTTCAGTCTTGATCGGTCGTCAAAGATAAAAAAGTATTTACGAATACTCTGTCTCTGAGATACCCTCGAAGATTTAGATCACAGGGGATTAGGTCTGGCATCATTGGTGGGCACTCATTCCTCCCTTGCATTTCTGGTTAATGATTTTACACTACACAGTTGTCAAAGACCTTATCTAGATACTCCAGGGTGATGCCTGCCATTGGAGGCCTTGCACCATCTTACTGAAACCAAACAAAAAAAGACACAAACTGGTCTCTTGATAACAACGTTCATATCACTTTCGATGTTTCTATCAATAAACTTGGGTCCAAAACTTCCACCTGAAGACATTGCACACCAGTCAATACATGTAAAAGGGTTGGGAACTGCAACATGTTGATTGCCTAAGGCCTCAAGTCTAGTGTTTTATTTATTAACATATCTAACAGATTGACTTAAACTCCCAGCCTAATGTGGTTATAGTGACAATTCATAGATATGCTTAAAAAAAATTTGATTCTGAAAATATTTGTAATTATCTAGTTAGTACCTCCCCTCCGGTCGTTATTTTAGACTCCGATTGTCTTTGTGATATTATTTTGTATTAATGTGGTACCTGTTAGCCTCCTTTGCCCCCTCTCTGGATCCGCCACTGAGCTAACGTGTCATCACAGAAAACACAGTGTCAAACTGCTGTACTATTTAGAAGAATTGGTTTTAAATAAACACACACAGAAAATATTGTTTTCAATGGTGTACATGGTAGCACATGTAACAAATTGCATGTGAAAATAAAATGCTGCAGACATCAAAGTTGTACATTACTTAATTTGATATCATTTTCTACAAAAAAAAAATGTTCACTCACAGATGCACATGTTGAGGGGTTAGTGGAAGCCATATTGTGTGGTACACATGTGCATATATTCTTCTTAACACAAAAATCTAATGGGAAAATCATGTGGCAGCTAGTTCCAGTCAATGGCTAATGATTCTGGTTTTGGTGGGCACATCCCTCTATCCAAGTATGTACATCCCATTGTTCCTCAACCCATCACTTTCATGTTCGATTGTGCCTTTGGTTTACAGTTTTCCACTATTGGCTCTATATTACCGGGTGAGCTGGACTAGTGCTCTAGCTTGGAGGCCACAATAGTTAATTCCAAGCCTATTTTTAGGAAATGGGCCTGATATTGATGGTATTGGAGCTGCACTATGTGTAAATCTTGAAACAAATTTTGTTACTAGTCATGGTGAATTAAATATGTCAGAGACCGATGACCCAGGGATTTTGACATACAACAAAAATATGTTTTTTGTTACTGAGAAAAGTCATTTAAGTAATTTAACTGGTTTAAGTTAACAGAAAAAAAAGAATAACCAGGTAATAAAACATTGATATATAAAGGAGCATCAATGAGCACATAAAACATGAACCTTACAGTGAAAACAAGACAATCAAACCTTTTTCTAACTTTGCCACCTGTGAGCCAGACACGGATGCTATAGTTACCTAGGCAAAAAATCAGGGGTACGACATTTTCTATTTTGTTTTCAGTTCCCTGTTCGGATGAATCTCAATTCTTATGTTACAGTTGTTGGCACCATAAATTGGCATAAAAACTTGAATTTATGTAACTGTCTTGATATTAATGCTTCTAACTGGTTGTGGCATTGCGTGTAATAATGTTTGGACTATGTTAAAAGCCTGCCTAAACATTGCTATTGATGATTTACATACCTTTATGATCACAACCTATCCAGCGGGATAAGAAGTCACAGCACCCACCAAACCGGTGTTATGTCAGGCCACACCTCATTACATTAGAGCACCTTTTGAATGTGGTGGAACGAGATTTGTAGCATAACAGCATAGTAAAAAAAAACCTGTGTGTTGTTTTCATGTCAGCAGGGACTAGAATCGGTATGGAATACTCCTTGAAAAAATTGCTATTCGGACTTCTGGCTGTCCTGGGGGAAAGTGATCCTTATCTAGTTTTAGAAAATTGGACCTAATAAAGTGCTATGTGTACATACTAAAATCTATCTTCGATCTTCAGTTTGTCTTGCATGAGTCACTACACTGGTATTTTCAGTCCAATGGATGAGGGTGTAAAATGGAGGTCTTTGAAAGGAATCTCTTTGCGTCATATTGCAAATTAGAAATATCTGGGGCCTATGTTTCAATAGAGGGAAAGAAATTTAATTATTTTTGCTAGAGGTAAGTTACTATCATCAGTGTAAAGTTATTTAATGTTGAGTCGTGTTTCTCTTCGCTTCTTCATTCATTTACAGGGTTATTCAAAGCGATCTGAATGGCTGCCGAAAGGGAACCGAATGCTGAAATTACCTTTCCGTTCCTGGTTACCTTTCCTGGCCATTCGGCTATCCAGAGAGCAGGCAATTCGCCAAATACTGGCGAATTGCCTGCACATACAGTGCCTGGTCGTTGCCTGTTCAAAGGCAGTGAATCCCCATAGAGAAGCAATGCTTTGTCTATTCAGAGAACAAAAGCCAGCAGTTTAAAGTTGCCGAATTGCCCTGCTGTTCGGTGGTTTCATTCGACAGGTTTATTCAGGCGAATCCCATAGGCTTCAATGTTAAAAATATTCCCATTTTAATTCAATATCTATTAAACCGTTCATTATAATATTCATTCTGCAGTAAAGAGTCTCTTTATTAATAGATTTTTTAGGATCTTTAAAGCATTTTTTGGAATTTGTTTTCAAAAACTTTTTTTCCAATTTTTTTTTAACTTTTCTTCTTTTTTCTGTAACAGCCCTTTTTATTATCGTTCATTGGATCTTATATGTAAATTTCAGACATTTTCACTCAGTAGTTTCTTTGCAAACAGCGTTTCACTTTTCAAACATTCAAGCGTACGTTTTTTTTTCTCACTCCATTCGTCTGCGGTGTCGACTTTTTCCGGCGGCTTCGCTGTGTGTGATTGGCTCCTGCTCGGGTTTTTCTGGTGTTTTCGTCGGGGTTAATACAGATTTTTTTGCGGGTTTTCGGTGTGCCTTCGCCGGGTTTTGCGGTGAGTTTTCGGCGGGTTTGCAGTGACTTTTCCCTGCAATTCGGGGACCCCGTGGTGCTTGCTGAATACACAGCAGGGTTGCTGAAATGGGATCGCCGAATCGAACCGAATTGAGGAGAACGAAAAGTCACCGAACGTCAGGTGACTTTTCGATTCTCTTTGAATAACCCTGATAGTATCCTCATAAATACAACAACGTCCTCAGAAACAATAAAACATGGTAGATGACAAAACAAAGGGGAAGGAAAAAAATTAAAAAAAATGCTTTATAAAATATATTGTAAAAAAATTATTGCAAATATTGACTGGTGTGTAGACATAATAATAGCATATAGTATTCATGATGATTACCTGGTTTGGCCAGGGGATGAACAACTACTATTGAAGACGGCCTTTGCATCCTTCCTTGGAGACGGACCACATTTTTATTTCTTTTGTCTATTCTTGTTATTGATGTTTGAAGCCAGTCAGAAATCCAAATATGATCCTCAAAAACAGTGATGTCAAAAGGGTGCCCTATAAAATATTCAAACAGCTAAACCAGTGGTGAACACAGACCAAATATTTCTTAGCATGGAAAAAACAAGGAATACTGTATTATTCTGTATTTGTAAATTTGTAATAAAAACAGTAAACTTCTTTACTACTTTACACTTTGTTCGTTTTTTTTCTTTTTCTTTCATACAGCATGTTTATGTGCGTAAGATAATGAGCACTGTTCAACGCTGTATTCACAAAAATACAGTTTAGCAGTCTCAGTAGATGATGTAAAGAAGATAAAGGTGTACTCCAAACAAAGAAGCCTATGCAAGTTTTATAATTTTTGTATATGATTTATCGTATATCATCATTACTATCAGGGTTATTCAGAGAAAGGTGAAAACCAGGAGAACTGGCAGGAGAAGAGAACAATATAGACCAAATAGCCGATTTGGAAAGTGAGATAAATGGCAGAATTTTTCTGGTTTGGCTATTTTGACCTAGAATTTTCACTTCTCCAGTCATTCTCCTGGTTTTCACCTCTCTCTGAATAACCCTGTATGTTTAGAACACATTATTATATACGATAGCTAGTGTAATGGGTGTCAGTTGGTATGTATGACTCTGAAAAGAGTCAGGTGGGTCTTTCAGAGTGCCCAGTGGCAAGGGGGTATACAGTATATATATGTGTGTGCAAAACATAAGCAAAACATGGAAAATATAATGTTTTTAATGGGTATGTAACTTCTGCTAATAATTATTGCAATTTTGACATTTGCTGTGAATTGAAGACAATGATGAATTTTGTCAACTTAACAAACAAGGTTTTATGCCAGCATAATCTCTACATATAAATGCATTTGTAACGCGTCTGTCGCTGTCGTCAGCTAAGCGTACATCCATTACAGCTGCTCACTTGGGCCTCTCGGCAGTTACAAAAACTCCTCCCGCCGACGAGTGGAAAAAATAAGTACCCGTTAAGATACTTAACAATACATGTTAAGATCATTAAGCCTTTCCTGGTAACTTTTCTCCTTCAAGCCGTACACTATTTTAGTAGCCCTTCTCTGAACTCTCTCTAAGATGTCTATATCCTTCTGGAGATACGGTCTCCAGTACTGCACACAGTACTCCAAGTGAGGTCTCACCAGTGCTCTGTACAGTGGCATGAGCACTTCCCTTTTCCTACTGCTAATACCTCTCCCTATACAACCAAGCATTCTGCTAGCATTTCCTGCTGCTCTATTACATTGACTACTTACCCTTAGATCCTCTGAAATAATAACCCCTAAATCATTTTCCTCAGATGTTGAGGTTAGGACTGTATCAAATATTCTATATTCAGCCCTTGGGTTTTTACGTCCCAGGTGCATTATCTTGCACTTATCCACATTAAAACTCAATTGCCACAGCTCCGACCATTTTTTTAGTTTAACTAAATCATTTGTCATTTGGCTGATCCCTCCAGGAACGTCAACCCTGTTGCAAATCTTTGTGTCATCAGCAAAAATACATACTTTTCCATTAATACCTTCTGCAATATCACTAATAAAAATATTAAATAGAATGGGTCCAAGTACTGACCCCTGAGGTACCCCACTGGTAACAAGACCTTGCGCTGAATAAACTCCATTTACCACAACCCTCTGTTGCCTGTCACTCAGCCACTGCCTAATCCATTCAACAATATTGGAATCCAAGCTCAAAGATTGCAATTTGTTGATAAGCCTTCTATGCGGAAAAGTATCAAAAGTCTTACTGAAATCTAAATAAGCAATGTCTACTGCACCACCTGTGTCTATTATTTTTGTTACCCAATCAAAAAAATCAATAAGATTAGTTTGGCATGATCTCCCTGAGGTAAACCCATGTTGTTTCTGATCCTGTAATCTATATGTTTTTAGATGTTCAACAATCCTTTCCTTTAACATGGTTTCCATTAATTTCCCCACTACTGACGTAAGACTAACTGGCCTATAGTTCCCAGATTCCTCCCTACTACCCTTCTTGTGAATGGGCACAACATTTGCGAATTTCCAGTCTTCTGGGACGACTCCCATTAGCAAGGATTGGTTAAATAAATCTGTTAACGGTTTTGCTATTACATCACTGAGCTCTTTTAATAATTTAGGGTGGATCCCATCAGGCCCCATTGACTTATTTGTCTTTACTTTAGACAGCTGCTGTAGAACCTCCTCCTCTGTAAACTGATATGTAATTGTCTCGTTAGTGTTTCCTCCTAACTGAGGTCCCTTTCCTTCCTTTTCTTCTGCAAAGACTGAACAAAAATATTCATGGAGGCAGTCAGCGAGACTTTTATCCTCTTCTACATACCTTCCTTCCTTTGTTTTTAATCTAACTAATCCTTGTTTTACTTTTCTTTTCTCGTTTATGTATCTAAAAAATGTTTTGTCACCCTTTTTTACTGACTGAGCTATTTTCTCTTCTGCGTGTGCTTTGGAAGCCCTTATAAATTGCTTTGCCTCTTTCTGCCTAATCTTATAGGTTTGCCTATCTTCTTCACTCTGAGTTGTTTTATAATTATTGAATGCTGTCTTTTTGTTCTTCACTATTTTGGCCACTTCTGCAGAGTACCACAGTGGTTTCTTCCCTTTTTTGTTTTTGCTAACAAGTCGAATGCAATTGCCTGTGGCCTTCAATAATGCTTCCTTTAAATAATCCCATTTCTCCTGGACTCCCTTTAAACTCCTCCAGTCTGATAATGACTCCTTCACACAAAATCTCATTTTAGAAAAATCGTTTTTTTTAAAGTCTAAAACGTTTGTTTTTGTGTGGTGCGGCTCCATCCCTGTTCTGATATTAAACCATACTGACTGGTGATCACTAGATCCCAAATTTTCACCTACAACAACGTCCGATACCAAACCTCCATTTGTGAGTATTAAATCCAATATGGCCTCTTTACGGGTCGGCTCCTCAACTACTTGTGTTAGAGATAATCCCAGTAGAATATTTGTACTCCTGGTGCACCCAGCTGTTTTGGTTTTCCAGTTCACATCAGGAAGATTAAAGTCCCCCATGATAATAACTTCCCCCTTCATTGCCATTTTGGCTATTTCCTCAAGCAGCAGATTATCTAGCTCTTCTACTTGTCCAGGGGGTCTATAGATCACACCTACACAAGCTACTGTATGATTGCCAAATGTTAGCGTAACCCAAACTGACTCTATGTTCACCTCGCTCACTTTTATTTGGTTCGTTTTTATGTTGTTTTTCCACATACAGGGCCACTCCTCCTCCTTTCCTACCTTCTCTGTCTTTTCTATATAAAGAGTACCCCGGTATTGTTATGTCCCAGTTATTTTTCTCACTGAACCATGTCTCAGTAACCGCAACTAAATCTACTTTTTCAGCTGCCATCATTGCCTCCAGTTCATTGATTTTATTCACTAAACTGCGAGCATTTATAGACACGACTCTGAGCTTGTCATTTTTTTCCCCGCATGTTGCTTGCACCCTCCGATTTAGTTTTGGGGGACAATCAGGCAGATTGTTTTTTACCCTTTTGTCCCCCTCCTAGTTTAAATATTTCTTTGCGAAACCTTTGAACTTCTCACTGAGAACATATGTTCCCCTATGAGTAAGATGCAAACCATCTTTTTTATACAGTTCCCTTCTGCTCCATTTAGAGCTATCATGGGACACAAAGCCAAATCCTTGCTCTCGACACCATTCCCGAAGCCACAAATTAAATTCCCTATTGCGCATCTGCCTATCCTGACTGTTATGCACAGGCAAAACTTCAGAGAATGACACAGTGGACGCAATCTGCTGTATTTCACCTCCAAGAACACAAAAATCATCCTTAATCTCAGAAACCTCATTGCTAGCCAAGTCATTTGTCCCTAGATGGACTAGAACATCCACTTCCCCTTGCTGCTTTGCTTGTTTGACAATATTGAGAATATGTCTCTTGTCTCTACGAGCAGTAGCCCCAGGAAGACATCTCACCAAACCACTACTCTCCAGCTCAACACCTCTTATGATAGAATCACCCAGCAACAATTGCCTTCTATCATGTCCCACCTTTTCCTTATTGTTCTTGGTTGCAGTCCTGCATACCTTAGGCATAGGGGATGGTGGTTCCTCAACTATGGTGTCTGAGCCTACTTCCGTCTCACCACTACACTCTGAAAGTGCCTCAAAAGAATTAAGAAGAGCCACAGACTGTGGGACATGCCTTCTATCCACAACTCTAAGTCTACCAGATCCTACAGTAGTCCATCTGCCGCTCCTAGGAGGCCTCTGTGGCAGTGGCTTTGTAACAGTCATAGCCATAGCCTGAGTTTGTCTAACAGACAATTTACAAATCTCAGACTTCAAACAGGCAATTTCCTGCTGCAATAAAGAGAGCTGCCTATATATCAGGCACACTCCAAACCTCCAAAAATTGGATCTAAAAACAAATGCATGACAGCTCTTACACTGGACCAAGCCTGCCATTATAAAAGAATGGATTTAAACCAACAAATCTTACCTTTTTGTAGGTTTTCTACCTCCTGTCTAACCTCAGACTACCTCCAGAGTATCTCCAGGATATCTCTAAGTGCTCACTTTGAAGGCTTCCCAAGCTCAATAGACTGCCCTCCGGGCAGGCTTAACACCTTGTAATATCATAAAACACAATTATAGCGTATGTGATATGTTTCAGTTTTACATCATTACAAGTCTGGTAAGAAGTGTGAAAGGCAAGATGGCTGCAGTTATTTTCCTATATTTATGTTACCCCAAAAGCTCACCTACTTCATTCTGGGAAAGCGTCTGCCTCTCTGAGCCATCCAGATTAGACGATTCAATGGCAGATCTCTTGGCATCACACCAATACAGTTTGTCAGTCAGAAACTCCACAGTGATCCCGCTAGGCCACACCAAATCACTGCTTACTAACACCATCCTTCCTGTTCCATCCAAATTGGAGCTTTCTATCCGTGGATTTGTGCCTATATCTGTCCAAAATATCTTCCTTAAGAAAAAAAAAATCAACAATAAGATAAAACTGCATGTTGATGTTAGACATATTCTATTCATATTCAGTTGCACATGTAGAAGGCCTTAGGACTTTATTAAATTCCTGTACACATAATAGCAAGAGTTACCAAGCAAACCAATTTAATAATAAATCAATATTAAGAGGAAGTTTCATATTTTACAGTAAGACATATTACAGTAATGCATATACATATATTACCCCTTGCCACACTCCATTTACTAAACTCATTGTCACGGGATGGCCCAGCACCCTCAGCCAGGGGCGGTGCAGTGACAGTGGTGACATGGACACTTGGGTGTGGTGGCACGCACCCCGTTTTACCAGTATTTTATTTAGATGTGATTATTGTGTGGTGTAATAAAGTGTTCCCCGTTGGTTTATTGCGTAATGTATTTTCCCTTTGTTTGCCTTGCTCGCCGCCATTTTCCGATCCTTGTGGCGCAGTCAGAATTCTCGATTCGGAAAATGGCCGATTCGAACCATCCGGTTCGAATCGTAAAATGGCCGATTCGGACCATCCGGTCCGAATTGGCGACTCCCTGAAGGCCAAGGGCCAATGGGTCCTGGGAGGGCGGGCAAGGAGTCCCATTGTATTCTAATTTTGTGCAGAGTTGTTAAATGCTTGAACTGTAAACAATAAAGGCAGATCTTGCAGTGCATCCAGCTTTGACTGATGTGGTTTCTTCTCCGCCGTATTTTCGTATCTGAGAGTCCCTCGCGATCTCAGAGTACGGTGTCCACCCAGGTACGATCCGAATCGAGCGCTCTGTGCCTGCATCGTGTAGCAGGGCAGAGGCGCAGCGCATGAAGATTCGGTTCCCGGAGAGACGGAGATCCGAACCGAAGGGCGCGGCCGCGTACCGCGCTTCGGTATTGCGAGGGATTGCGGTAAGATCCGAATCCCTCGCCCATCCCGCTAGATCCGAAGTTTCCTTCAGTCCCGACCCGATCCGAAAAGTCTTACATTAAGTTCCGAAGAGTTACCCGCACCGCGATCGGAAACGTTTCCCGCAATATCCGAAACGTTTCCCACATCCGATACGAAGATTCCTCCGCAGCGGAACCGATCTCCACGGACGTCCCACACCCGCAAGGTCAGTGAACCAGCTGCTCGGGACGCTGAGTGCCGTATGGCTCAGTGGTCGGGCTGGTTCTAGGCAGGGGTCCCCTCCACCGCCCGCTAACCCTTTCCCAGGGTCACGCCAGGCCGCACGAGACGCCGAGTGCGCGTCACTCGGTAGTCGGGCCAGCGGTAAGCGAAGGGGTCACGCAGATTGAGCACACCCGCAGGCGGAACAACATCTCCATTCCGTCATACTGGTGGCAGCGGTGGGATCGCTCTCTGCAGACCCCTAGGAGACCTACGCCATGGTGGTGTACACCTATTATGACCGGGACACCCTGCGTGGGATGTTGGAGAACCGGGGAGGAATGCCGGGTAACAAAAAGAGGAAGACCCTGATCAAGGAACTGACCAGGATGGATCAGGACGGGGTGGCGACGCCCGTCCCCAGCCCTGTCCGCGCAGAGGTGGAGGAAGATGCGGGCCTCAGAGAGTTGCGGCGTCGGATTGCCCTGCTCGGTGATGCCCCAGCGGAGGGGGCCAGATGTCAGGTGCTTCGGGAGTTCTACCGGGAAGTTGAGCAGGAGAAGGAACGCCAGCACGAGCTGCGGTTGGCAGAGCTCCGCGGAGCAGAGCCAGAAGATTTGGACCCCGAACCCTACCCCGTGGAACCCGGGGTCGAGGCTCACAGCTCGACTGGAGCTTCACCTGGGGAATCTGCAACCCCCAGTGACTACGCTTGCGGGACTCTCAGCTCGCCTGGAGCCTGTACTGAGGACGTCACTTATCCCAGCGACCCTCGGATGAAGACTCACAGCCCGCCTGGAGCTGCATCCGAGGACGCCACATTCCCCACTGAGGAGCGGTGCTCCTGCGCTGGCACCTACGCCGACATGAAGGTCGTGTTGGCAAGAGAGCTGCAGGAGGGCCTGGAGCAGGACCAGAGGTCCACAGAGGAGCTGTGGTACGAGGCCCTGGACCATGAGCGGGACTGCCATGGGGTGTACATTCCCTCCGACGCTGTCGTCCATCGAGTGCAGTACGATGTGCGAACAGCGTTCCTGCAGGGGCGGGCCCCAGAGGAGTGGGAGGACGAGCTCCGGAGTCTGGTGCAGCAGGAGATCGCACTGGACGCCGAGTACCGCGCACTCCGGTGGCTAACCGCCTCCCCGACAGTGCGCCCTAGTGAAGGCAGTTCCACTGCAGGGCCTCGCTACGGAGGTACGGGGCTGCTCTACGAGGGCATGGCCGCCGACCCCGAGTTTGGAGAGGAGACAGAGGAAAGGATGGAAGACATCCTGGAGCGACGGGAACTGGAGATCCCGTCAGACAGCAGGGACTCAGTGTTTGAGGAGCTGGAGTCCCTAGCCGAGCGAGAGTGGGAGCTCGAGGTGGCTTATCGGAGACTGTTGGACGGCGTTCCGCAGTCGAGCCTGAGCTCCCCGTGGTGGGACGGGTCGGCGGAGGAAGTCGACAGTCCCCAGGTTTGGGACCTATGGGAGGCCGAGGCGGACCCATGGGTGCCCGTGGGGGTTTCGACTGAGGAAGTTACCCCCTTCACCCCGCAAGAGGACAGGGTGGCCGAGGCCACGGGTCCAGCGGGGGAGGAGACGGATGGTCGCCCCGGATGGGTTGTGCGCAACCATTGTTTGCCCCGGGGGGTGAAGTGACCATCCTGCCCCAAGGAGATCTCCAACCAGCAGAAGAGCTGGCTACGGGGCAGAGCGCCGCTGGCCTCTGCCCGCTACTCAAAGTCTGCCAAGAGGAGCAGACGGATGGTTCCCCCGGGATGGGTTGTGCGCAACCATTGTTTGCCCCGGGGGGTGAAGTGACCATCCTTCCCCAAGGAGATCTCCAACCAGCAGAAGAGCTGGCTACGGGGCAGAGCGCCGCTGGCCTCTGCCCGCTACTCAAAGTCTGCCAAGAGGAGCAGACGGATGGTTCCCCCGGGATGGGTTGTGCGCAACCATTGTTTGCCCCGGGGGGTGAAGTGACCATCCTTCCCCAAGGAGATCTCCAACCAGCAGAGGAGCTGGCTACGGGGCAGAGCGCCGCTGGCCTCTGCCCGCTACTCAAAGTCTGCCAAGAGGAGCAGACGGATGGTTCCCCCGGGATGGGTTGTGCGCAACCATTGTTTGCCCCGGGGGGTGAAGTGACCATCCTTCCCCAAGGAGATCTCCAACCAGCAGAGGAGCTGGCTACGGGGCAGAGCGCCGCTGGTCTCTGCCCACTACTCAAAGTCTGCCAGGTGGGGCAGACAGGTGGTTCCCCCGGGCTGAGTTGTGCGCAACTGCTGATGGGCCTGGGGGGGAAAGAAACCATCCTCCCGCAAGGAGATCCCCACCCAGCGGAAGAGCTGACACCAGGGCAGAGCGCCGCTGGCCTCTGCCCGTCTCTCCCAACTTGCCCCGAGGGGCAGAGTGAGGATGACCCCGTGCAACTGCGGTTGCATCCATTTGGCTCCCTTGTCGGCTACCAGGGAGAGCAGCCAGGTTTGGCCCTACTTGCTCCTTCGGTTGCCGTGTCCGTACCTGGCCATCCAGTAGAAGAGCTGGCAACGGGGCAGAGCGCCGCTGGCCTCTGCCCATTTCGGCAACCCTTGGGAGGGGGGGCCCCACGCAGCCACGGTTTCTTCCCACGGCTGACCTGGGCACCCGGGGCGTGTGCATTTAGCACCCGGGTTCCCCGGGTGAGCGGTAGCCCTGGAGGGAACACAGGAGGCACGCCGGCCCAGAGGTATGTCCTCTCGCCCAGCCGGGGAAACCCTAAGGACATGGGGTCCCGACCAAGCTGGCACGGCCGCAAGGCCAAATGGAGAGGCCTGGTGACTCGGCCTCCCCAGACTGACTATGGGCCTGGGAGCACCGACTTCCCCGGTATGACCCGGTGGGGTCAGACCAGGTGCGTCGAACTGGGGGAGGGGGAGGAGTGTCACGGGATGGCCCAGCACCCTCAGCCAGGGGCGGTGCAGTGACAGTGGTGACATGGACACTTGGGTGTGGTGGCACGCACCCCGTTTTACCAGTATTTTATTTAGATGTGATTATTGTGTGGTGTAATAAAGTGTTCCCCGTTGGTTTATTGCGTAATGTATTTTCCCTTTGTTTGCCTTGCTCGCCGCCATTTTCCGATCCTTGTGGCGCAGTCAGAATTCTCGATTCGGAAAATGGCCGATTCGAACCATCCGGTTCGAATCGTAAAATGGCCGATTCGGACCATCCGGTCCGAATTGGCGACTCCCTGAAGGCCAAGGGCCAATGGGTCCTGGGAGGGCGGGCAAGGAGTCCCATTGTATTCTAATTTTGTGCAGAGTTGTTAAATGCTTGAACTGTAAACAATAAAGGCAGATCTTGCAGTGCATCCAGCTTTGACTGATGTGGTTTCTTCTCCGCCGTATTTTCGTATCTGAGAGTCCCTCGCGATCTCAGAGTACGGTGTCCACCCAGGTACGATCCGAATCGAGCGCTCTGTGCCTGCATCGTGTAGCAGGGCAGAGGCGCAGCGCATGAAGATTCGGTTCCCGGAGAGACGGAGATCCCAACCGAAGGGCGCGGCCGCGTACCGCGCTTCGGTATTGCGAGGGATTGCGGTAAGATCCGAATCCCTCGCCCATCCCGCTAGATCCGAAGTTTCCTTCAGTCCCGACCCGATCCGAAAAGTCTTACATTAAGTTCCGAAGAGTTACCCGCACCGCGATCGGAAACGTTTCCCGCAATATCCGAAACGTTTCCCACATCCGATACGAAGATTCCTCCGCGGCGGAACCGATCTCCACGGACGTCCCACACCCGCAAGGTCAGTGAACCAGCTGCTCGGGACGCTGAGTGCCGTATGGCTCAGTGGTCGGGCTGGTTCTAGGCAGGGGTCCCCTCCACCGCCCGCTAACCCTTTCCCAGGGTCAAGCCAGGCCGCACGAGACGCCGAGTGCGCGTCACTCGGTAGTCGGGCCAGCGGTAAGCGAAGGGGTCACGCAGATTGAGCACACCCGCAGGCGGAACAACATCTCCATTCCGTCATACTAATTAAAGTTATCAAAAATTATTTTACATAGTTTAGGAAAGATATGAAACAAGAACATCAGTTGTGTTGGATGGCAAATAATTTTCAAATCATTATAATACCAACTGTGTGCAACCTTTAAGGAAGTTTTACCCCTTCGGTGCTAAGCCATTTCACAACTGTAGGCTGACTTAAGTTTGACCTTTTTTTGCTCATCACGTTTAATCACTATTTGAAGTCATGGTGTATTGCAGACCCCACAATAATATTTCTTGGTTTTCTACAGCAGACTCCGTAGATTCAGATCATATCATTATTATGTGTATATGTCATGTCACGTCAGAATACTACAGCAAAACATATAGATTTCAATACTTTATAGCACGTTAATTTATTTCTCTACAATTTATCATCCAACTTTTATGATTAAAGGGACATGCTACTTAAAGTGGTCAGGATGTGAGGAGTGCCCCACCCCCCAGTTCCCCATATGGCAGAAAAGCTGGGTAAAGAGGAGGAATTTCTTCCACTCCAACCAGCGTCACCAGCAGCGGGGATTTTTTAATTTTCTGGCTGCCATTCAACCGATTGGTCAGCAGTGACGTCGGCACACAGAGAGCATGACAAAGTCACTCTGAGACCAGTTTCTGTAGTAGTCTCAAAGAGGCAGCTGATGGTTTTGATCTGTGCATGTGTGCAACTCCAATCCATCGTTCTGCGCAGGTACTACGGAACATACATGAAGTGTGCAAGACCTGTTGGGCTGGGCAATTCATAGCTCCTCAGCTACGCAAGTTGCATAGGAGCACAAGGTGCATTAGAAAGCTTCAGTGACTTTTGGATTCGGGAATCTCTTAGCCGTAGATGAGGAGGTGCGAGTGGCGAGGGACAAATGGGAGTAAAAGAAAACTAAAAAAACAGAAAGAAAAAAAATAGTTGGGCAAAGGCTGTCAGGAGCATCTGCTCAATTATTTAAGAGCAAAAAAGGAACTCTATTTTTAATAGATTGAGCATCCCTTTAATATGGACGTTATTAAATTTTTTAAATAATTAGAAATTGGATGGAATTGTCACTTGTTTTTACAAATGTAGCGGGTGCCTCTCAGCCTGCCTGTGGCCTTGTGTTTCTCACTGCAGCTTAATAGGGACACAAACAGTCTATCAGCCAGCAGCTGCCGGGGAATCCCCCCTGCCTCCCCTGTCTACTCATTGGCAGGGGAAGCTGACTAATACAGGGAGAACTGCAAGGAATTCTGGGACGTGTAGTCCCCATCACAGACTGCTCACTATAATCCCTAAAGGGGGGAAACTACACATCCCAGCAGCCCAGAGGCAGAGGAGGAGATCTTACAGAGTGACTGCCCACCCCTTCCTGCTGGAGGAGGATGAGCATGTGTTTCTGGATGTGAGGAGAAGAGGAGCCAGGCCCAGGAGCTTCCCTGACACACTGAAAACGCTGCTATGCTGGATCTGGAGAGAGGCAGCTTCAAGGTCGCTGACAGACATCCTGCTGGAGGAAGGACCCCAGGTGCATCTCTGAGAAGCGTGTGGTGACCCAGTAAAGGGGTTGTCAGTCAGGCAACCTGAAGAATTGGTCCCAAGAATCCAGGATATCTCCCCTTTGGGCCTCTGGACACAGGATTGGTGAGAGGGCACTTGCCCGAATCCTCCCTAAGCCAGAACACTGAATGGCTGTTTCTCTGCCTCACTTAGTCAAGGGAACCTGTGATTGCTCTCACACTCGCCGGCCTTATCTGGATACAGACAGTATACTCTGAATACTGTGTCCACTCTACCTAAAGTACATCAAGTGCAGCAACGCCAAGTCATCTAAAAGACAGAAGGGCCCCATCTATACTCAGAACTCTAGTCCCCGCGTGGGGTGGGGGTTTAGGTCTCCGGGGTTAATTCAGTGCACTGAATCAGGTATTTTGTGTAACAGATCATTTTGGGCTGTGGTGCTGGGACGCAGGGGGGAGAGGACTGGCACAAGAAGAGAAAGGTCGTTCCTCTGCCCTCCTTCTGCCTAGATTCATATAACCCAACTAAGTAGAGTTGCTGATTAATCTATTGAAGTGCTGATATTTCAATATATACAGTTGTGTTCAAAATTATTCAACCCCCACTGAAATTGAGTGTTTTGGCCAGTTTGACATTGATTTTGATCATTCAGTCATCTTCCTTACAATTAAATCAAAGAGGCACGTGTAGGTCAGACAAATATAACATAACATTTATAATGAAATAACCACAAATGTCTTTTCTGTGCTCACATCATTATCAGTTTTATTCAACCCCCAAGTGACATTCAATCTTAGTACTTAGTACAACATCCTTTTACAATTATAACAGCTTTTAAACGTGAAGCATAGCTTGACACAAGTGTCTTGCAGCGATCTACGGTTATCTTCGCCCATTCGTCATGGGCAAAAGCCTCCAGTTCGGTCACATTCTTAGGCTTGCGCACTGCAACTGCTTTCTTTAAGTCCCACCAGAGGTTCTCAATCGGATTTAAGTCAGGTGACTGCGATGGCCACTCCAAAATGTTCCAGCCTTTAATCTGCAACCATGCTCTAGTGGACTTGGAGGTATGCTTGGGATCATTGTCCTGTTGAAAGGTCGAACGTCTCCCAAGCCTCAGGTTTGTGACGGACTGCATCACATTGTCATCCAATATCTCCTGGTACTGAAGAGAATTCATGGTACCTTGCACACGCTGAAGCTTCCCTGTACCTGCAGAAGCAAAACAGCCCCAAAGCATGATTGACCCCCCCGCCATGCTTCACAGTAGGCAAGGTGTTCTTTTCTTCATAGGCCTTGTTCTTCCTCCTCCAAACATAGCGTTGATCCATGGGCCCAAACAGTTCTAATTTTGTTTCATCAGTCCACAGAACACTATCCCAAAACCTCTGTGGTTTGTCCACATGACTTTTGGCATACTGCAGTCGACTCTTCTTATTCTTTGGAGACAGCAAGGGGGTGCGCCTGGGAGTTCTGGCATGGAGGCCTTCATTACGCAGTGTGCGCCGTATTGTCTGAGCTGAAACTTCAGTACCCACATCTGACAAATCTTTTCTCGGTTCCTCAGTAGTCACACGGGGACTTTTCTCCACTCTACGCTTCAGGTAGCGCACAGCAGTCGAAGTCAGCATCTTCTTTCTGCCACGACCAGGTAGCGTTTCAACAGTGCCCTTTGCCTTGAATTTGTGAATGATGCTTCCTATGGTCTCTCTTGGTATGTTTAACATCTTTGCAATCTTCTTATAGCCATTGCCCTTCCTGTGAAGAGTAATCACCTCTTCTCTTGTCTTCCTGGACCATTCTCTTGACTTCACCATGTTTGTAACCACACCAGTAAATGTCTAGAAGGAGCTGAGTATCACAGTCATTTTAAAGCTGCCTAATTGGTGCTTATTATGCTTTATTGCTGCTCCGTGACATCCACAGGTGTTTTCAATACCTGATTGAAAACACTTGAATGAACCTCTGTTCTTCAGAGTGGTAGTCTTTAAGGGGTTGAATAATTGTGTCAATGAAGAATTCACAAAAGAAACATTTACTACTGTATTACAAAACCAATTGATGTCATTTTAGTTGCATATGGTTCTTTAAAAAGTCCTTGTAGGATTTCATTCTGAATACAATTACAAATGTACACTAAATTCCCTAAAACCATTTACAGCATTGGGGGTTGAATAATTTTGAACACAACTGTATATATATATATATAAGAATAGGATTGCACCGATACCGATACTAGTATCGATATCGGTGCCGATACCGGGTACTGCAGGAGTACTTGGTACTCGTGCAGTACCCCCAATATTTTTTTCCGATACCGGAAGCCGGCATTGAGCCGGCTTGCCGGCATCCAAGGGGCTGGGGCGGCTGTCCGAATGCTCTATCGGCATTCGGACAGGCCCTGCAGCTGCTCTCCGCATTGTTTAATACTTACCTTCCTTTAGCGACGCCGGGAAAGTCTTCGCGCGCGCGCGCTCCTTGGAAGGTCCCCAGCCGCGACCACGTGGGACCATGTGATCGCGGCTGGGGTCCTTCCAACGAGCGCACACGCGGAAACTTTCCGGCGTCGCTAAAGGAAGGTTAGTATAAACAAAGTGAGCAGCTGCAGGGCCTGTCCGAATGCAGATAGAGCATTCGGAGAGGCCCTGCAGCTGCTCTCCGCTCATACTTACCTTCCTGAGCGACGCCGGGAAAGTTTCCACGCGTGCGCTCGTTGGAAGGACCCCAGCCGCGATCACATGGTCCCACGTGGTCGCGGCTGGGGACCTTCCAAGGAGCGCGCGCGCGTGAAGACTTTCCCGGCGTCGCTAAAGGAAGGTAAGTATGAGCGGAGGGGGGAGGCGGGCAAATCCATGTGCTGGGGGGCAGTATCCACAAGCTGGGGGCATTATCCACGAGCTGGGGGCATTATCCACGAGCTGGGGGCATTATCCATGAGCTGGGGGGCATTATCCATGCTGGGGCCATATCCAGGAGCTGGGGCAGATCCAGAAGCTGGGGGCATTATCCATGAGCTGGGGGGCATTATCCATGAGCTGGGGGGCATTATCCACAAGCTGGGGGCATTATCCACGCTGGGGCCATATCCACGAGCTGGGGCAGATCCATGAGCTGTGGGGCAATATCCATGAGCTGTGGTGCATTATCCATGACCTGCGGGGCATTATCCATGAGCTGGGGGGCAATATCCATGAGCTGGGGGGCAAATCCATGAGCTGGGGCAATATCCATAAGCTGGGGGCAATATCCATGAGCTGGGGCAAATCCATGAGCTGGGGGGCAATATCCATGAGCTGGGGGTCAATATCCATGAGCTGGGGGGCAATATCCATGAGCTGGGGGGCAATATCCATGAGCTGGGGCAATATCCATGAGCTGGGGGGCAAATCCATGAGCTGGGGGGCAAATCCATGAGCTGGGGGGCAATATCCATGAGCTGGGGGGCAATATCCATGAGCTGGGGGGGCATATCTATGAGACCTGGGGGCTTTATATGAGGTCTGTTCTTATTGGAAAGCGTCACGTGACATAAAATAAAAGTATCGGTACTTGGTATCAGTGAGTACTTGAACAAAAGTATCGGTACTCGTACTCGGTCTTAAAAAAGTGGTATTGGTGCATCCCTATATAAGAAATTGCTGTGCAGTTACTGCTGCTCTCTGGGTTATTCACTTGAGGAGTTTCCTGTGAGCAGTAGAATATTCTCTTTGAATTCCTGTTTATATAGCCAATCATTACCGCAGATTGATTTGTCATTTATCATTATATTTGCCTATTGTTTTATTACTGTTTTAACTGTCCCTCCCATTTTCTGTGCAAACTTAAAGCAAAAGAAATAATTCCCACATTCACTTCAAATCGGTGTCCATTTATTGTGGTATTCACTAACATCATTGCCTGGTGTGCCAGTGGGGTTGATATTGTTTTTGGGGTTAAAAGACAGAGTAAGGAACCAGATCTTATTGAAGCGGCTCCTGCGGGGGTAGCGCTACACAAAGTACAGTACACACAATTCCAAAACCAAATATCGATTAATAATGTCTGACTGTATTATTTTCTAATTTATGTCTGTGATTGACATTGATTTTTAACATACAAATTTATTTATACTTCATTGTCCGTGTTTTCCAGAAAAAAAGAACATATTACAAAGGTCTAGCTGTGTAGAGAAAAAATAATGGCCCATTTGACTAGATCAGTCAGAGTTGTAGTAATGAGGACCTCTCAAAGTCTCAATATAATAAAGCATTTCCTAGTTTTTTTTTCGAAAGGCAAGCCTGCGTTTAAAAGGCTACCGCTACCTGAAAAATAAAACTACCGTCAATAAAGTATAAACTTTTATAAAAAAAAACATAATCACATCAAATGAGAGTTTACTGACTTCTACTTTAAAAACGAAATGCATGACAATCAATTGCACAGTAATCTATGCCATTTTGGTTAAAAAAAAGAGATTTTGTTTAGACCAGGGATCTCAAACTGTGACCCCGCCAGATGTTTGTGAACTACAACTCCCTTGATTCCCAGGCTATCTATTGCATGCAACGAATTCTGGAAATTGTAGGAAATCAACATCTGGGGAGGACCAGAGTCTGAAATCCCTAGTTTAGGCATTCCATCCTTGAAACATGGTAAAATCTTCGTTGAGGTGGTAAATTGTTATCCTGTTACATAGCTAAACGAATCTTTAGGAAAATTAGATACTCCTGTGTTGGACCTTCTAGGAGCACCAATTTGCTCCTTGTACATTCTCGATTTAAAGGTTATTTGTTCAGCTTTCTTGAAAGCAGTATACCTGATCAATGTTAGGGAATTTTGTGTACAGCAAATGAAATATGTTTGCAAATGGGCTCCAGAATGTGTCTACAAATGTTCAACACCGTCGACGAGTCATCCAAGGTGTTAAAGCTGTTTGAACAGCATGGGGTTTCATTTTTCCTTTCAGAGAAATACAGATTCCCAACTGTATTATTAATACATGTAGTATTGCTTTTAGGCCAACAGGGGCTCCCCTCTGCCTGTCAAATAAGCTTATTATCTCTAAAATATATCTAAAATTCATTTTATGGAGGGTATAGTTGTTTTCCATGAATCGTTAAAAGGGGTCTGTGTATGGTATATTGTTCAGAAGTTACTACCCAGTTGGTAGACAGACTAGTGGAATAGATATTCAAGGATAAGATAAAACTTAACGTTTAATAGACATATTAAAAAAATCTCAAGACAGACATACACACATAAACGTAAAATCCACCACAAATCTCAGAAAAAGAAAACTGAGCTCCTATAAGGAGCTACCTTATGCTTGCTGAATAGGTGGAAGGCTACTAATCTGACAATTGCTTTTTGTATAGATGTGGCATTTAGCAGGAAAACGTGGACCCAAATTTTGGTCTAAGGGTGGGGTCAGACGAAAGCAGTTTTAACGTGCGTTTAGCCGCACGAAATCACGGCCGTGCTAGCAGCAAATGACGTCCAATGCCGGGCAGCATACGACGAACGGCCGCACGAAAGTTCGTCCGTGCAACGCAAGTGGCAAACGAACGCATTTTTTCGAGAACGTCAAACCGCTAGTACGGACGTACAGAGTGCGCTGCTTCCGCATAGCGGCGTGTTTGCGTGATTGGGAGACGTCAGACGCTGCTCATGTCCGGCCAACAAAACGTCCAGACGCAAAAAGGGTTTTATTGATGATCCGTACAAAATCACGGACGAAAATGCGCATCGTATGACCGCTATCGCGTATTCCGTAAAAAAATACGTCCATTCGTTCGAACGCACTTTTTAACGGACAACGTGAAAAATGCGTTCGTCTGACCCTAGCCTTATTCAGCATGTGGAAGAAAAAGCCAAAAATAATACTAATGACAGCATACACTAATAGCCAACAAATTTTCCATAAATCCACTGAGTCCTGACCTTTGTAGTGAAAGAGTTAAAAAGCTTTAGCTTCCCTTCCCAGAGAGTTATAATTTCATAAATAACGTATATATTTATTCAAACCACAAAACAGGCCACTTCATGTGAGGGGTTACTGGTATTTTTACCACATAAATGGGTTGCATGACCATTAGCAGAATATAGCAATTTGGTTAAAAAACTAAATTTATTTAGGTTTCTAGCCCTTGAAAGATGGTAGAATCTTTGGAAATACTGTAACTTCTTATATTGTTATATAGCCTCGTTACGCAGGAGAAATAATAGATTCCTTTTATTAGGGGGTTTATTTATGCATGATATAGTATCTGCCATTATTTGCCTCTTGAGCACCTTGAATTTTAATTTAGCATAGATATGAATGAATGCTACAACTTCTTAATGGCAAGAAGAATCTTTTCACTTCTTAATAGCAACAATTATTATGGTAAGAATGCACATAACACAGAAAATTAAATCTTACTTAGCCAGTGGATGAACTGAAATTCCTCGAGGCTGCTGCAGGTCTCTCTGAATTATTTGTTTTCTATTTCTTCCATTCAGGTCACTTTTTTCAATACATGTTCTCCTACAAGTAGAAAAACCGCACATATTCTCAAATGTAAATAATTTGTTTTATGCACAGCACTAATAAGAACGTGGTAACGGTTTCATTACATGATAAGTTAATTGATCAGACCAGTAAACCAACCAATGAATATAAGAGTTGTTCGCTAAAATTTGAACTCGTGGAAAATTTCAAGGGTATTGAAAATTATATTACAGGCCCAAAAAGCTCATATTGCGCAAATCTCAGTAGCAACAGAAATTTTAATGGACATCAATGTAAGTTTAAGGATAAACTATAGGCACCATGATGACCATTCAGTATAATATGGATGGTCATGGTTACATGGGTGTCCTTCCCCCTAAATGCTTGCCTCTAGAGCATTAAATTGCCTGGACGCTAGCGCAAGCTCCCAGTCCTCAGTTTGATTGGCAGGAAGTTACTGTAGGTCGCAATGGAGGTTCCCAGCAAGACTGGAATAGGATGAGACCCATTAACAAGTGACCTCCGCTATGTAATGTTTATGACTCAAATGGAACATGGCCCTATTTTTCATCTCTTTTCTTTTTTTGTCATATAATTACTAAATTTTCCTATTACCATAACGGAAAGTTAGAATTTTAATAATGACTCGGAGGCAAGTATTTGCTTCTCTTTCTTAATATTTAATCACAGCAGTAAGAAAAAAAAGTGAACAACTGAAAAAAATCTAACATAAGTTCCCCTTAGCCCCTCCCTCCACTCCACAATCCCCTGCGGTCCATGTCTATATATGGGGTTGAACCAGGAAATGCACCCTCTTTCTTGCTGCGAACAGGATAAGGAACCGGAAGTAATAAGTCCAACAGGAACGAAGGAGAATCCGATGTAGAGGAATTGATAACCAACACGGGGAAACGTAAGGAGTAGAGGACCAGCTTTGAGAAGGCTGTACTTGAATCCAATCAGGTGGCTGAAAATAGAACAGAAAACACGGACCAGGGATTAGAGAAAAGTCCCGTTACTGGCAATCAAAGGCCGAATTCGGAGTATAATATACGGGAAGTAATTGATAAAACGATTCGTTTATTATAGTTAAATAATTATACATACACATTAATATGAAAATCCCATGAAATAAGAACAGTAGATTGTTTGTTTATTGTAATGTTTATTACATATTTATATATATATATATACACACACACAAAGTAGAGCAAACATACCATATGGGAGGGTGAGGAGGGAAATACTCGCCTCCGAGTCATTATTAAAATTCTAACTTTCCGTTATGGTAATAGGAAAATTTAGTAATTTTAAGTCATTGACTCGGAGGCTCCTATTTGCTGGTTCAAAGTTCATCCAGAATCGGGGTAGACCAATGTGAGCATGGTTTCAAATAAAAGGTACGCAACGTAGATTCTCTGGACCAATCTGCGGCCCGCATCAAATCTTCTAAACGACAAGCCAAGGACACTGCGGATGAAGCCATAGCTCTCCTAACAGAGTGTGCACCAAAACAAGAGATGTCAATACCTGCCTCCGACATAAGCCAACGCATCCACCGGGCTAAGGTTGCTGATGATACTGGGTTATGAGGAACCTTAATAGACAAAAATAGAGGGGATACTCCACTAGGGCGAAACTGAGCCGTACGGGATTCATATTCCTGCAAACACAATATTGGACAAATAGACGGATGATCCGTCAAATACGGGTAGAAAACCGAGGTGATGGAGGTTTTTGTGCGTCTAACAATATCAAATGTAACCCCATCTGGGCCAAACGAACGTTGCGGAACATCTAAAGCACGCACATCGCTCACTCTTTTACAAGAAAGGAGACAGAATAACATTAACAATTTCGCTGACAATTGTCGGATGGAAAGGGCATCATTAGATGGCCAACTGGTCAAAAATCTTAAAATAACCGAGACATCCCAGGTAGAGGTATAACGAGGGGTTGGGATCCGAGTTAACTGAATGGCTCGTAGTAAACGGCACACCAACGGATGGCGACCTATAGGAACGCCGTGTAAACCCACATGTGAGGCAGAGACAGACGATCTCATCACATTTATCGTACGATATGCCCGGCCGTCATGAAATAATTCTGTAAGGAAATCTAAGAAGTAATTCACAGGAGCTGAAAATGGATCCAGCTGTCTTTCCACACCCCACCTAAACCAAGTTCGCCATGCTGAACCATATGAGGAACGTGTCCCTGGAGCCCAGGCCTCCAGAAGCAAGGAGCGAGTCCGTTCCGAAATGCCAGGGAGAGATCCAAGTCCCCCGAGACCAACCATGCCACTAGGCGACACTGACCCTGATGAAACAATGGGTGAGGTAGTCCCTCCGGATTCAATAATAGGTCTGAGCGAATCGGAAGAAGACGTGGGAAGTCGATTGACAATTCCAATAGTGATGGGAACCATGGTTGACCCTTCCAGAGGGGTGTTATTAATACAACCGTCACCCGTTGAAGACGAATGAGAGACAATGTTCTCGCTATCATGGAGGGAATGCGTAATGTCATGATCCTGTCCAATTTTGTAGGAAGGCGTCCATCGCTATTGCCTCTGGATCCGGACGCCAGCTGAAGAAACGTGGCCCTTGAGTGTTGAGTCTGGAAGCGAACAGGTCTATATGTAAGGGCCCCCAACGAGTGACAAGCGTTGAGAACACCGAGGAGTGCAGCTTCCAATCTCCGGAATCCTCCGTGTGCCTGGAGTTCCAATCTGCCACGATATTCGTCATGCCCAGTATGAATTGGGCCACAACTTTTAGGTTGCTGGTGAAACAATGGGACCAGAATTTCCTCGCCATCATCGAAAGAGTTTCTGATCTCGGGCTCCCTAGGTAATTGATACTCTGAACTGCTGACAAATTGTCCAGTTTGAGGAGGATGGTGCAATTGGTCTGATCTTTCGTGAAGCATTAGATTGCGAACAACCCCGCCAATAGTTCTAGACAATTTATGTGTAGAGTTGTCTCTGATGTGGACCATCAACCTCCTGTCTCTCGTGGGCCCTGTCGAGCTCCCCAGCCGGTGAGGCAAGCATCCGATTCTATGATAATCGTTGGAATCGGTTGGATCAAGGGTCTCCCGTTCCAATATTGGAGGTTCTCAATCCACCATATCAGATCCGCCCGGGCTTCGTCGGTGAGGATCACTGGGGAAGAGTATTGGAATCCCTTGCGGAGAAAATGGGCCTTCAAGCATTGGAGGGCCCTGTAGTATAGTGGAGCCGGAGGAATCGCCAGGCGAGTGGCTGCGAGCAGTCCGATCATCCGTGCCAAGCAACGAAGAGTAATATGATCTTTTTGGAGAATACTTCGTATTTCTTTCGGGATCAACGTCATCTTTTGAGGTGGAAGGTGAAGGGTCATCAAGGTGGAGTCCACCACTAGGCCCAGGAACTCCAGTTTCCGTGAAGGTATCATCAAAGATTTCTCTATGTTGATAAGGAAACCTAGTTCCTGTAGTACATCCGTTGTCCACCTTAGGTGGGATAGCAGGACAGATTCGGTATCTGCCATCAACAGGATATCGTCCAGGTATATCACGAGGTGGACTCCTCGTGCTCGAAGGGATGTTATCACTGGTTTTAGAAGTTTTGTGAAAACCCACGGAGCTGAAGATAGGCCGAAAGGAAGGCAAGTAAACCTCCACATCTTGTCTTGCCACCGGAAACGAAGATAGTCTCGAGAGGTCTCGTGAATTGGTACAGTAAGGTAAGCATCTTTGAGATCGATTTTTACCATCCAATCCCCCTGCCGCAGGATGTCCCTGAGAGAATGTATACCTTTCATTTTGAAATGGTTGTATTGTACGTATAAATTCAGTTCTTTCAAATTGATTACTGGTCGTAAACCCCCTCCCTTCTTTGAGACCAGAAACAAGTTGCTGACAATTCCCGGCGACTCGGTAGGAGCCCGTTGTATGGCCCCTTTGACCAATAGGTCTTGTATTTCCCTGTCCATCAGTCCCTCTTGTTCCCGAGGTAAATGTAGTGGAGCAATTGTGTACCCTCGCACCGTATTTAGGATCCATTGATCTGGCGTAAGGGTTCGCCATTTGTGAATAAAGAATTGTATTCAACCCCCGACTTGAACCCCCGGAGAGGGAAATTTCAGAGATCTTACCTGCGGGATGTCTGCCGCGGAATAGGGTTCTGGAACCTCGGAAACCTCGGAAACCTCGCGCCAAGGACGGGTTCGAGAGGGGAAAAAGGAGCCAGAGGATTGGAACTCTGTTGATTGTTGAGTTGCGGAGCTTGGAAAAGACCTGGTGTTGGTCCCTTGACGGCCGGTAGTGCGCCCCCTATATCTACCGGCCCTTCCAAAAACCCGGCCCCTAAATACTCGTTTTAATGAGGAGGAGATTTTCTCTAATGAATTGAAGGTATTGGCGTATGTACCCATACTCTTGACATAGGCTTCCCCAAATAAAAATCCCTGAGCTGCGCTGCCTAAGTCGGTGTCCGCTATGGCCGTCAGTTGATTGTCAACTTTCAAAAGTATTGATTTGCGTCGTTCTGCGGCCAAAGCAGCGTTAGCGTTACCAAAGAACGACAGTGCCCTTTGAACCCAATCGTGGACAAGGGTAGGTGAAAGGGTGGAATTAGCTAGTTTAGCTTCCTCAGCGATGTTAAAAAGTTTAATTAAGGGACCTGCCATATCTAATAACTTATCTTCGCATGTGCGAAAAGCATGATCTAGGCCAGTTTTAGGGGTCCACCCTCGATTAGTAATAAATTTTATGATGGATGGGTCGACCTCCGGGGTAACACAGGTTTTGCCTGTGGTGGAAGGGCGTGGGCTTTCAGCCCGCATGTTCTGTCTAGTAGCCTTGTCTAAAGGCCGTCTAAGGTTAGCATCCACCCATTTTTCTACATGTGGTAAAGGATACCATGCGGTGGATTGAGGGTGGGAGAGATCCTCAGGGCAAAAAAGAGGGTCTCCGTGGGGGTCATATATTACGTTACCCTCTTCATAAAAAGGAGGGGGTTCCTCCGATTCATCCCAATCAAATTGGTCATTATCAGACGCATATAACGCCACTTCATCCTCGCCATCTGGGGTATCATAAGTATCATCGCCACGGGGGGTGGCTAAAACCAATTCCTTCCCAGTGGTCTCCTCTGCGGGAGTTGTATCAAAAATCGATTTTTGCCTTTTTGGGGCAATCGTCATATGCGCCCTGCGATTTTTGGCTCTTTTCCGAGATGGGGACTCGGCATCAAAAATTGGCAGTGTTGCGGGGTTGCCAGCCCCTCTAGCAATGTGTTTAGTTTTAGAAACCGCTTTTTGTCCCATGTAATGGGAACTTGCAGGGTCTGACTGAATAAAATCTGGGTTAGAAGGGACAGGTGTTGAAGGAAGTGCATTTACAGCCGCCATGACAACTTCTAAGGAGCGGTGGAGGTCGGCTGATAAGCTGGAGACTGCTGTCTGTACAGCTGCGGTAATAGAGGCCTGCATAGCCGTTCCCAATGGGGGTTCAGATAAGGGGATACCCTCAGGTTGATTTTGTAGTGACTCACTAGTCTCCAGAAATTCGTCCGCCATTATAGAGCCCTCCCCTGACTCAGTCGGATGCTGAGGCAGAGGGAGAGCGTTTGGATTTTGTGCGGCATTTACTCTTGGCTGTGTGTCTGAGGTAAAGGGGGCGGCGCGAGGGGCACGGCCACAGCGGAGTCTGAAGTGTAGAGCGGGCGCGAGGTGAAAAACGCGGCGATTACACAGCGCGCGCGGGGACAAGCCCGCGAAAACAATGTAGCTGAAAACACATAAGAATTACAATTACACAGCGCAATGAATAAAAATGTACATGTATTTATAAACAGCCGGCGGACGCCCCTAGGTTATAGCCGGGACGACCGACCAGCCAGCGCTATATTAACACTGTAACAAGTAAAAGTATAAGGAGTAATGCAGCGATACTTATCTCTCCTGCTGAGCAGTAAGAAAAAGGGCGCATTTCCTGGTTCAACCCCATATATAGACATGGACCGCAGGGGATTGTGGACTGGAGGGAGGGGCTAAGGGGAATTTATGCTAGATTTTTTTCAGTTGTTCACTTTTTTCTCTTACTGCTGTGATTAAATATTAAGAAAGAGAAGCAAATAGGAGCCTCCGAGTCAATGACTTAAAATTTGATATGACTGAGAGTATCAAGTGTTCACAGGTTACGTCATACAAATATGTAGTGTGTTAACTCTATAAGCTGTAGCTTTTCATGATTACACTTCACCATTTTTGTGTCATTGCATATTTACACACGTAATCAGTTTTAATGACGTGGCAACATGCAACAAACACAGGAAAGGTATAGCATACATACCCCATGTCTGTCCAGTACAATTTTCTGTTAATTGCATCAATAGCAAGTCCCTCTGGCTTGATCAAGTCCTCAGAGATAACCCTTTCACGGCCACTGCCATCAATATTTGCACTTTCTATCTCCTTCAAAGCTGTGTGTGCAAAGTATATCTGAGAAAAAATTATATAACATATATACAACATATCACTATTGCATTTAGTTGAGTTACATTATATTCTTGGCATAGGGCTAGATTACAAAGTGAACGTTGTGACTTTAGCATAAGTGACTTTAATGCATGCCCCCATATTACTTTGCTGAATCCAGTCAATGGCTCGTATGGTCAGAAATTTCAGGACCAGCGCAAGGCACCAACTAGTAGCACATACGCTAACAGTGTGATCATGCAGGCTCGAGGAGAGGAAGATAGCTGTCTGCCCAAGCAGGGGATGAAAAGGCGAAATCCCCTGCAGAAGCCACAACTAAACCCAAAACTGTAATGTGTATATGGCAATATCCCAGCACCTCAGAGGTCCACAACAATAAAATTCACAGCAATGTGCAGCGTGTATGAATATTCTTACTCCAAAGCAATAAAAGTCACATTCAGCTGCTGTGTGTTTTATTGCTGTGGTGCTCTGTCAAACATTTATATACACTGCACATTACAGTATCACAGAGCTCTACAGAAATAAAACTCACAGTAACGTGAGCACACTATAGGGTTTACTGACAAAACTGAGATTTATGTATAATTAATAAAGTAATATAAAATACAAATATTTAGAATATACTACATTTAAAATCAAAACAAAAGCTGAAGAATTTTTGTCCCATCATTCCAGTTTCAATGAATAATCCTTTGTGTGTATAGGTTCACGACAGCACCCATTTATAGCATTATGTAAATCCTTTGCTTGCGCCTGCTTTTCTTTATGTGGACTATGAATTCTCGTTATCCCAATAAGAGGATGCTCAGAAACATTCTGAATTGCCGGATTGGAGCGCACTCTTGTGGTGAATTATAATTATTACACACACTCCTGCAGAGCTGTAGAACAGGAAAGACCTAAAGACATATGCTCAGGTGTTGTAGATCTACTGTATATCATCCAGGGCTACCATAAGTCCTGGTTGTTATAGGAAAACATATTGTTTTGGACCCCCACCCCCCAACCCTTGGAAATTCAAGCCCGCCTTCCTGGAGCTATAACAGACCCACTAGGAGAAAATAATCAATGTCCAAGATGAGGCCTTCCAAAGATGTATTGCCAGACTCCTAAGTTTGATCCTGCCAACTCCTATGTTATTGTACCGACCTCAAGGATAACAATGCATCATGGGAGTTCTAGTTCCAAGACATCAGGGGAACATACACTTAACCAGCCCTGCTGTACAACATAAGGGTTTCACAAAAAAAGATCTCATCCAAGCCTTTTCAAGGTAAAGCTGGTATGTTACTCAACTCATCACAACGAATAGTTACACCAAATCTGTTTTTAGAGTTTATTTAACCAACTTTTACTTTATCCCACTGAAGAGTAAGTTTGTTGAACTTCAGGCTACACATGTTCTGATTACAGAAATACAGAAATCAGGGGCCCTATTGCAACTAAGCCGGTAAATGGAGAGCCGCAAACAGAAAAATCCTGCGCCAGCCTTTTTGTATTCCGACCGAGCCATTGTATCAGCAGCTCAAGTCAGAATACTTGTGAACTGCAGGAGAATTACTGCTGGTATCAGCTCCACCTTAGAAGTGTGCAGCATGACTGGAATAGGACAGGAGCCGTTATCATTAATGACTGGGACCATTATACTTAAGTGCTCAGTCGTTAATCAAAATGGCTTGGTTGGATATGACAGGGTCACTTCAAAATTGATGAACTTTAACAATATTCCAAATTTTAAGACAAACAGCCAAGTTAAAAAATTGGTATAATATTTTCCACCTATGCTATTTTGTCTGATCTTTCCAGTTGTACAAAATCACAATTACCAGGCAAAATCAGGTGACATAAAAAGAGGAATAATGCAATAGTTGAGGAGTTTTTATGACCCTGCAACTGGGAAGGATAAACCACAGCCATAAAAAGAGGAAACTTCTCATCAGTATGTGATGACATGTACGTTTATGTGTATGCACTGCTTCCGCAGTCTTTT
The DNA here is from genome assembly GCA_009667805.1 of Leptobrachium leishanense. NCBI lineage: Eukaryota > Metazoa > Chordata > Amphibia > Anura > Megophryidae > Leptobrachium > Leptobrachium leishanense. The sequence continues at coordinate 420,499,087 of CM019063.1, read as the reverse complement.
AGATTTTAACATGTTTTCTACAATCCTTAATAATTATACATTACCCTATTTTCCACAGGATCATAGTCAAGCGCAAAGACTCTCCCCATCTCTGACTCAAGAAGACATTCATATTTTGTTCCATCAAAGTTGATACGTCGAATGTCGTGTAGATTTGCGAAGATCAGGAATGGCTGTGGACCTGTATTTGGGGCATGATATATCCAAATAAATCCACACATTGCCATATATTTCATCCAAGGCAGTTGAAAGTCCTTTCCATATTCACATTTCCTGATTCTCATTTCCCCATTCCTTTGTGTGTGTGTGTGTGTGTGAATGGGTGAATGGGGGGGGGGGGCTTGTGAGGGATGTAATAAATGCAAAAACACTATGGATTGCAATCTCTAGGAGCCAGGTTTATACATGTATATATGGTTAGCACAGGGTTTCTTTAGTACTCCTGGATTTAAAGAGGCAATCAGAATTTGCAAATAATTTTGTATGTAAGTACATCAGTGGAACAAAAATGGTCTCAGATGCATGGTACTTGCATAACTATTAACTGGTATTTCCTTTTTTGCAAGGAAACTAAATAGCAACTAGTCTCATAAAGAACGTTGTCAGGTAGATATTATCACCCTGACAAATATAGTACAATTGTTTTACTTTACTTTCATTATGTATGCGTATATATGCTCCTGTTGCATTGACGGTTTGTTTTTGTTGTTTTGCAATACATACAGTATATTTGCTAGAACACTTTTAGCATTCTATATTCTCAAATCATGTATTATCTCATTTCAAACACTTTACTGATACCGTTATACTTTACCCTAGTGTATAGCCAAAGTTTTTCATTTGAAAGTATATTTTCAATTCATACTTCAGCTTTCAATAACACTAAAAACCTGTTAGTTATTTGTTTTTTTGAGAAAGGATTTTACCGGGAAGGATACATAGAGATTTCTCTCATTTTCAAGTATGTACTGGGTGGCGAGTATGTACCGTTAGGTGTCTTGCCCAAGGACACTTACTGGAGACGTGCTCTTGCCGGGATCGAACCTGTGTCTCCACAGTCTCTCTCCACAGTTATAGAGCAGTGATGTTACCTCTACTCCACCCCCTGCTGCTTACTCTAACATAAACATAAAACTTTTAGTATTCGCGGAAAAGCAGCCAGCTAATTGTTAGGCTCAGCATTTCATTGACAGTTCATGATGAGGATTCCAAGTACCAGGATAAAGACTAATCACTGGCAATGAACCGCATAATGTGACTTGTAATACCTGTGTGACTAGTCCTTAACATAGCATATTTTGATGCTCATCCCTGAGCTGTTATTTTATATTCAAGGTATGGTTTTCCAATATCAGATTGTAGGTTCATTTTGGTAATGAAGTTTTCAACTTACTACAGGGAAATTTATAGATGCACTGGTAAGAGAAAAGTGGGGCAATAACCAACAGAATCACTGGAATGTGACAGATTATCTGTTGTGTTGATGACTCCACTTTTTAGAACTTTAGACTCTCTCCTGATACTTTAGTATCGCTTATATACACACCATGTGACATATGTAGTGAATAACCCCTAATTGTTTACAATCAGAAACGTGGGCTATTAATGAAATCTGACTGGATTTGAACGGCCAATTAATATAATGATATTTGCATGTTTATCTTTTACAAATGCCAAGTTTCTCCATTTAGCCAACTTGTGACTAATGTGGGCAGTTCACTATAAATCCTAGTAATGTGATCTGATCAAGTCATCTCTATAGTTGTAAACTCTAATAGTTGTATGGATTGGCAACCATGGATTAATCATAGGGGTTATTCGGAGAGCACCGAAATATCGCCTACATTTTGGTGCTTTACTCGTTCCCTGTACTTCATTGCCTTCGGGGAATCAAAGTTCCCCACCCTGCAGTGAATTCAGCATTCACTGCAGGGTCCCTGGAGTGCAGGGAAAACCTGCTGCAAACCCGTCGCATTCCCATCGAACACCTGCCGAAAACACGCCAGAACCGCAGCAAAAAAACACGCCGAACATGCCAGAAAAAGCCGAAAAGTCACCGATCACAGCACAGACTGTCAAAAAAAGTCAACAAGCTGACGAACGGGCTAAAAAAATAAATAAAAAAAACCAATACAATTGAAAGTGTCAAAACTGTTTACAAAAAAGACTACTGAACGAAAATGTCTGGAATTGACATATAAGGTCCTATGACTGATAATAAAATGGTCTGTTACAGAAAAAAGAAAAACTGCTTTAAAAAAAAAACCAGAAAAAAAACTTGCCAAAAGAAATCCCGAGAAATGCCTGAAAGATCCTAAAAAAAACTAATCAATGAATAAAGAGACTTTTTACTGCAGATTAAAATAATAAACTGTTTATTAGATATTGGATGAAAACGGAAATATTTTTAACATTAAAGCCTTTGGGATTCACCTAAATAAACCTGCCAGATGAAAGCACCGAACAGCAGGGCACTTCGGCAACTTTTCACTGTTGTTCGGTGTCCTCTGAATAGATTAACCATTGATTCTCTATGGGGATTTCACTGCCTTCGAACGGGCACTGTACTTGCTGGCAGTTTGCGAAATTTGGCATCTGCCTGCTCTCTGAATAGCCAAATGGCCACGCAATATCACCCTACAAGGAAATTCTCTGTTCGGTGATATTTCGGGGCCAGATCGGCTCTCTCTGAATAACCCCTTTAAACTTTTCAAACATGTCGTTCAAATAGTTCACTCATTATATGCATCAGTAGTCACCAGCATGTTAGTTTACTTTTTTAATCAACAATTTATTTATAAAGGATTTTACCAGGAAGGATACATTGAGATTTCTCTCGTTTTCAAGTATGCCCTGGGTTCAAGAACATTGAATTGTTACAATTACAGAAATAAAATGCAAGATATTAAAAAAACAGCACAAATGTACATATTAACAGAAAATAAATGTATTCACTATGTTACATGCTTACAGGTGCATTCTGTATTGAGGTATGTTAATAGAGATCTCTTAAGTGACTTTAGACTGGGGAAAGATTTGATGGCGTCTGGAGGTTATTCCATAATTGCAGTGCTCTGTGGGAAAATGAGGATCGAGCCGCTTTCGTTTTGTATTGTGGTATTGTAAGTAAGGTGCAGGTCCTGGATCAGAGGTTATAGGATGAGGGAACTGCTAGGGGAAGCAGTCTATTCAGGTAGGGTGGTAGCTTCCCAGAAAAGCTCTTAAACACCAGGTTGGAAAGATGAAGGTGAAGTGTGCATCTAGATTCCAGCGATGGCCAGTTTAGTTCTTTTAACATGTCACAATGGTGGGTCATGTAGTTACATTGTAGCACAAAGCGGCAGAATGAGATAAACAATGTAGTAAGTCTCTGGAGGTGTGTTTGCGGGGCCGCTGCATACACTACATCTCCGTATTCAATAGCCGGCATAAGCATTTGTTGTACAATCTGCTTTCTTACCGCAGGGCTCAGGCAGGATTTGTTTCTGTACAGGGCACATAGTTTGGGGTAAAGATTAGATGAGAGTTTTTCGATGTGGGGGCCAAAGGATAGATTTGGGTCTAACCACACACCTAGATATTTGAGAGAAGTGACTGTGGTTAGCGTGTCATTTGATTTTGTCCTGACACATAGATGGGGAGTTTGCAATTTATGTAGTTTAGGTACTGTTCCAAATAGCATTGTAACAGTTTTGTCAGCATGTAGAAAAAGTTTCTTATCTGCAATCCACTTTTCTACCTCTGTGAATTGTTCTTGCGGCACTGCCTCCAGCTGCGGGAGATTTGGTTTGCTGGTATAGATTACAGTGTCGTCTGCGTATATGTGTACAGTTGAGGCTTTGCAGACGTTGGGCAGATCATTTATAAATATTGTGAATAGCAGGGGGCCGAGTATCGAGCCTTGGGGTACACCGCATGCGACTGGGAGGGAGAAGGAAATGCTGTCAGAAATGGACAAATATTGCAACCGATCAGATACATATGATTGAAACCAGGTTAGCGTGCGATCACCAATACCAGAGGTTTTTAAGTTTTTGTAATAGGATGCCATGGTCTACTGTGTCAAAGGCCTTGGCAAAATCAAGGAAGATGGCTCCAGTTTGGTTTCCTTGTTCCATGCCAGCTTGGATATCATTGCAAACTTTTAAAAGGGTAGTTGTAGTTGAATGATTTGGACGGAAGCCCGATTGATCTGGGGTTAAATAGTTCCAATACTGATAATGATCACATAATTGAGTGTAGACACATTTTTCCAGAATTTTTGACATTATAGGGAGCAATGATATAGGGCGGTAGTTCGATAGTTGGTATTGTCTCCACTATTATGGATAGGTACCACCCTTGCAGTCTTCCAGAGTTTGGGTATGTATCCAGTCACCAGTAATTCATTGATTAGGTTGCAACAGGTTTTGCAATTGCCGGTTCACAGATTTTCAGCAGCATTGCTGGGATTTGATCCGGTCCAGGCTGGTAATTCATTTTTTGGTTACGGAGAAGTTTAGTAACGACACTGACAGGCACTGGTCTAAAACGGAATTTCTCTCTGATACTGGGTCGTTGCACAGTTTGAGGGGCCTGACCTGCGTGTGGCCTTTCTGATTGCGTGTCATTTGCTAGCTTAGCAATCAGGGTGGTGGCACATACAACAAAATAATTAATAAAGGTATTTGCTACATCTAGGGGGTGTTGCAGGCTTTGGCTGTTTACTTTGACATCAGCCGGTTGGGAGTGGATGGAGGGTGATTGTATGTTACTTATGATTTTCAAAACAATTCTAGGGTTTGATATGTTATTGTTTAGATTTTCATTGAAGTATTGGGCTTTAGCCATTTTTGTTTGTTTTGTGCATGCATTTCGCCATTTTCAGTATTCACAGTGATTGTTCATGGAACCTGTACTCTTGAAATTTGACCACAGTGAATCTCTAAACTGGTACATTTGCGTGAGGTTAGCTGTAATCCAGGGGAGATGGGCCCCGTTTTACTCGCACTTTACGCAGCAGAGCATGGGAATTCCAGACTTGCAGGAGCTCAGACTGAAAGTATTCAATTGCACAGTCCAGGTCTGGGATTAGGTTTAGTCTGTACCATGTGAGCTGTTTGAGATCACTTAGGAAGGATTCAAGATGAAATTTCTTAAAAGACCTGGGGCCACATTACAATCTATGTGCTAACATTAACGCTCACCTGCGTGAGCATTAACGTTAGCCACAGTGTCTATCGCATATTACAATCCAAACTCAAACGGGTTAAGTAACAACTTGTATGAAAACAAATTTCCAGTGCTCATTTTATAGTGATTAAACTCAATGCCTAGATTGAGTGTCCACAATGCCCCAGAGGTTTAACCTTTGGAAAAGTGAAGTAGGAGCAGCTCTAGCTAAATGTACTCCCATTACTGCATACAGATCTGTCAAAACTCACGCAAATGTTCAATCCCCTGAAAACTCAAAAACGAGAGTAGTAAGTATCATAAACTGAGATCTGTTATAAACTATAATCCAAGCAATGATCATATATAAATCTAAAAATGATTATTGACCTGAAGCCAGGCAGCGCTTTTTGTCCATTTGTAGATTGTAGTCAGGAAAGCAGTCACATTCCCAGTTCCCTGGTCTTGACGTCAAACATATCTGACTGCATCCACCGTTGTCTGGAGAGGAACATCCTAAAAATAACAACCATTATTCATATGTATACTGTATGTTACTTAAAAACATTTATATAGATTACAAAGTCTGACTCTAGTTGGGTAAATATGTACAAATGTGTGAGCTTATGCCACATCAAGAGGTACAAGACAAGTTTTATCAGACGTAGTCCGACACTTGATGTAAGTAATGCATTTAAACATATGGCGCGGTATTCCAATGCTGCTGCCAATTTAACCAGAGCTGTTGTAGACTTAACAGCTCCATAGACTATAATGATTCTGGTAAGTTTACAACAGCTCTGGATAAGTTAGCACCAGCTTTGTAATGCTGCCCATTGTGTACAGCTCAATGATGTGCAGCAATTCAGCATTATCATTATTATTAGCATTATCCAGAGGAAGGTAGTATATTTAAACGGAAACAAAGTAGCAAAACAAGAGGACATAGTCTTAGATTAGAGGGGCAAAGGTTTAAAAGTAACATCAGGAAGCATTATTTTACTGAGAGGGTGGTGGATACATGGAACAGCCTTCCAGTTGAAGCGGTAGAGGCCAAAACAGTGATTGAATTTAAGCAGGCATGGTATAGGCATAAGGCTATCCTAAACAAAAGATAAATCCAGGTAAAGTATCCATGTAATTGGGCAGACTAGATGGGCCGAAAGGTTCTTATCTGCCGACATTTTTCTATGTTTCTATCATGTTTTGCATCATGACATTGTCATTTTACTATAGTGGCAACATACTAAAGTACACCATATCGACAAAATCATCGGGACAGTTGACCATTATACCAACAGGAGGCACTATTCCATAGTTGTCAATAAAAGAGAGACTGTAAGTTTACCGCACCTATTCCAGGGTAGGCACTTTGTTAGTGCCTAGCCCCATAACGAAGTGCAAGCCTGCCAGGTACTTATCAGTCCATCTCCAAAGAGCCCTGCATGTTCCAGCCACGAGCTCTGCCTGAACTCAGTCTCGCGAGATCGAGCAGCACCATGAAGGAATTGCAGAGAGAGACTAGGAACTGTTTGTTCCCAATCTCACTCTGCTCATGGCGAAAGGAAGTGGCGGATCGCGCTACCCTCTCCACCACGAGATGAGAGGTGTGTATGGAATTTATTGCGAGGTTTAAACCAGTGTATTAAGTCCTTTTGTTTTTGGAGATGGTATTTCTCAGTGAAATACCGTCCACCAGGTGAAAGCACAAGCTACCATAGAATAGCTTATGCTTCCATGCAGAAATGCAAATCAATGTCTGCTATATTAAGTACAGGAGACATTAATTTACGGTAAACTTATGCAGGACAATGCAACACTCGAGCTGCAAGCCCAGCTTGTGGTAAGAGTGGAATAGCGATTCCTGGCAATGAGCTAACTACAGAAGACATTATGTGTAATGTCTCCTGTAGTTACGTTATCGTCAAGTGTGGAATAGGGCCTATGGACTTTTATGACATTGCATTCTAAATTCATAGACATTAAAATTGAGTTGGTCCCCCCTTTGCAGTTATAATTCCACTCTTCTGGGAAATCTTTTTACAAAATTTTTGAGTTTTTCTGTGGAAATGGTTGCCTTCATCAAGTACAGCATTTGTGAGGTCAGGCACTGATGTTGGATGAGAAGGCCTGGTTTGCAATCTCGGATTTAGTTCATCCCAAAGGTGTTCGATCAGGTTGAGGCCAGGGCTCTGTGTGGGTCAGACAAGTTTTTCCACACTAAACTCATCCAACATGTCTTTATGGACTACGCTTTGCGCACTGGGGCACAGTCATGCTGGAGTAGAGAAGCGCCTTCCAGAAACTGTTCCCACAAATTTAGAAGCATAGCATTGTCCAAAATGTCTTGGTTTGCTGAAGCATTATGATTTCACGTTTCCACTGCTCCAGAGTCCAGTGGCGGTGTGCTTTATACCACTCCATTCGACGATTGGCATTGTACTGGGTGATGTGAAGTTTGCATGCGGCTGCTCGGCCATGGAAACCCGTTCCATGTAGCTATCGCCATCACACCGTTTTTATGCTGATATTAATGACAATTGAAGATTGGAAAGCTTTAGCTATGGCATCAGCAAAGCGTTGGTGACTTTACGCACCATGCGCCTCAGCACTCAGTGACCATGAAATATCTAGCAGGAATGAAATTTCGCTAAATGACTTATTGTAAAGGTGGCATCCTATCACAGTACCCACAGTACCACACTTGAATTCACTGACCTCTTCAGAACTACCTGGTTTTTCACAAATGTTTGTAAATGCAAACTGCATTGCTAGGTGCTGAATTTTATACACCTGTGGCAATGGCTCAATTGAAACATCTGATATCAATAATTAAGAGGTGTGTCACAATATATTTGTCCATATAATGTTTATTCTGCATGGCAGCAGGGGTAACATCTAAATATTTTTAATAAATATTATTACGTTATTTTAGCAGTTTGTCTATGTAACATGGAGTCCCGCACACAAGTGCAGAATGCTCCCTTGTCGTCAGTTTTCCGAAGGAGTACTGATTCTGGCACAAAACCTGCCCAGTCAATAGCCAGAGCTCATTGCAGGATGAAAACAAAACTGGGAATGAATATATTCACAGTTTACAATTGGAAAAACCCACACAGGGGAATGTACAGAATACAATGGAAAACACGCCCCAGCATTTCCATACTGAAGAGCCTTACAGTAGCTTCCCCTCCCACCCTCCCACACACAGGCCCTGGTGAACTAATGCCTAAGGAAGAGGTCAGAGAGATCTGGTTTAAGCCAGATCCCGGGGGAAGGGAGGGGTTTTGATGGAACGAGGGAAAAACAAAGGAATCCATTACTTACAGATTACACTTTCATGGTTATTCAGAGAGAGGTGAAAACCAGGAGAATGACTGGAGAAGTGAAAATTCTAGATCAAAATAGCCAATTTGGAAACAGATAAATGGGAGAATTTTTCTGGTTTCGCTATTTTGACCTAGAATTTTCAATTCTCCAGCCATCCTCCTGGTTTTCACCTCTCTCTGAATAACCCTGCTAGGGAAAACAGCACAGTAAATACTATACGACAATCTACCATATATACATAAGGGAATAATAATATAACACAGACATCCAGAAATAGGGCACTGAAAACACAAACACCCTGCACCTAGAATTGTAGGTACAGGGTGACTTCAACATAGGAGAGGGATAGAAAACAATATAACACATCAGGTCAGCACCTCCCAAACGCATCTCTAGGTCCATGTACCCCAAGTCCAAAGTGACTACCTTTAACAGATCTCTGTGCCCGAACAGGGTCACATCTGTCAAATGCCGCTTCCTTGCATGGACACCTGGGCTCTCCTCGTGACTCTCACACCTTTCTTTAGTACCTTAGCTGCAGCTTAAGGCCCGGTGCATGTAGAGAGCCTGGCTAGCACCCCCAGAAATAAGCCAAAACTGTAGACCTGGAGCCTTTCCTTGGCACAGCGGGCAGAAGATTCATGGTACCCCAAATCATGAGTCGTGACTTCAAGCTTGGTCAGAATAGAACTGACTGTTTATTACACAGGCACAGAGATACACAGGCAAGAACAACCCCCTTTATGCTTACACCCAACAGATAACATCACAGATACAGTCAACCACCAACTTCATTTGCATACAATCAAGCAATGGACAATGAGATTTCCTAGGAGGAGAAGGGGGGAGGGAGAAGGCAGGTAAAACAAAAGGAATTTCTTAGAGAGAGAACTTACACAATAGAGAGAGCAGGTACAGAGATCTACACTATACAGGGAAGGGTTAGATAATTGAGGGAATGTAAGCAAAATACACAATGAGACTATCCAATAAATACACAAGGGAATAACACACAGAAATCTTTAGTTAACTGGCAGATTTATAAAACAGTGAAAACCAAATATATTTAAAAGGTCCACCAGTTCCCCCAATAGTCTCTTTCACGGGCCATAGTCTCATAGGAGGCTAGCGCACAGCTCCCTCCAAGTCGCACAGTGACAGCGTGTTCTGTCACACTACCGTCACAGTCTAAGATTCCCATCAAACAACAGATAAATCATAAATTTAATTGGAATTTCAAAACATAGGTGTATTCAGTGGAGGCACATCCATTGGGGCAGAGCCCCACCAGTTTTTGGGGGAAAAAAATATAAAATTTAAAAATATAATTTGTATGTAATCTTCTTGTTATTTTTTCTGGTAGCAGTAGTTATTAGTTAATAAAAAAACGGGAGGGAACATTATGCTTGTTCTCACACGCCCTGGCTGATCGTAGTACCATATTAACATCTGAGAATGTCCCATACAGACATTTTTGCCCCTCAGGCCTGCCTTGGGACATTTGGCACATGCTCTATAAGTTTATACAGGAGGGTTCTGCCCACCTGCCATTAAATTACCACAAGGACGTTTGAGGAAAACATTCATTCATTATGCCTGTCACTCTCATTGGCACATGACAATCCCGCATTAAAGGCAGGAAAAGAAAGTGACAAATCTCCCATACAGCACTGACAAGATGGAGGATGTGAGGGATCGAAGAACCAACGGGTGAGGTGAAAGTGTTGAAGGGAATATGGGATAATAATTGAATAGCCTAGATTTCCCACCACCTCCAAGGTGAGCATAAGATAATGACGAATATTGGTAACGAAACTGATGCCTGGAATAGCTTGGTTTGCGAGTTCTGGGCACAGAACAATTCCTCCCTGCCTTCCCCTGCATTGCTCAACTCTGCTCCCCAGACTACCTGTCTTCACTGTCTTTCATGTCCCAATGGCTTCTTCTCCTGTCCAGAACTGCTGGTGGACCCCTGCCTTGCTGATTTATGATTTCCCTGAGTGCTGGGTGGGAGCCAGGGAATGGCTACAGCTGCAACATGCTGTTTACTGCTTGCCCCTGCTCTTATATCATACAGCAGTCAGACCCAGAACCTCAAGCAGGTCCGGGCTGTAGAAGAACCAGACACAGCTACCATCTTGATCATCTGGCTTTGGGAGAGCAGCTGTGTGGGCTGTGCTTGGTTCCGCTGAAGTTGTTGCTTGCTATGGATGGCCCCCCATGTGTCCACTGAGTGGTATTTGGTAGGCCACCATTGGAGGAGCACTCTAGGTTTGCCTACATGTCCTGTGACAGCACCTCACTGATAAGTTAGCACACAAATAGAATTATATAATTTTTAGGGCTGGCCCAAGACATTGTGCTACCTGGGTCCAAGGATGAAAAAAAAGACATGCAGGGTTATTCAGAGAGCGTGAAAAGCAGGAGAATGGCTGGAGAATGAAAAATTCTAGGTCAAAATAGCCGATTTGGAAAGTGAGATGAAAGGGAGAATTTTTCTGGTTTGGCTATTTTGACCTAGAATTTTTCATTCTCCAGTCATTCTCCTGCTTTTCACGCTCTCTGAATAACCCTGTTGGTGTATCAGAGAGCTCCACAGCAATAAAACTCCCACTCATATAAACCACACATTACTTTGAGTTTTATTGCCGTGGAGCTCTGTGATACAGTAATGTGCGAAGTATGAGCGTATCACAGAGCACCACAGCAATAAAACTCACAGTAATGTGCGGTGTATTTGAGCATCACAGAGCTCCACATATCCCACCACACAGTCACATATCCATGCACTTGGTCACATATACACAGACACACAGTCACACATCCACACACAACCCCTGAACAGGACCAGCCGAAGTCCAGGAGGGCGCCGGGCCTGGTCGGGGCCAATGCAGTTGTGGGGCTTGGTCGAGGCCCAGGAGAGTGCCGGACCTGGTCATGGCCTAGGTGGGTGCGGGGCCTGGTCGAGGCCCAGGCAGGCGCGGGGCCTGGTTGAGACCCTGCAGCCGCTCCATGACGCATCCTTTGACAGTTCAGCAAAATGCCGCTTGGAGCCATGGCCCCTTCCGGCCCCATGGATGGGCCGGCCCTGTTAGACATCCTGCAGACACAACAAACAGTTAATCTTGCCTTCTTGACATTTCAGTAGAAGTTGAAACACACTTTTCGAGATATATATATATATATCGTTAAATATGAAGAGTTAAAATTCCCAAGCGGCGTGTCTCGTGCAATGTGTGGCTAGGGTCTGGTACCCCCCCCCAAAAAAAAACTTCACCAGCTGCCAATGGGTGTATGTATTAAGGAAAATTAAGTAGGTATTCAGGTAAAATCATAATGATTAATGAAAATTAACTAGTCTTATCAATTTGATTGTCCAAGAATTCACATAAACGGTTTTAGGCCATTACATCCTGCAGATCTGTGATTGAGTCTTCATTAAACACATACCTTTGCATGTTCTTCCATCTGCTGTGAGCACAGATCCTTCTGGACAATAACACCGAGGCCCTCCCGATGTATGGATGCAGCCGTGGCTGCAACTCAAGTTGTTCAGTGAACAAGGAATTTCATCTAAATTAATAAAAAATACACTTTAATAACAGCAATCACGAATGTGTATTAAAAATTGGAAACAAGTACAAAAAATGAGAGTCTCAAACTGGTTATTTCAGTTGTGAAATTCGGTAAAATAAAACTCCCAACGGTGACTTCTTAATGTTTAATGTATGGAGCTAGGTTCCAGGCAGGGCTGGATTAAGATCTCTATGGGCCTGGAGCTGAATATTTTGGTGGGCTTTCTTCGTAATTTAGTGAAATGACAACATATTTTATGCTATTTAGTGTTGCATATATAGGTATATCTAAGCAGGTAGATACTGTTTGAGTAAATTTCCATTCAGACTTCAATCATCGCAGCGTGTAAAATTTATTTTTTCATATTTTATCATCCAAATCTCTGGTTATATATTCTATAGAGAATTCTTGTTAAAAAAAAATTAAATGGGAACCTGTAACTGCATTTTTCTGAGAAAATATACAATTTAGCCAAAAAATTAGATATTTCCCATGTGCTTTGGGTAATGGTGTTTTATGAATAGTACGACTATGAACAAAACACTGTCCTTGCTCCCAACGTGGGAAAGGAGATGGTAATGGCAGTGGTATTGCTAATTTTATACGTGACAAATGGACAATGCCATCGCTTTGGAACAAAAAATAAATAAAAAAAGTTGTTTGTTTTCTTTTTCCTTTAGATTTTACATTGTCATGTTTGGTATCAATGCAAAGGCCAGACTCTGTCCTGTCTGACACGACACCTCAGTTGACCTTGTGAGGTGTAAAGATTAGTGGCGCAGGGTTCCAAAGCCCCCCAGTGCACTTCGCTGCATTGTGGCGGTTTAGGTTCTTGATGTAACAATTCGTACTAATGGAGTGTACCATCACCTCCACGCTTGTTAGTGACATGAAAAATGAGATGGTGAGTTACTGCAGCATCATTGTTCCCTTTATAACTGAAAAATATTGCTGTGTTAGAAAGAAAAATAAAAAATAAAATATTTATTATTTTATTTTTATTGTTACATAAAACCTGGTCATGTTTGATATCATTGGAAAGGTCATGCTCTGACCTTTCCGGTGATACCTCACATGGCCCTGTAGCTGCTATGGAGGTGCATATATAGTGTTCCAAATGTCCATCAATGCAGACAAATTTATCTTTTCTGTGGGCCTATTCTGGGGCATGGGCCTGGAGCTGCTGCTCCATCTGCCCCTATGTTAATCCGGCCCTGGTTCCAGGGTACTTTGAAATTTGCACAGCCATTAAAACCATGGGTATAATTTTTTTTTCAAAAAAGAGTTCTCTGGATCTGACACTCATTCCTCTATGCTCTTGTCTCTGGACATTGTGCATGTTCAGATTTGTGCTAATCTTTATGGGTGTGGATATTTGTCTTAGTTTTCCATGAATCTTATTTGTTTTATAATGTAGCCAGTCCTATTTGAACTGTTACCTACATAAAGGAATTCAAGTAATAAAATCGGGTACGGCTTTTAAGGACAGGGAGTATCCCTCTACACATAGAAAATATATATATGTGCTTATTTTAATAGGTAAAGCTTTTTTTGCAAAGCTGTATCTGAGTTTATGAATGGGCATGAATGGTCGGATCTTTCAACACTTTGGCCTTTTAAGAGAATTTGCTTATTTTTCTCCTCCTTGTAAGTTGCTCCTTTAATTAAAAATCTATTGTCTTGTAGTGCTTGATGCTATTACGGCTTGTGTCATATTCATGTAATTGATGTTTAATAAAAGGTGTACGCTAAGTAAATCTTATTTTCTCAGAATTAATTGCACCTTACATGTCTCAAGCAATTAGCCATGCTGTTTCAAACGGCACACTAAAACTGCCTGCCTGTGCGTGTACCTGTGAGCAGAGACTACAAAAATCTAACCATCCATTAAAACGCATCTATTATAATTTTATAGATTTTCGACTAATTTGCTAAGTTAATAAAGTTTCCTTTATGAGAGCAACGAAGCGGAACACTAGCTGCCAGTTAAAGAAAAATGGACTGGTTTAATATTACTGCACTTAAACAACAGGGAGCCTAGGGTATAAAAGAGGGTGGTATGCCTCAGCGCCAATTTTAAGCTTAAATGTGAAATTAAAAACGTAACTCTTTCAGGACCAGAGTGTTAAATACTATAATAATGTTAATATTTATAGCATGACTTGCATAGGAATTCTCAAATGTAGATATTCTATGGGGTAACAGGGCGAAATGTTTCTCTGCATCGGTTCAAAGAGCATACATTTTATTTCATTAAAAAAACATAATGGAAGATAGAATTGTAGGATTATATATAAACATACAGGGTTATTCAAAGAGATCCGAATTGTGGCCGAAAGCTAACCGAACAGTGAAATTCAGTGTTCGGTTACCTTTCCTGTTCATTCGGCTATCCAGGGAGCAGGCAGTTCGCCAAATGTTGGCGAATTGCCTGCACATACGGTGCCTGTTCGTTGCCTGTTCGAGAGCAGTGAAATCCCCATAGAGAAACAATGCTTCGTCTATTCAGAGAACAAAAACCAGCAGTGAAAAGTTGCCAAAATGCCCTGCTGTTCGGTGGTTTCATGCGGCAGATTTATTCAGGCGAATCCCATAGGCTTCAATGTTAAAAATACTCCCGTTTTAATCCAATATCTAATAAACCGTTTATTATAATATTCTGCAGTAAAAAGTCTCTTTATTTATAGATTTATTAGGATCTTTTATGCATTTTTCGGGATTTTTTGCAAAAAAAATTCTGTTTTTTTTTTTAAAATTGTTTTTTCTTTTTTCTGTAACAGCCCTTTTAATTATCATTCATTGGATCTTATATGTAAATTTCAGACATTTTCGTTCTGTAGTTTCTTTGCAAACAGCGTTTCACTTTTCAAACACTCAAGCGTACTGTTTTTTTTTCCTCCATTCGTCTGCGGTGTCGGGTTTTTCCGGCGGCTGTTCTGCGCTGTGATCGGCGGCTGCTTGGGTTTCTCGATCATGTTCGGTGGGGTTAATCCAGATGTTCTTGCGGGATTCGGTGTACGTTCGCTGGGTTTGCGGTGAGTGTTCGGCAGGTTTGCGGCGGCTTTTCCCTGCACTACGACGGCCCTGTAGTGCTTGCTGAATACACCGCAGGGTCACTGAAATGGGATCGCCAAATCGCACCGAATTGAAGAGAACAAAAAGTCACCAAACGTGCGGTACCTTTTCGATTCTCTTTGAATAACTCTGATAATGTTTTATAATATACACTCAATAATGATATATCATTGTGTTTATACTTTATATGTGAGTATGTGGGGATTGCATGTGTGATTTAAGGGGTTATTCAATAAATGCCAAACTTGCAACCGAATTGCACCGAACGGTGAATTTCACCGTATGGTGCTACTTCGAGGCAGTTCGTCTATTGTCTAAGCTGTCAATTCACCAAATACTGGAGAACTGACAGCGAAATACAGTGCAGTTTGCCGCAGATCGGCGATCTTCGGCGGCAGCAAAACTGTCTTATAGAGAAGTAATGATTATTCTATTAAAGGAACGCGGAACTGCACCGAAGTATCACTGAAATGCCACGATTTTTGGTGGTTCACTTCGACAGGTTTAATCAGGCAAATCCCATAGGATTCAATGTAAAAAATATTATTGTTTTTTTATCTCTATTTTGATTCAATCATTTGTTCTTTTAATTTTCAGCAAACCGTAAATTTCTTTATTTTTTGGAACAGATATTTTTTTATTGATTGTATTGTTATATGAAATTTTTGAGTCCCAATTTTTTTAAAAGGCTTTTTTTTAAATTCTTTAACAGTCAGACCTTTTTATAATTTTTTAAAGGACCTTCCCACATGCAGCAAAGAACTCTGGGTAGGATATGCAAATTAAGTGCACAGCTTCTCACTTTTCTAGCATCTAGGCTCTGTACTAATACAGAATCCGTCTTGTCCAATGCCATGCCATATTAAATGTTTTTTTTTTGTTTTTTTTGGCAAAGGCCAGGTTATGCAACCAGACACACTCCTGTACAGCTGTTTTAGGCTCATTTATCCTCATCAGCAGGAGATAGATGTAACTGGCTGCTATTGATGCTTAACCGTAGGGTAAATTAGTAAGCATTTAAATTGTGGTGGAGGGTAAAAAAGTGAGATTAAAAGCCTCCACACGGCAAATAATAAAGTATATATCTATCTACAGTTGTGTTCAAAATTATTCAACCCCCACTGAAATTGAGTGTTTTGGCCAGTTTGACATTGATTTTGATCATTCAGTCATCTTGCTTACAATTAAATCAAAGAGGCACGTGTAGGTCAGACAAATATAACATTAATAATGAAATAACCACAAATGTCTTTTCTGTGCTCACATCATTATCAGTTTTATTCAACCCCCAAGTGACATTCAATCTTAGTACTTAGTACAACATCCTTTTACAGTTATAACAGCTTTTAAACGTGAAGCATAGCTTGACACAAGTGTCTTGCAGCGATCTACGGGTATCTTCGCCCATTCGTCATGGGCAAAAGCCTCCAGTTCAGTCACATTCTTAGGCTTGCACACTGCAACTGCTTTCTTTAACTCCCACCAGAGGTTCTCAATTGGATTTAAGTCAGGTGACTGCGATGGCCACTCCAAAATGTTCCAGCCTTTAATCTGCAACCATGCTCTAGTGGACTTGGAGGTATGCTTGGGATCATTGTCCTGTTGAAAGGTCCAACGTCTCCCAAGCCTCAGGTTTGTGACGGACTGCATCACATTGTCATCCAAGACCTCCTGGTACTGAAGAGAATTCATGGTACCTTGCACACGCTGAAGCTTCCCTGTACATGCAGAAGCAAAACAGCCCCAAAGCATGATTGACCCCCTGCCATGCTTCACAGTAGGCAAGGTGTTCTTTTCTTCATAGGCCTTGTTCTTCCTCCTCCAAACATAGCGTTCATCCATGGGCCCAAACAGTTCTAATTTGGTTTCATCAGTCCACAGAACACTATCCCAAAACTTCTGTGGTTTGTCCACATGACTTTTGGCATACTGCAGTCGACTCTTCTTATTCTTTGGAGACAGCAAGGGGGTGCGCCTGGGAGTTCTGGCATGGAGGCCTTCATTACGCAGTGTGCGCCATATTGTCTGAGCTGAAACTTCAGTACCCACATCTGACAAATCTTTTCTCAGTTCCTCAGCAGTCACACGGGGACTTTTCTCCACTCTACACTTCAGGTAGCGCACAGCAGTCGAAGTCAGCATCTTCTTTCTGCGACGACCAGGTAGCGTTTCAACAGTGCCCTTTGCCTTGAATTTGCGAATGATGCTTCCTATGGTCTCTCTTGGTATGTTTAACATCTTTGCAATCTTCTTATAGCCATTGCCCTTCCTGTGAAGAGTAATCACCTCTTCTCTTGTCTTCCTGGACCATTCTCTTGACTTCACCATGTTTGTAACCACACCAGTAAATGTCTAGAAGGAGCTGAGTATCACAGTCATTTTAAAGCTGCCTAATTGGTGCTTATTATACTTAATTGCTGCTCCGTGACATCCACAGGTGTTTTCAATACCTGATTGAAAACACTTGAATGAACCTCTGTTCTTCAGAGTGGTAGTCTTTAAGGGGTTGAATAATTGTGTCAATGAAGAATTCACAAAAGAAACATTTACTACTGTATTACAAAACCAATTGATGTCATTTTAGTTGCATATGGTTCTTTAAACAGTCCTTATAGGATTTCATTCTGAATACAATTACAAATGTACACTAAATTCCCTAAAACCCTTTACAGCATTGGGGGTTGAATAATTTTGAACACAACTGTATATATATATATAATCAGTCAGAAGAGATTCACCAGCACTCCAGGATTTTCCAAAATTTATTGAATCATGTTGATAAAATCGTCAACGTTTCAGTTCCGGTCTGTAACTTTCATCAGGACAAAAACATGTATGGCCCCCTACAAAACATATTAACGCACTGATTAAAATATTTCAAAGGCAACTCACCCACCAGGTGTGCGATACGTCCGGCGTGCTAACACTCATACCGCGCATGCGCCGAGTCCTAGATTGTAATGACGTCACCTCGGTCATCCTAGAAACACTGAAAGGTGCTTGGGGGAGCCGGGGTGTTTGTTCCGGGAGGAGGAGAGGGATTCCCGTGATGCAATATGCATCTTGGTTTCTAGGACGACCGAGGTGACGTCATTATAATGTGCCGAGGACCTGGCGTATGCGCGGTATGAGTTTGAGATGCACGCGCAACAAGCGTCCGTCCACAAAGCCTACCTGTCGAAACGCTAGACAGACGTCAACGGGGCTGCAAATCACGATCCTCCTATGGATGATAGCGGTTTGCAGTTCTGAGTGCACTGACTGCGATCAGCGAGGTGGCTAGACGGGCATCGAGTGAAAGGAACATCTACTCTCACAGACGTTCCTTCCACTCTGAAGTGTGCTCGTCTGACCCCGGCCTAAAAGATATTAAAAAAGTGTAAAACTGTAAAAATACGACACTCTTTCACAAATCCAAGATCTGATACATACCATGGCAGGATTTGCTGTCAGGAAGAAGGATATATCCCTTAGGACATGTACAATAGTAAGACCCTGGAATATTTTCACATCCAAGAGTGCACCCATGATTCCACAAAGCACATTCATTAATATCTAAACATGGAAGAGAACATGTATAATTAACCTTATTTTATTCAAAACAATATTTTAAACAAGGCTAAACACCTACTGTTACACAAACACATCCTTGATGGTTTTAATTGGTTTATAACTATTACAAAGATTACTGGTCTTATATATGGCCAAAGTAATGTCTACTCATCTGGGGAAACCACTCTTATTAAGTACAAAAAAGGAATGACCACTTCTTTGTTCTAAAAATGTGTCTTTTAAGTAATGGAGTTGTCAATGCCCTCAACAGCAACATTTTAGCTCCATTGGCCTTTTATCAAGCTCATAAGTCAACTCTCAAACTGAGCTGCTGTAATAGTGGCTCAAGGTGGAATATTTGGGAGCTGGATGATGGTATCAGCAATGGTGCCGTAAGCCGCTCCTGGAGTTCTTATAACTCTACGGAGTTGAGCGTGATCCTGCACAAGCTCATGTAACTTCTGTAGATACTCAAGTATACCGCTAGAGTTTCGTGACAAACTTTTACCTTAAAATTGGAGGGGTCGCGTTATATTCGAGACATCTGCATTGCGTGTAAAAAAAAACCCACAACTTTCCTTGCTCTGGATCCCAAGTCTCCTGGAAGTTCCGGTAGTTTCGCTGAAGTGAATGCGGGCTCCCTAACGCTTGCAAACACTTCAGGAACTCCCAGATTCGGGAGAGGTGGGATCCATCACTCTGACTTTAAGCCAATCATTCACCTCGCTCGCCTCTGCCGGCCATCTAATCGCTAGTAAAGATGACAGGTGGCCGGCGACTTCAAACTTGGCAAAAACTGCAATCATTCTAGAGCAGAGCACTCTGGCCTGAGGGGGAGCCTGACTGCTAAGAGAACCTGGAAGGATTTTAATTGTTTACCGGTACAGTAAAATTTTTGTTCCTCGCGTTATATTCGAGTCTTGATAATTCTCTCATTTCCATAATAAATCTCTATCCATCATGTTATATTTGGGTCGCGCTGTACTCGAGTATCTACGGTACTTGTTTCCAGTGTTCTGCTGCATATGGCCAGAGGAGGTGGTGGATCACGCCATGCTTTGAACTGTGGGACTAGAGATAATGTTTTGTATTTTTTTAGTTATTTAATTGTGTTGAGTGACTTTGCAGAATCACTCTCTGAGCCAATGTTTATTTCTTAATACTGGCTCAAGTCAAAAACATCAGGCTATCAGGGAATAACTTGCTGTTCTCACTCTGAGCCATTATTTCTAACAGCTCCAATACAGTATAGTGTATCTCTAATCTTTAAAAATATAAACTGGAGAGAGTTTTATAGATTTTACTTCCACTCTTTGTCTAATTAATTTGCTACAAATAGAAGGGGTTATTCAGAGAGCACCAAAATGTCACCGACATTTCGGTGCTCTCTCGTTCCCTGCACTTTGAGGAATCAAAGTTCCCCACCCTGTGGTGTATTCAGCATTCACCACAGTGTCCCCGGAGTGCAGGGAAAAGCCGCCTAAAACTTGACAAAATCCCACCGAATCTCCGCCGAAAAAAACGTATCCGATACGATCCGAAGTATCGGATCACTTAAACCGCTGCAAAAAACACGCCGAACACGTCTGGAAAATGCCGATGAGCCACCCAACAGAGCGCAGCTGCCGTAAAAAGCCGACAAGCTGACGAAAGGGGTGAAAAAAAAAAAAGTATGCTTGAAAGTGTCAAAATTGAAACGCTGTTTGCAAAAAAAACCTAGTGGACGAAAATGTCTGGAATTTACATATAAGGTGCTATGAATGATAATAAAAAGGTCTGTTACAGAAAAAAGAAAAAACGATTTAAAAAAAATAATATATATATTGCTTAAAAAATCCCCAAAAATACCTAAAAGATCCTTTTAAAAAAATCATTAAATAAAGAGACTTTTAACTGCAGATTAAAATATTAAACGGTTTATTAGATATTGAATGAAAACGGGAATGTATTTAACATTAAAGTCTATGGGATTCACCTGAATAAACCTGCCGAATGAAAACACCGAACAGCAGGGCATTTGGCAACTTTTCACTGCTGTTCGGTGTTTTCTGAATAGATAAACCATTGCTTCTCTATGGAGGATTTCTCTGCCCTCGAACAGGCACCGTACGTGCAGGCATTTTGCCAAAATTTGGTGACCTGTCTGCTCTCTGAATAGCCAACTGGCCCCGAAATGTCGCCGTACGCTGAATTTCATTGACCGGTTACATTTTAGACCTTTCTGAATAACCCCGTTAGTGATAAGTATCTCCCATTGAATCTGATTTTAGGATTCAATTTAATCCGTTCCTTTTCCCAGTAGGAAAAGCATTTTCTTATAATCCTAAAAATAGAGTATCAATAACAGATTTGTTTATACAATACTATATCATTAAATGTTTTGTTTAATTGCTACTGTAAATTTAATACTACTACTGTAAGTAATTTAATATTACCTTCACAGTTTGTTCCATCTGCAGAGAGTGTATAACCTTCCATGCATTTGCACTGTTGAGCGTTTTCTGTTTTCTCACATATCCTTGAACAATAATTATTTTCTACTGTGCAAATTCCTGAAACTATGAAAGGTAAACTTTTTACATCTAAAAAGTTTTTTTCCATACATGCATAAAACCAGTCACCCACCTTGTTATAGTGCACCTGTTATGTCCAAAACCCGACACACAGTCAATCAGATGCACAGAGCGAGAGGATGGCTGTCCTGTAGCACAGCTCTCTCCTTGGAGCTTTCACTCCCTATGTGGCATGCCATAATGACATGAGGAAAGCAAAACTTTGAAAGGAAATAACTCCCCTTTTTTCAATTATATAGGTCAGGGGAAAATAAAGGCAACACACATAAAGAGAGTGATTCCCTTTCAAATGAGCCCAACTTGTTTTGAGTACGACAGATGCACTTTAACTATATTCTGAAGTTAAGGATCCAAGAAGCCCATGAGGAAATAATTCAGCCATTTTTCATAGACCGCAATGTGCAGCTGTGGGCCAGGCAAGCAGTTGTGTTAGTGCAGTTGCTGGGTGCTTCAGCTGCCATAACCGCAGCACAGTGATCACTTTGATAGCCAATCACAGTGATCAATGTGCTGTGTAACAATATTGAGAAATTTGGCCCAGGAAATCTCATTGTTTGCTATAATTTTGCTGTTCAGAAAAAAATATGAACAGCGAAAGTTTTCAGTGCTAGAAGTACTTTTTATTTCTAGATGTTTGTTTTCTGCATGTCAGTATTTGTGTAACTTTCAGTTGGAAATAGGAGAGAATTAGAAAGTGGAATTCATAGAATTAATATAAATGGAGTTGGAGGAGGGCGCGCCCAAACTTCAAATGGAGTAATAAATAAGAGAACAGTCTGTGTAACTGATCTGTAGATTGTCTTTATCAGATGGCTGAAATTAGTCCAAAATAAAGAAGGTAGATTTAAATACCGTGTCTCTGAATAGCAGTCTATTCCAAAAAGTCTGTTATGTACCTCAAATAAACAGTCTTGGCCGCTGGGCAGTAGGCTTGTGCACCGATTTTTTTTTTTCGGTTCGATTCGATTCGATTTTTCGGATTTTCTAGCTTTTCGATTCGGCTCGTTTCGACCGATTTCTGTTTCGATTCGGTTCGGCTCGACTCGTTTTTCGTGTACATTTTTTCTCGGAATATCGACCATTTTTTGTATTTTCGTGTCACTTAGCTCGTTTTTTGTATCGACTTTTCGTGATTTCGGAAATTTTCGTTTTTCGGAATTGTACATGTTTTCGGAATATCGACCATTTTTCGTATTTTCGTGTCACTTTGCTCGTTTTTTGTATCGACTTTTCGTGATTTCGGAAATTTTCGTTTTTTCGGAACGTCTGTTCTCCTCGTTTCAAAGCAATAAATTTCGATTTGACACATTTCAAGTCCATTCTAAAATTCCGAAAATATTTCAATTCGGCTCGGAAAACTTTTCGGATCTGCCGTTTTCGGATCTAAAAATTTTCGGAAAATCGTCCGCATCCGAAAACACGAATTAGGAAATTTCGTGAAAATTCCGAAATTCCGAAACCCGAAACGCACATCCCTACTGGGCAGGTGTCTGCAAGCTCCGTGGCAAACCAGATGGTTAATAGGTAGTAAGAACTCGACACAAGTCCCGTGGTGCTGAGCCAATATGGATGAATAAAGCAAAAAAATTATTTTTATGTTTTTTTCCCAGCCGGATCTTACCCAGTCAGAAGGTTCACCCCTCGGTAGTTCCGTCCCTCAAGATGTCACAAGATCATCAGGGTTGGTCTCCGAAATGTGCTTTATCCTCCTTAGGATGTCCGCAGGGAACTTCAAATAAATAGACCAGACACGAGAGTCTTAGACCTGGAGTCCTCTCTCACGGGGCACGCAGTACTTCCAAGATGTGCTCCTTACGTCTGCCTCCTTTGAGCTCCACCGCAGATGGGGGAAAAAAATACTTGAATGGGATAGCTTAAAAAAAGAATTTATTGAAATTCAATAAAATAACACCTTTCATCAATATGATGCTCCAGATAAAATAAATTTTTGGTTTTATTTTATCTGGAGCATCATATTGATGTAAGGTGTTATTTTATTGAATTTCAATAAATTCGTTTTTCAAGCTGTCTCATTCAAGTATTTTTTCCCCCATCTGCGGTGGAGCTCAAAGGAGGCAGACGTAAGGAGCACATCTTGGAAGCAGTGGCGTCACTAGGGTTGGTGTCACCCCGTGCAGTAATTTATGGTGTCACCCCCCCCTGAGTTTTACAGATTTTTTTTTAACTACTCTTACTCCTAAATCAGTACTCCCATATAACACTGAATGCTCATACACACAGCGCACATTACTGTGAGATTTATTGCAGTGAAGCTCTCTTATATGCTCACACAAATTTTTGCCAACTGCCAGCAACTACGGTGCCTGTTCGAAGGCAGTGAAAGCACACATGGATATATATTGCCCCCAGCAGCTCTGGATATATTGCTCCCAGCAGCGCACCCATGGATATATATTGCCCCCAGCTCACATATGGATATATTGCCCCAGTTCACAATTATATATTGCCCCAGCAGCTCACCCATGGATATATATTGCCCCAGCTCACATATGGATATATTGCGCCTCAGCTCACATATGGATATATTGCCCCAGACCAGCTCACACATGGAAATATTGCCCCAGACCAGCTCACACATGGATATTGCCCCAGCTCTCATGAATATGCCCCCAGC
Organism: Leptobrachium leishanense; assembly: GCA_009667805.1. Lineage (NCBI taxonomy): Eukaryota > Metazoa > Chordata > Amphibia > Anura > Megophryidae > Leptobrachium > Leptobrachium leishanense. The sequence continues at coordinate 420,475,195 of CM019063.1, read as the reverse complement.
ACACATGGATACTGCCCCAAGCACACATGGATACTGCCCCAGCTCACATGGATATGCCCCAGCTCACATGGATATGCCCCAGGAGCTCTCATGGATATGCCCCAGCAGCTCTCATGGATATGCCCCAGCAGCTTTCATGGATATTGCCCCCAGCTCATGGATATGCCCCAGCAGCTCTCATGGATATGCCCCAGCAGCTCTCATGGATATTGCCCCAGCAGCTCTCATGGATATTGCCCCAGCTCCTCTCATGGATATTGCCCCAGCTCCTCTCATGGATATACTGCCCCAGCTCCTCTCATGGATATTGCCCCAGCTCCTCTCATGGATATTGCCCCAGCTCCTCTCATGGATTTACTGCCCCAGCTCCTCTCATGGATATACTGCCCCAGCTTCTCTCATGGATATACTGCCCCAGCTGCTCTCATGGCTATGCCCCCAGCTCCTCTCATTGATATTGCCCCAGCTCCTCTCATGGATATTGCCCCAGCTCCTCTCATGGATATTGCCCCAGCTCCTCTCATGGATTTTGCCCCAGCTCCTCTCATGGATATACTGCCCCAGCTCCTCTCATGGATATACTGCCCCAGCTCCTCTCATGGATTTTGCCCCAGCTCCTCTCATGGATATACTGCCCCAGCTCCTCTCATGGATATACTGCCCCAGCTGCTCTCATGGCTATGCCCCCAGCTCCTCTCATTGATATTGCCCCAGCTGATGGATATGCCCCAGCTCATGGATACTGCCCCAGCTCATGGATATGCCCCAGCTCATGGATACTGCCCCAGCTCATGGATAATGCCCCAGCTCATGGATATACTGCCCCAGCTCATGGATATACTGCCCCATCACATGGATATACTGCCCCAGCTCATGGATACTGCCCCAGCTCACATGGATACTGCCCCAGCTCACATGGATATGCCCCAGCTCACATGGATATGCCCCAGCTCACATGGATATGCCCCAGGAGCTCTCATGGATATGCCCCAGCAGCTCTCATGGATATGCCCGAGCAGCTCTCATGGATATTGCCCCCAGCTCATGGATATGCCCCAGCAGCTCTCATGTATATTGCCCCCGGCACATGGATATGCCCCAGCAGCTCTCATGGATATTGCCCCAGCTCCTCTCATGGATATTGCCCCAGCTCCTCTCATGGATATACTGCCCCAGCTCCTCTCATGAATATTGCCCCAGCTCCTCTCATGGATATTGCCCCAGCTCCTCTCATGGATATTGCCCCAGCTCCTCTCATGGATTTTGCCCCAGCTCCTCTCATGGATATACTGCCCCAGCTCCTCTCATGGATTTTGCCCCAGCTCCTCTCATGGATTTTGCCCCAGCTCCTCTCATGGATATACTGCCCCAGCTCCTCTCATGGATATACTGCCCCAGCTGCTCTCATGGCTATGCCCCCAGCTCCTCTCATTGATATTGCCCCAGCTGATGGATATGCCCCAGCTCATGGATACTGCCCCAGCTCATGGATATGCCCCAGCTCATGGATACTGCCCCAGCTCATGGATAATGCCCCAGCTCATGGATATACTGCCCCAGCTCATGGATATACTGCCCCATCACATGGATATACTGACCCAGCTCATGGATATACTGCCCCATCACATGGATATACTGCCCCAGCTCATGGATACTGCCCCAGCTCACATGGATATGCCCCAGCTCACATGGATATGCCCCAGCTCACATGGATATGCCCCAGGAGCTCTCATGGATATGCACCAGCAGCTCTCATGGATATGCCCGAGCAGCTCTCATGGATATTGCCCCCAGCTCATGGATATGCCCCAGCAGCTCTCATGTATATTGCCCCCAGCTCATGGATATGCCCCAGCAGCTCTCATGTATATTGCCCCCAGCTCATGGATATGCCCCAGCAGCTCTCATGGATATGCCCCAGCAGCTCTCATGGATATTGCCCCAGCTCCTCTCATGGATATTGCCCCAGCTCCTCTCATGGATATACTGCCCCAGCTCCTCTCATGGATATTGCCCCAGCTCCTCTCATGGATATTGCCCCAGCTCCTCTCATGGATATTGCCACAGCTCCTCTCATGGATTTTGCTCCAGCTCCTCTCATGGATATACTGCCCCAGCTCTCTCATGGATATTGCCCCAGCTCCTCTCATGGATATTGCCCCAGCTCCTCTCATGGATTTTGCCCCAGCTCCTCTCATGGATTTTGCCCCAGCTCCTCTCATGGATATACTGCCCCAGCTCCTCTCATGGATTTTGCCCCAGCTCCTCTCATGGATTTTGCCCCAGCTCCTCTCATGGATATACTGCCCCAGCTCCTCTCATGGATATACTGCCCCAGCTGCTCTCATGGCTATGCCCCCAGCTCCTCTCATTGATATTGCCCCAGCTGATGATATGCCCCAGCTCATGGATACTGCCCCAGCTCATGGATATGCCCCAGCTCATGGATACTGCCCCAGCTCATGGATAATGCCCCAGCTCATGGATATGCCCCAGCTCATGATATACTGCCCCATCACATGGATATACTGACCCAGCTCATGGATATACTGCCCCATCACATGGATATACTGCCCCAGCTCATGGATATACTGCCCCAGCTGCTCTCATAGCTATGCCCCCAGCTGCTCTCATAGCTATGCCCCCAGCTGCTCTCATAGCTATGCCCCCAGCTGCTCTCATAGCTATGCCCCCAGCTGCTCTCATAGCTATGCCCCCAGCTGCTCTCATGGCTATGCCCCCAGCTGCTCTCATGGCTATGCCCCCAGCTCCTCTCATGGATATACTGCCCCAGCTCATGGATATGCCCCAGCAGCTCTCATGTATATTGCCCCAGCTCATGGATATGCCCCAGCAGCTCTCATGGATATGCCCCAGCAGCTCTCATGGATATTGCCCCAGCTCCTCTCATGGATATTGCCCCAGCTCCTCTCATGGATATACTGCCCCAGCTCCTCTCATGGATATTGCCCCAGCTCCTCTCATGGATATTGCCCCAGCTCCTCTCATGGATATTGCCACAGCTCCTCTCATGGATTTTGCTCCAGCTCCTCTCATGGATATACTGCCCCAGCTCCTCTCATGGATATACTGCCCCAGCTGCTCTCATGGCTATGCCCCCAGCTCCTCTCATTGATATTGCCCCAGCTCCTCTCATGGATATTGCCCCAGCTCCTCTCATGGATATCCTGCCCCAGCTCCTCTCATGGATATTGCCCCAGCTCCTCTCATGGATTTTGCCCCAGCTCCTCTCATGGATTTTGCCCCAGCTCCTCTCATGGATATACTGCCCCAGCTCCTCTCATGGATATACTGCCCCAGCTGCTCTCATAGCTATGCCCCCAGCTGCTCTCATTGATATTGCCCCAGCTCATGGATACTGCCCCAGCTCATGGATATGCCCCAGCTCATGGATATGCCCCAGCTCATGGATAATGCCCCAGCTCATGGATATACTGCCCCAGCTCATGGATATACTGCCCCATCACATGGATATACTGCCCCAGCTCATGGATACTGCCACAGCTCATGGATATACTGCCCCAGGTCATGGATATGCCCCAAGCTCATGGATAATGCCCCAGCTCATGGATACTGCCCCAGCTCATGGATACTGCCCCAGCTCATGGATATGCCCCAGCTCATGGATACTGCCCCAGCTCATGGATACTGCCCCAGCTCATGGATACTGCCCCAGCTCATGGATAATGCCCCAGCTCATGGATACTGCCCCAGCTCATGGATATTGCCCCCAGCTCATGGATACTGCCCCAGCTCATGGATACTGCCCCAGCTCATGGATACTGCCCCAGCTCATGGATAATGCCCCAGCACATGGATTTGCCCCAGCTCATGAATAATGCCCCCAGCTCATGGATAATGCCCCAGCTCATGGATAATGCCTCCAGCTCATGGATAATGCCCCAGCTCATGGATAATGCCCCCAGCTCATGGATATGCCCTAGCACCTGGATACTGCCCCAGCACATGGATTTGCCCCCAGCTCATGGATATGCCCCCAGCTCATGGACACTGCCCCCAGTTCATGGATACTGCCCCCAGCTCATGGATAATGCCCCCAGCTCATGGATAATGCCCCCAGCTCATGGATATGCCCCAGCACATGGATACTGCCCCAGCACATGGATTTGCCCCAGCTCATGGATATGCCCCCAGCTCATGGACACTGCCCCCAGTTCATGGATACTGCCCCCAGCTCATGGATTTGCCCCAGCTCATGGATATGCCCCAGCTCATGGATACTGCCCCCAGTTCATCGATAATGCCCCCATCTCATGGATAATGCCCCCAGCTCATGGATAATGCCCCCAGCTCATGGATAATGCCCCAGCTCATGGATAATGCCCCCATTTCATGGATAATGTCCCCAGCTCACCTCCTGCGCCGCTTGTTTTGCTCCCTCTGAGCATCCGGCAGCATGGAGCTTGGGCGCTCTGGGGGAGCCACGTGACCAGCCGCGATGTCGCGAGAACTCAGCTGGTGACTTGTTCCCCCAGGTGAGTGCCGAAGCTGCATAGCTTCGGACACTCACAGGGAGCGAACACGCGGCGCAGGGTGAGACACCCACCCTTAAGGTGACGGTGTCACACTAAGGGCGGGTGTCACCTGGTGCGGGCCACACCCCCCACCCTCACATTACGACGCCCCTGCTTGGAAGTACTGCGTGCCCCGTGAGAGAGGACTCCAGGTCTAAGACTCTCGTGTCTGGTCTATTTATTTGAAGTTCCCTGCGGACATCCTAAGGAGGATAAAGTGCATTTCGGAGACCAACCCTGATGATCTTGTGACATCTTGAGGGACGGAACTACCGAGGGGTGAACCATCTGACTGGGTAAAAAAAAAAAATTAAAATTTTTGTCTGCTTTATTCACCCATATTGGCTCAGCACCACGGGACTTGTGTCGAGTTATTACTACCTATTAACCATCTGGTTTGCCACGGAGCTTGCAGAGACCTGCCCAGCGGCCAAGACTGTTTATTTGAGGTACATAACAGACTTTTTGGAATAGACTGCTATTCAGAGACACGGTATTTAAATCTACCTTCTTTATTTTGGACTAATTTCAGCCATCTGATAAAGACAATCTACAGATCAGTTACACAGACTGTTCTCTTATTTATTACTCCATTTGAAGTTTGGGCACGCCCTCCTCCAACTCCATTTATTTTCTATATTTGTTCTTTTTTGGGCAGTTGGACAGACTACCTGGAGGAGTTTATTGGCAGCACCCGTCTTAAAAAAATTTTTATTCTCTCTTCAGCGGCAACTGAACTAATTTCAATGGTGGTAAGTAGTGTAAGGCAGGGATCAAAATGTCAAGTCCCAAGCTACTAACCAGGCCATAAGAGTTACTCGCCACCAGTATCTCCACCTGACCCCTACCCAGCCCTTATCTCTGCCTCTAAACACACCCCCTTAAATTATCTTAAGAAATTACACTGTTAAAGGTTTTATTTAGAGTAAAGTTACAAAAATAACATTAATACCAGTCATCAGACCCCAGATACATGTATACCCAGTCATCAGACCCCAGTGTGAGCAGAGCAAGGAGGCAGGGAAGCTCCTCTACAACCCCCTGCCAGTGACAGAGACGAGCTGGGTCAGGTTAGGCAGCTGAACTCTGCCACCATGCAGCCTGCAGAAGGTGGTACCGCTGGAATACACAGAACAAAATATTTTATTGTGCTGTCTGCGTGTGCATTTCCACTCGCCTGCACTTAATTTCCACTCGCCAAATGCTGGTAGGCGAGTGGAAATTTTGAGCCCTGGTGTAAGGAATCTGGTGTATGTAAAGAAATAGCCCAGACTGGTATGACACATGCCTTACACAGCAGTGGAATCATTATAGAACTATGTATTTTATGTATCTGTGTTACTGTCTTACCAGAGCTATCAGAGAAATTTGATACGGACAGATAAGCCTCTGGAGGCACCAGACGTATATTCCCAATTTCTAAAATGGATGGTTTTAGGGTGATTGTCGTAGTATCCTTCCCCGAATATTTATTAACTCTTCGAATTGAACCAGACTTCCTCTCTGAATAGTAGATATGATCAGAGAGAAGTGACAGCCCAGAAACGCTTTGTCTTGAAGTACTAAGAAATGAAAAGGTACATTTTTACAACAATACTCATTTATAAATTGCTACAATACTGCAAAACATCCCTTCCCTTGTCTTGTATTGTATGATATTTAAATATATTTTTATAGAAGTGAAAGAATTCTAAGAATTTGGAACACAATAAAATAGGCAATAATTTGCATACAGTCATTAGCTACAGTAAACAAAAACATTAATGTAATTTTCATATAACTGGGATGAGAGAATCACATTTTAATAATCAAATTGTGTAATGTTTATAGATTGAGAAATATAGAGTGAAAGAGAGAGAGAGTGTATGTGCATGTGTGGAAGAATGTGGAGGAGAAGAGTGAAAGATTTTTCACTTTATTCATGCAATATGGTGGCTTAATTATTTGGAGAAGATGTTGTTAACCTAATTAAACCACAAGGCAAAAAAGGTGAAATGAGTTCAATGGAACATTCTCTGTGCATAGCAATATCCAAACTTACATTCCAATATATTTGACGATCATTGCCAAATCCCCATTGTAAGTGCATGAACCGATGCTGGACTCCGCGGCTTCTCTGTCATACATGAGCCAATAAATCCTCTTGTCTATTGTGTCCAGGGCTATGCTCTTTATTTCCCCTTTAACATCAATAACAGACGTCATATTATTTCCATTCAGATCTACTTTTCGAATGGTGCACAATGGGCCCTCTGAAGACCAGAACAGAAGCCTGGAAACCAAAGAAACATAATGTCAAAGATAGAAGAATTTTTAATTGAGCAATTAAATGATTGTAACAAACCATGACAAGATTGAAAATATTCTGGTGTAACTCACAGGTAGCTCTTTAGTAGCTATAAAACTGAAGTTCAAATTATCCACAAAAAAAAACCTTTGCCTGAATTAAAATGATAGGGCAATGATTTAAAAAATAACTGTGAAGGAGTTAAAACATGCAATGGAATTCCATGAAGCAGTAATGCAGCCCTGAACAAACGTTCTTATCTTACAGTGGAAATTCCAACATAACTTGGTTGACAGTAAATGTTCAGCCATTGAATATGTTATTATGTTATTACTTAACCTTTTTAAGGAACCCACTTAAGAAGGATATTCCAAGTAGTAGTTGACTACCTGCCATTGGGCTCTATTCCCTAGTTAATTCTAAAATGGGGATGGTAACAGGGAAAACCTGCATCTGCAGGTTGCCTCGTAGCATCCCCATTTTAGCATTAGATTCCGGGGCAGGTGCTACCAAGGCACCTTGCCCCGAATGAAGTGCTACTCTCAGATACTCATCATGGTAGTGATTTTATGCCGCCGCAAGTACCACTTCCCAGAGTCCATAGGATAGGGTTGCACTGCCAGCCTTTCCTGGAGAGATCACGGAGGGTGACTAGGAACTATTTGTTCACAGTCTCGCTCTGCTCATAAAGAGGAGAAGCAGGGAATCGGGGCACCGCAGGATGAGCAGTGAGTACAGGATATATTGGAGGCAGGGTTTATGGGGTGCCAAATGACTCTACCAAAGCGAAATCAGTTAGCACCATCTTTTTTGGTGTCACTAAAATTTCTGTTTGTGCATCGCTGCAGTAATTAGCGCTGGGACTTTCTAATACCTTACTTATCCTAACAATAAGTAGTGATTGCACTCCCCATATTAAGTATAGGATTAGCAAGGTACAGTAAGCTCATGCAAGCTAGCAAAATCACTGATGCCCTAACGATTTTTTGATGGGTTTAGCATCAGAAAGGTAATACGGGGACTGGAGCATGCGTTAAGTCACGTATCCTGGTGTTAATGCTTACTCCCCGGAACACTACAGTTAGTGTTCACTAAGGAATAGAGCCCATTGTATCTTAATTCAAAATTAAGTCCAAATAAATCTTTGAAGTATCCTTATATCTTGAAAATACTCATGGTCCTGCTATGACTTTTGCCATGAATAGGAAAAAGTCCACGGGCCATAATCCAAGGTTGTGATAAGATAACTTCTTGAAGTTCTGCGGCGCTGCTTAATATCATGAGAGCGAGCTGGCGGCTGGGTTGAACAACGGTCCATGGAGCTTGTACTCCCAGCGGTGCACAGCACCACTGTAAGTATCAGCTTGTGCTGCACTTGGTTCCAGGGCTAGGCACTAATTAAGCACCTACCTTGGAATAGTCTACTTGTGCTTTTCACAATACTAGAAGGGAAAAAGGCCTGTATCGATGGCGCCACCTAGAGGAGATATTAAAATCACAGTGTCCAGCAAAAAGTTATTGTATATATGGATAAATGGAAAACTTTATCCAAGAATAAAAGGCTTAATAGGTCGAATCAGCTGCTGTCTCTTTCGATAGGTGGTATATCCGAACCCACCAGGAGATAGTAAATAGGAAAAAGAAAAAGACGATCGAGTCAGCGCTTCCTTCAGCCAGTGTCTTCTTTCTCTCTGCATATATTGTTGGATACCTTTAAAGTAAACAAAAGCGCTACCATAGCGTAGTAATGTTGTAAACAGTGAAAAATATATGTATCACAGCAGAAGAAAGTTTACACTTACATTTCTATGTGTCTCAATCAGACACCAGATGTTCCAGACAGCCGGCGAAATTGGATAGGAACGCCAGATTTCCAACAGAATTCGCAGCCTTATCACTCCAGTGAATACTGGACGCCAAGTGTTAGTTTAAAGGCAAATTTATTAAAACACATTTAAAATAAAGTTACAGGCATAACACCAAAACGCGTTTCGCGAGTTCCCTCGCTTCTTCAGTAGGTGTCTACACCTACTGAAGAAGCGAGGGAACTCGCGAAACGTGTTTGGGTGTTATGGCTGTAACTTTATTTTAAATGTGTTTTAATAAATTTGCCTTTAAACTAACACTTGGAGGCTTACTTACTTGGAGGCTTCTAAGCTTTCCTTTGAATTTATCTAGCCACAGTGAAGTTAACTATCAGGGTTATCCAAAGAGATTCGAAAAGTCACCGCACGTTCGGTGACTTTTCGTTCTCTTCAATTCGGTTCCTTTTGCCGATTGCATTTCGGTGACCCTGCGGTGTATTCAGCAAGCATCACAGGGTCCCCGAATTGCAGGGAAAAGCTGCCGCAAACCTGACGAAAACTAACCGAATGCACACTGAAAACAAGCAAAAACATCTGGATTAACCTTCGAAAAAGCCGAACAGGAGCCGAACATGAGCCGAATCACACAGAGCCGAAGCAGCTGTGACGTAGAGGAGGCAGTGAATAAATTAGAAAAACCATTTGTATGAATCTGGGAAAAAGAAACGCTGTTTGCAAAGAAACTACTGAGCGAAAATGTCTGAAATTTTCACAGGAGGTCCAGGGAATGATAATAAAGAGGGCTGTTACAGAAAAAATAAGTAAACTGAAAAAAAAAAAAAAAAAAATCGGACTTTTAATTTTTTTTTAAAAAATTCAGAAAAATGCTTAAAGTATCCTAAAAAATCTATAAATAAAGAGACATTTTGCTGCAGAATTTTATAATAAACGGTTTATTAGATATTGAATTAAAACGGGAATATTTTTAACATTGAAGCCTATGGGATTCTCCTGAATAAATTTGCCGAATTAAACCACCGAATGGCAGGGCATTAGGGGAACCTTTCACTGCTGGTTTGTGTTCTCTGAATAGCCGAAGCATTGCTTTTTCATGGGGATTTCACTGCCCTCGAACAGGCACTGAACAGGCACCGTATGTGCAGGGAATTCGCCAGGATTTGGCGAATTGCCTGCTCTCTGGATAGCCGAATGGCCAGGAAAGGTAACCGAACGCTGATTTTCAGGGTTCGGTTACCTTTCTCAAGCAATTCGAATCTCTTTGGATAACCCTGTATGTTTTTTAGAAGTTTTGCTTTAATTTTATTTGATTTTGTTCTTATTTCTGCAGCACAGTGAATAAAACAGTGTTTGTGGCTTTTTTTTTCTTTGAACTGATCTGATTAATAAAAGAAAGCTAGGTGAACTTGCTAACCAACAGCACAGCCAGTCACTAGGTAGTTAGTGAGTGTGACTATTAGTAGTAGACAATAAAAATAATTGTAAACAAATAATTATGTAGTATTTCAGTACTAGGTTAGCATAAATAATTATTGATCTAAAAGTTAACTACTATTAATAATAATTTTAAAACCCTGATTGTGTCAGCTCATGGTGCTGTCTGTGTAGAGTCTTGCACTGAATGTGCGTATCTGCATAGTAGCAGAGAAAGAGATTAAAATAGGATATCTGGAGATCCACTCCAATTCCATATTACATAGTTACATAGTTACATAGTTATATAGGCTGAAAAAAGACATGCGTCCATCGGGTTCAGCCTCTCCCACATAACCTACTGCTGTTGATCCAAAAGAAGGCAAAAAACCCAGTCTGAATGCTTGCCAATATGCAACATACTGGGAAAAAATTCCTTCTTGACCCCAGAATGGCAGTCAGATTTCTCCTTGGATCAAGAAGCTTTTACCCACATATTAAATATTATAACCCTTAATATTCTGTGTCTGCAGGAAGTCATCCAGTCGTTTTTTAAAAGTCTGTACAGACTCTGACCCAACCACCTCAACAGGCAGAGAATTCCACAGCTTTATTGTTCTCACCGTAAAATAACCCTTCCTATGCTTTAAGCTAAATTTTCTTTCTTCCAGTCTAAATGGATGACCCCTTGTCCTATGTATAGTCCTGTTAATGAATAGGTTATCAGACAATGGTTGATAATGGCCCTGTATATATTTATATAAGGTTATCAGATCCCCTCTAAGGCGCCTTTTCTCTAAACTAAACAGGTTTAAGCTTGTTAGTCTTTCCTCATAACTTAACCCTTCCATCCCCCTTATTAATTTAGTTGCCCGTCTCTGCACTTTTTCTAGCGATATAATATCTTTTTTTAAGACAGGTGCCCAAAATTGCACGGCATATTCAAGGTGCGGCCTGACCATTGATTTATACAGAGGCAAAATTATGTTTTCATCCCTTGAGTGAACTCCCCTTTTAATGCATGCCAGTACTTTGCTGTCCATATCCTTAAGACATCTCTTATAAAGTCTCAACAGGACTAGTAGTAATGTGATGATCTGTTTCCCTTACCATAAGGGTTTCAGAAATCATATCACCCGCTCAGATACATCAAAACCAGACCCTCATTCCCGCATAATATCCACCCCTTTCGTATAAAATGACATTATACCTATTGTAAGGCTCACTTCCGTTTATTTGAACACACTCTACCTGTATTTATTTGCATATTATAAGAGTCAGCATGCAAAATAGATTTCACAAACATAGGCATGGACTAGTGATGTTTACTACATAGACAGACGTCCACTCTGCAGAGTACACCCAAACGGAAGAAAACCGAAACCAATGGCAACCATTCCTGTGTCAATCCGAAACCAGCCCTGTTCTGCGTGAGTGGTTGCTATTAATCACGTGAACGGGACCCGGTCTACTAGCAAAAAAGGCTGCGAATAATGAAACAGAAACTCATAGTAACTATTCCTGCGTCATCCGAAACCAGCCCCGCTCTCCACTATTGGCTGCTGCTAATCATGTGAACGGAACCAAGCCTATCAACGAAAAGACCGCGAAAAAATGAAACAGAAAGCGGTTTGGACCAATTACAAGACAGACTTGGTAAATAAATAAACCTATGTTCGAATAGGGTTTTACAGCTGAAGAGGCCAGTATTGCACTGGCGAAAGGCATCCTGCAAAACCCTAGCCACCATTTTATTTGTATTATATGTGTTTAAGCCCAATAAATCCCTTTAATTTTACTATCTGCCTCCCTCATTTATTCGCCATCCCCGGAGCAAGGGACACTGCTTGGACTGAGTCCATTTCATCAAGGATAGATCTACGGCCGCACAGTTCCACCACGGAGGAGGAGAAGAAGGCAGCTAAAGAAGGGAAGTTTGGCCACCTTTATGGGCTAACAACGCACAAATGACGACCTAAGACATATTCTAGCTCCAAATCACGTAAGTGTAACTACTCTTGTGTTTTTTGACTTATCACTAATAATATCAGTATGCACTATCTCTCCGGCCCTTGTCCCGCTTATATCTTTGAGGAAACAAGGAGATCCCGGTATCAGAACGACCTCGCATGGGACAAGGAAGGATATAATTACTGTACCTAAAGTGTCAACGACAAGTGGAGACTGCCAATCTGTCCAGAGGAAGGGGAGATATATACTCCAGCCTCGAGATACCAATTGAACACTGAGTCCAGAGACTTGACAAGCACCTGTCTTTTCGAGCCTCATTTCAAGGAAGACTAATACGTTTCTATGTTTTATGTTATTTACTGGTTTTCTTACTCCATCTCCACACACTATTAATACATTTGATGAAACATCTGCATATGTCAAGTATAGTTAGGTGTTCAATAACTTCAGCGAGCAGCACCAGTAGGAGGTAAACCCCCATTTTTCGTAACCAATTTAGGCAATACGGCAAGGCATTGCCCCCCCACCTCCTCCAGGCTGCAGCACCCTGCTATACACATTTTTAGATCCATAAGGAAGGCGCTATAACAGGGTATTACCCCAACTCCAAGAGATTCTTTCTGTGCTTAAAAAAAAAATTCTGTGTTACCTCTACCACCAACAGTTCCCCTTTTTTGTCTTCTAATTTATTTTCAACCATTTTTTTTAATTATTTTAACTAGCTGTGTTGTCAATTCATATTCAGAAAGCCCCACACATACATCTATTAAAGTTTTAAAACATTACGGGCTCTATTACATTCTCCGTGCAAATTCTCCGTGCAAATTCGCAATTTATTTTGCGCGCAGTGTTAAACGTTAACGCGCTTAAATTAACGCTGGTATTACGATCCTAGCGCATATTTTCATCCGTCCGAAAATATCGCGCGAAAATTAGGGCAAAGTAATGCTGCGCGCAGAAATCGGTGGGCAGACTGTTTTTTCACGCGATTCAGCCAATCAGAATTAAGAACCACAATTGGCTCCCTTTCAGTTTTTGCACCTGCCAAAATCAATCTGAGTATATATGCTGCAGCAATAATAAAAACACGCACAACCACTCAATTTTATTGTTTGAGTATGTGTAGAATATGTAACTATACTGTGCTGTATTTTTTTTTCGTGCTGGTGTATTTGGTTTCGGCCAGAACGTTCAGATTTGCAGTTACCACCAGCTTTTAAAAGACGTTAAAATTATGCGCGCAAACATCGTTCGTAAAAATGTGCGCATCGATTATAATACCATCCGCGTCCCAGCGCACAAACGCATTTGCGCTCACAATGTTAAGTATGGGATCCGTGCACGAACCTTGGTCCGCGCAGGGTAACGCGCGTTAGACGTTAACGTGCATTTTGTGCGCGAACGTCGTAATTTGACGTTCAGCGCAAAAGGGTTTTCCCCCTCGCATTAATGAGTTTTTGCGCGCGCACACATTTTTGCGCAAAGAGTGTAATAGAGCCCTACACGTACACAAACCGCAATTCCTGAAATTCCATTAATTATTCAGTACCACTGTGTTATGTCATCTGATTTTCACAGGTGTCTTTGCATAATAACACTTTCTATTATTTCTTTAATGCAAATAAAGGATTAGAGTAATGCAAGGTCTGCAAAATATCCCTAAGGAGGACATTATAGGGAGAGTCCAGGTTTTTGGCCATACTGCCTCTGGACACCACCACTACTACTACTTCCACCATGAGCAGCAGTGCAAGCAGACACAGTGTGATATCAAAAGCTACAACTGTGTCTATGTTGAAATCCACTTCTGTGTCCACCACCACCAACAGCACGATGACCACTGCCTTCGCTAGTGCTGCTAGGACAGCAAGTACTGTCTCTTTGTCTGTCAAGAAGCAGAGAGAAAGGGAAGAACGGGGTACGTTGTTCCCTATATTCCCTGTTCTCATTGCCAAAAAAGGGAAAAGCAGGCAACAGCAAGAGGGGAAAAGCTCCTAGGCGTAGTAGGGGGCTATAACTAGTAGTGTTACGTCCTATGCTAACAGGCGCAGCAGCATGTGTATGGAGCAGGAAGCGGGAGATATTGTTGAGAGTCAGAGTCGATCTACCAGTAGCCATGGGGAAGAGGGAAGTTATACAGGTTCGCTAATCACAGGCATCTCTGTGTAACGGTAGCTGTATCGCTTACCCAAGGGTAGCGGAGATGGGATCCTTGAGGGCAGAAGTATCTGCTTGAATAATACAAAAGGTTTATAATTTACAGACTGTACCAAGGAGACACAAGGACTAACTGAATTGCCTCTAGGCTCTGAAGGTTTCAAGACCAACAGGTTACCTAGGACACACTCAGAAACAGCAGACATGGAATGACAGTCCGTGAAGTATTCAAGGTGCAGGGCAGTCAAATGCAGAAACCAATCGTTTTGGTACATACAAGGACTAACTGAATTGTCTCTAAGCTCTGAAGGTTTTGAGACCAACAGATTACCTAGGACACATTCAGAAACAGCAGACGTGAAATAACAGTCCGTGAAGTATAGAAGGTGCAGGACAGTCAGATGCAGAAATAACATAAAATCAGAAATAAATAGACGTGTGCATTAGTTTTAGTACTAAAACGATTTAGTCCGAATTTTGGGATAATTTAGTTTTCGTATGACTGAAGAGATACGAAACTGCTCAGTACAAAAAACGAAAGAAACTAAAATAAAATGCACTACATTTTAGTTTGTCCTTTTTGTAATATTACATTGATTGAAGGAGACCAGCAATGAAGAGCGCAACATCGCAAAGCTACAGAAAAGGTTTGTATGCGTAATCCTTCCCGACCCCTACCTGAAAATCTGACAGTGATAGAGCTCCAGAATACTCACTCGCAACACAGACAGCCAGCACAGGAGAGGAAACCTTTACTTAACCCTTGCATGTCTATGAGACAGACAAGATGATAAAAGCAGCTGGAGAAGGAAAACATTCAAATAAATCACACTGAAAGCTAATAACAGAGGAGGGCTGGATAGTAAAAACCCCTTTATTACAAGCAGCACTGGGAGAAGAGAGGGACTTTATAAAACGTGTGTTATCTCCCCTCCCGCTCTGCATAATAGGGGCTTAGGTCTGATACATTTTATATTATCCAGGAGCACTATCCCCCTTTCCTCATCTATAATACACATTTAATATAAAGTCCCTCTCCTCTCCCAGTGCTGCTTGTTTATAAAGGTTTTTTTACGTCCGATACATTTAGTATCCAACTCACAATTACTCTGTCATTGTGAGCGGTCAGTGTGATTTATTTGAATGTTTTGCCTGGATTTAAAGTGCTTTATTTTATTATAAAAATAAATTTGCACCAGACATCTCTTCTCTGAGCTTTCAGACCGATTTACGTTAATATTTGCCATCTCCCCTGCTTTTATATTCCTGTCTCTCTCCCCCACAGAGATGCAAAGCTTAAGTAAAAGTTCCCTCTCCTGTGCTGGATAAGCATTGCATTACGAAGTTCTGCACACTCCACATGCCAATGCAGTAGGTCCTACTGAGTAGGATGTTCTATACAGAGAGGGGCATTAATTAATGCAGGAAGATGTTCTATACATTATACAGAGAGGGGTATTAATGCAGGAGGATGTTATATAAATTATACAGAGAAATGTATAAATTGAAGAGGATGTTCTATACAGAGAGGGACATTAATTCAGGAGGATGTTCTATACATTATACAGAGAGGGGTATTAATTAATGCAGGTGGATGTTGTATATATTATACAGAGAGGGGTATTAATTAATGCAGGTGGATGTTGTATATATTATACAGAGAGGGGTATTAATTAATGCAGGAGGATGTTATCTACATTATACAGAGAGAGGTATTAATTAGAGGAGCCTCTTTTTTAAACCTTTAAATCCAGTGGCTGTGAGCGCTGAGATCGGCTGCTTGTTATATTATCTCTCAGTACAATGTATCAGGCTCAGCTGTTACAGTAACTGACTGTAACAGCGCTCAGAGTTTCAGTAAAACAAGGAAATAATATTGTTATTATAACCTCTGATATATAAAAATATTATTTCCTAATTTTACTGAAACTCTGAGCGCTGTGAGCAGCAGTCAGTTACTGTAACAGCTTTGCCTGACACATTGTGCTGAGTGAGAGATACTGTAACAAGCAGCGATCTCAGCCCTCTGAGGAGCCACTACAATAGTAATTGTATCCACTGGTTTTCGGATGAAAGAAATTAGTTTTCATACTAAAGAACTGAAAACGAATTTCTTTAGCAACTAAATAAATTGCATTTTAGGACTAATCCATTAGTTCAAAACGAAATTTTGTGCTGTGCACATGTCTAGAAATAAACAATAGTTTGTAATCGTTGTCTTAGCAAAACCATAAACCTAAGTAGTAAGCTGGGTAAAGGGGCCCCGAAGGGTTGCAAACAATATCCCTAAACGTAAAGGGGGTTAGAATCCAAAACAGCTAGTGATCAACCCAGAAACCAGCAGGGGGTTAAATCACTAAAACAGGTGATACAACGTTGTGACGGGATGGAAGCCCGCCTGCGGTCCTGCTCTATCTGACCCCCCCTTTGATGGCGTCCGGCCCGACTACCGAGTGGCACGGCACTCGGCGTCTCGAGCGGCCTGGAGGATGAAATGGCGTTGGTCCGGCATCTGGAGAGATGGTGCGGTGTTGCCTTGGGGATCCCGTTCCTGGGTTGAGTGGTGATGCAGGAGACCGCTGAGTGTCTCCTGCAATAGTGATTGCAGCTCTGAAATGAAGACACCAGACGTGGCTGTATGCTTTAAAACAGTGAACTGAACTTTATGGGTTTCAACAGGGTCTTTTATACAACTTCACACAAACAGATTACCAACTCCCCCACCCACACAACCAGCACTGATTGGCTCCTTTCCCAGCCTCCTGTTCCCTATCAGGTCCCTTTCAGCCTTCCCATTGTCCAGCGATTAGGCAGATGAGGTCTTGGAAAAGGCTCCAATCAGCTGGCTTGCTGTATCCTCTATTTTGCCCTTTCAGGCTCCCCCATTGTCCAGGGGATTAGGCAGATGAGGTCTTGGAAAAGCCTCCAATCCTCTGGCCCGCTGCATCCTCTATCTTGGGGCATGAGATCCTTTGTTCTGTGAAACCATGCTGGGATGAGCAAAATGGCGACGGGGAAAAACACACAAACGGTTTCTTTCATACTTTTACAGTCACATCATACAGGGTACATTTTTATTACATTACACCAATAAAACCACATCTAGCAATAAAATAAGAGGTCCATAGGCTCACACGCAAAACCAAAATCAAAACAGGAAAAATGGTCTTTAAAAAGGGTTCAGTCTTTAGTCCTGTGGCTCACTGAAAAGAGCTCTCATGTCCGTTCCGTGACATTTCTCCCCCCTTCTAGAGTCCGACGGACACGGTTGGACCCACACAGGTCGACTCGGGGAAGTCGGAGCAGTCTTTGTGGCCCATAGTCTGTGGGAAGGAGGCGAGCCACCAGGCTTCTCCATTTGTCTTTGCGGCAGTGCCTGGCATGTTGGGGGTACAAGTCTTTGGGGGTACCCCCTCCAGAATAAGGGTCCTGTGGTCAGGGAGGGGGTACCACCTGTACCACCTCCGGAGGTATTGCGCACCCGGGAAAAACGGGTGCTAAATGCACGCGCCCCGAGTGGCTGCATGGGGCCTCCGGCCCAAAGGGGTGTGGAGATGGGCAGAGTTGAAACAGGCTCTGCCCCATTGCCAGCGCGTCGGCTGGGGGGGTTCAAGGCCGAGGAAGGGTCCCCGGGCAGGAGAATGGCGTCCTCCATCTCTGGTGGGGTCAGTGGCTGCAGAATAAGCAGCCCGGGTGTATCCTCTTTCTGTTCCCCGAGGCAGGCGGTGAAGGTTGGGCAGAGGCCGGCGGCACTCTGTCCGGTTGCCAGTTCTTCTGCTGGGGAAGCGGGCGCAGGAACGATGTCCAGGCGGTTGGATGGGGTCAATGGCTGCGGGGTAAGCAGCTTGGGGAAATCCTCCTTCTGCTCCTCGGGACAGACGAGGGAGGGTGGGCAGAGGCCAGCGGCACTCTGCCCCATTGCCAGCTCTTCTGCTGGGTAAGCGGGTGTGGGAACAAAGTCCAGGGGGTCGGATGGGGTCAACAGCTGCAGGATAAGCAGCTCTGGTAAATCCTCCTTCTGCTCCTCAGGGCAGACGATGGAGGGTGGGCAGAGGCCAGCGGCACTCTGCCCCGTTGCCAGCTCTTCTGCTGGGGAGGCAGGTACAGGAACAAAGTCCAGGGGGTTGGATGGCGTAAGCGGCTGCAGGATAAGCAGCTCGAGGGTATCCCCCTTCTGCTCCCCGGGGCAGATGGTGGAGGATGGGCAGAGTTGAAACAGGCTCTGCCCCATTGCCACCGCGTCGGCTGGGGGGTTCAAGGCCGAGGAAGGGTCCCCGGGCAGGAGAATGGTGTCCTCCATCTCCGGTGGGGTCAGTGGCTGCGGAATAAGCAGCCCGGGTGTATCCTCTTTCTGTTCCCCGAGGCAGGCAGTGAAGGTTGGGCAGAGGCCGGCGGCACTCTGTCCGGTTGCCAGCTCTTCTGCTGGGGAAGCGGGCGCAGGAACGACGTCCAGGCGGTTGGATGGGGTAAGTGGCTGCAGGATAAGCAGCTCGAGGGTATCCCCCTTCTGCTCCTCGGGGCAGATGGTGGAGGATGGGCAGAGGCCAGCGGCACTCTGCCCCATTGCCAGCTCTTCTGCTGGGTAAGCGGACACTGCCACAGTGTCATCTTGCGGGGGCGGGAGGATAACTTCCTCTCTGGGCCACTCGGACCCTTTACGCGGCCCATTCTGGTCACTTGGCACCTGCCGTGTTTCTTCCGACCTGGCCGGCTCATCTACTATGGTCCCGACGGGGACCCATGGGAGCATCTCGGGCTCCAATACTTCCGTGTCACTTGGACTGTCTGCTTCTTCGGCCAGACAGTCCCAGGTCATGGGGCTTAGGCCTGACTGCGGAGCGTCATCCAACAACCTTCTGTAGGCCTTCTCAAGCTCCCATTCGCGCTCTACCAGGAACTCCAGTTCCTCTATCTCGAAGTCCTTGCTCTCGTATGAGAGTTCCTCTTCACGGCGTTCCAGTATCTACTCCAACCGCCACTCCGACTCTTCTCCAAACCCGGGGTCGTTGGCCATCCTTTCGTATAGCAGCCCTGTGCCGCTGTAGTGGAGGCCTGCGGTGGAGGCGCCGTCGATGGTGCGGGGTAGCAGGGGGCCTATTAACCACTGGGACGCCCGGTAAGCGGCGTCCAGTGCGATCTCCTGCTGCACCAGGTATTGGAGCTCTGCCTCCCACTCCTCTGGGGGTCGGCCTTTCAGGAATGCTGCTCTGGCATTGTACTGCACTAGGTAGATGGCAGCGTCGGAGGGAACATTGACACCATGGTAGTCCCTTTCATGGTACAGTGCCTCGTACCAGAGTTCTTGGTGGATCTCGTCCCGCCACTCGGGCCCAGAGGGCTCAACTGTAGATCCATGATACCGATCCAGGCCCTCCTGTAGCCTTCTCGGGAACTCAGCCCTCAGGGTGCTGGAACAGTGGCACCACCACTCGATGGGGGGGGGTGGCGTCCTCGGATGCAGCTCCAGGCGGGCTGTAAGCCTCCATCCAAGGGTCGCTGAGATGTGCGGTTTCCTCAATTAAAACTCAGGCGAGCTGTAAGTCCAAAAAGAAGTATCGCTGGGGGGTGTAGATTCCCTGGATGAAGCTCCAGTCGAGCTGTCAACCTCGAACCAGGGTTCTACGGGGTAGGGTTCAGGGGCAGGGTATTCAGTCCTTTTTGCTCGGAGCACCGCCATCCGCAGCTCTTGCTGACGGTCCTTCTCTTGCTCCTCTTCCTGCCGGATCTCCTGGATGGCGTTGTGTATATCATCTTCTGACGGGGCGGCTCCGAAGAGGGCTAGCTGCTGCCGCACTTTCCTTTGGAAGGGATCTTCTGGGACCAATGACTGGGTGGGTGGTAAGGTTGGCGTGCCCACGGCTCCCTGGTCCATTTCCTGCAGTTCCTCGATCAGGGTGGCTTTACTTTTTGAGCCCGGGGTGCCTCCTCGGCTCTCCAGGATGCCCCGCAGGGTGTCTTTTTGTAGTTGGCGTACCCTGCCATGCTGAGTGCTTTTTCTGGGGGTTCAGAGAGCCTATCCTCACCGCTTGCCACCAATGTGACGGGATGGAAGTCCGCCTGCGGTCCTGCTCTATCTGACCCCCCCCCTTTGATGGCGTCCGGCCGACTACCGAGTGGCACGGCAGTCGGCGTCTCGAGCGGCCTGGAGGATGAAATGGCGTTGGTCCGGCGTCTGGAGAGATGGTGCTGTGTTGCCTTAGGGATCCCGTTCCTGGGTTGAGTGGTGATGCAGGAGACCGCTGAGTGTCTCCTGCAATAGTGATTGTAGCTCTGAAATGAAGACACCAGACGTGGCTGTATGCTTTAAAACAGTGAACTGAACTTTATGGGTTTCAACAGGGTCATTTATACAACTTCCCACAAACAGATTACCAACTCCCCCACCAACACAACCAGCACTGATTGGCTCCTTTCCCAGCCTCCTGTTCCCTATCAGGTCCCTTTCAGCCTTCCCATTGTCCAGGGATTAGGCAGATGAGGTCTTGGAAAAGGCTCCAATCAACTGGTTTGCTGTATCCTCTATTTTGCCCTTTCAGACTCCCCCATTGTCCAGGGGATTAGGCAGATGAGGTCTTGGAAAAGCCTCCAATCCCCTGGCCCGCTGCATCCTCCATCTTGGGGCATGAGATCCTTTGTTCTGTGAAACCATGCTGGGATGAGCAAAATGGCGACGGGGAAAAACACATACAAACGGTTTCTTTCATACTTTTACAGTCACATCATACCGGGTACATTTTTATTACATTACACCAATAAAACCACATCTAGCAATAAAATAAGAGGTCCATAGGCTCACACGCAAAACCAAAACCAAAACACGAAAAATGGTCTTTAAAAAGGGTTCAGTCTTTAGTCCTGTGGCTCGCTGAAAAGAGCTCTCATGTCCGTTCCGTGACAAACGTAAAATGCACAATAGAGAGAGCGAAGTCAAAAGCCAAGCCGGGTCAATAACAGGAGAAGGAATCGCAAACAAAGCAGGGTCGTCAACAGTAAAGTCAAATATATAATCAGAAGTAGCAGTGCGTGAATAACTCCACAACAGGGCAATGAGGCCATTCCTAGAACCCTGTTTTAAAGCCTGTGGCTCCTGGTAACCAGTACCACACCTGACCCCGCCCCCTCAGATGCCGATCTGCCAGCAGAAAGTGCTGGCATCCAACCAGCCAGCGGTCCCCCTCCTTGCCCAGACCCCCCAGGGGGCACTGCGGGGGCTGAGGACGTAACACTCTGTTGGGGACATTTCTCTGATTCACAACATAGCAGCTGTAGTATTTCTCCTAGATTGTGAGGGACCAGATAACGATTTTGAGCTGGAGCTTGAGGATGTTGATGTTGAGGGCAGTCCCAGGCAACGTTCTCAACAGTCACGGCGGTGTGTAATACTTTCCTCTCCCAAAAGCGCACCATCACCATTGCCACCGTCATCGACTGCTCCATTGGAAGAAAAGTCTCCACTTTTGCACCTGTGATCTCAGGGAATACAGGCAGGCCCCTTGATGTTTGTAAGTAGCTTCACCAGGTAAACGGGTGGTTCCACTGCTGCTTCTGCTGCACTGGAGCAACACTTTCACAACAAATGACTGAAATTGGTGAATAAATATAGAGAGACCCTATGGGTGTGAATTTTTTTTTTTTTGAGAAAGTATTTTACCAGGAAGGATACATTGAGATTTCTCTCATTTTCAAATATGTCCTGGGTGGCGAGTATGGCGTTAGGTGTCTTGCCCAAGGACACTTACTGGAGAGGAACTCCACAGGCTCGCTCCACGCAGAGCAGTGATGTTACCTCTACTCCAACCAGCCGGTACTTGGCTCAGCAATGAATGGGTTAATGCCTTTCAAGAACGTCAGCCTTCCCCTCAATGTAAACAAATAAAACCACAGACTAATGGAATTACATTGGAAAGTAAATCCTGGATTTATAGAATATTAATGCGCACTAACTCAAAAGTTAATTCCCAAATTTTTATATGTGTGTTTCTCTTTGTTTCAGTTTGTATTAATTAGAAGTTAAATGTTAAAATCTAATGTACCCCTCCACTGGATCAATAGCAATGAAGTCAGGATTAAATAAACCTCTCAAAATAGTTTGGGGCGTCTTTCCTGTAGTGTCTGTTGATTCTATAGTTCCTCTTTGAAGGTTTGTCCAAAAAATCTGTTTATGCATCCAGTCCACCGTGAATCCCTTAATGCCTCGTCTCGTTCCACGCATCCTCTAGAACAGAAAAACAGCACTGTCAGTTTGTATATTGATTACAATGAAAGTGACATTTGAATGGTTTCAATAAAACTAACAGTGCAGAAAGTTACTTTGTTAAAAAAGTAAATAATACATGAAGCAAAATGATTAATAACAAGAGAGCTTTACTCTTTCCTCTGGATTTTCCCACCTTTGTCCATACCATAGGTAAACAGTCCATAAAACTATAGCAGTTACTAAGCACTCTAAGCACTGTTATGTGACCGAAGTTCACTGCAGCTGCCGACAAAGGTAAAATTCATATTTTTGAAGCTACCTTGAATTTCTGTTATCTACAGAAAAAAATTCAACAACAGCAGATGACGTTTCTGTAAACGATGGCAAACAATGCTGAACATCATCACTGTCATGCTTCCGTAAAATGACTAAACTACGTCTATTCGCCTTTAACCCTTTGCCGCCGGTCTGGCTGTGCCCGGTGTGAGGGAGTTAGTGCCGGCGCAACGTACTAATACGACCCACTTTCCAGCCACTGCAGCGGGCCTTCCTAGCAGCTGACACGCAACACACATCATTGGCTGTAGGAGGACGGCCTGAGAAAACTGCAATGGAAAGAACAGTGTAAAACTATGGTGGAGGCTCCCTACCATATAGGATTCACAGGATTCACCACTTTAGCCACACTAGTTAGCCAAAGTTTCCTGAAATGAATCCACCATTTACTCAAAGAAAGAATGGTGCTTAGCGAATAACTCCTTACATGTTTGTGCAATTTAAAAATTTAGCATTCATAAAGATACAGATAAATACAGGTTGGTGAGAATTCTTGGTAAGAAGCAGAGTAATATTCCGATTCTAAATTTAACCATTAGCTTTATCAACTGGAAAGTTCACAAGGAAAAAGCATAGTGAATTATGGCAAATTGAAGACAAAAATTGAAAGCCCACACACTTTGTGATATATTACAATGTTCACGCAAAAACGCTTGCGCACAGCGTAAATTTTTGCGGCAAGCGTTAAACTTTTACGCTTGGAAATCACCGCTAGAATTGCAATCCTCGTACGTATTTTCATCCGGCAATCAATAACGCGCGCAAACAGGAGGCGCCTAACTGCTCGCGCAGTACAGTCGCGCACAGAAATCAGTGTGCGCACTGTTTTTTTCACACGATTCAGCCAAAGAATTAAGAACCACAATTATCTTACGTTAAGTTTTTGCGCCTGCCAAAATCAATCTGACCATATAAGCTGCAGCAATAATACATGCACACACATCTTCTCCATTTTATTGGTTTGGTATGAGTAGACTGTGTAACTATACTTTGCTGCCTTTTGTTTTCGGGCTGGTGAATTTGGGTTCGGCCAGGTTGTTCAGATTTGCCATTAACACCAGCTTTTTGCAGTTGCTAAAATTATGCGCAAAGGCTATGCGGTAAATACCGCGAATAGATTGTAATACCCTCCGCATACCAGCGCACAAACGCATTTGCGCTCACAATGTTAAGTATAGGACGCGCAACGTACAGTAAGCTCGCGCAGCGTTCGCGCAGCTTTGCCTGCGGTACACGATTACGTGCGTTTGTTGCGCCGACTATGTAATACGGCATTCGGCGCAAATGGTTTTACCCCTCGCATTAATGTTTTTTTGCGCCAACGCAATCGCTTGCATGGAGATTGTGATTTAGCTCTTTAACGTTTTCAAGAATCAGAAAAAGACCCACAGGATTTCAAGATATGTTCTAATAAATAATGAATATGGAACTCAATTATCGACATTTACTTCAAAATGTTGAATTACCTCGCGCTTAGTCCCATTCAGAAGCATTCTTTGAAGGAAACCTTTGCTACGATCCAGCCAGTAAAGTCTTTGTTCCTGGTGATCAAAATCCAACAGAATTGAAGATCCTGCGTTGGTCACAATTTTCCTGTGGTTGGTCCCATCAGTGTCAATGCTAAAAATGTCCTTTCCATTGTTAAAGATCGCAAAAGGCTGAGGAGCTGAAAATAAATGAGTAACATATTGTAATGAAGGCATTTACATAGGTGTTGGAATAGATATGTATTTCATACAGGTCTATTCACTAAAGGTGAAACTCAGGAGAATTGGCAGGAGAAGTTAAAATTCTATGTCAAATTAGCCAAACCAGAAAAATTCTCCCATTTATCTCACTTTCCAAATCGGCTATTTGGTCCAGAATTGTTCTCTTCTCTTGCCAATTCTCCTGAGTTTCACTTTTTGTGAACAGACCAGAGAAATCATAAATCACTGCAGGGGCTTTAGACTCCAAAGTTAGCCATAGCAAGACTCCATTGCAAAACATGATTATTCACTCTTGTTTCAAATTTCACCTCTTACTGGGGCATGGCCTAGGTGCTGAGTGAGATGGCAGTGTGACTCCGGAATTCTGCGGCCAGACCGGCTCCAGCACACTGTCACTCGTACCTATGGGCAAGCCCTGTAAACCTCCAGGTACCCCAGGACACATGGAAGCTGGCGGAGATCGTGACTCTGCCGGAATCTGGCACTTCTTGGCCATAGTGGCGGGCACTGTGGAGCCTAGGCCGCAAGCCAACATGGCAGCCATGCCAACCCGCTCTGCTCACAGCTCGCCGGCACCCCTGTCCAGAGGCTCCTTCACTCCCTCCCTACCAGGGACTCCCTCGCAGCAGTCACCAGGGACCTACAGGCTTCACTTCTGATGAGCTGTGCGGTCCGTGTGAAGACGTTAGTGGGCTAAGGAAAGGTTTCAGCAGGTGGACGCTGCATCAGTGTAACAGATATACGGTGGTGAATACAAATATACTTAGCTTTTAGATGTTATAGTGTAGGAAGATCTCCCAGAGGGTGGTTCACGCCCTCCTTACTCAAAGATCAAGATATGCAAGGGAGATATGGTGCCTCAATCATACAAGGTTGCCGCAGGTTGTTCGTTAAAATTTTTTATTTAGCAAATATAATAAATTATAAAAAAAGTGAATCATAAAAATGATATATTGGCCCGACGCGATTAGTCTAGATAAACCAGACTTTTTCAAGGGCGATAATTAATAAATAAAATCAATATAAATCAGCAAAATAAAGTATAACAACCCTATTCCCCTATTTTTTTATGCACTCCAAGTGCACCTTGATTGGTCCTCCCTCAATTGGCCATTAACCACAGCATCTTCCATATATGGCCATCAGTATGTATTCAGTCTATTAGTCAATTAAGGCATCTTCCAAGATGTTTACATGCCTTGCATTTTGCACATTTATAAAAACCTCCTTCCTTATTCATATTATTCTGATTACGGACAGAAGAGAAAAGATAAACAGGAAGTGAAAGTAAAACCACTTGCGATAATATGCTGCTATTAACTTTTACCAGGATACCGGATGTGACGTGTCGGGACCTTTTTGAGGATGTGTGTAACAGCGGATGGAACGCATTGGAATTAGAAATACCAGATATGACGTATCGGGACTTTTCTTGAAGACGCATAGGGTGCTGGATGTGACGTATCGGGACTAGGTGGAGGCGGTACCAGATGCCGGATGTTGGACACATGTGTTACCGAAAAAGAACCAATGAGAACAGGAAGTTTTCTTCCTTCTATCCTGAGTTCCCTATTGTCTCACCCCCTCATAAGTGAAGGCCTTATGGCAACCCTAAATTAATACTTCACTGAAAATCCCACCCCAGATTCCACTCAAATAATCTGGGGAGCACACAAGGTGGTTATACGGGGCTACTATATACTACGGAGCGCAAAGAAAAAGAAGGAACGCTTACACCTTACAACTGCAAACTCTCCACACCACATCCATAAACTGGAGCAAACACAATGCTTACATTTCGATGATTTATCATATGTCGAGCTTCTAGGCCATCGCACGCAGTTACACTCTCTGCTGAACACTCAGGAACAAAAAGCACTCCTCACGGAATGCAAGACCTTACACGAACATGGGAATAAGTGTGGGAAAACTGTAGGTCTCATAGTCAAAAACTGTACATTTTCCGACATAGAACATCATCACAGGGCTCCTATGCCGCTCTCTGTAATGACATGCACACCCCTTTCCGTGACCATTTCATACAAACGTTATAGTTTACCTCATCAGCCCCGGCCCAAACGTCTTGACTCCATGCAAACAGACACTGTACAGCCTCATTACGACTTGCGATTTCCCGGGCAGCCATTAAATGGCCATTAAAAGAAACCAAAGCCTCTAATTGTGTTTTGTTTCACACGGTGTAATAGGAATAAGCGCATTATGTTTTATACATGTTGCTGTGCTGGATACAATTTGGTGGTTGCAGCTGCCCCATTGGGGAATGGGCGCCACCCCTCTCCTCCTGTACTAGCCATTAAATCTACCCCGCTGGGAAAGACACCTGGCCCCGATGGCCTGAGCCTTTGTTATTACAATCTGTGCTCACCTGTCTTAATAAAAGCATGGCTAGTGGCCTTTAATACTCTCCTTAAACCACAGCACCGGCTCCCTCCTCAAACTCTTATTACTACTATCACTCTGATACCTAAACCTCGCAAGGACACAGACCTCTGCACCAATTTTGCCCTATTTTATTATTGAATCAGGATCTAAAATTCTTTGCCACGGTGCTGGTGATACGGCTGGCTCCTTGCGTACCACACTTTGTACACCGGGATCAAACCGGATTTATCCCGGTATGGGAGGCGAGAGACAACACCAGAGCCATTAACCTTATTCATGTGGCCACTAAGCCCAAATCCGTCCTTACCTTGCTCCTGGCCACTGACGCCAAAAAGTCGTTTGATTGTGTACACTGACCTTACATCTTTATGACCCAAGGATATATGGGATTCGGCCTGAACATCCTCAAATGGATAGAAGCCCTATATGACTCGTCTACTGCTAGGATTAACCTAAATGTCATTCTATCTACCCCTTTCCCTATTCGCAATGGTACTCGCCAGGGCTGCCCCCTGTCACCACTCTTGTTTGCCCTTTCCCTTGAGCCTCTGCTACAGGCTATTTGCAGTTACCCTTCGATTCATGGGATCAGAGTCGTGGGACATGAGCATAAAGTGGCGGCATATGCCGGTGATCTGCTCTTTTTCTTACAACAACCCCTAATCTCATTGCCATTGCTGCTAATCCAGCAGCCTGCACCGTAACACGGCGCTAAGCCTCGGAATGCTTGAGGCAGAGCTAAGCGCCGCTGTGAGCATCCCCTCCATGGAGTCCATAGGACTCCATTGAGTCCTCCTCTGCCAGTCACATGACCTGCAGGATCTCGTCTCGCAAGATCCGGCAGGTCGGCAGAGTAATTCGCAGAGGGAGACTGAGGGACTTTTCCCCAGTCTCTCTCTGCTTCCGGTGACAAGAGGCGGATGGAGCCATCGTTCTCGCTGCGGGATGAGAGTTGAGTGTCTGATTTTTGGTGGGGGGTTTCTGCTGGTGCTGACTGATTCAGCAGAAGCGGAATCAGGTAGCACCAGGTCCTAGCTGTGGTTCGCTTTTCAGTTAACTGCAGCAGGATGGTATTTAGCGTTAGTCCTTTTTAATCCTAATGCTAATTAACACTTTGCGCTCCCCATGTTAAGCATAGGGAGCGCAAAATAAAGTAAGCTCGCCCTGAAAAGCGCAAGATCTAAATTGCTAACGTTTTTTTAACCCATTCGGATTGTAATATGGTTCGCCCACACTAGCGCAACCAAGGCTAACGTAAACGCTCACACTGGTGAGCGCTAATGTTAGCGTTATGAATGTAAAAGGACCCTACCCTATATGTTTGGAAATGGTCTCCAGAATGTGCCCCAAAAGCTTAAGCAGCTCAGGCATGAGGTACTAAACCAGTTTGACTAGCTGGGACTCCCAGCTGATTCAGCTTGGAGTCCCAGCTGCTGCAGCGACTTTTCACTGGAAGATGGCAAATGAAAAGTGATTTTCCAAAAAAAAACCGCAACACTGGTTCTTGACCAGTGGTTTTATGAAAAATCATGTGGTAGTGAAGGGGTTAATCAAGCACACCTTCCATCTGTCCAACAGAACTATTGTAATACTTTTTTGTCAATTTCTATGGATGCCAGCAGTTTCAATAATTTTTAAATCAATTGTCAACATTTTTCTATCATCACCTTTCAATCACATTACCATGTGTTAATTAATTGACTGAAATAAAATATTAATTTATTACATGATACAATTAGCTATTTCTTAATCTATGTTTTTAATCCACCTGCTTCCTGCATAGAGCAAAATGTTTTTACACTTTGATAAATGATTAGCTAATATCCACAGCCACTTCACTCTGCAGAGTGTTTACACTCAACAATTCTGTGCGAAAAATTTAAAAAATGTAGACAGTGCTTACGTAAATCGCAAACATATGCTGAACCCATCCATCTCTTAATAAAAGAGCTGATTATAAATTAATGTGAACCATCACACAATCTGCCCTCTAGAAGTCAAAAGGTAACTGAGCTACCAGTGTTGTCTTTCTTTGCCCTTATTCATGAATTTCCTTGTATAGGATGGGCACAGCGGTACTTGTGGAAGCAATGATCAGTGAATAATAAGCCACTGGTCACTTGTACCTTGTGTATTCATCCCTAAAATTTCATTGTTTTGGTGTCTTTTGTTTTAAGTGCCATCAATAAATTAGAATTATAGAATAACAAGAAAAACAATGTGTGCCAAAAGCATCCAAATGTACCTCACACAAACTTTTCCATTTCACCACTTTCACTTGTTATTTTGTTCTACATGCAGAAAACATTGAAATAGCCTTGCATCTTCATGCCAAATACTTAAATTTAGTGACTCGGTTCCTTTGGGGACCCACTTCTTGTCTTGGCCCTGTACTGATGTTTTACTGCCTTGTCAGTTTTTGTTGGCTTTGTGGCATTTGACCTGTTTGTGGAGGATTGGTTGGGATGGGTTTTTTTTTTTCCTTTCTTCCTTCTTTTTTCTCCCTCCCTCATTTTCCACCCCCCTTCCCCGGGAGCAGGAACGAGCGGTGGGTGAGCCTAGAGGTAGCAACCTAGGATCTTGCTGCCTTTTTCAGCCCTACTGCAGTCCTTACCATGTGACCTCCTCCCTGGCCCTCTGGACCCCTGTGGTGGTTTGGGGGTGCGCTGGTGCACTTGTTCTTTTTACTGGGTGCTGCTGTTGTCCCCCCTTTTTATATCTGTAGTTTTATATCTGTAGTTGTAGTTGAGTGATTTGGACTACTTAACCCCAGATCAATCAGGCTTTCGTCCAAATCACTCAACTACAACCGCCCTTTTAAAAGTCTACAATGATATCCAAGCTGGGATGGAACAAGGAAACCTAACTGAAGCCATCTTCCTTTATTTTGCCAAGGCCTTTGACACAGTAGACCATGGCATCTTGTTAGAAAAACTTAAAAACTCTGGCATTGGTGATCGCACGCTAACCTGGTTTCAATCATATGTATCCGACCGATCACAATATGTGTCAATTTCTGGCAGCTCCTCCCTCCCCCTCCCAGTCACTTGCGGTGTACCCCAAGGGTCAATACTAGGCCCCCTGCTATTCACAATATTCATAAATGATCTGCCCAACGTCTGCAAAGCCTCAACTGTACATATGTACGCAGACGACACCGTAATCTATACCAGCAAACCAAATCTCCCACAGCTGGAGGCCATGCTGCAAGAACAATTCACAGAGGTAGAAAAGTGGATCAAACACAACAAACTTTTTTAAAATACTGATGTGACAGAACCGTTCCCTTCCGTCTGTCCTGGCTCTCCAGACACCCCTTCGTTGCGGTCAGCCCGGCTACTGGAAGCGCTGTCCTCAGCGCCTCGAGCAGCTTGACCCGCCTGCTTCTGTTCCTCTGCCCTGGAGCCGTTAGGAATCTCCAGAAGGCCGCTCTCTGCCGTCTGAGGGTGATAGTGTAGTGTAGCGTCGCTGAATGAAACACCAGACGCGGCTGTATGTTCCAACACAGGATCTTTAATCATCTAAAGCAGAACATACACGGTCCTTTTATATGGTACAGTCCCATTGTTCTCTCCCATGCCCGCCCCCAGACCCCTGGAGTGAATTCTGCACAGTGGCTAGCCATAGCCAGGTTCTGATTGGTTGGTTCCAAGACCATTGAGAGGACCTGAAAGAAGCCTGCAGTCTTCACTTGGGTCCACTGGTTGTATGCAGATGCAGTCTTGACCTCACAGTGACCACATACAGTGATTTACATAACCCATTGTAAAGGGAATCAGATAGTGGGTGGCTGAGACAATGTGACTCCCAGCCTTTCAGAACGGGTAAACAGATAACAGATAAACAAAAAGAAAGCACCTTTGCATAATCCACAAATTACACAAACCTATTGTACATTCTATACGAAGGAAAGAATTTGACTCTAGTGGCGGGTCGTGTTTTTAAAAACCACATTTAACTAAAGAAATATAAGTATTTAAAGCTAAAAATGAACAATTGACAATACATTTAAAATCACACAATATAACTGAGCATAAGGTCTTCCCCAAAGCAGCGGTCTATGTCTTTTGGGGTTTTCGCCATGGAAATAAAAGTCTTGGGGTTTGACGCGGGGAGCGCTACGTCAGTTCCATGACAACTGACAAAACTGTAACGATGCTCTTTGGAACAGCACCTAAACTACAAAAATTGCAAAATCCCCATCTATGTGTTGGGACAAAATTAAATGGCAAGCTGACCACAGTCACTTCTCTCAAATATCTAGGTATGTGGTTGGACCCTAATCTATTCTTTGGCCCCCACGTTGAAAAACTCATCTAAACTTTACCCCAAACTAGGTGCCTTGTACAGAAACAAATCCTGCCTGAGCCCCGCGGTAAGAAATCAGATTGTACAACAAATGCTTATGCCGGCTATTGATTACGGAGATGTAGTGTATGCAGCCGCCCCGCAAACACCCCTTCAGAAACTTACTACATTGTATAACTCATTCCGCCGCTTTGCATTACAATGTAACTACATGACCCACCATTGTGCCATGTTAAAAGAGCTAAACTGCCCATCGCTGGAGTCTAAACGCACCCTTCACCTTTCCAGCCTGGTGTTTAAGAGCATTTCTGAGAAGCTGCCACCCTACCTGAATAGACTGCTTCCCCCAGCAGCTCCCTCATCCTATAACCTCCGATCCAGGACTAGCACCTTACTTGCAATACCACAATACAAAAAGACAGTGGCTCGGTCCTCATTTTCCTACAGAGCACCACAATTATGGAATAACCTCCCAGACACCATCAAATCTTCCCCTAAATCACTCAAGAGCTCCTTACTAACATACCTCAATACAGAATGCACCTGTAAACATGTAACATAGTGACTATTTCCTACATATTTATTTTCTGTTAATCTGTATATTTGTGTTGTTTTTTTTAATATCTTGCATTGTATTACTTTGTATTTCTGTAACTGTAACACTTCAATGCTCTTGAACCCAGGACATACTTGAAAACGAGAGAAATCTCAATGTATCCTTCCTGGTAAAATCCTTTATAAATAAATAAATATCTCCTCCCCTCTTTTTCCTCCATGTGGCTCCTGCCATTTGTTTTGTAGCATTATCTGCCTGGTTTGTTCTTGCACGGTCTGTCGATTTCTGCTGTGTCTGTCCTGCGCCACCACTTTTATTATTTTATTTTGTCTATTGCTTTTGTACTGCATGACATATCTTTATAGGAATAAATAAAAAAAATAAAAAATTTGCATCTGTTCTATGATAACTCCTAATGCATTTAAACAGGGACCCTGAATGCTTATCTCTAATCGATGTTTAATGCTGGTAATATTGGGCAAACAATTATGAGTTACTGTTAGAGGGGAATTACTGTACGTACCTTTCACAGGTTACCTGTCTACTTGTAAGGGAGACCCCCCCGAGGTGTGCAGAACATTATGGTGAAAGCCAGGGGTGCTCAACCTTGGTCTCCAGATGGTTTGGAACTACATTTCCCACAAGGCTCTGTTGAGCTAATGAGTGGCTGAGCATAATGAGAGATGTAGTTCCAAAACATCAGGATAGCCAAGGTTGAGCAGCCCTGGTAAAAGCAATCAATGGTACTTGAGTTACTTAGGATACTACTCTAGTGATGCTTATTCAACCAGAGAAGCACATTGTGGGGATTATACAGAGAGAGATCCGAAATGTCACTGAAATGTAACCGGACACTGAATTTCAGCGTACTGGGACATTTCGGGGCCATTCGGCTATTCAGAGTGCAGGCAGTTCGCCAATTCTGGCGAATTGCCTGCACGTACGGTGCCTTTCGAGGGCAGTGAAATCCCCCACAGAGAAGCAATTGTTCGTCTATTCAGAGACACCAAACAGCAGAGAAAAGTTGCCGAAATGACCTGCTGTTCGGCGGTTTAATTCGGCAGGTTTATTCAGGCGAATCCCATAGACTTCAATGTTAAAAATATTCCCGTTTTAACTCAATATCTAATAAACCGTTTATTATTTTATTCTGCTGTAAAAAGTCTCTTTATTTATAGATTTTTTAGGATCTTTTAGGCATTTTCAGGATTTTTTCAGGAACATTTTTTTTCCGTATTTTTTTTATATCGTATTTTCTTTTTTCTATAACAGACCTTTTTATTATTATTCATTGGATCTTATATGTAAATTCCAGATATTTTCGTTCAGTAGATTTTTTTTCAAACAGCGTTTCAATTTTGAAACTTTCACGCGTACTGTTTCTTTTTTTACCACGTTCGTCTGCTTGTCGGGTTTTTCCAGCGGCTGCTCTGTGCTGTGATCGGCGGCTCGTCGGTGTGTACGGCGGGGTTTTTGTGGTGGTTTCTGCTGGTTTTTGGTGAGTGTTCGGCAAGTTTGAGACGGGTTTGCGAAGGGTTTTCCCTGCACTACGGGGGCCCTGCGGTGCTTTCTGGATACACCGCAGGGTCGACGAACTAGAATCGCCCCGAAGTGCGGGGAACAAAAGGTCACCGAACATGCGGTGACTTTGATTCTCTCTGAATAACCCCTTGTGTCTCATTTTCCACCTCTATGCAAAAAAAATCAAATTGTTATCATACCAACAGTTTTATATTCATAAAATGAGATCAATAAATGCACTTCCAGACCTTGTTGTTCAGTGATTTATGACTCTTTATATGCAATTGAATGTTTTATATGTTTGTAGTAACAATGCATCCATCTGTCACCAGACTACCTCCTAACAAACACATCTTCATGCTGCCTTATAATTATCACAATTCCTTTCCACTCAAGGCGATCAATCTTTCGCATGTCTTGCTTCAAAAACATCAACATAAAAAAATAACACCAGGTTCCGTTTCAGTGACACCATGATGTCACCATATTACTGTGCGGCTAATGACATGAGTCATCTCTGTGCAGGGCTCACGGCTGTGACTACTGCAGTAATGATCCACATTATTATAGGATTTAGATGGTTTAGGTTTAAGAGAGATTAGTCTTAGAATTAGGGGGCCACATTTAAGGTTGTTTAGAGTTAAAGGGGTATAAACCATATCCATCTCCCGCTTTTCGCTTTTTTTTGGGATAAATATTATCTTAACATTTATTTGAAACATAAGATCGATTGATTACACTTACTTGTTGGATAAAATAGCTTCCGTGTGTGTAGATTGCTATTTTGAAGTAGTTAATTATATTATGACATGTAGATTTAGGTAATTATTAATTGTACATTGGTCTCAGAAGCATTCTTATGAAAAGTGCAAGTGCTGGTTGTGGTTGAGTGCAACCATTCTGGTTTTGTATATTCTATCTTTAAGACTGATCACCCTCCATGCTTTTGCATCCCTCTCTCACCCAGGTGTCTCACTGCTGTACCTATGTACACCTTGTACTGCAGAGAGCCGCAGGAGGATATATGCCTTAGATCAGTGGTTCGCAATCGCGGTCGTCAAGTACCCCCAACAGGTCAGGTTTTCCAGACAGCTGAAGCACAGCACAGGTGATATAATTTGCTGCTCAGTGATTGCAGGATTTTAGTCTGCATTTCCCAAGGGAATCCTTAAAACCTGGCCTGTTAGGGGTACTTGAGGACCGCGTTTGGGAACCAATGCCTTAGTTAAGTGTGCTTTTCTCATAAGAGCAGTCATTAGGTTAGGAAGGATAGGGCAGCCCTACGGTGATGGGGAATACTGATATTGTGACAGGCTTATGCCATATCTAACCATATCATGTAACCAAATCTCCATAATTTATTCCTAAATCATGTGATGTTTATTCCTTTAAAAGTAAATGAAAGTGGAGAGCACTGAATTTGTTGTGTCAGTCAGGCTCAGTTCTACTTTACATAAGCACTCAACTATAAATCTGTATCTCCTGGACAAATCCAGGTAGAGACACGAATTCCTCATTTTAGACCTCTTGCTACTAAATTTTCACAATATTTTAAACTCATCAATAAAGAACAGATTTGTAGGTTTTTGATAGCTGGCATTTGTCTTCAAAGATTTTCTTTTACAAGCTCATAGGTGTTAAACCATGCCGTAATCCCACATACATACTCTGACTTTTTAAATTCATCTACTGATACTATTTTATTGGCAGCTTTATTTAAGATACAGATTACCAAAAGTTCAACACCTTCCTGAATTATTTAAAAGATGAGAAGTGAAAATTGAAAATTTCAGTTGCAAGCGACACAGAATTGTCCTTGGAAATAGACACGTTTAACCAGGGCATAGGGCAGTTCCTGGTCAGGATATTGCCAAAACCCATGCACTTTACTACATTTTTGCAACATTTATAACTATTTTTCTGCCCAATGTGTGTTGAGGTATGAAGTAAAGTCCTTGGAATCCTTGACTAATTGGCTTTTTTATGGCTATAATTTACATAAGGTTTAGATAATTATGCAAGCAATAGGTTGATGTTTGTCAGTTTTCTTTTATAAGTTTACTATCCCACATATTTTACTGCTTTTATGCCAGAAAATAAGGACTTTGGATTCACATGTAAAATTGTACTGTAACATAACCAAGACAGCAACAACACTACATGTAGCTTTCATAGGTCCTACGCAACTAGACTGTTAAGGCTACATTACACTCTGGGTGCTAACCTTAGCACTCACCTGAGTGAGCATTAACGTTAGCCCAGGTAGCCACCGCACATTACAGTCCAAACGCTGTACTTTTGCACTCCCTACGCTTAACACGGGGAGTGCAAAGTGTTAATCAGCGTTAGGATTAGGGATGAGCGTTCGGATCTGTTTGGAGTTCGCATCGAACATCGGCCATTCGAAAGTTCGCGAACTTCGAACTTTTTGGGACGTTCGCCAAAAGTTCGAAAAAAAAATAATTTGGAAAAAGTATAAAAAAATGCTTAAAAAATACTAAAAAATCTGGAAATAAAGAGACTCTTTACTGCAGAATATGATAAGCAACGGTTTATTAGATATTGAATTAAAACGGGAATATTTTTAACAAAAAATAGTATGGTGAACAAGGAAATACTGGGGATAATCACACTAGTTTCTACAGACGGGCATCACCCAGTATAACTAAGAAAAAAACAGCAATGGTAGACACCAGCTACCTAATCATACTTTATTTGGTGTACATTAAACAAAAACAACCGACCGTTTAAAAACATATACTTGGAAAATGAAAATTGTATATATCACCCAAAAAGGGATGATTGACCACTTGCAATTTCATTATAGGAGAAATTATATATCCATATAACTGGACGGCTGCTTGGGTTTTGGTTACCCACTCCTCATTTTGCGATTCTGCCCCTACCAATGAGGGCGTAGCGGTTATTGTGCCACTGTGGCAATTCGTGGGAACCTGTGGGAACCTGCGCCGTTCATATGTTTCCATTAATTGTTGCGTGCAACACTAGAGTGTAACCATCACGTTGTGCCCATTTGGAATATTGCATCACCATGCTCCACATCCTATCTAGGGTAATTTAATTGCTAATTGCCAATCTTTTGAATATCGGTATTATACCACGTATGACAAGCAATTGGTTACCTATTCACGGTTTGGTCAATCATCCCTTTTTGGGTGATATATACAATTTTCATTTTCCAAGTATATGTTTTTAAACGGTCAGTTGTTTTTGTTTAATGTACACCAAATAAAGTATGATTAGGTAGCTGGTGTCTACCATTGCTGTTTTTTTCTTAGTTATATTTTAAACATTGAAGCCTATGGGATAAAACATTCTTGTTACTAAAACATCAGGCAGACACGGCCCTCTAATCAGGCACTGTAGAGGGCAGCCTGCTGGGGCCTCCCAAAGATCCCCTTGAGGAGCATGCGGCCGCCGGATGACAGAGATGTGACTGTGCGGGCTAGACGCCAGGGTGCATGTGGCAGAGACAGGCAGCACAGGGAGGGAGCCACTGCACCTGTGGCCACGGCAGACCCCCCCCCCACAACCAGGATCCAGGGAGCCCCCACTGACCACCAGGCTAAGGTAAGGCGACACATTTCTAAAAAAAATAAAATCCAAGGACATTTTTAAATGTCCCCGGGCAGATAAAATAAAAAACTTTTTTTTTCTTTCTCTACCTGGCTGAATGTATTTAATTATATATATTAGATACATTCAGTCTGGTAGAGGGGGGTGGCATGTGGGCTGTGTGGGGTCTCAGGCAGTGGTTTTTTTTCTTTGTGTGTATATTTTTAGCAAATTTATAGGGGAAGGTAAGGGCAGGTATGATATATATATATATTCTTATAAATATATATATCCAGACTTGTATTACACACACATTTTGGCAACTAATTGATAGATATATTCTCTGCTCTGTCGGGTTCACCATTTCTTCTGGAGGGATCAGCCAAATGGGGGGGGTCGCATTTAGTTGAGATTGTCCACATGCCACCCCCCCATATGCGTATGTGTATATATATATGGTCTGAGGTCTGTGGGTGGGTGTATATATATATCTGCATGTTGATATATACGTATATATAGGTCTGCGTGTTGATATATATACGTATATGTCTGTGTGTGGTATCAATGCATCCCTACTCTATACAAAGCGCTCCGTGTCCCTATAATATATATGATCAGGGGTTACCTATTAAAGTAACAGTAATTTTTTATGTATTTTATTCAGTAGAAACTTTTTTTGCCTATAGAACATGTGCTTTGTGAAAATAAAACAGGTTTTTGTGTACATTTTAATTTAGTAAGTGGATTCCTGTCCAGTGCGGTGAGAAGCAAACGTAATGCAGTGTAGACACGCTGTGAGGCGGAGCGGAGTGAAGTCAAGCCTGCAATATGTTTGCTTCTCTTCACTTCGCTACGCTGTGCGTTGCTACATGCTCAGTGTGTCTCAGCCTTTATTCCTGCATCGCTAGCTTACCGAATCAGTTTGTATACTTGTTACTGACCCTGCTTGTTCTGAGGACCTGATTTGTTGCCAACTTTGCCTGCCATTTGTATTCCCTGCCTGTTCTGTTTGCTTCCTGATGCTACTGTGTGCGCCGATTCTCACCATATACAGTAGCGCAGTACAAGTGCCTAAACATTGCCCCCCAGCTTTGTTATAGCTGCTAGTGCTGATGTAACTGAATAGATCGAGGATCTCTTCTGCATTACCAAAACCTCCACCACTGCACTCTTCCACAATACCTCAGAGGGGTTACGGTGTGAAGGCACTTGCTGCCACCAAAGGCACAATATTTGGGTGCACTGCCTCTGACGCCTATACCAGATTCATATCATTTTAAGATTGGACCGCAGGGTCCACCACTGCACTCTTCCACAATACCACAGAGGGGTTATGGTGTGAAGGCACTAGCTGGCACCAAAAGTCCAATTTTAATGCACCTGTTGTTACTTTCATCCAAAGCCTGCATAAGTTTCACCATAACTTAGCCAAAAAATCACTAAACTTGTTCTGCGTGTACTAAAATGTCTCCTCTTTTCATACAGGCTGCCGCCCCAAGCAGTTGTTTATGAATAGATTAAAGGAAAACCATTTACCGTCATTTGAAATGTCATTTTTTTTGTTTTTAAATGTTTCTATACATCCTACAAATCCGCCACTTCACGGGCAGGTTATGGGGACCTCCTAGGCACGATATTTGAAGGAATTTTTTGTTTTTATTCTTAACCTTTATTTCATGGAAAACTCACTGTTACGTTTTTTTTTTAAACTTTTTGTCCTTGTTTCCTGTCCACCAGGGCACTACTCGGACTAGGGATGCACCGATACCACTTTTTTAAGACCGAGTACGAGTACCGATACTTTTTAAAAGTACTCACCGATACCGAGAACCAATACTTTTCTTTAATGTTGTGACGGGATGGCCCAGCACCCTCAGCCAGGGGCGGCGCGCAGTGACAGTGGTGACATGGACACTTGGGTGTGGTGGCACGCACCCCGTTTTACCAGTATTTTTATTTAGAGGTGACATTGTGTGGTTTAATAAAGTGTTCCCCGTTGGTTTATTGTGTAAAGTATTTTCCCCTTTGTTGCCTTGCTCGCCGCCATTTTCCGATCCTTGTGGCGCAGTTGGAATTTCGATTCGGAAAATGGCCGATCCGAACCATCCGGTTCGAATCGTAAAATGGCCGATTCGGACCATCCGGTCCGAATTGGCGACTCCCTGAAGGCTAAGGGCCAATGGGTCCTGGAGGGCGGGCAAGGAGTCCCATTGTATTCTAATTATGATAAGAAGTAATAAAAGCCTGTACTGTAAACAATAAAGGCAGTTCCTGCAGTACATTCAGCTGTGTCTGGTGTGGCTTGATTCTCCGCCGTATTTCGGATCTGAGTGTCCCCCGCGGCCTCAGAATACGGTGCCCATCCGATCCGAATCGAGCGCGCTGACCCTGCATCGAGCATCAGGGCAGCGGCGCTACATAAGAAGATTCGATCGGGGAAATACAGCGATCCGAATCTCTTGCCCATCCCGGCAGATCCGAAGATTCATCCAGCCTCGATCCGATTCGAAGAGTCGTCCACCGAGATCCGAAAAGTTACCCGCACCGCGATCGGAAACGTTTCCCGCAAGATCCGAAACGTTTCCCACATCCGATATTCCTCCGCGGCAGATCCGATCTCCACAGACGTCCCACACCCGCAAGGTCAGTGAACCAGCTGCTCGGGACGCTGAGTGCTGTATGGCTCAGTGGTCGGGCTGGTTCTAGGCAGGGGTCCCCTCCACCGCCCGCTAACCCTTCCCCAGGGTCACGCCAGGCCGCACGAGACGCCGAGTGCGCGTCACTCGGTAGTCGGGCCAGCGGTAAGCGAAGGGGTCACGCAGATTGAGCACACCCGCAGGCGGAACAACATCCCATTCCGTCATACTGGTGGCAGCGGTGGGATCGCTCTCTGCAGACCCCTGGGAGACCTACGCCATGGCGGTGTACACCCCCTACAACCGGGACACCCTGCGTGGGATGTTGGAGAACCGGGGAGGAACGCCGGTAACAAGAAAAGGAAGACCCTGATCAAGGAGCTGACCAGGATGGATCAGGACGAGGCGACGACGCCCGTCCCCAGCCCTGTCCACGCAGAGGTGGAGGAAGGCGCTGACCTCAGAGAGGTGCGGCGTCGGATCGCACTGCTTGGAGATGCCCCGACGACAGAGGACCGATGTAAGGTGATTCGGGAGTTCTACCGGGAAGTTGAGCTGGAGAAGGAACGCCAGCACCAGCTGCGGTTGGCAGAGCTCCGCGGAGCAGAAACTGAGTACAATGACCCCGAACCCTACCCCGTGGAACCCTGGGTCGAGACTCACAGCTCGTCTGGAGCTTCACCCGGGGAATCCACAAACCCCAGTGACGACGCTTGCGGGACTCTCAGCTCGTCTGGAGCCTGTACTGAGGACATCACTCATCCCAGCGACCCTCGGATGGAGACTCACAGCTCGCCTGGAGCTGCATCTGAGGACGCCATATTCCCCATTGAGGAGCGGTGCTCCTGTGCCGGCACCTTCGCAGACATGAAGGTCGTGCTGGCAAGAAGGCTGCAGGAGGGTCCAGAGCGGGACCAGGGGTCCACAGAGGAACTGTGGTACGAGGCCCTGGACCATGAGCGGGACTGCCATGATGTGGACATTCCTTCCGACGCTGACGTCTATCGGGAGCAGTACGCTGTGCGAGCAGCGTTCCTGCAAGGTCGGGCCCCAGAAGAGTGGGAGGCCGAGCTCTGGAGTCTGGTGCAGGAGGAGGTCGCACTGGACGCCGCGTACCGCGCGCTCCGGTGGCTAACCGCCGCTCCGGCAGTACGCCCGTTGGGAGGCAGTTCCGTTGCAGGGCCTCGCTACGGAGGCACAGGACTGCTCTACGCGAGCATGGCCGCCGACCCCGATTTTGGAGAGGAGACCGAGGAACGGATGGAGGACATCCTGGAGCGACGGGAACTGGAGATCCCGTCAGACAGCAGGGACTCAGTGTTTGAGGAGCTGGAGTCCCTCGCTGAGCGAGAGTGGGAGCTCGAGGTGGCTTATCGAAGACTGTTGGACGGCGTTCCGCAGTCGAGCCTGAGCTCCCGTGGTGGGACGGGTCGACGGAGGAAGTCGGCAGTCCCAGGTTTGGGACCTATGGGAAGCCGAGGCGGACTCATGGGTGCCCGTGGGGGGGTCGTCTGAGGAAGTTACCCCCCTCACCCTGCAAGAGGACAGGGTGGCCGAGGCCACGGGTCCAGCGGGGAGGAGACGGATGGTCTCCCCGGGATGGGTTGTGCGCAACGTCGAGTGCCCGGGGGGTGAAGTGACCATCCTTCCCCAAGGAGATCTCCAACCAGCAGAAGAGCTGGCTACGGGGCAGAGTGCTGCGGGCCTCTGCCCACTGCCCAAAGTCTGCCAGGAGGGGCAGACAGATGGTTCCCCCGGGATGGGTTGTGCGCAACCCTTGGTTGTCCGGGGGGTGAAGCAACCGTCCTTCCCCAAGGAGATCTCCAACCAGCAGAAGAGCTGGCTACGGGGCAGAGTGCTGCTGGCCTCTGCCCACTGCCCAAAGTCTGCCAGGAGGGGCAGACAGATGGTTCCCCGATGGGTGGTGCGCAACCCTTGGTTGTCCGGGGGGTGAAGCAACCGTCCTTCCCCAAGGAGATCTCCAACCAGCAGAAGAGCTGGCTACGGGGCAGAGTGCTGCTGGCCTCTGCCCACTGCCCAAAGTCTGCCAGGAGGGGCAGACAGATGGTTCCCCCGGGATGGGTTGTGCGCAACCCTTGGTTGTCCGGGGGGTGAAGCAGCCATCCTTCCCCAAGGAGATCTCTCGCCAGCAGAAGAGCTGGCTACGGGGCAGAGCGCCGCTGGCCTCTGCCCATCCCTCTCAGTTTGCCTCGAGGGGCAGCGCGAGGATGACCCTGTACGACTGCCGCGGCAGCGGTCCAGTCCCCTCGTCGCGGCCAGGGAGAGCAGCCGGGTTTGACCCCGTTTGTCCTCCCGGTTGCCGTTTTCGTACCCGGCCAACCAGCAGAAGAGCTGACGCCAGGGCAGAGAGCCGCTGGCCTCTGCCCGTTCCGCCCGATTCGCCCCGAGGGCAGGGCGTGGATGACCCTGGGCGACTGCCGTTGCATCCCGTGATTCTCCCTTCCAGCTGGCTGGAGGAGCAGCCAGGTTTGCTCTTGTGGTTCCTTCAGTTGCCATGTCCGTACCTGGCCCTCCAGTGGAAGAGCTGGCAACGGGGCAGAGCGCCGCTGGCCTCTGCCCATTTTTGCAACTTTTGGGCTCGGGAGCCTTACCCCGCCACGGTCCTGTCCCACGGCTGACCTGGGCACCTGGGGCGTGTGCAGTTAGCACCGGGTTCCCCAGGTGAGTGACAATCCTGGGGGGGCACCGGAGGCCCTCCGGCCCAGAGGCGCGTCCTCTCGCCCAGCCGGGGACACCCTCAGGACATGGGGTCCCGACCAAGCTGGCACGGCCGCAAGGCCAAATGGAGAGGCCTGGTGACCCGGCCTCCCCAGACTGACTATGGGCCTGGAGCACCGACTTCCCCGGTATGACCCGGTGGGGGTCAGACCAGGTGCGTCGAACTGGGGGAGGGGGAGGAGTGTGACGGGATGGCCCAGCACCCTCAGCCAGGGCGGCGCGGCAGTGACAGTGGTGACATGGACACTGGTGGGTGTGGTGGCACGCACCCCGTTTTACCAGTATTTTTATTTAGAGGTGACATTGTGTGGTTTAATAAAGTGTTCCCCGTTGGTTTATTGTGTAAAGTATTTTCCCCTTTGTTGCCTTGCTCGCCGCCATTTTCCGATCCTTGTGGCGCAGTTGGAATTTCGATTCGGAAAATGGCCGATCCGAACCATCCGGTTCGAATCGTAAAATGGCCGATTCGGACCATCCGGTCCGAATTGGCGACTCCCTGAAGGCTAAGGGCCAATGGGTCCTGGGAGGGCGGGCAAGGAGTCCCATTGTATTCTAATTATGATAAGAAGTAATAAAAGCCTGTACTGTAAACAATAAAGGCAGTTCCTGCAGTACATTCAGCTGTGTCTGGTGTGGCTTGATTCTCCGCCGTATTTCGGATCTGAGTGTCCCCCGCGGCCTCAGAATACGGTGCCCATCCGATCCGAATCGAGCGCGCTGACCCTGCATCGAGCATCAGGGCAGCGGCGCTACATAAGAAGATTCGATCGGGGAAATACAGCGATCCGAATCTCTTGCCCATCCCGGCAGATCCGAAGATTCATCCAGCCTCGATCCGATTCGAAGAGTCGTCCACCGAGATCCGAAAAGTTACCCGCACCGCGATCGGAAACGTTTCCCGCAAGATCCGAAACGTTTCCACATCCGATATTCCTCCGCGGCAGATCCGATCTCCACAGACGTCCCACACCCGCAAGGTCAGTGAACCAGCTGCTCGGGACGCTGAGTGCTGTATGGCTCAGTGGTCGGGCTGGTTCTAGGCAGGGGTCCCCTCCACCGCCCGCTAACCCTTCCCCAGGGTCACGCCAGGCCGCACGAGACGCCGAGTGCGCGTCACTCGGTAGTCGGGCCAGCGGTAAGCGAAGGGGTCACGCAGATTGAGCACACCCGCAGGCGGAACAACATCCCATTCCGTCATAAATGTCATGTGACGCTTTC
Organism: Leptobrachium leishanense; assembly: GCA_009667805.1. NCBI lineage: Eukaryota > Metazoa > Chordata > Amphibia > Anura > Megophryidae > Leptobrachium > Leptobrachium leishanense. Next base: position 420,431,789 of record CM019063.1, on the reverse strand, counting down.
CAATAAGAACAGACCATATAAAAACGTCCCCAGCTCACATGTATATCCCCCCGATATATATATATAAAATATATATATTCATACTGCCCCAGCTCATGGATTTGCCCCAGCTCACACATGGATTTGCCCCAGCTCACACATGGATTTTCCCCAGCTCACACATGGATATGCCCCAGCTCACACATGGATTTGCCCCAGCTCACACATGGATTTTCCCCAGCTCACACATGGATATGCCCCAGCTCACACCTGGATTTGCCCCAGCTCACACATGGATTTGCCCCAGCTCACACATGAATTTGCCCCAGCTCACACATGGATTTGACCCAGCTCACACATGGATATGCCCCAGCTCACACATGGATTTGTCCCAGCTCACACATGGATTTGCCCCAGCTCACACATGGATATGCCCCAGATCACACATGGATATGCCCCCCAGCTCACACATGGATATTGCCCCCCAGCTTATGGATATTTCCCTACAGCTCACACATGGGTATGCCCCCAGCTCATGGGTATGCCCCCACAGCTCACACATGGGTATGCCCCCCAGCTCACACATGGGTATGCCCCCCAGCTCATGGATATGCCCCCCAGCTCACACATGGATATTGCCCCCCAGCTTATGGATATGCCCCTACAGCTCACACATGGGTATGCCCCCAGCTCATGGGTATGCCCCCACAGCTCACACATGGGTATGCCCCAGCTCACACATGGATTTGCCCCAGCTCACACATGGATTTGCCCCAGCTCACACATGGATATGCCCCAGCTCACACATGGATATGCCCCAGCTCACACATGGATTTGCCCCAGCTCACACATGGATTTGCCCCAGCTCACACATGGATATGCCCCAGCTCACACATGGATTTGCCCCAGCTCACACATGGATTTGCCCCAGCTCACACATGGATATGCCCCAGCTCCCACATGGATTTGCCCCAGCTCACACATGGATTTGCCCCAGCTCACACATGGATTTGCCCCAGCTCACACATGGATTTGCCCCAGCTCACACATGGATTTGCCCCAGCCATCACACATGGATATGCCCCAGCTCACATATGGATATGCCCCCCAGCTCACACATGGATCTTGCCCCCAGCTTATGGATATGCCCCTACAGCTCACACATGGGTATGCCCCCAGCTCATGGGTATGCCCCCACAGCTCACACATGGGTATGCCCCAGCTCACACATGGATTTGCCCCAGCTCACACATGGATATGCCCCAGCTCACACATGGATTTGCCCCAGCTCACACATGGATTTGCCCCAGCTCACACATGGATATGCCCCAGCTCACACATGGATTTGCCCCAGCTCACACATGGATTTGCCCCAGCTCACACATGGATATGCCCCAGCTTCCACATGGATTTGCCCCAGCTCACACATGGATTTGCCCCAGCTCACACATGGATATGCCCCAGCTCACACATGGATTTGCCCCAGCTCACACATGGATTTGCCCCAGCCAGCTCACACATGGATATGCCCCAGCTCACATATGGATATGCCCCCCAGCTCACACATGGATCTTGCCCCCCAGCTTATGGATATGCCCCTACAGCTCACACATGGGTATGCCCCCAGCTCATGGGTATGCCCCCACAGCTCACACATGGGTATGCCCCCCAGCTCACACATGGGTATGCCCCCCAGCTCATGGATATGCCCCCCCAGCTCACACATGGATATTGCCCCCCAGCTTATGGATATGCCCCTACAGCTCACACATGGGTATGCCCCCAGCTCATGGATATGCCCCCCCAGCTCACACATGGATATGCCCCAGCTCACACATGGATTTGCCCCAGCTCACACATGGATTTGCCCCAGCTCATACATGGATATGCCCCAGCTCACACATGGATATGCCCCAGCTCACACATGGATTTGCCCCAGCTCACACATGGATTTGCCCCAGCTCACACATGGATATGCCTCAGCTCACACATGGATTTGCCCCAGCTCACACATGGATTTGCCCCAGCTCACACATGGATATGCCCCAGCTCCCACATTAATTTGCCCCAGCTCACACATGGATTTGCCCCAGCTCACACATGGATATGCCCCAGCTCACACATGGATTTGCCCCAGCTCACACATGGATTTGCCCCAGCCAGCTCACACATGGATATGCCCCAGCTCACATATGGATATGCCCCCCAGCTCACACATGGATATTGCCCCCCAGCTTATGGATATGCCCCTACAGCTCACACATGGGTATGCCCCCAGCTCATGGGTATGCCCCCCCAGCTCACACATGGGTATGCCCCCCAGCTCATGGATATGCCCCCACAGCTCACACATGGGTATGCCCCCAGCTCACACATGGGTATGCCCCCCAGCTCATGGATATGCCCCCACAGCTCACACATGGGTATGCCCCCCAGCTCATGGATCCCCCCCCCCAGGGCCGGATTAACATAGGGGCAGATGGAGCAGCAGCTCCAGGCCCATGCCCCAGAATAGGCCCACAGAAAAGATAAATTTGTCTGCATTGATGGACATTTGGAACACTATATATGCACCTCCATAGCAGCTACAGGGCCATGTGAGGTATCACCGGAAAGGTCAGAGCATGACCTTTCCAATGATATCAAACATGACCAGGTTTTATGTAACAATAAAAATAAAATAATAAATATTTTATTTTTTATTTTTCTTTCTAACACAGCAATATTTTTCAGTTATAAAGGGAACAATGATGCTGCAGTAACTCACCATCTCATTTTTCATGTCACTAACAAGCGTGGAGGTGATGGTACACTCCATTAGTACGAATTGTTACATCAAGAACCTAAACCGCCACAATGCAGCGAAGTGCACTGGGGGGGCTTTGGAACCCTGCGCCACTAATCTTTACACCTCACAAGGTCAACTGAGGTGTCGTGTCAGACAGGACAGAGTCTGGCCTTTGCATTGATACCAAACATGACAATGTAAAATCTAAAGGAAAAAGAAAACAAACAACTTTTTTTATTTATTTTTTGTTCCAAAGCGATGGCATTGTCCATTTGTCACGTATAAAATTAGCAATACCACTGCCATTACCATCTCCTTTCCCACGTTGGGAGCAAGGACAGTGTTTTGTTCATAGTCGTACTATTCATAAAACACCATTACCCAAAGCACATGGGAAATATCTAATTTTTTGGCTAAATTGTATATTTTCTCAGAAAAATGCAGTTACAGGTTCCCATTTAATTTTTTTTTAACAAGAATTCTCTATAGAATATATAACCAGAGATTTGGATGATAAAATATGAAAAAATAAATTTTACACGCTGCGATGATTGAAGTCTGAATGGAAATTTACTCAAACAGTATCTACCTGCTTAGATATACCTATATATGCAACACTAAATAGCATAAAATATGTTGTCATTTCACTAAATTACGAAGAAAGCCCACCAAAATATTCAGCTCCAGGCCCATAGAGATCTTAATCCAGCCCTGCCCCCCCCCCGCGACGATACTTACCTTCCTGGGCAACGCCGGGAATGTCTCCACGCGTGCGCTCGTTGGAAGGACCCCAGCCGCGACCACGTGGGACCATGTGATCGCGGCTGGGGTCCTTCCAACGAGTGCATGCGGGGAAACTTTCCCGGCGTCATTCAGGAAGGTAAGTATCATCGCGGAGAGCAGCTGCAGGGCCTGTCCGAATGCTCTATCGGCATTCGGACAGGCCCTGCAGCTGCTCACTGTGTTCATACTTACCTTCCTGGGCGACGCCGGGAAAGTTTCTGCGCGCGCGCTCGTTGTAAGGACCCCAGCCGCGATCACATGGTCCCACGTGGTCGCGGCTGGGGTCCTTCCAACGAGCGCCCGCGCGGAGACATTCCCGGCGGCGCCCAGGAAGGTAAGTATTGCGGTGAGCAGCTCCAGGGGCGGCTGTCCGAATGCCGATAGAGCATTCGGACAGCCGCCGCAGCCCCTCGGATGCCGGCAAGCCGGCTCAATGCCGGCTTCCGGTATCGGAAAAAATATCGGGGGTACTGCACCAGTACCAAGTACTCCTGCAGTACCCAGTATTGACCCCGATACCGATACTAGTATCGGTATCGGTGCAACCCTAACTCGGACCCCCATACACCTTTTATGGCAAATATCTTGCATATATGCCCTCTTGGAGGGCACTCTAAAAATCGAACTTTCGAGTCCCATTGACTTGCATTGAGTTCGGTTCGTGTTCGAGTTCGAACTCGAACTTTTGTTTTTCGAACTTTTCCTATGGACTCCATCGAGTGGATGCTCGCGGTGGAGCTTAGCGCTGCCGCACGCATCCCGGGGCTTAGCACCCGTTAACAATACAGGCAGCTTTTTAAGCGCCTGCATTGTAAACCCGTGCTAAAACGGGGGCGCTAGGCAGAAAACTGTGGGCGCAGTTTTTTCTCCCTAGCGTCCCCATTTTAGCACAAGGATTGAAATGTAGACCTTAGTGGGGATCTATAAATTTGTTGTAAATAAATTCCCAAATCAGAATATATACAGTATATAATGTATTCTGTACATATAACTTTCACAACAAATTAAATTATAAATTGCACACTTGTTATTTTCCTAGCAACTTATAATGTATCTCCTCTCCCTCTCTTGTCCCTTATCAGTGTTGTAGTTGATAAGAGGAAAAGCCCAAAGCACAGGCCCCATCTGTAACCAAAGCTCCCTCTACCTTGATGCCCTCACCCTCCTTGGCACCCTTGCCCACACTATACATGGCTTCTGTGCCTGTTTGAGAGGTGTGGATGCTGGCCTCCTAATAAGAGATCGTGGATCAATATGTCAAAGCCAGTTCTCAAGGACAATGAGCATAAGTGGGCACCTAAGGGTTAACGGGTTAAATGTATTTCTATCTCAAAACGGTTTGTATTTTAGGAGTTGGTTTGTGTTAGAGACACAATGTAGACTTATTGTTCTCGCTATCTGTTTGACCCTAGATTAATCTGATGTTGTCTGTTTGCTAAACCTTTGCAGTGTGTAACTGATCAGGTTTCTGTGTCTCCTGAAGGAATTCACATCCTGCTCATGTAAACAATGTATTCGGTTGATTATGTCATGGTACATCCCCCTCCCAGTTTGCCATACAACTGCTTCCCATTTCCAATAAACTATTACTATTCCCTTGCATTAAGTTGTGTCTGGTGTTTGGGGAGACACATACTTAGAAATATACCGCTCTCCCTCAAGTTCCGGCTGAGGGTTGTGAGGCAAAGGAAAGCTGCTGCGGATCAGCTTGGCTGGAGAGAAGGGATGGATGCTGTAACAGATTTCAGGTCTGGTCCACAAGGCGGAGACCAGTAAACCCCAGTTGCTGTTATGCCATCTATATAGTAGGCATAGAAGCAGAAGAGGGTGGGTTTGCTAGTATTTTCCTTTTTTTTGCAAAGTAGTGATTCCCTTTAGAGTACACTGCATGCTTCTAATTATCGATACCAACAAATAAGAAAAATTGACTTAATCATTGTTTTAGTTGAACTTTGACAGGAGATTTCTTTTACTAGATGTCCCCTGGTTGGACAGCTATGTTATCAGTGTAACCTAATTCTATGTGGTGGTAGGAAGATTATAAAAGTCCACAATTCTCCACTGCAAACCAGGAAAGCTTCCAAACACTGGCTTCCTACAATCAAAGAGAATAACCCTTCGATGTGGCAGGCACTGGTTGAGATACCATTAACTCAGAGAAAACAAATTTATATAAATATTCTACTTTGCATACGAGTTATCGATAAAATTAGCTTATTTATCGATAAAATTCCACTTGTGGAAGATTTTAGGATTATGAATACCTATATGCGTATATATTATCGTAATGCCCCGATCCAAGTTTATGAGTAGAAGGCCTTGAACTCCAAAAGCATTTGCTAGGAAACTCTTTGGGTTTATATTCAGGATGACGCATTATGACATTTTAGTGCCCTTTGTATCCCAGCAACAGTGGCATTAGAGAGGCCGTGATCCGAAACAAACCAGCTTAACAAATACAAAGAAACTCTGCAGCATCGTGCCGAGCTTCTTTGAATGTAAGACTGGGGAGCTCGGCGCTGCAATGAAAAGCTCCTTTATGTTACCTTACACGTAATGCATTGGGCGAAGGAGTGAAAATAATGAACAATCTAAAATCTTGGCAGCTCTGAATGCCACAGTAGACAAACAGACATTTTGGGTTTCTCTGAAAGCCTGAGAAAGACTGGGAGCTGAACATTAGTATGCTAAACAGGGAGAGACCTAGAGGAGACGAATGCTAAGCTATAGCTTCCAGATAGATAACAATGGAGAAATCATTAAAAAATGTTCAGCAAAAAACTAACCAAAAATATTAAGGTATTTATTAGGACAAGTTCCAAACTGATCTTATATTATATCAATTCTGAACAGTTACGTTTTAAATTGACACAGCTGTGATACATCTACTTAAGTAAACTTTGTGCAAAACATCATCTTCTTTATTGCCAGTTTTTACTGATTATCTCTATATCTCGATTTTATGGATACGATTCAAAACGAGCCCTTAGAGGGGCCATTATACCTAAAAGCTCACTCGTTAACATTGCGCTCTCCTGCTGTTCCAGCACAATTACAAACTTTGCTTATGACTTGGCTGTTACAGCAAGTTATGGTAAATTAACCATTGCTATAGTTTTTGTAGGAAGAATTAATTTACTGCAAGCAGGAGAATAACGTGCAATTCCAATGCTCTCATTATTCTCATCTCAAGACAATAATATAAAATACTGGCTCTGAGACACTGGTGTTAAGTACATCGCTTTACACTATTTTTTTTTTCTTCAAAAATCAGTAACTCTTCTGGCAACATGCAGTATGAAACTGGGTTCAAATAGTTCCCAGTGTCCTTCCACTAACCCAATGTGGCCCTAATTACGCAAGTTTGCACAGAACTCACACAGGGCTCATGCTTATTCCATGGCGTCTTATGGATGCTAGGAGACGTTACCACTGGCAGCATAGGGTGCCATTGCCAGTATTAATTAGTAGTACCCTTCTACGACTTGATCAAACTAGAGCTGGTGACAATAAACTGCTAATGGCTATGATCTAACCCTGTATCTGTTTAACAAATTCTGTTATATAGTAGCTGAACAGATCTTGCTTTCACAAAATCTAGATTCCAGATAATACACAACCTTATCACAATTGAAAGCACTTAAAACAGATGCAACACATGTAATCATTTTGCATGTAACCACTGCCATCTTGTGATGCTTTCTGATAATGAGATTCCTGACAACCTTACTGTTACAGTAGGTGATGTTTGTGCAAAGCAAATACAGAAGGTCTGATCCAACCATATGTGGCTGTGCTTTTATATGTAATCTTTTTATGACATCTGAGATGATTTGTCTATCACACATTATGGATCTGTGTAAAATACACAGGGACTGTCATAAATTGGCCAATATGAGTAGTAATGCAAAGACCATCTGTGTCATCTGGAATTTTATTTCCACCATGATTCATTAACAATAAAACAATAATGGAAATAGAGTAACAGTATTACTCTTTACCAAGCTATAGTAATTGTTGAAGATTAGTTTTAACCATATAAAATGAAAATTGCAGTTAAAAAAAACGAATAAACAGTAAGTAACTGCATCTATAGACCGTGGGCTGTCATCACCCAATCAAATTCAATATTTCCCTGAGAGCTCCCAATATTCCACCATACAGAAAGCAGGAAGTGGCCCTTTTATATAAGGAATAATGCGCTATGCAAGTTTAGACTGATATCTTTAGTGTTATTTTCTCATTTAGTCTTTGAGGATTTTTTGGAAGATAAAAACATTTAATATTGATATCCTAGGAAACAGTACAAAACATTAGACAGAACACACCTGTGCGTTGAATGGAGGGACATAATATGTACTTTTGCCCTGAATTCAGAACTTTTCAAAAGCATGGTGTTGAGATACAAATGTTCTTTTTACACATTCTACAGAGACAAGTATGTCACGCTCTCCACAATCTATATTACGTACGTACGGGATAATTTACCGAACAATCACTGATAAGATCTGAAATTATTGGATCACTTTGAACCACTGCAGAAAACCCACCAATATTTGGAGAATTTCCAGGGTTTGAATAGCTGAATGGCCATGAAATTGCACCGTACGGGATAATTTACCGTTCAATTTTGCATAAAGATTTTTATTGTGCAATAGTTAAAGTCTATAATAATGTAATTTTGCTTGTTTTTAAAATTTTCATGTATTTACATATCCTTATCCAGAAATATTGCTAGGATACAGAGTTCTAAATTCTAAAGGGTGTCCTTTATCATGCACAATTTCATACGTGGTCTGCATTATCAGCATACAGGCAGAAATGTGTCAAATACAGTGAATGTGATAAACAAACATAGGTATTAAAATGGTCAGATAGCCTGCTTATGGGGATTTGTAGTGATCATAATGAGTATATTAGCAATGCAGCTTCCAAAAAATACCGATAAAATATGAAAATAATATCTGTATTAGGCGTCGGTCTCGTAAACCGAAGATCACGGGTTCAGACCCCGTCCGTGCCTCGTCAGGTGGCGACACCCGAAAGCAGGATATTTTCTTTACAATGCTCTTGAACCCAGGACATACTTGAAAACGAGAGAAATCTCAATGTATCCTTCCTGGTAAAATACTTTGCAAATAAATAAATAAATAAATTTGCCATAATGTCTCTATATGGGACTTACACCTTTTATCTGCACTATACAGAATTTTTCAGGAATTTTAATCACCTGAATCCTTTCCTTGTGCAGTAGTGAGTGACCCGAGTGCTCTCCCTGTATTCTGACTTCTCCCTGGCTTTCATAATGCTGCAATTAAGTTTGAACTTTTTGTTACAGTGAGGGTGGCGGTAGCTCTTACTAGCTTCTTTATAGTAATACAGGCTGACTGGACAGAGATCTCACAATTAATTCCATGTCCCTACAGGGAGAAGACTAGTCTTACAGTAGCCGAACACTCATTTTTTGTCTTTGATTGTATGTCAATATAAAAGCATGTATACAAATGTTTGGAAGTGAAAGGGTTGTTACAACAATGCTAAACAATGGTGTTAAGTGACTAACCCCCTCCCCCCCCCACACACACACACACTCAGTATTTTACCACTTGGAATGGAACCCAGATGGAAAACAAATAGAATTAAATGCAGACCTTGCTGCATTGATTTCTTATCCTTACTGATATTACTAAATAGTAGATTTAGTGCCGGTTACTGAGACATGGTTCAGTGAGAAAAATAACTGGGACATAACAATACCGGGGTACTCTTTATATAGAAAAGACAGAGAAGGTAGGAAAGGAGGAGGAGTGGCCCTGTATGTGAAAAACAACATAAAAACGAACCAAATAAAAGTGAGCGAGGTGAACATAGAGTCAGTTTGGGTTACGCTAACATTTGGCAATCATACAGTAGCTTGTGTAGGCGTGATCTATAGACCCCCTGGACAAGTAGAAGAGCTAGATAATCTGCTGGTTGAGGAAATAGCCAAAATGGCAATGAAGGGGGAAGTTATTATCATGGGGAACTTTAATCTTCCTGATGTGAACTGGAAAACCAAAATAGCTGGGTGCACCAGGAGTACAAATATTCTAAACTCCCTACTGGGATTATCTCTAACACAAGTAGTTGAGGAGCCGACCCGTAAAGAGGCCATATTGGATTTAATACTCAGAAATGGAGGTTTGGTATCAGACGTTGTTGTAGGTGAAAATTTGGGATCTAGTGATCACCAGTCAGTGTGGTTTAATATAAGAACAGGGATGGAGCCGCACCACACAAAAACAAAAGTTTTAAACTTTAAAAAAAACAGATTTTCCTAAAATGAGATTTTGTGTGAATGACTCATTATCAGACTGGAGGAGTTTAACCCTTTCGCTGCTGAGGCTTTTCCCGCCCCTGTGCTGAGGTCATTTTTACCGGTTTTGCTCATCATGTTTAAATGCGTTTTGAAGGCTTATTTTAGTATATGACCCAGACATATTATATATTGTTCTTTCCGTCAGACTCGGCAGATTCATAATATGTCATTATTATATGTATACGTCATGACCTGTCTGTATATTATAACAAAAAATGCAATAAAATATGATTTTTCAATAATTTACAATGTGTAAAGTGTTTTTTTTTCACATTTTAACATGCGAGCAATTGCGGTTATATTTTGTATGGGGTGCGCTTGTTAAAAAAATTAGAGATGGGGTCTCGTTACTTTTTTTTTGGGGAAAATTACACGATTTTTAACAAACGCACCGCATACAAAAATCGTTAGTGCAGCATCATTGTTCACATTATAATTGAAATGGGAACAATATTGCTGCATTAACAAACCAAAAAAAAAAAAAAAATTGTTTATTTTTTTTTATAATTTTCTTTTAAATATTTTTTATTTTTATTTTTAATTTTTTTTTTTTACTAACTTTTTTCACATTTGAGTTTGTTATCGTTGGAACGGCCATGCTCTGGCCGATCCAAGAATACCAAACTTTAACCCCTAGCTGCCACGGATCGGGAGATAGTGGGTTCATTGGAACCCCCTATCTCCACCATTGGTGGCAGCTAGGGGTTAACTCCAGGACTGGCGTCATCATGCTATGCACGATGACGCCAGTCCTCAGGGGGAGTTCCCGGAGGCTTGGCCGACATCCAAGATGTCGGCCAGCTCCGGGAAAGGATCACGAACCGGCGCTTTTCAGCGCCGATTCGTAATCCGGCTCCCCAGGGGTTAATGCCAGGTACCATTTGGAAGGGCAGGCTGTGCCCTTCCAAATGGTGCCTGGGTCAACCCCCGCAATGTCGCCGATCGGGAGGGAGAGAGGTCCGAAGGACCTCCCCCCCTCCCTTTCAGGCGCCTCCTCCGCACATGCGGGGGGGCGCCTGAATTAGGTGTCATCGCGCCGCCGCGATGACACCTCATTAGCCCGGCGGCGGTTCCGGATGCTGGGCTGACATCGAGGATGTCAGCCCGCACCGGGGGTGCCAGCGATCGGCCGGAACCCGGCCGAACGCTGACCCCAAAGGCTGGAGGCGCTCAGCGCATCCTCCGCACGCAACGTGACATGCGGTTGGACGCGCTGAGCGCGTCCACCGCAGCGAAAGGGTTAAAGGGAGTCCAGGAGAAATGGGATTATTTAAAGGAGGCATTATTGAAGGCCACAGGCAATTGCATTCGGCTTGTTAGCAAAAACAAAAAAGGGAAGAAACCACTGTGGTACTCTGCAGAAGTGGCCAAAATAGTGAAGAACAAAAAGATAGCATTCAATAATTATAAAAAAACTCAGGCAAACCTATAAGATTAGGCAGAAAGAGGCAAAGCAATTTATAAGAGCTTCCAAAGCACACGCAGAAGAGAAAATAGCTCAGTCAGTAAAAAAGGGGGACAAAACATTTTTTAGATACATAAACGAGAAAAGAAAAGTAAAACAAGGATTAGTTAGATTAAAAACAAAGGAAGGAAGGTATGTAGAAGAGGATAAAAGTCTCGCAGACTGCCTCAATGTATATTTTTGTTCAGTCTTTGCAGAAGAAAAAGGAAGGAAAGGGACCTCAGTTAGGAGGAAACACTAACAAGACATTTACATATGAGTTTACAGAGGAGGAGGTTCTACAGCAGCTGTCTAAAGTAAAGACAAATAAGTCAATGGGGCCTGATGGGATCCACCCTAAGTTATTAAAAGAGCTCAGTGGTGTAATAGCAGAACCGTTAACAGATTTATTTAACCAATCCTTGTTAACGGGAGTCGTCCCAGAAGACTGGAAATTAGCAAATGTTGTGCCCATTTACAAAAAGGGTAGTAGGGAGGAATCGGGGAACTATAGGCCAGTTAGTCTTACGTCAGTAGTGGGGAAATTAATGGAAACCATGTTAAAGGAAAGGATTGTTGAACATCTAAAAACACATAGATTACAGGATCAGAAACAACATGGCTTTACCTCAGGGAGATCATGCCAAACTAATCCTATTGATTTTTTTGATTGGGTAGCAAAAATAATAGACACAGGTGGTGCAGTAGACATTGCTTATTTAGATTTCAGTAAGGCTTTTGATACTGTTCCGCATAGAAGGCTTATCAATAAATTGCAATCTTTGAGCTTGGATTCCAATATTGTTGAATGGATTAGGCAGTGGCTGAGTGACAGGCAACAGAGGGTTGTGGTAAATGGAGTTTATTCGGCGCAAGGTCTTGTTACCAGTGGGGTACCTCAGGGGACAGTACATGGACCCATTCTCTTTAATATTTTTATTAGTGATATTGCAGAAGGTATTAATGGAAAAGTATGTCTTTTGCTTGATGACACAAAGATTTGCAACAGGGTTGGACGTTCCTGGAGGGATCAGCCAAATGACAAATGATTTAGATAAACTAAAAAAATGGTCGGAGCTGTGGCAATTGAGTTTTAATGTGGATAAGTGCAAGATAATGCACCGGGGACGTAAAAACCCAAGGGCTGAATACAGAATATTTGATACAGTCCTAACCTCAACATCTGAGGAAAGGGATTTAGGGGTTATTATTGCAGAGGATCTAAGGGTAAGTAGTCAATGTAATAGAGCAGCAGGAAATGCTAGCAGAATGCTTGGTTGTGTAGGGAGAGGTATTAGCAGTAGGAAAAGGGAAGTGCTCATGCCACTGTACAGAGCACTGGTGAGACCTCACTTGGAGTACTGTGTGCAGTACTGGAGACCGTATCTCCAGAAGGATATAGACATCTTAGAGAGAGTTCAGAGAAGGGCTACTAAAATGGTGTACGGCTTGAAGGAGAAAAGTTACCAGGAAAGGCTTAATGATCTTAACATGTACAGCTTGGAAAAAAGACGAGACAGAGGAGATATGATAGAAACATTAAATACGTAAAGGGAATCCACAAGGTAGAGGAAGGGAGTATATTTAAAAGGAAACAAAGTAGCAAAACATGAGGACATAGTCTTAGATTAGAGGGGCAAAGGTTTAAAAGTAACATCAGGAAGCATAATTTTACTGAGAGGGTGGTGGATACATGGAACAGCCTTCCAGTTGAAGTGGTAGAAGCCAAAACAGTAATTGAATTTAAGCAGGCATGGGATAGGCATAAGGCTATCCTAAACAAAAGATAAATCCAGGTAAAGTATCCATGTAATTGGGCAGACTAGATGGGCCGAAAGGTTCTTATCTGCCGACATTTTTCTATGTTTCTATGTTTCATTGAACCTCAAAATGAATTGCTGCATTATTTGGAAACACTAAGGGCCCTATTCCAAGTTGGTGCTAACATAACCAGAGCTGTTGTAAACTTACAGAGCCATTTTAGTCTATGGCAGTGATGGCGAACCTGGGCACCCCAGATATTTTGGAACTACATGTCCCATGATGCTCTGCTAGCTTTAACCCTTTCTCTGCGGTGGACGCACTCAGCGCGTCCAACCGCATGTAGCGTTCTATGCGGTGGACGCGCTGAGCGCGTCCTCTCTTTGGGGTCAGCGTTTGGCCGGGTTCCGGCCAATCGCTGGCCCCCCCGGTGCGGGCTGACATCCTCGACGTCAGCCCAGCACCCGGAACCGCCGCCGGAGTAATTAGGTGTCATCGCGGGGGCGCGATGACACCTAATTCAGGCGCCCCCCCGCATGTGCGGAGGAGGCGCCTGAAAGGGAGGGGGGAGGTCCTTTGGACCTCTCTCCCTCCCGATCGGCGGCATGCAGGGGGTTAACCCAGGCACCGTTTGGAAGGGCACAGTCTGCCTTCCAAATGGTACCTGGCATTAACCCCATGGGGGCCGGATCACGAATCGGCGCCGAAAAGCGCCGGTTCGTGATCCTTTCCCGGAGCTGGCCGACATCTTGGATGTCGGCCAAGCTTCCGGGAATGCCCCCTGAGGACTGGCGTCATCGTGCATAGCACGATGATGCCAGTCTTGGAGTTAACCCCTAACTGCCACCAATGGTGGAGATAGGGGGTTCCAATGAACCCCCTATCTCCCGATCCGTGGCAGTTAGGGGTTAATGTTTGGTATTGTTGGATCGGCCAGAGCATGGCCGTTCCAACAATACCAAACTTGACTATGAAAAAGTTTTTAAAAAAAATTAAAAATAATAATAAAAAATATTTAAAAAAAATTATAAAAAAAAATAAACAAGTTTTTTTGTTCTTTTTTTTGCTTTGTTAATGCAGCAATATTGTTCCCATTTCAATTATAATGTGAACAATGATGCTGCACTAACGATTTTTGTATGCGGTGCGTTTTTTAAAAATCGCGTAATTTTCCCCAAAAAAAATGTAACGAGACCCCATCTCTAATTTTTTTAACAAGCGCACCCCATACAAAATATAACCACAATTGCTTGCATGTTAAAATGTGAAAAAAAACACTTTACACGTTGTAAATTATTGAAAATTCATATTCTATTGCATTTTTTGTTATAATATACAGACAGGTCATGACGTATATATATAATAATGACATATTATTAATCTGCCGAGTCTGACGGAAAGAACGATATATAATATGTCTGGGTCATATACTAAAATAAGCCTTCAAAACGCATTTAAACATGATGAGCAAAACCGGTAAAAATGACCTCAGCACAGGGGCGGGAAAAGCCTCAGCAGCGAAAGGGTTAAAGCTCGGAAACATGTGGGGTGCCAAGGTTTGCCATCTATGGACCCTATTCCATAGTGACCGCTAACTTTAGAGTTCGTGTGAGTAAGTGTTAACGTCAGGATAAGTGACTTTAGCACATGCCCCCTATATTACCTTCTTAACACTACACCTGTGAGAAATCAGTCTGCGCATCGGTGGTTGTGCTAGCTTGCGCGAGCTTACTGTACTTTGTAACCCTATACTTAACAGAGGGAGCGCAATTAGCGTTAGGATAAGTAAGGTATTACAAAGCGCTAATTACCCCACCAATGCGCAAACCTAACATTTAGCTACTGCTAGAAGCTGGCACCAACTGATTCCGCTTTTGCAGAATCAGTTAACACCATCTAAAAGCCCCCCCCCAATAAATCAGATACTCACCTTTCAACCCGCAGTGAGAATGACAGCTCGACCCGCAGCTTTTGGCCGCTGGGAGCAGAGTGAGACTGGAAACAAATAGTCCCCAGTCTCCCTCTGTGATCACTTCATGGCCCTGTGCGATCTCGCGAGAGCGGCATCGCGCAGGACTTGTGTCCCAGCAGTGCAACCCTCCATGGAGTCCTCCAGGATGCAATATCCCACAAGGTAGTGCTGCGGTCTGGGGCCAAACTCTGTCTTCCTGCTCTCAAAGAGAACAACCCCTCAATATGGTGGGATCATTATGGTGAATGTAAGAATGGGTGCAGGTCACTATGCAAAATGCGTATGAACTTGAATTACAAGGACCTCCCCATTTCGGAAGCCCTGAGCTGAAGAGGAGGAGCAGCCCAGCACCAAGGGAGAAAAGGTGAGTAGTTTCACCTAAACTAAAACAAATTTTAAGAAAAATTGGCAAGATGCTTTCAGTAGCATATGCCCAATTATACAAGGAGAAAATACAAAAGTGTCAACTATTTACAGAGTGAGCATCTAACGTTTAAGTCGGTGATGGGTAATGTAATTGAGGAATGATATACCATACCCTACATGTTACGTATCAATGACGCAACAACGGGGACGCTAAGAAGGAAAACCTGCGCCTGCACTGTAACTCGGCGCTAAGCCCCAGGATGCTCGAGGCAGCACTAAGCACTGCCGCGAGCATCCCCTCCATGGAGTCCATAGGACTCCATTGAGGCTTCCACTGCTGGTCACATGACCTGCAGGATCTCGCCTCGCAAGATCCGGCAGGTAGGCGGAGTGATTCGCATAGGGAGACTGGGGGACCTTTTCCCCCCAAGCCTTTCTCTGCTCCCAGCGGCAAGAAGAAGCGGATAGAGCCGCTGTTCTCGCCGAGGGATGAGAGGTAGAAACATAGAAACATAGAAAATGTCGGCAGATAAGAACCTTTCGGCCCATCTAGTCTGCCCAATTACATAGATACTTTACCTGGATTTATCTTTTGTTTAGGATAGCCTTATGCCTATCCCATGCATGCTTAAATTCAATCACTGTTCTGGCCTCTACCACTTCAACTGGAAGGCTGTTCCATGTATCCACCACCCTCTCAGTAAAATAATGCATCCTGATGTTACTTTTAAACCTTTGCCCCTCTAATCTAAGACTATGTCCTCATGTTTTGCTACTTTGTTTCCTTTTAAATATACGCCCTTCCTCTACCTTGTGGATTCCCTTTACGTATTTAAACGTTTCTATCATATCTCCTCTGTCTCGTCTTTTTTCCAAGCTATACATGTTAAGATCATTAAGCCTTTCCTGGTAACTTTTCTCCTTCAAGCCGTACACCATTTTAGTAGCCCTTCTCTGAACTCTCTCTAAGATGTCTATATCCTTCTGGAGATACGGTCTCCAGTACTGCACACAGTACTCCAAGTGAGGTCTCACCAGTGCTCTGTACAGTGGCATGAGCACTTCCCTTTTCCTACTGCTAATACCTCTCCCTACACAACCAAGCATTCTGCTAGCATTTCCTGCTGCTCTATTACATTGACTACTTACCCTTAGATCCTCTGCAATAATAACCCCTAAATCCCTTTCCTCAGATGTTGAGGTTAGGACTGTATCAAATATTCTATATTCAGCCCTTGGGTTTTTACGCCCCAGGTGCATTATCTTGCACTTATCCACATTAAAACTCAACTGCCACAGCTCCGACCATTTTTTTAGTTTACCTAAATCCTTTGTCATTTGGCTGATCCCTCCAGGAATGTCAACCCTGTTGCAAATCTTTGTGTCATCAGCAAAAAGACATACTTTACCATTAATACCTTCTGCAATATTACTAATAAAAATATTAAAGAGAATGGGTCCAAGTACTGTCCCCTGAGGTACCCCACTGGTAACAAGACCTTGCGCCGAATAAACTCCATTTACCACAACCCTCTGTTGGCTGTCACTCAGCCACTGCCTAATCCATTCAACAATATTGGAATCCAAGCTCAAATATTGCAATTTATTGATAAGCCTTCTATGCGGAAAAGTATCGAAAGCCTTACTGAAATCTAAATAAGCAATGTCTACTGCACCACCTTTGTCTAATATTTTTGTTACCCAATCAAAAAAATCTATAAGATTAGTTTGGCATGATCTCCCTGAGGTAAAGCCATGTTGTTTCTGATCCTGCAATCTATGTGTTTTTAGATGTTCAACAATCCTTTCCTTTAACATGGTTTCCATTAATTTCCCCACTACTGACGTAAGACTAACTGGCCTATAGTTCCCCCGATTCCTCCCTACTACCCTTCTTGTGAATGGGCACAACATTTGCTAATTTCCAGTCTTCTGGGACGACTCCCGTTAGCAAGGATTGGTTAAATAAATCTGTTAACGGTTTTGCTATTACATCACTGAGCTCTTTTAATAATTTAGGATGGATCCCATCAGGCCCTATTGATTTATTTGTCTTTACTTTAGACAGCTGCTGTAGAACCTCCTCCTCTGTAAACTCATATGTAAATGTCTCTTTAGTGTTTCCTCCTAACTTTAGTGTTTCCTTCCTTTTCTTCTGCAAAGACTGAACAAAAATATTCATTGAGGCAGTCAGCGAGACTTTTATCCTCTTCTACATACCTTCCTTCCTTTGTTTTTAATCTAACTAATCCTTGTTTTACTTTTCTTTTCTCGCTTATGTATCTAAAAAATGTTTTGTCCCCCTTTTTTACTGACTGAGCTATTTTCTCCTCTGCGTGTGCTTTGGAAGCTCTTATAAATTGCTTTTCCTCTTTCTGTATGTAATATGGCCCAATATCTGTATGTGGGCATAATTTCTGCATATGGAAATTACTAGGAAATTATTGACAACATTTATCTGTACCAGTGGTGACTCTAGGAATATATAGGGGGCGGGGCATGTAAGATACCATAGTCAAAACTGGGGAGGGGCATTAATAAGTTTTGCCATTAAATCATACCACTGAAAAAACCGAAATAAGTATAGATAAAGAAGATTCCAAAATACAAAAGTAATGTGGTGCAAGGATAAATTTTGTTGCATTAACCTGATACTTAAATTTAGAATTTTATTTGGGGTTCAATAACTGCTTCAGCGACTCCAGTTTTCGCAAATTACGGTAACCATTCGCGAAATAGGGAATTCACCATATTTTCAGCGAAATTGATTCCTTGAAATGTGGCAAAAAGCAAAGGCTCTAAAGATGAAAAGACCCCTTAGATTCTAACTTCCATAAAAACCCCTAACATACTGTACCTTTAAACCAAGGAAATACAATAAAATAATAAATAGTGTGGCATGTAGTCCTCCCATTAACTCCTAAAAGGCCATTAATCAAGGGAAATCATTAAATGTATTGTGATTCACGTAGCCTACTCATTAACTCCTAAAATGCCATATGTTAAGGAAAAAATAAAATGTATACTGTGAGAGATGAAGCCTGCCTGTAAACCCTTACAGGGTTTTTCAGAGAGCGTGAAAAGCAGGAGAATGACTGGAGAATGAAAAATTCTAGGTCAAAATAGCCAAACCAGAAAAATTCTCCCTTTCATCTCACTTTCCAAATCGGCTATTTTGACCTAGAATTTTTCATTCTCCAGTCACTCTCCTGCTTTTCACGCTCTCTGAATAACCCTGATAATGTACAACTAAAACAAGGCAAAAACATATGTAATACTCAATGTAATATATAGTCTGACCATTAACCCTTTCACTGCTGAGCCATTTCAACCCTGTAAAAAAAAGTTACGTTTTTATTTAATTACGTATGAGTTTTATTTTAAGCTGAATATGATATGGTCATGTTGGGTATCTTTCGAAAGGCCAGACTCTGCCCTTTCTAGTGACACATAGATCGACCATGTTTGACTCATGGGGACAGAGATATAGCGGTCTGAAGAAGTGGGTAAAGCTGGATGCTGATCCTTGGTGGGGGCACGGAATAAGCTAGGGGCAGGCAATTGCCCTACGGCTTCCCTCTAGAGATGCCTATGATCTGTACTATACAGGACTTTCAGAAATTATAACCTCCTGAAATTAACCCCTGTACAGCAGTGAGTGATCCCAGAGCTCCCCTTGTATTCTGCCCTTTTCTGGCTGTAAAAAGTTTGTGATGGGATTTTGTTACCTCCTTTCATTGTATTTCAATGTAAAATAATTTTTTCACATTTTTGGCAGTGAAAAGTTAAAAAGAAGAATCCAGGATGGAAACGTATTTCGATGAGCATGGTGAGAGGGTTAAATTATACAATACAGGGAGATTGGGAATGTGTATAATGAGTTAGACATTGTATTTCTTTGCAAAATTGAGGATACACTTTTTGGTAATGGAAGGGTTAAGCTCTGTAAACATGCACACACACACACACACACACACACACACTAAACAATGCCGTTTTGTTGGCTGGTGAGTATTTGAACTGTATGAATGCTGCTCATACAGAACATTTAATTAATAAAACCTTTGTACCCAGTAGCAAACTCTGGCAGGTGCCATGATGGCATTTAAGTTAACTTTATCATGTATACCTGACAGGGGTTCTTAAAGTCATCATACAAATGATACATTGTACAAACTGGTCAGCTGTTCCAATGTAAAATTATCTCTTTTCACTGTTATGTTCATCTGTGTAACTGCACCTTTTTGCAGCATAGTCATAATCAAACATATGCATACTAGGAAGATTTTTTTAAAAAGTGGGACGTGGTCTGTCAGATACAATGAAAACATGCAGCAATTATCTGTAAAGATGTTGTGTTCATAAGGGAGCATAATTTATAGAAAGAGCTTTTATCTCTGTGTAGAGTGAGCCAATGATGTACCTGGTGCTTCCACCACGCAATAATGGAGCAATATGGATACACCCATGGGTTCGCTTTAAAAATGTCAGCATTTAAATGTGAACTTTAAAATGTCACTGCATACTATAGCAAAGCTGCTATGTTGTAACAGTGGGGCAATATGACAGCATGTTACTGATTATAAACTGATGGCACGTGAAAGGGACACTCAAGTACCCTGACCACTTTGGCTTATTGAAATGGTCAAGCTGCGGGAATCAGGGGCGGATCCAGGGGGGGCAATGGGGCAATTCCCCCCCCCCGAGAAAATCGCCACTGCCGACATTCTTCTCCCAGTCCCTACAGGCGAGTGGCCGCTGACATGCAGCTTGGCCGCTCACCTGGGATGAGAACCACCTGACCAGCGTACATGCGGCTGGTCAGGTGGTTCCCGGCAAGTGTCCAAGCTGCATGTCAGCGGCCGCTCGCCTGTAGGGACTGGGAGAAGAACGTCGGCGGAGCCTGGGGCCAGCAGAGGTGAGAGCTGGGGGCAAATATACCCATGTGAGCTGGGGGGCAAATATATCCATGTGAGCTGGGGCAAATATATCCATGTGAGCTGGGGGCAATATATATATCCATGTGAGTTGGGGGCAAATATAACCATGTGAGTTGGGGCAAATATATCCATGTAAGCTGAGAGCAAATATATCCATGTGAGCTGGGGCCAGGGGGCAAATATATCCATGTAAGCTGGGGGCAAATATATCCATGTGAGCTGGGGCAAATATAACCATGTGAGCTGGGGCAAATAGAACCATGTGAGCTGGGGGCAAATATAACCATATGAGCTGGGGCAAATATATCCATGTGAGCTGAGGTCAATATATATATCCATGTGAGCTGGGGCAATATATATACCCATGTGAGCTGGGGCAAAAATACCCATGTGAGCTGGGGCAAATATATCCATGTGAGCTGGGGGCAAAAATATATCCATGTGAGCTGGGGGCAAATATATATCCATGTGAGCTAGGGGCAAATATATATATCCATGTGAGCTGGGGGAAATATATATATCCATGTGAGCTGGGGCAATATATATATCCATGTGAGCTGGGGCAATATATATATCCATGTGAGCTAGGGGCAATATATATATCCATGTGAGCTAGGGGCAATATATATAAATCCATGTGAGCTAGGGGCAATATATATATCCATGTGAGCTGGGGCAATATATATACCCATGTGAGCTGGGGCAAATATATCCATGTGAGCTGGGGCAAAAATACCCATGTGAGCTGGGGCAAATATATCCATGTGAGCTGGGGCAATGTATATATCCATGTGAGCTGGGGGAAATATATCAATGTGCACTGGGACAATATATCCATGTGAGCTGGGGGCAATATATCCATGCGAGCTGGGGGTAAATATATATCCATGTGAGCTAGGGGCAAATATATATATCCATGTGAGCTGGGGGAAATATATATATCCATGTGAGCTGGGGCAATATATATATCCATGTGAGCTGGGGCAATATATATATCCATGTGAGCTAGGGGCAATATATATATCCATGTGAGCTAGGGGCAATATATATAAATCCATGTGAGCTAGGGGCAATATATATATCCATGTGAGCTGGGGCAATATATATACCCATGTGAGCTGGGGCAAATATATCCATGTGAGCTGGGGCAAAAATACCCATGTGAGCTGGGGCAAATATATCCATGTGAGCTGGGGCAATGTATATATCCATGTGAGCTGGGGGAAATATATCAATGTGCACTGGGACAATATATCCATGTGAGCTGGGGGCAATATATCCATGCGAGCTGGTGGCAATATATAAATATCCATGTGAGCTGGATATATATCCATGTGAGCTGGGGGCAATATATACATGTGAGCTGGGGGTAAATATATATCCATGTGAGCTGGGGGTAAATATATATCCATGTGAGCTGGGGCAAATCTATATATCCATGTGAGCTGGGGGCAATATATATCCATGTGAGCTGGGTGAAATATATCAATGTGTGCTGGGACAATATATCCATGTGAGCTGGGGGCAATATATCCATGCGAGCTGGGGGCAATATATATATCCATGTGAGCTGGATATATATCCATGTGAGCTGGGGGCAATATATACATGTGAGCTGGGGTAAATATATATCCATGTGAGCTGGGGCAAATATATATCCATGTGAGCTGGGGCAAATCTATAAATCCATGTGAGCAGGGGGCAATATATATCCATGTGAGCTGGGGGCAAATATATATCCATGTGAGCTAGGGGAAATATATATATCCATGTGAGCTAGGGGCAAATATATATATCCATGTGAGCTGGGGGCAATATATATATATCTATTCTGACTCCGATCGTTGTATAGTGATTTATCCCTTGCAGAGACCTCTATGCCTGGCCTTTATAAGTAGATGCAATCACCGAGGACAATCCTTATCAGATAGCTGAACTCACCAAAACACCGTTTCTTTCCACGACTTGCTTTATTCCATATATCAGGTTACAGCAGATCACAAGATACAGCAGATAATGGAATGAGATGTTTTATGCGGTCAAAAGATGATGCTGTCCTTAACATGCAGATGAATAGACATGTGTTGCTAGATAACTACACCATGCTACAGCTCTTACTCAAAAAGAAGGGTGGAACTTCACACACAGGAAGTGCATCATCATAAAGCGAGGGAAAAAGAGAAAGCATGTACAATACAGAAAGACCACTAGGTGGCAGCATAAGGCAGCATAAGGACTATCTATACAGTATAAATCCCCATCTAAATGAATATGGATATAACTGTAACAGCACACTCCCCGTCTGGTATTGAAAATGTCACTATATATAAATATCATAACGGTAGTTATGCAAGCGCAAATAACGACAGTGTAATTTGCTAGATGTCTTGAAGACCTAAGTAAGATCAGTCTCCAAGCGGTAAGAGCAAAATAAGTTCCGTGATAGGTCTGATAAAAGTCTTTACAGTTCCTTGTCTTGCGACCTTCACCTCCACCTTACGTACCTTACCATCATCACTAGAGATGCTCTTTTTAATAAGTCCCATAGGCCACTCTATCCTTTCACCTTGCTGGTCCTTGAGGAGAACGAGATCTCCAACTTGAACGTTCGGGTTCAGGCGTTGCCATTTCCTGCGTCCTTGCAGAGTGGAAAGATACTCCATCTTCCAACGATTCCAGAAGCAGTTGGCAAGGTGTTGTACTCGCTTCCACTGGTCGTAGCACATTTTTCCTGCTTTAAAGTTTCCAGGTGAAACAGGAACAGTCCTGAGTTTCTGGGTAAGAAGAGTAGCTGGAGTAAGGATGGTTGGGTTCTCTGGATCTGTAGACACTGGAACAAGGCTGTCAAGTGGTCTAGAATTGATTATGGCAGATGCTTCTCGCGATGGAGAAACGTTCAAAGCGTTGACAGCCCAAGACGAGTCTTTGTGCAGTTCTGGCTTCAGGACGAATATCTGGATCTTCGTCAGGATTTTGTAGACCAAAGACGTCAGCTGTTGTTTCTTCTGGATGATCCAGCAGGAATTCCGGACCTTGTGGTAGGCGACAGCTGCTATGGCGTCAGAAGATGCATCTGAGAAGATGTGAAGTTCCTTTCTCTGACTTGTAGCAAGAGAAGGTGAAGTGTAGCAGCGTGTGGCGACTGGCAGCCTTCCGAACCTCATGAGTACACCTACGAGGTTGTTGGTCAGGTTAGGACCAGTGAGAAGAACATCGTTCAGGGATATGCCTTGGTGCTTGGCACTGGAGTCAAATACTACCCTGATTTGTTTTGGCTTACGTGGATGATACACTCCGAAGAAAGGTAGGTACCAGCACTCCTCATGTTCTCGAAGAGGTGGAGCTGGCTCAGCATGATTATTGTCAAAGATCCTTTTCATAAAGGCGATGAAATGGTCCTTCATTTCAGGTCTGTTCTTTAGTGTTTGTTGTAGTGACTTGACTCTGGATCACGATAGTTTGGGAGTTTGACCCTTGCAGCACGAAGAGGTAATGGTGCTACCCAGCTGTTAGACTCATCCAGAATTCTTTGTCCATTACTTTGATAAATTCTCTGTCTTCAACTGATAAGACTGTTTTGTTGTCATTGCTTGTAGTACAAAACACTGTGGTACCTAGGTTGTCATCACAGAGGATAGGAGTGACGTCGGACACGCAGATAATGTCAAGAAGCTTCTCCTTTACGTCATAATGGTGAGGACACGGTTTGAAGTGGGATACACGTCCGTTTCCTAACACCTGAGTTTTGAAGGAGTGGATCTCAGATGACGTGTGCATTTTATCCAAGCATACATTGCCCACTATTACCCAGCCCAGGTCAAGTCTTTGTTCATAAGGGGCATCGTCTGGTCCGTCGCACTGTTCGCGTACTTTATGTACTCTGAGAATGTCTCTTCCTAGCAGGACCAAGATTTCAGCATTCATGTCCATTACTGGAATCTCATCTACAAGATGCCTTAAGTGCGGATGGTGATATGCAGCCTCTGGAGTAGGAATCTCTTCCCTTTCGTCTGGTATCTGGTCACATTCAACTAATGTTGGTAGGAGCATTCCCTCTCTCCCCTTGACGTGAGAGACCATAAACCCGTTGGCCCTTCTGCCGAAAGTCTCTACCCGACCAGAACAGGTTCTGAGAGTATACGGTGTTGCATGTCCCTTTATGCCGAAGATCTCAAAGAATTTAGGCTTAACAAGCGATCTGTTGCTCTGTTCATCTAATATGGCATACATCCTCGTAGCTTTCTCAGGTTGACCCTCTGGGTATATCTTGACTAGGCATACCTTGGCACAGCATTTGTAATCTAAGCCTTCTCCGCAGACTTCCGTGCATGAAGAAGAAACATTCCCTATAGCTGGAGCATTACCTTGTTGCTCCCCACCATGATTTGAGACAGGAGTAGAGGTAGGTTGCTGCTGTGGGTTGTCTGGAAGTGGAGTGGGGTGCATAGCTGTAACATGTCTGTCGCTGCTGCATTCTGTGCACTTGATGACAACTTTACAGTCTTTTGCAAAATGTCCGTAAGAGGCACAGCACCTGTAGCATACCCCAAGTTTTTGAAGAATCTCCCTGCGCTCTTGTAAAGTCTGTACCCTAAGGCCACGACATTTCTTTAAAGGGTGAGGCTTCTTGTGAATAGGGCACTGACGATTAGGGTCTTTATCGCTATCACCCGAATCCCTCTGGTTTGCAAGAGAGGACACGGGTGGTGAGATGTCTGTCCTTTTAACAGACATGGCTCTATTAAAGTCTCTATGTGTAGCCGCTGTGTTATCATACCTTGATGAGGATGCTGGTGATGATGATGAAGCTGGCAAGTTGGTTTTGCTGAAGCTGAAGCTGGGATCGTTTCTTGTCCAGGCTTGTTCGCTGATGAACCTGCAAAAATATGAGAATGGAGGGAAGGATACGTTGTAGTCTCTTTTGTATCTTGAGCCGTGTTGCACCCATTTCTCTTGCAGGCCGTATGGCAGTTTAGACGCCACTGGATTGACACCATGAGCAGTGTCCAGGAAGCTTAGTCCAGGTAGACGTGGGTCTGTCTTTGCCAACTCTAGCTCCATGAGGAGATCACTCAGTTCCTGGAGCTTGCGATAGTCTTTGTTACCCATTTTTGGGAAGTTTTGCAGTCTCTTGAACAGAGCGCCTTCTATGGCTTCAGCGCTGCCATAAGCTTGCTCAAGTCTTGCCCACGCAGCAACGAGACCTGCATCCGGGTGGTCAACATATACTGTTCTCAGTCTTTTAACACGATCTGTGGATTCTGGCCCCAGCCACTTTATGAGCAAATCAAGTTCTTCCTTGGTATTAAGGTTCAGATCAAGAACAGCAGCCTTGAAGGTTGATCTCCAGGCCCTGTAGCTCTCTGGACAGTCGTCGAACCTTGAGAGGCTTGTGTTAATGAGCTCTCGGCGTATCATATATCTGGCGAAGTCAGTCAAGTCTGATCTCTCACTCTTTGGTGCCAAAGTAACTTGAGGAACCGCTTGGGTGTTAAAGTTCTCTGGTGATGAAGGGTGAGGTTTTCCAGGATAAAATGACGTTGCAAGAGCGTTTAACTTTGGTGTAGTCTCAAAGGCTTCTGCTGGCTGCGGCTTGAGCTGCGGCTTGTCACTGGGATTCACCTTGCTGGCAGAATGAGTTGATGTGATTTGCTGCGTAGATGTTCTTGTACAATACAGAAAGACCACTAGGTGGCAGCATAAGGCAGCATAAGGACTATCTATACAGTATAAATCCCCATCTAAATGAATATGGATATAACTGTAACAGCACAATATCCATGTGAGCTAGGGGCAATATATATATATCCATGTGAGCTAGGGGCAATATATATAGCCATGTGAGCTAGGGGCAATATATATATACAAGGTGGAAAGCCTGCCCAGAGGGCAGTCTATTGTGGATATACTGCCCCAGCTCATGGATATATGCCCCAGCTCGTGGATACTGCCCCAGCTCGTGGATATACTGCCCCAGCTCGTGGATATACTGCCCCAGCTCGTGGATATATTGCCCCAGCTCGTGGATACTGCCCCAGCTCGTGGATACTGCCCCAGCTCGTGGATATTGCCCCAGCACGTGGATATATGCCCCAGCACGTGGATATATGCCCCAGCACGTGGATATATGCCCCAGCACGTGGATATATGCCCCAGCACGTGGATACTATGCCCCAGCACGTGGATATTGCCCCCCAGCTCCTAGATACTGCTCCAGCACGTGGCTATATGCCCCAGCACGTGGCTATATGCCCCAGCACGTGGATATATGCCCCAGCACG
The DNA here is from genome assembly GCA_009667805.1 of Leptobrachium leishanense. NCBI lineage: Eukaryota > Metazoa > Chordata > Amphibia > Anura > Megophryidae > Leptobrachium > Leptobrachium leishanense. Next base: position 420,405,117 of record CM019063.1, on the reverse strand, counting down.
TGGATATATGCCCCAGCACGTGGATACTGCCCCAGCTCGTGGATATTGCCCCAGCTCGTGGATATATTGCCCCAGCTCGTGGATACTGCCCCAGCTCGTGGATACTGCCCTAGCTCGTGGATATTGCCCCAGCACGTGGATATATGCCCCAGCACGTGGATACTATGCCCCAGCACGTGGATACTGTCCCCCAGCTCATGGATACTGCCCCCCAGCTCGTGGATATTGCCCCCCAGCTCATGGATATTGCCCCCCAGCTCATGGATATTGCCCCCCAGCTCATGGATACTGCCCCCCAGCTCCTGGATATTGCCCCCCAGCACTCATGGATATTGCCCCCCAGCTCATGGATATTGCCCCCCCAAGCTCTCATGGATATTGCCCCCCCAAGCTCTCATGGATATTGCCCCCCAAGCTCTCATGGATACTGCCCCCCAGCTCATGGATATTGCCCCCCAGCTCATGGATATTGCCCCCCCAAGCTCTCATGGATATTGCCCCCCAGCTCATGGATATTGGCCCCCCAGCGCTCATGGATATTGCCCCCCCAAGCTCTCATGGATATTGCCCCCCAGCTCATGGATATTGGCCCCCCAGCGCTCATGGATATGCCCCAGCTCAGACCCCAGACCAGACATGGGGCGGCTGTTCGAATGCTCTATCGGCATTCGGACAGCCGCCCCATGAGCTCGGCGCCATACTTACCTTTCCGAGCGGCGCCGGGGAAGTGAAAGTGTCCCCACTTCCGGTCTTTGAAGGACCCAAGCCGCGGTCACGTGACCGGGGCTTGGGTCCTTCAAAGAGCGGAAGTGGGGAAACTTTCACTTCCCTGGCGCCGCTCGGATGCGCTCGGCAGCCGGGTAGAGGCTGCGAGCGCAGCCTCTACCCAGCTGCCGCGCGCATCCAAGCCCCGAGCGGCGGAGGGACCTTTCCTTCGCCGCTCGGGGGTTGGATGCGCGCGGCAGCCGGGTAGAGGCTGCGAGCGCAGCCTCTACCCGGCTGCTGTGTGCATCTTGTAACCGCCGCGGCGAGCCGGCAGCCGGCTCGTGCCGCGGCGGTTGCATGAGCGCGCAACCAACCGCCGCTGGTTGCGCGCGCATGCGCAGAGTAAGGCTTGGCGACGGACACGCCAAGCCTTACTCTTTTATAGTATAGATATATGTCCATGTGAGCTAGGGGCGATATATATAGCCATGTGAGCTAGGGGCAACATATATATATATATCCATGTGCACTGGGGGCAAATACAGTTGTGTTCAAAATTATTCAACCCCCACTGAAATTGAGTGTTTTGGCCAGTTTGACATTGATTTTGATCATTCAGTCATCTTGCTTACATTTAAATCAAAGAGGCACGTGTAGGTCAGACAAATATAACATAACATTTATAATGAAATAACCACAAATGTCTTTTCTGTGCTCACATCATTATCAGTTTTATTCAACCCCCAAGTGACATTCAATCTTAGTACTTAGTACAACATCCTTTTACAGTTATAACAGCTTTTAAACGTGAAGCATAGCTTGACACAAGTGTCTTGCAGCGATCTACGGGTATCTTCGCCCATTCGCCATGGGCAAAAGCCTCCAGTTCAGTCACATTCTTAGGCCTGCGCACTGCAACTGCTTTCTTTAAGTTCCACCAGAGGTTCTCAATCGGATTTAAGTCAGGTGACTGCGATGGCCACTCCAAAATGTTCCAGCCTTTAATCTGCAACCATGCTCTAGTGGACTTGGAGGTATGCTTGGGATCATTGTCCTGTTGACAGGTCCAATGTCTCCCTAGCCTCAGGTTTGTGACGGACTGCATCACATTGTCATCCAATATCTCCTGGTACTGAAGAGAATTCATGGTACCTTGCACACGCTGAAGCTTCCCTGTACCTGCAGAAGCAAAACAGCCCCAAAGCATGATTGACCCCCCGCCATGCTTCACAGTAGGCAAGGTGTTCTTTTCTTCATAGGCCTTGTTCTTCCTCCTCCAAACATAGCGTTGATCCATGGGCCCAAACAGTTCTAATTTTGTTTCATCAGTCCACAGAACACTATCCCAAAACTTCTGTGGTTTGTCCACATGACTTTTGGCATACTGCAGTCGACTCTTCTTATTCTTTGGAGACAGTAAGGGGGTGTGCCTGGGAGTTCTGGCATGGAGGCCTTCATTACACAGTGTGCGCCCTATTGTCTGAGCTGAAACTTCAGTACCCACATCTGACAAATCTTTTCTCAGTTCCTCAGCAGTCACACGGGGTCTTTTCTCCACTCTACGCTTCAGGTAGCGCACAGCAGTCGAAGTCAGCATCTTCTTCCTGCCACGACCAGGTAGCGTTTCAACAGTGCCCTTTGCCTTGAATTTGCAAATGATGCTTCCTATGGTCTCTCTTGGTATGTTTAACATCTTTGCAATCTTCTTATAGCCATTGCCCTTCCTGTGAAGAGTAATCACCTCTTCTCTTGTCTTCCTGGACCATTCTCTTGACTTCACCATGTTTGTAACCACACCAGTAAATATCTAGAAGGAGCTGAGTATCACAGTCATTTTAAAGCTGCCTAATTGGTGCTTATTATGCTTTATTGCTGCTCCGTGACATCCACAGGGGTTTTCAATACCTGATTGAAAACACTTGAATGAACCTCTGTTCTTCAGAGTGGTAGTCTTTAAGGGGTTGAATAATTGTGTCAACGAAGAATTCAGAAAAGAAACATTTACTACTGTATTACAAAACCAATTGATGTCATTTTAGTTGCATATGGTTCTTTAAAAAGTCCTTGTAGGATTTCATTCTGAATACAATTACAAATGTACACTAAATTCCCTAAAACCCTTTACAGCATTGGGGGTTGAATAATTTTGAACACAACTGTATATATCCATGTGAGCTAGGGGCAAATATATATATCCATGTGAGCTGGGGCAATATATATCCACGTGAGCTGGGGGCAATGTATATATCCATGTGAGCTGGGGCAATATATATATATCCATGTGAGCTGGGGCAATATATATAGCCATGTGAGCTAGGGGCAATATAAATATATATATATCCATGTGAGCTGGGGGGGCAAATATATATATATATGTAAGCTGGGGCAATATATATATCCATGTGAGCTGGGGCAATATATATATATCCATGTGAGCTAGAGGCAATATATATAGCCATGTGAGCTAGGGGCAATATATATATATCCATGTGAGCTGGGGGCAAATATATATATCCATGTGAGCTGGGGCAATATATATATCCATGTGAGCTGGGGCAATATATATACATCCATGTGAGCTAGGGGCAATATATATAGCCATGTGAGCTAGGGGCAATATATATATATCCATGTGAGCTAGGGGCAATATATATATATATCCATGTGAGCTGTGGGTCAAATATATATATCCATGTGAGCTGGGGGCAAATATATCTGCCTGTCACTGCGAACCCAACACCAGCTCTTGGCCAAAACTGGGAGAATCCCCCCCCCGAATCCTGTGTCTGGATCCGCCCCTGTGTGGAATGTCATTCCTTCCCATCCACTCTCCAACCCACGTTTGGCTGGTATACCTGTGTAAAAAACAAGGCTACCACTGCCCATAAACCTGTCACTCAGCAGACAGGATTTTTAATATCTTGCCAGCTGGGGACAAGTTCAGGGACCAATAATGTCAGCACACTTTGCATACAGACATTATCCTATCCCTGCAAAAGTTTGCAGCAGCGAGCATTCGGGGGAAACAGCAGCCATGGTCCATCCATTGCTGATTGTGCAATTGTATCTGCAAAAGGAGTGGTGCTCCTTGCACGCGAAAATTACACAAGCTTCACAATTGCTTAGCTTACATATGAAAGTTAGTCCTTAATCGAATTTCCATTTTTTTTTTTAATCCTTTGGGCTATATTACATTCTCTGCGCAATTGCGCTCGCGCAGCGCAATTTTTTTTGCGCACAAAAAAAATGTCATCCCGCGAAAATTTACGTGGTATTCCGATCCGAGCACATTTTTTGGTCCGTCAAAAATTTTCGTGCGTAAAAACGATGCGCAAAACTGTGCGTAAAGTACATTGCGCAGAAATCTGTGTTGGGACTGTTTTTTTCACGACATTCAGCCAATCAGAATTAAGAACCACCATTTTCTAACGTTAGGTTGTTGCGCCTGTCAAAGTCAATCCGAGTACATATGCTGCAGGAAAAAATAAAATAAAGCAATTTATTAATTTTATTGTTTGGGTATGTGTAGAATGTGTAACTGTACTGTGCTGTATTTTTTATTTTGTGCTGGTCTATTTCATTTCGGCCAGAATGATCAAATTTACAGTTACCACCTGCTTTTCAAAGACGTTACGAAAATTCGTGCAAACCTTCGTTGCGCGCAGATTGTATTACCATCTGCGTACCAGCGCACAAACGCATTTGCGCTGACAATGTTAAGTATAGGATGCACGCACGAATTTTCGTTCGCGCAGGTTCACCTGCGGTAGACGTTAACGCGCGTTCGTTGCGCATAGATAGGAATATGATGTTGCGTGCAAATGGTTTTTCCCCTTGCACAAATGCGCATTTGCACACGCAAAACCACTTGCGCAGAGAATGTAATATAGCTCTTTAATTTTGAAGTTTGCAATTTCAATAAAAGACAAGGAAAAGCAAATATGGCCTCGCAGGGCCAAATCAGGTCATCGTCAGTGCAACAAATGAAAATAAAAGGTATCTTAGAAAGCGTCTCAGTTAAATCAGAAAAAAGGGGGGGGTCAAAAACGTCCCCGAATGGGGGGTCTCATCGAATCAGAAAAGCAAAAAGTCTCGTCAGAAATCAAAATCCTAGTGGAAAGCAGTATAAACATTGGGCAAGGTGTAGACAGAAACAAAATCTCAGCTAGCGAGGGGATAAGAAGAGGGTCAGGAGGGTCGAAAAGGAAACAAGAGGGACGAGGATGGGCATCAATAATCGAGCAGGCCTGGCACCGGGGAGAAAGAGGGCAAAAAAGACAGAAAATCATCTTCACCCGGTGTTCAGCCAGAGGACCGGGCGCGTGGTCAAACCAAAAAGTGTCTCAGCGTCAATGGTGCGTTGGGCCAGCCAGCACCATGTGGCGTCAATGGAGTAGGAAGCCTCCCCACAAGGTCGAGAGTCCATCAGTGCCACATCGATGAACCACTCAGTCTCAAGAGGAGAACCGCCAGCCCGCTCAACAGCAGCCACAGCAACTCTTCTCCAGACGGTTGGCGCCACCCCGCTGTCCGGAACAGGTACAGCGCTTAGCATCTGAAGGACCGGCGTCGAATCAGCACCCAGGTTACCCGGTGCATCACTGTTGGTCACCTCTTCCACCGCCTCTGCACGGTCCAAATCTCCACAGGTGAGTACGGCCGTTCCAGATTCGCTGCCATGGACATCATCCACACCTCTACAGCTCCTCAGCGCAGCCATCATCAGGCACCATGTTATTCTTGTGAGCGGGCCCGAATCCTCCTCCCCCAGAAACTGCAAACAGGCATCAAGGCCTGCTATCATGGCCATTTTCTCATCTGGGGGAGGAGGGGGGCGAGCTGTCGCATCACACTCACTTCTCCTGGCTCTGGTTCATCAATCATCGCAGCAACCGGGGGATGGGGGCCCTCCATCTCCCCAGCAAACAGCAGACGTTCACCTGGCAAGGAGCAGCGTAAATAGCCGGGAGGTGACTCTGCAAGGCCAGGAAACAGGCTCCAAGATGCCCACCGTCCGAGCACCGCAGTCGAGGTTCCAGCGGCCGAACTCGTGTCTCCGCTCCGGAGGGGGGGGGGGAATGCAGGCTCCGGAGGGTGCATCCCTGATGGCCAACAGTTTAGGGACCCCGCAGAGGATTCTCAGCTGGGAGGATCACCCGAAAGAACCCCCTTTACAGCATCTCCAGACAGAGCTCCGGTGAGATGCGTCCTCTTCCCTGCACAGTCGGCTACGCCACCCCCCCAATTTCCCTTTTAATCCAAAAAACTTTTGAGAAAGTATTGTACCAGGAATGATACATTGAGATTTCTCTCATTTTCACGTATGTCCTGGGGGGCAAGTAGGTACAGTTAGGGGTCTTGCCCAAAGACACTTACTGGAGAGGTGCTCTTGCCGGGATTCAAACCTGTGTCTCCACAGTCATAGAGCAGTGATGTTACCTCTATTCCACCAAGCCGTTTAATTCTCCTGCACCTTACACCTATACAAGATAAGAGAGATGAGGTGGTGAACCGTTTGCAATATTAAAAGTTAATTTTTAAATTCGATCTAAAAAAATAAAAAATTCTGAACTTCGTTGACTTTAAAGTACTAACACAGTCCCTATCTAGTAGGAAGTGAAAGATACAATACCTTAAACAGTATTGATTGTGATGCCTGATGTAACGTGTGGCTCTCTTAGGAAATGTCCCTAGTTGCTGGATTTGCCCCAAATAAGCACAAGATAGAGGTTACAGTAGAGAGAGTAGGAAACAAGCTTTCGAGGGTTCATGGTCATAGGACAGCAAGAAATTAACTACATCTATCTGACCCTAATGGATAAATCTTAGACATGCCCCCCTTCAGAGTAACGGGGTTCTCATTGTACCAACGCTGAGCGCTCAGAGGGATAGCTGATTGTTTCAGAAAATTAGGCCACACTTGTTACAAGAGAAAAAGAAGAAATTAAGAAAGAAAAAATATATATGTATATTCAGATTTAACGGTACGGGTTTCGCTAATAAAATCTTGTCCTCAGGAGCAATAGTCAGCAGTTTCTCAGTTCGGCTTAAGGGTTGGCAGGCCCCTCCCCCGTATCAAATAAATGTAGAAGTGTAAATAAATATGAAGATAACACATTCATAGCCTTTCTGGATTGATATATCAATACAAATGTAATTTACAAGAAAAGCAAAGTATTTTAGTTACACCTAGCGATTACTAAGAAAACGTGTTATAGTTTAGAGTCTCACTGCAGGGGGGGGGGGTTATTGCTTTGCAGCTGTTATACACCTGCACACCACACAAATATTGGACTTCTAAAAGAAGGGACATTAGCAAAAAAAATGCTGCCCCCTCCAATGTGATGCCCTACGCCTAGGGCTAGTTTCCCTGTGCAAGAATACACACTGACTTTTAACTCTTTACTTTGTAACCAATGCAATCAACACTCCCTTAGTTTAAGCCATTCCAGAGGTTCCCCAAATGTTACTTTCCTCCTAGGCCTAACCCTAACTAGGGATGAGCTGTTCGGCTCGGACGGTTCGGAGTTTGGACCGAACTTAGCCTGTTCGTTCTGTTCGCGAACTCCGAACATTTCCGGGTGTTTGCCGCATGTTCGACCACAATGCACCACAATGGACCACAATGCACTTTCCCACTGGCCTGAAGCTCGTAATTGGCTACAGCCTTGCACCTGACCACAGGTCTGGTGCAAGACAGGTTCAACACTATGCCAATCACGGCTCAGAGTCCGGATTGGGCAAATTTTGCCCAAACATGGGCTCACAGAGCTAAGTCCCGCAGCACACTATATACGGTTTCCACGCAGGGCTTCTGCATGCATTTGAGAGGAGATTTCATAGGAGATAGTTGTTGTGTGTTCTTACTGCTGGTCTGCCACGCTACTGGGGGGTCTCATTTCTACCAAATATCTGGGAATTGAGGTGATCAGTGTCTTGTCACTGCCAGCAAGTATTTTGGGGGTCACAAATTTCTACAAAACATTTGGGAATTGAGGTGATCTGTGTCTTGTCACTGCCAGCAAGTATTTTGGGGTCACAAATTTCTACAAAACATTTGGGAATTGAGGTGATCTGTGTCTTGTCACACAGCCAGTACCACGCAGTATTTTGGGGGTCACTAATTTCTACAAAATATCTGGGAATTGAGGTGATCTGTCTCTTGTCACTGCCAGCAAGTATTTTGGGGGTCACAAATTTCTACAAAACATTTGGGAATTGAGGTGATCTGTGTCTTGTCACACAGCCAGTACCACGCAGTATTTTGGGGGTCACAAATTTCTACAAACTATTTGGGAATTGAGGTGATCTGTCTCTTGTCACTGCCTCTTAGTATTTTAGGGGGTCACAAATTTCTACAAAATATTTGGGAATTGAGGTGATCTGTGTCTTGTCACACAGCCAGTAATAGGCAGTATTTTGGGGGTCACTAATTTCTACAAAACATTTGGGAATTGAGGTGATCTGTGTCTTGTCACTGCCAGCAAGTATTTTGGGGGTCACAAATTTCTACAAAACATTTGGGAATTGAGGTGATCTGTGTCTTGTCACTGCCAGCAAGTATTTTGGGGGTTACAAATTTCTACAAAATATTTGGGAATTGTTATAATCGTGTGTTCTCACTGGCTGCCACCCATCAGGGGGTCTCAATGATTTATAGGAGGTTTCTGAGATTTGTAATCTGTGGCTTCTCACTGCCAGCCATCAGGGGGTCACACATACTTCTATCAGATTTATGCGAATTGTAATCTGTGGCTTCTCACTGCCACCCATCAGGAGGTCTCACTGATTTATAGGAGGTTTCTGAGATTTGTAATCTGTGGCTTCTCACTGCCACCCATCAGAGGGTCACACTGATTTATAGGAGGGAATTGTAATCTGTGTCTTGTCACTGGCTGTCAGATATCAGGGTGTCTCACTGAGTTATACCAGAGTTCTGTAAATCTTTAATCTTTATACCAGAGTTGAATCAGAGTTCTGTATATACTTAATTTATATATATCACTCACCATGTCTGAAAGAACAAAAATGACAGGCAGACGCTCCCAGACACAGATAAGAGGGCACGCAGCCGTGTCTGGGAGTGTCGGGAGGCTGTGCCTCTGGTCGTAGTGGACGTGGTGCATCCTCTGCAGGGGCACGCTTGTCCTTTCTAACGGGTGCTGGCCGTCTTCTTAAGCAGCAGCAACATACAGAGGATTTGGTGGATTGGCTAACCAGGCCATCCTCATCCTCCTAGTCCTCTGCCAGCCAGGCTTGTAGTGCTTTACAGTCTACCTCAGCTGCCAAAGCATCTAATGCAGCCTCCATGTCCACAGCTACTCCTGCGTAGCCTCGCTATCACACACGGAGGAGTCAGCTGAATTGTTTGACTACAATGAGAGTGACATGCTGCTTGAGGATGCGCAGCAAGTACAGTGCTCTGATTCAATCTGAGGTTGAGGAATGGAGTATAATCAACCTAGAGGAAGGGGGTGCCAGTGATGACACACAAATAACTGGCACTCATGTTGCCCCAGCAGCTGCAGCATACTGCCAAGTTGGCTCCAGTGACGAGGAGATAGGGGGTGAAGATGACATTGATGATGAGGTCACTGACTCCACCTGGGTGCCAGATCGAACAGAGGAATCAAGTGAGGAGGAGGGGGAGGAGGAGGAGGAGACACAGCAAACACGAGGCACAACATCCTCTATGACCAACCGTAGCACTAGCCAGTCCAAGGCATCAGATGTCAGAGCTGCTCCGGTGCAGAGCGCTGTTGTCTCAAAGCACACATGCAGGAACTCTGCTGTCTGCTGGGAGTTCTTTAAGAAATGTGCAGCAGACCCCACCGTTGCTATTTGTAATCTATGTCAAATGAGGCTTAAGCGTGGGAAAGACACCGGACACTTGGGTACCACGTGCTTGAGGTGACATATGACCTCCTGCGACACATCCCATTGGCGCAAAACTTTGCGTAGGTCCTCCTCCTCCTCATCTGTCTCTACCCCCACTGTATGTCCTGCCATGTCATTGCCTACAACCTCCACTGACAGGGATGATGCTACAGTAATGGATGTACCAGGTCCTTCCTCACAATGTGACAGCATCCCATCAGTTGAAGATTTACGCAGTCAGATTACGTTGCCGCAGCTGCTGCAGCATAAGAAAAAATATAGTCCCAACCATCCCCAAGCACAGCGTCTAAATGCCAGCTTAGCAAAATTACTCGCATTGCAGCTGCTGCCTTTCCAGCTGGTGGACTCTGCTCCCTTCCGTGAATTTGCTGAATGTGCTGTACCACAGTGGCAGGTTCCAAAACGCCATTACTTTTCACTCAAGGCCATTCCAGCACTATACCAGTACGTGGAAGACAATGTTATCAAGTCATTGGGAAAGGCAGTCAGCAGCAAGGTGCATGTGACTTTAGACACGTGGTCGAGCAAGCATGGACAGGGTCGTTACATTTCCTTCACGGCACACTGGGTAACTCTGATTGCAGCTGGGAGGGATCCAAGACTGGGCTCTGTGCTGGAGCTTGTTCATCCACCACACCTCCAGAAAGCTGCTTGTATGAGGTCTGTCTGCTCCACCACCACCACCTCTCCCTCTTCCTCCTCCTCCGTCTCTGGCGAAGTGGCAGTTAAACCGACGCCTGACAGGGTCTATGCAATGGCTCAAGCAAAAAGAAGCCATACTGTGCTTGAGCTGGTTTGTTTAGGGGACAGGAGCCACACCGGGCCAGAAATTCTGTCAGCTCTGCAGGGCCAGGTGCAGAGATGGTTAACACCATGCCAGCTTCAGCTGGGAATGATCGTCTGTGATAATGGCAGCAACCTTCTCTCCGCCCTACGCAAGGGTAAATTGACGCATGTACCATGCCTAGCACATGTCCTAAATCTAGTGGTACAGCGTTTCCTAACCAAGTACCCAGGGCTGGCAGAGCTTCTCAGCCAGGCCAGAAAAGTCTGCAGCCACTTCAGACTGTCATTCCCAGCAAGCGTTCGCCTGGCAGAAATTCAAAGAGAATTCCACCTTCCCACAAACCGTCTGATCTGTGACATGCCCACCAGGTGGAACTTGACATTAGCAATGCTGCAGCGTCTGCACAAGCAGCAGAGGGCCATCAACGAGTACCTGTGTGAGTATGGCACAAGGACAGGTTCAGGTCAACTTGTTTTTTTTCCCCCGCAGTGGCTGATGATCAAGGATGCATGCACTGTACTGTCACCATTTGAGGAGGCAACGAGGATGGTGAGCAGGGACAGTGCATGCATCAGTGACACAATTCCTTTAGTGTTCCTGCTGGAGCACACTCTGCGGGGAATTATAGATGTGACTCTAGAGGCAGAGCAGCGGGAGGAAGAGGAGGCCTTCCCTAGTTCTCAAGGCCCCAGTCTTTCCACAAACAGCATTCCAGCGGGTCCTACTCAGATCAGACAGGAGGAGGATGAGGAGGAATATTTAAGTAGTGGGGGCATTGAAGGTGGGGATTTCTCAAGGGAGGGTTTTGTGTGCCCAGAAACACAAGGGCTAGTGCGTGGCTGGGAGGAGGAAGTGCACGATGGGGTCATCCTCATTGACCAGGAAGACTCGGAAGCTAATGCCACCTCCAACCTACGCTGCATGGGCTCCCTTATAATGCAAAGCCTGCTAAAGGACCCCAGGATTCGTGCTATCAAGGAGAGGGATCATTACTGGTTGGCAACCTTCTTGATCCACGATACAAGCGTAAAGTTGCAGAGCTCATCCTGCCCACACAGAGGGAGCACAGGATGAAAAAACTTGAGGATGCTCTAAAGCGACACTTGTGTAACACCTTTCCAGGCACTGGTAGGTTACCAAGTGATGACACACGTGCTTCTGAGGCTGCGGATGATCAGAGGAATAGTGGTGAAGGCCAGGGCCACTTGACTGATGCATTTTTAATTTTTTTAGTCCACGACGCCCAGGGACGTCAAATGTAGGCACCCATTGCCAGCGTCTTCACCATATGGTGCAGGACTACCTAGGGGCAAGGGCAGACCTGGATACGTTTCCAGCAGATGATCCACTGGCTTACTGGGTGTTGAGATTGGATCACTGGTCAGAATTTAGCCAATATGCTATGCAGCTACTAGGTTGCCCTTCATCTAGCGTTCTTTCTGAAAGGATGTTCAGTGCCGCTAGAGGTTTTGTCACAGACAAAAGAGTGCATCTGTCCACCGACTCTGTAGACCGGCTGTCATTTATAAAAATGAATCAGTCCTGGATCAGCAGCTATCAATCCCCTGATGCTGAAGTAACGGAATAGATCGGGGATGTCTTCTGCATTCACAAAACCTCCAGCACTGAACTCTTCCACAATACCACAAAAGGGTTACGGTGTGAAGGCATTTGCTGCCATGAAAGGCACAATATTTGGCTGCACTGACGCCTGTGCCACATTTATATCATTTTAATTTTTTGAACCGCAGGGTCCAACCCTGCACTCTTCCACAATACTACAGAGGGGTTACTGTATGATAGTACTTGCTGGCCTGGCAGTCTGGCACCAAAAGCACAATATCTGGGTGCACTGACGACCATTACCAGATTCATATATTTTTAATATAGGACCACATGGTCCACCCCTGCATTCTTCCACAATACCACAGAGGGGTTACTGTATGAATGCATTTGCTGGCCTGGCACCAAAAGCACAATATCTGGGTGCACTGACGCCTTTAACAGATGGATATCTTTTTAATATAGGACCGCAAGGTCCACCCCTGCATTCTTCCACAATACTACAGAGGGGTTACTGTATGATAGTACTTGCGGGCCTGGCACCAAAAGCACAATATTTGGGTGCACTGCCACTGATGCCTGTATCAGATTCATATCCTCAGAGGGGTTACGGTGTGATGGCACTGTTGCCGACGCTAAAGGCCCAATTTTAAAGCACCTATTGTTACTTTCATCCAAAGCCTGCATAAGTTTCACAATAATTTAGCCAAAAAAAATCACTAAACTTTTTCTACGTGTCCGAAAATGTCTCCTCTTTTCATACAGACTGCCGCCCCAAGCAGTTGTTTATGGATAGAATAAAGGAAAAGCATTTATCGTCTTTTGAATTGTAATCTTTTTGTTTTCAAGTGTTTCTATACATCCTAGAAATCCGCCACTTCATGGGCAGGTTATGGGGACCTCCTAGGCATGATATTTGAAGGAATTTTTCGTTTTTATTTTTAACCTTTATTTCATGGAAAACTCACTGTCCCTTTAAAAAAAAAATTAAAAACGTTTTGTCCTTGTTTCCTGTCCCCCAGGGCAATACCCGGACCCCCATACACCTTTTATGGCAAATATCTAGCATATATGCCCTCTTGGAGGGCACTCTAAAAATGAATTTTCAGCCCATTGACTTGTATTGAGTTCGAGTTCAGATTCGAACATTTGGAAAGTTTGGGTTTGAATACGAAACGAACTCGGGGGTGTTCGGCTCATCCCTAACCCTAACTATAACTATAACTAAATACCTACCATTAAGCATAATACTCCCTCTTCTCTTACCTACCCTTAGAGGACTTGTTCTTTTTTGGTGTCAAAGCAGACGATGCAACATTGCCATGTTTGAAATCAGCAACATTGTCTAAATTAAACATTATTATGTCAAAGGCAATGTTTTAAATGTTTTTGACAGCCTCTACCTTTTAACCCCTTCATTACCAAGTGATTTTTGTTGAGTTTTTATCATAATATTTCTTTGCAAAGCATGATGCAAAGTTAACAATTAACCCTTTCGCTGCCGAGCCATTTCACGCCTGTGTGCGGAGTTCATTTATACCATTTTTGCTCATCATGCTTAAACTTGTTTTAAAGCCACGTTTTATTATTCCAGCCAGACAGATTATATATTGTTCTTTCCGGCACTCGGCAGATTCATAATATATCATTATTATATGTATACGTCATGTCCTGTCTGTATATTATAACAAAAAATGCAATAAAATTAGTATTTTCAATAATTTACAACGTGTAATGAAGGCCTGAAGCACCTTAAGTTGCCTCTGATGCCAGGACGCAGGGAGGATTTTTCTAGAAGGTTTTGCAGTGCGTGAGGAGATTGAGCGGGAATGGTGTGGGAGGAGTCGCCAGGAAGGTACTTAAGGCGCGCGTGGAGCGGCTCTGCGCGCCTTATTCTCCTGAGGTAGAGCGGTTAAAATCTGTGCTGCATCAGAGAACGGTGTTTTTTTCGGCTTTTTGCCTTAAAAATTGTTTTGGGAATGGCGGAAAGCGGTGAACTGGAGTCGCTATTGGAGGAAGTGCGGGAGGCGGTTCGGCATCGTGGTGTGGAGTGGGCCAGAAGAAGCCTGTCGGAGGTGTTGGTGGCAGAAGCGGAAGGGGGATCTCGGCCTGCAAGGATTTCGAGGCCTCTGGAGCGGTTCAGTCCGGGAGGCGAATCCAGTGGTGTATCGGCCGCTGAGAGGTGGAGATTGGAGGCTGTGAGAGGTCGTGGACGGTTGGTTCAACGGATGTTGGCTGGTGGTGACGAAGTTGGAAATGAGGCTGGCGTGAGCGCTTCCAGACTTGTGGAAGGTAGGAGCTTGAGGCCGGTTTCGGGGGCTAAGGATCCTTCCAGTCGGAGGGGTGGTGTGGTGAGCTCTACCAGGAGAGATGGAGTACGGAGATCGAGGAGTTCCTCGGGGAGAAGGAGAGGTCGGTGGTCCACCAGGGGTCCCAGAAGAGGAGCAAGGGCTGTCTCAGGGACTGATGTTTCGGCGGTAAGACAGTTGGTGGATAGGGATGTGGATGGTGGTGTGGCACAGGGTGTTGGTGTGCGGGATGAGGTCACTCAGGAGCTCGAAGTAAATTGGTGTTCAGTTGGTGGAGATGATGGAGCTCTGGATGTTGGTGTGAGGGAGCGAGTTTATGATTTTGGTACTTCGGGTTCTGGGGCTCATCGCACTAATGTTTTTTCGTCCACAGTTCCAATGGTTCGGGAGAGGAGTCCACAGCCGGTTGGTGGTTTACAGGCTGCTGGAGTTGGTGGAGTTGGTGCAAGAGGTTCGGAAACGGTGGCGCTGGAGGTTCCAGGAAGTTCGGGTGGACCTAGTGTGGCGACAGGTAACGGAAATGGTGGTGATGTGAGTTCTTTCATGTCTTTTTTACAGGGGGCCTTTGAGGCTTGGTCGGTTTCACCAAGGGGTGTGAACCAGGGTGTGGATTTGGCTCAAGCATGGAAGGGTGCAGGTGGGCCAGTTGTGAGAGCTGGTGGAGCTCTTGGCGGTGTAGTTATGGCTTCAAATGGGCCGAGTGGCGATGTGGGTTCACTCGGTGAGTCCACAGGGGTGGCGGATGTGGCAAGGAGGAATGCTTACGTGTCATTTTCTGGGCCTTTGGGGTTTCATTTGAAACAGGAGGTTAAAGAAGGCATATGGTGGGGGGAGTATGTGGAACTTTTTCCCTGCTTCCCTTGGATGAGGTGGCTGGGGTAAAAGATGATTTGTCTAAGGACGGTTTAAAGGAGGAGGAGGAAAGGAAAAAGAGGTTTCGGAGGATTCCTAAATCATTCGGGAATTGGCTCCGGGCTTTCTGTATTTTGGCAAGTGTGGTTGGGGAAAAGAGCCCACAGCACTGTTCGGGTCTTTTTTGTTATGTGGATGGGATTTGGGAAGCTTATCGAACTTATGGTGGTTGGGCGTGGTGGAAATGCGATGAGCAGTTTAGATAACGTTTGGCGGCTCACCTAGGCATGGGGTGGGATCAATTGGACATTACAATGTGGTTGCGTTTGATGGGGGCACAAAAGGCGTTGCCCTTTCCAGGGGGAGCCGGTGGGGGAGGGGTCAGTGCCCCATCGGCAGGTGTTAGTAAGGGAACGTGCTGGCAGTTTAACGAGGGTCAGTGCAAGTTTGGTGCGGGGTGCAGGTTCAAGCACGAATGTTCAAATTGTGGAGGATTGCATTCATTGTCCAGATGTTTTAAGAGGGCAAGACAAGGAGGTCTGCCTTTTGGAGGGTCTGGAGAGGGGAGCTTCCCCAGTGAAACTCAATGCGATGTTACCGTGGCTAAGGCTTTACGGAAGACATAGAGATGCAGAGTTTTTATGAGCCGGTTTTGGTGTTGGTTTTTGGATTCCTTTTGTGGTAAAGCCAGGGGGTGGCAAGTTAAGAAATTTGAAGTCGGCTAGAGTGTATCCGGAGGTAGTTCGGGAGAAGGTGTTTCGGGAGATTCGGGCTGGTAGGATGGCAGGTCCATTCTCGTCTCCTCCGGTGCGGGATCTGAAGATATCCCCTTTGGGAGTTGTGCCGAAGCGGAAGGCAGGAGAGTTTCGTTTTATTCATCATTTATCCTTTCCATGGGGAGGATTGGTGAATGATGATATTGGTGAGGAGTTGGCCTCGGTGTCATACGTGTCATTTGATTCCGCGGTCAGTTTGGTCCGTGATGCAGGATGGGGGGCTTTAATGGCTAAGGTGGATATTGAGTCTGCTTTTCGGCTTTTATCTATTCATCCTTCGTGTCATCATCTTCTGGGATTTTGGTTTGAAGGCGAATTTTATGTGGATTTATGTTTGCCTATGGGTTGCTCCATTTCCTGTTCCTTTTTTGAGTGTTTCAGTACATTTTGGAATGGGTGGGCTGTGAAGTGGCAGGGTCGGATAAACTGACTCATTATCTGTATGATTTTTTGTGTGTGGGAAGGGAAGGGACAGGAGAGTGTCTGCTCATTCTTCGGTCTTTTCAGTGGGTGGCACACCGATTTGGTGTTCCTTTGGCTTCTGATAAAACGGAAGGTCCAGCACAAGTAGAAGGGGCCCTGTCGGTTAAAAAATTACAGTTGAGAGAGCTGCAATTGCTGTTTGGTCGTTTGAATTTTGCGTGCAGGGTCATTCCGGTTGGAAGAGTCTTTTTACGTGGATTGGCTTTGGCGACACGGGGTGTTCGGGAAAGTCATCACTTTGTTAGAATATCTGGTGCAATGAAGGAAGATTTGGAAGTGTGGAAATCCTTTTTTTGGTGGTGTTTATTGGGGTGGCCATATTCCCTTCGAAAGAGGTTTTGGTGAAGGAACTGGGATTTTTCACGGACGCCTCGGGAGGTGTTGGTTTTGGGGTATATTTTGGGGGATGTTGCTGTGCTTCTCGTTGGCTTGATAGTTGGTTGGCATCTTCCTTGGTGCGGAATTTGGCTTTTTGGAGTGGTTTCCATTAGTGGTGGCCTTGGAGCTGTGGGGAGGTGCTCTGGAGGGGAGAAGGATTCTGTTCCTTTCTGACAACTTGGCGGTGGTGTCGGCGGTTAATTCTTTGTCAGCTTCATCATTGCCAGTTATCAGATTGCTGAAAAGATTTGGGTTGATGTGTCTTAAGTTTATTGTTTTATGCAGGGCAAGGCATGTTCCGGGTCACCTTAACTCAGTGGCGGATGCTTGGTCTCGTTTTCAGGGGGACAAGTTTCGTTCCCTGGCTCCGATGGCAGAGGAGGTGGGCACCCCTTGCCCGGAGGGCCTTTGGCAGCTAGGCTCGGAATTTTTGGAAGATGGGTGAGAGGTTTTTTGTCTGAGTCCTCTTGGAAGGCCTACTCACGAGTGTGGAGGGATTGGTACGCATTGGCTGAACGGTTCAGGTATGTTTCAGTGGGTGGATTGGATGAGAAAAGTTTGCTTAGGGATACCTCTTTCGGTTATTCGAGTCAGGGGCATCTCCTGGGGTGGTACGGCAGTCAGTGGCCGCCTTGGTTTTCCCTTTCCAAGTATCGGGGAAAAGAGATGTCACCAAGGATTCTGTTATCAGGTCAGGTTCAAGTGGGGAGCTGGTGTGCAATTCTAGGAGAGGAGGTGGTGGTTTGAAAGCTGATGCGGTTTGGTTGGGAGTTAGAGAAATTGTTATTTGGGTTTCTAACTCCAAGACTGATCAGTTGGGTAGGGGGCGTACAGTTGGTTTATCCAGTGTGGAGAACTGCGTGGTTTGTTCAGTGAAGAACGTTAAGGAATTTTTGGAGTTACGGGTGGAGTCTGGAGTGGCCTTTTTATGTCACACGGACGGGTCGGATTTATCACGGTATTAGTTTGTTACCATTTCTAAGAAGGGTTTGTTGTGTTTAGGGAGAAATCCGGAGGAATTTGGTTCTCATTCCTTGGTATTGGGGCAGCAACAGAAGCTTCAAGGTTGGGTTTGTCAGCAGTGGAAATTCAAGAATTGGGAAGATGGAACTCGAGGGCTTTTCAGTCCTACGTGCGTCCAGGTTTGGTGTTATGAATTTTGGAAACACTTGTTAATGCTGGGAGGCTATGTGGAGAAAAGTTTGCTGTATGATCTGTTCTGTTATGTTTTTCACTTTTATAAAAAATAAAAAAAAATGAAAATCAAACTTTTACATGGAATATGAATTTATACCTTTTACATGGAATAATTTATACCTTTTATATGTGTAGCGCTGTGTTTTAAAAAGACTGTTCTGCTGCATTTATTTGAAAATGGCCACCAGAGGGAGACAGAGACCATGGTAAGCATGATGCTGGACAACACAAGAAGATATTGGGACTACGTTTCCTGGCATGCTTTGCAAACGGACACAGGAAGTGGGTGGGACACAGACGCTGTACATCCTGAGCCTCGTGGAGATAGCTGTCAGAGTGCGCCAGGGAGTGCAGAGAGAAGGATGCAGTGTTGCAGAGTGGAACAGTGACTAGGCCGGAGCGCAGGTGCGGCCTACCAGGATTCCAAGAGGGTTTACCCAGCCTTGTAAGAAGGAGACCCAGTGATCCACAGGCATCCCCCAAGCTGCTGTCAAGGAAGCGGAGGACCCCTGAGTTAGGAGTACCGCAGGTCCATTGATGGGAGAGCAGGCGGTAGCTGGACAAGCCACGGTCGGAGCAAAGAGAACCCGACAACAGATCCAGTAGCCATTATCCTAGCAAGGCATCGAGCGGAGGGACGTCCTGGGTCAGCGGAACCTTGGTGATCCAGCGGATGGGTGAGAGGCCTCCAAGGCCGGTTTTACAAAGTCAAGAAAGTGCGCTGTTGTTTATTCTGAAACCCACAGGGCCCCAACTTGACTAGTCGAAGACATCGTTTAAAAGATTCACTGGCCAGTTGAATAGTACCCGGGTACCACAACACACACATACACTCACAGTTCGGGACTTAACCTGTTCGGGACTCACTCCCTAGTATCTAAAGAAGGGAAAAGATTTGCATCTTATTTTGTTTTCCGCTGCGTGTTTTCCCGAATTGCGAAGCATTGTATTTTTCTGTTCGGTCGCGCATTTTTCAGAAATACGAAGTCTCGCATTTCTTTTTCCGCTGCGCGTTTACCGCAATACGAAATACTGTAAATATATCTACGAACACCATGTCTCATTATATGCCTTTTCTTTAGTAAACAATATAATTTATAAATCCACAACGGTGCTGGAGTATATTTATTCCCTAGTGCGGGGAGACTGACCCGTGTTCATTTTTCAGCGGCTCCTCCGGGAGTGAGCGCTACACGTGGGGGCTCGTTTCCGGGATCTCAGTCTCTGGAAAAACCGCATTTAAAGGGTTAAATATGGACCCAGACGAAGCAGCAGAGTGGTGTAAAGCACAGGGTGGCCAGTTAGAGTTGAGTGTATAATGGATATTCCTCTAGACACCTGGGCAGAAGAGCAGATCCGCTTGGCCGTGGCAGCGTTGGCACCTGACCAGCGGGGGTTTCTAGCGGACATCAAAGTGAACCCAGAGACTTCTCACACGTATGTTCTTTTCGAGTGGAGAAAGGGTGTTCCTGTGTGTTTTCAGGGCGTGGGTATACAGCTACCCGACGACGTGGAAGTTCGTCTGATCCAGCCAAGTAAGCCACGTGGTGATTCAGCGAACATTCCTGCATCCAGCCCGCTGGCCATGATCGGGCCGGAGTTCATTGCTGCTATTGGAGACCTAGTGGTTAAGTGTCAGAGGGCTCACCCTTCTTACATCAGCTTCGGATATCGGAAGTGGAAAAATTTTCAGGAAACTTGCCAACTCCGGCGGGAAAGAAACCTTCGAAGAATGGGTAGAACAAGCGATGCAGGCTCTGGATGAGTGGGACGTCTCTGAAGCGCAGAAGAAGCAAAGGATTACTGAGAGCTTAAAGGGACCTGCGTCAGAGGCTGTCAGGAATCTGAAGCTGAGCAAGAGAGACTGTACTGCTCTAGATTACCTGAACATATTACAGGAAGTCTTCGGCGAACGGAAAAGGCTGCTGAGCTAATGTACCAATATGAGCATACTTACCAGAAAAGGGGTGAGAAGATGACAGAATACATGAGGCGCCTGGATAAGATACTGTACCAAGTACTGTTGAAGAAAGGAACAGACCCCACTACAGTAGATCAGGTTAGAATGCGTCAGATATTGAAGGGTGCCTTACCTTTAGATCCTGTGATGTTGCAGCTGAGGACTCGAGAAGGTAATAAAGAGTTAAATTACCTAGAACTGATTCGAGTTGTTCGGAAGAAGAAGCCCTTCTGGAAGAGAAGCTTGGAAGAAGGGGAGAAAAGGTCTATGCGCAACCCATAGAGTATAACGAGTGTTCATCAGATGAAGAAGATCTGGAAGAGACATATGAGCCGGAGATAACTCCAAAGTCATCAAACCAGGTGTATGGTGAGATACAAAAGACTCTCGCGAGCGTACAAGAAGCCCAAGTCAAGATGGAACAGACACACATGGACCTATGCCGGGCAATCTTGAAAGTAGTAGAAGTGCAGACTGAAATACAGAAGTCTCTCTCAGATATACGAACAGCAGCGGTTGCTGTGGCCTCCGACAGAGGATTTTCAAATGAGCCACAGGAAGAAAGTGTGCCCTCATCCTCGTGGGGAAGATGTTTCGCCTGTAGAGAATTCGGTCATTTCAAGGCTCAGTGCCCAGAAAGGAGACAGGGAGGGTCTCTAAATGTGCCTGCTAGACCTAGGAGATCCTCTCCCTGGAGGTCTGGTCCTACGTCGCTGGAAGACAATGTACGCCCGCAGTCACCACGTGTGAGGACAAGGGTTAGAGTACAACAGACTGGGTCTACCTCTCCTGCTACTACGAAAAAGTTCCCTGACAAGTTGATAGGTCCTTCGCCCATCATCCCGGTTCAAGTGGAAGGAGTCTATACTAAGGCTCTTCTAGATTCGGGTGCTCAAGTAACGCTGATTTACCGAGACTTCTATCAGAAATATTTGAAGCATATACCCCTGAAGAAATTGAAGGATCTCGAAATCTGGGGTATGGGAATGGAGAAGTTTCCCTACGATGGATATATACAGGTGAAGCTAGAATTCAGTTCGGAAATTACTGGACAACCGGGAGTATGTGACACGTTGGCAATTGTGTGTCCTCGTCCCTCGGGAGCGAAATCGAAGTTCTATGATAGTGGGGATGAACGCTGATGTGTTGAGACACCTCTTAACCCCACTGGTCACAGAGGAGAGTCCTGCTCCTAAGAAGGCACACTCGATGTCACGACGGGCCTGTCCACGGAGGGTCAAAGAACAGAGAGCCACTACAGAAGTAAGAAGGCTGAGGAGAACGGAAGGGACAGAGAAGGTCCTACGTTCAGGAGAGACTGTACAAGTACCGATTGGAGACAAATTCTCTGTGCCTGGTCTGCCTATATCTCGTCCGACTTCTATTACTCGGTCTCGGCAGTTACGTCCCGTCGGAGAGAGTGAAGAAGACAGTGAAGAGGAAGGCTGGAGTCTGAGCTGGGTGTGGACACCTGAGTCTCAGGGCGTCAAGCCAGTCTCTGACTGGAGTGGGAGTGCTTTAGAACCTGATATTTCTGAAGTGATGACTCAAGCACCGGAAGTTTCTGAAGTTTTAGAGGAAATATCCATAGATTACAGTTCTATGCCTTCACTGGAGGGCTCATATTCTGAGGAAATGTTTGCTCCGATTGTTGATGAGAGAATTGAGCCTGTAGAGTCAGCTCTCCGGACTGAAGAGGTTCCTGAAAAATTTGAACCTAAACGGCCAATACGACCCCCTCAGAGACTCACGTATGATTCACCAGGACATAGCACAGAGGAAGCTGTAACAACTGTGCGGAGGTTTCCTGGAGTGTCGGCCCTACTTACAGAGGTGTCTAGGGGTTTGGGTGAGATTGAGGATATTTGCTGCCTGTTTTCAACCCTGACTATATAGGCTAAAGTTAGAAATGTAATGCAACTGTTGTTATGTTATGTTATGTTGTGTTATGTATGACCGTTACATGCACCCGTTACACGCCCTTGGGAGGACCCAAGAGTTTAGGGGGGGAGAGTGTAGCGCTGTGTTTAAAAAGACTGTTCTGCTGCATTTATTTGAAATGGCCACCAGAGGGAGACAGAGACCATGGTAAGCATGCTGGACCAACACAGAAGATATTGGGACTACGTTTCCTGGCATGCTTTGCAAACGGACACAGGAAGTGGGTGGGACACAGACGCTGTACATCCTGAGCCTCGTGGAGATAGCTGTCAGAGTGCGCCAGGGAGTGCATGAGAGAGGATGCAGTGTTGCAGAGTGGAACAGTGACTAGGCCGGAGCGCAGGTGCGGCCTACCAGGATTCCAAGAGGGGTTACCCAGCCTTGTAAGAAGGAGACCCAGTGATCCACAGGCATCCCCCAAGCTGCTGTCAAGGAAGCGGAGGACCCCTGAGTTAGGAGTACCGCAGGTCCATTGGATGGGAGAGCAGGCGGTAGCTGGACAAGCCACGGTCGGAGCAAAGAGAACCCGACAACAGATCCAGTAGCCATTATCCTAGCAAGGCATCGAGCGGAGGGACGTCCTGGGTCAGCGGAACCTTGGTGATCCAGCGGATGGGTGAGAGGCCTCCAAGGCCGGTTTTACAAAGTCAAGAAAGTGCGCTGTTGTTTATTTCTGAAACCCACAGGGCCCCAACTTGACTAGTCGAAGACATCGTTTAAAAGATTCACTGGCCAGTTGAATAGTACCCGGGTACCACAACACACACATACACTCACAGTTTGGGACTTAACCTGTTCGGGACTCACTCCCTAGTATCTAAAGAAGGGGAAAAGATTCGCATCTTATTTTGTTTTCCGCTGCGTGTTTCCCGAATTGCGAAGCATTGTATTTTTCTGTTCGGTCACGCATTTTTCAGAAATACGAAGTCTCGCATTTCTTTTTCCGCTGCGCGTTTACTGCGATACGAAATACTGTAAATATATCTACGAACACCGTGTCTCATTATATGCCTTTTTCTTTAGTAAACAATATAATTTATAAAATCCACAACGGTGCTGGAGTATATTTATTCCCTAGTGCGGGGAGACTGACCCGTGGTTCATTTTCAGCGGCTCCTCCGGGAGTGAGCGCTACATATGGAATATATATATTTATTCTATTTTATCTTTGTATATCTGTTTGTTGTTTGTGGAGAAGTGTGGGGGTTGGAGGATTTGGAGGCGAGGAGTATGGACATTGTTTATGTTATGTTTCCTTTGCAGGTATGAACATCGTTTATTTGGTGGGGGGTGGTGGTTTGGCGGAGAGTTTTTCTTTTTCTGAGTATTTTGTGTGGTGGAGTTGTTGGTAATTTGTTTTTGTTTTTTGTAGATCCTTCGAGAGTTGTATGGATCGTTGGAGACTTGTTGGTTTTTTGGGCGAGGAGAAGGGCGTTGGTGCGAACATCTGGAGTACAGATGGGTTTGCATGGGTCGGCAACACAGGTACGGTGGTTCGGAATCCGTGGACTCCCATGGGAGGAGTTTAAGCTGATGTTTTTTGGGTGCCCTTAGGCACGGTGAAGTTCCCCATGTGATGGTGGTATACATGGGAGGGAACGATTTGGGTGTGGTCCCTCTTGGTGTGCTGCTGGAGCAGATGCAGGCCTATCTGCGGCAGTTGAGGGATTTGGGAGTGGTCCATCATGGAAAGCTGCTGGAGCAGATGCAGGAGGATCTGCGGCAGCTGAGGGATTTTTGAGTGGTCCCTCACGGAAAGTTGCTGGAGCAGATGAAGTCGGATCTGCGGCAGCTGAGGGATTTGGGAGTGGTCCCTCATGGAAAGCTGCTGGAGCAGATGAGAGCGGATCTGCGGCAGTTGAGGGAGTGGTCACCATGGACAGTGGTCGTGTGGTCCGAGGTGATGCCAAGGATGGTGTGGGAGCAAGCTGAGAATGAGGAGGCGGTGCGGCTTTGCCGGATCAAGGTGAATCGCTGCATGGGAAGGTTTGTGAGGCGGATGGATGGTGTGGTGGTGCGGCATCTACCCTTTGAAGAGGAGAATGCGGAGTGTTATTTATGGCGGATGGTGTTCACCTGACGGGTGTGGGCAAGGATCTGTTCATCCTGGGACTCAAGGAGGGGATTGAACAAGCCCTGCTTTTTCTCGGTGGGGGAGCTCTCCCATAAGGGGGTTATGTGAGGAGCTCGTGGCGGGGGCTTGTAGGCAGTGCGGGCTAGGGGTTCCTTTTTAGTTAGGATAACTTTGGTCAGATGGTTGGGAGTTGGGAAGTTTTTTTTTGGTTGGTTGGTTTGGAAGTGTGTGGTGGTTGTGGGGAGTCCTCTTTCAGCACTGGGTTATTGTTTTAATTTTCTTATGGGAATGGTTATGTCATGGTGGTGGGTTATTGTGTGGAGTTTTTAACTGTGGCCTATATATAATAAATATATATATTATTCCACAGTTATGTGTTTGTGTATTTTTTGAGTATTTATTGTCTCCCTGCGTCCGAACCGGTCATCAGTAGGTGACTTAAGTGTTTTTTTTTTCACATTTTAACATGCGAGCGTTTGCGGTTATATTTTCTATGAGTTGCGTTTCTGCTGCAGTGCAGGACAATTGTCCTACGAGAAGGGTTGTCACTTCCTCATATATCATTATTTACTATCAGGGTTATTCAGAGAGGTGAAAAGCAGGAGAATGACTGGAGAAGGGAAAATTCTAGGTCAAAATAGCCAATTTGGAAAGTGAGATAAATGGGAGAATTTTTCTGGTTTGGCTATTTTGACCTAGAATTTTCCATTCTCCAGTCATTCTCCAGCTTGTCACCTCTCTCTAAATAGCACTGTATGTTTACACTTCCCATTGTGAAGCGCTGTGAAATCTGTCGGCACTATATAAATGCTGTAACTGTATCTAACTAACTGCACTGGCTCATTTCAAAGCTAACTATTTGTAAAGTACTATTGTGAAAGAGAAAAAATATATTTCTGCAACCTACAAGCATGCGAGAGAAAAGTGTCTGATAGGGTTATGAGGGGGTTGTCGTCATCCACTTGATAGGAACCGTACATAATAATGAACAGAAAGAGACGGAAGGCAAAGTTCATGTACTATATTCAATTTCCTACAGCCTATATTTCAAGCAATGTTGTGTCCATCCAGTAATGTCAGTCTCATTTCCTGAGATGAAACATTTCTGTCACAAAGCAAGATCTGGAAAATGGAATGATGCCACAGGGCATTACATCAACCCCATTAAACCTTTCCATCCATGATTTTTATCTATCATAATATTTCATCTTTACTTCCTAAATGGGTAAAACAAATTGTTTGCATTTATTTGCCTAGTCTTATTACACACTTAAATCAGGGCTGTCAAACTCTGACCTCTCAGATGTTTCTGAACTACAACTCCCATGATTCTCTGACCATCGTTTGCATTGAAAGAATTCTGGGAATTGTAGGCATCAACATCTGGGGGGGCGTGAGTTTGAGATCCCTGACATAAATGAATAGTAAAAGTGGGTAGAGGAGCTCCTGTTGTACACATACATTTAATTCCTGTTTCCATCAAACTAAACACACTTGCCCTCTAATTTCAAGCCTTGTGTTTTGTGCTGCACATGGTCCTGACACTCCAGTGGTTAAAATATTTGGCACCGCCATGGAATCATTTGCAATACTACTTGCCCAGATCACTGGCATCTCCAGTAGATTAGCATTCCCATGGCTGGCTTGCATTTACTGGTTTCAGTTATTTGGCCTCGGCATTGGGCACCTGTTATCATGGCACAGCAATCACAAGGAAAGGGTTTGCAAATGAAGTCACATATGGTGTCCTGGATTTAAATGATTTGATTAATTTTATTATCGATCGGTGCATCACTAGCTGTAAAATAAAATGATAGACAGACTTTGCTACATTTTAGAATTGAGAACTTTGTTCATTGATTGCATCTTTTGGCTAGGGCACCCTGTGCGATCCTATCTGTGCATCCTGAAGAAGGCATTGTAGATGGCCCTATATGTTATTATATTGATCAATCATTTTAGTAACACCAACCTTATTTAAAATATTATTAGTTGTCAAGTTTTCAGGGTTTTTAAAATACTTTAAGAAGTATAAGGCCAAAATATAAATTTCTGAATCTTTACAGCTTTGCAGGTGTACATTAAAAAGATGACATTAACTTACCATTACATGGAGCCCGACTGTTATCCAAATTATGGTTACCTTCCTGGCAGTCCCATTGCGGCATTCCTTCAGTGTGTAACAAATCAATATAAAGAATTAATGGCCAAAGAACAGTTAATAAAAGGAACATAATCTCCACGTCTTGTAATTGTTGTCCACGGGGCACATGTCACTTGGTGTCAGCCCATGCAGCTTAGCGCAGGAAAACAAATGACTCTCTCATGTACAGGACCTTTCGCACCCAGCAACATTTTTATAAAAAATAAAAAAACATATGTATGTATCAGATTTTTATATTCCTCCAGTCTTCTCATTTGTACTGATACAGCATAGAGTGTGTTCCATGGGCAGACCTTTCTGATTAGAAATGTATCTGTGCTTTGCTGTTTTCTTTCTTTCTCTTTTTTTTTCTCTCCTTATTTCTCTTAGAAGCAAAGTACGAAATGCCAAGCACCCTGGTGACGAATGTAGCACATCCAGCAAGTACAGCTTGTGAGGTTTCCAGCTAGTGTAAAAGCAAATTGGTTCTTGATAACCCTCCTCTTAGCTTCTATTTGTAGTGGAGACCAGGGTCCTTCTTCCCCAATTACAGCCTCCTATGAAGTCTTCCCCTGCCACACCTCCTTCTTTAGTGCCAGCTGACTGGAGCCTGTGTATGGTCTTTTCCATGCTGGGAATGAGAAAGTCCAGACTGAGAACAAATAAGCAAACACTCATAATTCTTTACGTATTCTTTGATAAGGTGTAAAGCCGCGTATATTTTTTTTAATAAAGATCCCTTTGTCCTGTGTACTTTGTAGCATAATAGGATATACCTGTAAACATCAAGGAATACTGTATGTGTCATATTTATCTCTCTGAAATCTAAATGAAACGGGCCATGAACTTGTGACTACAAGGAGTTAAAATATCCCAGGTATTTGTGGAGAACAATTTCCCATCAGGCTAAGATAAGCCATAGCATATATTACATAAACACAGACCACCACAAGGATTATATGTGCAATATTAAGGTGTTTTACCGGTCAGGGTGTGATGATAATCCGATACAAAGAAAGTGATTCAATTGAAAGATAAGTAGGTATCATGACAGTTTCACCAATAGGTATATTCACTAGCCAATGATTTTTCGATGGAGGAACAGCGGCTTAACTACAGTGGATTGACAGGGTTATTTAAAGAGATCCGAATAGTGGTAAAGATCATTGAACAATATGCAATGTCAATAAGCAGTTCTGAAAGACAGTATAGCATCATTTTTGAAAAAGGGGATAGATTTGTATGACAACAATATAAATGTGCCTCTGTATAAACCAGTGGGAAGATCCCCATTTGGAATATTCAGTGAAAGTTTTAAAAGTGGAGTTGGAAAAAGAACAGATATAAGATACAAAATGAATAATGTGATTGGTTGATCTCATTTAAGACGAAACGTTAGGAAACATAAATTTGTTATTTCTGGCAAAATTAAATATCAATTCGACATAAATCTATACAGACAGATAAAACTATATGACATAAAACTATACAGACGGATCACTAGTAAACTACTACTTAATAGAGCTATACAAAAGACAAGAAATGGAACTCCTTTTTTGTTGGATATAAATTAAAAATTAAAAGGAGTCCTTTTAAAAAAACAAAATATTCAGGAATACAACCATTTCTATATTTGATAACAGCTTGTTGATAAAAGAGAAAATAATATTGGAGTCACAAAATAGATGTTTTGCGGGGAAAGGACATCTAACACGAAAACAAAACTTAGCTTCCGATTGTTTATTTTTTTCTATTTACCTTTTAAATTGGTCAATTTAAATATTTTAATTGTGACCTTTAAAAGCCTTCTGAAAATGCACAGTAATGGAATTTCACACACATCTCCAGTCACAAGGACAACAGATGTTGCTGAAGTTGCTGACAGTTGTTTCAGTTTACACTTTTCGATTCATATAGAGAGCTAGCTCAACTCAGAGAAACTCCAAAACCTAAAATCTGTTTCATTTTATTCACTCATTTCACACCATGGGTCCCCTCCATTGCTGAATCAACACAAATTTGTTGCAAGAAGATAACGAATGACTAATTAATGAGGTTTTAACTAATGGGAGAAAATTCTTTCATTGACTATTCTGGTAGTGATACTCCTTACCCAATTTGGTCAACAAAGTTGCCATGATCTTTTTTGTTAAATTACTTGCTATTTGATTAAATGAGCTTTTTCAACAGTGTCACTGGGATAAACATACAGGGTTATCCAAAGAGATCCGAATTGCTTGAGAAAGGTAACCGAACGCTGAAAATCAGCATTCGGTTACCTTTCCTGGCCATTCGGCTATCCAGAGAGCAGGCAATTCGCCAAATCCTGGCGAATTGCCTGCACATACGGTGCCTGTTCGAAGGCAGTGAAATCCCCATGAAAAAGCACTGCTTCGGCTATTCAGAGAACACAAACCAGCAGTGAAAGGTTCCCCTAATGCTCTGCCATTCGGTGGTTTAATTCGGCAAGTTAATTCAGGAGAATCCCATAGGCTTCAGTGTTAAAAATATTCCCGTTTTAATTCAATATCTAATAAACCGTTCATTATAAAATTCTGCAGCAAAAAGTCTCTTTATTTATAGATTTTTTAGGATACTTTAAGCATTTTTTTTTTTTTAAAGTCCGATTTTTTTTTTTTCAGGTTTACTTATTTTTTCTGTAACAGCCCTTTTTATTATCATTCCCTGGACCTCATATGTAAATTTCAGACATTTTCGCTCAGTAGTTTCTTTGCAAACAGCGTTTCATTTTCACACAATCATACAAACGGTTTTGCTAATTTATTCACCTCCCTCATCTGCGGTCTCAGCTGCTTCGGCTGTGTGTGATCGGCTCCTGCTCGGGCTTTTTCCGTGGTTTTCGCAGGTTAATCCAGATGTTTTTGAGGGTTTTCGGCGTGCATTCGGTGGGTTTTGCGGTTAGTTTTCGTCGGGTTTTCGGCAGCTTTTCCCTGCAATTCGGGGACCCTGTGGTGTTTGCTGAATACACCGCAGGGTCACCGAAATGGGATCGGCAAAAGGAACCAAATTGAAGAGAACGAAAAGTCACCGAACGTGCGATGACTTTTCGAATCTCTTTGAATAACCCTGATATTATATAAAAAAAATTCTCCAACTTCCTCTTTAATTGTGCCAGAGCAGCAGTTTCATTTGTCAATGGGAGGAATTAGAAGAAAAAACATGACATTGCAAAAAAATATCTGTATGTAACTCTTTGTTGTATTTTCTTCAACAACTGCATACAGTTTGCAGATCAATGGAAATGATGGGGAATTAACTAAGCACATATAGATTTAGGGTTATTCAGAATTAGGGATATTCAGAGAAAGGTGAAACTCTGGAGAACTTTTGGAGAAGTGAAAATTCTAGGTCAAAATAGCCAAACCAGTTCTCCCATTAACAGTACCTCACTTTCCAAATCGTCTATTTTGACCTAGAATTTTCACTTCTCCAAAAGATCCCCAGAGTTTCACCTTTCTCTGAATAACCCTGATAGCCTTCTTCCCGAGTAGCAGTAGATATAAGGAGCACCCATCAACCAGAATTAGTAAGATCCAGATGTTCTGAGGACTCCAGTTTTAGGAGTCTTACGGATTTTGGAATTCCAGATATGGGATGTCCGACCTGTATTATAAATTCTTCCTGTATACATAATGTCATATTCAACCATGCACGGTTTATATTCTAAAAAGGGAATGACTGTGATACTGAAAGACCTAAATTAATTATTAACACCAGCCACACTAAATTCAAGAGATTACATCCTAAAAAATAAAAATGCATATCCACTGGCCTGGTACTCGATGTACCATGGTGGTACTTGCAGATATGCTGTATGAGTAGCAGAAGGACAAATGCTTTGTAAGGGCAGCCTTTAATTATCAAAACCTCAAGATGCAGCCTCATTTTTGTAAAATGTGTTATGAGTAGTGATGGGCCGAACAACCCCGTGTTTGGTTCGCATTCAAACTCGAACACCCGAAAAAGTTCGACCGCGAACTCGAACACAATGCGAACACAATGCAAGTCAATGGGGCTCGAACGTTCGAAAATTAAGGTCCCCTCCAAGAGGGCATATATGCAAGATATTGGCCACAAAAGGTGTATGGGGGTCCGGGTACTGCCCTGGGGGACAGGAAACAATGAATTCCTTTTTTATAAAAAAACAAAACAGTTTTTAACCCTTTAACTGCTGACTGCTGAGCCATTTCACCACTGTGCGCTGAGCTCATTTTTACCGCTTTTGCTCATGTTTAACCCCTTAGTGACCGGGCGGTTTTACACAAATCCATCCTTTAGTGACCACTGCTATTTTTACGTTTGTGCGCTGTTTGTATTTAGGTCAAATTTTCCTCTTACTCGTTTTATACATATTATACACCATTTTTTCTGTCATTAAATGTACTTTCTAAAAATACCATTATTTCCATCATATCTTATAATTTACTATAAAAGATATGATGAAAAAAATTGTAAAAATACACTTTTTCATAATTTAATCCCCAAAATCTACAACCACCAAAAGAGACCCCAGCTAAATAGTTAGAAAATTTTGTCCCGAGAATAGAAATACACAATTTTTATATGTTTTTGCTTTTTAACCCCTTAACTGCTGAGCCAGTTCACCTATGTGCGCTGAGCTCATTCTGACCGTTTTATGCTCATTATTATTAGATGACAGCCTAGGTCCTATTTAATTACCCCCCCCCCCCCAGACAAAAAATTATTTTTTTTAAAAAAAATATATATATTTTTATTTATCTATTTATTTTTTAAAATTTTATTTTTACATCAAACCTGGTGATCAGGCCTTTCCAATGATGTCAAATATGACCCTGTAGATGCCACGGATCGGGAGATAGGGGGATCATGGATCCCCTTATCTCCACATGGCAGCTAGGGGGTTAACTGGCTCACTGACATCCTCACACATATGGTGTCAGTGGGTGGGGGGGACCTGGAGGCTTGGCTGACATCCAAAATGTCAGCCCCCTCCAGGTTTGAACCTCGATTCGACACCGATTAGCATTGAATGCAATCAGGTAGTGAAAATGTTAATGCTATACACCGCTGAAAAGGGAAGACTCTCCCCATTCCAGCAGTGCAAAAAGTATCACTGTACGTTAAATGGTTGGGGAGATAGAGGGCTCCAAAGGAGCCCCCTCCCCTTCCTGAATTTTCCCTACCAGTGCCTGCAGCATGATGACGTCATCAGATCTGCTGGCCCCCAGGAAATGGTGAGGCAAGCTTCCAGCTTGCCATAGATGCTGTGGGAGCCAGTGAGGGAGGTAAGTATCGGCGAGAGGGAGGATAGGAGCCCGCTGACGTACTATGTATGTCTGCGGGTCTAAGGGAGATCCGTGGGCAGGACGTACATGGTACATCAGCGTTCGGGAAGGGGTTAAATGCGATTTGAAGCCATGGGAGATGTTTTATCACTAACAAGTGGTAAATGTTTGACCAACAACAAGTGGGAAATGTTTGACCAACGAGTGGGAAATGTTTGACCATCAATAAGTGGGAAATATTTGACCAACAATGACTGGGAAATGTTTGACCAACACACAGGACAGGGTATACCTGAAATAGTACTACAAAACAACACAATTCACTTATCCCTACTGGGATAGTGATAAATGACAGAGCGCCCCAACCAGTATGGGATTAAACCCTCGTAAATAATATGTAACAAGAGAAGATATAATTGATTAGTGGAGAACCACTATCAAAAATTCAAAGATAGGTTGGGGTTAATTAAAATGGTAAATTTATTCTTGGACAATGCCAAACACAAAACATATTGACAAATGTAAAAAAAAAAATATTATGATGCATTAGAAGTAAAGAATGAACATTGGTATTATCGCAATGAACTAGATATAGTTGTGGCTATGAATAGCATGAATCTACAACAAGCAATAAAACATCGACACTATCGGTAGAACGTATCACGAGGCAATTATAAATTGATTGTGAATCATTTTATACAGCGATATAGAAGGAATACCTAACCACTAATTACCTAATGTTTGTGGTCTAATGGTACAATAGTCAAATTCTTACGTGATCTTTGAGATTATAAGGAGGGAACGGTCTTTAAAAGACCAAAGAAGTTCCCCCAAAATAACAAACCTGAACACGATGTATCTACAAGCGAATATGATTCTTCAGAGCATGACAATGATAATGTTGAAACGGTTGATCCCCCTAGAAGTATCCTCAGGAGAAGAGTATCTTTCACGTCGCCTTTTTTAGAGGACGAGGCCCCCCGCTGAGAACACAATGGGAATGAAGGGGCCAAAGAGGGGGAAGGAGAAACAGAAGGAGAAGATACTAGATATGGATCTTAGAGTCATTAATCTTACAGATGTGACTCTTGCCCATAATCAACTTATGGTTCTCCAAAAGGGTCTCTCCTTTGTACCTAAATCACATATGAATATATTCAATTGGGTAAAAGATGTCAATCTCTTTACGAGAAAACTTGCTTTAAGAAAATTTCATATGATCAGAAAAGAAAAACAGGCTAAAAATCATGGATTCAGCCTGAGAGAATTAGAATGTTTAGAGACATTAGTAAGTTTACTCGAAGAAAATGAGGACCCTGATACAAATTCTACTCTTAGCAATATGAGAAAAAAGTCAACCTTCACACCAACTATTAAAAGCTATGAGAACATAGATCTATTTTGTAAATTAGTCTGTGGGGATATTGAGAAACTCAATAAACAAACATTACATAGTTACATAGTTACATAGTTACATAGTTATATAGGCTGAAAAAAGACATGCGTCCATCGGGTTCAGCCTCTCCCACATAACCTACTGCTGTTGATCCAAAAGAAGGCAAAAACACAGTCTGAAATGCTTGCCAATATGCAACATACTGGGAAAAAATTCCTTCTTGACCCCAGAATGGCAGTCAGATTTCTCCTTGGATCAAGAAGCTTTTACCCACATATTAAATATTATAACCCTTAATATTCTGTGTCTGCAGGAAGTCATCCAGTCGTTTTTTAAAAGTCTGTACAGACTCTGACCCAACCACCTCAACAGGCAGAGAATTCCACAGCTTGATTGTTCTCACCGTAAAATAACCCTTCCTATGCTTTAAGCTAAATTTTCTTTCTTCCAGTCTAAATGGATGACCCCTTGTCCTATGTATAGTCCTGTTAATGAATAGGTTATCAGACAATGGTTGATAATGGCCCCGTATATATTTATATAAGGTTATCAGATCCCCTCTAAGGCGCCTTTTCTCTAAACTAAACAGGTTTAAGCTTGTTAGTCTTTCCTCATAACTTAACCCTTCCATCCCCCTTATTAATTTAGTTGCCCGTCT
Organism: Leptobrachium leishanense; assembly: GCA_009667805.1. Taxonomy (NCBI): domain Eukaryota; kingdom Metazoa; phylum Chordata; class Amphibia; order Anura; family Megophryidae; genus Leptobrachium; species Leptobrachium leishanense. Next base: position 420,371,709 of record CM019063.1, on the reverse strand, counting down.
CTGCACTTTTTCTAACGATATAATATCTTTTTTTAAGACAGGTGCCCAAAATTGCACGGCATATTCAAGGTGCGGCCTGACCATTGATTTATACAGAGGCAAAATTATGTTTTCATCCCGTGAGTGAACTCCCCTTTTAATGCATGCCAGTACTTTGCTGGCCTTGGCGGCTGCTGTTTGACATTGCACATTGTTACTTAGTTTGAAGTCTATGATTATTCCCAAATCCTTCTCCTGCTTGGATTTCCCTAACTCCGTACCATTTAGGGTATAAATTGCTTGTGTGTTCTTCACTCCAAAGTGCATAACTTTACATTTATCTAGATTAAATCTCATCTGCCATTTAAGTGCCCAGTCCCCCAATATATCTAAATCCCTCTGCAGCGAAGTAACATCCTGCTCACATTGTATTACTTTTCCTAGCTTTGTGTCATCTGCAAACACTGATACATGACTTTCAATGCCTATCTCAAGGTCATTTATAAATAAATTGAATAGTATTGGTCCTATAACAGACCCCTGAGGGACACCACTTACCACTGGTGTCCATCTTGAAAATGTACCATTTATGACCACTCTCTGTACCCTATCTTTTAGCCAGTTTTCTATCCAAGAACAAGTATTTTCATCTAGACCATTTTTTCTTAATTTAAGTAGTAACCTTTTGTGTGGAACTGTGTCGAAAGCTTTGGCAAAATCTAAGTAAATCACATCCACTGCGACCCCCTGATCTATACTTCTACTTACTTCCTCATAGAACGTAATTAGGTTAGTCTGACATGATCTGTGTTTCATGAAACCATGCTGATTTTTGCCAATTACATTATACCTCCCAATAAATTCCTGAATATTATCCCTTAGTAACCCCTCAAATACTTTCCCAGCCACAGATGTTAAGCTCACAGGTCTATAATTCCCAGGCACAAATTTTAAACCTTTCTTAAATATAGGGATCACGTCAGCTTTTCTCCAATCCTCTGGTACTATTCCTGAAAGAAAAGAATCTTGAAAGATTAAGAACAGAGGTTTACATATTTCAACACATAGCTCTCTTAGTACTCGCGGGTGAATTCCATCTGGCCCTGGGGCTTTATTAACATTCACATTGTTTAATTTGTGTAAAACCTTGTCCTGAGTCAACCAGTCACTTTGTATTAGTAAGTTTTTATTAATGAATTTCATGTCTCCTGTTATAGGTTTCTCTTTGATAAATACTGAAGAAAAATAATCATTTAAAATTTCTGCCTTATCCTGATCTTCAGTTAACAATAACCCTGACTCAGATTTTAGTGAACCTACATTTTCACTCTTGGGTTTTTTAGAATTTATGTACCTAAAGAATCTTTTAGGGTTGGTCTTGCTCTCTTTGGCTATTTCTTTTTCATTTTCTAGTTTAGCCCATCTAATCGCATTTTTACATGCTTTATTGGCTGCCCTATATGCTTTATAGGATGCCTCAGATTTATCAAATTTAAAAGCTTTAAATGCCTTCTTTTTATTTTTCATTTCCTTAGTTACCTTCCTACTAAGCCACATTGGTTTCAGTCTGTTTCTTTTATATTTATTAACCAGTGGAATATATTGTGACGTGTACTTTTCTAGTGTTAGTTTAAAGATATTCCACTTATCCTCAGTGTTTTTCCCGTGAAAGAGTTTCTGCCAGTCAATGACATTGAGAGCTTCCTTTATTTTAATAAAGTTGGCCTTTTTAAAATTATATATTTTAGCATGCCCCTTATGAATGTGTTTTTTTGAGTTTATTTCAAAAGTCACCATGTTATGGTCGCTATTTCCCAACTGTTCTTTTACATTAATATTTGAGAAAAGATCCACATTATTTGTTATAACCAGGTCCAGACAGTTATCCTCTCTAGTTGGTGTTTCTACCAGTTGTGACATGAAGGTATCATTTAAAATGTTCAGGAACCGGATTCCCTTTGCTGAATTACTAGTCCCACTATCCCAATTTATGTCCGGGTAATTAAAATCTCCAATAATTAAAGTGCTGCCATGATGTGCAGCCTTCCTAATTGCTCTAACAGTTGTTCTTCCTCATCATTATCTATATTAGGTGGTTTATAACATATGCCAACCAATAATTGACTTCCCTGTTTATTCCCCAACGAAATATTTACCCATAAGGATTCCACATTTCCCTCATCACTTTCCAGTTGTGTAATATTAGGCTTTAAATCCTGATTTACATATAAACACACTCCACCCCCTTTCTTATGTTTCCTATCCTTTCTAAACAATGTATAACCGTTTAAGTTTACAGCCCAGTCATGCGTTTCGTCCCACCATGTTTCTGTTATTCCTATAATGTCGTATTGCTTAGTGTATGCTATTGCCTCTAGTTCCCCCATCTTGTTATTAAGGCTCCTTGCATTAGCAAGCATACATTTAATGTTGTCTCTACCCACACATGCTGAATGCGACTTTACATTACATGCCTCCACTGTTCTGACATTACCCATCCCCCCGGCTCCACCCCCCTTAGTCTGAACTGAAACCCTTCCGCTATCTGCTCTGTCTCCATTTTGTAAGATACTGTATCCCTCCCCCCCTTCCACTAGTTTAAAGTCTCCTCCAACCTTTTAACCATCCTCTCCCCTAGCACAGCAGACCCTCTTCCATTCAGGTGCAATCTATCACAACTATACAGATTGTACCCCAGTGCAAAATGAGCCCAGTGCTCTAAAAACCCAAAGCCCTCCTTCCTGCACCAAGCTTTAAGCCACGCATTGACCTCCCTAATCTCCCGCTGCCTTTCCACTGTAGCACGTGGCACAGGTAGGATCTCAGAAAATACTACCTTGGAGGACCTCTTCTTCAGTTTACTTCCTAATTCCCTGAAATCATTCTTCAGGTCCTTCCATCTTCCGCTTACTTTGTCATTGGTACCAATATGGACCATGACAGCTGGGTCATCTCCAGCCCCTCCCAATAATCTATCAACTCTGTCAACCACATGCCTAACACGGGCACCCGGCAGACAGCAAACTGTCCGGTTAAGGCGATCAGCGCGACAGATTACCCTGTCTACTCTCTTAATAATAGAGTCCCCTACCACCACAACCTGTCTAGGCTTACTTGCCCTCTTTATCCCTCCCTTACTTGGTGGGCTGATCCCCCGGCTGTTAGAGGGAGCAGCCTCCAGTACTGCTACACCTGAGCTGCTGCACCCAACATCTTCGCTCAAGGGGGCAAATCTGTTGGTGTGCGCAAGATCAGGACTAGCCAACCTTTTCCTCTTCCCTCCCCCCCTGCTACCACGTGTCACTGACACCCAGCTACCAACCTGTTCCCCGGTTAACTCCACTCCTCCCACACCCCTAGATTCCTCAACTATACTTTGCTCCGTGAGAAGCAGGCTCCTTTCAAGATTGTCAATCTGCCTCAGCGTTACGATGTGCCCTTCCAGATCTCCAATACGAGCTTCCAGAAGAGCTACACGTTCACACTTGCTACAGAGATATGGACCCTGGAAGGATTCCTCCAGACATGCATACATGCAGCAGGATGTGCACTGGGTCAAACCTTCAAGCTTGCTAACACTCATACCCAAAACAAGATAACAAATATATAAACAACAATTGATACCTGTTATTTAAACTCCTGTTTTTAACTCCACTTGAAAATAGCCCACTTAAAAGTAGACCACCTCAAGCCCCTGTAAGCAAGCTCAGTGAGTTGCCCCTGAGATTATGTAGCCATACAAGTGAAATCACCTGACAGGCTACACGCCCCCAATTAACAAGTCACCAGCCACCCAGGGAAAAAAAACAACCAAAAAGCACAACAGAAAAAAAAAAAAAAACCAGCAGAAAAAAAACCCAAAAAGAGAAATTAAATTGACAAATAAACCAGAGGTTTCTCTCCCTCTAAAGATACAAACCAGACCAGTACAGGTAGAATTCCTGTTTTTAACTCCACTTGAAAATAGCCCACTTAAAAGTAGACCACCTCAAGCCCCTGTAAGCATTGATTCATAAAGATCCAGATAACCTTACGAGAAATGAAAGATTAGCGTTGAAACAACTCAAAGACTCTCGCAAACTAACCATCAAACCCTCTGATAAAGGGGGAAACATTGTGGTTATGACTAACCAACAATATGAAGATATGGTTATGCATTTACTGAGTGATATCAATATATATTCCACTCTTCCCCGAGACCCAACTATTAGATTTATGGATGAATTAATTAACATCTTGGAAAGAGGTTTAAGTTCAGGGGTAATATCACGTGAAGAATTTGATTTTCTAAACATAAAAAACCCCAAGATTATCATCTTTTTATGCTCTGCCCAAGATACATAAAAATAAACATCAGCCTCCGGGACGTCCAATTGTATCAGGGGTGGGTAACCTTACCCAGAACTGCAGCCAATTTATCGATCAATTGCTACAAAAAATAGTCATGGAACAACCATCATATTTAAGAGATACTATACAACTTCTACAGCTCGTGAAAGACTACACACTGACCAAAGATATGTGGTTATGTAGTTTAGATGTAGAAGCTTTGTATAGCTCAATACCACACGACAAAGGACTATCTGCGATGAGAGTTGCCCTAGAATCATCTAGGACCTTTTCTCAAGATACAATTGAATTAATTTTGGACTTATTGAAATTTATCTTGACTCATAACTATTTCCTCTTCAAAAATAAATTTTACCATCAAGCCCAGGGTATGACGATGGGCACTACTTGGGCACCTTCTTATGAGAATATCTATTTGGGGGTGTGGGAAAAATGGTTATATTTAACCCTGAGGTGAATCCACACTTTGAAAATATCCAATGTTGGCGCAGGTACATTGATGATGTTTTTATCATATGGCGCTCAACGAAAGACGAATTTCAGAGATTTGTTGGGTTTACTAATCAGAACCAGCTCAATTTGCGTTTCACTTATGAAATTCATAAGACCACCATTGACTTCCTAGATGTGACTTTAACCGTCAACCCGAATATGGAAATATCTACAACATTGTTAAAAAAAAATTCGGCTACTAATAACCTACTTGATTGGTCAAGTTATCATCCGATACCTCTTAAATTAGGAATACCCTATGGCCAATATCTGCGACTTCGTCGTATTCGCTCGACAGAAGAGGAATTTAAGACAAGAGCCCAGTTTCTAAAACAAGACTTTAGATCAAAGGGTTATCCTAACAGAGTTCTTAAGAAAGCATTTCAAAAAGCTTCCATTCTATCAAGAGATATGCTACTTGTAGATCAAACTAAAAAAGAGACATCGCTTATTCGACGTATTGGCAATTTCGACGAAGGTTGGCATGATGTCAGAACCATCCTAGACAGATATTGGCCCCTCCTTACACTGGACCCACATCTGAAGGATACTATTGGCGAGCATGCCTCAATCACATTTCGTCGCTGTAATAGCCTTAGAAATGTATTGGTACCAAGCCATTATCAAATAAAAGGGGTCGAACATAACACCTGGCTGAAGACAAATCTTAAGGGCACATATGCGTGTGGCAAATGTAAGAGCTGTCCCTCCATTTTGAAGAATTCAAAGTCCTTTATGGATAGTGGTGAAATGAGATCCTTTGAGGTCAAGTCGTTCTTCAACTGCAATTCTATGGGACTAGTATATATGCTAATATGTGTATGTGGGATGAAATATGTGGGTAAAACCTTTCGACCCTTCAAACATAGGATTAGAGAACATGTTCTATCTGTTCGGAGTCAGGATACACCAGTGGCTAGACATATACGTGAATGCCAGAAAGGCGATACATCCAGAATGCGTTTCTGTGGTATCAAATTGGTTAAACCCCAACAAAGGAAAGGAAACTATGATCTGTTTTTACATCAGAGGGAGAGTTCAGAGGAGAGACTCTTTCTCCTGGAGGTTTGAATGAAGGATTTACCTTCACTCCATTCATACATCATTAGTTCTATTAGATAAGCCTTTAATCTTGCCTTAATGAACATTAGGTTAACATTATAAATTGCTTTTTGATCAATTCAAATATTTCATTATAGTCACTTTTCATTTATTTGTTTATTCTTTGCTATTTGTACATTAATGTCCCCTTTCTTCCCCCGCTTCTAATTTTACTAAATATACATAATCCATTCTTATGCAGACACATGGAATTATATTCTTGTCTCTGCATCACAAGGGTCCCCCCTTGGTTCTCATTTTTTTACTCTATTATCCATCAGGCACTCCAATTCTTTTTAACATACACTAATCTTCCCATATTGACCATCTATTATGCATAAAGGTACTTGCGTCTGTTCTGACGTGAGTTACGCGATACGTGATTACGTTATCAACCATACGAATCTTGGAATCTAAATATAATTCCATGTGAATCTGTAGGCGTATTTGATGTAGACAAGGACCGTTTTGACTGCTTGTCCCTTAGTTAATTTATTTTGATATTGCTGTACGGGATTAGATAAATCCGGTCGGAGATTCACCTGATAGGCAAGAGCCTGGTGTATTATATGTACGAGTTGTCTAGGAGATGCACAATCGATACTGATTGGATAGAGGGAGACATGTGACACGCGTGTTAGTATGCGTTCCATCAATATAGATACACCTGGAGGGAATCAATTCATGACGAACTGGCTCTACCTTGCAGGGTCTGCATTTAGTATAAATTTAGATCGTGAGGGGGACATATTTACGCTCCTGACGAAGCCACATGAATTGGGTGGCGAAATGTGCGTTGAGCGCAGTACAATGCTGAGGGGTCTTTCCCCCTTTTTTAACTGACACTTTTTCTTATTGATTAGTTTTACAATAATTATCATTGTGGACTAGTGTTTATTGCTTCTGTCTTCTGTTTGGGATAATCTCGGTGATCTTTAAGATTGTCCTCCCTTTAGTCTCCCAATGTGGATTATTGCTGTGATAAATACGAGGAAAACCCAAGATTTAACAATAAGGACTTTCAAAAACTTTCCACTTGGAGTGTGGCTTTTCAACTATACATCTTTCTAATAAATTATTCTTCATAAGCAATACCGCAAATTTATAGATTGCCATACATAACTACATGTGTGGTTATAAATATCTATACCACTATTGAGAGTTTTTTCTGCAATAATCAAACTATGACTGATAAAAATTTTTTTTTTTTACTTATGTATGGTTTAAAGTTTAATAATTATTAAACACAGATTCTATAGGCTATTTACTGTGGATCTATATTGTGACATAATACTCTTTTTCCAATTGAGATATAAGTCCATCGCATGTTCCTAGTCATGATTAATTGGTGGACAGTACCAACAATAGCAGTATCATAGTACATTACCAAAATACTGGTCGGCGTTCATTGCTTCTATCTTCTGTTTGGTACAACATTTGTGACTTTAAAACTGCCCTTCGTTTAGTCTCCCAATGTGGATTACAGCTATGATCTAATAGGTGGAAAACCCGAAATTTACCAACATAGATTTTGTAACGGATCACCGCTACCCTGCACGGGTAGATCCGCCGTCAGCGCCGATCTTGTCTGGAGGTGTAGAGTCAGGGGTAGCGGGCTGTATGAATTCGGCGGTGATTAAGCGCTTTGCACGATCCTTGAAGCGTCGCGGTTCCCCAAGCCCTGTTATCCCCAATTACTAGCCGAGGCAGGAGTAAAGGTTCAAACAGGTACCAGTTTATTTAACATGGGGGATACAGGGGTATTTATGGGGAATGAAACCATTGTTCTCCCCTGGCCCACCCTCAGTCCTCCTGCGGTGATCTTTACCTTTGCCTCGAGCCATTGCCCAATCTGCCTTGGTTAACCTGGGGGACCCCTGCGGTGCGCAGCCCTTATCTCGGGTCTCGGCGCCAGCTCGTCTGTCCCCCCCTCTCAGAACCTCTCCCTGTCCGGGCAGCGCCTGGTCCCCCCTGTGGTGTGAGCTCTCCTTTGTCCTGGCGGCTCCAGGTGGCTTTCAGCCCGAGTTTGGGGTTTTACCAGGGATTTCGGGGTGATCCCCTGGGAGTGGCGGCACGCTGGGGGTACAGCCTGGCAGCTCGGGTCCGGGGGCTGGCTCAGTCCAAAAAGCGCCCTGATCGGATCAACGGAGCCCGAGCTGTGGAGGGGAAAAGTCCGGCGGCTGTACCCGAGCAAGAGTCACTGTTTGCCGGCCGCGCTCCCGGCGAGGGATCCCTGGTCGGCGTTCGGGTTTCCCGGGGCGCTTCGTTCTGAAATTCGCTCCCCCGTAAGAACCTATTTTTAGGAACATACTGGCCAAGAAGCACTCTTCTGCGTGGTTTCCACGCTGCGGGGCAAGGCGGGCAAGTTTGGGCGGCTTGGCAGAGACAGTTAGTGGCGGCTTGAGGCATTCACAGACCGGGCGTCTTCCCGGGGCTGTGGACAGGCGGGGAACAGGTCACCAATGGGGAGAATTACAGGGGGAACTTATAAAAATACAACCTAACGAATTCTTTAATACACCACACCAAATCAACATTTTAAAAATTTGTACCGCGTTACGGTATAGTGGCGGCAGTTCCGTCACAGATTTTTTCAATAATCTCACAGTTTTCTTGCATTAATTAGTTCACAATTGATCATCTTGTTACCTTTGCATCGTTTATTATCTAAATACCTTACGAACATAGATACTATGCTATGCTATGCCATTCTTTGTGGATCTACATTGCGATACAATGCACTTATAATAATTTAATTGATTTATGAGTCCATCGCATGTTATGGCTAATCAATAGATAGTAAACTACGATACTACAGTTGTTGGTGCTATCAAAATATTTTCTTTGTGAACTGATTTGCTTTATATCAATTTATTAGAATGGCGCATGCAAGGTGGCTGGTAGCTAATCAAGCAATCGTTTCGCCTATTAGGTTCAGAATTATATCAGTGTGAGGCTGAGTAATTATATTTGTGGGCATTATTCTGCCCCCTTTTTTCTTTAACTATTGATGGGCAGGTCATTTAACCATAGACATGGAGACAGACTCTCTTCATTTCTTATTGTAAAATTGTATTCATTTATGTTTACCTAATTGTTGCCTATCTTCTATGGACATCTTGTTTCTACATGCCAACAAACGGTGTTATAACATTTTTTCATTAAGACTGTCTAATACACGGCATGTTCCTATTGATAATCAGCAAACAGTTTATACCTTTAATTCATGCCAGATCAGTCACTATCCAATTGGTCAAAACGTGTTACACTTGTTATAATATTCTTTTAATACTATTGATTAACTGTTTGATTACAGCTTGTATACATTACCATCAAGTTATTAAGTTAATGTGCTCTATATTTCAGACTATTGTACCATTAGACCACAAACATTAGGCAAATAGTGGTTAGGTATTCCTTCTATATCGCTGTATAAAACTATTCACAATCTATTTATAATTGCCTCGTGATACGTTCTACCGATAGTGTCTACAGTATGTTTTATTGCTTGTTGTAGATTCATGCTATTCATAGCCACAACTATATCTAGTTCATTGCGATAATACCAATGTTCATTCTTTACTTCTAATGCATCATAATATTTTTTATTTTTACATTTGTCAATATGTTTTGTGTTTGGCATTGTCCAAGAATAAATTTACCATTTTAATTAACCCCAACCTATCTTTGAATTTTTGATAGTGGTTCTCCACTAATCAATTATATCTTCTCTTGTTACATATACCTGAAATAGGCCAGACTGTATACAAGGATGCATTCTAACACAAGCCCAAATCGATCAGTGCTAGAGTGGTCAGGGATAGCCAAAACAGTACACAAGGGGTATCTATCATATAACCCAAAAAGCCAAGGACTGGTACACAGGGGTGGTTCTCATACAAGCCAGGTAACAACGGAGACTGAAAAATCAACCAAGTAGTGAATCGCCAGGAGACACTCAGCACTGAGGGAAGCAAACTCCATGACAGGGCGATGAGCTGGATCGCGCTGTCCGTATTTAAACCCGGCGGGCGCGCGTCATCATGCCGCATCCCACCTCCTGACCAGCCTGCGAGCTCCGGAAGCAGGCACAACTCCTGGCACCTGGCTTTTCGATGGCGTTACTGGGTGCCGGGCCCCCCTCTAAGCAGATACGCTCATACACACCACACATTACTGTGAGTTTTATTGCTGTGGAACTGTGTTATATCCTTTTTTTGTCTTGGAAGGGGGCGAAAAGCTGTTACGGGTTGAGGAAGTTTACAGGGGGCCCCATCGTGAGGTTCAGTAAGGGGCCCCATCATTTCTGATGGCTACCCTGTATGCATCCAGTACACGGGTCAGTGCACCCAAATATTGGGCCTTTGGTGCCAGCTAATGCCTTCACACCGTAACCCCTCTGAGGTATTGTGGAAGAGTTCAGGGTTGAACCCCGCGGTCAAATATTGAAATGATATGCTCCTGTCACAGTCAAGTGCAGAAAAATTGTGTGCATGACACCGAGAATCTAACAAGGTTATTCAAAATGATCCGAATTGTGCCCGAAAGGTAACCGAACATTGAAATTCAGCATACGGTTACCTTTCCTGGCCATTCGGCTAATCAGAGAGCAGGCAGTTCACCAAATGTTGGCGAATTTCCTGCAAATACGGTGCCTGGTCGGTGCCTGTTCGAGGGCAGTGAAATCCCCATAGAGAAGCAATGCTTCGTATATTCAGAGAACAAAAACCAGCAGTGAAAAGTTGTCGAAATGCCCTGCTTTTCGGTGGTTTCATTCGGCAGGTTTATTCAGGAGAATCCCATAGGCTTCAAATGTTAAAAATATTCCCGTTTTAATCCAATATCTAATAAACCGTTTATTACTATATATTGTGCAGTAAACAGTCTCTTTATGTTTAGATTTTTTATGATCTTTTAAGCATTTTTTGGAATTTTTCGGAAAACTTTTTGTTCTCGAACTTTCAGCGAGCGTGCTGAAAAGTTCGAAGTTCGCGAACTTTCGACCAGCCGATGTTCGAATCGAACTTCGAACCAATTTGAACCGGCAGCCCATCCTAAATTATGAGTAGTAGAGGCTCAAATGCACAAAGAAGCACAAAGCTAGCTTTAAATTTGATAGGTATCAAGTGATTTGATCAACTAAAGGGACACGCTAGACACTGTGACCATTCAATGTAATTAGAATAGTCATGTGTCCTCACCCCTCTCCCCCTTTGAAGGATCTCCGAGGGCTGATTTATTAGTGCCTTCCACAACCTGAGATCAGCAAGTGCTGATCTCTGGTTCCTAGATATTGAGACTCAAGGGAGAGAGCTCCCAGCAATAGTTCTCAAAGCAAATGGCATTCATAGCAGTTGGATTGGATGGACACTCACCAACCCGCAGTAATGTGGCTGCTGCGTCTTACAGTAAGTCTTTTTTTTTTTTTATAATATCTTGCATTGTATTACTTTGTATTTCTGTAACTGTAACACTTCAATGTTCTTGAACCCAGGACATACTTGATAACGAGAGAAATCTCAATGTATCCTTCCTGGTAAAATCCTTTATAAATAAATAAATAAATAAATAAATGAAAGTCGGCAGCATGTCACAACTAGAGGAGTGCCGAAGGAGCCCAGCGTTGGATTCAGGGTAAGTATAAAACCACACTAAAGGGTTACAACACGAGGGGAGATGGTCAGGAGCGGTTAATGTTTAACCCCTCTGTTTCCTCCCTACGTTTTATCCTCAGAGTCTTCGTTTAGTGGAAGGAGAATGGTTTTGGGGTGGAACCCATTGATAAAACCACAGAAAAGATTCATTAATCCTGGTGGGGTTTAATTAACAAGTATGGTAGGGGTACTTGTTAGAGGTGGTATGTGCTTTTTACAAGTAAGGAATAGATGAGCTTTAATTAGTATTGGTGGTGTTGACATTGTCTGTGTGCTTAATTATTTTGGAGATAGGATTATGTTCAGCGAAGTAATGTTGTAAAGGTAGGCTAGGCATTATTTAATAAGAAAGAATTAATAATATACAGGGTAATTCAAAAAGAATCGAAAAGTCACCGCACGTTCGGTGACTTTTCTTTCGCTTCAATTCGGTTCGTTTTGCCGATCCCATTTCGGCGACCCTGCGGTGTATTCAGCAAGCACCACAGGGTCCCCGAATTGCAGGGAAAGGCCGCCGCAAACCAGAAGAAAACTGCAAAACCCGGCGAATGCACGCCAAAAACCCGCAAAAACATCTGGATTAACCCACCGAAAACCACGAAAAAACCCGAGCAGGAGCCGATCACACACAGCGAAGCCACTGGAAAAAGTCGACACCGCAGATGAAGGCAGTGAATAAATTAGCAAAACAGTTTGCTTGAATGTTTGAAAAGTGAAACGCTGTTTGCAAAGAAACTACTGAGCGGAATGTCTGAAATTTATATATAAGGTCCAAAGAATGATAATAAAAAGGGCTGTTACAGAAAAAATAAGTAAACTTTAAAAAAAAAAAATCCAGAAAAATGCTTAAAATATCCTAAAAGAATCTATAAATAAAGAGACTCTTTACTGCAGAATTCTATAATGAACGGTTTATTAGATATTGAATTAAAACCGGAATATTTTTAACATTGAAGCCTATGAGATTCACCTGAATAAACCTGCCGAATTAAACCACCGAATGGCTGGGCATTTTGGGAACCTTTCACTGCTGGTTTGTGCTCTCTGAATAGCCAAACCAGTGCTTTTTTATGGGGATTTCAGTGCCCTCGAACAGGCACCGAACAGGCACCGTATGTGCAGGCAATTCGCCAGGATTTGGAGAATTGCCTGCTCTCTGGATAGCCGAATGGCCAGGAAAGGTAACCGAATGCTGATTTTCAGCGTTCGGTTACCTTTCTCCAGCCATTCGGATCTCTTTGAATTACCCTGGTAGTCTTTATAATATATAAATTTTGTTGATGAAAATAACAGAATCAGAGTGTTATTAACAGAGGGGCTACTATTGAAGCTGCATCTTCAGGTAGAGTAGCAATGGGAGATGGGAAGAATGGGGCAGATGAACAATGGAAAGTTAAAAGGCTTGGATAGAGGAACAATGGAGCATAGAGCCAAACTTCAGAGGTAGTGGCACACCAAAATCTTCAACTCCGGCTCCATGAAGCTCCTAACCCAGCACTGGTTTCAGTATGTATGCATGGTTATTTTAAGACTTTGATTTTGATGAGGGTTAATTGCTGAGTTTGAGTTACCAATTACATTGAACATGAAAGTGCAACAATGATAGGTATTGATTTCTTGGCAGCTATTCAGGTATTCTAGGATGTAGGGGTACATGATTGACAGCAACTGACCAAAGCAGACAATGGACAACTAGTTCTACTCAGTGCATTCCCAGTGCCATCCCCAATGTCTCTCAAAACTAAGGGACATGATAAACAACTATGACATTTTGCTTTAGCAAGATCACATAACACGCTCATCTAACACCTCAAAAAAATCCCATACTTACCTCTCATCCTGCTGTGAAGAGGTTGGCGTGATCCGCTTTTCAAGAAGAGTAAACTTTAGGATTGTTTTAATGATATAATAAGTGGCATATTATCTCAAACGGCCAACATATTCTCAGGAATCTTTGCGATGATAAAGCTATGCATAGGCTCTTTACTTCTGTGATTATAAATGGTTCATTGCATATTTTATCTATGTGATATTCCATTTCATCCCAACTCCACACACACCATCTCTCCAGGTGGCTCCTGGTGACCACACCTGACCCTGCCCCCTCAGATGCCGATCTGCCAACAGAAAGTACTGGCACCCGGCCAGCCAGCGATCCCCCTTCTCGCCCACACCCCTCAGGGAGCACAGCCCTGGCTGAGGATGTAACAGCAGCTAAGGGGTTAACCAGATACATCCCTGGAAAGGTCAGGCTGTGACCTTTCATGGGATGCCTGGCATGTCCTTCTAACCCCCAACGATGGGGAGATAGAGGAATCCAAATGATCTTCCCTCCTCTTCAAGCGCTTCCCCTGCTCCGGCGGGGGGTGGCCTGAAATTGACGTCATCGCTCCCGTCGCCATGACGTCAATGCGCTGGGAGGGTATAAAAACGCAGATCTGGCGTCATGGAAGCCAGATCTGTGTTGGAATCGCCGGGGGGAACTAAGTATAAATAGCGGCCTGGCACCGGACATCCAGGACATTCCATACCATCCTGCGGCATTAAAGTCCACCAAATGCAGGACGGCATGGAACATCGGGCATCATTAAGGGGATACAGAACGCTCACTCATTTACACTAATGCCGGGTCAGTAACTGTGGCCCTCCAGATGTTTTGGAACTACATCTCCCTTGATGCTCAGTCACATATTAGGTTGGCTAAGCCTCATGGGAATTGTACTTCTAAAACATCTGAAGGGCCAAGGTTTCTGACGCCTGCACTAATGGGTTGGGTTGTTAGTCGAGCCGAGCTACAAACTTTGCTTGATACAGCATATTTTCCTATACTTTGTATAGGAAGGGTTTAATTTATTGCCAGATGGAGAATGAAGTGCAATTCCAAGGAATTAAAAAAGTAAACCAGATCTCAGACCCTGGTGTTAAGTGATTTTGAAAATCACCTTTGGTTCCACAGTGCAATCCATCCCATCCCGTCGGTGTATTCAGAAGGAACCTAGGGAGGCTCTACATGTTAGCAGCTCCATATTATGGCTGAGCTGGAGTAGGATCCTTTAATTTTACACACTTGTCATTGCATAGTTATTTATTCTTCCATTTCTTCTATAGCAGTGGAGCAGATACTTATATCTCTTGTCCATTACTGTGAATATCAGAATATTCTTTCTTTTGCTTGTGGGAACAGGTTTCACACTGTCGTAAATTCCAATGTGAATCAATTTTCGTTCTATATCCACAAGTTACTAAGAGTAATTAGAAATGTTTCTTCAGAGCATGCCATGGAAGAAATGATACATCAATTCTAATGAGACAGGGCAATGTTTGTTATACACAGACTGTCTACTTGTACATAACTGCGGCAGCTGGGAAAGCTGGCATATAAGCCATCATACAGCTGTGTGCTTGGCTACCCAAAACATAGCGTCAATATCTCCAGCTAATACGGCCTCCACCGTGCTGTTATCTGGGAGAAATGAGGGAGTTTGAAATAATAACTAGAGGCTTTAGATTATACTCCCCTATACACCCCTTCGACCACCTGACTGTGTATTCTTTCTGTATCTGTTTCTTAGCTACAGTTCTCAAAAAAAGTTGCTCAAAATATTTTTAAAAAAATAGCATAGCATAGACGTTCAACAAATCTCAATCTTTTTTTCAGCAAATGCATTCTGGCGACAAACCTACTAAAGATTGAGGGCTCTATTACTTTCTTCACACAAAAACGCACGCATAACGCGTGAATTTTTGTACGCAGCGTTAAACGTTAATGCGCGTAGAACAATGCTGGTATTACAATCATCGCGCATTCTTTCATCCGTCAAAAAATAACGCTTGTAAAACGGACGCACGAAAACTGGCGCGCAGAAATCAGTGTGCGGACTGTTTTTTCACGCGATTCAGCCAATCAGAATTAAGAACCACAATTGTCTCCCGTTAAGTTTTTGCGCCTGTCAAAGTCAATCTGCGCATATATGCTGCATCAATAAAAAAACACGCACAACTTCTCAATTTTATTGTTTGGGTATGTGTAGAATGTGTAATTATACTGTGCTGTATTTTTTTTTGGGCTGGTGTATTTGGGTTCGGCCAGGACGTTCAGATTTGCCGTTACCACCAGCTTTTCAAAGGTGTTAAAATTATGGGCGCAAACACAGTGCGTTAAATTTTGCGCATAGATTGTAATACCATCCGCAAACCAGCGCACAAACGCATTTGCGCTCACAATGTTAAGTATAGGATGCGCGCAGTACAGTACGCTCACGCAGCGTTCGCGCAGGTTCACCCGCGGCAGATGTTAACGTGCATTTTTTTGCGCGGACATTGTAATACGACGTTCAGCGCAAAGGGTTTTGCCCCTCGCGTTAATGCGTTTTTGCGCACACGTTAACGTTTGCGCGAAGAATGTAATAGAGCCCTGAGTTTTTTATGAATAAACAACCAACTTTTAGGACACCAATTTAGGACATTGTGTTATTGTGTACCCTTAGTCTCGCATTGTTTGCATCAGTTAAATTTTAGATTTTAAGTTAAGAAACTAACTTTATTTTTGAAGACCTCTTACTGCAATGGTGCTCTGAAAAATAACAATTGTTTGTGTGTCCTGAGCGATATTTAACATGCTCAACATTGATCCTCCAGATGATACTCCCATGATACTCAGCCACTCATTAGGTCGACAGAGCCTTGTGGGAAACGGAAGCCCAAAAATATTTGGAGGGCTACAGTTGAGCTACAGATAAGGTTGCCGGGTCGGCCATGTCTCCTGGACACATATTAATATTGCATGCAGAGGAGAGTACAGAGAAAAATGCTGCCCTACAACATGTATAATTCATATGCTACAGGAAGGAAATCAAGACCGGTCACCTCGGATTCCTTTTACATGTCTTATCTGCAGCGTATGCATTATACATGTTGTGGGGCGGCATTTTTCATGCACTTCCCATCAGCATGAATAAAATATACAGTTGTGTTCAAAATTATTCAAACCCCAATGCTGTAAAGGGTTTTAGGGAATTTAGTGTACATTTGTAATTGTATTCAGAATGAAATCCTACAAGGACTTTTTAAAGAACCATATGCAACTAAAATGACATCAATTGGTTTTGTAATACAGTAGTAAATGTTTCTTTTGTGAATTCTTCATTGACACAATTATTCAACCCCTTAAAGACTACCACTCTGAAGAACAGAGGTTCATTCAAGTGTTTTCAATCAGGTATTGAAAACACCTGTGGATGTCACGGAGCAGCAATAAAGCATAATAAGCACCAATTAGGCAGCTTTAAAATGACTGTGATACTCAGCTCCTTCTAGACATTTACTGGTGTGGTTACAAACATGGTGAAGTCAAGAGAATGGTCCAGGAAGACAAGAGAAGAGGTGATTACTCTTCACAGGAAGGGCAATGGCTATAAGAAGAGTGCAAAGATGTTAAACATACCAAGAGAGACCATAGGAAGCATCATTCGCAAATTCAAGGCAAAGGGCACTGTTGAAACGCTACCTGGTCGTGGCAGAAAGAAGATGCTGACTTCGACTGCTGTGCGCTACCTGAAGCGTAGAGTGGAGAAAAGTCCCCGTGTGACTGCTGAGGAACTGAGAAAAGATTTGTCAGATGTGGGTACTTAAGTTTCAGCTCAGACAATACGGCGCACACTGCGTAATGAAGGCCTCCATGCCAGAACTCTCAGGCGCACCCCCTTGCTGTCTCCAAAGAATAAGAAGAGTCGACTGCAGTATGCCAAAAGTCATGTGGACAAACCACAGAAGTTTGGGATAGTGTTCTGTGGACTGATGAAACACAATTAGAACTGTTTGGGCCCATGGATCAACGCTATGTTTGGAGGAGGAAGAACAAGGCCTATGAAGAAAAGAACACCTTGCCTACTGTGAAGCATGGCGGGGGTCAATCATGCTTTGGGGCTGTTTTGCTTCTGCAGGTACAGGGAAGCTTCAGCGTGTGCAAGGTACCATGAATTCTCTTCAGTACCAGGAGATATTGGATGACAATGTGATGCAGTCTGTCACAAACCTGAGGCTTGGGAGACGTTGGACCTTTCAACAGGACAACGATCCCAAGCATACCTCCAAGTCCACTAGAGCATGGTTGCAGATTAAAGGCTGGAACATTTTGGAGTGGCCATCGCAGTCACCTGACTTAAATCCGATTGAGAACCTCTGGTGGGACTTAGGCTAAGGTCAGACGAAAGCATTTTTAACGTGCGTTTAACCGCACAAAATCACGGCCGTGCTAGCAGCAAATGACGTCCAATGCCAGGTAACATACGAAGAACGGCCGCACAAAAGTTCGTCCGCGCAACGCAAGTGGCAAACGAACGCATTTTTTTTCTAGAACGTCAAACCGCTACTACTGACGTACAGAGTGCGCTGCGTCCGCATAGCGGCGTGTTTGCGTGATTGGGAGACGTCAGACGCTGCACACGTCCGGCCAACATAACATCCAGACGCAAAAAGGGTTTTATTGATGATCCGTACAAAATCACGGACGAAAATGCGCATCGTATGACCGCTATCGCGTATTCTGTGAAAAAATACGTCCATTCGTTCGAAGGCACTTTTTCACGGACAACGCGAAAAATGCGTTCGTCTGACCCTAGCCTTAAAGAAAGCAGTTGCAGTACGCAAGCCTAAGAATGTGACTGAACTGGAGGCTTTTGCCCATGACGAATGGGCGAAGATACCCGTAGATCGCTGCAAGACACTTGTGTCAAGCTATGCTTCACGTTTAAAAGCTGTTATAACTGTAAAAGGATGTTGTACTAAGATTGAATGTCACTTGGGGGTTGAATAAAACTGATAATGAGGTGAGCACAGAAAAGACATTTGTGGTTATTTCATTATAAATGTTATGTTATATTTGTCTGACCTACACGTGCCTCTTTGATTTAATTGTAAGCAAGATGACTGAATGATCAAAATCAATGTCAAACTGGCCAAAACACTCAATTTCAGTGGGGGTTGAATAATTTTGAACACAACTGTATGTGTCCAGGAAAACTAAAAATATAATATATATATTATATATATATATATAGTAAAACATTCAATGTTGAGGAAATCCTGCAAGCGCGTGTCTTCATCACTGATATTTATTTATGTGTTTGTGTGTACAGGTGTGTGTAATACTTATTATGATCACAGCCGTACTAGAATATATAACAATACTATAAATGGAAAGCACACGCATGAATAAATTGCCCTATTTAGGCTAGGGTCAGATGAACACATTTTTCGCGTCGACCGTCAAAAAGTGAGTCCGAACGAATGGACGTATTTTTTCACGGAATACGCGATAGCGGTCATACGATGCGCAATTACGACAGTGATTTTTTACGGATCCAAACCAGGAAACTTTGGGTGTATGGATGTTATGTTGGCCAGACATGAGCAGCGTCTGACATCTCCTAATCATGTACACATGCCGCTATGCGGACGCAGCGCACTCTGTACGTCAGTACTAGCGGTTTGACGTTCTCGAAAAAATGCGTTCGTTTGCCACTTGCGTAGCGCGGCCGCACTTTTGTGCGGCCGTTCTTCGTATGTTGCCCGGCATTTGACGTCATTTGCTGCTAGCACGGCCGTAATTAAGTGCGGCTAATTAATAAGTGCAGCACATTAATACTGCGTTCGTCTGACCCTAGCCTAAATTTTACATAAGCGATAATCACAAAAGAGTTAGGAATTTGATTACATATCATTGCATGGCGTGCGATTGTAAGAGGAGATATCATTAAAACCTGGTATTAAGTTACTACTTGGACCAAGAGAAGACACCCCGGGTACCTATGTAGTTTGACGCTCTATAACTCTGAGAAGTACATGAAAGGCATATTCGGCGAGCTGTGCGAGTGAGGCCTGGGTGTGTTTGCAGTTCTTAGCTAGTTGACATGCTTACAATATGACACCAAGAGAATGTGTGCTTACCTCCAACATATCCAAGTCGCACGTCCAATATGTGCCTGAATTCATAAACTCAATGAGAATCTGAAGTGCTCCTCCGTTTAGTCAAACTGTTGAAATGTTAATAGTACAAGGTGAGCGAATTCTAAGTGTTACAGAATGTTATCAAAGTATCTGACCTCATGCGGAATGGGACATCGCACACCAGCTGCCTGCACACCAAGCCAAAGAGCTCGTTCCTGACCCAAATGCCACTGTGGGAAAGGAAAGACATCCAAGAGATTGGCATTCAGGCTTAGCTACCATACACACCCATGTGAGGGGGCACAGCTGCAGATTCTGCTGCTTAAAAAAAGAGAGGTTGGACGAGAAGAGGTCATGTATAATGTGACCCCTCTCTTCCTGGCTGTACAGCTGTATGGAGCAAGTAACTTTGAAGAAAGAAAAATGCATTTGATCATGTACAGCATGCTACGTATGTTATCAAAAAGGATGGCTTTCATTTTTATGCGTTAGGGCATAAACATTATGACACTTCTTAACCCATCATTATTCATGTGCTTCACTGCCAAACTGCACCATTTATGAGTTTGACTCACTGTTGAAATATGTTAAGTTAAAAGGAGACAGAAAGGCAGACACTTATCAAAGAATATTATTGTATTTGATCTTTTTTAAATCTCTTTGTGCACTAAAAAATAAGGAAAATGTTTACTGTGGACAATCTGCATACTGGATTATAGACCTATATGCCAGGAAAGAGAAAAAAAATAGTATAAAAAATGATAAAATTGATAAAAAAAAAATTGAAAGTAAGTTCCATTCACCTTTCTCAAACCTTTTAATAATGAAATTAATGTTTAACCCTTTCGCTGCGGAGGCATTTCATACCTCTGAGGTCATTTTTACCGGTTTCACTCATCATGTTTAACCGCATTTTGAAGCCTTATTTTAATATATGACCCAGACATATTATATATTGTTCTTTCCGGCAGACTCGGCAGATTCATAATATGTCATTATTATAAGTATACGTCATGTCCTGTCTGTATATTGTAACAAAAAAATGCAATAAAATTAGAATTTTCAATAATTTACAAAGTGTAAAGTGTTTTTTTTTCCACATTTTAACATGCGAGCATTTGCGGTTATAATTTCTATGGGGTGCGCTTGTTAAAAAAATTAGAAATGGGGACTCATTACATTTTTTTGGGGGGGAAATTTCGCTACTTTTAACAAACGCACCGCATACAAAAATCGTTAGTGCAGCATCATTGTTCACATTATAATTGAAATGGGAACAATATTGCTGCATTAACAAAACAAAAAAAATAAAAAAACTTGTTTATTTTATTTTAAATATTTTGTTATTTTTATTTTTAATATGTCTTACAAAAAAAAACTTTCTACATGACAAGTTTGGTATCGTTGGCAAGGCCATGCTGTGGCGGATCCAACGATATCAAATATTAACCCCTAGCTGCCAAGGATTGGGAGATAGGGGGTTCCAATGAACCCCCTATCTCCACCATTGGTGGCAGCTAGGGTTTAACTCCAGGACTGGCGTCATCGTGCTATGCACGATGACGACAGTCCTCAGGGGGAGTTCCCGGAGGCTTGGCCGGCTTCCAAGATGTCGGCTAGCTCCGGGAGAGGATCTTCGATCCGGCTCCCCAAGGGTTAAGGTCAGCCACCGTTTGGAAGGGCAGGCTATGCCCGTCCAAACGGTGCCTGCCTTAACATTGTGCCCCCCGGCGATCGGGAGGGAGAGAGGTCCGAAGGACCTCCCCCTCCCTTTTAGGCGCCTCCTCCGCACACGCGGGGGGGGCGCCTGAATTAGATGTCATCGCGCCGCCGCGATGACATCTAATGGCCCCACCGGGGTCCCGGAGTGCCGGGCTGACATCCAAGATGTCAGCCCGTACCGGGGGGGCGCAGCAATCGGCTGGAATCCGGCCGATTGCTGCCTCCTGTGCAAGGACATGCTCAACGCGTCCATAGCACAGGAGAACCACTTGGCTGGATGCGCTGAGCGCGTCCATAGCAGCCAAGTGGTTAATTTATAATTATTATACTTCTAAAAATACACATTTTAAGTGAAACTGTTGAATTTTTATTAGTAACCCCTTAACGACAGGCGGGTGGCACCTGTTGGGAGGGGGTTAACGCTGGTGGGACATACTAGTATGCCCCGCCGCCAGGTGCTGCCGCAGGCCACTGATGCGGCCCACCCACGCAGCTGATGCGTGACATTGGCTGCAGGGTGACATCCTGAGTTCAGGCCGTCTCATAGCAGCCAACGGCATGTGCCGGCTGCGTGAAGGGTCGAGATGGCCCATAGAAGTTGAAGGGGCATACTAGTATGCCCAGTGTCTTCTAAGCCCACCTGCCGCAGGGACGGCATGGTAGGCCCTGTGGCAGGAAAGGATTAAACCATAAACAGTGAAGATTGCAGTATTTGCCAATAACCCATTCTCCCGTTTGCCGACGTTGTTTAATCCTGAAACTCTGCACATGTATGACCTGCTAGGGGCACTCAAGGGTTAAAAAGGGAGGCGGAATTTGGAGAAAATTAGCAAAGTCAAATTTTAACCCTTACTGATTTCCCTTGTTCCCCCCATGCATTTTAATCCATGAATCCCTGACTGTCTTTTATTCTCACCTTCTGTCCAGTGCACAATTCCATTTGCTGTGCCCTTGTTCTGGCAGCTGCTGTTACTTCCTGTAACAGCGGCATGCCACAGCACCCATGCTCATTTAACTACCCAGCCAATCCAATGGCGAAGGTATGTCCCTATAATTACCTGTCAGTGATTGACTATAGTATTACTTTTCATAAATAAAAAATAATGAAATTCTCACATCGCATCCCCTCCCCTACAAATACCAGCAGATTCTTCTGTACTCAAATAGGCATGGTACTTTAACATTTACTATTTCTATCCAACTGTATATTAATACTAACAGCTGTTAGTTTATTTTAGATTTTTAACTTGTTTTTGTGAGATTACTTAGCCTGTATACTGCATCATGGTGGACATGAATATAACGTATGCAGTATTCATTATAACTCCTTAGCAGGAATAACGCCTTTAAGTTGCCTACTGATGACCGGGTCGGACGCGGGGAGACAATAAATACTCAAAAATACACAAACACATAACTGTGGAATAATATATATATTTATTATACATAGGCCACAGCTAAAAAATCCACACAATAACCCACCACCATGACATAACCATTCCCATAACAAAAATAAAACAAAAACCCAGTGCTGAAAGAGGACTCCCTACAACCACCACACACTTCCAAACCAACCAACCACAAAAACTTCCCAACTCCCAACTATCTGACCAAAATTATCCTAACTAAAAAGGAACCCCTAGTCAGCACTGCCTACAAGCCCCCGCCGTGACAAAGGAGCCCAACAAAATACTATTCTACCGGAAGAACCAACCCAACCTGGAATTAAATAAAACAGGGTGGGAGGGTGGGGATTTTCACCGCTCTACCTCAGGAGAAAAAGGTGCGCAGAGCCTCTCCACGCGCTCCTTAAGTACCCTCCTGGCAACTCCTTCCACACCACTCTCGCTCAATCTCCTCACACGCAGCAAAACCTTTCTAGAAAAATCCTCCCTGTGTCCTGGCATCAGAGGCAACTTAAGGGCCCTACGCCTTAGGTGCTTCAGGCCTTCATAAGTTGCCTACTGATGACCGAGTCGGACGCAGGGAGACAATAAATACTCAAACATACACAAACACATAACTGTGGAATAATATATATATTTATTATACATAGGCCACAGCTAAAAAATCCACACAATAACCCACCACCATGACATAACCATTCCCATAACAAAAATAAAACAAAAACCCAGTGCTGAAAGAGGACTCCCTACAACCACCACACACTTCCAAACCAACCAACCACAAAAACTTCCCAACTCCCAACTATCTGACCAAAATTATCCTAACTAAAAAGGAACCCCTAGTCAGCACTGCCTACAAGCCCCCGCCGTGACAAAGGAGCCCAACAAAATACTATTCTACCGGAAGAACCAACCCAACCTGGAATTAAATAAAACAGGGTGGGAGGGTGGGGATTTTCACCGCTCTACCTCAGGAGAAAAAGGTGCGCAGAGCCTCTCCACGCGCGCCTTAAGTACCCTCCTGGCAACTCCTCCCACACCACTCCCGCTCAATCTCCTCACACGCAGCAAAACCTTTCTAGAAAAATCCTCCCTGTGTCCTGGCATCAGAGGCAACTTAAGGGCCCTACGCCTTAGGTGCTTCAGGCCTTCATAAATTGCCTACTGATGACCGGTCGGACGCAGGGAGACAATAAATACTCAAACATACACAAACACATAACTGTGGAATAATATATATATTTATTATATATAGGCCACAGCTAAAAACTCCACACAATAACCCACCACCATGACATAACCATTCCCATAACAAAAATAAAACAATAACCCAGTGCTGAAAGAGGACTCCCCACAACCACCACACACCTCCAAACCAACCAACCACAAAAACTTCCCAACACCCAACCATCGGACCAAAATTATCCTAACTAAAAAGGAACCCCTAGCCAGCACTGCCTACAAGCCCCCGCCACGAGCTCCTGACATAACCCCCTTATGGGAGAGCTCCCCCACCAAGAAAAACCAGGGCTTGTTCAATCCCCTCCTTGAGTCCCAGGATGAACAGATCCTTTCCCACATCCGTCAGGTGAACGCCATCCGCCATGAAATAACACGCCGCATCTTCCTCTTCAAATGGTAGATGCCACACCACCACATCATCCATCCGCCTCACAAACCTTCCCATACAGCGATTCACCTTAATTCGGAAAAGCCGCACCGCCTCTTCATTCTTAGTCTGTTTCACACCATCCTTGGCATCACCTCGGACCACACCACCACTGTCCTTGGTGACCACACCCTCAACTGCTGCTGATCCTCCTGCATCTGCTCCAGCAGCATACAAAGAGGGACCACACCCAAATCGTTCCCTCCCATGTGAACCATCAGCACATGGGGAACTTCACCGTGCCTAAGGGCCCCCAAAACCGTCGGCTTAAACTCCTCCCATAGGAGCCCACAGATTCTGAACCACCGTACCCGTGTTGCTGACCCAAGCAGACCCATCTGTACTCCAGATGATTGCACCAACACCCTTCTCCTCACCCAAAAAATCAGCGAGTCTCCAATGATCCACACAACTCTCGAAGGATCTGCAAAAAACATAAACAAATTACCAACATCTCCACCACACAAAATACTTTAAAAGAAAAAAACTCCCCACCAAACCACAACACATCCCACCAAATACACCATGTCCATACCTGTAAAGATAAACATAACATAAACAACAACCATACTCCTCGCCTTCAAATTCTCCAACCCCCACACTCTTCCCCAAACAACAACAAATATACCCAGATAAAATAGAATAAATATATATATTCCGTAAAAAAAGATATAAATTCATATTCCATATAAAAGTTTGATATTTTTTCATACTTCAAAATTTCATTCTTTTTTATAAATCAAAATTAACAGAACAAATCATACAGCAACTGTTCTCCACATTACCTCCCAGCATTAACAAGCGTTTCAAAAATTCATAACACCAAACCAGGACGAACGTAGGACTGAAAAGCCCTGGAGTTCCATCTTCCCAATTATTGAATTTCCGTTGCCGACAAACCCAACCTTGCAAGCTTCCGTTGCTGCCCCAATACGAAAAGAGTGAGAACCAAATTCCTTCAGATTTCTCCCTAAACTCAACAAACCCTTCTTAAAAATGGAAACAACTGATACCTAGATAAAGCCGACCCGTCCGCATGACATAAAAAGGCCACACCTGACTCCACCCGTACCTCCAAAAATTCTTTAACGTTCTTCACTGGACACACCAAACAGTTATCCACACTGAAGAGACCAACTCTACGCCCCCTACCCAACTGATCAGTCTTGGAGTTAGCAACCCAAATAACCAGTTCATTAACTAACAACCAAACCGCATCAGCTCCTAAACCACCACCTCCTCTCCTAGAATTGCACACCAGCTCACCCACTCGAAATGCCCCAAAAAACCCCAAACAAAAGGCCGCCCTCATAAGGAGAACCTCATAAGGTGAAGAAGAACAAAAATTCCAAACAAAATCCCATAGACCCTCCAATAAGCGTCTCAAAACTGGACGCCGAGCGTCTACCCTGCACCTCCCCTTCACATAACCCCGAACTGCACATCTAATAACAAAATACTTAGTGACATCTCTTTTTCCCGATACCTGAAAAAGGAAAGCCAAGGCGGCTAAAGACTGCCGTACCACTCCAGGAGATGCCCCCGACTCGAATAACCGAATGAGGTATGCCCTAAGCAAACTTTCCTCCTCCAAACCACCCACCGAAACGTACCTGAACCGATCAGCCAATGCGTCCCAATCCCTCCACACTCGCGATTAGGCCTTCCAAGAGGACTCAGACAAAGAACCTCTCACCCATCTTCCAAAAAGTCTGAGTCTAGCTGCCAAAGGCTCTCCGGACAAGGGGTGCCCACTTCCTCCGCCAACGGAGCCAGGGAACGAAATCTGTCCCACTGCAAATGAGACAAAGCATCCGCCACTGAGTTAAAGCGACCCGGAACATGACGTGCCTTGCATAAAACATTAAATTTAAGACACAGGAACACAAACCTCTTCAACAACCTGATCACTGGCAATGATGAAGCTGACAAAGAATTAACCGCCGACACCACCGCCATGTTGTCAGAACGGAACAGAATCCTTCTCCCCTCCAGAGCACCTCCCCACAGCTCCAAGGCCACCACTAATGGAAACAACTCCAAAAATGCCAAATTCCGCAACAAGGAAGATGCCAACCAACTATCAAGCCAACAAGAAGCACACCAACGCCCCCCGAAATATACGCCAAAACCAACACCTCCCGAGGTGTCCGTGAAAAATTCCAGTTCTTTTGCCAAAACCTCTTTCGAAGGGAATATGGCCACCTCATTAAACGAAACCAAAAAGGATCTCCACGCTTCCAAATCTTCCTTCATGGCACCAGATATTCTAACAAAATGATATACCCCGAATACCCCGTGTCGCTAAAGCCAATTCACGTAAAAAGACTCTTCCAACCGGAATGACCCTGCACGTAAAATTCAAACGAACAATCAGCGATTGCAGCTCTCTCAACTGCAATTTCTTAACCGACAGGGCCCCCTCCACTTGCCTCAAAGCTTCCACCACTTTCCTCACAGGTAGACGACACTCACCCTTCACCGAATCAATCTCAATTCCCAAGAAAGTGATAACTGACGCTGGACCTTCCGTTTTATCAGAAGCCAAAGGAACACCAAATCAGTGTGCCACCCACTGAAAAGACCGAAGAATGTGCATACACTCTCCTGTCCCTTCCCTTCCCACGCACAAAAAATCATCCAGATAATGTGTCAGCTTATCCGACCCCGCCACTTCACGGCCCACCCATTCCAAAAATGTACTGAAACACTCAAAAAAGGAACAGGAAATTGAACAACCCGTAGGCAAACATAGATCCACATAAAATTTGCCTTCAAACCAAAATCCCAGAAGATGATGACACGAAGGATGAATAGGTAATAGCCGAAAAGCCGACTCAATATCCACCTTAGCCATTAAAGCCCCCTGTCCTGCATCACGGACCAAACTGACCACGGAATCAAATGACACATACGACACCGAGGCCTCACCAATATCATCATTCACCGATCCCCCCCGTGGAAAGGATAAATGATGAATCAAACAAACAAAACTGTCCTGCCTTCCGCTTCGGCACAACCCCCAAAGGGGATATCCTCAAATCCCGCACCGGAGGAGACGAGAATGGACCTGCCATCCTACCAGCCCCAATCTCCTTAAACACCTTCTCCCGAACTACCTCCGGATACACTCTAGCCGACTTTAAATTTCTTAACTTGCCACCCCGTGGCCTTACCACGAAAAGAATCCGAAAACCATCACCAAAACCGTCTCGTAAAAACTCTGCATCCCTATGTCTTCCGTAAACCCTTAGCCACGGTAACATCGCGTCGAGTTTCACTGGGGAAGCTTCCCACTCCAGACCCTACAAAAGGCAGACCTCCTTGTCTCGCCCTCTTAAAACATCTGGCCACGGGGATTAATCTCCCCCAGTGGACTGCCCTGCTATTACCCTGCACACTCCCACATGACTTTTTGGGATTTTTATGGATACCAAAAGCCTCCAGACCGCTAATGAACGTGCTACCTGACTTAGCGACACTTCTAATACGTGTCTGGGATGTGACGCGCTCTGCCCTGACGGCAATACACCCTCTATCTTTGGCCTCCCCCATATCGATGTTTACTCACCTGATCCCTGATTTTGATCCCCGCCCGTGGAGCCGTGCTTTGCTGGGCAACTTATTTTATTTCTATGCCTCGCATGACCTTCTTCCCTTCCTGCAGCTCCAGGAGAAACACTCCCTACATGCTAAACTCGGCTTTCATTTTTTGAGGTTACGCTCCTGTCTCTCGCAATACGGTCTGATACATCTCCCCCCCAACTCGGACCTCCTTACTATGTTTGAAAAATACTGTTTGCACCCCACTCCCGAAACGCGTCTCTTGTCTCTGATATATCAACAGTTATTGACTAGACCTCAGATTACACGGTGGCGATTCCAAGAGACATGGGAACGAGACCTGAATCAATCCTTTACCTCAGACCAATGGAGGGACTGTTTTTTATTGGACTGTAAAAAGTTTAGATGTATCTCACTGACGGAAGCTAGGAAGAAGGTTCTATACCGCTGGTATATTACCCCCGACAGGGAACCATTTTAAACCTACCGTTTCTAAGACCTGTTGGAGGTGTGAGGAGGAGGATGGGTCTTTTTTCCATGTATGGTGGTCATGCTCCCGTCTTACAATTTTTTGGAAGCAGGTAGCCTCACTGAGTTCGGAGGTCCTAGGAGTGGATATTAGCCCGTCTCCTGATATTTTTCTCCTTCAAATGTTCCCCTCATCCCTTACCCATTTCCAGAAACAACTCCTAGCCCATATTTTATCTGTCACCACTAATTTCATAGCTTTCAACTGGAAAACAGATAAGGTGCCCACAGTGGGTATGGTTAAAACTAGGATGGGGGAATTAAGGTCCCTTGATGCCATGGCCAGGTCATTGATGGGATTGAAAGGGGTAGGCAAGGATCACTGGACTATTTGGGATACTTATACCATCGCACTTTAGGGTCTTGTTAGGGCTATCTCAATGACTGATATATGTTGACGTCATATAGTTCGGTGAAGCTTTATGTCTTGTTATAATATGTTTTATATTGAGGTGCATATCTTTATTTCCCTGTTTTCCCCCCTTTTTTGATTTTTGTACCCCCTTTTCTTTTCTCCTTTCTTGAAAATTCAATAAACTTTATATTTAAAAAAAAAAAAAAAAAAACATCTGGCCAATGAATGCAATCCTCCACAATTTGAACATTCGTGCTTGAACCTGCACCCAGTACCAAACTTGCACTGACCCTCGTTAAACTGCCAGCACAATGCCTTTTTAACACCTGCTGGTGGGGAACTGACCCCACCCCCACCGGCTCCCCCTGGAAAGGGCAAAGCCTTTTGTGCCCCCATCAAACGCAACCACAGCGTTATGTCCATTTGATCCCATCCCATCCCTGGGTGAGCCGCCAAACGTTGCCTAAACTGCTCATCGTATTTCCACCACGCCCAACCACCATAAGTCCGATAAGCCTCCCAAATCCCATCCACATAACAAAAAAGACCTGAACAGTGCTGTGGGCTCTTCTCCCCAACCACATTTGCCAAAATACAAAAAGCCCGGAGCCAATTCCCAAATGACTTAGGAATCCTCCGAAACCTCTTTTTCCTTTCCTCCTCTTCCTTTAAACCGTCCTTAGATGAATCATCTTTTACCCCAGCCACCTCATCCAACGGAAGCAGGGAAAAAATTTCCACATACTCACCCCGCCATATGCCTTGTTTAACCTCCTGTTTCAAATGAAACCGCAAAGGCCCAGAAAATGACACGTAAGCATTACTCCTTGCCACATCCGCCACCCCTGCGGACTCACCGAGTGAACCCAAATCGCCACTCGGCCCTCTTGAAGCCATAGCTTCAGCACCAAGAGCTCCACCAGCTCTCACAACTGGCCTACCTGCACCCTTCCATGCTTGAGCCAAATCCACTCCCTGGTTCACACCCCCTGGTGAAACCGACCAATCCTCAAAGGCCCCCTGTAAAAAAGACATGAAAGAACTCACATCACCACCATTTCCATTACCTGTTGCCACACAAGGTCCACCCGAACTTCCTGGAACCTCCTGTGCCACAGTTTCCGAACCCCCTGCACCAACTCCACCGACTCCAGCAGCCTGGAAACCACCAACCGGCTGTGGACTCCTCTCCCAAACCATTGGAACTGTGGACGAAAAAACACTTGCGCGATGAGCCCCAGAACCCGAAGTACCAAAATCATTAACTCACTCCCTCACACCAAAATCAGGAGCCCCATCAGCTCTACCATCTGAGCACCAATTTACTTCGAGCTCCTGAGTGACCTCATCCCACACACCAACACCCTGTGCCACACCACCGTCCACACCCCCATCAACCAACTGTCTTACCGCCGAAACATCAGTCCCTGAGACAGCCCTTGCTCCACCTCTGGGACCCCTGGTGGACCACCGAACTCTCCTTCTCCCCGAGGAACTCCTCGACCTCCGCACTCCTTCTCTCCTGGTAGAGCTCACCACACCACCCCTCCGACCAGAAGGATCCTTAGCCCCCGATACCAGCCTCGAGCTCCTACCTTCCCCACGTCTGGAAGCAGTCACGCCAGCCTCATTTCCAACTGCGTCACCACCAGCCAACATCCTCTGAACCAACCATCCTCGGCCTCTCACAGCGTCCAAATCTCAAACTCTCAGCCGCCGATTCCCCACAGGATTCGCCTCCCGGACTAAACCGCTCCGGAGGCCTCGAAATCCTGGCAGGCCGAGATCCCACTTCCAATTCTGCCGCCAGCACCTCCGACAGGCTTCTTCTGGACCACTCCACAACACAATGCCGAGCCGCCTCCCGCACTTCCTCCAATAGTGACTCCAGTTCACCGCCTTGCACCATCCACCAAGACAATTATTATTATTTTTTTTAAAGGCAAAAGCCGAAAAAACACCGCTCTCTAACGCAGCACAAATTTTCACCGCTCTACCTCAGGAGAAAAAGGCGCACAGAGCCTCTCCACACGCGCCTTAAGTACCCTCCTGGCGACTCTTCCTACACCACTCCCGCTCAATCTCCTCACACGCTGCAAAACCTTTCTAGAAAAATCCTCCCTGCGTCCTGGCATCAGAGGCAACTTAAGGGCCCTACGCCTTAGGTGCTTCAGGCCTTCAAAACATTTAGAAAAAGAGTCCTATTCCTGCAGCAAGAGCTGGTAGGTAGAATTCTTTATTAAGACCAATGTATAAGAATGAATAAGTATATACTTATTTCTGTATTGGCACTTACTTGCTCTTGCCATGCGTCCTCATACTTGTCTTATCTTGCTCCCATACAAACTCCGACACACAGTCCCGAGCATTCCCAGATTTGGAGTGCTTAATAAATATATATATAATATATATATATATATATAAAGTTTATAGTTGCAGAGGACATTACATATCCCAGAAATTCAGAGAACTGCTTAAAGAGCATACGTGCTACATCCCTCATATGCAGCAAAGAATTCTGGGCAGGATATGCAAAGGAAGTGCACAACTTTTCATTTTTTACGTCTACGCTCTGTAATAACCCAGAACCCTTCTTGCCCAATGCCATGCCAGACTAGTTGGGGGTTTTTTTTAACCAAAGGCCAGGATATATTTATATATATATATATATATATATATATATACATACAGTCAGGTCCAGAAATATTAGGACATTGACACATTTCTAACATCTTTAGCTCTATACACCACCACAATGGAGTTGGAATGAAACAAACACAATGTGCTTTAACTGCAGACTGTCAGCGTTAATTTGAGGGTATGTACATCCAACTCAGGTGAACGGTGTAGGACTTACAGCAGTTTGCAGATGTGCCTCCCACTTGTAAAAGGGACCAAAGGTAATGGGACAATTGGCTTCTCAGCTGTTCCATGGTCAGGTGTGTGATATTCCTTCATTACCCCAATCACAATGTGCAGATAAAAGGCCCAGAGTTAATTTCAAGTGTGCGATTTGCATTTGGAATCTGTTGCTGTCAACTCTCAAGATGAGATCCAAAGAGCTGTCACTATCAGTGAAGCAAGCCATCATTAGGCTGAAGAAACAAAACAAACCCATCAGAGAGATAGCAAGAACATTAGGTGTGGCCAAAACAACTGTTTGGAACATTCTCAAACAGAAGGAATGCACCGGTGAGCTCAGCAACATCAAAAGACCCTGGAGACCGCGGAAAACAACTGTGGTGAATGACCGAAGAATTCTTTCCCTGGTGAAGAAAACACCCTTCACAACAGTTGGCCAGATCAAGAACACTCTCCAGGAGGTAGGTGTATGTGTGTCAAAGTCAACAATCAAGAGAAGACTTCAGAGTGAAGATGTAAACCATTGGTGAGCCTCAAAAACAGGAAGGCCAGATTAGAGTTTACCAAACAACACCTAACAAAGCCTTCACAGTTCTGGAACAAGATCCTATGGACAAATGAGACCAAGATCAACTTGTACCAGAGTGATGGGAAGAGAAGAGTATGGAGAAGGAAAGGAACTGCTCATGATCCTAAGCATATCACCTCATCAGTGAAGCATGGTGGTGGTAGTGTCATTGCGTGGGCATGTATGGCTGCCAATGGAACTGGTTCTCTTGTGTTTATTGATGATGTGACTGCTGATAAAAGCAGCAGGATGAATTCTGAAGTGTTTCGGGCAATATTATCTGCTCACATTCAGCCAAATACTGCAGAACTCATTGGACATCGCTTCACAGTGCAGATGGACAATTACCCAAAGCATACTGCAAAAGAAACCAAAGAGTTTTTGAAGGGACAGAAGTGGAATGTTATGCAAAGGCCAAGTCAATCTCCTGACCTGAATCCCATTGTGCATGCATTTCACTTGCTGAAGACAAAACTGAAGGGAAAATGCCCCAAGAACAAGCAAGAACTGAAGACAGTTGCAGTAGAGGCCTGGCAGAGCATCACCAGGGATGAAACCCAGCGTCTGGTGATGTCTATGCATTCCAGACATCAGGCTGTGATTGACTGCAAAGGATTTGCAACCAAGTATTAAGAAGGGAAAGTTTGATTTAGGATTATTATTCTGTCCCAACCTTTGGTCCCTTAACAAGTGGGAGACACATCTGCAAACTGCTGTAAATTCTGCACCGTTCACCTGAGTTGGATGTACATAGCCTCAAATTAAAGCTGACAGTCTGCAGTTAAAGCACATTGTGTTTGTTTCATTCCCACTCCAATGTGGTGGTTATAGAGCCAAAGATGTTAGAATTGTGTCGATGTCCCAATATTTCTGGTCCTGACTGTATATAGTGACAGAGTGCAGGGGTTGGGTAACAAGACGTCTGGGAGAGTAATTGAGGGAAGGTATTTAGGGCCCAGACTCCTGCATGGTCTCTACCCTCTCACACACTTGTTACCAATTAAGCCATAGATAAATTCCCAAACTGCTGACTGCTAGATAGAACGGTTTTTAATCAGACTGCTCAGTGAAGGGTATGGAGCAGTAGCACATCTAAAGAGATGCCATGTTTTTTTATGAGATTATGGTTTTGAGATAGTTAGGAGTGCTGGATGTAGAGTTAGTACTCTCATTTGAGTTCGGTTTTCTTTTGTTTATGAGATTATGGTTTTGAGATAGTTAGGAGTGCTGGATGTAGAGTTAGTACTCTCATTTGAGTTCGGTTTTCTTTTGTAGTTTTTCCCTGACTCACCTGCAATAGTGATTCCAAAGCCAAGTCTGCTGTTTGCTTCTGTATGCTGGAATAAAAGACCTCCCATTTGCACAAGCTTCAAATCTGCGACTGTTTCTTCCCTAGAGGACCGTGTTGTTTGGTTGTAACCAAGGATCCCAAGCGGTTGCTATACTATGATATATATATATATATATATATAAAATGAACAATGGCTGAGCAATCCAGCCTCCACGATCCCTTAATGCTCGGTTCCTGCCGTGTTTAGGCTGAATATTAAGCAAATATTGAAATGGAAGGCGGCACTCCAGGACGATAGACAGACAAAAGTTTATTCAAAAACCGTCAACGTTTCAGCCCTAACCCAGGGCTTTCTTCAGGACATAAATACAATAAAAAAACGCACAAAATTTATAGACGCCACTGTACTCACCACTCCCTCTGACCGGCGTTCTCATCTACTCAGTGCGCATGCGCCAAGTGCCGACACCTCAAGATGACGCAGTCGGCGTGTAACCTCTGCAACCAACAATGCATATTGTTCATTTTACATATTCAAGATTGGCCTTACTTGAGCTGGAGCACCGGCCAAATTGACTTTGAGTCGCCGCTTACACACCTACTTCCTTGCTAGGTGTTTTCTTTTTTCTGTGCTTGCTATTTTTTTGTTGATTGAGCTAACTACATAGATGGATGATTTTTTGCAACAGGCTGAGGCTTACTCTGACACTGCCCAGACATTACAATTCTCTCAAGAGGAAGCTGACGTTATTCTCTGGCCTACCACCAACACTGACTTGTCCTGTATCAAGTCCCATAAGGATATTTATTTTGATTTGTCACGGCTCAAAAAGAAGGAAATCGACTTGGACCTACATGGCCTCTTCCTCTCTGACTATCACCGGGCCAAAAGAATCCCCAGAGGCTTCAGGATTAACAACATCCCAACCCTGGGGAGATGCAAACCCAAAGTCTGTAAGAATTGGACGGCAATCCTTAATAAATGCTCACTGGACTTGATGCTGGTTGCTATCCAGGATGTCAGAGAGGAACTCGAGGATCTTAAGAGCAGTATTTGCAGCTTTGAATTAGAACATGAAGATTTACTGACATCCACTGAAGGTCTAGCTCTAATTCGTCGAGTCAGTGAGGAAAATCAGAAGTACAAGAATGAACTGATTAAGTTCAAACAGGATAAATTTGAACGTGTCAAATTAGATTATCAGGAGCATAGGGTATATAAGTGGCTGAGCAGTAACAGCAACAGCAACCCCAGGCCCTATAGGAAACCGCGCAGAAGGATTCATAAACCTAACATCACCACTATAGATGTAACATAGGGCGAGTCGGCTTCTGAAGGTGAATCATCTAACACAGGGTTACCACGAGTGGAAGGTGCCGAACAGGATCAGGCGTCAAAAAACGTAGGAACTACAACCAGAAGCCGGTTAAAAACTACCGAAAACCAAGGATGTCAAGACGAGGTCAAAAGGGGCAATCACACTGGACAAAGAGGCAAGCCACCCCTCAACAAGAAATAAGCCCCATATTTAATTTGTCCTCCCGAATACTCACTGTTGAAGAGACAAGAATTTTGACTAGAGGTTTATCGTATGTTCCCACTGCAAAACCACAGGAACTACAGTGGAATGTGGAGCTAAATAAATTTGGCCGGACCATAAGAATTACTGATTTTTTTAAAAATGATCAAACTGGTAAGCCCTCAGAGTTTCGCCCTCGTAGTACCTTTGACCCGATTCCCAATCAAGCCTCTATTAAAACCTTCCTGAAAACAGTCAAAACAGACACCATTCAAAAAATTAAACATGACCAAATGAGACACAGCAACATCACGAAAAAGGAATGGCAGTCGATTAAAGATCTGTCTGGAGACCCTATGATCACGATACGGGCTGCCGACAAGGGTGGGTCCATAGTTATTATGGATTATCCCAAATATGCTGATGAGATACGTCTTCTGTTGAGTGACACCACTACGTACAAGAGATTGCGGAATGATCCTACTGTAGGCATCCAAAGGATCTTTGAGGATAGCCTGACTAGGGGTCTTCAGATGAATTTTATCTCTATTGAGCTGTTTAAATTTTTGAACAAAAAGTTCCCCAGGACTCCGGTACTATATGGACTTCCTAAAGTCCACGAAAATCCGTTGGTGCCTCCTATGCGCCCTATTGTATCGGCAGTGGAAGGAGTTTTGGAACCCATTGCCAAATGGCTGGATTTCCTGTTTAAAGCATCGGTCCTTGATATACCGACATGTATTAAAGATACACCAGCATTTCTCCATAGGCTGAGTTGAAAGGCGACTTTAGTAAGGTCGTCCTTATGACTATGGACGTTAAGACCCTCTAGACCATCATCCCTCACGAGGCTGGAGTGGAAGCAATGAGGGAATTACTATGTCTATCCGATGAATAAACGGGACCTTGCATCGAGTTCGTTCTGGACTCCTGACTCTTCAGAATAATTATTTTTGCTTCGAGAATGATTGGTTCCTACAGTGTACTGGGATGTCCATGGGTGCAGCAATGGCGCCTATGTATGCAAATGCATACATGTATGCATGGGAGAAACAACATATTCTGTCCAGCTTTGTAGAAAATACCGTCGAGTATATACGATACATCAACGACATTTTCATTATATGGCAGGGTACAGTGGAAGAAGCAGTACAATTGGAAGTATATATCAACAGTCTCGGAACCCCAGTCGAAGTAACGATGCAGGTGAATACTACAAGGATACAATTTTTGGACATTGAGGTCTACCTCAAAAATTATAGCTTACATTACTCCCTGTATTCAAAGCCTACTGATCGTAACACACTGCTGCATGCGTCTAGTGCTCATCCTCAGCACATGAGAAACAGATGCAATCCATGTATGGAAAATTCAGGACTCGAGGTTATTCAACCAAGGTTTTGGATTTGGCCTTGATGAAGGCCAACTCAATGCGGGAGACACCAATAGAGTTGCAACCTCGTCTTAGGTTCCCTATACAGTATCATACTGCGACCCCTAAACTCACAGCATCAGTTAAAAGGAATTGGCATATCTTAGAACAGGACTCTTCATTACCGGTCATTTTTCAACAGAAACCAATGTTTTGTTACAAAAGGGGCAAGAACCTGACGATGGCTCGTCAGGAGTCAAGCACTTCTGACGAGCCATCCTTGGCGAAATGCGCGTCGGGTGCAGCAGCAGGCAGGGACCCTCCATTAAATTCTTATCCCACATCTTGTGACCTTAATAATGTGTGCTCTTTGATATAACACCTGGTCATTTATTGTGGTACGATTTTGGCTAATCCAGCTGAATATCTTTCTCAATAGGGTACCCTTTGCCTTTGTGTCTTTGTGGGTTCTTCTTACGCATGGTTTATGGCTTAATATAGCCATTCATTTTATTGTTATTTATTTAATGGTAGCTGCAATACCTTGAGGTGATCCTTGAAGGTCACTTATTGTATTGTGTTTAAATCTATACCAATTGTCGCATGAACACCACTTCTTCACTGTTGAATTGGTTTTAACATGTTTTGTTTATTGAGCACTGTTTATTTATGTTTATAAGGTTGTCAATTAATTTTATAATTTTATATTTCTTTAATAAAAGTTATATTTTATATTGGTCTCAGGGAGACATCAGTATTCTGATGTTTTCATCAGAATAATTGTATTCTATCAACTATATAGGGGGAAACCCTCTGGTCTCTCATGACCTTCCTAATTTCATTCAATTTGACCTTTCCTGGTACTATATTGTTACGCTCTAACATTGAGGTAGTGATTTTGTAAAATTATATGCGAAGATATGTCATCCTGATGCACAGGTTCTCTCACTTTTAGATTTATTTTTATTCTTTTTCTTCCTTCTTGCCACTCTGGTGTGTGTGAATGAATATGCATTGTTGGTTGCCGGGGTTACACGCCGACTATGTCAATTTGCGGTGTCGGCACTTGGCGCATGCGCACTGAGTAGATGAGAACGCCGGTCAGAGGGAGTGGGGAGTACAGTGGCGTCTATAAATTTTGTGCGTTTTTATTGTATTTATGTGCTGAAGAAAGCCCTGGGTTAGGGCTGAAACGTTGACGGTTTTGGAATAAACTTTTGTCTGTCTATCGTCCTGGAGTGCCACCTTCCATTTCAATATTTGATATATATATATATACATATTTTATTGTCCTGAGGAAAGCTTGCGGGGAGCAAGCTGAAACGTTGACTTTTAACAATAAAGACTATCCCTTTGAGAAGACACAGAGTGCCGCTGTTTATCTACTGGATATATTATGGTTGGC
The DNA here is from genome assembly GCA_009667805.1 of Leptobrachium leishanense. Lineage (NCBI taxonomy): Eukaryota > Metazoa > Chordata > Amphibia > Anura > Megophryidae > Leptobrachium > Leptobrachium leishanense. The sequence continues at coordinate 420,333,924 of CM019063.1, read as the reverse complement.
GCTGCACTGGGCGCACAATATCGGACCCGTGAATGCTGGATTTTCTCTGTGTATATATACACATTTAAGTTATGGTGGAGGGCAAAAAGTGAGATTAAACACCTCCACATTATATTTGGAACAGCACCTAAACTACACAAATTGCAAAATCCCCATCTATGTGTTGAGACAAAATCAAATGGCACACTGACCACAGTCACTTCTCTCAAATATCTAGGTATGTGGTTGGACCCTAATCTATCCTTTGGCCCCCACATCAAAAAACTTGCATCTAAACTTTACCCCAAACTAGGTGCCCTGTACAGAAACAAATCCTGTCTGAGCCCCGCGGTAAGAAAGCAGATTGTACAACAAATGCTTATGCCAGCTATTGATTACGGAGATGTAGTGTATGCAGCAGCCCTGCAAACACACCTTCAGAAACTCACTACATTGTATAACTCCTTCTGCCGCTTTGCATTACAATGTAACTACATGACCCACCATTGTGACATGTTAAAAGAGCTAAACTGGCCATCGCTGGAATCAAGACGTACCCTTCACCTTTCCAACCTGGTGTTTAAGAGCTTTTCTGGGAAGCTGCCACCCTACCTGAATAGACTGCTTCCCCCAGCAGCTCCCTCATCCTATAACCTCCGATCCAGGACCAGCACCTTACTTGCAATACCACAATACAAAAAGACAGTGGCTCGGTCCTCATTTTCCTACAGAGCACCACAATTATGGAATAACCTCCCAGACACCATCAAATCTTCCCCCAGTCTTAAGTCACTCAAGAGCTCCTTACTAACATACCTCAATACAGAATGCACCTGTAAACATGTAAAATAATGACTATTTCCTACATATTTATTTTCTGTTAATCTGTATATTTGTGTTGTTAATATCTTACATTGTATTACTTTGTATTTCTGTAACTGTAACACTTCAATGTTCTTGAACCCAGGACAAACTTGAAAACGAGAGAAATCTCAATGTATCCTTCCTGGTAAAATCCTTTATAAATAAATAAATAAATATATATATATATATATATAGTACTTGCTAACAATATTGCTACCAAATTTGTAGATCTAGAGATATCTTGAGCGTAATAATTTCTATAGGCATTCAGGCAGTTATATATCGAGTGCAGGAATGTATATTACAATATGTCCTGCGTGTTTAGCTTATTAGACTGTTCTTTTTGACACTGTCTCAGTGTCGATAGTCTTAATTTTTAGTCAACGTTTTAGTGATTGCATAATAAATGTATCAATTTCCCTAGAATTACATTAGTTTATCCTAACTAAGAAATGTGTGATCAAGTCAGCTAATACAAATGTGGCTTTATTGGAAAATAACACATTTAATAAAAAATCAACAGCAGGAAAGAAAACACAAACTTTTGCAAGCAGTGAACAAATACACAGAATGGCCCTTAATAGTGTATTTAAAACACAAGTTGTGATTTTATTTTAGTATGCCATTTCATTTTATATTTAAGTCTGTATTGGAAGAACCATATATATCCTAACAGTAGTATTCTGATCTCGATCCTTCACTCTTGCAAGTCACTTGAGAGTCCATGCTAGACCTTGAGCATAGAAGAAGTCTCTCTGACTCTGTTGTGTCTCTTCGGGTCCATAACTCTCCTCCGGCACTTATGGCTCGTGGTCTCAAGGACAAAGTTTCAAATTTCACATAAGTCTCTTTTAAGAGGTCCTCTTCTCCAGGGGACTGAGGTTTTCTTTGCAGTTTTATAACTTTGTAAAGTAAAAAAAAGATGACAGGCAAAATGACAACACAGCAAATACTGCCGGCTATCACTAGAATAGATATCGGGGAGCCACTGTCTGCAGTGATAACAGAGTCGGTAGAGAACACAACACACTGGTCTTTCTTGGGTGCTGTCAATTTGGGGCACACACATGCCATGTATTTCGTATTTGGCTCTAATCCATCAATTGTGACTTTGTTTTTGCTGGGGTCTGTGCTCAATCTCAGCATCTCTTCATCACCATACTTTGAATATAGCACAGCCAAGGCTGAACCATTTGTGGTATTGACAGTCTTCCATGTCAGGGTGACCCGATCCTCTGACTCAATGGTCACTTTAAGATTCCTAACCACAGAATTCTGTTGTGAGGAAGATGTTCCATGTTTCTTGGAAGATACGGGTAACTTTGGCAGCTTTATTTCTGGGCTCTTCTGAGTAGAAGATGTGAGACTTGTAGCGGCTCTTGTTGGTGATGGCGGTTCTGTTGATGTTTTTAATGGCACTGATGATGATGTGAATGTCTGAAGTGGAAGCCAGGCTGTGCTGGTTATCTTCATGACCGCCTCCTTTACGTCTGTTTGTGCGTTACTGATCTGGTCTTCTCCTAATCTCCACATTAAACGTTGTGGAGACCCTGTTGTTGTGACAACACCCACCACTATGACAGTTATTGATGCTTCAGCTATACCTGCCAAATTTTTAGCCTTGCATCGGTACTCTCCAGCATCTTTATAGGAAATGCCATTCATACTTAGAATTGACCACCTCACACCATCTGACGGGGATTCTTGAATGACTTGATGGAAAAAGAAAAACAAGCAACAGGTTTATGAATTCTCTTTTTGCATTAAAATATAATATATATATATATATGTCACAGTTCGGACCTTTCATAATATTAACACATACATGGTTATTCAAAGAGAGCTGAACTGGGCCCGAAATTGCGCCGAACAGTGAATTTTACGGTGCAATTTTGTGGCCATTCGGCTATTCAAAAGGTAGCAATTTGCCAAATTTGGGCAAATAGCCAGCAAAATACAGGTGATCTTCGGCAGCAGTGAAATCCTCATAGAGAAGTAATGGTTAATCTATTCAGAGGACACCGACCAGCAGTGAAATGTCAGTGATATGCCTTAATGTTCGGCAGTTTTATTCGGCAGGTTTAATCAGGCGAATCAGATAGTTAATAAAATATTTTTAACTTTGAAACCTATCTATTAAACCATTTATTCTTTTAATTTGCAGCAAAAAGTCCCTTTATTTATTTTTTGAGACTTTTTTTGGATTATTTCAGTGAAGTTTGTTTTAAATAGTGTTTTTTTTCTGTAACAGACCTTTCTATTATTCATAGGACCTTATATATTAATTCTAGGTATTTTCGTGCGGTATTATTTTTTGCAAATAGTTTTTCAAATCGCTGGGCCCTATTACAATCTTCGCGCATATGTTTGCGCCCACGCAAAAACGCATTAACGCGAGGGGCAAAACCCTATGCGCAGAACATCATATTACAATGTCAGCGCAACAAACGTACGTATACGTCTACCGCGGGTGAACCTGCGTGAACGCTGCACGAGCTTTACTGTACTTTGCGCGTCCTATACTTAACATTGTGAGCGCAAATGCGTTTGTAATACCATCCGCGTACCAGCGCACAATCTATGCGCAGTTTGTAACGCACAGCCTTTGCGCGCATAATTTTAGCAACTCCTAAAAGCTGGTGTAAGGCTGGGGTCAGACCAGCGCACTTTTAACGTGCGTTCTGGCGCACATAATTACGGCCGCACTAGCAGCAGATGACGGGCAATGACGGCCAATATACGATGTACGGCCGCACAAAAGTCTGGCCGTGCAACGCAAGTGGAATTTGAACGCATTTTTTTGAGAACGCTGAACCGCTAGTCATAGGCGTGCGCAGCCTATTGCATTAGGGTGTGCACCCAAAAGTTCAAACACATAAATTAATTTGCCACAGAACTCATAGCACTCTGGGTGTTCTAAAATTTAAAAAAAAAAAAAAAAAAATCGCATACATTCATGCATGCATGTTATACTTATCACAAACATTCACACACACTGTCACAGCCATTCACGTCATCATTCACACACATTTACACTATCACATTTATTTACACTATTATTCACACATACACATCACAAATCTTTACACCATCATTCACACACATTCACACTATTACATACATTTACACATCAAACATTTACACCATCATTCACACACGCTATCGCATACATTCACATATGCTATCCCATACATTTAAGCTATCATTCCCACACGCTATCACACAAGAATGCAACTAATGCTCACAGGGAAAAAAGAATTCACACCAAAGGTGCAAGTGGAGGACTGTTCAAATATACTTTTTATTAACTAATGCCCACAGGGCCCATAGGAAAAATGTAGGTGTACGTCACTCCCATATACACACGATGCCCCCTCAACACATACAATGCACACATGCCTCCTCCACATACACACCCCTTCACACATGTACAAATCCCTCCAAATATACTGCACACATGCCTCTTCACACATACACACATGCCCCCCAAATACACAGTAGACATGCCACTACACACGCGCCCCAAATACACTGCAGACATGCCCCTACACACATGCCCCCCAAAAATACACTGCACACATGCTCCTTCACAAATACACACATGCCCCCCACAGATGCCCCACAAATACACTGCACACATGCCCCCACAAATACACACATGCACCCCTAATACACTGCACACATGCCCCTTCGAACATTTCCCCACACATTCAACACTTCATATCACACATACAGCACTCCATGTACTCTACTAATGCTCACAGGGAAAATATAATTCACACCCAAAGGTGCAAGTGGAGGACTGTTCAAATATACTTTTCATTAACTAATGCCCACAGGAAAAATGTATGTGTACACCACTCCCATATACACCTACACATATACATATGATGCCTCCTCAACACATACAATGCACACATGCCTCCCCCACATACACACCCCTTCACACATGTACAAATCCCCCCAAATATACTGCACACATACACATGCCCCCCCACAAATACAATGCACACATGCACCTTCATAGATACACACATGCCCCACAAATACACAGTAGACATGCCCCAGACAAATACACTGCAGTGACACATGCTCCTTCACATATACACACATGCCCCCCCAAACAAACACTGCACACCTGCTCCTTCACACATACACACATGCCCCCACAAATACACACATGCTCCCCTAATACACTGCACACATGACTCTTCACACATTTCCCCACACATTCAACACTTGATATCACACATACAGCACTCCATATACTCAACGTGCTGCCTGGCAAGGAACACTTTTACTGTGCTGTCTGTAGACACCAGAAATGAGATCCTGCGATACTGTGCACAGGTAAGAGGATGGATGAGCCAGGACACAGTGATAGAAAGCAGGCTCCACATGCAGAGCACCCACCGGTACCAATGCACTACTGCAGCTGCTGCTGATGGGGAGATAGGGATACAAATAAAATAGTTAAGGGAGGACAGGTAGCCTGGTCAGCACAGACTGCATGTAATCTCCTTTACAGCAGGACTTGTCTGCTCGGCCTCATTGAGTAGAACTTTGCAAGCAACAGGAGGCAAGCAGAAATGGCAGTAGAGTTGTCAGCATGAGGACTTGCTACTTACACAGAAGATGGCACCTCGCAGGAAGCACGCCCCCTCCCCCACCCACAGAGTCAGCTGGAGCAGGAAGTGGGGGTGGACAGACTCTAGTCTATTGTGGGCGTGACACGTGCTTAGGCAGCTCCTGCATGTGTGCACACACTTCTAGCCCCAGGATCGCGCGCTTGATTGCAGTGACGGCCGGATCTATTTTCTTGGTTTCACTCACATCATCATACTGCGGCCTACAGAGCCCCAGACTGCCATTCAATTCCTGCGGCCTCGCTCTGTGTCGGCTGCACGTCCTCAATAGCCAATCGAAGCACTGGCACTGTTCCTTCCTATGCGGTTAGACTGAGTTAGCGCTAGAGAGTGCCAAGTAGCCACAGATGATTAGGGTGTGCCCAGGCACACCCAGCACACCCCGTGTGCACGCCTATGCCGCTAGTACTGACGTACTGAGTGCGCAGCTGCGGCATAGCGGCGTGTTTGCGTGATTAGGAGATGTCAGACGCTGCTAATGTCCAGCCTACATAACGTCCAGACGCAAAAAGTGTTTTATTGACGATCCATACAAAATCACGCCCGAAAATGCGCGTCGTCTGACTGTTTTTGCGCATTCCGTGAAAAAATACGTCAATGCGTTCGGACGCACTTTTTCACGTTCGCGGGGAAAAATGCTTTCGTCTGACCCTAGCCTTAATGGCAAATTCTATCAACCTGGCCGAAACCAAATACACCAGCCCAAAAAAAAATACGCAGCAAAGTATAGTTACACATTCTACACATACCAAACCAATAAATTTGAGAAGTTGTGTGTGTTTTTTTTATTGATGCAGCATATATGCGCAGATTGACTTTGACAGGCGCAAAAACTTAACGGGAGACAATTGTGGTTCTTAATTCTGATTGGCTGAATCGCGTGAAAAAAACAGTCCGCACACTGATTTCTGAGCGCAATGTTGCTGCACGCACGTTTGTGTGCGTCCGTTTTACGCTCGTTATTTTTTGTCGGGTGAAAAAATGCGCAAGGATTGTAATACCAGCATTGTTTTACGCGCATTAACGTTTAACGCTTCGTTGCACGTGCGTTTTTGCGTGAAGAATGTAATAGGGCCCGCAGTGTTTTGTTTTTTTTACCCCGTGTGACAGATCTCTTTACCCTGACAGGGTGACATCTGCCAATACCGCTTCCTTGCAGGACTCCCCATGTTCTACCCATTCAGACTCCCGTGCCTTCCTCCAGTCCTCAGATGAAGCTTAAGGACCGGGACACAGAGAACCCGCTACCATCCCCCAGAAATAAGACGAGGTTGTAGATCTGAGGTCTTTCAGGGTTAGAATGGAACTGGTTTTATTGGAGACAAGCACAGATATTTATGTGGTCAAAGAAGGGTCATTTACATTCACAAAATCACAACATCTTCTAGAGGAGGTTTTTGTGTAACTTAATTAGATTTAGGTACAGACAGTGAGAACATTGCTTAAGCTTTCTAAACGAGTTAGAAGCTACCACCCTAACTGAATAGGCTGCTTCCACTAGCAGTTCCCTCATTGTCAGGTATATTAGAATGGAAAATTAAAATGGATGCCTGTAGCCATCTTGTTTTAATGTAAAGTCTTTTCTTTCTCAATTTTTGAATAGTTTTAGAAATGGACAGAGATTTTTTTTTAAATAGTTCATGGCTAGGCGAACCATAAGAGTTATGGGTGTTTTTATAAATGCTATAGACGATAAAATGTCTTTATTTGATATAATGCTGAGCTAAATGCCAGACATGTCAGATCCAGGGCCTGCACTTGCAGTACCACAAAACAAAAAGAAAGTGGCTTGATCCTCATTTTCCTACATAGCACCACAATTATGGAATAACCTCCCAGAGGCCATCAAATCTTCCCCTGAATGCTGAATTCACCGCAGGGTCAGGGAATTTGATTCCCCAAGGTGCAGGGAACGAAAGAGCACTGACATTTCGGTGCAATTTTGGTGCTCTTTGAATAACCCTGATAGTATAAGTCAGCTATGTTCATGGAAATAACACTTTCAACCATATATAAAAACAGCTACATTAAATGGGTTATTGTAAAAGAAAGAGTAATATAACAAATTGTCTTTATTATTTTACTTGTTAATTTTCCTCAGATATGAATGTACTTTTTTATTCAAATAATTGCGATAACATATTTTGTTGTCATAAACTTTATTCTCTCCAATGGCATGCAGCACTGGATAAAAATTGGGGCTGATTGAGTTGCAGCTCCAAGCCAAGGGCCCAAAATAGGTCCACTACAGGCAGGCCCTGGAACCCTCACTGTGAGCTGCCCCGCAAGTCACATACACTGCTGTGCGGTGCAACACAGCTCTCTTTCTCCTTGGTGTGAAGGAGAGAGACAGGCTGGAGTTGTCTCACTGATCTGGCCCTGCCCCTTTAAATTTTCCCCGGTCCTGCCTTTGTGTGCTCCACAGCCTCCACGTGCAGGAGCTCATTATGCAGTTCAGGACATCAAATGTGGAAAGATGAGGGCAAATTGAAATGAAAAGTGTGAAATGAAATGTGGGCACAACAAATGAATTGTTAACATGCTGATATAAAATGGGGCCTAATAAGTTAATAAATGAAATGGGGGAAAGCTAAAACAAAATGTGGTCATAATAAATGCCATAGAGTATGATAAAATAAAATGGTGGTTTAATAAACGAACTGGGTGAATTCTCAAAATAAACTTGGGCATAAAAAAAAATAAGATGAAGGAATGACAAAATCAAATGTGAGCATTATAGATGAAATGTGAGCTTAATAAAATGAGATGGGGAAATCCTAAAATTAAATGGTATCATAGTAAATGCAATGGAGACATACTGAAATTCAATGGATTGAAATTCCTGTCCAGCTGTATATACCTATCTGCTCAGTTGCATGCACCTATCTACATGGCTATATATATATATACACACATATATATATATATATATATATATATATAACATAGCAGGAACAGGAACACAAAGCTCTGTTCCCTAGACCCTGACTTATCACATATTTATAGGGAGGGACTGGTCTTGGTGACCTTAGTTCCCCATGGAAGGTCAGTTTTGGCCTATTTGTATGTCTGTCAAATATTTTTGTCTGCTTGTCTATTTTTTATCGTCGTGCCTATTTTCTATCTTCTGTCTGTCATTGCCTGTATATATAAATTTTCAATCTGTCTATCCCATAGTATCTGTCTTTTCTCTATATGTTCTTCTGTCAGTATTTCTAATTTTCTCTTATTCTTCCATTCTCTTTATGTCTCTCTCTCCTTCTACCTCTTTCCTTCTCTCTTTATACATCTCTATTTTTTCTCTAGTTCTTTCTTTCTATTGCTTGCTTGTTCTCTCTTAATTCTTCACTTTATCTCTCTCTTGCTCTCTTACCTGCTCTCTTTTTATTTCTTTTTTCCATCTCCCTCTTTATCTCTTTGGTTCCCTAACTCTCCAGAAGGATATAGACATCTTAGAGAGAGTTCAGAGAAGGGCTACTAAAATGGTGTATGGCTTGAAGAAGAAAAGTTACCAGGAAAGGCTTAATGATCTTAACATGTATAGCTTGGAAAAAAGACGAGACAGAGGAGATATGATAGAAACATTTAAATACGTAAAGGGAATCCACAAGGTAGAGGAAGGGAGTATATTTAAACGGAAACAAAGTAGCAAAACAAGAGGACATAGTCTTAGATTAGAGGGACAAAGGTTTAAGGCTAGGGTCAGACGAACGCATTTTCGCGTTGTCTGTGAAAAAGTGCGTTCGAAAGAATGGACGCATTTTTTCACGGAGTACACGATAGCGGTCATACGATGCGCATTTGCGTTCGTGATTTTGTACGGATCATCAATAAAACAGTTTTGCATCTGGACGTTATGTTGGCCGGACATTAGCAGTGTCTGACATCTCCAAATCACGCACACACGCCGCTAGCGGACGCAGCGCACTCTGTACGTCAGTACTAGCGGTTTCACGTTCTCGACAAAATGCGTTCGTTTGCCACTTGCGTTGCGCAGCCAGACTTTCGTGCGACCGTACTTCGTGTGTTCCCCGGCATTGGACGTCATTTGCTGCTAGCACGGCCGTGATTTTGTGCATCTAAACGCACGTTAAAACTGCTTTCGTCTGACCCTAGCCTAAAAGTAACATCAGGAAGCATTATTTTACTGAGAGGGTGGTGGATACATGGAACAGCCTTCCAGTAGAAGTGGTAGAGGCCAAAACAGTAATTCAATTTAAGCAAGCATGGGATAGGCATAAGGCTATCCTAAACAAAAGATAAATCCAGGTAAAGTATCCATGTAATTTGGCAGACTAGATGGACCGAAAGGTTCTTATCTGCCGAAATTTTTCTATGTTTCTATGTTTCTCTCTCTCTCGTTCTCGCTTTCTCACCCTCTATCTGTCTGTAATTATATCTATCAGTGCTGCGGAATATGTTAATGCTTTATAAATAATTGCATGTCTCTGTCTATTTATCTTTTCTTATATATCTATTTTCCATTATTTCTGTCTGTCATTTGCATCTATCATTTCTTCATTTTTTTTGTCTATCTGTATCTCTGTAATTCTCTGTATTAATCCATCTTTCTCTCCCTCTTTTTCACATGTTTTTTTTCACATCTTTTCTTTCTCACTTTTACTTTCTTCTTCTCGCAATATTTCTGTTTATATCCCTCTCTTTCTGTTATGGTTACTCTCCTCCCACTAGATTACATGGGAGGGGGGATGAATAGATTTTTTGCAGCCTATCTATATATCTATCTACCTTTTTCTGTCTATCTATTCCGTTTCTGTATATGACTGACTCTTTTCTATTCTTCTATTGTTTTTTCTTTCTGTGTTCTTTATTCATTTTTAGGGCTGTCTGTATTTTTAATCTCTTATTTTCGTGTTCTAGTCTCTTACTTTCTTGTAGGAACACAGATATAGTGTATATGAGGTTGGGTATCTAGAGTACCCAAAAAATTTAGAAAGTATACTCAGCTGCTGCTAGAGAGGCAACTCCCTTTTATACATCCAACCAGGAGGGTAATGAATCTTAAACAAGTATAGAAAAAATGGTACCTCCAGCGCTGCAAGAAAAGGTGCACTCGTGCTACCACATTTTTTTTAAATAAACAAAAAAGGAACACAAAACAAACGTTTCGGGGACACAGCCCCTTCCTCAGTGTATAGTGCCTTACCAAATACATAGAAAAGAAACCCTTATAAACATGTAATAGCGAGGGTAGAGCGAATCAGGCAATCAGAGCCACACATGGAAAGATAATTAATTAAACTTGCTAACTCACAGACTCAGGGAGATGCAGGTTATTCCCCGAATATTCCCGGTGTCTAGACGCATTTAACGCCAGTGGGTGTGCCAAGATGGCGGAAGGAGCACGGTGCATGCGCTGACACACGGAATCCTGGGAGACCGCGGGTGCGCATGCGCACAAGACGACTAAGGGACTTAGTGGAGATGATGCTTCAAATCCAAATAACTATGACTTCCCACGACTGGGGAAGAAAAAATAAATCGATATATTGATCCAGCTGATATACATTTCCATGGTGACCCGAATGAACTGCCTTAGGAAGCAGCGCCTGAAAAAGATAAACCCGAAGTAAATACATAATAACCAATAAGGAATAATAAAAAAGGTGATACATAAAATCAAACGTGGCAACCATGGTTATAAAACCACAGAATAAATCATATGGTAACCACACACAGCAGAGATTTATCTACATAGCATACAGATACTAAACGTATACAGGATAAATGCATAGACTCAAAGATAATATGAATCAAACCAGCAGCTCACCTAAAACGGCAGATGCCTTAGTGGATGCAATCAAAGAAACCAGTGCCACTCAAGCTTCTCATTAAGACCATGAGGGGCCATTGTATCTAGCGAGTACATCCACTTCACTTCTCTTTGTAGCAACAATCTATCTCTATTCCCTCCTCTCTTAAGTGGAGGTATTCTATCTAATATTTGATAACGAAGTTGGGATACGTTATGCCGCATTTCTCTGAAATGCCTGGCAACTGGGAAATCTGATGTAAGATTGTGAATAGAGGTCTTATGTTCAGAAATCTGGTCCTTAAAAGGTCTAGTCGTTTTACCGACATAGCCTAGACTGCACGGACATTTTAATACGTAGACCACGAAATCGGACTGACAGGTAAAGAAACCTCGTAATTGATACTGGAACCAGTTCGTGGATGTGTACATGTGTCACCTTTAATAACACCATTACAGTGATTGCATTGAAGACAAGGGAAAGTACCATGCTCACTGGAGTAGAGAGGAAAGTCTGTCTCACAGCTGGGGCAACTTCGGCTCTAACCACATGATCACGGATGTTTCTATTTCGCCGCATAGCAAACATCGGAACATTGACAAATAAATGTCCCACATCTTTGTCTCTTTGTAAGATGCGCCAATTAGATCGAATAATTCTCTTAATTTCACTTGTTAATGGAGAGTATGTACTCACAAAGGGAATTCTGAGACTTTTTCTTAGTGGCATCCCGTAGGAGTTCCTCCCTAGTAACCATAGAGGCTTTCAAATGAGATTTACTCAAAATGCGTCTACTATATCCCTTCTCTCGGAATTTAGACTTAAGAGTCTGAAATCTAGAGTCGAGTTTAGTATCAACACTGATAATACGTTTCACCCGCAGCATCTGGCTGTAGGGTATAGAAGACTTCTGCCCTACAGGATGATAGTTTGAAAAGTTAAGCAGACTATTTGCATCTGTCGGTTTCGTATATAAATCAGTAGCAATCTTGTCAGGATGCTTATAGGCCACAACATCCAAAAAGTGTACTGCATGTGTATTAAAGTCCATTGAAAATGTAATATTTGAATTTCTTGAATTAAGAAAATCTTGAAATTTAGCCAATTCATATTCAGTACCCTGCCAGATCAAAAAGCAATCATCTATATACCGAAACCAGCAAAAGATATTAGCCAAAAACTCGTTATTAGACCAAATGTATTTATCCTCGAATGCTGACATATATAGATTGGCTTATGCTGGCACCATATTAGCACCCATGTTGGTACCTCTAACCTGTTCGTAAAAGATAGAGCCATATCTAAAGAAATTCTTTTTAAGGACTATCTCAAGGAGTACCAAGATGAAATCAACCAATTTAGGTGGAGAGACTGCTGAAGAAAGATATTTCCTAGTCGCCACAATACCCTCATTATGTGGGATAGAGGTATAAAGGCTATTAATGTCAAGAGTAGCTAAAATAACATTCTACAGATGTACTTCTTCAGCAGTCTCTCCACCTAAATTGGTTGACTTCATCTTGGTACTCCTTGAGATAGTCCTTAAAAAGAATTTCTTTAGATATGGCTCTATCTTTTACGAACAGATTAGAGGTACCGACATGGGTGCTAATATGGCGCCAGCATACGCCAATCTATATATGTCAACATTCGAGGATAAATACATTTGGTCTAATAACGAGTTTTTGGCTAATATCTCTTGCTGGTTTCGGTATATAGATGATTGCTTTTTGATCTGGCAGGGTACTGAATATGAATTGGCTAACTTTCCAAATTTTCTTAATTCAAGAAATTCAAATATTACATTTTCAATGGAATTTAATACACATGCAGTACACTTTTTGGATGTTGTGGCCTATAAGCATCATGACAAGATTGCTACTGATTTATATACGAAACCGACAGATGCAAATAGTCTGCTTAACTTTTCAAACTATCATCCTGTAGGGCAGAAGTCTTCTATACCCTACAGCCAGATGCTGCGGGTGAAACGTATTATCAGTGATGATACTAAACTCGACTCTAGATTTCAGACTCTTAAGTCTAAATTCCGAGAGAAGGGATATAGTAGACACATTTTGAGTAAATCTCATTTGAAAGCCTCTATGGTTACTAGTGGGGAACTCCTATGGGATGCCCCTAAGAAAAAGTCTCAGAGAATTCCCTTTGTGAGTACATACTCTCCATTAACGAGTGAAATTAAGAGAATTATTCGATCTAATTGGCGCATCTTACAAAGAGACAAAGATGTGGGACATTTATTTGTTAATGTTCCGATGTTTGCTATGCGGCGAAATAGAAACATCCGTGATCATGTGGTTAGAGCCGATGTTGCCCCAGCTGTGAGACAGACTTTCCTCTCTACTCCAGTGCATGGTACTTTCCCTTGTCTTCAATGCAATCACTGTAATGGTGTTATTAAAGGTGACATTTGTACACATCCACGAACTGGTTTCAGTATCAAATTACAAGGTTTCTTTACCTGTCAGTCCGATATCGTGGTCTACCTATTAAAATGTCCGTGCGGTCTAGGCTATGTCGGTAAAACGACTAGACCTTTAAAGGACCGGATTTCTGAACATAAGACCTCTATTCGCAATCTTACATCAGATTTCCCAGTTGCCAGGCATTTCAGAGAAATGCGGCATAACGTATCCAACTTCGTTATCAAATATTAGATAGAATACCTCCACTTAAGAGAGGAGGGAATAGAGATAGATTGTTGCTACAAAGAGAAGTGAAGTGGATGTACTCGCTAGATACAGTGGCCCCTCATGGTCTTAATGAGAAGCTTGAGTGGAACTGGTTTCTTTGATTGCATCCACTAAGGCATCTGCAGTTCTAGGTGAGCTGCTGGTTTGATTCATATTATCTCTGAGTCTATTCATTTATCCTGTACTAGGTGTAAAGCCTGCCCAGAGGGCAGTCTATTGATAAGTGTGGTGCGTTGTGCTTGGTTCGGTGCCATTTATTGTGCTGTGTTTGGCTCTGTGCTCGGCTCTGTGCCGTTTATTCTGTTGTGCTTGGCTCTGTGCCGTCTATTGTACTGTGCTCGGCTCTGTGGAGTTTATTGTGCTCGGCTCTGTGGCGTTTATTCTGTTGTGCTCGGCTCTGTGCTGGGCTCTGCACATCGGCTCTGTGCTCTGCTCCGTGCCGTATATTGTGCTCTGCTTTTTATTGTGCTCTGCGCCGTTTATTGTGTTGTGCTTGGTTCTGTGCTTGGCGCCGTTTATTGTGCTGTGATTGGCTGTGCCGTTTATTGTGCTGTGCTCTGTGCCATATATTGTGCTGTGCTCGGCGCTGTGCCGTTTATTGTGCTTGGCTCTGTGGCGTCTATTGTGCTTGGCTCTGTGGCGTTTATTGTGCTCGGCTCTGTGGCGTTTATTGTGCTCGGCTCTGTGGCGTTTATTGTGCTCGGCTCTGTGGCGTTTATTGTGCTCGGCTCTGTGGCGTTTATTGTGCTCGGCTCTGTGGTGTTTATTGTGCTCGGCTCTGTGGCGTTTATTGTGCTCGGCTCTGTGGCGTTTATTGTGCTCGGCTCTGTGCCTTTAATGGGTTGTGCTCTGCTCTGTGCCATCTATTGTGCTCTGCTTGGCGCTCTGCTCTGTGCTCTGCACTCGGCGCTGGGCTGTGTTCAGGTACTGGGCTCAGGCGCTGGGCTCTGCGCTCAGGCGCTGGGCTCTGCGCTCAGGCGCTGGGCTCAGGTGCTGGGCTCTGGGCTCAGGCGCTGGGCTCTGCGCTCAGGCGCTGGGCTCAGGTGCTGGGCTCTGCGCTCAGGCGCTGGGCTCAGGCGCTGGGCCCTGCGCTCAGGCGCTGGGCTCAGGCGCTGGGCTCAGGCACTGGGCTCTGCGCTCAGGCGCTGGGCTCAGGCGCTGGGCTCTGCGCTCAGGCGCTGGGCTCAGGCACTGGGCTCTGCGCTCAGGCGCTGGGCTCAGGCGCTGGGCTCTGCGCTCAGGCGCTGGGCTCAGGCGCTGGGCTCTGCGCTCAGGCGCTGGGCTGAGGCGCTGGGCTCTGGCGCTGGGCTCTGCGCTCAGGCGCTGGGCTCTGGGCTCTGCGCTCAGGCGCTGGGCTCAGGCGCTGGGCTCTGCGCTCAGGCGCTGGGCTCAGGCGCTGGGCTCTGCGCTCAGGCGCTGGGCTCAGGCGCTGGGCTCTGCGCTCAGGTGCTGGGCTCAGGCGCTGGGCTCTGGCGCTGGGCTCTGCGCTCAGGCGCTGGGCTCTGGGCTCTGCGCTCAGGCGCTGGGCTCAGGCGCTGGCTCTGCGCTCAGGCACTGGGCTCAGGCGCTGGGCTCTGCGCTCAGGCGCTGGGCTCAGGCGCTGGGCTCTGCGCTCAGGCGCTGGGCTCAGGCGCTGGGCTCTGCGCTCAGGCGCTGGGCTCAGGCGCTGGGCTCAGGCGCTCAGGCGCTGGGCTCAGGCACTGGGCTCTGCGCTCAGGCGCTGGGCTCAGGCGCTGGGCTCTGCGCTCAGGCGCTGGGCTCTGCGCTCAGGCACTGGGCTCTGCGCTGGGCTCTGCGCTCAGGCGCTGGGCTCAGGCGCTGGGCTCAGGCGCTGGGCTCTGCGCTCAGGCGCTGGGCTCAGGCGCTGGGCTCTGCGCTCAGGCGCTGGGCTCAGGCGCTGGGCTCAGGCGCTAGGCTCTGCGCTCAGGCGCTAGGCTCTGCGCTCAGCGCTGGGCTCAGGCGCTGGGCTCAGGCGCTGGCTCTGCGCTCAGGCGCTGGGCTCAGGCGCTGGGCTCTGCGCTCAGGCGCTGGGCTCAGGCGCTGGCTCTGCGCTCAGGCGCTGGGCTCTGCGCTCAGGCGCTGGGCTCAGGCGCTGGGCTCTGCGCTCAGCTCAGGCGCTGGGCTCTGCGCTCAGGCGCTGGTCTCAGGCGCTGGGCTCTGCGCTCAGGCGCTGGGCTCAGGCGCTGGGCTCAGGCGCTGGGCTCAGGCGCTGGGCTCTGGGCTCAGGCGCTGGGCTCAGGCGCTGGGCTCTGCGCTCAGGCGCTGGGCTCAGGCGCTGGGCTCAGGCGCGTGGCAACCTCCGTAACAGGCTGTTGCGGTTGGATGCGCGCGCGCCACCTGCTGCAGCACGCCCAAAGCGTCCAACGGAGGTTGGATGCGCGCGCAGCAAACCTCCGTAGGACGCTTTGGGCGTGCTGCGGCGGGTGGCGCGCGCGCACCCGGCTGCGCACGCATCCAACCGCCACAGCACCCCGTGGGCTGCGCGCATGCGCAGTCCATATATATATATATATATACACACATATATATATATATATACACACACACACACTGTAACCCCATGTGGATATATATACACATATATGTTTTTTACAGTGTGTGTGTGTGTATGGCCGGCATCCAGGCTCAGGCGAGCCCCCGGCTCGGCTGGGCCTCTAGGCCCAGGCCAAGCCGGGGGCTCGCCTTAGCCTGGATGCCGGCCAAGCAAGTAGCTCGGGCGGCATCCAAGCTTAGGCGAGCCCCCGGCTTGGCTTGGGCCTAGAGGCCCAGCCGAGCCGTGGACTCGCCTGAGCCTGGAGGACGCCCGAGCAGGCAATTCGGTCGGCCTCCATGCTTAGGTGAGTCCCCGGCTCGGCTGGGCCTCTAAGCCCAGGCCAAGCCGGGGGCTCGCCTAAGCTTGGATACCGGCCGAGCAAGCAGGGTGGGTGTGGAGAGCACATACTCACCTACATCGGCCCTCCAGCGATGGCAGTCCCGCTTCCAGTGTCCTCTCTCTGTTGGTCACCGGTATGACATCACAAAAGCCTTTGACCCAGGGTCAAAGGCTTTCGTGACGTCATACCGACGACCAACGGAGACAGAGAGGACGCTGGAAGCGGGACCGCCATCGCTGGAGGAGCTAAGGGCCGATGTAGGTGAGTATGTGTAGGCAACATCCTCCTACATTGGCCCTGAGCTCCAGCGGTGACCGTCCTCCGGCTGTCGCTGGCTGCTCGGCCGGCCTCTAGGCTTAGGCGAGTCCCCGGCTCGGCTGGGCCTGTAGGCCCGAGCCAAGCCGGGGGCTCGCCTGAGCCTGGAGGCCGGCCTAGCAGCCAGCGACAGCCGGAGGAAGTCACCGCTGGAGCTCAGGGCCAATGTAGGGGAGTATGTTTTGGCAACTTCGGCCCTGAGCTCCAGCGGTGACCGTCCTCCGGCTGTCGCAGGCTGCTCGGCCAGGCTCAGGCGAGCCCCCGGCTTGGCTTGGGCCTACAGGCCCAGCCGAGCCGGGGGCTCGCCTAAGCCTGGAGGCCGGCCAAGCTGCCTGCGACAGCCACCGCTGGAGCTCCGGGCCAATGTAGGGGGATGTTGCCTACACATACTCACCGACATCGGCCCTTAGCTCCTCCAGCGATGGCGGTCCCGCTTCCTCTCTCTCTTCGTTGGTCGCCGGCATGATGTAACGAAAGCCTTTGACCCCGGCATTTTGACCCGGGGTCAAAGGCTTTCGTGACATCATACCGGCGACCAACGAAGAGAGAGAGGACGCTGGAAGCGGGACCGCCATCGCTGGAGGAGCTAAGGGCCGATGTCGGTGAGTATGTGTGGACCGGTGGAGGACTCGAGGCCGATGTAGGTGAGTATGTGCTCTCCACACCCACCCTGCTTGCTCGGCCGGTTACCAAGCTTAGGTGAGCCCCCGGCTTGGCTTGGGCCTAGAGGACCTGTCGAGCCGGGGACTTGCCTGAGCATGGAGGCCGGTCGAGTTGCATGCTCGGGCGTCCTCCAGGCTCAAGCGAGTCCCCGGCTCGGCTGGGCCTCTAGGCCAACGCCAAGCCGGGGGCTCGCCTAACCTTGGATACCGGCCGAGCAAGCAGGGTGGGTGTGGAGAGCACATACTCACCTACATTAGCCCTGAGCTCCAGCGGTGACTGTCCTCCGGCTGTCGCAGGCTGCTCGGCCGGCCTCCAGGCTCAGGCGAGCCCCCGGCTTGGCTTGGGCCTACAGGCCCAGCCGAGCCGGGGGCTCGCCTAAGCCTGGAGGCCGGCCGAGCAGCCTGCGACAGCCACCGCTGGAGCTCCGGGCCAATGTAGGGGGATGTTGCCTACACATACTCACCGACATCGGCCCTTAGCTCCTCCAGCGATGGCGGTCCCGCTTCCAGCGTCCTCTCTCTCTTCGTTGGTCGCCGGCATGATGTAACGAAAGCCTTTGACCCCTGCATTTTGACCCGGGGTCAAAGGCTTTCGTGACATCATACCGGCGACCAACGAAGAGAGAGAGGACGCTGGAAGCGGGACCGCCATCGCTGGAGGAGCTAAGGGCCGATGTCGGTGAGTATGTGTGGACCGGTGGAGGACTCGAGGCCGATGTAGGTGAGTATGTGCTCTCCACACCCACCCTGCTTGCTCGGCCGGTTACCAAGCTTAGGTGAGCCCCCGGCTTGGCTTGGGCCTAGAGGACCTGTCGAGCCGGGGACTTGCCTGAGCATGGAGGCCGGTCGAGTTGCATGCTCGGGCGTCCTCCAGGCTCAAGCGAGTCCCCGGCTCGGCTGGGCCTCTAGGCCAACGCCAAGCCGGGGGCTCGCCTAACCTTGGATACCGGCCGAGCAAGCAGGGTGGGTGTGGAGAGCACATACTCACCTACATTAGCCCTGAGCTCCAGCGGTGACTGTCCTCCGGCTGTCGCAGGCTGCTCGGCCGGCCTCCAGGCTCAGGCGAGCCCCCGGCTTGGCTTGGGCCTACAGGCCCAGCCGAGCCGGGGGCTCGCCTAAGCCTGGAGGCCGGCCGAGCAGCCTGCGACAGCCACCGCTGGAGCTCCGGGCCAATGTAGGGGGATGTTGCCTACACATACTCACCGACATCGGCCCTTAGCTCCTCCAGCGATGGCGGTCCCGCTTCCAGCGTCCTCTCTCTCTTCGTTGGTCGCCGGCATGATGTAACGAAAGCCTTTGACCCCTGCATTTTGACCCGGGGTCAAAGGCTTTCGTGACGTCATACCGGCGACCAACGAAGAGAGAGAGGACGCTGGAAGCGGGACCGCCATCGCTGGAGGAGCTAAGGGCCGATGTCGGTGAGTATGTGTAGGCAACATCCTCTTACATTGGCCCGGAGCTCCACCGGTGGCTGTCCTCTGGCTGTCGCAGGCTGCTAGGCCGGCCTCCAGGCTTAGGCGAGTCCCCGGCTCGGCTGGGCCTGTAGGCCCAAGCCAAGCCGGGGGCTCGCTTGAGCCTGGAGGCCGGCCTAGCAGCCTGCTCGGCCGGAGGAGGTCACCGCTGGAGCTCAGGGTCAATTTAGGGGAGTATGTTTTGGGAACTTTGGTCCTGAGCTCCAGCGGTGACCGTCCTCCGGCTGTCGCTGGCTGCTCGGCCGGCCTCTAGGCTTAGGCGAGTCCCCGGCTCGGCTGGGCCTGTAGGCCCAAGCCAAGCCGGGGGCTCGCCTGAGCCTGGAGGCCGGCCTAGCAGCCTGCTCGGCCGGAGGAGGTCACCGCTGGAGCTCAGGGCCGATTTAGGGGAGTATGTTTTGGGAACTTCGGTCCTGAGCTCCAGCGGTGACCTCCTCTGGCTGTCGCTGGCTGCTCGGCCGGCCTCTAGGCTTAGGCGAGTCCCCGGCTCGGCTGGGCCTGTAGGCCCAAGCCGGGGGCTCGCCTGAGCCTGGAGGCCGGCCTAGCAGCCTGCTCGGCCGGAGGAGGTCACCACTGGAGCTCAGGGCCGATTTAGGGGAGTATGTTTTGGAACTTCGGTCCTGAGCTCCAGCGGTGACCGTCCTCCGGCTGTCGCTGGCTGCTCGGCGGCCTCTAGGCTTAGGCGAGTCCCCGGCTCGGCTGGGCCTGTAGGCCCAAGCCAAGCCGGGGGCTCGCCTGAGCCTGGAGGCCGGCCTAGCAGCCTGCTCGGCCGGAGGAGGTCACCGCTGGAGCTCAGGGACGATTTAGGGGAGTATGTTTTGGGAACTTCGGTCCTGAGCTCCAGCGCTGACCTCCTCTGGCTGTCGCTGGCTGCTCGGCCGGCCTCTAGGCTTAGGCGAGTCCCTGGCTCGGCTGGGCCTGTAGGCCCAAGCCAAGCCGGGGGCTCGCCTGAGCCTGGAGGCCGGCCTAGCAGCCTGCTCGGCCGGAGGAGGTCACCGCTGGAGCTCAGGGACGATTTAGGGGAGTATGTTTTGGGAACTTCGGTCCTGAGCTCCAGCGGTGACCGTCCTCCGGCTGTCGCTGGCTGCTCGGCCGGCCTCTAGGCTTAGGCGAGTCCCTGGCTCGGCTGGGCCTGTAGGCCCAAGCCAAGCCGGGGGCTCGCCTGAGCCTGGAGGCCGGCCTAGCAGCCTGCTCGGCCGGAGGAGGTCACCGCTGGAGCTCAGGGACGATTTAGGGGAGTATGTTTTGGGAACTTCGGTCCTGAGCTCCAGCGGTGACCGTCCTCCGGCTGTCGCTGGCTGCTCGGCTGGCCTCTAGGCTTAGGCGAGTCCCCGGCTCGGCTGGGCCTGTAGGCCCAAGCCAAGCCGGGGGCTCGCCTGAGCCTGGAGGCCGGCCTAGCAGCCTGCTCGGCCGGAGGAGGTCACCGCTGGAGCTCGGGGCCGATTTAGGGGAGTATGTTTTGGGAACTTCGGCCCGGAGCTCCAGCGGTGACCGTCCTCCTGCCGTCGCTGGCTGCTCGGCCGGCCTCTAGGCTTAGGCGAGTCCCCGGCTCGGCTGGGCCTGTAGGCCCAAACCAAGCCGGGGGCTCGCCTGAGCCTGGATGCCCGCCGAGCAGGCCGCGACAGCCGGAGGACGGTCACCGCTGGAGGATTCGGGGCTTGCGGCGTCTAAACACACGGGTAGCTGCGCGCGGCTCGTGACGATTTTTTTTTTTTTTTTGCAGGCGGCCGGCACGCGCAGCTACCTGTTTGTTTTAACGGCCACTTTCAAATGTCCGTCGCGCATGCGCAGACCGCTTTTGGCGACGGACACTTGAAAGCTTATTCTTTTATAGTATAGATACGTTTAGTATCTGTATGCTATGTAGATAAATCTCTGCTGTGTGTGGTTACCATATGATTTATTCTGTGGTTTTATAACCATGGTTGCCACGTTTGATTTTATGTATCACCTTTTTTATTATTAATTATTGGTTATTATGTATTTACTTTGGGTTTATTTGTATGGGTTATCTTTCTCAGGCGCTGCTTCCTAAGGCAGTTCTTTCGGGTCACCATGGAAATGTATATCAGCTGGATCAATATATCGATTTATTTTTTCTTCCCCAGTCGTGGGAAGTCATAGTTATTTGGATTTGAAGCATCATCTCCACTAAGTCCCTTAGCCGTCTTGTGCGCATGCGCACCGGCGGTCTCCCAGGATTCCGTGTGTCAGCGCATGCTCCGTCCGCTATCTTGGCACACCCACTGGCGTTACATGCGTCTAGATGCCGCAAATAGTCGGGGAATAAACTGCATCTTCCTGAGTCTGTGAGTTAGCAAGTTTAATTAATTATCTTTCCATGTGTGGCTCTGATTGCCTGATTCGGTCTACCCTCGCTATTACATGTTTATAAGGGTTTTTTTTCTATGTATTTGGTAAGGCACTATACACTGAGGAAGGGGCTGTGTCCCTGAAACGTTTGTTTTGTGTTCCTTTTTTGTTTATTTCAAATAAATGTGGTAGCACAAGTGCACCATTTCTTGCAGCGCTGGAGGTACCATTTTTTCTATACTTCTTACTTTCTTGCCTCTCTCAAGTTAAAAAATTAACAAGGGTGAAAGAAAGGTACAACTAAATATAAAATAACCCATCAGCCTCCCACATGCTTCACATCACTTTCCAGATTATTATAACAAATCATATAACTCACAGACAGTCCAGTCTCATAACTCCCATTAATCTAGCCCACCCAAAAAAATATCACTGCAAATAAAATCATGTCTCCGATCACAAGCTACTTTCACACACTTTGAAACTTCATGTAAATAAACTTCTAAATAAACATGTCACACCTGCTAGGAAAAAACTGAAGGGGCAAATACATGGGCCATGGTGTGTTCCTTGGGCCAAACCTTGCCTGCCATATCCTGGGAATATTTCCAGAGAGTTCTTCTCATATGTGATGAACAGGGTTTATATAAAGCATTTCTGTTGTAATGGTTCAAAGAAATGTCTATGGGCATGTTACGTAATTGCCTAGATCTTTGAATAATATAGATATAGGTTGTCTTTACTAATTGTCAATAAAGTTAATCATTTGCTTTTACTCAAGTCAGCATTGTGTTCTGCTGATACAATACACCATCCTAAACACAATGAAAGGTATGACAATAAAATCTCCCCAGGCCCGGCCAGAGCAAGTTTAAGACCATACAGGGTTATCCAGAGGAAGGTGAAAACCAGGAGAATTGGCAGGAGAAGGGAACAATCTAGACCAAACAGCTGATTTGGAAAGTGTGATAAATGGGAGAATTTTTCTGGTTTGGCTATTTTGACCTAGAATTTTCACTTCTCCAGTCATTCTTCTGAGGTTCACCTTTCTCTGAATAACCCTGATAATAGAATCCAAGTTGTGCAAAACAAAAATGGGGTCATGTTCAGATCATGTAGTTGAAGTCCTGGAGGGACAGCTACACATGACAGAACAACAGTAATAAGGATAGTGGCTACCTTAGGTCATGTTAATGATGTCCTCTACCGAGAACTACAATGATGTTCAAGCATAGGACCTAGGCTAACATCAGTAAAATAAGGGGCCTGCATAAACATCTTTTTTTAAGAAAATGAAAAATATTTATTAAAACCCAGAAGTGACTCTATATACAGTAGTTCCTTTACATAAGAAATATTCTTTTATTTTAAAACCTTAGGGTTACTAGAGGCATTTGTACCCACCCACTGTACAAATCCATTGGGTGATACAAATTAAACCAGACTGCGCTTCCTGACATCTAGCTGAGGGCAGTTGATCTGCTCAAACTATCTGGATAAACTATTAGAGATGGAGGCCAGTTACTGTGTAAGTCTGTAGAGAATGCAATCAGATGGCTGGAGGAGCCATGGTAACAGTGTCTGAAGGCACCAGAGTAACTGGTGTAGAGTGATTGTCTCAGAAAAGAGTCAAAGCAGAGTGAACAAAGGCAAAAATGTCTGAACATTGCTTTTCCCTCATTAGTAACAGCAACACGTAGCAGAAAAATTCTGCTAAGGAGAGTTGTCATTTAGATGAAATTGAGGACATTAATATAATAATGTGACTAATCCTACATGTACTTTAATGTACTAATGCGAAAACCTAATATTCCTTCTCTTTTTTTTTTTTTTTTATTGCTTCAATGTAGTGTTTAGATTTATGAACAGCTTATAGTGTACATTTGGGTATATAAAGTGTACAGAGAACAAAAACAAGTTTATGAGAGCCGTGAGAATGGGCAGCAGCACTACTGTTTAGCCCTTTCATGAACTTCCGTTAAGGTTTAATGAGGTTTTAACTTGATGATGCTATAATGGAGCAGATGATACCATATGCACATCAAACGGTTATCACCTAAAAAGGGCAGCCAGAGCTAAAATGCCAGGAAGTCTCCTCTGTCTGAGACACAGCAAGCTCCGACTATCATTTTGGCCAAGTTAGGCCTCGTCAGGTATATCTGATAACTCTCTAGGCAAACTTACTCCGTGCTGGATTAAGGCCTTCATTGGCCTGGAGTGGAAGAGTTGGGGTTGTCTCTTCTTCTTAACTCCCAATGTGCCATTACCAGGGGCTGATTGGCAACTTTTGGCCTAGGGGCAGGGCCATCTTTATATTGACTGTGCCCTGGGCAAACATTTTCTTGGGCCCCTCCATGCAATTTTGCTCTCCGCAACATCTAAAAAAATTAATAAATAAATAGCGCACTGAGGCTTGTCTCAAAAACACAAAATCTATTTATTTTATATATTTTTTCACAATTACACATCCTATACACATCTTTAATACACGTACACATCATATATATACACGTACTGTAAAAAAATATAAACACACTATATCTCTGTGCACGCACACATACACATGCTATATACACGTACCGTTGTATGCACAACCTGTATACACATACACATCTTAATATCATCATATACACCTCATATACATACACACACTTCTACATCATATATGTATATATATATATATACACACACACACTTCCACAATATACAGTATGTATATATATATATATATATATATATATATATATATATATTATATACACACACACACACTTCCACAAATATATATATATATATATATATATATTATATATATTTCACGGCCGTTCATTGCAAACCAAATTTCCACCATTTTATTCAGCAAAGCTCAGAGTTAAGAAATTTTTACCATGTGGTAAAAGCTGGCATTATGCACCCATGCATGGAGCTGTTGTTGCAGGTTTTTGAATGTGTTTGTCTGGAGTGCTCTCTCCGTGGTTTTGTTATATATACAAAATATTGGTTCGCAATGAACGGCCATGCATTGCTTAAGCCTGCCAACAGCGTCAATGTAATCCACCCTCTGGCAGGTCCTACTCTGCAAACCTAATGACCAGGGGCTGACTGGCAACTTTTGGCCTGGGTGGCAAGCACCACACAGAGGCCCAGAGTTACGCAACTCGGGCCCATGTTTAAGTAAAAACAAACACGGGAAGCAAATTAAGTAATAAATAACAGTTTATTACTGTTTAAAATAATTATAGAA
Organism: Leptobrachium leishanense; assembly: GCA_009667805.1. Lineage (NCBI taxonomy): Eukaryota > Metazoa > Chordata > Amphibia > Anura > Megophryidae > Leptobrachium > Leptobrachium leishanense. The sequence goes on along the minus strand of CM019063.1, from coordinate 420,309,071 downwards.
CTCCAGACTAAGGCTCTCCTCTCAGCCTCCCTCAGGCCAGGCCCCCCTCAATTTATTAACCCTGCGCAGGCCGCCCCCCCCCCCCTCAATTTATTAACCGGTCACAGGCTCCTTCATCCAGACTAGGGCTCTCACAGCCTCCCTCAGGCCAGGCACCCCCAAGCCCCTCCTCATTCAATTTATTACCCCCCCCAATTTATTGACCATGGCACCACTGTCCCTCCGTGAAGTCTCCAGACTTTCCACTCAGCCAGCCAGGGCAGGGCAGGCCCAAGTTCATCAGCAGCCAGCAGCTGAGCTGCCTGGCTTGAGGTCAGTGTGGGATGCGGCCGGCCCGGGCCCGCCATGCACAGTGCACCAGACCACTCTCACTCACCATAAACTACTTTGCTGAGTGACGTCCCTCCTCTGGTCCTCCTGAGTCTGTGTCTGGCTGCGAGTCACTGACTGACACTGTCAGTGTTCTGGCTGGGCAAAGGCTGGGCTTCATTCTGCTTGGCTGCGTGCTCCCTCCTCCACGGCCAGGCAATGAATCGACCTCCAAGCAGCGGCCTCTGCGATGCCCGGCAGCTGCACACTCAGTCCCACTCACGCAGGTCCGTCTGATGCTGCTCCCCCGACGACGTCACTGGGCCTTGGCTGACGGCTGTCGACCGCACCTGCCGACCGGCACGCTCCCATCACGTGGATGAGGCTGCGCGGAGGCATCACGTGGGGGGCGGGGCCGGCGCTAGTGCTTCTGCGCGGCCTCGGCTGGCCCGGGCCTGTTGTGAGACGCGAGTGGCGCTGAAAATTACACATAATCATATAGTAACACACAATAATCGGCCTTATGGGTTTGGATTCGGCGGGGGGATGCTTGCCACCCTGCCCAGTCTGCCCCTGCTAATGACTGCCCATCATGGGATGAACTCACTTACTGAGGAACAGGTCCCCTTCATGGAGCTCCCGCAGATCAAGGTTAAATAGAACCTGGAGGAGGAGTACCTGTGGCAGGGAGGGGTGCATACCCTAGAAATTTATATGGAAAACACATGGGGGGGGTTGCACTCAGCCTAAACTAAGCATTCAGTGCGGGTGCGTCTCAAAAATAAAATATAAAACAAAACCACGGAGAGAGCACTCCAGACAAACACATTCAAAAACCTGCAACAACAGCTCCATGCATGGGTGCATGATACCAGCTTTTACCACATGGTGAAAATTTCTTAACTCTGAGCTTTGCTGAATAAAATGGTGGAAATTTGGTTCCCAATGAACGGCCGTGAATTATATATATATATATATATATATATATATACACACACACTTCCACATCATATATATATATATATACACACACACACACACACACACTTCCACATCATATATATATATATATATACACACACACACACTTCCACATCATATATATATACACACACACACACTTCCACATCATATATATACACACACACACACTTCCACATCATATATATATATATATTCACACACACACACACACACTTCCACACATTATATATATATTCACACACACACACACTTCCACGTCATATATATATATATATATATAATATTCACACACACACACACTTCCACATCATATATATATATATATACACCACACACTTCCACATCATATATATATATATATATATGATGTGGAAGTGTGTGTTGTGTGTTATATATATATATATATTATATGATGTGGAAGTGTGTGTGTGTGTTTATATATATATGATGTGGAAGTGTGTGTGTGTGTGTTATATATATATATATATATATATATATGATGTGGAAGTGTGTGTGTTGTGTATATAATATATATATATGACTGTGGAAGTGTGTGTGTGTGTGTTGAAATTATATATATATATGATGTGTGTATATATATGATGTGGAAGTGTGGTGTGTTGTTATATATATATGATGTGGATGGTGTGGTGTATATATATATATATATGATGTGGAAGTGTGTGTGTGTGTGTGGTGTGTATATATATAATATGATGTGGAAGTGTGTGTTATATTATATATATATATATATATATACACACACACTTCCACATCATATATATATATATACACACACACACACACACACACACACACTTCCACATCATATATATATATATATACACACACACACACTTCCACATCATATATATATACACACACACCACTTCCACATCATATATATACACACACACACATCCACATATATATATATATATATGTGACACAACACTCCACATCATATATTTTTATATATATATATATATATATATATGTTCACCACACACACACACTTCCACATCATATAATATAGTATATACACACACACACTTCCACATCATATATATATATATATATATATGATGTGGAAGTGTGTGTGTGTGTGTATATATATATAATAATATATATATGATGTGAGTGTGTGTGTGTATATATATATGATGATGGAAGTGTGTGTGTGTGTGTATATTATATATGATGTGAAGTGGTGTGTGTGTGTGTATATATATATTATGATGTGGAGTGTGTGTTATATATTATATAAACTCATTTTTCAATAAATTTTTGTGATTTTATTAGCAAATCCGGATGTGCTGTCCATATTGTTTTGATATATACCTGTCTATGGGACATTGCACTCAGGTCCATTTTCACTTTTTTGGCGTGGTTGGGCTCAATATTGGACTCTATATATATATTGATGTGGAAGTGTGTGTGTTGTGATATTATATATATATATATATATATATATATGTGGAAGTGTGTGTGGTATATATATATATTATAATATTATATATATAACAAACCAGAAAGAGAGCACACCAAAACAACATGTTCAAACAGTACAGAAGAAACCACAACAGCAGCTAAATTCATTTAAACAGGAGATTTTACCAGTTTAACCCTTTTAATGCCTACAAACAATTCTTATCCCCTTCAAATGCACTATAGTTCTTAACCCTTTGATGTGAGCTGTGTTGAAAATGGTGGAAGTTTAGTTTGCAATGGATGGCCATGGATTGCGTAAGCCTGCCAACAGCGACAATGTATTCCACCCTTGGCAGGTCCTATCATACTAACCTAATGACTGCTCTTATGGGATAAACTTACTTGTTGAGGACCCAGTCCTTTCTGAAGCTCCCTGCAGATCAAGGTTAAATAGAACCTGTGGGTGGAGCACCTGTGATGTCAGCCCAGCACCCGGAACTGCCGCCGGAGTAATTAGGTGTCATCGCGGGGGCGCGATGACACCTAATTCAGGCGCCCCCCCCGCATGTGTGGAGGAGGCGCCTGAAAGGGAGGGGGGAGGTCCTTCAGGCCTCTCTCCCTCCCGATCGGCGGCATGCAGGGGGTTAACCCAGGCACCGTTTGGAAGGGCACAGCCTGCCCTTCCAAATGGTACCTGGCATTAACCCCATGGGGGCCGGATCACGAATCGGCGCCGAAAAGCGCCAGTTCGTGATCCTTTCCCGGAGCTGGCCGACATCTTGGATGTCGGCCAAGCTTCCGGGAATGCCCCCTGAGGACTGGCGTCATCGTGCATAGCACGATGACGCCAGTCCTGTAGTTAACCCCTAACTGCCACCAATGGTGGAGATAGGGGGTTCATTGGAACCCCCTATCTCACGATCCGTGGCAGTTAGGGGTTAATGTTTGGTATTGTTGGATCGGCCAGAGCATGGCCGTTCCAACAATACCAAACTTGACTATGAAAAAAGTTTTTAAAAAAGAAACTAAAAATAAAAAAATATTAAAAAACAAAATTATAAAAAAAAAATAAACAAGTTTTTTTTTCTTTTTTTTGGTTCGTTAATGCAGCAATATTGTTCCCATTTCAATTATAATGTGAACAATAATGCTGCACTAACGATTTTTGTATGCGGTGCGTTTGTTAAAAATCGCGTAATATTCCCCAAAAAAAAATGTAACGAGACCCCATCTCTAATTTTTTTAACAAGCGCACCCCATACAAAATATAACCGCAATTGCTCGCATGTTAAAATGTGAAAAAAAAACACTTTACACATTGTAAATTATTGAAAATTCATATTTTATTGCATTTTTTGTTATAATATACAGACAAGTCATGACGTATACATATAATAATGACCTATTATGAATCTGCCGAGTCTGACGGAAAGAACGATATATAATATGTCTGGGTCATATACTAAAATAAGCCTTCAAAACACGTTTAAACATGATGAGCAAAATCGGTAAAAATTACCTCAGCACAGGGGCGGGAAATGCCTCAGCAGCGAAAGGGTTAAACATACCAAGAGAGACCATAGGAAGCATCATTCGCAAATTCAAGGCAAAGGGCACTGTTGAAACGCTACCTGGTCGTGGCAGAAAGAAGATGCTGACTTCGACTGCTGTGCGCTACCTGAAGCGTAGAGTGGAGAAAAGTCCACGTGTGACTGCTGAGGAACTGAGAAAAGATTTGTCAGATGTGGGTACTGAAGTTTCAGCTCAGACAATACGGCGCACACTGCGTAATGAAGGCCTCCATGCCAGAACTCCCAGGCGCACCCCCTTGCTGTCTCCAAAGAATAAGAAGAGTCGACTGCAGTATGCCAAAAGTCATGTGGACAAACCACAGAAGTTTTGGGATAGTGTTCTGTGGACTGATGAAACAAAATTAGAACTGTTTGGGCCCATGGATCAACGCTATGTTTGGAGGAGGAAGAACAAGGCCTATGAAGAAAAGAACACCTTGCCTACTGTGAAGCATGGCGGGGGTCAATCATGCTTTGGGGCTGTTTTGCTTCTGCAGGTACAGGGAAGCTTCAGCGTGTGCAAGGTACCATGAATTCTCTTCAGTACCAGGAGATATTGGATGACAATGTGATGCAGTCCGTCACAAACCTGAGGCTTGGGAGACGTTGGACCTTTCAACAGGACAATGATCCCAAGCATACCTCCAAGTCCACTAGACCATGGTTGCAGATTAAAGGCTGGAACATTTTGGAGCGGCCATCGCAGTCACCTGACTTAAATCCGATTGAGAACCTCTGGTGGGTCTTAAAGAAAGCAGTTGCAGTGCGCAAGCCTAAGAATGTGACTGAACTGGAGGCTTTTGCCCATGACGAATGGGCGAAGATACCCGTAGATCGCTGCAAGACACTTGTGTCAAGCTATGCTTCACGTTTAAAAGCTGTTATAACTGTAAAAGGATGTTGTACTAAGTACTAAGATTGAATGTCACTTGGGGGTTGAATAAAACTGATAATGATGTGAGCACAGAAAAGACATTTGTGGTTAGTTCATTATAAATGTTATGTTACATTTGTCTGACCTACACGTGCCTCTTTGATTTAATTGTAAGCAAGATGACTGAATGATCAAAATCAATGTCAAACTGGCCAAAACACTCAATTTCAGTGGGGGTTGAATAATTTTGAACACAACTGTAGTCTTAGATTAGAGGGGCAAAGGTTTAAAAGTAACATCAGGAGCATTATTTTACTGAGAGGGTGGTGGATACATGGAACAGCCTTCCAGTTGAAGTGGTAGAGGCCAAAACAGTAATTGAATTTAAGCAAGCATGGGATAGGCATAAGGCTATCCTAAACAAAAGATAAATCCAGGTTAAGTAACCATGTAATTGGGCAGACTTGATGGGCCGAAAAGGTTCTTATCTGCCGACATTTATCTATGTTTCTATGTTTCTATGAAATGCCCTGATGTTCGGTGGTTTCAATCAGCAGGTTTATTCAGGCGAACCCCATAGGTTTCAATGTTAAAAATATTCCCGTTTTTATGCAATATCTAATACACCATTTATTATTTTAATCTGCAGTAAAAAGTCTTTATTGATTTTTTTTTAGTACCTTTTAGTAATTTTTAAGCAAAAGTTCCCTTTTTTTTTAATAGCGGTTTTTCTTTTTTCTGTAACAGAACTTTTTATTATCATTCATAGGATCTTATATGTCAATTCCAGACATTTTCGTTCAGTAGTTCTTTAGAAAACAGCAGGCCACGGGTTTGTGGTGGCAACATTCAGCGGCCGACCCATGCACTTTGGGGACCCTGCAGTGAATGGTGAATTTACTGCAGGGCAGGGAAATTTTATTCCCCGAAGTGCAGGGAACTACAGAACACCAAAATGTTGGCGTCATTCCGGTGCTCTGTGAGTTACCCATTTAGTGGCGAGGTTTTTTGCTGCCCCCTGGAAAGTGAAAGCCTAGGCTTTGTCTACCCAGGACATGCTTGAAAATTAGTGAAATCTCAATGTATCCTTCCTGGCAAAATACTTTGCAAAAGTAAAAAAAAAAAAAAAAAATGTTTTTACATTTTTTTTAGGGGTGGGGCCACCAGTGCAGACCGCCGCCCCCTGGAAAGTGCCGCCCTAGGCCTAGGCCTTGTTGGCCTAGGCCAAAATACACCACTGGTTGGGATGATGTAATTTCCTCTCTGTGGTCACCTGACACTATGGAGAGGAAGCAGCCTGCGAGCTCCGGTCTCTGAGGGCTCAAGGGAGTGGAACAGCTGAGCTGCCAAACTGGGCCCCTCTACAATGGCTGGGCCTGGGGCAGCTGCCCCTCCTTAAAGACGGCCATGCCTAGGGGTAAGTGCCACGCAGAGTCCCATAGTGCAGCAACTCAGCCCCCACTTAAATTGCATTGCCTGCTCATCTCTGCTCTTACTCCGCACTCTTTATCTTTTCTATTAGCAATCACAGTTGCACCACTCCATAGTAGTAAGCCACAGCCATGAGTAAACAGCGAAGAGGAGTGCAGCTTTTCCCTGCTGAGCAAATTCACACCTGAGTTTTGACGGTTTTGGGTTCATCATGTTTAAACATGTTTTATTCTAGGAACCAGCCAAATTATGTATACTTTTTTTTCCTGCAGATTCAGTATATCATTTCTATGTGTATATATAATTTCCAGTTGGAATGCTATAACAAAAAATGTCAAAAAAAATTCCATTCAGATTTCATTTCAGATATCATTTACAATGTGTACATTTTTATTTTCATTTAGATTTTACATGGTAATGTTTGGTGTCATTGGAAAGACCAGACTCAGACCTGTCCAATGACACCAAACCTAACTTTGTGGGGTGTAAAGGATGAAGATAAAGAGGGCCAAAGTAGCCCCTCTCTCCTTGCAGTGGTGCGGTGGCTTGTGTTTTAGTAGTGGACCATGGCATAATTCAATGCACTATCACCTCCCCATTTGTTCACATTTCACGTTGTTGCAAATGAGAAGGTGGGTTAGTGCAGCATTGTTTGCTTTATAAGGAAAAGCACATAATGTCACTGTGCCTTAGATCAGAGAGAAAAAATGTGAATTTTTCCCTTATTAGTTATTTTTCTGTTTGTGCACGTTACGTGGTCATATATGGCATCATTGGATAAGCCAGACTCTGGTCTTGTGCATTGTAAAAATTAAGAGGCAGGGTTCCAAAGCTCCCCAACGCTCCTCGATGCAGTGCGGTGGTTTAGGTTTTGATGGAACAATGCAAAATAACGCATTGTGCCACCGCCTCCACACTTGCTGGCGTAGTGCAGCATAATTGTTCGCTTTATACAGAAAAACGCTGTCGCATCTGAGCCCTACTGGGGCGGATGCAACTACCAGACGTATCCAGCCCATAAACATGTATAAAACACAACTTTATAAATGAAAAGTGTACAATGGTGCTGTGTTAGCAAAAAAGGTTATTTATTTATTTCCCATAAATGCTCTGGCCATTCCAATGATACCTCACATGACCATGTAGCTGTTACAGTTCCAGAGATACAGGAGTCCAGATATCATCAATGCAGACATACAGGTCTATTCACTATAGGTGAAACTCCGGAGAACTGTCAGGAGAAGTGAAAATTCTAGCAGATTTCGCAGCAATTCACAATGGGAAGTGCAAACATACAGTGCTATTCAGAGAGAGATTCAGAGAGAATGACTGGAAATGGGAAAATTCTAGGTCAAAATAGCCAAACCAGAAAAATTCTCCCATTCATCTCACTGTCCAAATTGGCTATTTTGACCTAGAATTTTCCATTCTCCAGTGATTCTCCTGCTTTTCACCACTCTCTGAATAACCCTGTAGGTCAAAATAGCCAAACCAGAAAAATTCTCCCATTTATCTCACTTTCCAAATCGGCCATTTGGTCTAGATTGTTCTCTTCTCCTGCCAGTTCTCCTGAGTTTCACCTTTTAGTGAATAGACCTGATAGTTATCTTTTTTCTGGGCATATTATGGGGCATAGGCCTGGAGCTGCAGCTCCAATAACCCCTATGTTAATCTGGCCCTGAATTTACTGTGTATATTCCTACTAATTTAAACATGTAACTATTGTTGAAATACATTCTAAATTGTTCCAAAATGCATCTTCCGTACAAAGAAATAACACTATCATATAACAGGTTTGTAAAGTTTGTACTACCTGTGTAATTAGCAGCTGTGTTGTTGGTTCTACTCCATGATAACTGTGGGGTTGGAGAGCCGGTTGCATCACATCTCAGTAACACATTGCTGCCTAGCGGTGATGTGATTTTGGTGGCTGAGGTCATCACAGATGGCTTCAGACATTGTTCCAACTCTGCTTTTTGAAATAAAATGGCAGCTAAAGACTCAGGTCCATTGCAGGCTACCAGCGGGTCCAGAAAAATCACATGTGGGTCCACTAGTTTTGAAAGTTCAATCAGCTTTGACACCCGGCAATCACAAAACCATGGGTTATCTTGCAGCCCTTAAAGAAAAATACAGGTTTTAATTAATCGACTGTCTATATCGTGCATTTTTTTCTGGCTAACAATCCAGTCATTTTCTTATGCATGAAAATTTATTTTGTACTTTCACATATAATATTTTGACCCCTTCACTGCTGAGCCATTTCACCTCTCTGTGCTGAGCTAATTTTTTCAGTTTTGTGCTCATCATGTTTAAACGCATTTGAAGTCATGTTTTGCTGTAGGACCAAGACAAATTATATATCCTTTTTTTACAGCAGACTCATAATATATCCTTATTATATGTATATATCATGTCCTGCCAGAATGCTATAACAAAAAATGTATTAAAAAAATGTGAATGTCCATTAAAATTTCAATCATCTACAAAGAGTAAAATTATTTTTTCACATTTTATCATCCAAGCCTTTACGGTTATATATTCTATGGGGTACGCTTGTTAAAGAAAATTAGAAATGGGAACTCGTTACTGTATTTTTCTGAGAAAATACCCAATTATAGCTAAGAATGAAGAAACAATTTTGTTAGTGCAGCACCATTGTTCACACTATATTTGAAAAGTGAACACTAATGCATTTGTAGCGCTCACCCCTGGAGGAGCCGCTGAATAAACCTTGGGATAGTCTAACCGCACTATGAAATAACTATACACCAGCACTGTTGTGGATTTTTCTATATTATATTCTTTACTGATCACAATAAAGCAGCATATAATACGCATATATGGTATTTGAGTAACAGGAATTCGTAACGTGGGAAAAACACGCGGCGGTAAAAGAAACCGGTTAACCCCCTCAGTTCTGGAGTGTAAGTAAAAATAGCTCAAAAATATATATGTGTATTGTCTAGGGTACCCGGGTACTGTGTTCAACTGGCCAGTGAATGAAACAAAAACAATCTTCGACTAGTCACCGTTGGGGCCCTTAAAGAAACAATAAACAAGTGCGCAATGTTCTGCGTTTTCACCAGGCCGAAGCCTTCTCATCCATCCGGTGTAACCGCTTGTCCTGGACCGATGAACGCTGGAGAAAGGGATCTCTCTCGAGAGGATCTGTCCTCACTGCCACTTGGAACTCGATGCTGTTAACGCCTGCACTCCTGATCTGGTTCTCCTCCGCCAGAACACGAACACATAGGCCGCCAGCACTCCTCTCCAGTTTGCAGCCTCTCCTCACACGATGTCCCTCTTCTCCCAAACCGCACTTTGTCAAGAACAGTTCAGCGTAGTACACAGCCGGCCAATGCACACTCTCTCTCCGATCACTGCAGCAATGGATGCCGCCGTCTCTCTGCGCTCCAACTCTGCCAGGATCACAGAAGTGTCACCTGCGACTGTTCTCTCTCACTGCTCGCTCTGTACTCTCAACGCTCAGGGAACAGCACGATCAGTGGCGTAGCGTAGGGGGGGCCGTGGCCCCGGGCGCAGTTTTGCTAGGGGCGCATAATTTCTTTTGAAATTATGCGCCCCCAAAACTTGTGGCCCGACTGACCCGCCGGGCCCTCGGGCGCCACCCAAGGGCCCGCGGGTTGAGGGGACCCAGATGCCGGGCAGCGGGAGTGCCTGCCGGCTGCCCGGTCCTGAACAGTGAGTCGAGTCCGTCCTGTTGATTTGAAGGGGCCTGCGTGCAGGCGCAGGTCACGTGGTCCGTCTAATCAGGTGGTACTGAGTCTCTGTACCACCTGACTGGCCGGACCACGTGACCTGCGCACGCACGCAGGCCCCTTCAATCAACAGGACGGACTCGACTCACTGTTCAGGACCGGGCAGACGGCAGGCACTCCCGCTGCCCGGGAGCTGGGGCAATATCCAGGTGAGAGCTGGGGGGCAAATCCATGAGCTGGGGAATATCCATGAGCTGGGGGGCAAATCCATGAGCTGGGGAATATCCATGAGCTGGGGCATATCCATGTGCTGGGGAATATCCATGAGCTGGGGCATATCCATGAGCTGGGGCATATCCATGAGCTGGGGGGCAAATCCATGAGCTGGGGGGCAAATCCATGAGCTGGGGCAAATCCATGAGCTGGGGAATATCCATGAGCTGGGGAATATCCATGAGCTGGGGCATATCCATGTGCTGGGGCATATCCATGAGCTGGGGGGCAAATCCATGAGCTGGGGCAAATCCATGAGCTGGGGACTATCCATGAGCTGGGGGGCAAATCCATGAGCTGGGGAATAGCCATGAGCTGGGGAATATCCATGAGCTGGGGGGCAAATCCATGAGCTGGGGAATATCCATGAGCTGGGGGGCAAATCCATGAGCTGGGGAATATCCATGAGCTGGGGGGCAAATCCATGAGCTGGGGAATATCCATGAGCTGGGGGCAAATCCATGAGCTGGGGACTATCCATGAGCTGGGGGCAAATCCATGAGCTGGGGCATATCCATGTGCTGGGGAATATCCATGAGCTGGGGCATATCCATGTGCTGGGGAATATCCATGAGCTGGGGGGCAAATCCATGAGCTGGGGAATATCCATGAGCTGGGGAATATCCATGAGCTGGGGGGCAAATCCATGAGCTGGGGAATATCCATGAGCTGGGGGGCAAATCCATGAGTTTTGGAATATCCATGAGCTGGGGGGCAAATCCATGAGCTGGGGGGCAAATCCATGAGCTGGGGAATATCCATGAGCTGGGGAATATCCATGTGCTGGGGCAAATCCATGAGCTGGGGAATATCCATGAGCTGGGGGGCAAATCCATGAGCTGGGGCAAATCAATGAGCTGGGGAATATCCATGTGCTGGGGCAAATCCATGTGCTGGGGCAAATCCATGATCTGGGGAATATCCATGAGCTGGGGCAAATCCATGAGCTGGGGCAAATCCATGAGCTGGGGCAAATCCATGAGGTGCTGGGGCAAATGTGTGAGCTGGGGCAAATCCATGTGTGAGCTGGGGCAAATCCATGTGTGAGCTGGGGCAAATCCATGTGTGAGCTGGGGCAAATCCATGTGAGAGCTGGGGCAAATCCATGTGAGAGCTGGGGCAATATCGATAACGTGTCCACAGGTTGGGGGGGCGCACAATTCTTGGCTGGCCCCGGGCGCTGACAACCCACGCTACGCCACTGAGCACGATCTTTAACACGACTGTAAAAACTTCCACACTCCGGCCTGGTTTCAAACCCTAACAGCCCCAGCGTGCGTCCTACATCTCTCATGGCTCTGCTCACACTGCCCATGCCTTGCACGAGGCTGCTGATGTCCTTCCTCCTCTTAGTACCACCCACTTCCTGTCCTCACGCAAAGGGTGATGGGAGATGGAGTCCGTTTTGTCCAGCATAGTCCACAATGTTTCCCTCTGGTGGCAGCAATAGTTCAATGCACCAGAATACAGTTTTAAAGCAGCGCTACACATTAATAAATTTAAAAGCCAGAAAAAAAAATCTTTTTACTTATTTATTGATTT